>CM069232.1:842679-3242679 GCA_035582765.1 Acer negundo | reverse complement strand
TCATATTTTTCATAATATACAAAGAAATATATGATCTCAATTTATATATTATCAATATAATTGATTTACATTTCGTAATCTATGTGCCTCTTCGGGGGTTATTGAAATCTCTTTAATGTTTAGTATACATGCCTTTTTATACAAATATTCCTCTCGGAGAAATATAATTTCTTTATTTTTGGTACATGTGTCTCTATTGGGACAATTGAGATCTATCTATTTTTTTACTTCAACAGTCTTATATGGGGGATTAACATTTCTATATGTATCTTCAGGATCTTGTTTTTCACTTGTGAGACTAACTCTTCGGGAGTCTTTGATGATGATGATTCATTTTTCACTCAAGTATTATTATGATATTTCAAATTCCACTTCTAGGGAACCTTATCATTTTAACGAAATTGTCTTTCATTAGCAGATGGTTTTTGCTGTCATTTCATAAATTGTTCTACAGGAACAATCACCCGGGTTTGTATGTTGACAGAATGTAATTTTATTATTTTCTTCGAATCAGCTGAAAAATTATTTGCATACTATGCAAATCACAAGATGATGTAAGCCACGTAATTTCACGTCGTTTATCAATTTATCATAATTCTCCCCCTAACGACGAGAAAATTAAATTTTTATTCTTCGAGAAAATCTTTTGCATTATCGTAATTTTTTACATAACCTCATTTATTCTATCATATTTTCTTGTAAGTACTTACTTAAATCATCTTATGTTCTTCGGGAACATTCAGTACCAAAAATAATTTTTATTTATGAAATCGATATCCATAAAAAAAAAAAATTCAATATCACGATTCATCATTTTTATTTTTATTTTTATTTTTTAATTGAACTTCTAGTTCATAACATTTCTCGTATTAAGTATATGATCTTATGACAGAATAAACAATAAAAGAACACATGCTTCTGGCATGAGACAAAAATAATAAAATAATTTTAATGGACTTAAAATAATTTCTTTTGTTATAGATCTACCGGATCTAACAAATATAAAATTTTATTTTCATATAATTTTATTAGCTCTTTAAGAGTGTCCATTATACTTGGTAAAGATTAACAAAATATTAAGATGCACCGCATATACATAATTTTTATCCTTATATTTAACATATATAGCAATCAAAAAGTTTTTATAATTTTTGAAAGGTACGTGTATTCAAAATCTTTACAAATTTTCTTGCTAAGTTTTAGTGTTATTCCACTTCTGGTGGAATAAATTGAATTTCTCATAGTGATCACCTTAGCTTCAATAATTATTTCAACTATCTACATTCGCATCACAACCATGATATTTTAAAAGAAACATCGTTCACTTCAATGAATGATATTAATCCAATTGAGTGATGTTTTATGGTTGAAATAAGACATGATATCAATTCAAATATTCTCAAATTTATAATCTCAATATTGCTCATTCAAGAGCAAATTAGAGGTATGTAATTATCATGATATATATTGTTACTTTAGGAACAAATATTTGAATCACGAAGTGTAAGGTATTTTAATCATGTCTTTTCATTCGGTAGTCAAATCATTCATCTTATCGAATCAAAATGACTATTAAATCTTTCCATGAAATATTTATATTTCAATTCATCATTAAAAAGAATGATTACTAAATAACAAATTAATGTAATTTGACATGACCAATTAAACAATAAAATATATTTAATCTTTATAAAAATACTAGATATATATCATAACAGTTATGAATAAGTAATATTTTATTTAACAAATAAATCAAATAAGTAATATTGCTCGTATGTATAATGTAAATAAATTAAAATGTACATATGATAATATGAATTTTAAAAGATCGTATTTGACTATTACCTTTCATACCTTACTACGTGAAGGAATTACAAAATGAATAATATTCATTTTATTATAAGATATATCAGTTAAAAAAAAAAAAATTAAAACCAAATATAATTCACAGATAAATCATATCAATTATTAGATACTACAACAAAGCTTATAAATTAGCAAAACATGATATTGTTTTCATAAATGTTGCAATTACAAGTTTAATGAAATATTTTAATATAATTCAAAACAATACAAAAACTTAATTTTAGACAACTTAAGCACCAAACATATAATATTATATTAATAAGACCAAGTGAAAACAAATCGACTACATAATAAAACCACTAATTTTAAAAATCACTCAAGCGACTATAAAATTATATATCTCAAAACGAATAAATTTAAATGTCAATGAATAAATAACATAAGCAATTTGTGATTAATAGATGTGCGAAATATGAAAATTATAATATATGAAAATATAAGATTTCACATCTACATACCTTTGTCAGGAGCAGAATAAGCGAAAATAATGAATATTTCATTCACATTTTGAAGCATCTTATTTAAAGACGTCAGCTTCTTAATAAAATCATACCAACTCTTAGAACTTATGATATGTTAATAAACTATAGGTTTGTAACTGAGATTTAGAAAAATTCAAAACTTCAGGTTTTGAATGGAAATTACAATTTAATTTTTACAAATGATAAGAACCACAATTAGATGAATTTCAAGCCTTTCAATTCTAATTAAATTTGATATCATCATACCTTCAAGACTGATTAACTTAGAATTGAGAACATTAGGTTATAAAAAGATCGATAGACAAAACTTTAGGTTTTGAATTTGTATAACGTATTAATATTTAGAGTTTCGGGCATTTGTATTTCATTTTTCAATATGCTAATTGTTAAATATCTATTTAACAATGTAAAATTAAATTACCTTTTGATTCATTAATCCATGTTCAAAAGTATGGAATTTCAAGTTCAATTCCAGACTTTAAAATTAAGAACTTTAAGTTCTCAATTGTATTCGAATTTAGAACTTCTGGTTCTATCTTTATTGATAAAATCCAATCACATAATTGAAATACTTAGATCGTGCTCAAAATGAGATAATATATATTTACCCTTTAAAATTAGATAAAATATATTTATCCTTTTGCAATTTTTGGACTTTATTTTAAGTCCACGTCCTCCTAAATAAATCACAAAAATGATTGCACAATATCCATTAACGATTGGATATTTGGTTATGATTATATTATAACACTAAGTTCATAATTTATTATTTTGAGAACCTCAGGTTTATAATAAAATTCATTTTAATAGAAGTTTAACATTTCATTATAACTTCACGTGCATATATAAACTTTAAGTTTATAATTGAGAATAATGAATTTTAGAACTTCAAATTCCAAAAATAATCATCACATCAATTGGAATTTAGAACTTTAAGTTCTGATTTGATGAAAATTCATTATTTTGTATTTTGATTTTATTGCAATTTATAATTTCCAATAAGATTATGTTAAGCTTCAGACTTTTTGATTTTGCAATCTCCAGACATCAGATCAAGCTTCAGGCTCTTTGATTTCACAATTTTCCAATACCGAATCAAGCTTCAGGCTCTTTGATTTCACAATTTTCAAATATCGAATCGAGCTTCTGGCTCTTTAATTTGGTGATCTTTGGTTGCAATTCATTCTTTTTATTATTGCAATCTTTAGGTTGCAATACATTTAATTAATTATACTTTTATTTCTTGGCAACCCAAATAATATTGTAAACAAAAATAAAATGGGAGAAGAATAAAAACAACTATTTAGAATAAAAATATTAAACTAGAAATAGTACTTTACAGTTTGTTGGAGGGTTTGATCCCAACAAGAATGTTCTCTCTGTAATCACATATCAAACTTGTATTAGATGATTTTTGTCTTTGAGTAGAAAGTTTTCAAATATGGAAATCAAAACAACGTGGTTAGAGACTCATGCTGATAACGTATTTTAAAATGAATAAGAATAAACAACAATATAAGACATAAACTTAAAGTATATAAGAAGAGAGAAAGAATAGATAAAAGAGAGAAGTCTTTTATTCATCAATTGTTCTCATCAAAGGTGTATCCAATACAATGGTGAGAGACCTTTTATATAGTCTCACAATCCCACATTACATTAAGTATAAATAAATTACATTATAATGAATAATAAAATTGATCATTATGGTAGAGCTTGTGGAAATACAAAAGGACGGAAGTTTCTTCCTTGGATTGATGGATATTTATTCATATGTAATTACATAATATTTATAACAATTAATATATTATCATTCTATTTCATCAAGGAATCTTTGATGGATGCCTCCAGGGGTATAGCTCCGCCGGAAAATGGACGAGCTTGGAGTTTGGGTAAATGATTCCTAAGTCAGCGGCTCGAATCCTAATAATGGCAAAAAGTTTCAAAAAATATATATATCTTGTCTAAATAGGTGGATAGATAAAAATATATATATATATATATATATATATTACGATGAATGATAAGATGTGATTGGCACATCAGTAAAGACACCCACACCCCGAGGTTGTAGGTTTGAGTCTCTCCTCCTTCCCCATAAAACTTCGAATTATTATAATATTTTCAAAAAAAAAAAGTAATCTTTGATGAATATATTAGAGTTATATATATATATATATATATATTCTTACAATATATATATATATATATATATCATCCTATATATATATATATACACGAAAATTTTCATATGAGGATGCCCTTATAGAATTATATAAGGATATTGAATGTGAACCATTCGTTTTATATACTTTGACTTGGTATGTATACACTTGGTAAATCACTTTTATAAATGAGTGGTTCACATTCAATATCCTGATAAAGTTATATAAAGATGCCCTGATAGGAACGGAACCGTATATATATATATATATATTCTTCAATTTTTAATAGATATTAAAACCATAAGTTTATAACATAAATTTGAATTTAATATGCAGTATTATTATTATTTTTTTTTACAAAAACAGAATTACATGAATATTGTCCTATACATACCTATATATAATATTCTTTTAATTTTTTTAAATGGATATTAAAATCATAAGTTTATAACATAAATTTGAATTCATTATATAAATAACATATAAAAAATGAATTTATATATATATATATATATATATATATATATATAATTACAGTTTACACCTTGAATTCTTTTTATTACAAAATTAAACTTGTGAGTTTGTAAATAAGACAGTTAAATGGATAACGTTAACTTTATAAACCTACAACTCAAACACTCTCTCAGTGTCTCTTCTTCAATGGCCATCTCTGTCCCTCTCCACCATCTCTCTCACTCTCTCTTCTCCAGTTCCCAGGTCTCTCTCTCTATCGATTTTATATGGGTTTTTTTTCTCTCTCTAATTTTCAGCTAAGTTAATGTATTGAATTGTGACATTAACAGTGGAAGTACAGTGTCGACCATGGATGGTCAGATAGACCACCCAGTTCAACATTCAGCGGTAACAACCAGAACAAAATCAGACCCGTCAAAGCTTTGGTGGAGACTCCTTCATTTCCGCTATTTCAACCTCCCAAAGTTGAAGAATCACCAGCTGATGGAGTAATTATTTTTATATTTGTGTGCTTTTTTTTCCCATTTTGTTTAGCATATAAACTCATTGAAATTTTTGAGTATTAATTTGTTAGTCTAGTTTAAGTTGAAAATTTTCAATTTTCAATTTTTTAGTAAATTTTGTTACTTTAGATATTTTTGTTAGAAACAAGAAACACTATACATGGTATTTGAAATTTTATTTTCCTCTATTTTCCCAGCTACCAAACAGACAATATGCAAATATCAGGATTAGTTATGGACTTTTTGATAAATTTGTTAGTCTAGTTTAAGTTACAAAGTTGTCAAATTTTTGGTAAATTTGTTACTTTATATGGTATTTGAAGTTTTCTTTTCATTTTTCCAGTTACCAAACAGACAGTATGCAAATATCAGGTTTAGTTATGGACTTTGGTTTAACCTTTTTGAATTTTTTTTTTTTGTATAAATAGTTGGAGCCAGCAGACCCTGATTTCTACAAGATAGGTTATGTTCGAAGTATGAGAGCGTATGGAGTTGAATTCAAGGAAGGGCCCAATGGATTTGGAGTTTATGCTACCAAAGATGTTGAGCCACGCCGTCGTGCTAGGGTGAGTTGTCTCAATTCAAGATGAATGGATATAATTGAGGAACTATTGCTATGCTTTTGCAGTACGCTCTTCAACTGACATTCGATGACTAAATTTGGATTCGCAATATCTAATGAATGTAATTTACTGTGCAGTTAATCATGGAAATACCTCTAGAGTTGATGTTAACCATAAGGCATAAACTCCCATGGATGTTTTTTCCCGATATAGTGCCAATAGGCCATCCGATATTTGATATCATTAACTCAACAAACCCAGAGGTAACTTTATTTTTCCCGAATATTAGAGAAAAGCTCTTAATAGGATTAGCATATATTTTTGTTAAGTAATTTTTCGATCCTTAACCGTTATGATTTCCTCATATATTCAATTTGGTTTAGTAGCTAACACATTGGTTAAATTTTAAAATTTTTGTTCAATGTCTTTCTTTGTCTGAAAACGTATACTTATAATGACTCTCTCTGTGGCAGACAGATTGGGATCTTAGATTGGCATGCCTTCTTTTATATGCGTTTGATCGAGATGATAACTTTTGGCAACTATATGGTGACTTCTTACCTAGTGCAGACGAGTGCACTAGCTTGCTTCTAGCAACAGAGGTGTGTAAACGTACAGAATATGGATCAGATTGTTTCGGGCAACTGCTTGTGACTTCTTCTGTTCTTCCATAGTTCGATTTATTAATTGCCAATTATTTCATCATGTTAGCTCTGCATTTAGTAAAATGACCAGATCAGGTGGCATAACGAGTTATCTATATAAGATTAACAGTTTCAAATTTTGTATGTTCGAGAATTATTCTTTGTGAGTTGCGATTACTTGATTGGGGAAATGCCTTGGATTCAATCATTGGGCTAAAGATTTTTATTTGGAAATTAAGACATGTACCTCAGAGTTAGTAGCCTTCTAATGTCTCAGACACTTTAGTACATGATTATTTACAGTATTCTGCTAGTCTTCTATCATAAATTATTAAGTTCTCAAAGTTCTCGATTTCTCTGAATTTCTCTTAAATTTGAAAACTTTTTATAGCATATGCAAAGTATTTAAACCTCTCATTTCTCATGTAATTCAATATTGTTAATCTGACTTTCTCCAGTATGAGGCCGAGTGATTTTACCATTTTAATTTTTATTGATATATGTGCCATATGGAATTTCTTTCACTGCCTCACTCTTCTCATTCATTGATTTATGTATTTTGATTGGCAAACTTATATAGTAAAATACATGATATTTCACCAAATTAAATCAGATTGGTAGCTGTATAAAACTTGAGTGTCACAGAAGCTTTTTATAACTCTTAATTTGCTTTACGGTGTTCTAAGAGTCGGTTCACATCCCTTTGAAATGAAATTAACATTCTTTTGTCATCCCTATTCCTCTCTTTGTGCATAGGAGGATCTTTTGGAGCTGCAGGATCCAACTCTTGCTTCAACTATGAGAAATCAACAACAAAGAGCCTTTGAATTTTGGCAAAAGAACTGGGTACTAAGAAACTCAATAGTTATACAACATAAAACGTTTTGTTTATACAATATCATTATTTGCTTCCATTTAACCTCTTAACTAACGGAAGTGTTTATGCCTTTAACCTCATTCAGCATAATGGTGTTCCCCTCAAAATAAAGCGCCTTGCTCGTGATCCCGAGAGATTTACCTGGGCAGTGAGTATTGCACAGTCACGGTGCGTTAGCATGCAAGTTAGAATCGGTGCACTAGTACAAGATGCAGACATGCTAATCCCGTATGCTGGTAAAGTATTATCATCACATTCTTCCAACTGTATCAATCTGATATCTGCAATTTTATTAATGACTTGTTTTTTTGAAGAAATCTGGGACTTCTGTCTATCTCTTGATCAATGACTTAAAGAGTTATATGTATTTCTGATCCCTCTCTCTCTCAGTTCCTCTCTGTCTCTCTCATGCACACACAAACATTAAATTACTATTAGATTTTTCCTTACAAGAAATTCTTGTTTCTAGAAGATACATGATAGTGACAATTCATTGTTAAAATAAAGTGTTAGACAGATGTCCTTGGAATGGGCATGCATCCCTGCCATTTATTAAGTATCTTGTCCTTAAGGTGGCAACCGAATAATGCTAGAAAATGTTTTTCAAGAAATGCAGAATGTGGTGCAAGTAATGATGCTTGCATTTCTTTTTGACAGTTTTAAAAATGTTTTCATCAAAAATCTTGTTTACACGTCTGCTGTTTTGAGGAAGGAAGTAAAAATATTGCAAAATATGCATTTTTTGTTGTCTATTTTTCTTCATCTTTGTTGTTCTTTATTGCTTAAATTTTGTAGTTGCGTAGGTTATTTATTTATTTATTATTTATTATTTATCAGATTTAGTCATATTGTGCAGACATGCTAAACCATTCATTCCAACCAAATTGTTTTTTCCACTGGCGTTTTAAGGACCGCATGCTTGAGGTGATGATAAACGCCGGACAAAGAGTTAAGAAGGGAGAAGAGGTACTGTTTAATATATTCCAAAACTTTTATATTAATCTAAACAGTACATTAGTTTAAATGTCTCTAGGCCAAGTGATGGATGGCGGCAGTAAAGCTAAGTACAATTGTTTAAGTTATGATTTAATATTTTGGATGATTAATCTTTTCCAATTGGAATGGCAATATTAATCTGGTTCCAATTAGAAAACCCCAACATGGTGTATCAACCACTGTACTTGTGTTTACCAAACACAGGTCATACTATTAGCTGTTATGAAGGAATTTGCTAATTTTCTAGTACTTAAATTGGTTAACATGATGACAGGGTCTTTTATCGTATCAACTTTTGACAATAAACATTGGATATTGAAATTACATGTTCCGTGAAGGTTTCATTACTCAATGATTCATAACAAAAATCTTGAAATGACACTGTTTGGATTGATGGAAAAGGAAGGAAAGAAATGATAAGGTAAGGAGGAAGGGAAAGGAAAGGAAATGAGAGGAAAGAATAGTGTTTTTAATGATTGTTGTTTGGATGATCATGAATAGAAAGGAAAGGAAGGGAAGCAAATGTAATATTAATAGGATTAGTTTTGAGTATTGAAAAAAATTCATTAACTTTTAATTCCTTTCCCTCCTTTTCCATCCAATTTTGGAGAGAAACCAAATTGAATGAATTAAGAAGAAACTATTCCCTCCCTTTCCTTCTCATTTAACAATCCAAACAAGAGATAAGATTTCCACCAATTTTCTTTCCTTTCCGTTCTCTCCTGGTCCATCAAACCAAACATAGTGTTATTGATTTATCACTATTTCTCATATTCTCCGTTACGTCTCCATCTGTAGGATAACACATTTCTCTAAATTATTTTAGTAGTTTGGGTTTATCTATTCTTAGTTTTACTGGATTTTCTGATTAGCACTTTATAACTTTTTTTACAGATGACTATCAATTACTTGAATGGACAGATGAACAGCATGCTTATGCAAAGATATGGCTTCTCGTCACCAGTGGTATTTGTTCTTTACTTCACCCAGTCAGAAAGATTTTCATTTTTAATATCTTCTCTTATTATAATTGTGTCAATCTGGTTGCACAGAGATAATTATATTGTTTGTTCTTTCAACTCATTTATCAAAGAATATATTTCCTTTTGAGTAATGGGCACCTTTACATGTGTATTATTTAAAATCTTTATTGCTATTAAATTTTTGGCTGATAATTTAGTAATAGTGCTTACAAAAAGCTTTACTCAATTCCAAGTATCTCTATGAATAACTAACAGTGGTCAACAAATGCTTAACTAAAATATTTAAAAAAGGATCTTTGTGAATAATTGTCATGTTTGATGATGTTGAACTATCTTATCTTGAAGCTTTTGGGAGATTTATTGTGGTTGTTGAGTAACATTTTTCAAGTTTAGGAAAGAATGTTGTTCGTGTTTTTTCGTGGACCTTAAGTTGTAGTGTTATATCATATTGTGAATTATGTGGTCTTCTTCAATCTACTATCATATTATTCGCAAACTTTAGATGCTAGTTATAGTTAAGGATCCTGCTTACTAATTACATGACAAGTTATTCAAGAAGTACTTAGATTCAATAACAAAGCTTAGCGTGTAAGAGGGATTGTTTGGTTTTGAACAATGATAATTCTATGTGCAGATTCAGCAGTTCTTTTTATGCCACCTGATTTTCTGAACATTATTTTTGTTTTTTGGACATTATCAATTCTCATCTTGTAAGCAATATTTAACTGAATCTTTGCCCTGGTATTTGTAAATGTAATCCTCCAAAGAGTATGCCAATTTTCAACAATTAAATTTGATCTTGGTTACGTTACATTTTACTTTTGTTTATTGGATATATAGGCATTAGTTGTTTCTTCAAAAACTAACACGTTGTAAAACTGCAGAATCCTTGGGATGAAATCCAGTTTTCTGGCGATGCACGCATTCATTTGAATTCTTTCTTATCAGTCTTCAATATATCTGGTCTTCCTGAAGAATATTACCACAACAGTATGTGTTGTTAGACTTTCTTGATTTTCCTTTTCACACAAGCTAGAGATTCTATACACATCATAATCTAGAGATTCTATTTTTAGCATGAGTATCCAATAGATGATCATATATTTTGTAACAGGTCAGCTAGCAAACGGAGATAGTTTTGTTGATGGAGCAGTCATAGCAGCAGCGAGAACATTGCCCACATGGTCAGACGGGGATGTCCCCCTGATCCCAAGCATGGAAAAGAAAGCTGTGAAGGAATTACAGGAAGAATGCCAAAAGATGATAGTGGAATTCCCCACCACTTCAAAGCAAGACCAAAAAACGCTAGGTAAATTTCCCACCACTCTTCCTGAATTGATTGCATCAATGTCACTATTTCAGGCCAATTAGCATTCTCCTCCTTGTGACCTAGCGGACTCATATGATAATATCTTCAAGACTTGAAAACTGAAGCACTGCTTTATAATGGATAAAGTTTTCAATAGGGCAGTGAAGCATTTGCTATTTTTTTTTTTTTTACTGTTATCTTGATATTTGACAGAGTTTATAAGGGGCCGAGTGTTGACTGCCTTTTAAAACCTAAAATTTTAAAGCATGTTATTATAATTGTTAATTTTGGTCGATGGAAAATGCTTTTGATCTTCCATGCTAATGGTTTCTCTGCATTTTTTTTTTACCAACAAACAGATTCTATGCAAGAACCTAGGAGGACTTTTGAAGCCGCAATCAAGTAATTCTCTATTTTGATAACTTTTATGGGTTCAATTGAAAGTGAGAATCTAGATCGCTTCTTAGTGATTCAATCGTCTAAAATCTTGACTCGTGCAGGTATCGATTGCACAGGAAGTTATTCATCGAGAAGGTCATCAAGGCATTGGAAATTTATCAAGACCGGATACTGTTTTAAACATGAAGTATGTTGAGTTAACAGGATCTCAGACAGTTTTGTTGCTTTAGCTAATCACCATTTTATGTGAAAATCTTTGTTTCAAGTAAGAAAATTTCTCGTCTAAGCATTAAAGTTCAATGAGTTCATTCATAATACTAGAAGAATACACACTCTGAAATGTGAAGAAGTTTAATGGTTACTATAAAATCTGAAATCCGAAATCCTATTCCTTAATAGTCTCCATTGTATGTAAATGTGCAAGTTCAAGAAGGAATAAAAAAGAGCACCAAATAAAAGTAACAAAATCTTAACACTCAATCTTCTTCTTATACCAATCGAGAAAGAGATAATTTAAGAACTTCGTCGTCTGAAGCATCGGGAGGAAGCAGCTTCTTATATTTCTTCATTAATACCTCACTATCCTTGTCAGAAGCATTGCTATTATTAGCACTCCATTTGGCCCAAGTATCTTTCATCAATCGAGTAAAGGGTAGCCCATGAATTTCTTGGCCATCGGAAGTAAAAGATCTGCAAGGGAAAAAACTGTCAAATGCCCTTCCATATTAATAAAATGTCCTATTTCTTGATGATGCCCAGTATGTCTTCTTGAATCAATGTTCAACTTAATTTTGACCAAAATTCTAAATATGACTCACTAAAATGGTCACCGGTAGCTATCTTTTTTTTAAGACAAAAAGCCCTTCTTGCATTAGAGAAGACGACTTTCACTCTTTTGCCTTTTTCATATCTCTTTACATCTTTCTTCGTAAATCTTTACTCTTTTTTAAGCTCTAAAACTAGGGGTGGGCACATTAACTTGACTCGACCCAAACCAAAACTTGGGGTACGTAAATGTTTTTTTTACCCCTTTTCACAGAAAACAATAAACCCTGTTCAGTTATGGTCGGTTTTCACACCAAAAAAATACCATGTTCTGTTATCAAACATCTTCATGCATTTTGTGTAAACATGTAAATAAATTAATAATTAAATAAAAATCCTCAAAACAGAAACTTTTTCATTGTCAAACGCTCTACCATGCCACTCAAAAAAACAAAAATAGAACAATAGAATAAAGTTAGACAGTAGAATAAATCAAAAACAACCCATTATTCGGTTTAAGGATTATTAGTATAACCAAGCAAAACTCCTTAGAAACCCCAACAAAACAAGACAATATATATGTGTAATAGCATTAATAAATACAAACCCATTCAAGTTTTTATGTTTTATAATGATATCAAACTAGCAAACTATCATGTGTGCACACACACCCAAAAAAAAATATAAAGAAACTTGAACTTTGACTCTAAAGTCATGCAACAAGTAGACCTTATTTTGAGAATAGATTGATCACGAAAACCCACAACATCTAAAGAACAGAGTGATGGGTAGAGGATGTATCTTACCAGAAACAAGATCACAGTTCAAAAATGCAAAAATCAGTGTAATGTGAGTAGTGATAAGGTCGGATAGAGCAGTCAAATCTGTCTTTTGAGATGAAACTTGAAGTAATTACATATAATCTACCTGATGTTTCCCTAATTACAATAGGAAACAACTTTTGGTTAAATTGACAAAGACCTCCCCTCACATTAGTCCATATCAGTTAAATCTAACTGCTAAGTGCTAACCATGTCAAGCGCTTAAAAAGTCCATAATACCCCTGTATTGAGTTGAGAATGATTTCTTACTATTTTGTCCTTAGAAATCAATCTCCACTATTGCCTATATAAAAACCCCTCAATCAGACATAACATGCACTATAACACTCTTTACCTCCATATTACTCCTAGCTTTTCTCCCATTTTTTTTTTTTTATCCAATAGTAAACACAAACATGGAAATCAAGGCAGTAAAGGCAAAGTTGCAGAACCTGGAAAGTAAATAATTCAATTTTTTGACATACAGATTTACGAAATCCATTCAACACTGTTACCCGAGTAGGCAAAAACCCAATTTTTCTCAGTTTTCTTGCATTTTGTCTATTATTAAACATTAAGCGATATGAAAAGTCACTCTATTAAGTTGTATTTTATCTGAATCGCAAAATCCCCAATTTTAGAAACAGTGAAACCCTAAAATCATGAAAAAAAAAATATTGGAATACAATGAATCGAAGCAAATATCATGCAACAAACATGGATAAAATAGCATAAAACAGTAACAATAACAATTAAAGACAAAAAAACAACCTTTATCCGAAATGCTTCACAGATGATGGCTTCGCTCAGATAAACTTTGTAAGTTGGGTTTCCAGTAAGTCAATAACCTTCAAACACTACTCCATCTGCCCATAAATCAAATGTTCAGTTGCTAAAAAAAATAAACCTTAAACTTTGACTACAAAGTAAGTATCAGAAACAAGATCAGTGTAATGTGATTTATGAAACCAATTCAACACCTTTACCCGAGTATGCAAAAACCCAATTTTTCTCGGTTTTCATGCATTTTGTCCGTTATTAAACATTATTATAAAAAAAAAAAAAAAAAAAAAACGATATGAAAATTCACTCTATTAACTTGTATTTGATCTGAATCGCAAAAACCCCCCAATTTTAGAAACACTGAAACCCTAAAAATAATGAATAAAAAAAAAGGAGTAAAAATGAATCGAAACAAATAGCGTGCCAACAAACATGAATAAAATAGCATAAAACTGTAAAAATAAAAAAAAAATAAAAAACAACAACAACAACAACAACAAATGCTTCACAGGTGATAGCTTCACTCATATAAAGTTCAAACACTAGTCCATGTGCCCAGAAATCAAGTGTTTCAGTAGAAAAAAGGGTTCTTTTTGGCGCCAAACAAACGTAGATGAAGAGTTTACTTGGAGAAAAAGAGTCAAAGGAAAACTCAATGGGTTGGGAAAAAATGGAGGGACCACGCCGTCTAATTCCTTTGTTTACAACTTTATAGAGTATTATTTGTTTAAATTTGTAGGTTAAAAATGGTAAAAATGAAAATAGTCCCTCTAGTTTGCCCTATTCCCCGTCCTGGTCCCTCTAGTTTTAGTATTATCTTGTCAAGTTCAAACATTAGCTATTAATTTTTTTTTTGGTCCCTACTTCCTACCATCAAATTCCGTTAGATATTTAACGGTGACTGAAGGGTATAACGGTAAGTGAAGAATAAAATTAATAAATATATTTCAATTAAAGAATAACAAATAATATTTTTTATTAAAAATAATTAAAAAATTTAAAATCAAACAAAAATCCATTCAAACCCTAATTCTCTCTCTCCTCTCTCTCTGTGATTCTTTATTTATCTTCCTCTCTTCTCACTCTCTCTCATTTCAAATCCAATTAAACTTTCTTTCCCAACAACAATCTCTCTATCATTCCTCTCTTGCTTCCCGTCTCTTGGCCGCCGACAAGGAGTTTTTTATTTTTGTTGATTTCGATTTAGGGTATTGGATTGATTGATTGGGAGTAGTGGTTGTGGTTGCTTTGATTTAGAGTGGTGGTTGTGTTTTATTTAGATTTAGGTTTCGACTATTGTGTGGCAGTGGCTATGGTTGCTTTGATTTAGGATGATGGATGTGTTTGATTTTGAATTTAGGTTCGAGTTTGGTATGGTGGTTGTAGTTGATTTTAAATTTAGGTTTGGGTTTGAGTTAGGGGTTTCTGGGTTCTTATGAGGTTGTTGTGTACGTTGTTGGCATCGATGGTGTTTATAGGTTCTGGGTGGTGCTGTGTGGTGGTGATGAGATTTGGGTTTATGTTGCTGTTGATGGTGGTGTGGTTGTAAGGTGGTTCTAGTGATGATGGTGGTAGTGATAGTGACGGATTTTGGGTTTGGGGTGGTGTGTGGTGGTAATGGGTTGATGTTGTAATTTTTTCATGATGGAGATCCACCAAATCCAATTTTTAAATTTTAATTTTTTTTTAAATTTTTTTGGATTTGGGAGAGATCCAATTTGAATCTCCACCAAATCCAATTTTTTAAAATTTTTTAATTTTTAATTTTTTTGATTTGGTAAAGATCCAATCTCCACCAGATCCATTTTAAATTTTAAAATTTAAATTTTGTTATTATTTTAAAAATTAAATATTAAGTATAAGGGTAAAATAGTGTTTTCGGTAAAAATCTTTACAAAAGTTTACAGAATGACTAAAATACATAAGACAAAATAGAAAAATCTAACCAATTTTTGAAATCAAAATTAACTTTTAACCTTGTTTTAATAATAAAACCGTATTCAACCAAAACTACCAATAACAATTCGAAAACTAACTCGAAAGTGACGAAAATGCCCCTAGAGTTTTATTTTTCTTCTCTCTTAGTTCTTCACTTTCTCTCTTGAAATAGATTAAACTAGAGGGGCGTTTTTCATTTTTGCCTTCATTTTTACCCATTGAAATCTCCAAAATAGCCCTATACAAACCTATATATAATATAAGTATATAACTCTCTTCATATCCTTTTTTTTTTTTTTAAATGTTTGCTTTTTTTAGTCTCCATGGCCCTTAAATTATCAAAAGGTAATTACCAAATGGGGTAAATACATCAACCTCCCCTGAAGTTTGGGATCAAGTATGCATTTATCTACTCAGAGTTCCTTTATCCTTAAAATTGTATTAATAAAAAGACTTAATTGTCCTTAGTTATTAAATTTTTTTAAAAAATAAAGATAATCATTTTATAATAAACAATTAAATTAAATTAATTGAAGATAATTTTTAAATCAAAAAAATTAAAATGAAAAAAAAAAACAATTTTTAAAGTTTTAAGTTATCTTTATTTATTTATTTATTTTTACTATATTTATAGAAAATTAAATTTTTTTTTAAAAAAACATTATCTTCATTTTTAAATTAATTTTTTTGTTTGATGGTTTAAAAATATAAAATTTAAAAATAGTAAAAAAAAAAATTTAATTTGTACTAGCTTTTAATTTTTTATATAGAAATATTATCTTCATTTTAAAATTTTAATAACTAAGGGCAATTTGGTCTTTTATTAGTTAAGTTTTAAGAGCGGGGATGTCTGAGTAGATAAAGGCAAGCTTGCTCTCTAACTGTATTTATGTCAAATTTCAGAGGAGGTCAATGTATTTACCTCTTACCAAATAAGTTCCAAAATTTTTTTTTCTTAATTCCAATTAGTTTGCGACTCTTACAAACGTGACCAAATTGGTCCCTGAGTTTTCAAAAGTGTACCAATTTCATCCCCTAACTAAATTTCAATTAGTCAACCTTAACAATCAAAGGATATTGATGTGTGAAATCGTGTTATAAAAACTAAACTTGCAAGTGCATGAATTGTGAGATAAGTACAGCGGCAAGTAAAGATCGTTCCCACGAGGAAAAATGAATTATTGATTAAAAACTAATTTTAATTACTTTTAAATTACAAGTAACCAAAAGATGATTGTTTGAAAGATTGAAATTAAACTACTAATTATACTAAAAAAGCAATTAACAAAAGAATGTTGATTTGTGATCAAGAGGAACTACTAAGTAACTAATGCTGCTCATATGTAATACTCAATGTTCATCAATTAATTTCATTATCAAGATTCAACCAAAATTTATGGTTCATTCTTATCTTAATTATGATATTACCGTTAATCCTGACGGATTTAACCATGTGCTCTCTGTAGGGAAAAACGGGTTTATACGCATAACGGAATGCAAAAATAGGTTTGGTATATAACAAAAAATTTCCCTTTAAAAGATGAACCTTAACCCTTAATTAAATTAATGTATAAACAAAAGTAGTGTTGTAAAAGTGGACCGATCCGACACAATTCAATCCGGCACGCCTGGCCCGTTTTTGAAAACAGGCCGGATTTGGTCCGCGCTGCGCCGGTAGGCGGACCGGACTAGGTCCGGCACGTATTCGGAAATCGTGGCCCGGCACGGCACGTGGACCGTTTCCGGCGGACTGTGCCGGCGTGCGGCCGGACCGGGACCATTTATTATTTAATTATTTAATTTTGTTTTTTGGATTTTTGGTTTAGGGAAAAATAAAATACATAATTACAAATTAAAATACTTAACATTTTAACAATTGAATTATGTAAATGTAGTTAGATAGATTTATTATTTTTGGTAATAAGATAATTCAAAAAATGAATAAAGATAAAGTATTACAAAAATATAAAATAGATGAAGTTATGAAAATATGAAATGAAGAAGTATTTATTTATTTCTAACTTATGGAATTCAGTATTACATATTTACATGATTGCCTCATTAATAACCTTACCAAGAAAAACCCAATGGGATAAAAACTTGGCAAGGGAAAAAGAATGAAATCGTATTACAATTACAAGTTCTGAAACTGGTTACTACCGGAACCGGAAGCCTCATCAACATATAGATTGTTGAAATTTTGAATAAGTTCATTATCTACAATTTGGTTTTGCAACCTCTTTTTAGCATGCTCCCAATCCCGAAGGCTTGTTAATACCTCCACCATGTCCGGAGACAAACAGCTTCTTCTTGGTTCAATTATGCGTCCACTGGTGCTGAATGCTTGTTTTGAAGATACTGTGGACACGAGGATAACTAGTACGTCACGTGCTACGTGTGACAGAATCGGATACCTGTAGGTATAAGACTTCCACCATAACAACAAATCAAAATCTTCCTTGTCTTCGACAGCATCGAACTGTGCTTCAAGGAACCTATTCAGTTCGGCACAAGAAGATGGGCCAAATCTTTGGGTTGAAGAAGTACTTGTTGATTTGTCCTTTTTTCGGCGTTTGAGAATGCTCAACTTGATGTCTTCGGGTGTGTCTCCGGTTCTGCTGATGGTTGGGTGTCAATGCCGCCAAACCTGCACTCATAAATACGAAAAACTTCGAACAACTTGTTTCGAATGTTAGTAACCTATTTTGAATAATCTATTTCCAAATTAGTACTAATAACCTCAAGGAAAATTTCTAAATCAGATAATTTAACTCTAGGATCTACCATAACACTTAAGGCATAAAGTAAAGGAATGGTAGCCCAATATTTTTTCAACTTTGCCTCCATGGCAATAACTGCAGTGTCTAAATAAACATCTTCCCTATAAGCGTTTAATGCTTCAGACATTTCCACTATTCGATGAATTGCCTCACAAGATGTGGGGTAATAGACCCCGGAAAGAGTTACAGTAGCATCGTAAAAAATCTTTAAAAAATCAACAAAAACCCTTGCCACATACCAATCGTCTAATGTCAGTGCTTATGCTTGTGGAAGGCCAACTTCGGCCAACTTCGGCCAACTTCATGTTATAAAAACCTGAAATAGTTGTATCATATGGCAAACAATTTTTCAGCATTAAGTAAGTAGAGTTCCACCTTACCGGCATATCAGTTTGGAATCGTCGGGGGCGTAGATTGTTTAATCTGCAGTGTCTACGAAATTCTTGGAATCTAGGATTAGAGCTGCCAATCCAAGAAATGGCATTTCTGATGCGATCTACACGGTCGCTTACTTTCTTCAAACCAGCTTGTACAACTAAATTTATAATATGACATGCACACCGTTGATGGAAGAAATAACCTCCATCTTGCGGGATATATCTTTCAACAAACAATGCAATAGAGCTAGTGTTTGCATATGCATTATCTAATGTAATAGAAAGGATGCGATCTGTGATTTGATATGTTTCTAAAACAGAAATAATGACATTAAAAATATTTTCAGCGGTATGTGAAAAATCCATAGGACGAAAACCAAGAATTCTTTTGTTATCCTCTAATCAGAATTTAAGTAGTGTCCAGTGACACATAAGTAATCCTATTTCGAACACGCGTTCCAAATATCAGAGGTTAATGCAATACAGACATTTAGATGGTGTAATTCAGCACTCAAGTCATCTCTAGCGGCTCCAAACAATCTTATCAAATCGTTTCTAGTGGTGATTCTAGAAACAGTTTGATATTGGGGGCAGAATGCAGATGTGATCAACTCTTGAAAAAAAACATTGTCAGCAAAATTGATTGGTTGATTAGTTCGTGCAATGAATAGTGCCAAATAATTTCTAACGTGTTCGGGATCGTACCTCCATGTCGTAACAGACTCATATGAGTGTCGTTGTAGTTATGTTTGGGTTCTAGTGTCTACCTGTCCATGTGCAGGCATGCATTTAAGCATATGTCTTCTCAAATGACCGGTTCCATTCCTACTAGTGGAATAGTCCTTAGAACAAAACTTACATTTAGCTCTTGGGGCTCGTCGTCCCGTCTAGGAGTGTCATTTGTACTATGTGAAAACACTGCCAAACATCGGATGTAAATTTTTTGGGACGTGATGTTGGGGTATCAGTAGCAGTAGCAGTAGCGGCGGAACATGAACCTCTCGCTTGGGGTTCCGTTTGTTCTGAAAGATCAAGATCATCATTCAGCATGTTCAAACCGTCCGTGAAAAAATGATCCATTTCCTGAACTACAAATATGAACTCATTAGTCATTAATATATTATTATTTACATTAACTACCAAACTTAAAAATCATAAGTTACTAACTTAAAAATGTTAAAATTAACTACTATACATAAAAATCATAATTTACTAACAAAATATATTAAAAAAAACTACTAAACATAAAAATCATAACTTTAACTTTAAATTGTTAAAATTAACTACTACACATAAAAATCATAATTTACTAACAAAATATATTTAAATAAACTACTAAACTTAAAAATCATAACTTTAACTTTAAAATGTTAAAATTAATTACTACACATAAAAATCATAATTTACTAACAAAATATATTTAAATAAACTACTAAACTTAAAAATCATAACTTACTAACTTAAAAATGTTAAAATTAACTACTACACATAAAAATCATAATTTACTAACAAAATATATTTAAATAAACTACTAACTTAAAAATCATAACTTTAACTTTAAAATGTTAAAATTAACTACTACACATAAAAATCATAATTTACTAACAAAATATATTTAAATAAACTACTAAACTTAAAAATCATAACTTTAACTTTAAAATGTTAAAATTAACTACTACACATAAAAATCATAATTTACTAACAAAATATATTTAAATAAACTACTAAACTAAAAAATCATAACTTTAACTTTAAAATGTTAAAATTAATTACTACACATAAAAATCATAATTTGCTAACAAAATATATTTAAATAAACTACTAAACTTAAAAATCATAACTTACTAACTTAAAAATGTTAAAATTAACTACTACACATAAAAATCATAATTTACTAACAAAATATATTTAAATTAACTATTACACTTATAAATCATAATTTACTAACAAAAAATATTTACATTAACTAATACACTAGTACACTTTAAAAAAATTATCTTACTAACACAAATATTAAAATTAACTACTACACAAGTACACATAATAATGATTAATTAACTACTAAAAAAAATAAAAATAATTTACTAAGTAAACACAAATATTTAAAAAAATTAGTTAAAGTGTTTACATAACATTAAAAATTTACTCACAAAAAGAAATAATAACATTTAAAGAACAATGTACCTTAAAAGTTTTGTGTGTTGGTGGAAAATGAAGAGAACAGTAGTCAATAGATAGATAGATAATAGGGAATTAATATAATAGTATTATAAAATGTAATAAATGTATATATATATATATATATATATAGAGAGAGAGAGAGAGAGAGAGAGAGAGAGACAATGAAATTGAATGAAAATGTGTAGAGATTTGTAGAATGGAGAGAGATTGAGAGAATGAGAGAATGAGAGAAAGTGTCAAAGTGATTGAAAAATAGAATGGATAGGGGTATTTATAGAAAAATTAGAATTGTGGGTGAAAATATAAAATAGAAGAGTTTAGGGGGGTTTTGGTAATTTTTTAAGCCATCAACGGTTGAATTTCAAAATTCAACCGTTGGCTGACGGTTGAATTTTGAATGGAATGGATAGGGGTATTTATAGAAAAATTAGAATTGTGGGTGAAAATATAAAATAGTAGAGTTTAGGGGGTTTTTGGTAATTTTTTAAGCCATCAACGGTTGAATTTCAAAATTCAACTGTTGGCTGACGTCAGCTGACGGTTGAATTTTGAAATTCAATAGTTGATAGCTTAAAAAATTAATTTTATTTTTATTTTTATTTTTTATAATCAAATGGCCGGACCTTGGGGACGGCCGGACGGACCGGTCTGGCGGCAGTCCGCATAGCTTGGTCCGCCGGCTTGACGTGCCGTGGTGGACTGGTCCGGCGGACCGGACCCCTACAGCCTGACACGCTGCATGCCTCCATACCGGTCTTGATCCGGTACATCCCCTTCGAGGATCTGACCTGATCTAGCCTGTTTTGCTTGGCAGGCCAAACGGACCGACCCACTTGGGCCTGGTCCATTTTTACAATACTGAACAAAAGTAACATACCTTTTGTAGCGTGATTCGATTGACTTTGTGTCGATGGTAATCCGTAAGATCTTCCAATCCAATCACGAACGTGGATCACCTAGGAGCGTGATCTCCATTTCTTTGAATTGAGTACCTGAGGATGGATAACAAAAACTTTTTCTTTTTCGTTAGTCACAAGAGATAACAAAGAACGTTCCGGTCACTTTTGAGTTATCAATCTTTTGATCGAATTGATCGAAACTCGCATGAACCTTATTCAAAGTTGTGTACAAAGCCTTTTGATATAAAAGCTACTAGTGCACTATCAAAATAAAAACGTTCTTTTCACTTTCTCTTGATGGCTGAAATTTCTCACACTAGTCTAAGAGATGGATTCTATTTTCAAGCTCAAGGAAAATAACTCTCACGCAAGCCTTATGGTTTTTTCACCGAATTCTCTTTTGACCTTATAAATATATATACCATCCACCGAATTCAACTTGCCTATATATTATATATATTGTGCACTAATTCAACTTTGCATATAAGACAAATTCCTTTGTCTATCATATAGTGCGCAGCATGAATTCTCTTGTGCATAAAAATAATTGCGCAGCAATTCTTTTCCCTATAATATATATAGTCGAATTCTTCTTGATCAATAAAATATATGGTGGCTGAATTCTCTCGTGAGTCTTCTTACTTTAGAATTTTAAACTCTAATCCAACTCTTTAGTATATTTATGATTATATCAAAGACTTTCTAATTTGACTAGATAAATAAATCATTTTATTTATCTACTTACCAAATAATGTCTTTAATATTAATTATACTACCAACAATAGTATAATACTAAGAAATATATTTCCTAGTCAGAAAAAGGATTTTGATTCTTAATTAATTAATTCTCATTTAATTAAATAATAAAATAAAATAATATATTAGACTAATATAGTAGCCTTGCCGCCCATATACCATACATGGGCCATATATTATTTTTCCATTTTATTTAATCCATTAGACTTTAAATAAAAATCCAACATGTGAACTAAACCCATTCTTACTAAAAGAAACAAGTCTACATACCTTACATTAATATATTAATATAATTTAATAGTCCATCAAATAAATAATGTACAAATTATATTCTTAATATATTAAATACAATTTTAGATGGACCTATTATTAATCCGGTAAAATATATCAAGTGATCCATGCAAGTCTATGTGGATTGGAGATCTTGGCGGGCTATCTAAATTTAAGCTTCAATAGACATAACTCAATCACAATCAACAAATGATTCACTTAGGTCCGATCTATTAATTTTAGCTCATTCCACTAAAGAGCTAAAACTGTACTCTTAAATAAAGATAGAACAAGTAAATGTTTTTCATTCAAACCCTAGACAATTTTATAGGAGTAGTGTATCATCGTGAATAATATTAGTAATCACCAAGAGCTTATAGACCGCCTATAGCTCTCTTAGTTACCATATTTACTCATATGACCACATTTTGAACTTGTATATTTTGACTTGTCCAGAAGCCATGTTTCAATAGTAACTATCGAAAACTTAACGTTAAGATTTAATATCTAATACCTCAAAATATCCATATGATAATATTATACTCTCATTTTAATAAATGGAGACACGATGTCTATATCTATAAATGAAGTCCTCTATCGATTAACAAGTGAATACCACCAAACTATCGATGATAGATTATGCTATATAATCATACTCATTGATAGCTCAAATGATAACACTTGCAACCATAAGTCCCTAATTTATCTCAGGATTAAGATTGACTCTCTGATTGTCCTTATAATGAAAATTTTTTATCTACTGATGGTTATAGATAAAGTATTTCATTGTAATCCTGTTCAATGCACCTAGTGCACTAGATTCTTTTACTCAAATACACTTTGATGATTTTAGACTCATCATATCTCATTTTATTCCACTCAAATGCTAGCAAAAGAATCTACAACTTTAACAAGGTAAAGGTGCCAAACTTTTATTTTAAGTTGTGAACCATATTCAAGACTAACTAAAGAATTATGTCTACCTCATACATATCCAGATGTACAAACAATTCTTTATATCTCATAGTCTTTTGACCTTATGATTATTTACTTTGACAATTAAAATAATAAATTATAAATGCTATAAGATTTGTTAAATCAGAAATTATTTTATTAATATGAAAAGATTGTCAATTATATTATTACACTCTTACTATTGTGCATAATCCTAACACTCTCAATCACAACTCACCCTTGTCTAAGGTGTGAGAAATAACTAAAACCGCATTACGTTCAAGAATTTGTGAACCAAAACCCACTCGCATATTCCTATGTTGAAAGTAAATTTTATTCGTTCAATTGAAAAGTAATTAAGACAACTTATAGTCTTATAATCTCAAATTATAAATTATCGAAACTCTAAACAAGCATACATTAATTTCCATATATCAACACAAGTCAAGAATAAAGACATATAATGAATTGAATAAATCTAAACTTGAATTGATTAATAAAAATATGGAGTTTGAATCATAACATGAGCATCACATAGGCTTACATCGATTCCCTAGTATGGAGTTAGTAACACATGATGAAAATAACGAGAGAAGAGAAAGAATACATAAAACCCATTGAGGTCTCTAATGAATTCTTCAAGTCTTCAATGATGAAATCTTCAAGGCTTCAATAATGAAATCTTCTTCGTCTTCGAATCTTCTATGTGTAAAGTGGATGAGAGAATTTGTTGTGTGTCTGATGGTAAGAGTCCGAAAAATTGTGATAAGAGTGGTGTGATGGGGGACGGTGATTACTTCACTTCTACAACTTGTGTAGCCCCATTTTCGTATCTTTTTGTGTCAGTTTCTCAGGTAAAACCGTGTTTCTAATGCTTTAAATAAGTCGTGAAGAGAAAGAAGGCAAGTAAAGCACAAAAGCGAACCCAAGGCTAGCCCACTCAAGGTCACCTTAAGGTCGCTTTGGCCTCGGGTTCAGCCTTCCATAACATGCCCAAAAGCGACCTCAGGACGAGTCTAGCCAAGATCACCCTAAGGTCGCTATCCTTTCGGGTCTAGCCCCTTGAAACAGAGCAAAAAGGCAACCTTAAGGTGAGCCCGACCAAGATCGTCTCAAGGTCGCTATTGGCTCGGGTTTAGAAATCACTCCTTAAGGCGACCTCAAGGCGAGCTCAACAAGATCGTCCCAATGTCGTCTTTTTGCCCAGAATTTATTTTGTCTAAGAAAATTACTCCCCTGCCCCATGACCTAATTCACCTTTTATATATTCATTTGCTATTTTTTTGCAAAAGGATCAATTTCTAACCTAAGAATATTCACCTAATCATTTTCCTACATCACCATTACTAAAATCCTACACAATCCACCTAATACTTTGAAGCCAACTCATGATCACTTCTTGTTTTTGGGCAATAGCGAATTGAAGGAGTTTGGAGAAGAAGAAAGGCAAAGGAAGAAGAGAAGATCTACTCTACATAGTTTTCTCTACAACTTTATCTCTTTCGTTTTCATTATAGATTCATGTATTCATTTGATCATATATATTGTATGGCTTACTTTTGTAATATGAGCTAAATTTCTAGTGCTATAGGACTTGATGAAACCTCGCCCTTGACTTTATATATATTGACCTTTGATTTATCCATTATGTGCAAATGTGATTTGTATGGATGTTTTTGAGTATTTAATACTTTAAATAGATTGATCTCCTGTTGATTGATTTTCGATGGTGTGTTATGAACCGACCGGAGACACACACACATTGTGTTTGATAAAATGTTTTCTATGCATGTCTAGTAAGGTAGACCATTTGATGCTAGGGTATAGGACTCATTTTAATGGGCTAATGTCCTTAATGAATTCATACATATATTCCGAGATAATCGAGAGATAGGCTCGGGTGCGTTTTGGGTGTAATCTATATTACTCAGCCGAGATTAGAGGTTAACAATTGGGTGCACGAGTCTACAAATTGTGCATGCATAGATTGGGTATGCAAGTGAATCTAGAAAGGACAATCTTAGCATCGTTTCTCTTATTATTACATTTGATTTCATTACTTGTTATTTTCTTACCGCAATAGCATAAAACCTTTTGAGTAGTTTAAATTAATTTGCTTGTAGAATTCAATTATGAAAACCATATTTTATTGCTTGTTTGAATAGCAATTAGGCTAATCAATTTTGGTAATCAATCACTCAATCTTTATCGGGAACGAACTTTACTTATTAGTGTATTACTCTTCGACCTCGTACAATTGCAAGTGTCACTTTAGGAGTGGCCAGACGGCTCCCTTGGTGGCTTGGGACCTCCCTTCGCTGGTCTCCCTCCTGAAATTAGGGTTCACAAGGGGTTTAAATAGGTGTAGATGCTAGGCCAAGTTTTCAACCAATAAGGAAATTGACTCTTTTAAGAATACTTGCCTTTTTGAAATTATGTTTCTTTCCTAATCCATTAAAATTGATTACTTATTGAAGGAAGATAAGGATTCGGTGTCTTCTTTGCTTCCAAAGACTCTCACACATGTCTAAGAAGGTAATATTTTCCGTTCCGACAACTTGCAAAACAAATCCCGTATTATTCACGGATTTATGACCGATTGATCTGTATAATAGGTACTAAAATCGGCATAACTTCTTCTAGATAATTTGGATCGATGAGCCATGAATTGCATTGGAAACTAGACTTTTGGAGCTTCATATCCATAAGTGGTAGGACACACAGTTCAATCGAAGCTGAGAGATATGGCTTCCGCAGCATGGCTGACATGCATTGTCTCGGGAAACCGCTATGCAAGGCACATCGGTGCACAGCGAAAATCACTGATTTTGAAGTGCTCTTGAAATGGGACAACGATTTGGGTAGCACTTGGACTGCGGGATTCTCTAGTATTGAACTGATATGCATACCACCATGTAAGGTAGAGCGGTTTGCACATCTGTTTGCTGAATTTACACTTTAGCGCCTTTAACTATTCCAAAATCTCTTTAACCTCCTCAAATTCTCCAAACACAACTTTTGGGAAAAATAACCTGTAAATGCTCAAACAAATGAATTATATACCCAAAAGACTTGAGAAACAAACAATTGACAGAGAGATTGAGGGATCAAAAACATATACAAATAATGATCAATCAGATATTTTTGTCATTTACTTTATAAAATTAAATGAACATTAACAATAAAAAAGAGCTTCTCCTTACACTTTACAAATTATATGTTTACACTCCATTTTAACTTTTTTTTATTACTGATAATATTAACCTGAATTAAAATTACCAAACAAGACAAAAAATTCCAAAAACACTAAAAACTAGTATTTTTTTTTTTTTTTTTTAAGAAAACAAATTATCAGATGCACTCACTGAGAGACATGTGTCACTCAATTTTTTATCTCCATTTTTTTAAACCTCTCTATCTCCCATTTTCCAACGGTTCAATTTGGATCGGTAACCGGCGCAGCTTCTATGGCTCCATTTGACTCCGGTGATAGTCGGATCGATAAGATCGGACGATGCTAAGGTTGCTAGCACGATCAATTTCGTTGGATTCTTGATGGATCGACTCAGATCCGATGACTAAGATTCGGCGACAGTTCAAAGTTCGGCATCGTTTCTCTTCATAATTTGGAATTTGGCCATTTCAATCTCTAGTTTACCTTGTTAAAATTTTCAATCCAAAAATTAATCAAAATATTCGTTATAAAATATATAATTGGTTTAAAGAACTCAAAAATAAATACAAATACTTCTAATAGATTATAACACAATAAAAGTCAAAACAAATCAAATACTTATATACTAGAGCATCTCCAAGTAAGCTCTCTAAATATGCTTCTTAGCTAAAATGACTAGTGATGATGGCTTTTTTTTTTTTTTTTGCACTCAAACCACTCCCTAACATGGCTCTCTATTTTGGAGAAATAGTAAGGCACTCTCCAAATATGGAGTGCTATTTTATGCTAGCCAAATTCTCCTTCTTATTATTTTATTATTTTTAAAGTAATTTTTTTATTACGAAAACGATGCCAACATACTAGTTAAAATTTTATATTAATAAATGATATTAAAATATTAATGTCTAGTTATAAACTTATAATAGAGGTGATGGTTGAAGTAACCCCATGAAAAGTTACTAGCAAAAAAAGTTAGCTATTTTAGCTTCTGAGTACTAACAAGTAACTAGTAACTACAAACTCAGGTTAATATTATAATATATTAGTTTTTTTAATTGTTAAAACTTTAGATATAAATAAAAATAAAAATAATATATACATTCTTTCTATTGTCAGTTCGAACTAATATAAAATATATCAGTTCCTTGCATGTGAGTCAGTGGATTTAAAAGATACTTTGACAAGTTCATACAACCAAGTCAAATCATTTAAATCTAATGGTCCATATGCAAGGAACTGATATATTTTATATTTGTTCGAAATGATATTAGAAAAATTATATATATATATATATATATACGGTTCCGTTCTGGTCAGTGCGTACTGATGTAACTACATTAATACCAATACATGTGGACTACTGATTTTGGAGAAGCTTTGACAAGTGCATACACTTTGAGTAAAAGTATGTAAATCTAATGGTCTATATTCAACGAACTGATGAAGTTATATCAATGAGCACTGGCTTAAACATTTCTAGGGTTAATTGCACTAATTTACCCTTACTTTATTGAATTTAGCAAGATTTCAAAAGGATAACTTAAATTAACACAAACACCCATTGTCATCAAGTCAATCCGTTAACTTTAACGATTAACTAACAATGACCAATGGAAAACCAAATATACCCTTGCCACATCATCTCATACATAAAATATTTTTAATTAAAAAAAAGATAATAAATCAGTCGTTTGTGAAAACATCCTCAATTTATGGAGGAGCCTTCTTTGCGAATTGCAAAAAGTCGATCTCCGAGATAGCTGAAGATTTCTTTAGGTATCATTGATGACTGTTTTTGGTTAGAGGAGTACTTTCCGTGTGTGGAGAGGTATTTGCTAGATGATTCTCCTGTTTAATGTTTTTTTTTTTTTTTTTTTTTTTTTTTTTTTTTCTTTCTTTCTAATAAAGGTTTTCTGTTTAAAAAAAAAAAAAACTCAAATTATAAATTTATTTGGGTGTGTTTAGAGAATGAATGGAAGCAATTCAGATTCATAACAGTCCAGTAACAAGCCCAATCACTCTAGCTGAGCCCATTAATGGAAGAGATATAAAGAGTAGTGATGACAATATGACCTGCACTCGCGAGTACCTGTCTGAACCTAACTGGTAACATGCATTGTGTCCTAACTTCCAATTTTATATAATGTAAGAATAACATGAGCAAGAAAGAGAAGAAAAAAGAGAGCACCAAATTAACATAAATAAAAGTAACAAAATCCTAACAAGTAATACTCATTCTTCATCTAATACTAATAGTAAAATTAAAGAAAAAAGTTGTTAATGAACTTCGTCGGAAGATTCTAGAGGAAGCAACTTCTTATATTTCTTCATTACATCCTAGGTACCTTTTATATTAGGACTTGTAAGCATTGCTATTAGCACTCCATTTGGCCCAAGAATCCTTCATCCAAAGAGTAAAGGGTGTGGATGGGTATTTCCTCCAAAATTCTCAAATTCTCATTCTCATTCTCATTTGGGGGGAAAAATCATCCCTAAATAAGGAATGAGGATGGGGATGAGGATTAATTTCATCCCCAAATTGAAATGGGGATGGAGGGACTTCCTCCCATGCTCATTTCCCCCATTTACCACCAAGCTTTTTTTGTAATAAATTTTTTTTTTTTTTTTTTTTTTTTTTTTTTTTTTTTCATTTACCCCATTTCTTTACTTTTCTAATTTAAACCCTATATTTAAGGGGTGTGCAAAAAATTGTCAAATCGAACAAAACCGACCAACCCAACCCATAAAGTTTGGTTGGTTTGATTACAAATATAAAAAATGGGTGGTTCAGTTTGGGTTGAGAGAAATAATTCGCCAACCCAAACCAAACCACATATTTTAGAAAGTAAAACTAAAATATAAAATTCACCTACATTTTTTTCTATTCAGTCCAGATTTTATAACTTTTATCGATTATTTGAGCTTTTATAGTTTATTTATTTGTTTTAATACAATTCTTCTGATTGATGTATTAGGGTTTTAAAAGCATAGATGTTGTCAAGCATGTATTTATATACATACAATAATTACTCGTTTAACTTTTCTGTACTTCCTTTATTTATATACATATAATTAATATTTTGTGTTATGATTTTTTAATTTAAATATTTTTTATAATATAATACAAAAAAAATATATATATTTTTGATTTCAAATTTAAACCGATGAACCTATCCAAACCAACCCGACATTTTTTGGTTTGGTTTGGATCGGTTTGAAAAATCACATTGGTTTGGTTTAGGTTGAAATATAGTCAAACCGATCCATATTAGTTTTGTTTGATATTGAGTTTCAGCCCAAACCAAACTGAAAATGCACACCCCTACGTATATTAACTCTAAATTTATTTGTATTTATATTGGAATTATTTATTTATTTATTTATTTTTACATGTTATAACTTTTAACTTATAATCATGGTGTGTGTGTGTTTTTTTTAATATATAATTTTTAATCAAACAGGATCAAACAAGGAAAATGAGAAAATTGAGATTGGAAAAATAAGTGAAATAAAGGAAACGGGGAGGGGTGGGATATCCATTTCCCCGATACCCATCTCTAGTAAAGAGTAGCGTAGGGATTTCTTAGCCATCGGAAGTAGAAGAGCTGCAAGGAGAAAAATGTCAAATTCCCTTCCATATTAATATAATGTCCTATTTCTAATTGATTCCCAATTTTCACCAAAAATATAAAAAATAAAAAATAAATAACATACTATAAAACAAAATATTTAGATTCACATTATTTACAAAAACATACCTAAGATAAATTATTGATGTCGATAAAGAGGTGAGAAATAATACTTATCAAGGGAAAAAAGAAAAAAGTATGCAACAGTGCAGCCTTCAACAAGCCTACTCCAAAAGTTGAAAGTTTAGAAGCTTTGGAGGTTATTCATCGAGAAGGTCATCAAGGCATTGGACAACCGAATATTGTTTTAAACATGAAGATGCTCAGACAGTTTTGTTGCTTAAGCTAACAGTGCAAATCACCATTTTATGTGAAAATCTTTGTTTTGGGTAATAAATTTCATGTCTAAGCATCAAAGTTCAATGAGTTAATTCATTCTTACATTCATATTATGAACCATTCATAATACATAAATTTGGGGAACGTTGCAACTCTGAAATGTGAACATGTTTAATGGGTATTATAAAATCTGAAAATCTGAAAATCTGAAAATCTGAAATCGTTAAACAAAAAGAGAGCACCATATTAGCATAAATAAAATTAACAAAATCCTAAAAAAGTAACACTCATTCTTCTACTGGTGTTAATTGTGCCATCATAAATTTAAGAACTTCGTCGTCTGAATATTCTGGAGGAAGCAGCTTCTTATATTTCTTAAATAATTCCATACAAACTTCCACATCCTCTTGGTAAGCATTGCTATTAGCACTCCATCTGGCCCAATCATCCTTCATCTGATGAGTAAAGGGTAGCCTAGGAATTTCTTGGCCATCGGAAGTAGAACATCTGCAAGGAGAAAAATGTCAAATGCATTCCATATTAATATAATGTCATATTTCTAGATGATGCCGATGCCCAGTTTGTCTTCTTGAAGCAATGTTTAACTTATTTTAGGCCCACTAAAACGATCACCCGTGCTAACTTTTTAATTTTGGACAAAAAGGCCCTACTTTCCTAAGAGAAGACCACTTTCTTACCTCTTTCACATCTCTTTACATCTTTCTTCGTGAACCACTACTCTTTTTTAAACCCTAAAACTAGGGGTGGGCACATTAACCGGACTCACCCAAACGACCCGAACCTAAACCTGGGGTATGTAAATGTTTTTTACCCTTTTTCACAGAAAACCCTGAGCCCCGTTCGGTTAGGGTTGATTTTCACAAAAGAAATACCATGTAAGATCAAAACCAAAAAATTGTTTGGTCATGTTCGGTTTTGGCTCAACCCAAACCCGAACCTGAAATCCCCACCCCTTTAGACTAAAACACGTTTAAATTATAGAAAGTGTTAAAGTTTGTGGGCAGAATATAAATTTTGGCATCTCTAATACAGTAGAGTACATCATACAGCTCCATGCAAAAATCATCAACACATTGTGACATAACTACAAAACAAGAAACACACATCTTCAATTCTTCATGCTTTTTGTGTAAACATGTAATAAAATATAAAAAACACATTAATCACATGATATGCTAAAAAAATAAATTAAACAATGATCGGATAAGAAATCTCACTTTGGCTGTAATATGTACTCTCTAACATGTTCTGTGAACAGAACTGAATGAGCCAAACCCCTTGAAATCTTGAAATTCTTCGCAAGCCTCTCAATCGTGTAAATCTCTGGCTTTTCTTTGTAGAGGCGGTACATCTCCGCTCTTTCTGTGGCTTCAAGATACCTATTTGTCAATGCATCTCTCAATGACAAAATTTCATCCACTGTCTCAGCCGCAGTATTGTAATCTTTGGCAAGCTTTTCTGGGGTATAAACCTCCTGATCCTCCATGTGTAATTTGTACATCTGTTCTTTATCCGACTCCTTGATAGAAGACGGCAATATTCCACTAGGAACCTCCAATATTTTGGAGTCAACCTTTAACATAATCATTTTGCCATGACGTCCACCGCGAAAAGAATTGCCGTCTTTGTAAGTACGGGACCAATCAATTATGGCATCCAAATCTTCATTCAAAAGCTCGTAATCCGAAGGACACAATGTAGAAACATCATGTATACTAGAAGCATGGTTCTCCTTGTTTCCAGCACCAGCACCACCACAATCATCACCACCATCAAAGTAAGATTTTATTGTAAATGCGCGAGTCTCAATAACCTGATTAGCTTCAACTCCTCTGTTTAGCAATGCAGGTACTGTATTCCCCTTCAAAATTCTTGCTGTGGTAGCACCGGTTCTAGCGACAAGGGACAAGCGAGACACAAGATGACAAAGACTAACCATTTTTGCAATAATTGGAGAAAGAACCCTGAAAACAAATTCTATTTCAACAATGCCACTCTAATACTTTAGAATAAATAAATGAAAACCCTCAAAGCAGAAAATTTCATTGTTAATACTACAAAACTCTACCAAACAAAACAACCAAGCAAAACCCCTCTGGAAACCCCAAACAAAACAATACAGAGCGCGCACACACACACACACAAAACTTGAACTTTGACTCGTAAGTAAGTAAAAAAAAAAAAACCATTTTTTTCTTAGTTTTCTTGCATTTTGTCCATTGTTAAACAAAAAAAACAAACATAAATCACATGAAAAGTCACTCTATTAAGCTGTATTTTATCTGAATCACAAAAGCCCCAATTTTAGAAACACTGAAACCCTAAAATCATGAAAAAAAATTAGAATACAACGAATCCAAACAAATAGCATGCAACAAACATGAACTAAATAGCATAAAACTGTAACAATAAACGAAAAAAAAAAAAAAAAAAACGAACTTTTATCCGAATTGCTTCACAGATGATGGCTTCACTCAGATAAACTTTGCAAATCGGGTTTCCAGTACGTCAGTAACCTTCAAACACTAGTCCATGTGTTCGAAAACAACCCAGAAATCAAGTGTTCAGTAGCGAAAAAGGTTCTTTTTGACGCCAAACAAACGAAAATGAACAGTTTACATGGACAAAAAGAACCAAAGGAAAACTCAATGGGTTGGGAAACTGGAGGGACTACTACCGTCTGATTCCTTTGTTTTTAGTACTAGGTTTGGAGGCATGTGCTTCCTAAATAGTTTTTATAATAATGCGTTAATTAAATACGTATAAATCGGTAACAAAAGAAGTAACACAATTTGGAAGTATTGCCTCTCAATCTCTCATGATCATGAATCTTGGTCAATTGCTAACACGTGATCATTCTACAAATATCACTACTAAAACATCTCCAATAAGGCAATAAAATACCATAACTTTCTCCAATATCTCAAACCAAACCATTTTCACATCAACAGTAAATATAAATCATTAATAAGAAGAAAAACAATGTGACTTAAAAAAAAAATGAAAACAAATGGTACAAATCATTAAAACTCATGTACACTCTACACTCTACATAGTATAGCTTGCCAATCAAATTTGTGCTTTATATGGTTCACACAATTTCTCTTTTACAATCACTTATAAGGAAGAAACTGTCATAGATTCACGAGTAACAATTAGACCTGACAAGGTTCCGGTTCTGATTCCGATTCCAACCATGGAACCGGACTGGAACCAGAACCGAAAAAATCGGAACCGGAACCGGTTCTAAGGTTTAACGAACCAGACGGTTTGAATCGTCCTGGAAGTGGTGGTTCCGGTTCGGTTCAAATCGCCCAGTTCTTTTTTTTTTTTTTGTGGACCGTTGATGCCCAACGGCATGCTGACGTCAGCGTGACGTTGGGCCTCAACGGCCACCCCTTTAAAAAAAAAAAATATATATATATATATATATATATATATATATTTGTTATCTATAAATACCACACCCCCCCTCAACGGCCACCCCTTTAATATATATATATATACCCCCCCACCCAATTCATTTTTTCTCACACCGATTTCTTATTTTCCTCTTATTCTCTTAATTCTCTCTATTCTCAATTCTCTAAATCTCTAATTCTAAATTTCTAATTTTTATTTCAAGTTTCATTGTCTCAACACTCAACTCTCAAGTCTCCAACACTCTCCAACTCTCCAAGACTCCAAGTTTCTAAGGTTTATATTATTTATTTAATTTTACAATTTTTTTTATTTGCAATTAATTTTATTTCCAATAAATTTTATTTGCAATTAATTTTATTTTCAAAATTCCAATATATTTTATTTGCAATTAATTTTATTTCCAATTAATTTTATTTACAGTTAATTTTATTTACAATTTATTTTATTTGCAATTAATTTTATTTGCAATTAATTTTATTTCCAATATATTTTATTTGCAATTAATTTTATTTCCAATTAATTTTATTTACAATTTATCTTATTTCTAATTTATTTAATTTCCGAATAACCAATTACTATTTAGTAATTAGTATTTACTAAATACTAAGTTTCCTTTATTTGCAATTTATCTTATTTCTAGTTACTAGTTAGTACTTACTATAATAGTACTTACTACTAATCTACTATTGTAGTATTATAGTATTATAGATTTATATTTTATAGTATTATTATTCTAAGTTCTAAGTTTTCAATTATCTATTTTAGTATTTCTCTCCCAAATTTATTCTGTCCAATCCAATGGCAAGTGGTGGAAATGGAAGGGGTCACGGCCGTGACGATCTTAGGCGTTCGATTTCGATGAAAGGTAAGGGTCAAATGGTTGATAATCTCGGTTATAACGACATCACCTATCACGATTATCTGCAACGCTGGGCCTATGCTGAAGACTTAGGCCTAAACGTTCCTACTCCCCCTTTAATAATTTCAGAACCCGATCATAATGCCACCCCTGGCCCTAATTTGACAAGCTAGTCAGAAAATATGCCTGATATTAATACACCTTCAGATTATGATTTTGATCCACTGGAAGCAGATGAGGACGAACCGGATCCAAAGCAGAGTAAATCTGATCTATTCGTCAAACATATGAAGAAAGTTAGGCAAGAAGATGGAAGCTATGTAGCGGCTTGCAATTATTACAAAAAAGTATATAAGTGGTCCAAATCCGGAGGATATGGCACTTATCGGAAGTATATTCAAACCAAACATCCAGAAACAGAGACCAGATCGAGGTCACAAACACAAATTCTCAGGTACGCTACTCCTAACCAATAATTATTTCGTTATACTGATGAGCAAAATAGGGAAGAATTAGCTATAATGGTAGCAGTAGAACACTTATCATTCGGTTTTGGTGAAACGGTTGGTTTTATTAATTATTGTCGACGAGCATTAAACCCTACTGCATATCGTGTTCCTAGATCCACTCTTGTATATACACTTGAAAAGATTTATGTAAAAGAAAAAAAAAAGTTAGAAAGATTTTTTGAAAAATATAACTTTCGTGTTTCCATATGTGCCGACATATGAACTGACCATTGACGATCACATTCATACTTGGGTGTCACTTGCCATTTTATAGATGATGCATGGAATATCCAAAAAAGAATTCTTGCATTTAGAGTTTTTGATGATTCACACACTGCTCATAATATAGTTAGAATGCTTAGAATTATTTTTTTAGAGTATAAAATTGAGAACAAAATTTTTACAATTGGTTTTGATAATGCTTCTAGCAATATTGCTGCTATTCCATCTTTAATTAATTTATGCAAACCATTTGTTGGTGGTGCATTTTTTCATTAAAGATGTGTATGGTTTTAAATTTATGTGTTCCAAAAGGATTAGAAACTCTTGATCATTTTATTCTACCTATTAAACAAGCCCTTCAGTTTTTATGGAAACATTCTTCTATAATGAATGCATGAGTAAAATATTGTAAACAAAATAGTAGACGTGCCGTTAGATTTGCTTGTGATGTTCTAACACGTTGGAATTCTATTTATAAATTGCTTGCTCAAAGTTACGAGTATAGAGATTTATTAGTTTCTTTTATTCAATTTCATATTATTGACATTCAACTTTATAAATCTCATTGGGATGTTTTTTACAATGTTTTCAATTTGTTAAAAGTTTTTCATATTGCTACAACAAATTTATCTGGTGTTTATTATCCTACAACTCATTTATTTATTATTGAAAGTCTAAATATTGCTGATGCATTTGCTTGTTGTGAATCCAACATAGAAATAGGGGAAGCCGTTAATGCTATGAAGGAAAAATGGTTATGTTATTATCATGAGTTGCCAGATATTTATTTGATTGCCATGATTTTTGATCCACGTTGTAAATTAGAACATTTTTGTTATTATCTCAATGGTTATTATGGCATCCGAGGTTTAAACATAGAATATAATGTTAATGCATGTTATGATAGAATTAAGAAATTAATGTATTCTTTATATGATGAATATCTTTTAGTTTATGGATCCTCATTCAACTTAGATGTTATATTAACACAAACTGCATATCCTACATCATCATCCCCCGGATTTTTGAATTTAGGATATAGTCTATTATAAAAAAAAAACCAAAAAACCTAGATCTTCTTCTTCATCAAGCACTGACAAGTATTTTGAGCTTGAATCTTATCTAAATGATTCTTATGAGTTTATAGAAGATACGCCAGAGAAACAATTTGATATATTACAATATTGGAAAGAGTATGCAAAGTATTATCCAATCATGGCTATCATAGTCAAAAATATTTTTTCAACACCAGTTTCTACAGTGGCAGTGGAACAAGAGTTCAGCGCCAGGAGGAATATCTTGGATGAAAGGCGTTCATGCTTGACTCCGAAAGCACTCCAGATACAGGTTTGTGTGGATGATTGGACAAAGGCTCAATATAGACAACAAGAAATTGAACATGAGATAACATACGATTTCTTCAAAGATGACGAACATGAAAGTGGAGAGACAAGTATAACGGGCCAGGAATAGAAGATGTGGATCACGTATTCACGTCATCATAAGTCCATGTCATCAACAAACCTGTAATAAAAGGTAAGAGAACTACGTGGCCTTTGATTCCTCTAAACCCCCCAAGAGGATACGTAGGCAACTTAATTATAGTGAAAATTAAGTGCAAGACTAATAACTTTACATTTTTTTTTTGTTTTATTTTAATTTAATTTTGTTATTTATCATTTATTTATTTTATGTTATTTTCGATTTTCGGATGACCTAATTCCCAAATATCCAATGAAATGTAATATGTAATTTGTAATTTGACATTTTGTTTATTTTATTTTAATTTCTTTTTGTAATTTGTATTTTGTAATTTGTTTATTTTGTAATTTGTCATTTATATATTTTATTTTATTTTATTATTTAAAATTACATTATTACAAGTTTACAACTTAGAAGTCTATTTTTTAAATTTAAATAAAAAAATTTAAAAAAAAAAAAACGGTTCAGAACAGTCGGTTTCAGTTCCACCCAAACCGGGAACCGAAACCGCCGGTTTGGAACCGGAACCGGAACCGAACCGGAACCCGAACCGAATCGGAACCTTGCCACCTCTAGTAACAATTAACCAGAAATGCTTCAGCTTTGCAATCACTTATCATTTTTTCCTTTAGAAGCCAGAGCTTCAACTTCGAGTGGCTTCATAGTTTTCTTCTGTAATTGCTCTAAGATCTACTTTATTATTCTTCGAATAAGTTTTCACCATCTCCAAGCTAGGGGCGGCCCTGGGGTGGGTCAGGAAGGGTGCTCGCCCCAGGCCTATCATACCTAGGGGTCCCAAATATATGAGGTGAGTTTTTGTTATGGGTTAAGTTGTAAAAAAAAAAGTTAAAAAAAAACTCAAACAATACCAAAAATAAATTGGAACTTGGCCCAATTCGTTTTATTCTAGTATAAAACCCAATTTTTTAAAATTTTATATTTTCCTATCACCTATTACCTATTACCTATATATTCTTTATTTCTTCTCCACTCACCAAAGACCAAAAAAAAAAGGGGGCAACTTGAAACATAAAAATCATGGATTTTTTAATTTTTAATTTTATTTTAGGATGAGGTAGGGATACTTTTGTTGGTATGCGGCCCATTTTTTAGATTTCGCCTAAGGGCCTCAGAATAGTCAAGACCGGCACTGCTCCAAGCTACAATGTTTTCAAAAATAAATTCATTGATTAGAAAATAAAACGAGACAAAACCAACCACAAGCCAAACCGTGATTCCAAGATACGGAATTATTGATCGGGAATGCTACTATGATCTCACCCATTGTATGTCAAAAACCACGATCTAACCTAAAGGAGTCAGTAAGACACTCATGATTTAGAACACCCATATACATCCATCATTTGTCGATATATATGAATCTCTACATGTAACAGATCTTGGTGAGAGATTCATATAGATCGTGGCTCAGTCCTATATGATCACATCATATAAGGTGCCTCTATTCTCATCTCAACATATGAGTAGTGTAGGATAAGATCACCGTACATTACGGAATGGACCGTAGCTGTTGATTAACCACAAATAAAGTACCCAGTTTTACTTGCTCTCTACAGACACTTAAGATTGCACGTCTTAAACCGAATTCCTCTGTATATGACAATTATATACTCAGTTTGAGATTACATTTAGCAATCTTAGATGTTTAGCAAATATGATATAAGCGTATGACTCATATTTATTGAATGAAAAACTATTTCTTTTATTAATGTATTTGTAACACTTACAAATTACAAGCTTTATGGCATAAATCCCAACACATGCATCATGTTTAATTATATGCCGAATTTTTACATATGATTTGAATGTATGAATGGATAAATTTTTTATTTATGTTTATTTCAGCATTGTCTTCTGCTTTACTTCAAATTCTTGCGAATGAGAAATTAACCGGGGAAAACTTTACAAAAAACACAACATGAATGCAATCTTTGTCACCAAAGACCTAAAATTTGTTCTTACGGAGGAATGTCCTCCATAGCTTGCAGTTAACGCATCACGAACTGTTCGTAAGGCCCATGAGAAATGGGTTTCCACTAACGAAAATGCCCGTATTTATTTGCTAGCTAGCATGACTGATGTGCTTGTTTCGAAGCACGAAACAATGACTACAGCATATGAGATGATGGAGTCATTGCAGGCCATGTTTGGGCAACCTTCTGAGCAAAAGCGACACGAAGTTGTTCGTTCCGTAATGATTGCTCGCATTAAGGATGGAGCATCAGTTCGGGAACGTGTCCTAGGCATGATGTCCCATTTCAATACAGCTGAAGTAATGGTGGGGCCATAAATGATTCTAGCCAGGTAAGCATCATACTAACAACTCTTCCAAAGAGCTTTGATCAATTCAAAAGCAATTATGGGTGAACAAGTTGAAGTTAAGTCTTACCCAATTGCTTAATGAGCTCACAACCTTTGAGTCCATGATAAAGGACAACAAAGGTAAGACCGGTGAGGCAAATGTTGCTAAACCATCTTCTTCTGGATCTAAGAAAAGGAAGAGCTCAGCTGGCAAGGCAAAGGCTAAGCCTAAGAAGAAGCAGGCCTAAAGTAAGAAGAAGAGCACCACAACCGACAAAGTAAAAGGAAAGTGTTTCCATTGCGACAAGGTCGGTCATTGGAAGAGGAACTGTCAGTAGTACCTCGATGAGCTCTCTAAGAATAAGAAAGTGAAAGGTAAATCCGATTTATTTGTCATTGAATCATGTTTAGTGGAAGATGATTCTTCACCTTGGATAGTAGATTCAGGGGCCACTAACCATATTTGTTCGTCTTAGGTGATGAAAGTATAAGGTTTATCTAAAGGTAAATGGATGAATTTAGCAAATCTTAAATGTTCACGAATGCAAACCATGTTATTGAGTTCCTAATATGTTAACCTCAAAATTATTTCATGGGTTAAATTTTTAATTGGCAGGCAGATATCAAACTGGAAGCTTGTCTTAACATGTTAGGGTATAAGCCAAAACATTTGGACCTTAATATACGGAATCCAAAAGGTGCTCTCATGTAGGAACAATTCAGCTCTTTTAATAAACTGTATCACAGTGCATAATTGAAAATGGAAAACACTATAAACCAATCAGCATTTCTGATGGAAACTAGAAAAGGGTGCATGCAGATGAAAAAACTGTTTAGAAACTTATAGAAACATCTTGAAATTCTTCTAAATTAGTAGCAACTGTCTCCCACTGATATGATGTATTGGGAGGGACATTGGAACCCTTCATTTCGTTTTCTTCCTTTCAACCTTCACGTCAGCTTTTCTTATTTCCCTGTACAACCGATGACCAATTACCGGATCATCTTCGTAACTGCAGCAACATATAGATAGCCTTTATAAGATTACAACATAACAATCATATTAAAAGAAAGACAGAAATTGAGCTCAAATGATCACATGGAAAGAATAAGATAATTTTATGAGAAGCTTAACTACATTACCAATAATTAATCTCATAAGAATCGCCCCCAACACTTTCTTTACGGAATGCTGAAAGCTGAACACCGTGTTTAACCTAGTTGTCAATGTAGTTCTGAATATCTTCTTGCTGCGGAATATCACTTAGATTCAATTCCTCTAACAATGTGAACAACAATAAAATAAAATATGCTGCATCTATTCAACAGCTCTAAACATTAGAAAAGTAAAAAAAAAAAAAAAAAATCATTTTACGTTCATGTAGAATTAAAATGGTATAGATATGAATTAAAAAAATCATTCTTCACCTTTCTATCAAGTGTTTCAATTGGAACAACAAAGGATTATATTTAAAAATATTGTTAAACACATAAATCACCATAATAACCTAATGCCTCAAATCAACATAACCTAACATTTCCAATCAAACCCATCTACAAAATCCATCAAAACATTTAAACTGAGAAAATTAAAACCTCAAAAACCGTACCTCATATGAAAATTACTAGTTTTTTTTTTGGTTTTACTATATGTTAAAATTAAAATTAAAATTAAAATTTAGAATTAATAATGGGTAATATTAAAATAAAATGGGGTGTCCCTAGAAATTTTATTTTTAAAAATGGAATGTCTTTAGAATAGAAGTGTTAAAAGATAAAAAGGATAATTTTGGAACAAAATAAAGTAACTTTATATATATATTTTTTAAATTTAAAATTTTAAAATAGAGTGTTTTTAGAAAAGAAGTGTAAATAGAAAAAATTGAATTGTCAAAAGAGTCTCTTAAAAAAAAAAAAAAAAAAAAAAAAAAAAAAAAAAAAAAACTAAGAATATTTATATAACAAAATTAATTAGAAAAAAAAAATCTATTAAAAACAAAGAGAAAAAAATAAAAATAAAATAAACGGCCACATCCGCCACCATGTGATTCAAATTGATGTTTTCTGTAAAGAGATTGATGATGGAATTCTTTGTGAGATTTCCGCTACATGATATCCAAGTAATCTAATGAAATTTTAAATATTGAATTCTGAAAATATATAATCTTCATTTACATTTTAACGAAAAACAAAATACTTATCAAATATATATATAGCAGACTTTCCCAAACCCATCAATTATCAATATTCATAAATCATAATGGACCAATATCCACACTTTGCACACAGCCATACACCCACCCAACATCAAATTCAAAGACACCAAATCTTTAACCTCCGACCCATATAACAAAAATCTAGCAAAAGCCATAACTCCACATTTATTCCAATCAAACTATTCACCATAAACACATCACTCCAAATTAAAACCTCCATTAACACCCCACAGGCCTTCAACAAAAGTGGGTACGTATAATCGTCAAGCAATTACCTTTTCTTCTCATATCGACATACAAATTCAAAGCCTTTCCAGGGTTTGAGCTTTGAGTGTAGCCTTTGATCATGGTGTTATGCATGAAAGAGTTTGGCTGGTGAATTTTGTTGAATAAGAGGCCAAGATCTCTGCATGGTCCATGTTAGAGTGCATTTGGACAAGTTAGAGAGAGGAGTATGTAACTGGCACGAGATAAAGGAATCAGACCACTCGGTGATATTGTTGGTGGAATGGTAATGTTTGAGGTCACTTGTGGTGCACCTCTGAGAGTGATTCCAACACTCAAAAAACGGAGAAGCTTAAACTTTATTTCTCTTTAAGATTTTCTTACACCACTCCACTGCATTATAACACAATCTGAGTCCTTTTATATACGGAGCTAAGCTGAGCTAACAACTAACAAAATAAATGGAAAACAATTAATCAGATCAGTTCACAGTTGGGAGATGGCAGTTGGGAGGAGGCAGCTGGAGATGGCTGGTTGATGAGGCTTGGACGGTGGAGAGAGTCAACAATGTTGGCTTCTAGAAGTGGTTTTGTTGGAGGATGGCTGATTGGTGGCAAATTTAACTTTCAACATCCCCCCTTAAACTTGACTCTCTGTGTTTTGTCATACTAAGCATTGTCTTTAGTCTTGAAAACACATCATGTTTGAGCGGCTTGGTGAAAATATTAACAGCTTGATCATATGTCCTGTAAGAGACTAGTTCCACATATTTTTTCTTCACATGCTCTCTAATGAAAAGATACCGCGTATCAATATGTTTGCTTCTTTCATGGAATACTGGATTCTTTGCTAGCGCAATCGCTGACCGATTGTCGATGTAAACCTCTGTGGGATTAACTTTGGAAATCTCAGGTACTGCAACGCATTCCTAATCCAGATACCATGACAAACAGCTGAGCCAGCAGCAACATACTCAGCTTCACATGATGACAATGTCATAATAGCTTGCTTTTTGGATGACCATGTGAACGTTGTATCTCCCATAAAAAACGTAAAACCTATCGTGCTTTTACATTCATCCAGATCTCTTCCCCAATCACTATCTGAATAGTCAATCAACCTGCAATCTTCACATTTGGTATATAAAATACCATCATTAATAGTACCTTTTATGTACTTGAGTATCCTCTTTGCTGCATTCAGGTGAGACTGGTCAGAAGTCTCCATGTATTTGTTGACTAGTCCAACTCCATAGAGTATATCTGGCTTGGTACATGTCAAGTATCTCAGGCTTCCAACCAAGCTCTTGAAATAGGTTGGATCAACATCTCCCCTTTCATTCTTTCTTAACTCTAATCCTGTTTCTACTGGAGTTGTGACAGAATTGCATATTTCCATACCAAATCTTTTCAGAATTTCTTTTGCATATATACTTTGACAGATAAAGATACCTTTTTCGCTTTGCACAACTTCAATACCGAGAAAATAAGCCATTAGACCAATGTCAGTCATCTCGAATTCTTTCACCATCCTTCTCTTGAAATCTTCAAACATGGCTGGATTGTTGCTGGTGAAGATCAAGTCATCAACGTATAGGCATGCATATAACACGCTTCCGTCAGTCTTCTTCTTTATATATAGTGCATGCTCATATGGACATTTATCAAATCTGTTCTTTTGGAAGTAATCATCAATCCTCATATTCCATGCACGAGGTGCTTGCTTCAAACCATATAAGGCTTTCTTCAGTCTGCACACTTTATCATCTTTTCCTTTCTTCACATATCTAGGTGGTTGTTCCACAAAGATTTCTTCTTCAAGAAAGCCATTCAGGAATGCTGACTTTATGTCAAGTTAGTAAAATTTTCAACTTTTCTAGGCTGTTAATGATATTAGCAATCTGATGGTCTCTAGTCTGGCAACCGAGGCAAAAACTTCTCCGTAGTCAACTCCTTCCTTTTGTTTATAGCCTTTTGCTACAAGTCTTGCCTTGTATCTCTGGACTTCTCCCTTGGCATTCCTTTTGGTCTTGTAGACCCATTTCACTCTGATAGCTTTCCTGCCTTTTGGAAGATTAGTCAATTCCCACGTCTTGTTCTTCTCAATGGATCAAATCTCATCATCCATTCCACTTCTCCATTTTTCTTCTTGGCTAGCTTCATCAAAGCTAACCGGATCACTTGTCATCAGCAGATAATACAGAATAATATCTTCTTCCACCTGTTCTGTATATTCATATAGATCTTCTAGGCTACGTGTTCCTCTAGGTCTCATATCTGAGAAATCACATTCAATTGGTAATGGAGCATCATACCTTTATGGTGAAGATGAACCACGTTGAGGAGTCTACTGATCTCTAGTTATTTATGGCTTTGTAGCCACTTCTCTTATCTCTTCTTCAGGTATCAACTCCGCACTTCTGGAAGCTTTGGTCTGATCCCAATTCCATGATTCATTTTCTTCAAAAATGACATCCTTGTTGAAGATCACTTTCTTGGTGATAGGGTTGTATAGTTGGTAACCTATAGTTCTGTCATTGTATCCAACCAGGATACACTTTTCTCCTTTATCTTCAAACTTGGTTCTTCTTGCTTCTAGGACCTTGATGTAAGTAATGGAGCCAAAAACTCTAAGGTGATTGACACTTTGTTTGTGAGTGCTCCATGCTTCGTGCGGTGTCTTTGTATCAAGACTCTTCGTAGGACATCTGTTTTGAAGATATACCATACACAATACTCCTTTAGCCCAAAAACTTTTAGGCATGTTTTTATCCTTTAACATGCTTCTGGCCATGTTAAGGATTGTTCGATTCTTCCTTTCATCTACACCATTTAACTGAGGAGTATAAGCTGGTGTAAACCGATGTCTAATTCCTTGTTGCTTAAGGAATTCCTGGAAAACACCTGCAGTGTATTCTCCACTTCGATCTGATCTCAGTGTTTTGATATAGTAGCCACTTTGCTTCTCCACAAGAGTTTTGAACTCTTTGAAGTAACCAAATACTTCAGACTTTTTTTTAGGAAATAGACCCAAGTTTTCCTGCTATAGTCGTCAATGAAAGTAAGGAAGTATTGATTCTGACCATTTGATACCGGTGTCAATGGACCACACACATTTGTGTGAACGAGCTCAAGTGGCATGGTTGCTCTCCAATTTGCCTCCTTTCTGAAGCTATTTCTGTGTTGTTTGCTAAGAACACAACTTTCACACATCTCATTTGGGTGATGGATGTTTGGCAATCCTTTCACCATCTTCTTACTACCTATTTGCTTTAAACTTTCAAAATTGAGATGTCCATACCTGAGTGCCATAACCAGTCTTTGTTGTTGATGATGGCTGTCAAACACTTTGGCGTATCATGATGAATTGCGAGAGGAAACATCCCGTTCTTCGTCATCTGGACTCGAGTAACCAGCTTTCTTTGAGCATCTGTGATGGTGAGTTACATATTTTGAAGGCTAATGTGATAGCCTTTCTCCAAGAGTTGTTCGAGACTTAGGATGTTTGTCTTCATGTTTGGAACATAATAAACATTAAAGATGAAAGCATGGTCTCCATTATTCTGCTTGATCATGACATCTCATCTTCCTTGGACAGAGATTTTAGAGAGATCGCCAAAAGAGATTTCTCCATGAACTTTCTCATCAACTTCAGTGAACAAGTCTTTTCTGCCAATCATATGGTTGCTGGCTCAAGAATCAAGAAACCAAACATCTTGATTTTGATAGGTTGAGTTTTGTGCCATCAGCATCAACAATTCTCCTTTAACCTGCTTTTTCTCTACCAAGTTAGAACTTTCATTTACTTTATTTAGGATACCTCTGCACTCGTTGCTATAGTGGTCATGTTTATGGCAGTTATAGCATTGAACGTTTCTTTTTTCAACGTTCAGATGGTAGTTGTAATCGTCTCTTCTTCCTCGTCCTCATCCTCGTGAGACATAGTTCTGTTGTCCACGTCCTCCTCTACTTGAGTCTCTTCCTCCTCTGCCTCTGCCTCTACCTTTGGTTTCAACATTTCCAGAACCTTTTCCACGAGATCCTCTACCTCGTTCTCTTCCTTGTTGTGAGGTCTCCCTTTGCTCGTATCTTTTTTCATTGAGGGAGAGCTTTGACTGGAGAGCTTGCTCTAATACTATTTCTTCATTTCTTCTTATGACTTTCTGCTCATGGGCTTACAATGAACCCACTAGTTCTTCAACAGACATCGTCTCCAGATCTTTTGTTTCTTCTAGGGCCACAACTATAAAGTCAAGTTTTAGATCTAATGATCACAAAATTTTCTCCGAAATTCTCATGTCTACGAGAGTTTCTCCATTTCTTTTTAGTTGATTTGCAATGACCATGACTCATGTATAGAACTCTACAATAGATTCATTAGATTTTATTCGTAAAGATTTGAACTCACCTCATAGAGTTTGAAGATGGATTCTTTTCACTTTGTCAGCACCTTTGTAGGTCTTGTGAAGGGTGTCCCAGACTTCTTTTGAGGACTTAGAAGAAGCTATGAGCTCGAATGTGGTTTCGTCTAGTCCTTGATAGATTATGGACTTTGCTTTACAATCCTTCTTTCGATTGGCTTTGAGAGTTGTTGTCTGAGCTTCTGTCATGGTTCCTTCAGCTTCTTTGGATGCGGGTTCTGTGTATCCATCTTCCACAATATCCATAACGTCTTGAGAGCCTTGCAAGGCTTTTATTTGTATGCACCAATTGTTATAGTTGTCTTTGGTGAGTTTCAGGATGATAACTTGCGCGTTTTCGTTGGCTATCAAGATTGAAATACATAAAACACTGATCTGCAGTCTAAATTTGCAAAAACTGAGTTCACGGTTGCATCCGAAATGGTCCAAAACATTGGAAACTAGTTCGAGTTTGTCAAAAAACGAGTTCGGAAGCATCCGAAACAGGAGGTCAAACTTTTTATCAAAAGTCAACTGAGGTAACGGAATATTCCATCTGTTGATGGAATATTCCAGCCGTTATAACGGCGTTGTGACATCACCACAATGTAACGGGGTTAGGTCAGATGACCAGGTCGTTGGATCAGACCGGGTCTGGTTTTCAGGTCTGATGGCGGGTCGGATACCGGGTCTGATCCTGTAAATCGGGCAAGGAAGATGACTGGCGAGTGACATTAACGAGCCGGAGGCTCGGCTGCGCATGGTGGAGCGAGGACTCACGCTCAAACTTCAGACGGCGCGTGCTGCTTCTCTGGTACTCTGATTACGATGAAATTTTCACCGTTGCACTCCTTGCGATGATTAGAACTCACTGGTATGCTCAAATTTCTATTTTGAGCACTTTGAATTCTGGGCCAATTTGGTTTTGGCCTATGTTCTTCAAATTTCTGACTCTCTTGGGCTCTGATACAACTGTTGGTGGAATGGTAATGTTTGAGGTCACTTGTGGTGCACCTCTGAGAGTGATTCTAACACTCAAAAAATGGAGAAGCTTAAACTTTATTTCCCTCTAAAATTTTCTTACACCACTCCGCTACATTACAACACAATCTGAGTCCCTTATATAGGGAGCAAAGCTGAGCTAACAACTAACAAAATAAATAGAAAACAATTAATCAAATCAGTTCACAGTTGGCAGATGGCAGTTGGGAGGAGGCAGCTGGAGACGGCTGGTTGATGAGGCTTGGACGGTGGAGAGAATCAACAATGTTGGCTTCTAGAAGTGGTTTTGCTGGAGGTTGGCTGACTGGTGGCAAGTTTAACTTTCAACAGATATGAGTTGGGCGTGAGTTTTTTTTGCTCCTCCCACAGTGAGGAGGTCCTCGCTGAATCTGGAGGATTTGTTCTGTGACCTCCTCGCAGCCGGAAACGGGGGCACCTCCACCGGTGGAGGTGGCCTTTTTTTATTTTATTTTATTTATTATTTTCATTTTAAATTTATTTTAAAAGCTTTATTTTATTTAATATATTCTTTTTTATTTAGATTATTATTTAATTTTTATGGGTAGTTTTTTACTTTCATATAAAATAACCTTGGACTTCTAGGGTTGACTAATTGAAATTTGTTTGGAGGATGAAAATGGTACATTTTAAAAAAAATCAGGGACTAATTTGGTGACTTTTGTTTGGAGGATGAAAATGGTACACTTTAAAAAATCAGGGACTAATTTGATTACTTTTGCAAAGACTGCGAACTACTTGTAAGTGTATGGTTGTGCAACGCGCAATATCTAAAGATCTACTATCCCTAGGGGAAATGATTTACTTGTTAAATTCATTTTAAACTTAGAATTGTTCTTCGCTTTTCTAACTAGCATTTTAGAATTATCAATTTGCAGTTTAAATCAATAAAATTCAGAAAAATATTCAAAATTATAAAGCCAAGGAAAGTGTTCAAATTTTAATCATCTTTGTTATCAAAGATAAATTCCCAGTACCAACACCCGCCATGGTAGGTGAAGTACCGGAAAGGTTGAGAAGCTAGTGTAGATTCGGTGCGCCTGTCGAACTGATATTGTCAGCAATCCAGCCATCTCGATGATGCCGGTTTCACCGAAAAAACACTCAGCTACGCCATCGAGGAAGCCTGGTGAGATGTGTGAGGCTTGTTAGTGCATCACTTACGATTCTGTAAACCCTTGTAACAGAAAAAACCGGGAGACGACATCATTAGTGATTTGTATGCTTGGGAAAGACAAAATAAAATGGGACAAGGATTCCAGAACGCTGCTTGGCCACAAAATTAGCCTCAGCAAATATCCAGAACACCGACCGAATCAATTGCAGAAAAAAAAAAAAAAAAAGCATTTAAAGAAGTCAAGAATGGAATCAAAGGAATCTCACTAGTAAAAGCCCAAGAAGGGCGAGTATATACATCAAATCTTAGGAACTGTAAGTTGTATTGGGATGTTAGAGTGGTCAGGAGAATGTTGCCAATGTGTGTGCATGGGCAGTAGATTATTTGCAAAATTTTTGTGAGGCAAATATGATGGAGAAGAGTAGTGGGGGCATGGTTGGTCCTATTATGTGAAATGGCACTATAGAGTTGTACATTTTTTCCCCCGGATCCCTAAATCCTCATGACCCCATCCCTATTTGGGGATATTTTTTTGAGGAAAAATAGGAAAATGAGTAAGGATGGGGATGGAAATCATCCTTAAATTGAAATGGGGATGAGGATGGGGAGACACCCCCATCCCCATTTCCCCATTTCTCCTACAAATATATTGAAATGGGGATGGGGGGATCGATATGGGGATGGGGATGGGGAGACACCCCTATCCCTATTTCCCTATTTTCCCTACAAATATATTGAAATGAGGATGAGGATGGGGATGAGGGAGGTCCCCCCATCCCCATTTCCCTATTTCTCCTAAAACATATATATAAAAAAAATTATATATATTAATATATATTTTTAAATTTTTTTTAAATTTTTTTTAATTTTTTTTTAATTTTTAATTTTAGTCAAATGAGAAAATAGAAAAACGGATGAATGGGGGAAACGAGGAAACATGAGAAATGGGAAACTGGGATTGAGGATGGAAATACGTCCCCCCAAAATTCCCCATCCCCATTTCCCCCAAATGGGGAAATGGGTAAGGATGGGGGAAGGGTCTGGGAGGTGGAGATGGGGATGAGGGGATCTATATCTATCCCATTTCCCTAATGTGCAACCCTAAATGGCAGGCCTAATATTGGTTTTATAAAATAAATTATGATGTGGCTCTTGATGTTAGAACTTCAACATTGGGGTTGCAAGTTGTTACCCGTGATTGTGAGGTCTCGATTATGGCTACTAGTACTCAAAGAATTCACGCTAGTTATAGTTCCCTTGTTGTCGAGGTGGTGGCTATGTTGTGTGGTGTCATTTTTTCTATGTAAACGAGGTTGGTTCCGTTTGTTGTTGAATCTAATGCTTTAGGCATGGTTAACAGGGTAAATGCAAGGAGCCAGTCTTCTGCTGGTGTGGGTATGTTTATAGACGATATTCTAGCTCACTTGCATCATGTTGCGGGTGTGTCGGTTGTTCATGTGTCTAGAAAAGTAAATTTTGTCGCTCATACTTTGTCACAAAAGACTTTAGGTATTATTGATGACTATTTTTGGTTAGAGGAGTACTTTCCGTGTGTGGAGATGTATTTGCTAGATGATTCTCCAGCTTAATGGTTTTTTTTTTTTTTTTTTTTTTTTTTTTTTTTTTTTGTAATAATGGTTTTGTATTTCAGAAAGAAAAAAAAAAAAAAAACTCAAATTATAATTTTTTTTGGGTGTGTTTAGAGAATGAGTGGAAGCAATTCAGATTCATAACAGTCCAATAATAAAAAGCCCAATCACTCTAGTTGAGCCCATTAATGGAAGAGATATAAAGAGTAGTGATGACAATATGACCTGCACTTGCCAGTACTTATCTAAATCTAACCGGTAACATGCATTGTGTCATAACTTCCAATTTTATATAATGTAAGAATAACATGAGCAAGAAAGAGAAGAAAAAAGAGAGCACCAAATTAACATAAACTAAAAGTAACAAAATCCGAACAAGTAATACTCATTCTTAATCTAATACTAATAGTAAAATTAAAGAAAAAAGTTGTTTATAAACTTTGTCGTCGGAAGATTCTAGAGGAATCAACTTCTTATATTTCTTTATCACTTCCTAAGTACCTTTCATATTAGGACTCGTAAGCATTGCTATTAGCACTCCTTTTGGCCCAATAATCCTTCATCCAAAGAGTAGAGGGTATGGATGGGTATTTCCTCCAAAATTCTCAAATCCTTATTCTCATTTGGGGGGAAAATCATCCCTAAATGAGGAATGAGAATGGAGATGGGGATGAGGATTAATTTCATTCCCAAATTGAAATGGGGATGGGGGACTTCCTCCCATACTCATTTCCCCCATTTCCCACAAAACTTTTTATTTTTAATAATTATTATTTTTTCCATTTTACCCATGTCTTTACTTTTCTAATTTAAACTCTAAGTGTAAATACTTCATTAACTCTAAATTTATTTGTATTTGTATTGGAAATTTTTTTTTTTTATTTTTTTAAATATGTAATTTTTAATCAAACAAAATCAAATGAGGAAAATGAGAAAAATTGAGATTGGAAAAATAGGTGAAATAGAGGAAACGGGGAGAGATGGGATACTCTCATCACTAATTTCCCTAGATGGGGGAAGAGATTAGGGAATGTGGATAGGGATGGGGGAACCAATATCCATTTCCCCAACCCATCTCTAGTAAAGGTTAGCCTAGCTAGGGATTTCTTAGCCATCGGTAGTAGAAGAACGGCAAGGAGAAAAATGTCAAATTCCTTTCCATATTAATATAATGTCTTATTTCTAAATGATTCCCAATTTTCACACCAATAATAATAATAATAATAATAATAATAATAATAATAATAATTAACTTAACAAGCATGCATCTAAATTTCAACCAAAACAAAAAGAAATCATTAAATGATATTGTTTGTTTATAAATTCAAAATTAGAATAATTGATAATTAGATGTTTCTTAAAATTTTATATACTAAAAATTATAGTAATACTGACATTTCAATATAAAATAAAATATTTAAATTCACAATATTCATAAAATTATACATAATTGGAAGATAAATTATTGATGTCGATAAAGAGGTGAGAAATATACTTATCAAGGGAAAAAAGAAAAAAGTATGCAACAGTGCAGCCTTCAACGAGCCTACTCCAAAAGTTGAAAGTTTAGAAGCTTTGGAGGTTATTCATCGAGAAGGTCATCAAGGCATTGTACAACCGAATATTGTTTTAAACATGAAGATGCTGAGTTTACAAAATCTCAGACAGTTTTGTTGCTTTAGCTAACAGTGCAAATCACCATTTTATGTGAAAATCTTTGTTTTGGGTAATAAATTTCATGTCTGAGCATCAAAGTTCAATGAGTTAATTCCTTCTTACATTCATATTATGAACCATTCATAATACATAAATTTGGGGAACATTGCAACTCTGAAATGTGAACATGTTTAATGGGTATTATAAAATCTGAAAATCTGAAATCGGTAAACATAAAGAGAGCACCATATTAACATAAATAAAAGTAACAAAATCCTAAAAAAGTAACACTCATTCTTCTACTGGTGTTAATTGTGCCATCATAAATTTAAGAACTTCGTCGTCTGAATATTCTGGAGGAAGCAGCTTCTTATATTTCTTAAATAATTCCAAACAAACTTCCACATCCTCTTGGTAAGCATTGCTATTAGCACTCCATCTGGCCCAATCATCCTTCATCTGATGAGTAAAGGGTAGCCTAGGAATTTCTTGGCCATCGGTAGTAGAACATCTGCAAGGAGAAAAATGTCAAATGCATTCCATATTAATATAATGTCAAATGCATTCCATATTAATATAATGTCATATTTCTAGATGATGCCGATGCCCAGTTTGTCTTCTTGAAGCAATGTTTAACTTATTTTAGACCCACTAAATCGATCACTCGTGCTAACTTTTTAATTTTGGACAAAAAAGCACTACTTTCCTAAGAGAAGACAACTTTCTTACCTCTTTCACATCTCTTTACATCTTTCTTCGTGAATCTCTACTCTTTTTTAAACCCTCAAACTAGGGGTGGGCACATTAACCGGACTCACCCAAACGACCCGAACCTAAACCTGGGGTATGTAAATGTTTTTTACCCATTTTCACAGAAAACCCTGAGCCTCGTTCGGTTAGGGTTGATTTTCACAAAAAAAATACCATGTAAGATCAAAACCAAAAAATTGTCTGGTCATGTTCGGTTTTGGCTCAACCCAAACCCGAACCTGAAATCCCCACCCCTTTAGACTAAAACACGTTTAGAAAGTGTTAAAGTTTGTGGGCAGAATATAAATTTTGGCATCTCTAATACAGTAGAGTACATCATACAGCTCCATGCAAAAATCATCAACACATTGTGACATAACTACAAAACAAGAAACACACATCTTCAATTCTTCATGCTTTTTGTGTAAACATGTAATAAAATATAAAAAACACATTAATCACATGATACGCTAAAAAAATAAATTAAACAACGATTGGATAAGAAATCTCACTTTGGCTGTAATATGTACTCTCTAACATGTTGATGTAGGACAAAGAAGGAGGAATCATGACACATACCGCTATCGATGTCCTGCTGTCCAACCGTGCCTAATTTTAGATTCAAACGGTTTTGGGTGTTTCTTATTTTATTAATTTGGGTCTTTATTTCTTGTTTAACAAGTTTATAAATTTCAGTTTGATTAGGAATTAAATTTAGGTTTTGGAAATAAATCAAACTTACCTTTTAGGTAAGATTTGATCTTTGTTTTTCTTTCAAGTTAGGAATCATAAATCTTAGAAGATTATGATTAGTTTTTATCTTTTCATGTTTTAGTCTTTTTAGGAATGTCGTATTCGAGTCGTATTAGGATTAGTTTATTATAAATAGTCTTATTATTTCCTATTATTGTAACTTTTTGATAATCAACAAAATCGTTCTTTGGAACACTTATTTGTCGTGGATTCGACATGCTCTTTGAGGATTTGAGAGCGCCGTTTTCTAACGTAGATATGGGAATGATAGTCCCTGCATGACAGTCCATGCTTGGGTAACTACCAGTGGCTGCGTCAAGGTTTGTCTGAGTGTGCCTCAGGGTTCGACAAAGCGATCATTCTTATTTCCGCCATACCCCGCTGTGTCAATTGGTATCAGAGCTATCGAGTCTACCTCTGTGCTAGGCTCAGCGTCCACGTATCACAACAAACTACCTTCCTAGCCACCAAATTCACCTTCCATATTTCCCAAAAAAAAAAAAATAATAAAAAAAAAAGAGAGAGAAAAGAAATCGAAAAAAGAAAAGAAAAGAAAAAGTGTGTGATAGTTCAAAGAATTCACAATCAGCCATAAAGACAGCCACACATTCTCAACCATCAAAGTCTCACGCACTTGAAGCCACGAGTGGATTTATTTTCGTAAGCAGTTCTCAAGGTTTAATTTTTGGTATTTTTTTTTTTTTTTTTTTTTCAGACCCTGATTTTAGTTCTCAATGGGTTTCAAAGGTTCACTTGGTTACAATAATTATTTTTCGAGCTATAATGATTATCAACCAAGACTTAGATTTTTTTTTGGACATATGAAAATTGAAGAATTTATTAATTGGTTGAAAGAAGTTGAAGAATATTTTAACTACCGAAGAATCACAGAAAAAAGTTTTATGTGTAGAAGATTGTTTGAAAAACGATGCATTAATTTGGTGGAAAGACTTTCAAAAAGATCGAAACAGATTTGGAATGGATAGGATTCAATCATGGTCTGTTATGAAACAAGTAATGCAGGAGGAATATCTAGTAGATGATTATTTTGAAGATTTTTGTTATGCAGAAAATATAGTTGAAGATATTTCTTATGAAGTGGAAACTGTCAAAGGAATTGAAGATGATCAACTGATCTTAGAAGTTGAAGACTGTGATCTAATCGTGGTTGAAGCACAACTGGAAGCTAAATCAATTTTCATTGAAAACGTTTTCGAGGGTGACAACTTATTTGAAAATCCACACAATTTTTTCAGGGGTAATTTGAAGATTGCTTCTCTTCATTCGGATTTTGACGATCCAATATTGTTCCTACCATCTGAAGAACATTCATTCAAGCCGGTAATTGACAAAGTGGTACATCTCAAGTATTATCCATCTAAACAAAACCTTGCCAAACTCGATGACGAGTTTTTTTTAAGAGGAGGAGAATACTATGTGGAATGGGAAAAGCTAGTAGCGAGGAATCGATGCCATCCAAATCTCCGCAGGTGTCCAATGGCCCAAGCCGTGACCGATAGGCATCGTCAATGGCAAATAGCTTAGGCATCTTTTACATTTCGTTGGAGGATTACTATGGTGTTATTGTGGATTTGGGATGGACTACGAAGAGATTTTTCAGTTGGGGTCTACCACTCCCACAAGACAAATAGGGTTTTCTTTGTTTACTTGTCAATCCTCGTACGTTAACCGAACTCGAGGACGAGTTCATTATTAAGAAGGGGTGACTGATGTAGGACAAAGAAGGAGGAATCATGGCACATGCCGCTACAGATGTCCTATGGCCCAACCCTGCCTAATTTTAGATTCAGATGGTTTTGGGTGTTTCTTATTTTATTAATTTGGTTATTTATTTCTTGTTTAGCAAGTTTATAAATTTCAGTTTAATTAGGAATTAAATTTAGGTTTTGGAAATAAATTAAACTTACCTTTTAGGTAAGATTTGATCTTTGTTTTTCTGTCAAGTTAGGAATCATAAATCTTAGAAAATTATGATTAGTTTTTATCTTTTCATGTTTTAGTCTTTTTAGGAATGCCGTATTCGAGTCGTATTAGGATTAGTTTATTATAAATAGTCTTATTATTTCCTATTATTGTAACTTTTTGATAATCAATAAAATCGTTATTTGGAACACTTATTTATCGTGGATTCGACATGCTCTTTGAGGATTCGAGAGCGCCATTTTCTAACGTAGATATGGGAATGATGGCCCCTGCATGGCAGTCCATGCTTGGGTAACTACCGGTCGCTGCGTCAAGGTTCGTCTGAGTGTGCTTCAGGGTTCGACAAAGCGATCATTCTTATTTCCGCCATACCCCGCTGCATCACATGTTCTGTGAATATAGCTAAATGAGCCAACCCCCTTGCAATCTTGAAATTCTTCGCAAGCCTCTCAATCGTATAAATCTCTCGCTTTTCTTTGTAGAGGTGGTACATCTCCGCTCTTTCTATGGCTTCAGGATACCTATTCGTCAACATATCTCTCAACAACAAAATTCCATCCACTGTCTCCGCGGCAGTATTGTAATCCTTGGCAAGCTTTTCTGGGGTATAAACCTCCTGAGCCTCCACGTGTAATTTGTACATCTGTTCTTTATCCAACTTCTTGATAGAAGACGGCAAGATTCCACTTGGAAACTCCAATATTTTGGAGTCAACCTTTTAACATAATCATTTTGTCATGACGTCCACCGCGAAAGGAATTGCCGTCTTTGTAAGTACAGTACCAATCAATTATGACATACAAATCTTCGCCCAAAAGCTCGAAATTCGAAGGACACAATGTAGAAACATCATGTTTACCGGAAGCATTGTTCTCCTTGTTTCCGGCACCACCACCACCACAATCATCACCACCATCAAAGTAAGATTTGATTGTAAATGCGCGAGTCTCAATAAGCCGATTAGCTTCAATTCCTCTGTTTAGCAATGCAGGTACTGTTTTTCCCTTCAAAATTCTTGCTGCGGTTGCACCGGTTCTAGCGACAAGGGACAAGCGAGACACAAGAGGACAAAGACCAATAATTAGAGAAAGAACCCTGAAAACAAATTCTATTTCAACAATGCCACTCTAATACTTTAGAATAAATAAATAAAAACCCTCAAAGCAGAAAATTTCATTGTTGATACTACAAAACTTTACCAAGAAAAACCCCTCTAGAAACCCCAATCAAAACAATACAGATACAATATAAATGCAAACCCCATTTCAAATTTTTATGTTTTATAATGATATCAAACTATGCGCGCACACACACACAAACTTGAACTTTGACTGGAAAGTAAGTAAAAAAAAAACCATTTTTTTCTTAGTTTTCTTGCATTTTGTCCATTGTTAAACATAAAACCTATATAGCACGGATACGGATATGGGTACGGGATACGGATAAGGCACGATACAGGAATACGGTAAATCTTCAAAAACTAGGATACAGATATGGTAGGATACGACTATTAAAATAATATATATTTATATTTAAAAATAATAATAATATATGAAAATATATTTGATAATTCATTCAAAATCAAAACATATTCAGAATCCATATAAAACATATCAAATATCTATATAAGTCATAACAATGTCGTAATAATGTAACATATTACAAGATCCAAATAAAATATTAACATACGTCACATAAGTAGTAACTAGTAACATATTAACATACGTCACATAAGGCATAACATATTACAAAATCTAAATAATAAATTAAAAAAAAAAAAAACTCATAAACATATTCTAAATTCCTAATTAACTTCACTATCATGATTCACATTGTTAAAGGATATAGATAATTCGACATTTAACTCTGGTTTAACAAGAGAAATGTTAGCAATCTCAAGTATCCCGGTATTCTCCATGTTAATGGAATCAAAACCAAAATTTCTTTACAATTTAATTTTGACCCCTAAATTTTTGAAATTATAATTTGACCCCGTTTTATATTAAAATAATTATAATATTGCTCCAAAAGTATTCTTGATGTATCCCCAAAGTATCCTCCAAGTATCCCCCATATATCCTCAAAATATCCTCCAGTCAAACTTATGAAAAAGTCAACAGATACGCCATTTGGTATATCGGAAACGTATCCTGAAATATCCGGGGAATATCTGAACCATATACGAGTTGGATACGAGTTACTTCCATCAAATGGAGTATTCGTGCTTCCTAGTATAAAACAAACATAAATCACATGAAAAGTCACTATTAAGTTGTATTTCATCTGAATCACAAAAGCCCAAATTTAAGAAAAACTGACCCTAAAATCATGAAAAAAATTGGAATACAATGAATCCAAACAAATTATAAATATTATAAATATTATATCATTAAATTCAAATTATATATATATATATATATATATTTTAAATTCTAATTATAAAATAATTGTGGGTGTGTTTAAAGAATAATTGGAAGCAATTCAGATTCGTAACAGCCCCAATAGCAGGCCTATCACTCTCCCTCAGTTTTAAAAGCCTTCTGTCTTAAAAAAAAATCCTAACCCCAGGCCCCAAATCCAGCAAGCTCTACTTTGAATCTGTCATCAAACTCTTCTTGGAATCTTTCTTGAAAAGTACAAGAATTTTCTTTTCTTTTCTTTGGAGAAAAAGTACTTTCTTGTTTCTTCTACATTGACCTTTTTTTTTAATCTCTTTTTGTACCCCTATCTATCTTTCACTAGAATAATTCGTAGCTAAAGAATTTTTATTTTATTTTGTTGAATAGCAAAGTTAGCATCGAGTCATGATTCAGGGCTGCTTTGATATGATGAAGAGGAAAAGAACTAAGACCTTCTATGAGAAAGTGGACAAGATATCTGAAATGTCTGAACCTGAACCGATATAGCATTTGACAAATTGGCTAGAACTGATGAAACGATTTTTGGAGAATATTCGGGTTCGTATAAATATCACAATTTAAATAAGGACTACCAAATGAAAAGGAATAACTTACTTAATTCCATAGGGACATGATTAGTATAAAGAAGTTCAAATTGAGTTTGTTTTTGTCAGATGATCGTTCATTTACATAATTTGTAGACCAATGCGTTTACCATTCAATTAGTTGTAACGTCAATGAGCTTAAACTTTTATTTAGATCCAAATGGGTGGAAAAGTACAATTACAATCTGCCTCGAATTATCTAATTATTTGCAATATCCACTAGAGGTTTTTGAATTAAAAGGCTGTAAGGTGGGGTTACAAGAAGTGATTGGAAGTTTTCTTTGAGAAAGTTGTGTCTTTCAAATGTTCATATAGCTGATCACATGATTGAGAATTTCGTTGGTGGTTGTCCTTTGATTGAATATCTAAATTTTAATTTATTTGAAGACTTCAAATGTTTAGAATCGTTTGGTCTTACTAGACTCTAGACTCAATGAAATCAAGCTTTGGAATAATTATGAAATTGAGTGGCTAGATATCAAAGCACCGAATGTTTGTTCATTAGAGATTAGGACAACTGTTTCACATGACATCAATGTAGCCTTTTATAAGAATCATAGCTAAAGACTGTTAAGATTTAAGTTCTTGTCTTGAGGAATTGGACATATGGGAATATATAGATTGTGTTTGGATCGAGTTAATGATTGACACTCCTAATTTGCGTGGTCAAAAGTTAATCTTCATTTTTGGTCTCAAAATGTTGAAACTCAAAAATATATTGAATTCCTTGCGAACTTCTATCATTTTTCACAATTATTGAATTTGGAAATGTCCATGACCATGAGTGAGGTAAGTCTGTGCTTACCGACTTCTTTAATTGAGATTTTTCTCAAGGCATGATAATCAATTAGAATCTCTAATTGATTATGCAAACTTGTTTTTCAATTGTAAAAAGTGTGGATGGCTCCCTCATGAAAAAAATGGCTCTCGAGAGTATTCTTTCAAGGTGTCTTAGCATTTCATAACTTGATAAAATTTGTAACTATGCATCTTAGTTCTTTAGAGAGTTTGATATATAAATCACTATTTACTACCGTATAACCCATGTAAATTAATTTCCCGTAAATTAATATCCATTCTAAATTAATAAAACAATCTCGATCTCGACTCGGGTCCGTGTAAAATTAATAAAACCATATAAATTAATAATTTCATAAAAGTATAAAATATATTACATAATATATCTAGCCAATCGTTGGAGAATTCAAAATATGTTGCTTCAGGATAAAGTTGATTAAGATAAAAGACACATTTCTCTTTGATTAGATCACCACTGATACTAATCTTACTTTGGTAGGCATTAACTTATTCTACCAATGCAGTTTCCATGAAGGGTATGAGACATGCTTATGGCATTTCGAACTTCCACTTATGTGATGGGCGATGAGCAGTTCTTCACTATGGCGAAGGGTGTTCGAGATGGTGCCTTGATTGACTTTGAGCTTGATTTTATCTAATATCCATTGGGCAAGATGTTTTTGCGTAAATGTGTAAGATTGCCCTTTTTTTATTTGACATTGATGAATAGAGATTATACATCTTAAAAGGAGGAGCAATAACAAAGAAGATAAAAAAGAGAGAATTTTTAGGAGCCATAGGAATAATAGCTGTTAGGAATATAATTTAGAGATTATATATTGAGATCTCTTGGTATATTCAACCAAAGAATAAGCCTCACTACTTATAGAGTGAGTATCATTGGTCTCTAATTAATCACATTCTCAAAAGGAATTGGAAATTTTCTTAACAAATCTTTCCTAAACAAGTAATCCTAATAAAATTAAAAAAAAAAACCTTTATGTGAAGAAGAAAATCAATTAAACCAGGAATCCCGAAAATAAACCTTTCCTAAACAAAAAAACCGACTCCCACACGTTTTCTAAGACAAAATAACACTTTATAGTGTAAAACCCTTCAAATCAATAACTCCTCTAAATTAATACTCAAGGGTGGGACTCAAGAATATTAATGTAGAGGGGTTTTATTGTATTTTTTAAATGAGGTTTTCTTGAAGGGTAGACCATCAAATGGTTTTTTTTTTTTTTTTTTTTTTGAACAGCAAATATTTTATTCAAAGAGCCAAATAAGGCCAACCCAAAAACAACAAGCGCGGACTGCTAGGGCGAAAGAGAGCCTGAAAATAAGCCAAGACCCAAAAAAGCCCAACACCAACCACCCAAAAAAACCCATGAAGCAAAATAGACCCTAACAAAACAAGAATTTGAAAAAACGAGCACAAAGAAAAGAAACAAAAATACACAACAGACACCATCAACACATCAGCTCAAAAACACACCAGACACCTCTCTCACGCCAATGAACCAAAGGAAACCACCATCAGTTGGAAACCGAAACCCAACACCATAGCAAAACAGAAGACACAGCAGCACAGCAGAGCAACCCTTAACTGATATCTCCCCACTCTAAAATGTCCCCATGCATGCTCAATCCCATCTTCACCTATTTGTCCACAAAATACTTATAAGCTAGAGAGTCGTAAACCACCTCCATGCACCCTAATGCCTTTAAGTTGCAATGAATTTCATATATCGCATTGGCATGGTTTAGGCTTCCAAAATTATCATTGTTCACCCATGACACCGTCACCTTTGAGTCACTAACCACCGATATATATCGACCTTTGAGATTAGACCAACTTCACATCATTTCTTATTGCCAAAACCTGAGCCGTGTTGGAATCTTGGTTCTCAACAAAACGAAGAGAAGAGACAAACCACCTTCCCTATGGTTTCACTTTCTGAGGCTAGGAGTATAATCAGTTGGGGAAAGCAGATTTGGATAGCGTTTATCTCTCTTTCTCGATCTGTCCTCATTTGGCGGTTGTTTCATGGGAAGATTCCTTCAAATGCTGCATTGCGTGCCCGTGATTATAGTTTTCCTTCTCGTTGTCGGCTTTGTTATGCAGCAAAAGAGGATTTTTGCCATCTCTTTTTAGAGTGCCCTTTTGTTTGTGGTCTGTGGGATGCGGTGTCCATTATGTTTGGGCGTAATATCAGGCTGGATGGTTATATTTTAGAGCTTTAGCAAGAGGCAATGAGGGTTTCATTTAGCACTCAAATGAAAGCTCCCTGGCGGGCTTCGATTATCACAGTTTTTTGGGTGATGTGGTTTATCCGGAATCAAGCCACCTTTGACGGTCGCAAACTTGTTTTTGCAGAGGCTCTCTCCGTGGATTGGCGTTTAGTTCGTGAGATAGATTCTCTTCAGTCTGGCACGATGAAGAATTAGGCGAAGGAACTTTTGACTCTTCAACGTCTCTATGTCTCTGGCCGTCTTTTAAGGCCCCGTGCATTTTAAAGGTTATTTTGCATCCTCCCCCACTAGGTTATCTTGAGGTAAACACAGACAGGACGACTTTTGATAGCCATGGACCTACTGGTTTTGCAGGGGTTTTTCATACTTCTAGAGACTTTGTTAAGGGTTACTTTGTTATTCCTCTCGGTGTTTACTTTGTGTTTGAGGCTGAGTTAGGTGTTGCCGTCAGTTGTGGTTGGAGAGTGAATATGTTTTTGTGGTGGTTAGCCTTTGTTCTAGGTCTCATAAGGTTCCTTGGCGTTGGTGTCCGGCTTGGGATAGGTGTTTGGGTTTGCTCTATTATATAGACTTTGTTGTTACTCATATTTACTTGGAGAGCAACCGAGTTGCAAATTGCTTAGAGTCCAAGAGCCCCAGTATCGTTATTCAATCATGGTAGGTGGAATGCTTTGCACTTATTTTATTTATGATGATGTTTGTTGCAGGCCTTCCTTTAAGTTTTGTTGATTTATTTTTTTATTTTTGGTTTTCTCTCACGTTCACTCTTTTATATATATATATATATATATATATTAATAATATATTTATATTGGACGAATGATGAGGGTGCTAAGAAGATGCCAACTTAGCTGGGATGTTCAAGTGCACCTACTAATTCCAATCGCCAATAACTTTATCAAAAGCGTTCTTTCAAATTAGCCAATTAATTTCAAGGTAAAAATGTCTATTAGCATTTTTTGTAGGTTAATTGATATGAACACCTATACCATGATGTTGTGGGTTCAAGTCATATCGCCTCTCCAAAACCCGAATTGTTATAATATTTCAATAAATAATAAAAAAAAAAACATAATAAGTTCAAAAACTTAACCATCTAAATGAGATCATAAACTTGTATATAACCAAACCTCAAATGATGCTAATTAGGGGACATTGACAGTAAATAAGATCATGATTCATTAACTTCATATAATATCATTTACAGTTTACTGCATACCAAAATGGCCTCAAACAATGTAATCAAACCCTTCCTTTGAGGTTTCAAGTCTTCATGAAAACTATGCAACTTTTCAACTATATAGTATAAATAGGCATAGGTTGGTTTGGGTTGGGTTTGACGATACCGAAACCAAACCATTATTTAATCGTTTTTATTTATTTATTTATTTTTATAACTCAAACTAAACCAATTATAAGGTAAAACCAAACCAAACCAAACCAATAAAAATCAAATTGGTTCGGTTCGGTTTGGAGGTTTAAGAAAATAATTATATTATTTTTATATTTGAATAAATATATTAATATCAATATAAGTAGTTAAACTAATTACCAATAAGATAAACAATAACACTAAATTTAACCCAAGTGCATAACAATAATAGTTAAAGAAAAAAAAAAAAAACAACTCAAGTGTAAAACGAATAAAACTTAAATATATAAAAAATTAAAAAAAATTAAAAAAACAAAAAAACCTAAACCATTGCTTAATACGTTTTTGTACGGAACAATACAAAAAATTGTTTATTGCCAATAATTTCGGATGAGATGAAATAACTTTAAGAATAGATAGAGATGGTTAGAAGTTAGAACTAGGAAAACAGTAACCTTGGAAATAAATATAACATAAAATTAGGTTAACTTTAATGTTTTTTTAATATAATTTAATACATATATATACATATATTTAAGCATGTAATGGTTTGGGTTGGGTTGGGTTATATGGGTTGATAAAACACAACCCAAAACCAACCCAAGCCAATCGGGTTACTAAAAAAATAATCCAATCCTTTATTTATTAATTTTTTTTTTTACAAAACCAAACCAAATTGGTTTTGTTTGGGCTTCGGTTTGGCGGTTTAGATGGCCACCCCTATACAAAATATACATCTTAGCTAGGAACACAACAAGGTTAGAATTCAATAATAATGGAAGAACACACAATATGTTTAAGGGTAGTGATATAAAATCTGAAAAACCCTAATCGTGAAATAGCTGGAACGAGGATTCCTAATGAATCTCCATTCTATCTAAATCTATATTTACTTTAATGCATAATGTCATAACTTCCGATTTTAATACATGTGCACCAACAACGTAACAGTAGCGAAATCCGAACAACAAATAATATTGACATAAAAAGCTAACTATGTAGTACTAGTAATTTTCACTATTTTTGCTGAGAGCATTTAGAATTGGGTTCCTTATCTGAATATATTTGAGAAACTATTGATTTAAACTTCATCGTCTGAACATTCTCGAGAAAGCATTTCTTTTTGTCTCTTCAAAACTTCCTGATCATATTTCACCTCCTCGATCAAATCATTGAAACTATCACTCCATCTGGCCAAAACAGCCTTCATCCACCATGTTAGAGGTATTATATGACTTTGTTGGCCATGAGAAGTAGAAGATTTTGCAAGGAGGAAAGAGTAAAATGCAATCCATATTAAAAAAAAATATGTCATATACATCTACTCTTTTAGCTCTAAAACACATTTCAACAATAAATAAATAAAAATGTTGCACTTTGAGCGCAGAATATAAAAAAATGTTGCATCTCTAACACACATCTCAGAATCATCAACAAAACAAAAAATACGTCTTTGTGCATTCTGATAAAATCTAACAGTGCATACATATGTGAACAAATGCACATGCAAAACTATAACATTTTGCTAGTTTAAGATCGAAATCTGCTATCAAATAAACAATATCGAAATCGGATTCCCCACATCTATGTATTAATCTATTAAGAAATTTAATTTAATGACTCCTTTGAAATGCTCATACCATACTTATTTACCTACAATAAAAACATGTTTATTATTATCTAGAATCATATGACACACTAAATAATCAAATTAAATAAAGATTGGATGAGAATTCTCACTTGCGCCAAGGTGGATTCTCAACAGTATGTTTTATGTAGAGCGCTACATGAGCCGTCTCCTATGCACACCTAAAGTCCTTGGCAAGCCTCTCAATTGTATAAATCTCTGGATTTTCCTTGTACAAGGAATACATCTCTGCTCTCTCTTTGTCTTGAGGAATTCTATTCTTCAAAAAATCTTTTGACACCAAAATTTCAGCTACTGTCTCCGCAGCAGTATTATAAACCTTGGCAATCTTTTCTGGGGTGTTTACCTCTTGATCCTCCATGTGCAATATGTACATCTCTTCCTTATCTAACTCCTTAATTGAAGATGGTAATATACCACTGGGAACCTCCAATATTTGTGAGTTAAACTCTACTGTAACCAACTTTGCATGACTCCACCTAAGAAAGCATTGCTCTCCTTATTCTTGTATGACCATTCAACTAAAACTTCGAAATCTTCCCTGGAAAGGTCAAAATCCGTAGAAACTTGATGATAACCAAAAGAAGAAGCATTGCTCTCCTTGTTTCTAATACCACCACTACCATCATCACCGTCAAGGTCAGATTTGACAGAAAATGTACGGGTCCCAATAACCCGATTTGCTTCAATTCCATTGTTTACCAACGCAGGTATTGTTTTTCCTTTCAAAATTCTTGTTGAACTGGTTCTTGTGGCGAGGGACAAACGAGATACAAGAGGACAAATGCTAAGCATGTTTGCAACACTTTGAATAAAAACCCTAAGAAACAAACTCTATTTCAACAATGCCACTCTATTACTTGTAATAAATAAATAAACACTCAAAACAGGACAGCACAATCGTTTGGTTTGAAGTACTACAACACTCCATCATGCACTCAAATAAATAAATTAACAGAAAAATAGAATAAAGTTACACATGCATATAAAAAACAACCAATTTGTTTGGTTTTAGGATGTATTAGTATAACAAGCAAAACCTCAATAGAAACCCCATAAAGAACAAGATAGAAACAAAGAATATTATAAAACAAATACAAACCCACTTCACTATGATATCAAACTAATGGTGCGCACAACCATTTACGGTTAAATCAACTTAAACTTGTATACAAAGCAGCTTAGCTAACCGAGCAAGACCCTACATTTTTTTGAGAAAATTTTCATAAAACAAATGCAAACCCAGTTCAAGTTTCCATCTTTTTATGATATCAAACTACCGTGGACACATGTAATTACAGTTAAAACAACTTAAATTTAAAAGTAAAATTGTACACTACCCCCACATTATTTTGAGAAAATTTTCAGAGGTTGTGGTAGAAGGTGAATCTTACCAAGAACCCTAAATATCATGATCTATGTAATGTGAGTGAGAAGGTCGGTGTGTTGTATACATATAGTTACAGTTCATTCAAACCCACAACTGGTTTTCAGGATCTGTGTTTGCTACTTGGGGGTTATTGTTTGGGGTTTGTGTGCTTGTGTTTGGGTGTATTCTCTAGAGCCACTAATATTCAGAAACGACAACATTTTCCTATTACGTTCAACAAATTAATATTAGAAATAGTAACTAAAAAATTAATAAAATACACAGACAATCAAATATAAAAATAAAAATAATCAAAAAGTGACCCAATAAGGAAAAAAAAAAACAATCACATATGAATATTTACCAAGCATTTTGTCCCCACCACTGCCTACCAAAAACCCACAACATAGAATCCCTTGAAAATGGTGCATGACATTTTTAAGCTCAACTTTAATAAAGGAAAATAGATCAAAACTGCCGCAATTCAACATTTGAAGAATAAAAACGTGTTTAAGTTCGTCCTTACCAAGAAAAAATGGAGCCTGAGTGGTTCCGATTTTGACAATTCTGATAAGGCAATGACCACAACTCTAGGTCTAAAATGGAAGCTTGAGTGATGAGGACTGGATTGCTTGGTCTGAAGTCTGGACTGATGAAGTGATGAGCGACGTGTGGTGGGGTAGGGTGGATCAAGGGATGATGATTAGGGTTTTATTTTGGACAATTATAAATAACCTTATAATCCTTTATCCTTTGATGAAAAGCAAAATAAAATCTTTTAGATTGAGAAATCAGTAAACAAACCCCTACTATTGGTTGATTTTTAGTTGATTATTGCTTGACTATTAGTTGACTTTGATTAGATTTTAAAAATATGATTATATTTAAGTGGTGTGAGGTCTTGAAACGGGCCTTGAGCGTGATCCTCAATTACCTAACCTACCCTTACAATTCAAACCCCTAATTGTGGTTTGTCCACGAAATAAACCAATCAACAAATCGATATAATGACTAAAACTAAAAATAAAAGTTTGTTCTTTAAACCCTCTCTTGGATTGGTCTTGGGCTACATAGTCTTATACCATGAGTTTTGGACATTTTGTTGTTGTCCATATTTGACCTTTGGTCACGCTCTTGACCATATCTCTTCCTTTAGACATCGAAACCTCATTTTGTGAAATGGAGTAGAAAGTATACTTCCATACCTTTCAACGATATATTATTCATAACATTTCATGACCGCTTGGATTGGTTTTGAAATCTTCAAAGTGACCATTAAAATAGGGCAACTCTGATTTTGTCCGAATCTGACATTTTGTCACTCAAATGACCATAATTCTTTTCTAAAAACATCCAAATATTGTTTTGTAAAAATTTATAGAAAGTAGACATCCATACCTTTGCAACGGTATATCATACGAAAGGTTTCGATGTCGTTTGGTCATGTTTTGGGTTGCTCGAAATTGGAGTTGCTGTGTTGTCTTGTGTTTTCCTGAGAGCAATGCGACCTCGGTGCGACCTCATCTTCCAGGTCACCTTGAGGTCACCAAAAATGAGTTTTCCTTCCAAAACGGTGTAGTTTCATTTAGGACTCCTATATTTATATGATATCTTCTCTCTTGTATGCTTTTGAGAGTTCAAAATCATATCTTTGAAAGAGAAAGTGTTTCCTAAGAAATAAAAACTCCAAAGAACTCACATTTACTCAACCAAACACATTTCCATGGGCATCTAGCATCATCCAAGCATGGGTCTTCTTGTTTTCTTTCACTTGGTAATTTCTACATGCCTTAGAATCTCTTGTTTAATTCATATGACATGTTTGCCTAGGATTAGCATTTAATTGTTAATTAAATACATGTCTCCTTACTTAATGTTGTTTCTAACATGTTTGAGACATTGAATGTTGGTTGAGTTTAGTTTTCTTTGATAGCTAGCATTTAGGACCATTTTGCCCTCTTACTAAGTCTCTATGCACTGCATTTAGACATTGTTGATTAGGACTCATTGATTGCATTTCTTGATTGTATTTATTGTCCTTGCCATGTTTTATGACAACTTATGTTGATTGGCTTTTGTTTGATGACTAGATTTTAGATTCTCATATCTATATCTAGTTAGGTCTTTATGTGCATTCATATAGACATTTTGATATCTAGGATTGCTTTTATTGCCATCATATATTCCTACATAAGCATTTAGTGCAGCCTAGCATTAATTGCATTTTGAATATTGACATATATTGACATATGTTGTTTATTTCTTTATTGAGAATCAAGTCTTGTGATTACGGTGGTGTAGTGCACAAGCATTGGTCTAGAATCACTATAAAAGGCCTGTAGTGTAGTAGTGGTGGGTTAGTAACTGAGAATAGTGTGACTAGAGGTCAATTTAGGTTATAAACATCACTACATATAGTAGATTTGAGGACCATGTGTGGCTAGAAGGATAGCCCATGAGTTTTGCTTAGTTGTGGGTTTCTCACGTAAATCAATCAACGTGTTATTTATTGTTTTCCGCACTTTAATTACTTTGATTGTATTTGATTGTATTGGGTTATTTGTTGTAATATTGACTAATCCAAAAAATTGGTAACTAATTGGATTAACAACCCATTCACCCACCCTCTAGATTGTATTAAACATATGTTAATATATTTTCACAACTTTTTCACTAAAACTAAATGGTAAGTGTTTTATACCAACCATTCTAGCTAATTGTTCTCTATATGCTTAGGGGTAGTATACTTGGAAATTTGGCTTTATGAACGCCCTTTAGCCTCTTCGGATGGTTGCTTGCTCGTTATATACTTATGATATATGCCATATCCTTCAGACTTGGACCACTTATTTTTTGTGTGGCAGTAATTGCAAACCACTACAAAGCTTTCATCGCCTTTATTAAACTCATTTGAAGTCCATTCCAATCTAGACTTTGGTACTACGTTTCCATCTTTGAGCATCTTATTCGGTGGGAAGTTTCCTTCTTCCACCATCATCCAAGCTCACTCATCAATGGAGTGGATGAAAGCCTTCATCTGTAAATTTAATTAACAAACTAATATCGATATATACACAAGTTTATTGAAACAGACAACATAAATATAACAAATGAAATATACAAGTTATGGCCTATTAAGTAATTGCCATATCCTTTATTACTCAGAAACTCATAGTGTCTTTAGATACAAGATATTCAACTAAGCTCTCATTTACAAGTTGTATTCAAGCTACAACAATATCCAATTAAGCTCAAATATAAAACTTGTTTCTAATTCTCAAAGTATATTCAATTAAGTACAACGATATATAAAAATTAAAGAGTTTGAGTAAGAAAAACTTCAACATGAGGATTTACGTGGTAAAACCTCATTCCAAAGGAAACATCCATAGGTCGAATTTGCGACCACTACAACACTCTCCACTAGTTGAACATTGTGTAAACCCTCAAACGATCAAACCCATGACCAACTGCTATTGACATGTTCCATACTATCCTAACCTTAGGCCTTTTACTAATGGAACTATGTAGGTACTCAACCTAGACTAATCCACGTCCTATTGAGATTTTAATCCTTTCACAGAGCATGATCTATGAGTCCAAATGACAATTATGCAACATAGAATACATGATCAATATATCCTATGGAAACTAGATTTCATTTAAGCACAAATTATAACATAATCTAGTTTAAACTAAGCTAGATACATTTAAAGCACATTCAAAGATACCTAGCTCTAAAATAAAACTCAAGACATGTTAAGCTCATAATCAAAATTAATCTAGATTAATAATGAAAGCAATACCACCAATAAATATATATTCAAGTCACAAACACTAAAATCAAAGTGACAAACAAGTATTCATAAAAAAATAAATCATAACAAGTTGAGTTTCATGAATACCTTGTATAAGTGAAGAGTTCTTCACAAACTAGAGTGAAATCACTTAAGACTTGAGCAATAAGGTTTGAAAGTGATTCGGTTTGGAAAAGCTCTCAAAAACTATTCTCTCTGTCTTTGAATCACTCAAAACGGAGTTTGTATGAGTGAGAAATCAAAGTTTTAATAAATGAGAAAATCTTATACAATTTGGAAAATTTTCAACATATAAAGACAACGAAGGTCCTCAGCGTGAGATGCCTCACGCCAAGGCTTCTACATCACGCGAATGGCCCTTTGGCGTGAGTGTGAGCAAGCTCATGCCGATGCCTATGTGTCACGCTGGTAGAGAGTGCCTCTTGGCGTGGCCTAGCTCACACCGAGGCATGTCGCCTACACGGGCAGTGCCTGCGCCTTGGCATGGCCTAGCTCATGCCGAAGTATAATGCTCACGCGAGCTGCAGTATGTGCATGGTGTGGCCTAGCTCACACCATGTTAGCACGCTCACCCGAGCCGTGCCTATGCATTGTCATGTTCTAGCTCACGTCGTGGCACTAAGCTCACGCGGGCAAATGGCATGTTTCGGCATGGCCTTGGTCATACAGCCTTTGAGCCACATATGGTGTGGCTTTGTATGACCTACCCACGCCAAGTACAATTTTGGCCCCAACACTTGGAAACCAATTCTAGGCAATTTACCGATTCTGAAACCAATCCCGGTCATCGACCAATATACGGAATTTTCTAATAGACTCAAAATTATTCTGAATCACTTTTGAATTTTTCAAAATACACCTAAATCATAAAATAACCGAAAAGACTCGGAAACACTCGAAAACACTTGTCCTAGTCACCAAATCGCTCGGAACTCAACAAGGATAATACCTAACATGGTTGAACCCGTAACATATGGAAAATCTCAAGATAAGATATTCAAGACAAATAAAAACAAACAAAAAAACATGTATAACAAATATCAAAATACACAAATACATTCAAGTATGTTGTTTCTTAATTCTTATTCCTAGATCATATTGATCGTGGTATAAAAGTACCTATTTTATGCCCCTATTTCATATTACTTTGTGCTTGTTTCTCGGGTAAAATCGTGTATTTAATAGATTAAATAAGTGTTTCAAGTAAATAGGAAAGTTCAGAGGCATTGTTGTCTTTTTGGACATTTCAGGGGATAAAGTGCAAATATAGGACATTTATTGATTATTATGTGAATAAGGGAGAATTCAGCGGAGCTAAATGTAATTTCCCAGCCATCAGCACAGCAAGCGCCATGTCATTAAGCTGAACGACATCGTTTTTGGCATAAGCTGTTGACCTCAACATGACGTCAGAATGACATCACGTCTTTTTAAGCTGTTGATGGGTCGCGCCGACCCGTTTGACCCAGTTTTCTACCCGACGTGACCCGACGCTGCAGAGCCCATTTTTCAACCAAACTCTGCCTAGATCAATGGCCGATGTCCCGACAGTCACGTTGGTACCACTTTAAGCCACTCATGCAAAGATTTTCTCTCTCCTCCAATTCCTCTAAACTCCATGGATGTGCAAGCTTTAAGGTCACCATCCGCACCTTCTTTCACGCGAACCAGAGCTTATAAACACACAGAATCTCCGCGGTTTCATGCCAAGAGAAGGAACCCACAAAGTAGAGTGACTGAACTCGCGGGTTAACGTGCAAAATGCACCGCGACTTCCGTCGGCAGGAATGAACCCGCGAGCATGGTGTTTTGAACCCGCGAGCTTGTCAATTCTGAGAGATTTTGATGTCTTTTAACGTCCAAACCTTGCCCAAACAATTCCCCATATAAATATACATCCTTTGCCAACAAAAACACAATCTCTAATATCCATCAATTACACCAAATACCTAGAATAGCCTAGAATCAATACCAAGAACACCATACTCTACTTAACTTGTAACTAGAGTGTAGGGTGGTTTTTCCAACCACCAATCATGATCCAAAGCTTCCACACATTGATTCCAAGTTTGGGAAAGCAAGAGGGTTGAGCTAGCTTGAAGACTACACCAAGATCATGGGGTTGCCTCTATTGTCTCTCTTATTTCCTTAGTTTGTTATTAATGTGTAATTAAATAGCTATGTTAAGGATTTGGTGTATTCATGTATTATATCTATGATACTAGTTGTATCTATTATTTGATATTGAGCTTTAATAGATATATGCTTGTTAATTGATTGTTCAATTGCTAACTTGCAAAATAGGATTTACTTGATTAATGCAAACCTTGCTTAATTTAGTGCTTGATTGTTATCAACTAGTAATTAGGTGTATTGCATGATTCATCATTTCCCTAATATATCTCATTACCACTCTTGCATAACCATTGCATGAGTTGGTAAATAGTTTAGCTAGTTAATGTTAACTTAGATATTTTAGTTGGTAAGCTTAGTGATAATTTAGTTACTTTCCTAAGGGAATGACAACCCTTAGTTGTAATTAGAATTAGTATAACTTAGTAGTAATTAGATTAAAGCCATCTTAGTGTAATTTTAGATTAGTTAGTTAATTTGCTTGTGACTACCTCTATTTACTTTTATTGCATGTATTTAGTGTAAACATATTGTATATATATCTAAGACCTAGAACCGACTTAAGGTACCTCACCTTCCTCGTGGGAACGATACCCTTACTTGTAACTGTTATACGCGTCAAACGATTCGTATACTTGCGAAGGGTAGAAACACTCACACATCATATCACTTAGGATAGTTTATAGAACTATCCCGTCACGTGCGCTGTCACATGTTTGTCTAGAAATGGTCGCAAACTAATGCATGTACATACGAAATATGAACTTGTGTGCTACATACAATTTGCATAACGATGCAAGGACGAATATGTATGAAATGTGTGTGCGCGCATCCGGAGCATTGAAAGAGATTAAGGTCTATTTTACCTTAGCTTGTCGACGAAGCAACATCTCTTGAAGACCTTGTTTGCAAGATAAGATGCTCATTCTTCTTTGAAGCTTGAATCATCACGAGCAACTTAGGCAACTAATCATTACAATCAAAAGCGTTTTGATTCAGAATTTTGTCAACACAAAACATAAACCTAACACATAATTTTCACAAAACGTCACATTTTTAAACGTTTTTATTATATTAGCAACTTTAATCCCTCATTTTATCAAAATACATCTCTCTAGTCCCTTCGTTAGTCAACTATTAATTTTTAACTAACGGAGTGGTGGGTATTTTTGACTTAAAAAATGACACTTTTCAAAATGTGCCATGTGTCAAAAAAAATATAATAAATAAAATTATTTATTTATTGAAAAGTTGTAAAAAAAAAAAATTTAAATAAATATGGTGTGATCTCCCGAGAAAAAAGAATTGCATCTCCATGAATCAGGAGCAGGAGAAGAATGGAGCTTTTTTTTTTTTTTTTTTTTTTTTTTTTTTTTCCCCTTTACCTTCCATATTTTTTCAAATCTCGTCCCTTCTATGGAACCCAAATCTCAAAGGGCCCATGTTAACCTAATTGTATTAATATATAACTTAATGGCAAATGTCAATGCTCTCAAGATGAATAGACAGTCAAAACAGAATAAGATAATAATTTTTTATTTTTCTTAACAAAGGACAAATTTGCTAAGGCAGAAATATAATCTTTTTATCTATCATCTCAAACAATAATTTGGAACAAGCACTAATGGCTCATTGTGGAAAGCTAATAAGTCAAAATGGAAATATTCAAAACAGAGAGCTATAAATGAATATGGAGAAGCCACTTATAGTTGGGAAATATTCTGTCTCTGTTTGGCTGATTGGGAAAATGGACAATTTGCCATCTTGGAGCAATGTTTAATTTGAAGAGACTTGAAACTGTATGGTAAGTTGCAGAAGCAGTAGAATTGGAAGCTGTTAAAAATAATTGGACAACTACACATTTGCACTGTATTATTTCAAAGGACTTTTGCAATTCAAAAGTTCCAAAACAATGTTTACACAAGGAATTTTTAATTACAACCTTTCAACAATACAAACAATATGGTTTAGTACAGTTGTACATGTTGTTACTAATTCATCGAAGAATAATTGATTTCAATCACCCTCTTCACCAATAATCCCCACAGGAACAAGTTCCATTTCGGAAATGATGGAACCGCTTTACGTCTCTTAGGATGATTTCCCTGCCTACTATCTTTGTGATGAACTTGGTAGCAAGATGGCAATCATTGCAAACTCTGAGGTTCTTGGCAACTCTAATGGTCGTTCCTGGAGGTGTATTGAGGATGCCAAAAGCAATTGCCAGTTTCTCACTGTGTCCGCAGAGTAAAGTTTCTTTCTCTTCTTCGTCAATGTTGTGAAGAACGCAAGAAGTGTCAGGCACATAGCCCTCTTTCCTCATTCTTTCCGACAAGGTTTCAAGGAATCCGTGCAGTTGCTCACTTTGAGGATGCGATCCATCCCCAGCAACAAACTTGTGAATCTCATCACCAAATTCAATCCAACTACATCCCGGTTCTTTTCTTACTCCCATTTCCTTCATTTTTCTTCGAACATCCATTGCCTTGTCCCAAAGCCGAGCAGAAGAGTAAATATTAGAGAGCAACACATAGTGGCTCGCCACATCTGGTTCCAAACGGAAGAGATTATGAGCTGCGATTTCCCCAATTTCTACATTCTGGTGAATCCGACAAGCACCTAGCAAGCTACTCCAGGCACCAGCTCTGTCAAACTCAGGAGGCATAATATTGATGAGTTGATATGCTTCCTCCACTTTACCAGCTCGGCCAAGCAAGTCCACAACACAAGCATAGTGATCTGGTTCAGCTTCAATCCCATAGTCATCTTTCATTCTATAGAACAAGTTTATTCCCTCATCTACCATCCCTGAGTGACTACATGCTGCAAATACTGCAATAAAAGTAACTACATTAGGCTTCACTCCTTCGCATCTAGCTCCTTCTGTTGCCATATTTTTTAAAAGTTCCAACGCTTCCTCCCCTTTTCCGTGCATCCCATAAGCCATGATTACAACATTCCATGTGATTACATTTCTGACGGGCATCTGATCAAACACTCTTCTGGCTAAGTTTAAGCAGCCAGATTTTGCATACATGTCCACCAATGCACTTCCCACCGCAACATCTGTGGCCAACATGTTTCTAATGGCGTAGGTATGAATTTCTTTCCCTTTCGCTAATGCTGAGAGGGCAGCACAGCCAGGTAGAACTGTCATTAGGGTTATTGAATTCGGCTTTAAAGAAAGCTGTTTCATGTCCTCAATATCATCATAGTGGCTATACTTTTCTTCTTCTTCAAGTCTTTGCATCTCACGCAGCAGAAGAAGTGCATCACTATGACATCCAGAAATAACGTAGCCAGTAATCATAGTGTTCCACGAAACTGTGTCTCTAGCCTCCATGCTGTCAAAAATGGTTTTTGAAGTCTTTATTCTCCCCATTCTTGAGTACATGTCCATAAGAGCATTTTGCACATACCTGTCCTTCTCCAAACCACACTTTACAACATATCCATGGATTCCTTCTTTTTTAGGAAATGCTTCACTACGCACACAAGCAGGCACGACACTCGCCATTGTGGTGGCATTTGGGCAAAGCCCAGCAACCTGTTCCATTTTAATGAACAACAACAACGCTTCCTCGTCACACTCATTTTGGGCATAACCAGTAATCATAGCATTCCAAACCCCAATTTTCCTATCTAGAATGCCATCAAAAACTCGGTGACCACTCTTAACCTCTCTACAATTGCAATACATGTCAACTAAAGCACTACCTACAAATGAGTTTTCGATTAACACATCGTTCTTCAATGCATAAGCATGAATTTCCTTACCAGCATCTAACATCTCCAAGTGTGAGCAAGCAGGGAGCACACTCGCAATCGTGACCCCGTCAGGTTTTATCCCTTCAAGAACCATAACTCGCAAAAACAACAGTGCATCCACAAACCTATCGTTTTGAGACAATGAGCTTATCAAGGTGTTCCACGAAACCAAATCGCGATCCCTAAATGACTCGAACAAAGCTTTTGAGTCATCAAGTCTACCTAACTTCGCATACATTGCCATCAAAGCATTGTTAGTAAACGTTTTCCAATCACCTACTCTCATAGTGTGCCCGTGTACTTGCTTCCCAAGCCTCAAACCTTCGTGCCTACTCAAATTCGAACAAGCAAGTGCTACGCTCACCACCGTAAACGAACTAGGCTCCACATTATCATACAACATCAACCGAAACGCTTCCAATGCCAGTTCCCACTTCTCAAAACGACACAGAGCTGCAATCATTGAATTCCATGAAACTTGGTCTCTCTCAGTAATTCTATCAAACACCTTACACACATCCCACATGTAACTGCCGCATTTACTATACATATTCACAAGACTATTCGCCACAGTCACTGAAGACGACCCGTACCCGTATTTGAAAACGTGGGCATGAATCTGCCTTCCCAGACTCAGGACCTGGACGCCCGCCACCGCCTTCAAGACCGCCGGGAAAGCGAAGTTGTCGGGTGGAATCCCTTCGTGCGTCATTTCGATGTAAGTGGAAATGGCTTCACGGAATTGGTTGGAGCGGGTTTTGGAGCGAAGGGACTCGATCCATGTTTCCTTGGAGCGTGACTGAGAGCTGGGTATTGGAAGAGAAGTGACGGTCGTGGTTGCGGTGGTGTCGGCGGCGGCAGTGGCGGTGGATGGTAAGTGGGTTTGGAGAGATGAGAGAGTAAAGGTAGAAGACATTGTTTGGTAGTTATTATAGTTGAAAACCAGACCAAATATGCTCACTCACTCACTCGTTTATCCGTCATGTCGTTCATTGATTTTCGACAATATCATATTGAATTATCTTTGTTATTTATTTTGAAATAAAGAAAGTGTGATACCAATCTAACGAGGGATTTATTGGATCTTAGGAGATCTGCTTAAGAGCATCTTCGATGTTAAAATAAATTGTGAATTTTTAATATACAATATTTGAATAAATAGACGTTGTATTAAAATATATCCCCCCAATGCAATTATTCAATTATTCTTTTTTCTGGTAAAGGTATGTATAAAATTATATTAAATTAATTTAAAATAATAATTTTTTTTTTTTTGGAAAACAACCCCAAATAAAAAGAGGCAGGCTACAAAAAAAAAAAAAAAATAAAAAAAATAAAACATCAAGAAAAACGAAAAGACTCTTGACCTATACAATTGTTGCCAACTACAGAAGAACAAAACAGCGGGGTAGAGAATCACCAAGAATTAGCTTGAAGCTCCAAAGCATGCTTAGAAAGCGTATCTGCAACTCGATTCCCCTCTCTAAAAATATGGGAAACCTAAAAATCCATCTGCGAGATCCGGAAGATACAGCGCTGTCACGCCTGACGAACCCTCCAAAGAACCATCTTAGAACGAGAAGAAAGAAGCTGAACCACATAAGAAGAATCATTCTTAAGCCAAATTCGATGCTACCCATACTTCCATGCAAAATTAATGGCCGATGAGGCTGCCAGAAGCTTGGCCTCAAACGCGAAAACCTGACCAAGAGGAATAACAAAGCAACCCTTCACAAAGGCTCTGCAGTTTCGAAAGATACCGCCACAACTACCAACCCCTGGAGAGCCCATAGTAGCGCCATCTGTATTCACTTTGATCCAATCAGGAGTCGGAGGTGACCAAATTACACTCTTAATCACCGAGCTTTAGAAGGGCGACCCCGAAGACTGAAACGACAAAGAATCAAAAGGTCGTCCATATAATTACACATACAACCAATATCCAAGCGATTAGCCTCTGAAACTGCATGCCAAACCAAAGAAAAGACGGATATAAAGTCCACTAACTTCCCTTCAAAGATCTACTCATTACGGGCAGTCCACACCCCTCATATCACTGCATGGATAACCGCATTCCATAAAATCCTGACCTGCTCACTAAAGGAAACTGACATGGCCTACAATAAGAAGGATTGCCAAGTTTCAGTAGAGATACGTCGCTGGAAAGCCGAGAAAACTGCCTTTCAAAAAGCAATCGCTAGGGGACAATAAAGAAAAAGATGATCTGTAGATTCACTACTAACCTCACAAATACTGCAACGAGAAGCCAACTGGAACCTAGACCTGCAAAGGCAATATTTAGTTGGAAGCCTGTTCAACATAAGATGACAGGTCAAAGCTAAGTGAGATGGGGGAATAAAACGGGACCAAATATCTCTCCACCAAACAACCTGAGGAATATCACAGAGAAACTAGGAATAAGCAGCCTTGCAAGAAACACGACCATCCCGAGAATTGGCCCAAACTAGAGAACCCATAACAAGAGAAATCGCAATTCGATCAATCCGAAAACACAGATCCAGGAAGTGCGCTCGGAAACAATCATTCAGCACTCATCTACCCTCATGAATAAAATCCAAGACCCTCGCCCGAAGCGGATTAGCTAAATAATCTGGAATCCATAAAAGCTCTAAAATGGGAACCCCCAACCAAAAATCCCACCAAAAATCCCATTGAGAGTTCTTGCCAATCAGCTAAATACCTTCCTTAAGAAGGGAACTATAATTTGTCCGAAGAGAAGACCAAATCAAGGAGGTGACATACCCTCCATAAGACTTCTGCAAATGTCTAAGATACATCTCTCGAAGAAATGAGAAAGCAAAACCATTAGAGGTTATAAACTTCCAAGTGAATTTCTGCAATAGCGAATCATTCAGCAACCCAAGATCTTTTAGACCCAGACCACCCTGTGAGTAAGGCCTACAAAAACGATCCCAAGCAACCCGAACCAACTTAGTCTCCTCACAAGAACCAGTCCATAAAAAGTTCCTCAACTTGCAATTACTTAGTGATAGTAAAGAAGAAGACCACTTGTAAATCATGAAAGAGTGCACAAATGAACTAGTGATGATCGACATGATCAGAGTAGCATGACCGGCCAGAGAAAGGGACCTGCCCTTCCATTTAGCAAATTTAGATAAGATCTTATCCACAATAGGTCGTAACACCGCCTTTTGAGGCTTACCCTGAAACAAAGGGATTCCAAAATAAGAAAACGGAAGCTGCCTAATCTGCATATCAACTAGAGAGTGCAAACTACCAATCCGAGAGGGGGAGATAGAAGAACCAAAATAAATCAAAGACTTACCTCAGTTAACCAACTGGCCTGAAATATCACCATAATCCTTAAAAGCACCTATGATATGCTTCAGAATCTTTTGAGTGCCTTTGCAAAAGATCAGACCATCATCTGCATAGAGCAAATGAGTTAGAGCTAAAAAATCCCTTGGGGAAGAAATCGGCAGAATATAAGAAGAACCCACTAATCTCATCAATAATCTACTAAGAAAGTCCTCTGCAATACCAAACAAAAGCGGAGAGAAAGGATCTCCCTGATGAACCCCTCTAAAGCAACATAAATATCCCTCTGGGACCCCATTCAATAGAACTGAAAGCCTAGATGAATGAAGATGCCGTCTATCCAATCCACAAAAACAAAAGAAAACGCAAAAGCTTGAAGCACTCTGCAAAGGAAAGACCAATCCAAGGTGTCAAAAGCCTTGCGGATGTCAATCTTCATGGCTAAGTTACCCCCATAACACTTCTTTTGCAACACATTCACACAGTCAGAAGCCAAAGCAATACAATCCTCAATATGCCGGTCTCGAATGAATCCGAATTGCTGAGGAGAAATAATCCTAGCGGCAACTCGAGCTAAACGATCAGCCAAAATCTTCAAAGAAATTTTAAACAGAAAGTTACTAAGAACAATCCGTCAAAACTGATCAACCGAAATCGAGTCCCTTAACTTCGAAAGAAAAAAAATAAAGCTAGAATTGAGACCTGGGAAAATATCTCCAGTGATGAAAACATCCTGAACAGCGAGGATCACATCACTACTTACAACATCCCAACATCTTTGATAAAATCTACCAGAAAACCCATCTGGCCCAGGGGCAGAAGCAGCATCCATAGTAAAGACCGTATCATGAAAATCATTTGCAGATGGAACGCTAGTCAAGAAAGCATTCTCTACGGCAGTTACCAATGAAGGAATCACATCATCTACAATAGATAAATCTCTCTCAACTCCAGAAACATCTGAGGAAAAGAAGTTAGAATAATAACTAATGATATGATCCCCGATGGTAGGCCGATCCTCCGAGAGAACCCCATTAATCGAAAGGGATGATATAGTGTTACGATACTGCCTACGTTTGATAGAGGCATGAAAGAAAGATGTGTTCCGATCCCCATCATGAAGCCACCTAACTCTAGACCGTTCACGATAAAAACACTAATGTCTGTGTAATAACACATCTAGCTCAAAATGAACACTCGCCTCAGCCATAAAAAGATCATCTGAGAAACCCCTGTTAGACAAATCCAGCTGAATAGAATGAAGCTCTGCAGACTTCCCAGTAATGGCAGAGTTAAGATCCCTAAAAACCTCACAATTCCATGACTTGAGAGCCTTCTTCAAGCTTCTCAGCTTATAGATAACCACTTGAGAAGGCCTACCCACAATAGGAGAGCTCCAAATCCTGCGAACAATAGCTATAAAATCAGGATGCTCTAACTACATGCTTTAAAACCGAAACTGCCGATGACTAGAAACCTCAAAATCTGATAACCGAACCAACAACAGACAGTGATCAAAACAGATATAGGGAATAGCCACACATGAAATTTCCCGTGAACAGGAAATGCAATCATTTGAAATCAAACTATCTAATCGTCTCTCAACTCTAGTACGGTTACTACGACCTCTAACCTAAGTGAATCGGGCGCCCTGAGAACAAATTCCAAACAAATCACAATCCTCAATCATTAACCTGAAATCCTCACAAGAACCATGGGCAGGAGAACGAGAACCCAAAGCCTCATAAGCACCCAAAACCGTATTAAAATCCCCAACAACCAACCAGGAAGAAGAAACCAAACTAACTATATCTCGAAGAGACTGCCAAAGAGACCTACGAATCACTGTAGAAGTGCTCTCATAAACAAAAGTGTACCAGTGCACCCGAGAACCAATCGAGAGCGAAACAGTAAGTTGTTGATCATGATAGTGTACTATTTGAGTCTTAGAAAATGAAGCACAAGTGAAAACCCAAATAGTCGGAATCAACCCACCCCTATCATTCATGCCCACCAGATGAAGACCGAGCGAAGACCAGAAACCTGAAGAGATAGAGGGAAAATCAACCATAGGCTCTGCAATACAAACCAAAGTAGGTATGTAAATGACACAACTCTCTAAGCACCCGTCTCAGATCCCACGACAGTTCCAAAAGAGAACATTAATCATCGAAAACTGTCGAAGGAGCCCGACATCCGAAATTGAAAGAAGCCAGCCTATGCTCAACCCTTAAAGCTCTCTGAGCAACCTCAGCATCAGCTAACTCACCCTCTTCCACTTGGGAAACCCATGAAGAATCTACAATGAGGCAAAGCTTGGCCTGAGATGCTGACCACGGACCTGAGATTTGAATATGCACCCTATGATCCTTAACCGAAGATCAAGAAAAACCAGATCCATCTAGTAAACTATTTTGATCCACATTGACATTCGGAGCTGAAGACATAACTGTCTCCTCAGATGATTGATTGCCTGAAACCTCATGAACCCTAACTTGCCGACAAGCTATATGACTCGGATGAGAAGATGACCTAGATAAAATGGTAGAGACCATAGGGCGAACTTGATTGACCACTGAAGAACCCTAAACAATAGTCATCGAATCATGCACCACCCCTTTAGCCGAACTGACAGAACTAATAGAAGGATCAACAACCGAAGAACTAAAAACCAGAACTAACAGTGACCCCGTCATCAAATCCTGAACCCTTGCTAATCTGCAATGCCTGGGAAATTAATGGAGGAACCAAACTCGAAGCCACTTCCGAAAAAGCTGAGACAGTAGATAAAGATGGATCTGAATAAAAAACTAAACCAGCGTATGAAGTGGAACCCGAGATCAAATTAGATGCTACTGAAGTATGGACAACCACTGAATCATGACTACCTACATCCTGGTGAATAGCTGAAAAAACATTGGATAACGGGACCTCCTCCTGAGGTGCAATAATAGGGTGATAAACTGATTTAGAGGAACGGGTCCGAACTGGCTAAAAACCATCATCCCAAAAAACTCTAGAATCCCTCACTATATCCTAGGTCGATTTTGTAGAACTAGTCAAAGGAATCTTAGAATACTTGTTACAACGACAAGAACTAGGCAAATGACTTATATAAGAGCAAATGGAGCAAAAAGCCAGGAGATTCTTATACTCAACAGCTATAAAAGATCTATGAAATTCATCCCTCTCCAGCAACACTGAAGTAGGCAACACTGATGACACATCCACATCAACTAGAACTTTAGCATAATGACCAAAATCTCCATCACTAGTAGCCTTGTCTAACCGCAATGGCACCCCAATCCCTCTAGCTAAGTTCGAAATAATTTTCGGATGCTAGTATTCCCACAATAGATCAAAGAACCTAACCCAAACTTGAGCATTTGTGGACTTCTATAGCGATGGGTTAAAATCCGGGACCCAAGGTTGTAGGCGAAGAATACCTGGCTTTAGATGAACTGAACCGAACCCCTAAACATGATTCATCTCAGCAGGAGACTTCAAAAGATTTGATAATAGCCTTTCCCCAGAGATATAAGTCGCCAATCAGAATTTAGCATCCAATGCTTGCTAAGTCTTGCCTTAAGATCCACAAGCTTCTAAGCGGCTCACCACTGGAAAGCACCACACGACTAATAGGAGCATTCCTACAAAACTCCAGACAGGCCTGATAAGCAATCGGATCCACCCGAACAAAAACATACCCCCCCTTCTTAGAGGGAATTGATGACACTGATAAAGTCTCAATAGGAGAAGAGTTGAAGAGACCCACAAAAGACTTACCACCTTGAACTATAGGCGCTGAACTCTGTAAGAGACCTGTAACCGAATCCGGAACAATCACCGAAACACCCCCCTTAGGTTGAGGAAGAATCGGCTCACCAACTAATGAACACACCCTACCAGATGCGAGATGAACAATCTGAGAAAAGGAATTCACTCCACTCACCGTACTTAGACCAACCTGACTAGTCTAGGTGGAAGACATCGCTATCAAAGATGATAGAGACAAAGCAGCCTCCATGCACATAGGATCCATAGAGCTCGATATTGTAGCAAAATCACTATAGCAGAATACTATAGCGGAATTACTGTAGCGGAAACACTGTAGCGCGACGGAACACTGTAGCATCGATGGAAACTGTAGGGGGCACTGTAGTAGCGACGGAAATACTGTAGCAGAAACCACTATTCACTAATTTTCTAGGGTTCCCTCGTCTTTCCAAAAAACAAACCAAAACAGAAATCTTGAAACGAAAGTAACTCAGTGCCACGAACCCCAAATCACAAAGTCCTTGATTCTAGGTTGCATAAAAAATCATGATCTACAATCTTGAAGAAGGACAAATGAACTGAATCTTACCGAAAGAGGGCCAAAAAAGCAAAACGACAGTGTAACCCTATAATAAAATATTAACCAGTGCAGAAACTTGAAACTGATGTAAGTTTGTGAAAACAACTCCAAATCACGAGATTCTTGATTCCAAATTGTATGAAATTTCACGATCTACAACTTTGATGAAGACCATAAGATCAGAATCTGACTAGAAGAAGCTCGAAATCACAAAGCCTCCAATACAATTATTCTTGTACAATATCAAATTGACGAGGTTATATCTACTTTTAAAGGTTCTTTTGAACGTTATTCTGTAGAATGACTCGTTATTGGAGATGAATATTAAAAAACTATTAAATAATTTGTCTAATTGAAAATAAAATAAAAATAAAAAAGAATAAAATAACTAGATAAGTATCAATAAATTGTATTTTCAAGAGAACATCAGAGAAATATTTTTCTTTTGGATGTCTATTGACTAAATTTTTATGCCTCCTAGGAGGCAATTAAGTTTTCTAACATCGTTGATATGTTAATATTTTTTATGATCCAAACCGTTTTATTGTTGGAAATACTCTTAGTAGCACGGTTCCATCCGTTAAGGTGAGACTTTCTGCATTTTACAATTTAATGAACAAATATGAGATTTAATGTTCAACCACTTCGTTAAGAATGATTATATTTATTATTATTAGGATAAATTATTTATCTACGAAATATAACTTTCAATTTCTTTTTTCCAAACATTTTCAACTATTTGATATTAGGCTCTTAAATATTTTATGCTATTACAATTTACAACATCCTGCTAGGAATCTGGGATGTGTAATTTTCTTTTGCAAATTAATGACATGATAAAAAATCAAACATAACCACTGAATAAAAAAAATATAAAGTATTATTATTATATATATATATATATTTTATAAAAAAAATATCACTTGATTCTTAAATAAGAAAAATAATAAAACATCAGTAAAATGTAAGATTTTGAATAAAATCATGAATTATATTGATTTTTCAAACTTCTAGTTTGTCCTTGAACTACAGGTTTATATATAAAATTTAGAAAAATTCAAAATATCAGGTACTATATGAAAATTACAATTCGTCTTTCCAGATGAAGGATCTGTAATTTGATCAGATTCAAAAATTCTGGTTATGATTTAACTTTCATTTCAAAAATTTTAATTTCACAATTTAAATTATTTCAAAGCTTCAAGACTGATTAGTTTGAATTGAAAATATCAGGCTTTAATAAAATTAATATGCGGAACTTCAAGTTCTGATTTCGTATTAATATTTACAGTTTCAAAACTTTATATTTTTCTTTTCCAATATTGGAGTAGTCAAAAATTCATCTAACGATGTAAATTAAAATAATCATTTTATTCATGATTTCAGGTTTATTATATTCGATACTATATATTCAAATTTGCATTTCAAGATTGGATTCGAATTCGGAACTTCAGGGTCTAAATAATAAAGTATAGCATATGTGTATAAGATATAAAGAACAAAATTATATAGAGTAGGCCAATCCCAACATGTAATGCATAACATTATATAAAATTGGTAGAGACGACATTAGATGCATAACATTAAAAAAAAAATTAGTTTGCAGAGGTCGCCTCTCCCCCTGGGCGAACGACTTTTCTGGAGGATTTTATTAGCGTTGTTGGGAAGTGGTGGGTAGTGACGTGGTTCTTGCAGTTCAGGACTTTTTCCGTACAGGGGTTATATTTTCAGGTTTGAACTCCAGTCTCATAGTTCTTCTTCCGAAGCTGAAGGATTCGATTTTTTTAGATCAGTTTTGTCTGATTGTGCTTAGTAACTTCTTGTTCAAAATCTCTTCCAACATTTTAGCAGATCAGTTGGCCCATATTGCAACTAGGATTGTTTCTCTTCATCAGTTTGGGTTTATCCGAGACCGCCACATTGAGGACTATATCGCTTTAGCTTCTGACTATGTGAATGTGCTGCATACGAAGTGTTATCGGGGCAATTTGGCCATGAAGATAGTGTTAGGATTTTGAGTATTTGTTGGCATTATTATATATCAAAATGATATTTGCTTTGTATTGTGTTGTTGTCCTTAGTTACATGGTTTGTCAAGCTTCAAGGAAACCGGACATCGTTTCAAGCAAAGTATTGCCTTCGTTAGAGGAAATCTCTAAATTTCTACAAAGGTTATTAGACATCTTTCCTCTTACAAGGTTTAGGTGCACACATACACAATTCATTCATAAATGTCCCTGTATAGTTGTGCCAAATTAGTATAATACATTCACATGTTTTAGTATGCTTATGCATTGAACTCACATTGCCATACATTGTAGAAATGCATGTATTATGACTAAGTCTAGGAAATTGCATACTCATGTGATATTGTGTTTATTTGTTTAAGTGTAAGTGTTTTGAACTTGAATATATTTTTAAATGATTCCTTGTTGAGTTTAGGTCGTTTCGGTTACTCACTCAATTGATTTCGAGTTCAAACTAGGAAGTTACGAAACTTTACATAACAATGCATTGTCTTCATCTTCATATATCGAGTCGAGTTCACATCCAATTGTCAAAGTTTCATAGTCATCCTCTTGTGTAAGTGAGTCACGGTTCGTAATTCGAAAACAGATTTGAATTCCGAGTTCGGAGGCCAAAGGACTTTCGAAGAACATGTGGGGAGCGCGAGGAGAAGAAGTTAAATGAGAGAGGCCAAAAAAGAGTCCCTCCCGTGGAGGCCTATGGCCAACATGGGAAGGGAGGCTCTCGGCCTCCCCGTGGTGGCCATGATGGCTGAAAGCCACCACCCAAAGTGGGCCCTATCTCATTTAATTTTCCTTCTCATTCTTTTTTAAATACTCCATCTTTCTCACTTGTTGAAATGTTGAAGAAAATTGAAACAGATGTGCTGAATTTTTCTCTCCAACTTTCCAAACTTCCAAACACCATAACTTTCTCATTCGAACTTTGAATTGAGTGATTCAAGTTGGAGAATCTTCGTAATCAAGTGTCCTACCCTTTTCAAAAGAGTTTACAGCTGTTTGATCGAGTTTTGGAGTAGTTCCACTGTCAAAACCGAAACAGCTCGGGATTTCAAGATATTGAGTCAAACTTTATGATTTCATCTTTGATGATCCTCAATTGCCTTGGGTTTTCTTCTTATATATGTTTATGTATGTTTGATGAAAGCTATTGAGAAGGATAGCTTCATATCAAAGCTAATCAAGTTTAATTAGAGACAAATATAAACTAGTTTTCTAGGTTTCTAGAATTTCACATGTTTGAGAGTTGTATTGTGCTTAGCTTGATATCTAGGGTTATTTGTTACTTGATTGAATTATTCTAAGATCAATAACCTTGCTAGAATATTCATTGATCATATATTGTGAATCTAGCATTTTTGGTGTATGTTTCTAATATATTGAATTTGTGTTTCATGAATATTATTTATTCAAGTATTAGCTTTGTGAATGAAACTAGAAATTACATGTGTTAGGTATTTCACATATTCTAGGTTTCAATTCATTGATTTTATGACTAGACAATATTTGACTTATGAGCTCACATGATTAAGTCTATGTCTACATGATTTGTACTTAATCCATACATTTCATATGTTCATGCATCATTTTTGTATGATTGCATCACTTGGACTGTTAAACTAGAATATCATATATTGTGTGCTCATTATCTAATTCTAGTTTCCATAGTTCATATTGATCATATGTCTTATGTTGAATGTGCTTGCATTATTTGCATCACATAGATTATAGCCTTGTAAAAGGTTGGAGACTTGATTAAGAGTGTAAGGCTCTAAGTAATTCCAAGCGTGGAAATCTTGGCTAAAAGGTGCGATGCCTCTAAGTAAGTCCGAGCGAAGTCTTGTCTAAAGGTGTGAGGCTTCGATTAGACAAACGTGGAAGACTTGGCAATGGGTGTGAGGTTCCTATAGGTCCGAGCAAGAAAAGCCTTTTGTTGTTAAGTGATTCTTCAACATAGAGCAAGAGAAGTCTTGGCAAGGGGTGTGAGGCTCCTATAGGCCCGAGCAAGGATATTCTTTACAGGCATGCGATGTGTCTCGCTTAAAGAATAGGCAAGCTCTTCTCTAATGGGATAGATAGGGAGAAATCCAGTAGATTGTGATATATGAGAGTTGGTCACATTTGAGGGTGTATTAACTAGTGAAAAACATTTTGCAGGTGGTTGTGGATTCAACCCGTGGACATTTCCTCTTTGGATGTTTACCACGTTAAAAAATATCCTTTGTCAAGTTTCTCTTTCATTGTAACTTTGATATGTTTATTCTTTAATCAAATTTATCTTGAAGACATTGTAATTGATTACATTTTTGTGAGACGAGATCTTTGATTGTATTGTTATCTTTTGTATGTACTTGTACAATTGAGACATATATATATTGAATACAAGTATTTGGTAATATCTATACCTTTGGTATTCCCTCTACATGTGTTCATACGCTATGTTTGAACTAAGTTGAAAATGCTTGTTAATAGTTTATGCATGTTCATTTCCGTTTATTGTGATGTTATATAAGCTATCTACATAGACAAATTTTTGTTTGTTACAAGGGATCGAATAAGGCATTAAAACCTATTCACCCTCTCTTATAGGTTAGCTTAAGGCAATTTAACTATGATTGTATTTTCAATTGGTATCAAAGCGGGTCGTCAGAAGGCACTTGACGAGATCCAGTTTATAGTCACGTGTGAATTGCTAGGATTTTGTAGTCATGGTTTTATAAGATGACGTTATGACCGAAGAGGCTTCTAACTCTAGGCCTCTTCTTCTTAAGGGTCACAACTACAAGTTTTTGAAATTAAGGATGAAGACGTACATTCGCTCTATTGATGAGAGAGCTTGGATGACCGTTGAAGAAGGTTATCTCTCACCAAACAAGAGACTTGAGAATTGTACCATTGTTTCCAAGCCTAGAAGTGAGTGGTCTACTAATGAGTTCGAGTTGGCGAAATGGCATTATCGGGTGGTGAATGCTATTTTTGGAAGCGTGGATAGTAGGCAATTTTCATACATCCAAAATCTAGAGATCGCAAAGAAGGTGTGAGATGCTCTCCAAGTCACCAATAAGGGGACTAGAGCGGTGAAGAAGTCTCGTCTTCAAATGCTCACATCTAAGTTTGAGATTTTGTAAATGTGTGAGGAACACAAGTTTTTTGACTTTCAAGACAAGCTTTTAGACATTACCAAGGCACTCCAACCTCCGGAGAACGACTCAATTGGAAGATCCTAAGATCTTTACCTAAGAGGTTCAAAGCCAAGGTAATAGCCATTGAAGAGAGCAAAGACATTGACGTCATGAGATTAGATGAGTTGCTAGGATCTCTTTAAACTTATGAGGCTAGCATGAAACCAAAGGCTAAGAACAAGGGTTTAGCTCTCAAAGTCGTCAAAGAAGCTAGTAGTGATGACGACGAGGAGGAGATGGTTTTGTTGGCTAGGAAGTTTAGGAAGTTCTTGAAGAGAGGTGCCAAACCAAGTGGCAAGTTCTCTAAGGAAGTCAAGAAACCACACACTCCAAGGTACAACAAGGATAGGCATGACAAGAGTATAAGCAAGGTTGAATGCTATAAGTGCCATGACCTTAGTCATTTTGCTTCCGAGTGTCCAAAGATGTTTGCCAAGAAGGACAAGAAAGAGAAGGCAATAGCGGCCACTTGGAGTAATGGTGAAGACTTTAGTGATGAGGAGAGTTTTAATGAGGAATCTTCTAGTGTAGAAGAGCTTGTTAGCAACTTTGTTCCTTTCATGGCCTCTCACTCAACTTTAGAGGAGAATTATCAAGTTTCCTTGGGCAAGAAAGTTGATTCAAATCTTCAAGAGCAATAAAGTTTAGATTCATCTCATCTTAATCTTTTGGCTAAAGTGAAGAGCCTTGAAAAAGAATTAGAAGTAGCATTAAGAGAGATTGAAGAAAAGGAAGATTTGATCAAGACATAAGTGGATGAGTTTGCGACAACAACTCGAAGGCTTTTGATTGAAAAGAGTGGTCTTTCCAAGAAGTTTAGAGAAGTTGAGGAGATTGTTTGAGAAAAGGATATGATCATCTCTAGCTTATCTCAAGGAGATTCAAGCGGCTTAGTGGTTGAGGAAAAACTTATAGTAGCATCACTTCCTATAAGCAAAGAGAGTGTTATTGATGAAAAGAAATCTCCTAAGAAGAGACGTTCCAAGACCAAGAACAAATTGAAGAACAAGGTACTCCTGGAAACTCCCGTTTGTGCTTTTTCACGTCCGGAAGGTAAAATTTCTTCTTTTATTCCCAATTGTCATTTTTGTAATACTGTAGGCATATCAAGCCCAAGTGCTTCAAATTTATTGAATATTGCAATTTAGAAAATGCATCTAGAGACAAAGAAATTGAGCTTCATTATAAACATGCTAGGGCTTTAGAAAATAGAAAGCATGAAAATATTTCAAAGCATGTTAAAAATATCCGAAAAGTGAAGAATGTGAACCTTGTTAAGTTTGACAAAGTAAGTGTTGCTAATAATGTTGAAAAGAAGAGTATCAATGATATTCTTGTGAATCAAGTGGTAGATAGCCTCTATTATAGATTCAACATTGTTGTCAAAAAGGATTTTGAAAATGTTTATATAGGTTAACCCAAGACCAAGTTGGTCAAGGGTGAGTGCTCTTACCATTGAGTAAATTGCACATGTGAGTTAGCTTAAAGATTAGTGTCAAATTGTTAAGAAGGTTAGCTATCTAACTTTGTATCTTTATAACTTGGCATGAACTTAGCTATCTCACATAATTGTTATGATTGTCAAAATCTATTGATTAACTTTTGAGAAGTTCTTTTATGGAATTTATATGGTGATATTCTTGTTAAGACTTTTGAAGAAAGTTATTTTTATATGTGTTTGAGTTGAAATGCTAAGTCTTTAGTCTCTTAGATCGACACACCAACAACTTATTGTTATGAGGACAAACAAATCAAGAGGACTCATAAAAAGGGTGAAGACTTTACATTTGATGAAAAATTGCTTGCAAAGGTATCTTTATATCATATTGCTTGCTTACTTGATTTTTCATCTCTCGACTCAATTGTTTGCACCACTTCATGAAGCATGTCATGTTAGAGTACTAGTATAATGTTTGTATGATTCTCATTGACATTTGCTCTTTTAAGATCTTTTTGTGATAATTGTTCACATTGATCTTATTCATGTTGTGTGTTTGTTTGTGTGATTGTTGAGTAGCAAGTTTTTGAAAAATATTGGCTTAATATTCTTTGAAAAGCTACTCTCTTGAGAAGTAATGATTTTAAATAATTCTTGTTGAATTGCTTTTTGATCATATGATTTTAAGCCATAAAAACTTGGTCTTTAAAATGCACTTTGCTTCACTTTGTATGTTTAGTAAAGTAAGTTGAATTTGATTTATGTAAGTTTTGGATACAACTTGAAGTCCTAAGGACTAGTACATTTAAAGATGACTTATGGTTGGTATCCATTTGCTTCGGCAACAGAGAACTCAATGAGCACCTTCATGGAAAAGGCTACACACATTGGTTGTGCAACCGCCCAATGTAGGAAAGGGCTACACCATTGTGATGAGTGAAAGCCACCTGAAAGCCACGATGAAGTGTATATGTTTATGTTAAAAAATTCAAAGAAGTGTTGAAAAGAATCATTAAAAAAAAAAAAATCTTTGATTCAAGCCTAAAATAAAACAAAAAGGCTTTATGGAGTAATAGTTGAATAATCAAATTTTCTCGAGTTGTCAAATAAAAATGGGATAACAAGCTACATGCACACACACGCTCATATATTGAAATCTATTCTCTTTATAAGCAAAATTCTGGATGATAATCGGTTTGACCTTTTTATGAAAAGACTTAAGATGAATAGATGTTGAAATTCTTTGTATGTTTTATTATCAAATTACTTCTTTTCATATACTTGAAGCAAAATCTTCACACACTCACATTTGCTTATTTGGTATCTTGATACTCTAGCAATTTTTGAAAAAAATATGAGAGTGATTGAAAATCTTGGTGTAACTCTCATTGTTTGTGAAGCTTATTTGAAAATCTATTAAAATTGCTTGTGAAGTGATTCTGTGGATATTTACGTGAACAATTTTCTATATAGATCTTAGATGTAGCTTTGATCAAGGGAGAGCATTAAATGCTAGACTTTTGTTCTCTTTCATGATTTGTTCACATATTCTTCAAGTTTGTTGTTTGTTGGCATTATATTTATGTTTGATAAATCTTAATGATGCTATTCTAGTTCTTTATATGCATATTGATTTTGTCAATTGATATTTTGCCATCGAATATGTTTATTGGTCATTAAATTGCTTTGATGTTTCCACTTATATTTTTTGGTTGTTTTTGTGTTAGTGCACCTTCACAAGATATAGGAAAATCGAAAGTATCTAAAGATGAAAATTCATCCAAACCAATAGGAAATCCAAAATCTTCCTCTAAGAAAATCAAACATACTAAGGCAAATCCTTTAGGTTTGATGGGAACCAAAAAGATTATCTTTGATAGAGGAATAAATTTGTGTGGTTGTGAATGGTCTTTTATGTTCACAAGTCAATAGTTGGTAGAAAGTGGAATTCATGGATTGATATGCTTTGTGGAGTAAATGAGAATATGGTCAGAGAATTCTACCATCAATTCAAGCAATGTACATTCTATGAAAATGTTTTAGTGGACATTAGAAGTGTTCTCTTTAGAGTGTCTTCGGATCATATCAATAAGTTCCTTGATCTTCCTTGTGATATTTCTTCGAAATTACTTGATATGGAGTCTATTGATGATCTAAATGAGATGGGAAGAACTATATGTGAGGATAACATGTTTGAGTGGTGAAAACATGTTTTTATCAATCAAAGTGAGTTGACCAAAATTAGTGCTTGTTGGCATTTGTTTGTTTGTGCAAATTTTGTTCCTTCAGCTAATGCAACTTAGTTGAATAAAGAGAAGGTCAAGATAGTGGATGCCTTGGTTACCAACAAGCCTTTAAACCTATGAGATATTCTTATAGAGCATATTGAGAGTGCCGCTTGCACACTTAGAGCATATAAGAAACTACCATTTCCAGGGTTTATTACTCAATTGTGTGTGGCATATGGAGTAAAGAGAGTTGAGAAGGATGTGATCCTCCCACCATTGGAAAGTTTTTATGAAAAACGTGTGGCTTACATGTCATACAAGGAGAAAGGTGGTTATGATACTTTGTGACTTTTCGAAGAGATTCAAGAGTCAAGCAATGTGTCAAGCTCGTCATATCTTCCGGATTGGGCCATTCAATTGAAAGAAGAGCTTGTGGCATCAAGGAAGGAAATAGTGGAGTTAAAGGCAATAGTCAAATGCTTGGAGGAAGGCAACTCTTCAAGTAAGGAATCCGACTCCAAATTTTACGTAAGATCAACAAATCGTTCAACGTTCTTTTATGGCACTAATGGCTAACAAAGCATTTGTGATTTTAAGGTATTATTTCTTGTTTCTTTTTGGCCTAATCTTATGTCAAAAGGGGGAGAAATATGATATGTCTATCTATATTCTTTTGTTATTTTTTGTGTGTTTTTGATCTTCTTAGGGCATGTAATAACTTGATTACGATTTTTTGTGTATATGCATGTATTATGAGGGAGAATACATGTATTTAGACTTAATTGCTATATCCCATTTGAACTTAAATGTCATATTCTTGTTAAGTATACATTTGCCATATTCTCTTTGATATTCTTGTGTTTTTTCAAGTCTATTGTTAGGTGATATCAAGAGAAGCTCATGAGAAGAAGTTGAAGTCTTGTTGAAAATTAGTCTAGGGTGATATCTCATTGTAAAGTGAGGGTGAGTTTTTATGACCAATCTTCATTTGTAATGTTTAGAATTTTCTAAAGGTGTTTTGACATGCAATTTGCCAAAGGAGGGGATTGTTACGATTTTGAGTATTAGTTGACATTATTCTATATCAAACGATATTTTCTTTGTATTGTGTTGTTGTCCTTAGTTACATGGTTTGTCAAGCTTCAAGGAAACCAGACAACATTTCAAGCAAAATGTTGCCTTCATTCGAGGAAATCACTAAAAGTCTACAAATGTTATTAGACATCTTTCCTCTTACAAGGCTTAGGTGCACACATACACAATTCATTCATAAGTGTCCATGTATAGTTGTGCCAAATTAGTATAACACATTCACAGTTTTTAGTATGCTCATGCATTGAACTCACATTGCCATACATTGTAGAAATGCATGTATTAGGACTAAGTCTAGGAAATTGCATACTCATGTGATCCTATGTTTATTTGTTAAAGTGTAAGTGTTTTGAACTTGAATATGTTCTTAAATTATTCCTTATTGAGTTTCGGTCGTTTCGGTTACTCACTCAAATGATTTCGAGTTCAAACTAGAAAGTTACGAAACTTCACGTTCCTTAACAATGCGTTGTCTTTATCTTCATATATCAAGTCGAGTTCACAACCAATTGTCAAATTTTCATAGTCTTCCTCATGTGTAAGTGAGTCACGGTTCGTAATCCAAAAATGTATTCGAATTCTGAGTTCGGAGGCCAAAGGACGGTTGAAGAACGTTAGGGGAGCGCGAGGAGAATAAGTTAAATGAGAGGGGCCAAAAGGGAGTCCCTCCCGTGGAGGCGCATGGCCAACACCGGAAGGGAGGCTCTCGGCCTCCCTGTGGTGGCCATACGCCTCAATGGGGATGGCTGAAAGCCATCTCCCAAAGTGGGTCCCATCTCATTTAATTTTCCTTCCCATTCAATACTTCCTCTTCCTCACTTGTTGAAATGTTGAAGAAAATTGAAATAGATGTGGAGAATTTTTCTCTCCAACTTTCCTAACTTCTAAATACCATAACTTTCTCATTCAGACTTTGAATTGAGAGATTCAAGTTGGAGATTCTTCGTAATCAAGTCCCTTACCCTTTCCAAAAGAGTTTGCAGCTGTTTGATCGAGTTTTGGAGTAGTTCCACTGTCAAAACCGAACCAGCTCCGGATTTCAAGGTATTGAGTCAAACTTTGTGATTTCATCTTTAATGATACACAATTTCCTTGGGTTTTCTTTTTATATATGTGTATGTATGTTTGATGAAATCTATTGAGAAGGATAGCTTCATATCAAAGCTAATCAAGTCTAATTAGAGACAAATGTGAAGTAGTTTTCTAGGTTTCTAGAATTTCACACGTTTGAGAGTTGTATTGTGCCTAGCTTGATAATTAGGGTTATTTGTGACTTGATTGACTTATTCTAAGATCAATAACCTTGCTAGAATATTCATTGATCATATATTGTGAATCTATCATTTTTGGTATATATTTCTAATATATTGAATTTGTGTTTCATGAATATTATTTATTCAATTATTAGCTTTGTGAATGAAATTAGAAATTACATGTGTTAGGTATTTCACATATTCTAGGTTTCAATTCATTGATTTTATGACTAGACAATATTTGACTTATGAGCTCACATGATTAATTCTATGTCTACATGATTTGTACTTAATCCATACATTTCATATGTTCATGCATAATTTTTGTATGATTGCGTCACTTGGATTGTTAAACTAGAATATCATACATTGTGTGCTCATTGTCTAATTCTAGTGTCCATAGTTCATATTGATCATATGTCATATGTTGAATGTGCTTACATCATTTGCATCACATAGATCATAGCCTTGTAAAATGTGGGAGACTTGGTTAAGAGTGTGATGCTCTAAGTAATTCCAAGCGTGGAAGTCTTGGCTAAGAGGTGCGATGCCTCTAAGTAAGACCGAGCGAAGTCTTGTCTAGTGGTGTGAGGCTCCGATTAGACAAGCGTGGAAGATTTGGCAAGGGGTGTGAGACTCATATAGGTCTGAGCAAGAAAAGTCTCTTGTTGTTGAGTGATTCTTTAACATAGAGTAAGGGAAGTATTGGCAAGGGGTGTGAGGCTCCTATAGGTTTGAGCAAGGATATTCTATAGAGGCATGCGATATGTCTCTGTTGGAGAATAGGCAAGTTCTTCTCTAGTGGGAATGGATCGGGAGAAATCCAATAGATTATGATACATGAGAGTTGGTCACATTTAAGGGTGTATTCTTATTTAACAAGTGAAAATTTGTCGGTGGTTGTGGATTCAACCTGTGGACATTTCCTCTTCGAAGGTTTACTACGTTAAAAAATATCTTGTGTCAAGTTTCTCTTTCATTGAAACTTTGATATTTGTATTCGTTAATCAAATTGATCTTGAAGACATTGTAATTGATTACATTCTTGTAAGACGAGATCTTTGATTGTATTGATATCTTTTGTATGTACTTGTACTTGTACTATTGAGACATATATATTGAATACAAGTATTTGGTAATATCTATATCTCTGGTATTCCCTCTACATGTGTTCATAGGCTATGTTTGAACTAAGTTGAAAATGCTTGTTAATAGTCTATGCATGTTCATTTCCGTCTAGAAGGACAAACTTTTGTTTGTTACAAGGGATCAAAAATGGCGTTAAAACCTATTCACCTCCTCTTTTTCTTTAGGTTAGCTTAAGACAATTTAACCGTGATTGTATTTTTAGATAGGTATCCGCAAAGCTTTCAATACTCTTGATTGGTCTTTTCTTCGTAGAGTTCTTCAGGCTTTTATGTTTTCTTCTGTTTTCATGGATTGGATTGATGGCATCCTGAGATCTTTGAGGCTTTTAGTGTTGATCAATGAGTCTTAAAAGGGTTATTTTCATTGTTCTAGAGGGGTTCGTCAGGGAGACACTTTATCCCCTCTCTTGTTTGGTATTGCAGATGATTTCCTTAATAGGCTTTTATCGAGGATGGTAGATTTTTCTCAGTTATTGCCTATTTCTTCTCCGAGGGGATTTTCTGCTCTTACACATTTGCTTTATGCAGATGGTGTTTTGATTTTTTACAGAGGCACATGAAAATAAATATGATGTATGTCTAATACAACCTGGGAGGGGGGATGGGGGGGGGGGATGGGTTGTTAATCGATTATTACCAATTTTTCGATTAGTCAATGTTAACATATAAAAACTCAAACACACAACAATATAAATTAAGGGTAAAGTGCGGAAATTAAAGAACACTTGATTTTTACGTGGAAACATTTAACAAGGAACCACGGGACTAGCCACGTTAGCCACTTACGATCACCAAAATCCACTATATAAATAAAAGGTTACACCCTTAAGTGATACACAGATTTTCACTCTAGACAATCTTAGGCTATGGACATTACCACTCACCACTTTTGGGTTAATCCTTAGTGATATCCCCCGATCCACTACTCTTGAAGTGAGCGTCTCCTACTCTACCCGTAGGCCTTTTACAGTGGCACTTGATCAATGCTTATCAACTAACCCTTGGTTGCAAGACTTCACTTGATTGGGCAACTTCACCTAGAAGCCACAAGACTTTGATTCATTGAAGAGAATTAAAAGTCTAAGTGCATATGACAATTATACTCAAACACAAAATATGCTAGACAAACATATAATGCTTAACTAGATGTAGATAATGCAATTTATCATCCTAGTTATCAACAATGTCAACATTTCCATATATGTGAACTCAATTAGTTGTAGAGAATTTCCAACAACCTAATTGAAAAATACATTCACATAAACATTCATAAGTTTGACTAGATGCACAAGGTCAATCTAACCATCAATTAACATGCAAGAACATTTATGAATTAGCTATTTAGGCAAAACCAACCTAATTAATTAAGCTATCACAAACAAACCCAATTATGTTATCAAAACGCATAAATATTTACAATAAATAGAGTCTAAGTATTTAATCATACAATAAATACCTAATCTAGAGTAAGAAGAACATTAAATGATATTCATTGAAGTTCTAATTTACCTAGTCATTAAACAATGAAGACCCATGCTTTAAAGATGTTCAATTATGCATGAAGAAGATGGGTTTTGGGTTTTGGGTTTGGAGAGTTAAAGAACAACTCTTAAATCTTCTCTCACTAAATGGACTATTCCTCTCTCTAAAAATGGGTTTTGAAGCTCTAAAACACGGCTGGAGAAGAAGAAGGGATATGAAAAGAAACCCTAAATGAAACTACTTCGTTTTAAAAAAAATATCAAAATCTAGGCGATTTCGTGGTACACTTTGACTAGCGTACCGCAGGAGAAGATATGTGAACGTAGGCAGTTTGCTTCGACGAGCGTACTGCAGACAACCACTACTAATTCCGTGTTTCACCATACTAATGGGCGCAGTACGCTTAAACGTAGCGTACCGCGGAAATCCAAAAACCTTGAATTTCCAAAGGGAATTTTGACCATCTTCCATGGACCAAACCCCTATGCCCTTATACCAAACCTAGAGAAGAAATGGGCCTTCTTCAGAGGTCAAACATTGCACTTAGACAAGCACATCATCGTCCTTGCGTGGAGGTTTCCGATCACACAACGGAAATGAATTACATCACACAAAACCACCCTTAGATCTGACAATGAAATGTAAGTGTGATGTATGTAAATAATGTACACAAATAGACAATTAGAACACAAATGCAAGATGAACAAAGCATGCATGAAGTGTATGTGTGCACCTAAACTCTTCAAGAATCAAAGTCAAGTGTTATACCTTTTAAAGCACTTGATCTTAAAGTCATGGAGATTCTTGAAAGCTTGCCTTGATAATCACTAGGAAGACCGAAGCTACCCATTACACAATTATCCCCAATTGTGGTTTGTCATGAAATAAGTCAATCACAAAATAGAAGTCCTTACAGCACAGTTCAAAATCTGAAGAATATCATGCATGCTTTTAAGGTTTATGGTAAAATTTCAGATCAACTGGTTAATTAGGATAAGTCTTTTATCTATTTTGGATCTTATGTTTCCCCATCCCAAATTGGTAGATTGCAGTCCTTGGTTGGTGTGCAGATTGGTTAGTTGCCTTTCTCTTACTTGGGGGTTTTGTTATTTCGGGGAAAGCCCAAGAAGTCCGTGTTACAATCTATCACAGATAAAATTCTGTCTAAGTTTGCTAAGTGGAAGGGGAAAGCCCTTTCTTTGTTCGGTCGCGCTACTCTTATCAAGTCGGTCATTACGGGCTCCTTTGTGCATTCTTTCATGATCTGCAAATGGCGTTTTTCTTTACTGCGGTTGATTAATCACAAGTTGAGAAATTTTTTGTAGACAGGTTTTTCTGAGGAGACTAAACTGATTCGGGTTACTTAGGATCGTTTTTGTAAGCCTTCTTTAAGGTGGTCTTGGTTTGAAAGATCTTGGGTTACTAAATGATTCTTTTTTAAAGAAGCTCACTTGGAAGTTTATGTCCTCTAAGGGTTTTGCTTTTTCGTTTCTAAGGGAGCAGTATCTCACACAGCTTCAGAAATCTTAGGAAAGGTATGTCACTTCATCGATTTGGCCTTCTTTTCGTTCTCATCATTCAAACCTTCTTAAAGAGGGCATTTGGCTCATTGGTGAGAATTCCCAACGAGATTTTTAGCGCGACAATTGGTTGAGGGTTCCCATTCTGGAGCTTCTGCGGATTCTTGATTACTTGGCTAGCTCTCTTAGATGGATTCTTGACGATAGTTCTTGAGCCCATTTTTCGAATCTATGTTTTCGAATCGATAGGATTGTTATCTCTCTAGTTGCAAATTATTTGGTGTGGGCTCATTCTCGAGATAGGCAAGTTTCTTGCAAGTCAGCTTATTCCCATATGATTTGTGGTTCTCCTCAGGTCCTTTGGTGGAGGAATGTTTGGTGTCGTTTTATCCCTCCTTACCATTTAGCTTTGACATGGCGTCTTTTGTTGAATCGGCTCCCCATAGAGTATCGCTTGTGTAGGGCTGGGTTTCACTTAGCTTCTCGGTGCAATGTTTGTAGGGTTAGCAGTGAGTTGTCTGATCATTTTTTCCTCTGATTCCTTATAGCGGCTGTTCTTTAGGAGACGATTTTTTTAGCTTTTCAGCGGTGTATTTCTACCGATTCGTGGAGTTCATTCTTCTTCCATGCCATGTCAGTTTTGTTTAGTGATCAGATGCGGGTTTTATGGAACACGGTTATTCATGCTGTGGTTTGGAGTGTGGGTCTGTGTGTAACCAGTGGATTTTTTTAAAATAGAGCTGTGGATATCAAATCTGCTTTGTCTTTGGTTTGGCGTGTGTGTCTGATGCTAATAGGTTAGAGATTGGGTGTATGCGTAATTGTGTAGATGATCTTTTGATTCTTTATCGGTTTGATCTCCGTGGTCATCCGGTTATGGCCCCGGTTATCAAGAGTGTGATGTGGTCGCCTCTGGCTCCTAGTTGGATCAAAGTTAATATTGATAGTGCCTCCTTGAGTTCTCCAAGTGCTGGGGGTTGTGAGTAATTGTAGAGCTTTTGTGAAGGGTTGTTTTGTTATTCCTCTTAGTTAGGTATTTGCTTTTGAGGTGGAACTTCTTGCAGCTTCGATAACCATTAATTTTTCCTAGCAGAATGGGTGGCATCAGATCTGGCTTGAGAATGATTCTTCTTAAATGGTTCAGCTGCTCTCCTCTCAGTCCGAGCAGGTTCCTTGGCGAATTCGACAGGCTTGGCAGCACTGTATCTATCAGATATCGAAAAAGGAGTTTTAGGCTTCTCATATTTTCAGGGAGGGAAATCAGGTTGCAGACGCTCTTTCTAAGCATTCTCTGGGGGTGAAGGTCGATTTGTGGTGGTCTAACACCTCATCTTTCTGCTCTTTGTTGGTTGGCAATGATTGCATGGGTCGGGAGTCTCTTCGTTTTTCTTGATGTTTTCTATTACAGTTTTTAATGTGCTGCATGCCACTGTTTTTGTTGGGAATGTTTCCCTTGGTTTTTATGCTTTTCTGGTTTTTTGTTACTTTTATCTATATTTTTTTATAAGAGGTTTTTCAGCATATGATCATTTGTGATACTTTTTCCCTCTAGGTTAGTCCAATTTTACCAAAAAAAATTTGCAGAGGTCGACATATAATGCGTAATATAGAGTAGCCACAATATATATAAATATATAAAATCTTTCTCTTGTTAATTCGACTAGATTCAAATGCGGGCCATTAGATTCAAATGTTTTGACTCAGTTTGCATGCATTTGCTAGTGCTTATCCATAATCTACGGCCCACAGGCAATACATTGATGTATTTTATATCAGGTCAAAATGATAAGAGAAAGAATATATATATATATATATAGATATAAACACTGGTTTTTCCAAACACCGTGTAGAAAATGTTGTGATCGTAATTTGAAAAAGTGTGATCCAATCTTCAATTGCAATATTTTATACATGGTGTACAGATACACCTGTGTTCTAAAGAGTGTTCAAAACAGTCTAGAGGTGCCAAATGGCCTGGCCCTCAAATTGAAAACTGATCCGTGTGTAAGTCGGTTGATTGGGTGGACTAGGATTGACTATCAAGGCCTGTGGACTCGGAGGACCAATATTTCAAGGGTTTGAGAGTAAGGTCGGACTTTAAAAATAAAATAAAATTTTTTACATATAAAACGAGATGACGCCCTTCGGACCGCCCAAGCCCACTTTGGAGTGGGTTCATGGGTAGAGCCGGTCATTGCAGGTTTCATAGCTTTTTAATTGCTACAAGTACTAATGAACTCATTTTCAAAAAAATTAATTAAATTGAGGAAAAAGGGTTTTCGAGTCAAAAATTAAGAACCCTTACTGTTTTTGTCCAACATTATCATTTTTATTATTTTTGTCAACAGTATAACTGTAAGCCCATAATTGCCCCTCATTTTTTTTTTCATTACCTCTTTTCACTCCTTTTCTCTCTCATTTCTTGGCTGAATCATTTTTTTTTATTTCTTTCTCTCTCCTTTCTCTCTCACAAGTTCTTCTTCTTCTTCTTCTTCTTTCTCTCCTCTCTTCTCTTTCTCTCTAACTGTCTCACACTTTCTCTCCTCCTCTGTCCACGGTCTTCTTCTTCTCTCCTTCTTTTTCTTCTCTCTCTCTCTCTCCTCTCTTCTCTTTCTCTTTCACGCTTTTTTTCAAGTTTTTAAAAAAAATTTAGATTTCGTTTTGTTTCAAAGAAAATTTCTAGATTTGAGTGTGGTTATTGTGTTTATGAATGGTGGGAGTTGTGTTTGAGTTTGAGTTTTGTTAAAAAAATATTTAGATTTTTATTTTTAAAAAAATTTAGATTTCATTTTCTTTGTTTGATTTTCCAGATTTTTAAGCTTGAGTTGTGATTGTGGTTTGTTTAATTTTCAGATTTTATTTTATTTTTATTTTTATTTTTAAAATTTTTTTCAGTTTAATTTTCATGTTTGTTTAAATTTTTTCTACCAAAATTTCAAGATTTCACTTTGTTTATTTATTTATTTATTTTGAGGTTTTATTTAAGTTTGGGTTGTGGTTGTGGCTGTGTTTAATTTTCATATTTTATTAAATTTTTTTTTTCAAATCTCCTTTTTTTGGGTAAAATGCTATCTTTCTACATATCCGCTCTAGATTCTGTGATTTGTGGTAGATTTGGCTAGGCAAGTATTATTCACTTAGCAAGATAAACAAATTCAAAAATTACAAATGGCCGGCTTCTCTATTGAGGTGATCAGTTGATGCCCAGGTGCTTGCAGGAACTCGATTTGTACTGGTGGGAGAGAGTCATGTCTTGAAGAGTATGATCTTTATAAGTCTTCACAAGATTCCAGAAGACGTACATTTCGGTTTATAATTAGAAATAGCTTCTATTTGTTGAGTTTTTAATACTTGGAAAGATGTTTTCCAGATACCAACTATCGATCAAGATACTGGGATTGTTGGTTCTGAACCAAATGATACTCAAATGAAATTAAGATCCGATAAAGTTTTGCTTCCAAATCGAAAACAGTAGGGAAAGGTGAGATTTGCATCCAAAACTTTCAACAATGATCTTCTATTACATAATAATAATAATGTTTTTTGCTTGCAGGTTTACTTTGGGCAGAACTTAGTTTGCAAAGACAATCTGACTGAAGGAAAAGGAAACATTGTTTAAGTGGGAGATCAATAAATAAATAAAAAAACCACCGGTGGTATATATATAAACAAATATCTGTCATACTATTACTATATTAAGGTATAAGATTACAACTTGCTTACTTTAAGCATAATATAATCGATGAGTAACGTGAGTTGCCAACACCATATAAATCATAAAATAAAGAGACAATAATGGTTATAGACATCTCACTCTCACTCAATCGTTAGAATGTACCAAAGATCAGCCTTAAACTTCTGCATGAAGTACTTTGAAGTGATTTTGCATCAAGTGCTTTTGAGTTTTTATACTTCCATGCATGAAGTGTTTTTAAGCCTTTATAAAATAATAGCAATTTGTTTTACTTTTGACTTTAGGATACGACTTGAACCACGATCCCGATGTATGGATGTGAAGAACTTACCAATGATCCATCTCAACTTTTTTGGGATAAATTTTTAAAAAAATTATATTATTTAATTTAGTGTGGAATGTCATCTACTTCAACTGTGTTTGGTATGTTCTTTACTGGCCTAGTGAATTTTTCTAAAGCCAAAAGCTCTTTAAACCCTTTTCTTTTTTCTTTATTTATTTATTTTTTTTTTCACGAGGAGTTTTGTTAATATATTGTAACGATATGGAGTTGAATCCCATATGGAAAAACATGTGGAGTTTAACACCTGATAATTGAACTGATAAATTTTGTTAATTGAAAAGGCTCTTCTTTTTTAATAAATAAATTGTTGCAAATATCTACTTAACATTTTAAATATTCTATCACAAACTGTTTCCAATCCAGTAATCTTATCTTCTTCTCTCTCTTTTTTAGATGCAAAATGTTTATTGACTCAATTTTTTTTTTAACATAAATTAGCATAATATAATCTAAATGATATGTTTATTAACAAAATAAAATAAAATAAAACCATGAAATGAATTATAAACTCAAAAATATTGAGTTCGATTAGTAAATGTAAAATATCTTAAAATATGTGATTTATAGTATAAATAAATGAGGTAGCTCAGTGGTAAGCCTTTCACGTCTACATCCAAAAGATTGTGAGTTCAAATCATACCCTTTCTCTCAATCATAAAATATTGTAAGTTTGTAATAGTTCAAAAAAAAAAAAAAAAACATAGATAGATGAAATATTCTGGTTAAAAAGGTATTTGAATTATTGATTTTTGGGTGTTGATATTGTCACTTATAAATATAATTTGTACATCCATATTTTATTAAAAATTTTAATAACAAAAATATCTCAACAAAAATTAACCAATAAAGACAAATTACTTTAATTAAAAATAATTCAAATATTATGTACACCCGTTAATTATACCCATCATATTTTCAACTATATTAAAATTGGGCTCAAAATTTTTTTGTCACTATTTGGGGCGGTTTTTGTGAGAGTATCACCACTTTACTAATTCAAGTTTAAAAGGCACATATTTAGGTGACCAGACAAAAATACCCTTATTTTGTCTGTTTATGTCTTTTCAAACCTAGAGAGAAAAAAGTTGAGAGAGAGAGAAATCCGATTGAAAATCTCACGGCGAACTCACCAGCGGTGACTCTACGGTCCTAAAGTCGACCAGAATCTGCAAAACGATGAAGATCTGGGTTTTCGAGCATATAAGTTCATGAAAAGGCTCGAACAAAAAGACTCGAGTAGTGTATGAAAATTCATAAGTTAATCGGTTTAGAATCTCCTAGCATTTTTACACTAGATCCGAACCTTTTCAATAGTATTTCGAGTCTTTTCATACATATTTCGAGCCTTTTCATACACATTTTGAGCCTTTTCATACATAATCCGAGCATTTCATAAACATTTCGAACTTTTTATACATAATTCGAGTCTTTTTATACATATTTCGAGCCTTTTAATACACAATTCGAACCTTTTAATACATAATTCAAGCTTTTTCATACACAATTCGAGCATTTTCATACATATTTTGAGCTTTTTCATACACATTTCGAGCCTTTTCATACACGGAGAAGAAATGAAAAGATTCGAATAACAAAGAAAAGACTTGAAGAACAAAGGAAAAGGTTCGGAGATTCAAAATTAACAAAAAAAACATGATTGTTGAAAAGGCATGGAGAAGAAAGGAAAAGGCTCGAAGACTAGCTGAAAAGGTTCGGAGAACAATTAAAAAGGCTCGGAGACTAAATGAAAAGGCTCGAGCCTTTTCAATTGTTCCCCGAGCCTTTTCAGTTAGTCTTCGAGCGTTTTCCTTTGTTCTCCGAGCCTTTTCCTTTGTTCTCTGTGCCTTTTCAATTAAATTCAAAATTCACACAACCAGCTTAAGGTTTACAAAAGACTTAGAGAATAAATGAAAACGCTTGGAGAACTTGGGTTTTAAATTGAAAAAAAAGCTCTAGGGGCGCTGCCACCGCGAGCTCACCAGGGAGCTCGACCCCCGAATGTGTTTACGTAGCATCACAAAATTAATTATCCAATGAAGTTGCATTGATAGTATTATGATGTTTAACCTCCATTAGAGGTCTGTTATAGAGGAAGGTAGAAGAATAAAATATCAAAAAACTTCAAAGTAAGAAAGAGAATATGTAAATTAAGGGCAATTTTAGTAATTCACCATAATAGGTGTCTTTTAAACTTAATTTATTAAAGAGTGACTTTGTCACCACATGAGTTAAAAAAAAATGATATTTCCCACCATTTCCATTATTAAAATTTTCTTTGTAAAAAAAATCTATATTAAACTCTTTATTTTAAAACAAAAAGCGTATGATAAAACTTAATTAAACCCTAAATATATTCCAGGTATCAAAATTTCCCTATAAAAAAATAAATAAATAAATAAATAATAAAAAAGATTGTATGATAAGTCCTAATTAAACCCTAATTCTATTTTGTATGAAACTCTATTTAGTACTTTTTGTTTTTAGAACATCATCAACACTTTTTTATTTACATTTGAAAATCATTTTTATTTACATTAATTAATCTATGAAGAAATATTAAAAAAAAAAATTTGACTATAATTAATTCGACTAATTAATCAGTCTTGTTACTGATGCGTTATTGCTTTGTTATGTTGTTGGTGCATAACATGACAATAATTAATTCGACTGATTTTGGAATTGTTACATAAAAAATAATAATAATAATAATAAACAAATAAATAAAAGATCTTCACACAGTTATTCGTACAACTTGTTAAATCAGTTTTGATTATTCTTCAATATTGATATTTCTTAAAACAATTAGTCTAAAATATTAAAGAATACACCTTCTTGGCAAAAAGAGAGCAAAATCCACCCAAACAGAACCTAAGCATGATAAACATGAATATGTTGTCTGTTGTAATTAATTCTTTTAAGAAAACAAAAAAGAATATATATATATAATTCCCCTTTATATTCAAGAGAAGTATAATGAATTTTTATACATTTTTCGACTAACATGGTGAATTGGTGATATAAGGATTAAATTGGATGTATTAATAATTTAAAAGAGTTTACAAATAAAATGTGTTAAAATAAGTATATTCATTTTAATAAGGGTACTATTGGCATTAGAATATGTGCTTTTAGTAATTGTTTAATTTTCAAATTTTATATATGGAGAGTTTCTCCTTATAATCTACAAATTATCTATTTACACTCAAAATTGTGATTAATAAAAATTAAATTGAACCTGGATTAAAATTACTAAACAAGACAAAAAAATTTTTAAAGACACTCAAAACTAATTAAATTATTATAAAAAGAAATTCTCTCTCCTAAATCATTAGATTAAATATTACGTATTAAACTCCTTCATCTAAATTTGTTATTACCATATTAAACAATCTCTCATAATAACTCTCTCTCTCTCTCCATTTTTCGAAAACAAAAAATTCTATCTCCTTACTTTCTCGATCAATCTTTTTTTAATAGTTAAAGAAAAAAAATTATGAATATTTTGGTTTTTTACTAATAATAATATATATTATAAAATCAATACAAATACCTTGTTTTTAAATATAAATATAAATATATATATATATATATATATGAAAACTTGATTTGTTGCAACTAGATTTGATTAAACTCAGAATTTCTATGACTAATGAAAGAATTAAAGTTCTCTAAGCAATCATATACCTACCAAAGTAACAAAAAATATTTTTATATTTCGATTTTTTTTTTTTTTTTGAAAAACAAGGTACTTGTTTTTTGAGTTTTTTATTTTTATTTTTTTAATATATACATATATACGGTTCCCAAAAATCAAGCTTATTTGTAAGTTTTTTTTTTTTTTTTTTTCTTAACTGTAGTCTTGCTTGAAACAGAATAGAAATAGAAAATTAAAGATATGTATTAGGGGAGAAAGTTTAATATGGTAGTTAAAAATTTAGGAGAGAGTGTTTAATTTGTAATATTTAATCTAATGATTTAGAAGAGATAATTTCTTTTTAAAATAATTTAATTCAAAAAAGATTACTTGGATAAATCTAAATGTTACGATGATTTGTCATAACTTTTATTAAAATAAAATAAAGTGTCTTTAGAAATTTTTTTTTTTTTAAAATAGAGTGTCTTTCAGATAGGAGTGTCAAAAGATAAAAAAGATAATCTTAGAACAAATGCCATTAGATTTTTTAAAAAAATTTAAATTTTAGAATGAAATGTCTTTAAAAAAGAAATGTAAAAAGAAAAAAATATAGATTGTTAAAAGAAGCTCAACAAAATATATATATATATATATATACACACATACATAAACATTTAGAGTAAAACTTGTAGTGAATTGGTTATTTTTTCCCCATATAATATATATAGTATAATATGCATAATTTATCAAAGTTAAATTTACAGTGAAGTGGTTAAGTAATACAAGTTCTTTGTCAAAGACCCAAGTTAAAACTTCACAAAAAAAAAAAAAATTTACAAAAATTTATAAATTAATAAAAAATAAAAATAAAAAAACCTTTATGTCTACGGCCTGACCCTTGACTACCAAGCTATAGACCTAGGTCGAGCCACCCTAACCTTAATAGACCATGCCACTTTACCTAAATAATATCCAAATGATGTGGCATCCTTATAGACATTGCCGTATCATTCATTAATTTAATTTTAATGAATTAAAACTTGATATTTTAACCCTTCTATTATCATTATTATCATTGATCATAAACTAATTCCTCTAAAATTGAAAGTTAAAATCAGCCCCAAAATTATAAAATCAAATCAGGATATTTCTCTTTCAAAACTCTTCACAATTTAGAATTATTTCTAAAACCTTAAAACCCAATAATCTCAATCTTCAAATTTTAATACAGTGAAATCAAAAGATCAAAATTTATGCAATCGCTCTTGTCAGAATCGCTGCCAATGTACAAATCAACCCTAAAACTATAGAAAGTATTACTGATAAGCCTTTTTCTTTTCAGGAAGCTATGTCGCACCTCACCTAAAGTCAAATAATATCGGATTACAAATTAAGAACATACTTTAATCCATATTGAACTACGTCTGCACAGAACAGTGATGATCATATTGCACAGATATCATACTTCACCTTTATTCAAATACTTTTGGATTCAAGTGTGTGTGTTTACAGCCTGCACATAACATACTGAACTTTACTAATAGATCAAACATTGAAATATATCCATTCTGAATCCTATAATTCAATAAAGTACGTGTATTATATAAATTTCATATCAAAAAATATTTAAATATAAAATACCTGCAAATTGGTTGTATTATTCATGTTATTCCACTGTCGATCAATTTGATAGAAAGGATCCAAAAGTCCACCATCAAAAAAAGTTTCTTCAACCTTCCCATGTATAACTTGAGGGACTTCAGAATCCTGCAATTCGTTAAAATGGCGGTATCTTAGAACCAATTAGAAATAACAAAAAAAATAAGGCAGATATAGTCCCACCACCACCAGCAGCCAATTCAGTCCCTACTATTTCAAAATCCTTCAAAAATACAAAATACTATTTTATTAATAAAACAAGCAGAGTAATATATATATTCTGCATAAATTTATATATTACCTTCATTGTATTTAGACCATGTGATTTCATCCTTGACTTGGTTTGTTTTTTTTTTCGAACAATTTGTTCAATCTTGAATTGTTTTTGTTTAGAAGGAGGACGACCTTTACATCGAACTGCTCGTACAAAAAACGTTATTGTTCTCCTCTGAATTTCCATGAAACTTGGTATAATTTCTCGTATCATCATTTGTTTTGGTGCCAAGATGATTGATTCCGTCGACACTTTCTTTCAGTGATAATTTTATTTTTAGTTCATTGATCACCTCCATCACCGTATTGCACTTTTCATTACTACTTGCTGCCCATTCTGCTAGCTCATGAAATGAATTACTCATCTTATTAAATCGACGACCTTCGGGTTTCGTGTTCCGATTATCGTAACCTATATTCATCGTTGTGTGTCATTTGTTCACATCCTTCCGGCATCGCCTTAAAATGTACTTATTTGGAACACAAAATATTTTCTTGTGAATTAACACTGCAATTACATGTCGACATAATATTCATTTAAACTCAAATAGTCAACAACTGCAATTAATCTCACAATCTACCTCATTTAATCAAACAGTGAAGTCAACAATAGGAATGTTATTTTCAACCTTTACATTCTCAGCAACAGTAAACTCTAAATAAGGAATATTCTCTTTCTTTAAAGATACCTCACAATACAATTTAACGGATAACATGATACTCATGTTGAAACTCTTTGAATTTTTCTTTTCTTTTGTATAAGTATCTTGGAATTGCTTCTCAATGGGATAATGAGTCATACATGGAATCTGTGAATTTAAGGAACTAAAATCAGCATGATTCTCTTTTTATACCTTATCTCGTAAGACATTCTTATATTGTTCCATAAATTGTTTTAAAGTAGTTTTTGAATTTACAAACCCATCAAAAAAAGCATGCATACTCTCAATACGTTGTGTTGTAGACATTCCTACCCAAAATGTATCCTTCAAAATTTTTGGCACCCAACGTTGTCTTTCATCATATAACCCAAGTAACCATTCATTACTATGCAGATCATATTTTTCAATAAAATGGTTCCAACGATTTTCAAAATAACTATTTGTTAAGGAATCATATACTATATTTTGTAGTGCAAACTTGATCTCTTCATATTGTTTGTATCTTCTTAATTTTTTAGACAATTTTTTTCATAATATGCCATAAGCACCATCTATGTCATGCATTGGCAAAGACAATCTCAATTGCCTTTTGCATGGCCTTATCCTGATCAGTTATAATTTCCATTGGAGTCCTATAAAACATACATGTCAACCAAGAATTAAAAAGCCAAACATGTCTCAATATCTTCGTTAGAGATCAATCCACATCTGTATCGACTGCCCATGATGATTCATCCCTTCAAAAGCTGCAAACGGCATATCATACTTGTTTGTAAGGTATGTCGAGTTAAATGTTATAACGTCTCCAAACTCCTTATACACAACTCTACTCCTTGCATCTGCCTAGAACGCATTCTTTAATCTACCATCTTCATCTAAATCCATTGTATAGAAAAAATTTGAATTATCACTTTGCATCTTCGAAAAATATTTTTGAATTGCATTAGCATCTCCTTCCCCAAGCCTTAAACGCCTTATTTTATCAAGATAATTTCGACAATCTTTTTCCAAAAAAGATCAATTATCATGACCACTTGCTTCAACCACTAAAGAATTATAGCTTTTATTTGGTCTTATTCCGGTTCTATCATTCACTTTCAATTGTCTTTTCACACGTGGATCTATTGCTCTGTTGGTTTTAAAATATCACACTTTTCCGGGAGTACTGAGAGTATCCCCAACAAGGCCCCCTATTTTTTCCTTAGATCTAAGGAGCCAGTTGTACTTTTTACGAATAGAGAGCCATATAAGGAGTGAAGACTCCAACAAACCTTCCTAAAAATGGCTCATTATTATTATTATTTATTTTTAAATTAAAAAATTATTATTTTTAAATAAACTTAAAATATTATTATATACAGAATTAATCACTATCAACTTCTCGTTGATTTTTTTTCGCAACTTCTCGTTGATTTTTCTTCGAAATCAAAAAAATAAATAAATAAATAAAAATTAAAAAAAATTAAAAAAAAATCTTTGAAATCCAAATATTAGTTCAGCCAATTTTTTACCATATGCGTTTAAAAATTTTGTATTTCCAAAAAGAAAAAAAAATCGAACAAGAAGAGAGAACAAGTCAAGCGTTGGAAACAATAAAATGTAGGAAAATAAATGAATTATTTGGGTTTAAATAAAAAGAATTTGAGTTAAATAAAAAATAGGGAGGACGTCTTGGCTCCCTAAATTTAGGGAGCCTTTGGCTGGAATTAAAAATAGGGAGCGGGATAGGGAGTCTATTGGAGCACTTTCCTATCCATCCTAAATATAGTCAAGGAGGTCCCCAATTCGGACCTATTGGGGATGCTCTAAGTTTATGGTTATGCTCAAGCTCAATAGAGTGTATCATCCACGTTTCATTAGAGCATACAGATGCAGTTACCTCAGCTTTGCAATCAGTTTTTATCGATGCAAATATTTAAAAATATTTCTCAAAACAGATCTAGACTTACGACTGCGTGAACATGCAAGGGTCACATACTTCAACTCCCCATCAATACCCTTGTTTGAACTTCTTCTTGTAATTTCAAATCCCATTCATTTTGATTCCATACCTTTTGTAGTATTAAATATCATTCCAACCTTAGGCCTCCACATTTGTTTCCTAATTCATTCTCGTTATTACCCTGAATAAATTTCAGAATATTTAACAAAAAAACATAAGAGTACATATATAAGAGAAAAAAATAAACAAACAAATTTACCTCAGCAAGATTAACATCAGGTAACTATTCTTCTGATTCTTTTCAAAAAGATTCTTGCATGGTCTTTTATTTTGATCTAGAGACAAGTATGATTGACAAAGAGAAATTATTTTGGGTTCACTTTAAAGGAAAATAAAACATACATGCTTCGAATAATGTTTTTCATACAAATTATGAGACCTAAAAATTTTTATTTTTTTTTATTACACAACAACTGTTGGGACCGGCGAGATTGGACTCTACATGCTCAGTCCAGACTGCAATTCCCACAAGAGGGGATAGAGCACCAACATATTAGTGGGACAATACCCACACAAATAGTGGGAAAATTTGCATATGTCTATGCATACACTAGGCATTGAACCTTGGAGGTGGGGGTTCTCATTGGGAAGAAGAAAAAAGGGTAATTGAAGCAAAAGCAGATCTTCATTGCGCACTCCATAAATAACAAAAAGAAAAAAAGAAAAGAAAAGAAAAGAAAAGAAGAACTAATAAAAATTTAGGAGCAGATTTTGCTTGAACAACCTAAATTTCTTCTCTAATGAGGGTTCGATTAAAAAATTCAGAACTCAGACCAAGTAGTTCAATTAACTATCAGTTTCTTATGATTAAGTACAGAATTTCTCTATCCACCTAAACATTTTAATTTCTTGGTCTCAAACTATTACAAAATTGAATCGTATGCCGATCTTATGCACCCACAAACCCGAGCCTATTATAATTCTACCAACATTTCAAAAAACGTGAAAAATCAAACAAACATAAAAAATAAATAACTGATTCCTGAAAAGTGAAAACTACTATACTTAACTAATAACTATCAATACATAATACATGATTGCTTGGTTATTATAAGGGCAATTACTAATTAGGTCCTGAACTTTTTTTAAAATTCCAATTTCCAAGTTGTTTGTGAATTTTATAAAAGTGACCAAAATGGTCCTTACAATTTTCCTAAGTGTCAAATTAGTCCCTCTAACTAAGTTTCGTCAGTCAACTTTAACTATATAGAGGTAAAATTATATTTTACTCTTAAACAATATAATAATGACATGCATAGTTTTTTTTTTTTTTAACACATGAGTGCTTGTATAATATTAACAAAAAAAAAAATTATATAAAAATTGTAAAAGACTAAACTGGAAATGGATGGTAACTTTATTTATAAAATAAGGGTATAATTTACATTGTCTTATTAAAATATTTTAAGATTTTTTTAGAAAATTTTAATTAAAAAGGGTACAAATGTCGTTTCATTAATAATATTTTGGATTTTGTTGTAATTGTAATGGTGAATTTAATGCACAAAAGACAAAACAACTTTGCTCTAATATGACTAATAAATGGTATTTACATATTTTAACTTGTTGACAGTGATTTTTAGATAGTCAACCGGTCAACGTAGTAGGTCAGTGAAAACCTGTAAATATGAATGTGATAATAAAAGCAATAAATCGGAAAGTAAAGATAAGAGAATACGTGGTAAAACTCCGGTGATCGGAGAAACATCCACGGGTCGTTGCTTTAGCAATTGAGCCAAATTCACTATTTTTATAAGAATAATACACACACAGTCTCTCTCTCTTTCTCTCAGAAAACTTCTTGTTGTCTTTGGTATGCTTTTACATGTGTATTTTATATTTGACTATGCTAGGGTTTTGGTGTACCACTAGGGTTTCGATGAGTGGTGTACAAGTTGAGGATTACAGATTTGGTTTAGGATTCTTTTCCTATTTGATATTTTGTCACATGTTTCATGCAGTCGATCCAAATTTGTTTTGGACTCTGATAGACAGGTAAAGAAATCTGTTTGTTTCCTTGTAGAACTCCTCTTGTCCTAGTAGTTGACTTGTGATCAATCTCTACAGTTATACTGCTTGCTAAAGGTGGAATAACCCTTGTGCAAATATTTTTATGCGCATAGAGCAGGTATGGTCGGGCATTTCTACTACTCGGCTTACTCGACCTCATTTGGCATAGCTGTTGCTGATGTTGGTGCCGGGTAGCCTGTCTACGTGGAGTGGTCACGTCTTTATTGGACTGATCGTTGACTCCACTTATGTGTCCGCATTGACCTGTGCTTCCTAATGACGTGTCTTCTTAGGTGAATTTTACATATAACAATACTCCCTTAAATATCCGAGCCAAGTGGACCTAATTCTTCTAGCTTGCATCTTGTTTGTTTTTGGCATTTCTACTCGGCGATGGGTATTTAAAACTTGTTCAACTTTATATTGATGACATTGTACTTGGTTTTAACTCCTTGGTTTTTATCCGCATTTCTTTTTGTCGTTTTCCCCATAAACGCAACAATTATGGCCCATTAATAATTTTGAATGTCATTAATGACGTGTCTTAATGGTACCTATGTACATTCGATTCATCCAAATCTTCTGATGGCGACGTTCTTGGGTTTTTGACGGCTTAATGTGTTCTTCTGTTGCCACTTGTCCTTTTGTGGTTTGATGTGCCAAGTTGCATTTATGGGACACGACCCTTGTACAATTTAATGCGTCATTACCCACTATCCCACATCTTCTCGTTTTCCCACTTCTTTTGCTCTTCCTAGGGTTTCGTTTTTCGAAATCGAACATCGCATCTATTTAAATTACCCTTTAAGCGATTCTGTTTTCCTTTCTATATCCATTGCTTCCAAACAATCACTCATGTTGTCTTCCTTGGCTTGAACCTTCGAACCCAGTAATTATCCAGTTTCTCCAAGCTTATTTTTTTCTTCGATCTTCTTGATTATCCATATCTGTTTCTTCCTTACCCAGGTATCTCTTTTATTCTCTTTTCTGGAAACCCAAGATTTTTTACCCCAGTCTTCCTTTTTCTTGCTTGAAGCTTCTACTTAGAGGTTTTTCTCTACGTCAACTCTTCTTTTAAGGTTAGTTTCTATGGAATTTTCAGCTAGATGTCGTCTTTTTGTAGCTTCAGCCATTGCTATCGAGTGCCATGATACCTTTATGGTTGAGCGTATCCAGCGTTTGTTGGGGAGCCAACCCCCAGACTAGCCTCCTTTCTTGGATATGGATGTGTCAAGGCTAGTTCATGAAGCTTCTTCTTCTTATATCCCTGATTCCTTTGAACTTCCCTAGTCTAAAACTCAATATGATTCTTCTTATACTAATACAGATATACGCCCTTAGAGGAGAATGGGAAAACACATCCGTATAAAGCAAATACACAGACACGCCCATTCGTATGCGATTAAGGTTAGCCCCCAATTGTTGAATGAAAATGACATGGAAGAGAAGCATTGGTCCGCCGGCATCATCTTTTCTTCTGATCGGGTGTGTGCTTTTGATGTTGAGCCGAATGTGGTCGGTGATGAGGAAATCCGTTGATATAGGGAGAGGTTCGATTTTGGCGACGATTTCGTTCGGCTGGTGGCGGCTGGAGATAAGGCCGCATGGAATCCCCAACCCAGAATGGTAGCAATTTACGGGGCAATGCTGAGTTGCGGAATCACTCTCTCTCTTCAACCTTTTATTGCTTCATTCTTAACTGAGGTTAGAATTGCTCCGGCCTAATTGGCCCCAAATAGCTATTGCATCCTGATGTCAGTGTGGTATATGAGGCATAGAATGGGCTTTGATCCGCCTACCCCGCACGTGATCCGTCACTTTTATACATTGAGGCAGCTGGGTAAATCAGGGACATACTTCTTACTGTCCAGTAAACCCGACCAGTGGATCCTGAAGGACATCGTGACGAAAAATATAGTCGAAGTGGCCACTAATCAGAAGATGAAAGGTTTCGTCTGGGGGTTCCCCTCCTCTAACAAGTATTGGAAGAACAGTTGGTTCTTTATTGGAAAAAGATAGGGTCAATCAGCCTCTTATGGTGGTCGGGTGATACGCAAAGTCCCCCACTATTTTTGTTCTCTCGAGCCATGGAACGAGTCGACGCCTGTTTATACTGATGTGGAATTAAATCTTCTAGCACGGGCGGCTGTTCGGCCTTTAGAGAAAATGGGAAGTTCTTACCTCTTTGATGAGTATAAGATGATAGTGTCCCGCATATTTCCTCCATTAACAGCAGATCGTAAGCGATATAAGTATTATCACACTTTTTCTCTCTTTTATAGGTCAACTTATTTGGCTGTATATTTTGTTTGTTTTTCTTTGCAGTGTATGATGGAGATGTTGTCTGCGAGCCCAAGGCTCACCGCCTGAAATCTGTTCGTTAACCAACGGCTGGGGCCACTCCTCATTAGGATGAGTCGAGTGACGAGGGTTTAAAAGATGATGCCCCTCAATATATTCCTGAAGACCTAGCTGGGGATGCACCTGAATATACCCCCGAAGGGGACCTGGGCCACTATGAGGTCGGGACAAGTAGGCGGGGTAACCTGAGTGATCCAAATGATCCTGCTTATGAACAGAAAGATGAGCAAGGGGAGTGCTCGGCCGCTTAAGGCAACTGCTCCTGCAGACGAGGCAACTGCTCTTGCAGTCGATGGGCCTACTCCTGAAGATGAAGAAACTGTTAAGGGCAGAAAGAAGGAGTTTGCCCAAAACCAAGCAGTATGGGAGATTTTTGACTCCGTTCGCCCCGTCATTCCCCTAACCATTAGAGTTGAGGTCGAGGTTGAGGATCCCATTATAGACTTTGATACTCGTGAGAGACAACCTAGAAAGAGAAAAGCTCATTTCTCTCCTAGTAAACCAACTTAAAAAATCTTACGGGTGGTCAAGTATATTGATTCTTCCTTGGGCAGTGAAGACGCTGGTACTGATGCTGGAATTGGCGGGAGGAGACAACGTGCTTCATTGACTGCCCAAGCTTGTAAATATGAATGTGATAATAAAAGCAATAAATGGGAAAGTAAAGAGTAGAATACGTGATAAAACTCCAGTGATCGGAGAAACATCCACGGGTCGTTGCCTTAGCAACTGAGCCAAATTCACTATTTTTATGAGAATAATACACACACTCTCTCTCTTCCTCTCAGAAAACTTGTTGTTGTCTTTTGGTACGCTTTTACAGGTGTATTTATACCTGACGATGCTAGGGTTTTGGTGTACCACTAAGGTTTCGAGGAGTGGCATACAAGTTGAGGATTACAGATTTGGTTTAGGATTATTTTCTTATTTGATATTTTGCCACATGTTTAATGCAGTCGAATCAAAATCTGTTTTGGACTCTGATAGACAGGTAAGGAAATCTGTTTGTTTCCTTGTAGAATTCCTCTTCTCGTGGTAGTTGACTTGTGATCAATCTCTATATTTATACTGGTTGATAAAGGTGGAATAACCTTTGTGCAAATATTTTTATGAGTGCCGAGCAGGTCTGGCCAGGCATTTCTACTACTCGGCTTACTTGACCACATTTGGTGTAGCTATTACTGGTGTTGGTGCCGGGTAGCCTATCTACATGGAATGGTCACGCCTTTTTTGTACTGATCTTTGACTCCGCTTACGTGGCCGCATTGACCTATGCTTTCTGATAATGTGTCTTCTTAGGTGAATTTTACATATAACATAACTAAAATTGTTAAAGTCAACTGTTATATTTAACATAGTTAAACCGTTAGAGGGACAAATTTGGTCACTTCAAAAAAAAAGAGGGACTAATTAGGCACATGGGGAAAAATGCGATGACCAATTTGGTCAGTTTTGTAAAAGTCAAAAACAACTTGGAATTTTAAAAAAAAGTCCATGACCTAATCGGTAATTGCCCTTATCATAATAATAATAGTTAACTGTATGAATCAAGAATGTTTCTGCATAAAAAAATAAAAAGTGCTTAATTTGTACCTTGGCAGCGTTTATGACAAGAGCAATTGCATAAATTTTGATTGTTTGGTTGCTTTATATTAGAATTGGAAGATTGAGATTATTGGGTTTTAGGGTTTTAGAAATATCCTAAATTGTGATGAGTTTTAATTCAAGATATATCATGTTATATTATTTTTGAAAGAGAAATATCTTAATTTGATTTTTATAATTTTGGGGTTGATTTTAATTTTCAATTTTAGAGGAATTAATCTATGATTAATGATTGTTGGAAGTAAAAATGTCCCTCTGATACAAATCTCTGGAGGGTGGGATTTAGATGCTCGAAAACAGTTATTTCAAATATAATTTATATCCATTACACAATGTACAACTACCAAAGGAGAGCACTTGTTCAGGGATAACATGTCGGGGGCCTTACTGCTTAGGTTATAGTACAACGCCACTTGTTAGTATATCTAAAGGTATCTCAGTTATTTTTCTTATCCAATTCTCGCTCCCTTAAAATGGTAACAAAGTGGGGTTTATATAGGTTTTCCTCCTAACAAGGAAGGTATCGTGTCTTCTCATTATTGGACCAGGTTTGACACGTTCTTCTGCTTTGATGTCGGCTATCGACCCAATTGCCGGGGTCCCTCCAGGAGGCGATTGGTGGACATTAGATATCCAAATGACCATGCGAATAGTGGGTCAGTGGATAAGGTTTGCCTTGGAGGAGTCTATGGCCTCTAGATGAAAGGAATGAATTTTGTCCAGAACATGATTCTGGGTTTTAATACCGCTACCAATAATTTCCCCTCAAGCCTTCGATCAGAGCAGAGGGCAACGGGACAGGGACTATCAGACGAGGGCTTGAAGTGTGGGCTCAGTCGGGTTGGGCGCGTTATAAGTATTGAGCTGGCCCACGGTTCAACAAATGGTAGGACGCCACATGGCAAGTGCTGAGAGTGACGCCTGGGCGGCTGTCATCTCAAAACAGTAACTACCACGTTGTTTCGTTTTTATATAAGGGTCATCCCAAGATCTATAAATAAATGGGCGATTGGGTTTTGATTGTTTTATTTTTATGTTCTCTCCAACTTCAGAGCTTTTTCGGTATGGATCTTTTCGATAAGGCTTTATCCCCGCTATTCTTTCTTCTTTCTTTTTCCCCCAATTGTCCACTGTTTTGTTTCTTTTGGCTGCTATCTAGGCTCTGCGATGGTTAGAAAGGTTAGGGCTTCTAAGGTAAAGGATTCCACCAGTCCGTCGGAGTCTTCAGAAAGTTCATCCAAAGTAAACAGCATGCAAAACGCGTTTGAAGTGAGAGATTCTCCAGATGATGATCTACTGGTAAATGAGGGTGAAGATACCGAAAATCTTTTTATAGAAAAGGGATCACCGGAGGATGGTGATCCAGAGGTAGATCAACCGGTCCATGAGAAGGCCTTACCGGATGTAATGGATCTGGAGGCCTTCCTACCGGAGAGAGAGGGTAATGAGGCTGGGTATAACTCCTAAGAGTATTTCAGGCACAAGATGGACCATATGCGGTTCACAATAAACCAAGTGAGAGAGAATAACCTAAACGCGACGAACATTGGTTAGATCGCCTTGGAGTTCTCAATCCCGGATTCGGTGGGAATGAAGATGCCGTTGGTGGGAGAGATGGCTAGTAACCTGCACGATGTATCGGTGGCTTTCCATACAACGTTTTCGAATATAGGGGCAAAGCTGCCTCTACACCTATATATCCACCGAGTTCTCTAGGTGTTTACGATTGCTCTGACTCAATTGAACCAGAATGGATGTAGAGTTGTGATAGAGATGTACGCCTTGTGGAGCGAATTGGGCTTCCCCGCTCCAACACTTCGAGAGATTGGACACTGCTACAACTTTCGTCCCTATAGAACATGGGGTGATGGTTGGTGGTCTCTTGCTTCTTATGATAAGCAAGGGGGCGAACCTCTGATAATCGGGCTATCATTTTCCAACAAGGAGTGGAAGAAGAGCTGGTTCATAGCTGTAGGATTTTAGGGAAAAAAACATCCAGCTCGGTGGCCACATGCAGAGTATTCGTTCAGTGTTCAATCTCCTAGGTGTTTGGGAACCCCTTTCATTCATTCTGATGTTTTCATTATTGCTTACCTTTTATTTTATTATCTTATTATAATCTTTTGTCAATGTCGTGGGAAGGCGTTTCCTGGGAGGAGTTTTCGGAGGTCGAGTAGGGTCACCTGTCAAAAGTGTGGTCCGTTCCACCGTCGGAGAGGCTTATTAACCTTCTGTTGAGCGACTAGAACCTTAACAAGATCGGGTTTATTCCTAAACTCTCGGAGGATAGGAAGAGGATCTCGGACACCAACCTCAAAAAAAAAGAGTAAGTAGATTTCTACCCATCAGTATATGTTCGAAGGTTTATGATTCTTATTTGATTCGTTCTTTTCATGCCTCTCAGGGAAACTGACCGCAATCGATAAGAAAATGATGGAAGGCAAAAGGAAAGGTACTGAAGAGGCCTCAAAGAAGAGGAGACGGATCTTATCGGGGTTGTCGATTCTACCACTGATAACCTCCGATAGGGAAAGGCCCCCAAGAGAGCCTCGCGAGGCAGGAACTTTTGGTGGGGTAACCGTATCGAAGGTTGGTCCAATTCATCCGACCACCATTCCCTTGGATCGATCAGTGGCTAAAAAGGCGTTGGAAAATGTGATCTCGTTGGGATCAGAGGAGACCGTAAATGAGGGTCCCCCCGATATACTATGTAAATCCTTTGGCAGTTGGTTATGATCAAAGCCAGAGCCCTATCACTCCCGAGAATGGCGTCGAATTCTTTTGCTCGTATGCAAAAAAACATGTTGAAGAGTAAGGAGGCCAATATCTTCGGGAAGATGTCGACCGTTGACCGGATTCGCCAGTCCACCGATAACATCTGGTAGGTAACTAAATTTTAAGAAGATGTCTTTTTTTATCGAATCATTCTCCTGACTGTTAATTGAATTTCGGATGTTAGGCCTTGGAACCCTTTTGGACACCAAGAAGAAGTATGAGAAGGTGAAAGAGGTGAACACTAAGCTTTATGAGAAGATCAAGTGCGATCGGGGGTCGGTCAAGGCCCTGAAGAACAAATGTAATGAGGCCTTTTCTTTATATCGGAGGTCAAAAGCTAAATGATGGAAGAAGCATGCGAAATTGCTTGACTACCGCGAGAGGTTGGGAAATGTGAATGAGGCTGTTGCTACTCTGAAGAGAGACCTCGAAGATAATGTTGTTAATAGGTTCGTCATCTCGGATGAATGCTGTGGAGGATTTGAAGGTAACGTTGAGCACTATATACCCCGATTTTGACTTCTGAGAGTTCAACAAGCAAGTTTCTGCTGCCTAAAAGGCAAGGGTTAAACCAGTGAGTGATCCGGTGGAAGATCTTTCGTTGAAGTTCTCGGAGGCGTATATTTCTAATGAAGAACCAATGGATGTCTCTGAGGATGATGAAAGGTTCTCGGAGGATCAAGGAAGGGGAAAGGGCTCAGCAGTTGGGTAGCCAGATTGATCCAACTTCTATTTATTTTTTCTTATCTTTTTTGTAATGTCAACTTTTCTAGGGAATATCCCGATAATTTTGTAATGGGGAATGTCCCGATAATTTTGTAATATTTCTTGGATGCTAATTTATATACTTCTCTATTTTCGTTTGATTTCACTATCGTTTGTTCTAAATATCTGAAACTCAATTATTAGTTTGAAAGACCACGAGCTGTAATCCTCGGAGGTAGTTTTTCTCAAAGGAGAAGTGCGTTAACCCAGTGGGTATTTGCATACTCCCGAAGGAGATTTTACGTACTCCCGTAAGAGGCTTGAATGCTCCTGTAGGAGACTTGTGTGTTCCTAGAGGAGACTTGTATGCTCCTAGAGGAGACTTATGTGCTTATGACCAAATATCCGATAATTTTCAAAACTTTACACATATCCGACTTCATATATCCGAGGTAGTTACTTTAAACAAATATTTACAGAGATTACATACGCTATGTTTTGTAGGTTGGAAAATACACTGAGCCAAATATTCCATAAGTAGGCACGGTGGCTTTACTGCTACGGATAGTATTTCTTAAAGTGATCGGTGTTCCATGGGTTTTTCAGAGGGACTCCTTTCTCCATCTTTAGCTTATACACTCCCTTCATAGACGCGAAATCAACGATGTATAGACCCTCCCAGCTGTCGCTGAGACTCCCGGATAAAGGTTTCTTCATGTTAGGGATGACCTATTTCAAAACGAGATCACCGTAATCGAATCTCCTAGTCCGGGCCTTAGCGTTGTAATACTTGGCAATTTTACTCTGGTGATGGGTTGTCCGGATTCTCGCCCGGTCCCTTCTATCCTTTATTTCTTCGAGGCATCCACGGAGTTCATCTTCATTGTCTTTATGGTTATAGTAGGCAACTCTTCTCGTTGGTATGCTAAATTCCATGGGGATGACAGCCTTAATTCGAATGCTAAAGAATAAGGTGTTTCCCTCGTTGCGGAGGTTGGCGTCATTCGGATAGCCTATAGCACTTGAGGGAGTTTGTCTACCTAAGCCTCCTTTTTTGATTGTAGCTTCCTTTTTGGGAGAGTCTTGATGATCTTGTTAACGGCTTCTACCTGCCCATTACTCTGTGGATGGGAAGGTGAAGCGAAACTTAGTTTGATACGAAAGTCCAAACAAACCATCCAAAAATTATGGTTGTCGAACTAAGTACCGTGGTCAATGACAATGGTTTCAAGTACACCGAACCTGAAGATTATCGAATTTTTGATAAAGTTGGTCATGTTAGACTCGGTAATATGTTTTAATGCTTCCATTTCGACCCACTTGGTAAAGTAGTCGATAGAGACCACTACGAACCTTTTATCGGAGGTCCATTTCAACAGTGGCCCTATTATGTCGACACCAATCCTTGAGAAAGACCATGGATAAGCCATGGGAGTCAGGGTTTCTGTGTGCAGGTGGGGCACAAGCGATGTTCTCTAACATCGGTCACATGCTTTGGCATATTTCTTAGAGTCTTTGAAGAGTGTGGGCCAGTAGTATCCTTGTCTTACTATTCGGTGGTAAAGATGTACTCCGACAGAGTAACTGCCGTAAGTTCCCTTATGCACTTCTTCGAGGACCAGTATGGTCTGCAGTAGAGATATACATCGGAGGTATGGTAATGAGAAACCTCGTCGGTATAAGGACCTATTGATAAGGAGGTATCTAGGAGATTGCCTCCGGATCCTAAGTGAGGCGTTCTTTTCGAGTGGTAAGATCCCATCTTGTAGGAATTTGATTATCGAACTTATCCATGATTCAAGGATTGGGTCCATATTCGGGGATCAGGACATTGACGGTGGAGTCTTCTATTATACTAAGATCTGGCAGACTAAACGCTGTTACTATTCTCGAAAGTCTCTTGTTGAAGGTGGATGCGAGTTTGGCGAAAGCATCTGCTTGTAAGTTGTGGTCCCGAGATATCCGGAGGATAGTGCAATGGATGAACATTGCTACGAGAGTTTTCACTTCCATTAGATACTTAATCATTTCGGTGTCCTTGGATTGGTAGTTCTCGATAACTAGATTAACAACCAACCGGGAATCACTGTAGACTACCGCATATTCGGCTCCCATGCTAAGGATAATCTTAAGCCCGATTGCAAGTGCTTCATACTCTACTACATTGTTTGTTGCCTTGAAGCTAAATCGGAGTGCAGTCTGTATTATGCTCCCATCGGGGTTTTGATGACTATGCATGTGCCACTGCCGTGACGATTAGAGAAGCCGTCCATAAACATTTCCCATTACGAGATACTCTCGGTTGACACAATCATGGCCTTGGGATCTGAAAATTCAGCCAGGAAGTCAGCTATTACTCATCCCTTGACGGATGGTCGAGGCTTGAAGTGAATCTCAAACTCCCTGAGCTTCATTGCCTATTTAATGAGCCTTCCCGTTGACTCGGGTTTTTGGAGGACCTGCCTCAGGGGCTGGTTGGTTAATACAGTGATAGGGTGTGATTGGAAATACTGTCAGAGTTTCCTAGACGCGGTCATTAGGTCAAGTGCAAACTTTTTGATCTCCGGGTAGCACGTCTTCGGAAAGGTCATGCTTTTACCAACATAATAAACCGGTTTCTGGGCGGATCCTTCCTGTTTGATCAAGATCGAGCTAACAATGGCTTCGGATACAACAATGTATAAGAACCTCCCCGGTGACCGATTTTGGTAGCATCGGTGGTTTTTGTAAATAGTTTTTCTAACCTTCGAATGCCGCTTGACAATCGGTTGTCCAACATAAATCTCATTTTCTCTTCAAGGCTTTAGAAAAGGGGATGCATCGGTCGGTGAGCTTTAATATGAAATGGGAGAGGTAAATGATCATGCCATTCATTTTCTAGATATCCTTGGTATGTCTCAGTGGATGTAATTTATAACTGCTTGGATCTTATCCGGGTTAGTTTCAATCCCCCTCTAGTTAACCATAAATTCTAGGAACTTTTCGGAGGATACCCCAAAAGCGCACTTTGTAGGGTTTAATCGCATACGATGTCGTCTCAGAATAGTGAATGTTTCTCGGAGGTCGTGGGTATGCTCAGTAGTTATAAGGGATTTTGTTAGCATGTAGTCTACATATACCTCTATAGTCCTTCCAAGTTGAGCGGCAAACATCTAGTTGACAAGCCTTTTGTATATAGCTCCGGCGTTTTTCAATCCGAAAGGCATCACTCGAGAACAATAGACTCCTCGGTCCGTCATGAACGCCGTTTTCAACTCGTCTTGTCGTTCATCCAGATATGGTTATAACCGGAGTACGTATCCATGAAACTTAGTAACATGTGACAGGAGGTGGCATCTACCAATTGGTCGATCCTCGTGAGGGGTAAACTGTCTTTGGAGCTTGCCTTATTGAGGTCGGTAAAGTCGACGCACATCCTCCACTTTTAGTCCTTCTTTTTAACTAAGACTACATTAGACATCCGTTTGTTGTAGTCAAGGCCTCTGATAAAACCCATATTAAGAAGCTTCTTTATCTCCATAACAATTACTCGATATCTCTATTCGTTGAAGGATCTTCTCCTTTGGGATATAGGTTTGAAGGCCGGGTTAACAGCCAATGTATGAGATATGGTTGTCGGATCGATCCCTTGCATATCCGAGTGGGACCATGCTAATATATCTGAAATCTCTATCAGGAGCTTGATTAGATCCTCTTGGATCTGTGGTGATAAGTTGGTGCCGATGAGGACTGTTTTCTCTGGTTCGTTGGATCGGAGGACAATCTTCGATAAGGGTTCTGTGGCCTCTCCCGACAACTGAGATTTGACTTCCCTAGGGTCGAGGCTAGTCACCGTTATCTCCTCCATGGCTCCACTGAAATATTCTTAGAATCCTCGATTTTGGCGATAGCCCCTATTGACCTCCACTTCGGCCTCTTAGCCCTCATCGTCAGTCTAAGGTCTCCGTGGGAGACCATGTTGTTGCAAACCGTTAGGACGGGTTTTACCCAATTCGTATGCATCTCTTGTACTCTTCCTGATCCGTGTTGACCTCTCTTGGGCCTATATCGGTGGGGAACTTCATTTTGAGGGAGTATACACTCGTTGCGGCTCGGAGGTTGTACAATGTCGGGTGTCTGATTAGAAGGTTGAAGGGGAAAGGTATATCTATGACTTGGAAACTCACCGAGACGGTTCGAATGCATGGTCTTATTCAGAAGCGAACTGATAAGTCTATCTGGCCAACTGGCCTGGTGCGGTGTCCCTCTATTCCCCTGATGCAATACCAGGAGGCCTGTAGCTGCTGTAGTGTGTAGCTTAACTTCTGCAACGGGTCTTAGTTGATTATGTCTAAAAAGCTGTTGTGATCAATGAGCGTTCTCTTAACGGTCATGTTCCTGACTTTTACTTAAATAATGAGGGTGTCGTAGTGCGGTTATCGGACTCTGGTCAAATCAGAGGGCGAAAAGGAAATAGGACCCTAACTTCTAGGAGGATCTTTAGGGGTCGTCGCGAGGAAGATGGATGTTGTATCTTCGTGGTTTGCTGAGGAGGAATCTCCCGAGAATGACTCCGTGAGGATGAAGTTTATCGGTTCGTCATCATCTGAGTTTGGCTCACTGCCCTAGAACTTCCTATTGTGGGTAGCTTTATCTTTCGATGTGGCAGGCATGATCTCCCCCTGCTTCACATACTCTTGCAATTTACCACTCCGGACAAGCTCTTCGACTTGGTCCCTTAGGGAATTGCAATTCCTTATTTCGTAACCGTGATCTTGGTGGAATTTGCATTGGAGTTTCAAGCTCCTCTTATCTGAGGGATTATGCATCAGCTCAGGTGCTTGAAACAGGCGATTTTTGCCAGCGATTTCGAAGATTCTATCCAGCGGGTACTTCATGGGGTGTATTTATCGAATCTCCCTCTAGACGGAGCCCTCGAGAGAGGGGGTCATTAGAACCGGTATTAACTTGTCGGAAGGCTTGATACTCATTTCCTTTATCAACAACCGCTTAGTCAATCTTCTCTGAGGTGTGGATGGCTTTTTGGACTTCGAAGTTGTGTCCTCTATTTTTGGTTGATAACTTCCGTTGTCGCATACTTCTCGGCCCTTTCCATTAATTCACGATATGTAGACAGACCTCGCTTGGAGAGGGGCCAACTGAGCCTTCCTTGAAGAAGCCCTTGTGAGAATGCCATGATTGCCCCTACCTCGTTGAAGCCTTGGACTTGTCTGGCAGCTTCGTTAAACCTCTTTGTATAGTCTCTTGTAGTCTCAATGTTGACTTGCTTGATGGAGTTTAGGTGGATCATATGCATGCGCCTCCTCTGGCTTGCTGCAAAACCGCTGCAAAACTCCCTGGACAGCTCATGAAATATGGATATGCTTTGTCTCTTCAGGTTGCCATACTAGCTTCTCATATCTCCCGATAGTGTTAACGGAAAAAACCTACACTATACTGCATCGCAGGCACTTTGCATGTTCATCCAGTCCATATATGTTAGGTTTTTGGTTTGCCTTGGCATGTATTCCATATAAAAGCGGTGTTTTTCTTGTATCATTTAGTGGTCTTAGAATTGATGATTCAAAGCTTCAAAGAAAGACTTGGCCACAACACATGCAAGATGGAGTCTTCAAAAAGAAATGTGTTAAATTGCACAATAAAGGCATTTTAGACCTCATTCCTCTTATAAGGTTTAGGCACACACACACATGAAATTCATATGTGTCCTTACATGATTTTATATCATTGGTATAACACTTTCACACACTTGGTAATATATGCTCATGCATTAGATTTAAATTGATAATAATTGGAAAATGCATGTTTTAGGACTATGTCTAGGAAACGGCATATGTGTGTGACTTGGTGTGTTTTTGTTTTTGTTTTATTGTTTTTGGACTTGAACATGATCTATTATGATTCCTTATTGATTCCCGGGTCATCTCGGTTACTCATTCATTAGGTTTCAAGTTCAAACGATATAGCTACGCTACTTAGTGTTCTTATTCGTTGAGTTGCCTTCGTCATCGTTTTCCGAGATGAATTCTCAACCTTTTTGCAAAGTTTTATAGTCTTCGTTGTGCGTGAGGGAATCACGATTCGTAATCCGAAGACGGATTCGAAATCAATGTTTGGAAGCCCAAATACTGTCGAAGAACGTGAGAGGAGCAAGATTGGCTATAGGCCAACCTTGCATGGCCACGTGTGGCACACGGGCTGGTCACCTCTCTACCCACGTGTGCCATACGCTGGCCATATATGGAGATGACGTGGCATATCCTAATTGGCTGCCTCCTTCGCTCTCTCTCTTCCTTTTAAATATTTCTAATTCCCTCTCATTTCATTCAAGAAGAAAAAAGTTGAATCCCGTCTAGAATTTTCTCTCCAATTTTCTCATCTTCCAAACACCGTAATTTTCTCATAGAAACGTTTCTGGTGGTTGCAAACAGAAAACCGAACCAGCTCGAGAATCCAAGGTAGTGTTCATATCTTTGGAATTTCTTCTTTTATTTCCTTCAATTACCTTAGGGTTTCTTCTTCTATATATAGTTGTATGTTTGGTGAGTGCTGTTGAGAAAGATAGCTTCACAATCAATCATAATCAAAAGTCTATATTGAGACATATGTGAACTAGTTTCTTAGATTCTAGGCTTTTCATATGATTAAGAGTTGTATTGTGATTATATTGATATCTAGGATTATTTGTGACTTGATTGAATCATTTTATGATCAATAATCCTTGAAATGTGTTTTGATCATTGATTGATGTAATCTAGGATTAAGGCTATTGTATGTGTTTTTAGAGACATTAAGGATTCAATTGATTTATCAATATATCCATGCTCTAAATCTTTGGCTAGAATATTCATTGAATACAATTTGTGATTCTAGCATTTTTGTGTATGTTTATGATATCTTGAATATGTGCTCTATGTATATGCGTTATTCAAGTGTTATTTGTATGAATAGAACTATAAGCTTTTGTGTTATATGCTTTTCACATGCTCTAGGTTTAATTCATGTTTTTGCATCTAGATTACTTTACTTTTGTTCTCACAAGTTTAGGTCTAGTTGTTCTATGGAATGTATTGATCACATGTTCTATGTTGTATTGCTTGTTTGCATCATTTGCATTCACATTATCACACTAGGAATTCCCTGTGAAAAGCATGAAGTCTTGGTTAGGACGGGAGTTTGGATATCCAAGCAAGAAGTCTTGTTTAGAGTTGGGATGACTCGGATATGTAAGCAAGAAGTCATGGCTAGGATCGGGAAGGTCCGGATAGCTATGCAAGGGAGGCTCTCTAGAGGCATAAGTGCCTTGGATAGAGAGTTGGCTATATTATTGGTAGGCCTAGGTATATGGATAGACATAGACTCCAATAGAGTGGGGTACACGAGATGTGTATGCACTCTTGAGGAATTTCTAATCTTCCATCGATGTTGGTTTAGTATGTTGTCCAATATATGGTGGTTCCGCATCATTGAGGGATTTCACAATTTCCAATAGGGTTGGGTAGACATAGACTCTACATGGGTTAGTGATCTAGGATTGGTCACTTTGTGGAATTTCTAATTTACCATCCAATATATAGAGTACCCAATGGTTGTAGTTCAACCCGTGGATGTTTCCTCCTTGGAGGTTTTACCACGTTAAAAAATCTCATGTATTAATTCTTCCTATCTCTCTTTATTACTTGTATATATATGTTTGCACTTTATCTTGTAGTACATTCATCACTTGTGAAGTTTTAGAATCAAGATATGTTAAGTGTGATTTGTAAAGCAATAAAGATTTGATCATTCTTATATTCTTTATTCTTTTGTATATTGTTACTTTGACATATAGTTATATTTTTTAACACTTTAATTCCTTGAAGAATACCATAATGCAAGTATTCTTTCTTGTTGAGACTTTTTTTTGTTTTATAACTCATACAACCCCTTATATATGTAGACATTGCTTAAATGATCACATGATTATATTTTCTATGTATGGATGCTTTTGGATTATGTGCTGTATGTAAAGCTACCTTGAGGGACAAACGAATGTTTGTTTCAAGGGATTGAAAAAGGTGTAAAAACCTATACACCCCCCCTCTTATGTATGCTTTAAGCAATTTAAATACGTTTGTATTATTTTCAATTGGTATAAAAGCTAGCCGTCGGACGGCACTCGATGAGATTCGGGTTATACTTACTAGTAAATTAATTAGGTTTTTGAAGTATGATCTTACAAGAAGATGTGATGACCGTAGGGGCTTCAAACTCTAGGCCTCCTCTTCTCAAGGGTCACAACTACGGGTTTTGGAAATTACGAATAAAGGCTTACATTCACTCTATTGATGAGAGAGCTTGGATGATTGTGGAAGAAAGGTACCTCTCTCCCATTAAGAGTGAAAATGGAGTGACAGTTTCCAATCCTAGAAGTGAATGGTCGACCAATGAGTTTGAGTTAGCAAAGTGACATCATCGGGCTGTGAATGCTATTTTCGGAGGTGTGGATAGTAGGGAATTTTCCTACATCTAAAATCTGGAGACCGCAAAGCATGCATAGGAAGCTCTCCAAGTTACCAATGAGGGGACTGAGACGGTAAAGAAGTCTCGTCTTCAATTGCTCACCACTAAATTTAAGTCTTTGCAAATGTGTGAGGAAGACAAGTTTATTGACTTCCAAGACAAGCTTCTAAACATTGCCAACCAATGCCAAGCTCTTGGTACTCCTATCTCCAATGAGAGGTTAAATTGGAAGATTCTAAGATCTCTACCAAAGAGGTTCAAAGCCAAGGTAACGGTCATTGAAAAGAGCAAAGACGTTGATGTCATGGGCTTAGGTGAGTTGCTAGGATCTCTTCAAACCTCTGAGGCGTGCTTGAGGCCTAAGGCTTAGAAGAAGGGTTTAGCTCTCAAAGTCGTCAAAACAACTAGTAGTAGTGAGTGATGATGATGAGGAGATAGCTTTATTGGTTAGGAAGTTTAGGAAGTTCTTGAGGAAAGGTGCTTAGCCAAATGGCAAGTACTCAAGAGAAAAGGAAGTCTAGAAATCCTTTTCTCCACCTTATGAGAGGGGTGGTCATGCTAAGAGCAATAGAAAAGTCCAATGCTTTAAGTGCAAGAAGCTAGGACATTATGCTTCGGATTGTCCTATTGGTGATACTAAGAAGGACAAGAAGGGAAAAGATATGGCGGCTAAATGAAGTGAAGATGATGACTCTAGTGATAAAGAGAGCTTTAGTGATGAGTCTTCTAGTGAAGAAGAGTTGGTGAGCAACTTTGTTGCATTCACGGCCTCTCACACTATCCTAGAGGATGTATGTCAAGATTCATTGGACATGGAGGTTGATCCAAATCATCAAGAGTGTTTAAGTGATAATCCAACCTACATAGATCTTTTGGCTAAAGTGAAATGTCTTGAAGAGAATTTGAAAATAGCCTTAAGAGAGGTTGTTGAGAAGGATGATTTGATCAAACTACAAGTGGATGAGTTTGTAACAACAACTCAGAGGCTTTTGGGTGAAAAGAATGCTCTTGCCAAGAAGCTTAGAGAAGTTGAAAGGGTTGTTCTTGAAAGGGATAGGTTCATCTCTAGTTTGTCTTTAGAAGGCTTAATCGACTTGGTAGTTAAGGAGAAGCTCATAGAAGCATCACTTCCTATAAGCGAGGAAAAAGTCATTGTTGACAAGAAAGCTCCTAAGACGAGACGTTACAAGACCAAGAACAAATTGAAGAACAAGATACCTCTTGAATCTCCAATTGTGTATCTTCATCACCGAAAGGTAAAATCTCTTCTTTTATTCCCAAATTCGTTGAATATTGTGAATTAGAAAAAAAAAATATAGGGATAAAGATATTGAGCTTTGTTTTAAGCATGCTAGGGCTTTAGTATATGGAAAGTATGAAGGTATTATAAAGCATGTTAAAAATCTCCGGAATGTGAAAAATGTGATCTTTGCTAAAATTGACAAAGCATGTGTTGTTAGTAATGTTGATAAGAAGAGTATCGATGATATTATTGTGAATCAAGTTGTTGAAGAACTTTACTCTAGATTCAACATTATTGTCAATAGGAATCTTGATAATGTTTGTGTAGGTTCACCCAAGACAAAGTTTGTCAAGGGCGAGTGCTCTTACCATTAAGTGTAAGATGCACATTTGAGTTAGCTTTAAGATTAGTGTTATGTTGTTAAGACAATTAGCTTGCTTTGCTTTGTGTCTCGATAACATGACATGAACTTAGCTATCTCACATTAGTGTTATAATGGTTGAAATCCGTTGATTAACTTTTGAGAAGTTGATTTTATGAAATCTATATGGTGACAATCATGTTATGGCTTTTGGAGAAAGTAAATTTTTTTTGATGTTTGAGTTGAAATGCATAGTCTTTAGTCTCTTGGAATCGACATACCTATAATTTGTTGTCATGAGGACAAACAAGCCAAAATGACTCATAAAACGGGTGAAGGCCTTGCATTTGATAAAAATAGCTTGCGAAGGTATCTCTATATCATATTACTTGCTTTCTTAATTTTCGTCTCTCAACTCATTATTCGTACCACTTCATGAAGCATGTTATATTATAGAACTAATATAGTGTTTATATGGTTCTTCTTGACATTTGCTTATTTAAGATCTTTTTGTGATAATTGTTCACATTGATCTTAATCACGATGTGCATTATTGTTTGTATGATTGTTGAGTGGCATGTTTTGAAAAATATGAGCTTCATATTCTTTGAAAGCTACTCTCTTGAGAAGTAGAGATCTTAAGTAAGTCTCTTTACTTGCTTTTTGATCATGTGCTTTTAAGCCGAAAAACTTGGTTTCAAAAAATGCACTTTGCTTCTCTTGTATGCTTGGTTAAGTAAGTTGAGCTTGATATATGTAAGTTGTAGATACACCTTAAAGTCCTAAGACTAGTACATTTTAAGATGATCTATGGTTGGTATCCATTTGCTTCGGCAATATAGAACTCAACGAGCACCTTCATGCAAAGGGCTACACACCTTGGTTGTAAAGCTGCCCAATGTAGGAAAGAGCTACGCCATTGTGATTAGTGAAAGCCGCCATGAAGCGTATATGTTTATGTTAGAAAAAATCAAAGAAGTGTTGAAGAGAATCAATTAAAAATATATATTTGATTCAAGCCTAAAACAAAACAAAAGGCTTTATGGAGTATAGTTGAATAATCAAGTTAGCTCGGGTTGTCAAATAGAACTGAAATAACGAGCCACATGCACACACAATGTTCACATGTTGAAATTTATTCTCTTTTAAAGCAAAATTCTGGATGATAATCGGTTTGACCTTTTTATGGAATGGCTTAAGATGAATAATTGTTGAAATTGTTTGCATGTTTGATTATCAAATTACTTCTTTTCATATACTTGAAGCAAAATATTCACACACTCACTTTTGCTTATTTAGTATTTTGATACCTTAGCAATTTTTGAAGACATGTGTGAGTGATTGAAAATCCAGTTGTAACTTTCTCTAATATGTGAAGCTTATTTGAAAAATATATTAAAATTGCTTGGTGATGTGAATGTGTGGCTATTTTTGTGAACAATTGTCTATCTAGATCTTAGATAGGGCATTTTTCAAGGTGGAGCATAATATGCTAAATTTGTGTTCTCTTTTATGATATGTTCACATGTGTTTCAAGATAGTTGTTTGATGGCATTATTCTTGTTTTTGATAAATCTTTAAGATATTATGCTAATTCTTGACTTGCATATTGGTTTGTTCAAAAAATGATGATGTTGATGTTTTATCTTTGATATATGTTTATTGGTCACTAACGTGCTTGATGTTTCCACTCATATTTGTTTTTAGTATTTGTGTAATACAAGGTCATGGGAAAGGTAAAGAAAGGAGGGACTAGCAATCCTACAAAGGCCATTAACCAAATAAAACCTTCTTTCTTTTCCAAGAAGTCCAAAGCCAACAAGTTAAAGCAATTGGGAATTTTTGGGGACAAAAAGCTTTTCCTTGAGAAAGGTATTGACTTAGATTCTTTTGTTGATTCGTATGTCCATAAGGTTATCATTGATAGGAAATGGGGTACTTGGATTGAAATGCTAGGAGTGGTTAATGAAACCATGGTTAGAGAATTTTATTGTAAATTCGAGAATAGTACTACTTTTCAAGATGCTATTTTTGGATATGAAGATGTTGTCTTTAGAGTTAATGCTTGGAAATTGAATGAGTTTCTAGGATTATCAAATGATATTGAGTCGGATTTTCTTGATGTTGGTGTCTTGGAGAACCTTGATTTGATGGGAAAAACTGTATGTGACAATGTTGATTTTGAGTGGGGAAAGCGTGCTTTTATTAAACAAAGTGAGTTGACCAAGATAAGTGTTTTTTGATATTTATTTGTTTGTACCAATCTTGTTGTATCTACTAATGCTACCGAACTTAATAGAAAAAAGATCAAGATTGTGTACGCCTTAGTGACTAACAAACCCATAAATCTTGGTGAAGTGCTTATAGAACATATTGAGATTGCGGCTTGTTCAACTCATTTGGAAAAGAAGTTGGCATATCCGAGGTTTATCTCTCATTTGTATTTAGCTAAAGGGTTGAAAAAACATGATGATGATGTACTACTACCTCCCTTAGAGAAGTTTAGTGATAGACGTGTTGCTATCATGTCATATAAGGAAAAGAGAAAGTCTAGTGATACATTTAGGCTCTTTGGTGAATTTTATTATTCAAGCCATGTATCTAGCACACATATTCTTCCAAGTTGGGCTACACAATTGAAAAATGAGGTTGAAGAGTCACGTAGGTTGATTGAGGCGTCACAAAGGAAGATTGAGGAGCTCAATGTCAAGGTAGTGTTTCAAGATGTGAAGATCAAAGAGTTGGAAAGAAAAACATTTATTTCAAAGCATTATGTGAGGTCAACCAATCGGACAACTTTCCTTGGTGACAAAAGTGGCTAGAAATGGTAGTGAGGTATATTTTCTTACTCTTTCTTTTTGGCTTCATATCATGTCAAAGGGAGAGAAATATGGGGAGATATGGCATATGATAGTTTCTAACTTGCTTAGTCTCATTTGTTGTTTCTTTGTTTTTTGGTGTATATTGGTATCAAGTTTGAACTTTATAGCATGTAATATTTTTGGTGATCTTGGCTAGAATATTTTGTTAGATAGCATGTATTAAAGAGGAACATACATGATTCATTTGAACTTAAATGTTTTATATTTCTTGCCTAAGAATGAATATTGCCATATGTGTTGTCTCTTGGATATTCTTGTGCTTTCAAGTTATTTTTAGGTGATATCAAGAAAAGATTAAGAAGAAGTTCAAGACTTGTTGTTGGAAATTTTATCTAGAAATGTGTAACTCATTGTACTCATTATGACCAAATTTTCTTTGTAATTGTTTTAGTATATGTATAGGGGTTTTGATATGGAATTTGGCAAAGAGGGAGATTGTTAGGTTTTGGTTTGTCTTGGCATGTATTCCATATCAAAACGGTGTTTTTCTTGTATCTTTTAGTGGTCTTAGAATTGATGATTCAAAGTTTCAAAGAAAGACTTGGCCACAACACATACAAGATAGAGTCTTCAAAGAGAAATGTGCTAAGTTGCACAGTAAAGGTATTTTAGATCACATTCCTCTTACAAGGCTTAGGCACACACACACATGACATTCATATGTGTCCTTGCATGATTTTATATCATTTGTATAACACTTTCACACACTTGGTAATATATGCTCATGCATTAGATTTCAATTGATAATAATTAGAAAATGCATGTTCTAGAACTATGTCTAGGAAACGGCATATGTGTTTGACTTGGTGTCTTTTTGTTTTTGTTTTATTGTTTTTGGACTTTAACATGATCTCTTATGATTCCTTATTGAGTCTCGGCCATTTCGGTTACTCATTCATTAGGTTTTGAGTCTAAACGATGTAGCTACGCTACTTTGCGTTCTCATTCGTTGAGTTGTCTTCGTCATCGTTTTCCGAGATGAATTCTCAACCTTTTTGCAAAGTTTTATAGTCTTCGTTGTGCATGAGGGAGTAACAATTCGTAATCTGAAGACAGATTCAAAATTCAGAGGCCCAAATACGGTCGAAAAACGCGAGAGATGCGCAAGAGGAGCGAGATTGGCCATAGGCCAACCTTGCATGGCCACGTGTGGCACACGGGCTGGTCACCTCTCTGCCCATGTGTGCCATACGCTGGCCACACTTGGAGATCACGTGGCATGTCCTAATTGGCTGCCTCCTTCCCTCTCTCTCTTCCTTTTAAATATTTCCAATTCCCTCCCATTTCATTTAAGAAGAAAAAAGTTGAATCCCATCTAGAATTTTCTCTCCAATTTTTCTCATCTTCCAAACACCATAACTTTCTCATACGATCTCAGAATTGAGTGATTCAAGTTGGAGATTGTTTGTAATCGAGTCCTCTACCTTTTCCAAGTGATTTGGGAGCTGTTGGATCGACGTGTCTGGTGGTTGGACACAGAAAACCGAACCAGCTCGAGAATCCAAGGTAGTGTTCATATCTTTGGGATTTCTTCTTTTATAACCTTCAATTACCTTGGGGTTTCTTCTTCTATATATACTTGTTTGTTTAGTGAATGCTATTGAGAAAGATAGCTTCACAATCAATCCTAATCAAAAGTCTAAATAGAGACATATGTGAACTAGTTTCTTAGATTCTAGGTTTTTCACATGATTGAGAGTTATATTGTGATTAGATTGATATCTAGGATTATTTGTGACTTGATTGAATCATTTTATGATCAATAATCCTTGAACCTTGATTGATGTAATCTAGGATTAAGGCTCTTGTATGTGTTTTTAGAGACATCTAGGATTCAATTGATTTATCAATATATCCATGCTCTAAATCTTTGGCTAGAATATTCATTGAATACATTTTGTGATTCTAGCATTTTTGTGTATGTTTATGACATCTTGAATATGTGCTTCATGTATATGTGTTATTCAAGTGTTATTTGTATGAATAAAACTATGAGCTTTTGTGTTAAATGTTTTTCACATGCTCTAGGTTTAATTCATGTTTTTGCATCTAGATTTCCTTACTTATGTTCTCACATGTTTAGGTCTAGTTGTTCCATGGAATGTATTAATCACATGTTCTATGTTGTATTGCTTGTTTGCATCATTTGCATTCACATGATCACACTACGAAGTCCTTGTGAAAGACATGAAGTCTTGGTTAGGACGGGAGTCCTAGCCAAGCAAGAAGTCTTGTTTAGAGTTGGGATTACTCAGATAGGCAAGCAAGAAGTCATGGCTAGGATTGGGAAGATCGGGATAACAATGCAAAGGGGGGCTCTCTAGAGGCATGAGTGCCTTGGATAGACAGTTGGCTATTATTGGTAGGTCTAGGTGTATGGATAGACATAGACTCCAATAGAGCGGGGTACACGGGATGTGTATGCACTCTTGAGGAATTTCTAATCTTCCATCGATGTTGGTTTAGTATGTTGTCCAATATATAGTGGTTCCGCATCATTGAGGGATTTCACACTTTCCAATAGGGTTGGGTAGACATAGACTCTACATGGGTTGGTGATCTAGGATTGGTTACTTTATGGAATTTCTAATTTACCATCCAATATATATAATACCCAATGGTTGTAGTTCAACCCGTGGATGTTTCCTCATTTATGTTTCCTCCTTTATATTTCCTCCTTGGGGGTTTTACCACGTTAAAAAATCTCATGTGTTAATTCTTCCTATCTCTCTTTATTACTTGTATATATATGTTTGCTCTTTATCTTGTAGTACATTCATCACTTGTGAAGTTTTGGAAACAAGATGTGTTAAGTGTGATTTGTAAAGCAATAAAGATTTGATCATTCTTATGTTCTTTATTCTTTTGTATATTGTTACTTTGATGTATAGTTATATTTGTTAGCACTTGTAATTCCTTGAACAATATCATAATACAAGTATTCTTTGTTGTTGAGATTTTTTGTGTTTTATACCTCGTACAACTCCTTATATTTGTAGACATTGCCTAAAAGATCACATGATTATATTGTCTATATATGGATTCTTTTGGATTATATATTGTATGTAAAGCTACCTTAAGGGACAAACGAATGTTTATTTCAAGGGATTGAAAAAGGTGTAAAAACCTATTCACCCCTAGGTATGCTTTAAGTAATTTAACTATGTTTGTATTATTTTCAAGATAGCTATCGAGGTGATCTTTAGGGTCGCATGTCCCAGTAAAACTACACATGTCCTTCCTATGTAGTTTGACATTGTCTGAAACAGTGGCGGATGTGATGCCCTCCGTGAATAGGCTTTTCCAATTGCTACCGTGACGATGGTGGCTCATGTGTATCTTTTCCTGAATATCCGCTAGCTGCTCCTGTAGTGCGTGGAAGACTTTCGTCCCTACCAGGGCATTTAGCTATATTTCTTGCTCAGGATGGTCCGATTGCCCTCTATCTTGTCTCTGTTGGACCCTTTTAGGTACCTCTTCTTGGACGATGCCATCACGCTCTTCTCGGTTTCGAGCCATTCTTGCTACTCTCTGTGAAGCATCTCCCTTGGGGTTTGGTTCTTGAAACTGTGATGTCCGTTGGGGTCTTCTCCTCTGAACCCTTGGAGGATCCTCATCCGCTCAGGAATTAACTTCATCAAACTCGCCTTGGATGCCTCCTCCATCGATGACGTTGACTACCCTGGTCATGTTTTGAGCAAGTGTATATATCCTACTGATGATGCCCCTTATCACCGGGTCGTCCTGCTGTAGGAAGAACTAATGTGTTTGCTGCGGGGCGTACATCGGCGGAGGGTATATTGGATGAGGCTACGCTTGAGTGTAGTACGGCTGAGGAGGAGTCGATGGATAGTACTAAGGAAACCCTTGGTACCCCAGGTGGTATACTAGAGGTGCATACTGCATTTGGTATGCATAATATCCAAAGTTTTGAGGTTGTTGAAACTAATCCCCCGGGACGTGAGGTGGGTTCTACAACATGGTCATCATACTGGACACTATGAGGTATGGCTGCGATGGTTATGGTGGTAAATCTGGATCTCTGGCTGGCCCAGCCCAAGGTCTACGCTGGGGAATTGATTCATTTTTCCGTGGGGGGTGCTTGTTTCGCCCTCTCCTTCTAGCGCCAATTGTTGGAAGTAAAAATGTCCCTCCAATACAAATCTCCGGAGGGTGGGATTTAGATGCTCAAAAATAGTTATTTCAAATATAATTTATATCTGTTACACAATGTACAAGTACCAAAGGAGAGCACTTGTTTAGGGATTACATGTCGGGGGCCTTACTGCTTAGGTTATAGTAAAACGCCACTTGTTAGTATATCTAGATGTATCTCAGTTATTTTTCCTATCCAATTCTCTCTCCCTTAAAATGTTAACAAAGTGGGGTTTATATAGGTTTTCATCCTGGCAAGGAGGGTATCGTGTCTTCTCATTATTGGACCAGGTTTGACATATCCTTCTGTTTTGATAGTGGCTGTCGGCCCAATTTCAAGGGTCCCTCCGAGAGGCGATCGATGGACATTAGATATCCAAATGACCAAGCGGATAGTGGGTCGGTGGATAAGGTTTTCCTCGGAGGACTCCATGGCCACCGGATGAAAGGAATGAATCATGTTCGGGACATGATTCTGGGGTTTAATACTGCTACCAACAATGATTAATAGAAGGGTTAAAATATCAAGTTTTAATTCATTAAAATTAATGAATAATGTGGTAATGCTTACGATGATGCAACATCAGTTTAGCACCAAATTTGGATAAAATAGTAGTATTACTTTTAATGGGGTCGTTTGTTTTTTTGTCTAAAGGCTGAATAGTACTGAATTTTTCTAAAGACTGAATAGGGACTGAAATCTGAACATGAATGACATATTTTTTTTTTCTCATATCCGAATGTACTGTCAATATGTTTTTTTAAAAAAAATAAAATTATCTAAAAATAAGTAATTTTACATTTATACTCATGCTAATTAAAAGAAGTAATTTAACATGTACAATTCTTTAAAAAATTTAACATGTTCTGCAAACAAAGTTCAAGTTCAATTTATTGTCAAAAAAAAAAAAAATTCAAGTTATTTTGCATGTTGTCCACGTTTCCAATGTATATAATAGAGGAAACCATTTTTGTTTTTTTGGTTTCATGGATCATATGCATTAAAAACCAAACAAATAAATAAATATTATTGAATTTTTTTTTTTTTTTTTGAAATGGGTTCTTAAATTATATGCACTGGTCTCTATGAGAAGTGATTATGATTTTTTTTTTTCTTTCTTTCTAAAAACCGCTTAAAATAAGAAATATATTAAAATAAAGAATTATACACCATATCAAATTAAGATAAATTTGGAAATATATCTTCTTTGGAATGATAGACTTATGGGTCGTTTGTTTTTCCATTTAAAACTTAATGGTTCTGAAATAATTATTAAGTTGTTTTTTTTTTTTTTAAGTGGTCAAACAACTTAAAAATATCAAAAAATAAATTAAAATAAAAAATAAAAAATCATGACTTTTCACTTAATTGTCAATCACTGAATTGCATTAAATGCAATCCAAAATCATATCTAACATATTTCCAATTTCATCATAATTATATATGGTATAGAAATCTTTATTTTAATATATTAATTATTTTTAATATCTTTAAAAATAAAAAAAGAACCTTAATCACTTCTCATATTGGTGTTTAATATCAATACTTTATTATGATATTAGGGTGGTGTATTTATATATTATTTTTTTTAGAGTATTTTGTGTGAATTTTCCTACTGCCCCTTTAAAATTTTTTTAAAAAAAAAACTTTTTCTTTTTTTAGTAAAAATGAAGTTTGTTTGTAATCGAAGAAGAAGATCATGATCATAAGTGTTCTATATAATTATTATTTTTGGATTGTTTTTATTCCATATTAGATGTATAATTGTTTAACATAGGTATAAATGTAAAATTACTTATTTTCAGACAATTTTACTTTTAAAAAACAAACGTGTTAACAATACTTTCAGATGTAAGGGGGGAAAAACAAACAAACATATCATTTAAGTTCAGATTTCAGTCCATATTCAGTCTTCAGAAAAATTCATGACAATTCAGTCTTTAGACAAAAAAACAAACGCCCCATTAGAAGAGAATATTTTAATTGTAATACAGTGATTTGGAATTAAGTTAAAAGTCAGGATTTCTTACTTTATTTTTTAAGTTGTTTTTTGATATTTTTAAGTTGTTTGACCACTTAAAAAAAAAACAAAAAAAAAACAAAAAAAAAAAAAACAATTTAATGAGTTCAATTCAGACCCATTAAGTTTTAAGTGGAAAAAACAAACGACCCTTTAATATAATCCGAGAAACAACCCTTTAGAATTACCCCTTGATCTGGCAGGGGCTTTTGTGGGGTGGGGAAATCATCAATATGGGTTCTCGTTGGAGAATCGGAAGGGGTAATTCTGTTAAGGTTTATGGGGATCGGTGGATCCCTAGACCTTCAACGTTTAGTATCATCTCCCTTAGGTTGCTGGATGCTAATGTCACAATTGACGCTTTCAAGACAGAGTCGGGCGGCTGGAACCTTGATTTGATCTAGAGTAGTTTCATAACTGATGATGTAGATTTAATTCTTTCTATCCCCTCCTTCTTCTTCTTATTATGATTACTCTCTTTTGTGGCATTATGAAAAGAACGGTATGTATTCGGTTTAGAGTGGATACCAAGTTACTATAATATGCCTTCCAACCTTAGTTCTTCGGGGCTTGCTGATTCCGTTTCTTGGTGGAAGACCCTTTGGCGCCTCAAACTTCCTTTGAAAATCAACATTTCTATGTGGCGTGCCTGCCATCACTGGCTCCCCACCATGGCATATCTTGCTAAACGAGGGGTGCACACGAATGGCTACTACCCTCACTGCTAGAAATATCCTTAGTCGATGGTTCACGCTTTATAGGGCTGTCGTGAGTTGAGGAGTGTACGGGATAAGTGAAAAATCTTCAATGGTCTGAAGGTAAATAATGATATGCATTTCTTTGATTTCATGCTTGGCTGGCTTCGTAACATCAGTTCTAAAGACCTGGAATTTTTGTGTGTCATTCTTTGGAGAATATGAATCTGTAGGAATCAAGTGATTCATAACAAGGCTACAGATGATGATAGGGATGATTTTGTTGATGAGCGGAGATCGATTTCTCAGGTGGAAACCCTATCTATTTCCAGCTCTGCTCCGGTGCCTAAGTGGCGACCTCCGGCGGATGGATTCTGGAAGATCAATACAGATGCGGCTACCTGTTATAAGGAGCATCTGATTGGGTTGGAGAGCATTTTTCGGGATAAGAATGGTCTGGTTAAAGCTACTGTTGTCAACAAGATCACAACAATGGTCTCTTCCTTAGCGGCGGTAGCTATGGCAGTAATGAGGGGTATTCAGTTGGCTGTGTTTAAGGGCATTGGGCATTTTCACATCGAATATGATTCGATCTAGGTTGTTAAGTTGGTAATTAATGGCGTAACTTCGTCTGCTAACATTGGTCCTTTTATTAGTGACATTTTATCTTCTTTGGAAGCCTTTCCTAACTGCTCTATTAATCACATTCCTCAGCAAGGAAATTTAACTGCTCATTCCTTAGCTAAAGAGGCCCTATAGATTGATATGGATTGTTTTTGGGTGGATTGTTGCCCTCCCTGCATGGAATGGATCGTCCATGCTGATGTAGGAGATTTATGTGAAAAGGAAGAGTAACTCAATAATTTTTATAAAGAAATTGTTGAAAAGGGGAGGTATTTGATTGCTGGAATTTTTTCTTTGATTGCAAAGGCAACACAAGATACATATTTATACATGATCTTGAGTGACCACATTAGTAGAATCTAAGAACATTAATTTCTAACATTTAATCCTATCTAATCTCTAAGAGACTTGACTAGGATTTCTAGATTATCTAGATACATGTATCACCACATTCATTCTCATAGTTCTATGCATCTACATTTATCATCACATTAATCTTCACAGATTACAAATTAGATATTTTAACATCCTCTCTTAATTTGTAATCTTCAATACTTCTCTGAAGTTACTAAACTTATGTGATGATATTGCCTTTGTGAAAATATCCGCCAACTGTTCGTCTGTTTTACAGAATTGCAATTCAATTTCTTTATCTTCAACCAACTTTCTAATGAAATGATGACGGAGCTTGATGTGCTTCAATCTGTTATGGAAGATTGGATTTTTTGTCATCTCAATTGCAGACATGTTATCACAATAGATAACTGTAGCAGATTTTTGCCCTTGCTTCACATCCTTCAAAAATTTTCTAAGCCAAATTGCCTCACAAGTTATAGTTGTTGCATATATATATTCAGCTTCAGTTGATGATAAAGCAATTGTACTTTGCTTCTTTAAAGACCAGGTGATTGGTTTGGTTCCAAGACAAAATACATAGCTAGAAGTACTCTTCTTGTCGTTAACAGAACCTGCTCAATCACTACATGTATAACCAATTAAGCTATTATCTTCTTTTTTAACATAATGAAGCCCAAAATTCTTCATTCCTTTAACATAACGCAAAACTCTTTTTGCTACGAAAAAAATGAAGCTGACTAGGATCATTCATGAATCGAGAAATGACACTAACAACATGAACAATGTCAGGTCTTGTATTTGTGAGATAAATAAGTGATCCCATAAGACTTTGAAATTGAGATGTATTGGCCTTTGATGCTCCATTAGATTTTGTTAGCTTTTCATTCAAAGCCATTGGTGTAGTCACAGACTTGCAATTCATCATATGAAACCTTTTTAACAAATCTTCTGCATATTTTTCTTATGAAATGAAGATACTTCCATTGGATTGATTAACTTGAATTCCAAGAAAGTATCTCATAAAGCCAAGATCAGACATCTCATATTCTTTCATCATGGAATTTTTAAAATCTTTTGCCATCTTCAAGCTTGTGCTATCATAAAGTAGGTCATCAACATAAAGACAAACTATGATAAAATATTGATCACCATACTATTTGACATACATAGATGGCTCACTAGGACTTCTTTCAAATCCCTTCTTCCGAAAATAATGATCGATTTTGTTGTTCCAGGCCCTTGGGGCTTGTTTCAGTATGTACAAGGTTTCATCCTGAGGAAGTTATATTGTCACTTTGTTAGGGAAAAGTTGAGAAACTTGCTTAAATGTTTTGGGTGCTTCTTTGTTTATATCATGTAGCCTACCAAAGTTATCCGGAAAAGCAAGACCAAGTATAGTTGTTTTATTGCTTCCAAACTTTGTAAATAAAAGACCACCTGGATGAGACTTCTCCTTACGATTATCCAATTGTGAATCTTCAACTTCTGCCCACTTTGTCTCTCTGCAAAAGCCTTGAATTTAACAAATGTGTTAAATGCCTCTGACTTTTGCTCCAAAAAGTACACCCACATCATCTAGGTAAAATCATCAATAAAGAGCAGAAAATATCTTTTCTTCTTAATAGATGGAGTTTGTGTAAGCCTGCAAATATTAGCATGAACTAACTCAAGAGGTGTCTTGGCTATCTAGAATGTTTTTGTGAATGGAAGCTTATGTTGCTTCCCAAAAATACATCCTTCACATACTTGCTTCTAAATGTTGATGATAGGAAGGCCAATCACCATATTCTTACTTGTTAATACTTTAAGGGATTTATAGTTCAAATGGCCATATCTCAAATGTCATAGCAATGAATCATCATGCTCAACCATTTAAGCATTTTATATATTTGATGGTAGAATAAGAGGAAAGATTTTATTCGGTGTCATTTGTACTTTAGTCACCACTTGTTTCTTTCCTTTGTCAAAAATGAGACATTCATTTTCATCGAAGATCAATTTAAATCCTCTTTGCATTAATTGGCCAACACTTAATAAATCTTGACTAAGACTAGGAACATAATGGGCATCATGCATAAGTTTAGAGTTACCTTATTTTGTTTGTATGGAAATAACTCATCTGCCTTTCACATTATATAGCTTGCCATCTCCAAGTCGAACTTGTGAAGTTGTTGACTCATCCAGGCTGACAAACCGTTCTCTATTCCTTGTCATATGGTTGCTGCAACCGCTGTCAACAAACCAAATATCTTGTGACTCTTGGTGAGAACTAAGGCAGGTGTAGAATAGCTGATCTAATGAATCATTTTCTTCTGAAAGATTTGCTTCATTTTTATTTCTGTACCAACAATCTTTATCCATATGGTTGAGCTTATTGCATCGAGTGCATTTGAATCGACATTCTTTACTTGCATGACCAAACTTCTTTCAAACATAACATTACAAGTTTGATTTTTCATTACCTCATTAATTCCTTCCTCTTCCTTGTCCACGACTCCGCGAATTAGAATTTTTCTACATTTGATTGGAACTCAATCCTCTTCCATTCTGATTTTTCTGTGAAGATTCCCCTCTTAAATCTTCATTTCTAGCCTTTAGCCCCTTCTTGAAATTCACATTTGATTAGAAGGCTTGCTCCAAAGATTGATTGGAAAACCTGCTCATTCTTTTCTCATGTGCCTCAAGAGAACCCATTAATTCATGAGTTGACAGTTGAGACAAATTTTTAGATTCTTCAATAGCAGCAACTACATGATCAAATTTAGGTGCTAAACTTCTCAAAACTTTTTCAACAATTCTCTTATTGTCAATGGTATCTCCGTAACTTCTTATTTTTTTAACAATACTGGAGACTTTGTTAAAGAAAGTTTGAATGGATTCACCTTCTTTCATAAATAAATTATCAAATTATCTCCATAAGGTTTGGAGTTTAATGGAGATTACCTTTTCACTCTCTTGAAATTCTACCTTGAGAATTTCCCATGCTTCATTTGATTTTGAAGTGAAAGAAATTCTTAGAAAAATGATGAAGAATAATGCTTTAGCATCCTTCTTCTTGTTCTCCTTAAACTCTTTCTACTTAGCATCTAACCGTGTTGCAAGCACCATTGTAGAGTCTGGTTCTTCATAGCCTTCCTCTACAAGATCCCAAAGATCTTGAGAGATGAAAAGAGTTTTCATCTAGATACTCCAAAATTCATAATTTTCTCCACCAAAGACTGGAATAAGATTTTGTGGAAAATTATGGCCGGATGTTGCTACTGCCATAGAACTTTGATTTATAAGGCTAGAAAAAATAACCTTGCTTTGATACCAAATTTGTTAGAGATTTATGTGAAAAGGAAGAATAACTCAATAATTTTTATAAAGAAATTGTTGAAAAAGGGAAGTATTTGATTGTTGGAATTTTTCTCTGATTGCAAAGGCAGCACAATATACATATTTATACATGATCTTGAGTGACCACATTAGTAGAATCTAAGAACATTAATTTCTAACATTTAATCCTATCTAATCTCTAAGGCACCGTTTGGTGTGTGGGATTGAATTGGACTATTTCATGAGATTAGATTGGATTAATATGTGACTGAGATTAAATGGGATTGGATTGGACTGATCTGGACTAAATTAATATTATACTGTGTTTGGAGAAACATGTGACTGAACTGAATTAATATCGTGTTTTGTTTGGTGAAACATCGAATTGGACTGAATTAATAATTTTTTTAAAGGATAACATAATAATATTTTGAATTTAATAATATAAACACATTATTTCGATAAACTCATATCCAAAAATTTGACAAACTCAGATCATCAACCTTCATTAACAAACCTAGTCATTTATTATATTGTTTTTGCTCATTTGGTTTGCTTAGCCTGGACATATCTCTTGTCAAAATAACGAGAACAAAAAATTTGACAATAAACCCAGATCATAATTTTTTACTCAAACAATATAATAATTTTTAAGCTCTATCCAAAAATTTGACAAATCCAGATCATCAATAATCATCAATCATCATCAATAAATCTAGAAAGTTCAATTCTAACAACCCAAATTGAAACTACAACAATGAAAAATAAGCTCTAATTACTTTTTTAAAAATAAATAAATAAGCTCTAATTAGTTGACATAGAGGAAAAAAGTAAGCTAAAAAACTCACACAAACACAAAAATGAGACTTATTAACTCATGCATAGACAGAAAATTATCAATCAATTCACATCAAAATATAATAATCAGCTCAGAGATGCTTATATAAATCCACAAATTGAGCGATATAAATCAACAAAAGCCACAAGAGAAAATATGAAACAACAAAGGCTTCACAGTCATTTTCGATTCTCTCAATTCCAGGTGAAAATCTGTTCATGAAAAGTAATTAACAAATTATGCTTATTAACCCTAAATTAATTGTAAATCAATTACTATTCAAAAACAAAGAATTTAAAAAATAGTGAAAGGAGAACTTCGGAATCATCATCATCATCACCAACATGGCCACCATCTCAAAAACCCCGGAATCATCATCATCATCACCAACATGGCCACCATCTCAAAAACCCCAGAATCATATCACCACCACCACCATCCACGACCAACTTCAAAATCACCATCATCATCACCACCACGGCCACCATCTCACAAACCCCAGAATCATATCACCACCACCACCATCCACGACCAACTTCAAAATCATCATCATCATCACCACCACAGCCACCAGATCTCGGGACTATCATCATCACCACCACACAACCACCATCCATGACCATCATCATCATCATAATAAGGAAAAAAAAAGTTAAGAAAGAAAAAAAAACTCAAGATCTGGTGAGAGGAAAGGTTGAAGAAAGAGAGAGACAAAAGGTTGAAGAAATAGAGAGACGAAATTTGGGTTTGGTTTAAGAGAAAGAGAGGAAACGTTGGGAAAAAAAAAAGTAAATAGGTGGGGTCCACATATAAAATAATCCTGGGACAAATAGAGATGAGGTTGGAGGTGGGTATATTTAATCCCAATATCATGGGACTATTTTGTTGGTGGGACTAATAATCCCATGTGATAAATCGTCACCAAACATAGGATTGGAACTAAAATAGTCTAATCCCAAGTGTCAAACACGCCCTAAGAGCATCATCCACAATGATTCTCAAAAGAGACCCACTTTTACAAGATCCATATTTTTTTTTATCCAATATTTAATACAATGGTGAGAAAATAGACCTAAAAAAAGGGATCCATTTGTAGGCTCCACTTAATAAGAGCCAAATTGGATTCCAAATTTAGAACCCAATTTGGGTCTTGCCCAATGATTGGGTTGGGTTCCCAACACCTCCCAATCATTGGATTTGAGTTGGGCTTATAAATAAATAAATATATATATAATTTAAATTAAAATATATAATTATTAATTTCAATAATTATATATATAATGAAAAAATATAAATAAATTTAATAAATATATATTTCAATTATTTAAATTTAAATATATTATTATTAATTTCAATAATTATAATTTAAATATATTATTATTAATTTCAATAATTATATATATAATGAAAAAAATATAAATAATTTTAATTTCAATTATAAAATCGTCGGAACCGAAACTAAATCGTTGAAACCGACGAAACTGTCTAAACTGGAACCGAAACTGAACCGTCGAAAACCGAATCGGAACTGAAACCGAACCATCGGAACCGCCAGACCCAAACCGTCGGAACCTGACCAGAATCAAACCTTCAAAACCGAAACCGGAACCAAAACCAGACCTTTAAAAATGGTATCGGAACCGATTTTGAAGGTTCGGAACCAAAACTGGAACTAAACTGAACCGAAACCGGCACCATGTCTAATCGTATACAATATTTTGTTTTAAATATTCATTTTTATTATTGATATAATTCGGTTGTGATAATTTTAAATTAATTATAATTAGTTAAATAATTATCGATAGTGCTGATATTTAAAATATATTATATAATTTATTTATTAATATATATATATATATATAATATTTTAAAGAATAATAATGATTGTTTGGAAAAAAGTTAAAAAAATGGATCTAATTTCTCTTTTTCATTTTAGCCACATTATAAGGAAAAGAGACCCAAATAAATAGGACTCAAATGGGAAGACCCATTCTTCTACCCATTTTTGATGATGTGGCAACAAATGAGTCTTGTTTTTGGATCTTACCAATGTGGATGCTCTAAGAGACTTGACTATGATTTCTAGATCATCTAGATACATGCATCATTATATTCATTCTTATAGTTCTATGCATCTACATTTATCGTCACATTAATCTTCAGAGATAAACATTAAGAGTGTCGGCTTAACGTTTTGTTTCTTCTCAAAAAAAAAAAAAAAAATACAAAACAAAATAAGTAGACAAAGGTCTCACGTAATCAGAGGATCAGTAAAGTGGGGCCCACTCGGTTCCGAGAGAGTCCACCCTTCCAATCTACTACGAAAACACCCAAAAATTCTTTATATATTCTTTTATTAGTTGAGACTTGAGACTTGAGACTTGAGAGTATCAGCAACTGAAATCGCACTCTGACAGACACAGACAGAGAGAGAGATGGAGGGTTCAGCGAAAGTAGGTTCATTATTCATATACCCAATCAAGTCATGTAGAGGAATCTCTGTCTCTCAGGCACCTCTCACTCCCACTGGTATCATATCTAACCATGACTCTCTAGACTGCTCTGTATTTCAAAATTGCTTGTTTTTGTTGACCCACTTGGTTTTTCTTCTAGTTTTTCTTTATTTGTACATTGAATTTTCATTCTGGTAATGTGTGTATTTCTTTCATCAATTTCTTGAATTTTCTGGTGAGAATAGCTTCGTTTGCGTGTCTAATTTTTCTGGTTTTTTTTTTGTCATTTTGTTTTGACTAGGATTAAAGGAAAATGATGTGCCCTTTTGTCTTTGTCAGCTTTTGAATTGTGTTTAACATGTTTTCATCAACTTTTGAATGTTCATATCATTTGTGTTTTATTTATTTATTTATTTTTGTGAACAACTTTATTGAATAATCATCATATTTTCTGTACTTTGTTTTTTTTTTTTTTTTAATAATAATAATAAATAAATTGTTTGTTTTCTTGACAGAGTTTTCAGAAGGAATAGGAATAATTTCAACTTTTAGCTGGTAATTTAGATGCTGGGACATGTTTTTCTAGAGTATTTTTAATTGATTGTGTGTATTTGATCAGCAAAATCAATTACATCAAAATTTAGCTGAGTAATTGAATTCTAGTGATGGGATTGAGATGGGCTGGCCATAGTTTCAATTTGGGATTTTCGAAATCGATCGGAAAAAATAATATGAATATGGTGAATCTCGCTGTTCCCTCAAAACCTTTTATTCTCAGATTATGTGTCATCAAAGTGGTTTATGCAGATATCGTAACTTCACATGAATTTGCCTGCTCTAACTACTAACTGTCGGATTAGTTTGTGCTTGCATTTTTATTTTGTTCCCTGATTGGATATTCAGGATTTCGATGGGATAGGCAATGGATAGTAGTTAATCACAAAGGGAGGGCATATACTCAAAGGAATGAATCAAAACTTGCTCTGGTTCAGGTAGAGCTGCCAAATGAGGCATTTTCCGAGGGATGGGAACCTACTAAGAGCTCATATATGGGTAAAATCAATATTCTTCTATCTTGCAACAACGATTTTGATATAGTAGTTATTGCATCTGTTCCTGCAATATTTTATAGCCAGATTACTATACCGATTTGGAATTGAAGAAAATTTGTTTTTCGTGAATAGATCTTCTTTATTTATCTACAATTAGGATTCGTTATATTATTAATATGTTAGTAAAGTTAAATGGCACTTTCTTTGATATCCAAAATGATGTCATGATTTTTTATTTATTCTTCTATATGATTATTAGGTTGCTTTAAGTTTGATTATCTATTGTGAAACAAAAGTCATAGTATGTATTATCTTGACTGTTCTTAGTTTTGTGTCTGATTAGCTGCTAGCCTTCTCTCTAAATTCAAAATTCAATCTGCTTCTATCTATCCATCAATATTAAAGTTGTTTTCCAAAACTTATTCTCATTTTACATGGTTAGATTTAGTAAAATTAAGTTATTTGGAAGAGAGGTTTTGCTATTTTTTCCTCGAAAGGAATGACCACGGTTAAATAGCATTTTGAATTTGGGATTGATGGGCACTGTTAAATAATTCTGCTTTCTGTCAGTCTGTGGTGCTTGGTCTTCATATTTTTGAACAAATTGAGTGTTTGTTATTTTATTCTTCTCCGTATAGGAGGTAATTTATAGGATAATTACAAAAAAGGAATAGAGATACAATAGGAAACAAATACCTACAAAGAAGCTAATTGATTCTAAGCTAAATAAATCAAATAAGTCAACTATACAATCTTCCTAATTAACCACAATATTCCAACACTCCCCTTCAAGTTGGTGCATAGATGTCACTCATGCCCAACTTGCTAATTGATTCATGAAAGTTCCTCCCATTAATGGCCTTTGTAAGGATATCTGCAAGTTGATCCTTACTTGGTACATGCGGAAGCTCAATTATTTTTTCTTCTAATTTCACTTTGATGAAGAATTGATCAATCGCCACATGTTTGGTACGATCATGTTGGATAGGATTATTGGCAATCTGTACTGAAGCTTTATTATCACAATATAGCTTCATGCTATCCTTTTGGTGAAATCCCAAATCACCTAATAAGTTCTTCAACCATAGTAATTCAGTGATTCCTTGGGCAATCCCTCGGAATTCTGCTTCAGCACTAGATCGTGAGACCACAGTCTGTTTCTTACTCCTCCAAGTGACTAGGTTACCTTCTACAAAGGTGAAATAACCAGACGTAGATCTTCGATCACTGGCATTCCCAGCCCAATCAGCATCCGTGTATCCCTCGATGCCTAAGTGTTCATGTCGAGAGAACATTAATCCTCTGCCAGGAGCTCCTTTCAGATACCTTAGAATTCTTAGAACCGTATTCATGTGGCTCTCAGTGGGAGCATGCATAAACTGGCTCACCACGCTCACTGCATAAGCAATATCATGACGTGTATGTGAAAGGTAGATAAGCTTACCTACAAGTCTCTGATATCTTTCCTTATTTGTTGGAGTTTGATTAGGGTGATCTGGACACTCACATAACTTGTGATTCTGATCCATAGGGGTATCTGCTGGTTTGCTAGCAAGCATCCCAGTTTCTGCAAACAGATCAAGAACATACTTTCGTTGACTGAGGAAAATCCAATATTTTGATCGGGCTACCTCAATTCCCAGAAAGTACCTTAGCAATCCCAAATCTTTCATTTCAAACTCCGTAGCCAAGTAACCTTGAAGAGCAGTCATCTCTAGATCATCATTTCCTTTGACAATCATATCGTCAACATAAACAATCAGAACAGTGATTTTATCACCTTTTCTTTTGAAGAAAAAAATGTGATCCGAATTACTCTGAAGGTACCCGAATCTCCTCACGGACATACAGTCGCCCAAACCAGGCTCTAGGAGATTGTTTCAGTCTGTAAAGAGCCCTTTTTAGCTTACATACTTTGCCAGTTTGAGACTCTAAACCGGGAGAGAGCTCCATATAGACTTCTTCACTTAGTTCCCCATGTAGGAAAGCATTCTTCACATCGAACTGTTTCAATGGCCAATCCAAGTTCACTGCCAGTGATAGAAGTACCCTAACAGTGTTTAACTTGGCTACTGGAACAAACGTCTTCTGGTAGTCAACCCCGTAAGTCTGAGTATACCCTTTGGCAACCAACCTAGCCTTGTACCTTTCAATTGAGCCATCTGCTCTGTGCTTAATGGTATAGACCCATCGACACCCAACAGCCTTCTTTCCTTTAGGTAGATCCACTATCTCCCAAGTACAATTTTTCTGTAAAGCTTTCATCTCCTCATCCATGGCACGGACCCAATTCTGGTCTGTCAGTGCATCCTGCAATTTACTAGGAATAGATACAGAGGATAATTGATGTGCAAAAGCTTTAAAGGTTTCAGATAGCCTGTGAGTTGAGGTGTAATCAGTAATAGAGTAAAGGGCCTTGCTATCTGCTGGAGGTCGCTCAGGGGAAAAACCAACCGTACAGGTGGTCTATGTTCTCGACTAGGATACTGTCTAGTAGATAGACTGGGGTCAGGATCTGTGTGATTTTCACTAGACAAGTCATTAGATAAAGTAGTGTGTTTAGGAATCACCTCAGGAGTATTTTCCACCTCAGAGTCCGATTGATGAACTAGTGTTGGAGAAGGGGAAGTAAGGGGTTGTGCAACTTGTATGGGAACTAACTCCCCCTGTTTCTCTTTCCCTTTATTTCGCCTTTCATACACCTTTAAAGTTGATTCTATCTTTTCTGTGAGACTCCTAGGTACCTCACTTTCTACTTCAGAAGACAGACTTGTAGGCACAATAGGTACATCATTCTCAGGAGATAGACTTATAGGCATATTCAGACTAATAGGTATATCACTCTCTGCCTTAGGAGACTTCTCTTCATAGTTTGGATTCCCCTCCTGAAGAGGAGTTTCTGGGGAAAAATACGCCTGATTTTCCCAAAACGTAACATCCTGTGAAACGAACACCTTGTGAGACGGAGGATGATAACATTTGTACCCCTTTTGGGAGCTAGAGTAGCCTATAAAGACACATTTAAGGGCACGCGAGTCTAATTTTCCTCGATGAGGAGAATGAACATGTGTATATACCACACACCCAAAGACCCGAGGGAGAACATGTAAGGCAGAGGTAACATCACAGTAATGAGACAGAGACTGTAGTGGGGTCTGGAAAGACAAAACACTGGACGGCATGCGATTAATGAGATATGCAGCAGATAAGACAGCATCACCCCAAAAAGATTTAGGCATATGTATTTCGAGCAATAAAGATCGTGCAATCTCTAAAAGATGACGATTTTTATGCTCGGCTGTGCCATTTTGTTGTGGAGTATGTGCACAAGATGTTTGGTGGAGAATACCGTTTCGTAAACAAAAGGTTTTGAAATTATGATTGAGATATTCCCCACCATTATCAAAGTGTAAAACTTGAATTTTCTTATGAAACTGTTTGTAGACCATGTGATAAAAATTTTGAAAAACATCACATACATCACTTTTATTTTTTAAAAGGAAAATCCAAGTCATACGTGTGCAGTCATCAATAAATGTAACAAACCAACACATACCAGATGCAGACACAACATTAGAGGGACCATATACATCAGAATAGACAAGAGAAAATGGCATAGAGCTCCTATTATTATTACTAGAAGGAAAAACAATGCGATGATGTTTTGACAGAACACATGTTTCACATTGAAAATTATTTTGACCAGTAAACGAGGATGGAAATAAAAACTTAAGGTACCCAAATGAACAATGTCCTAAGCGTCTATGCCAAAGATAGATATTATTTTCCTTATCAGAGTTGACTTGTACTACTCTTTGAGGTTGGCTAGATGAGCGTGAAGAGCCCAAAGGACTATCTGTTGTAAAGTAGTACAACCCCCCTCTTTCCCTACCAGTTCCAATCGTCTCCTTGGTGTAAATGTCCTGAAACACACAATGAGTAGGCCAGAAGGTGACAGTGCAGTTAAGAGATTTAGTGATCTGACTGATAGAGAGTAAGTTATTAGATAAGGTAGGCACATGTAAAACAGATGATAAGTGTAAAGATGAAGTTAATGATAGAGATCCAGCCCCATTAACTGGGGTGGGTGTACCATCAGCATATGACACACTACATGTTTCGGTTGAACTATAATGACTAAATTTTTTTGAATCAAAAGTCATGTGATCTGTTGCACCAAAATCAATTATCCATGTATTATTACTAGAAATTGTAGAAGTACTAAAAGTAGAATGTAGTGTACCTGAACCAGACATAGTAGCAGCGGAAGCAAAAGAATAGAAAATACCCGGAGTTTGGCAGTAGAACAGTAAATCTGGCACTCAGAACAGTAAATCCGGCACTCGGAACAGTGAAACCGGTAGTTAGAACAGTAAAACGGGGGCAAGGTACTGTAGCATTACTGTAGCAGGACGGTAGATTAAGTACTGTAGTACAGTACTGTAGACACAATGTAGCAGTTGTGAGTTTTTTTTTTTTGGGTCTTTGATCTGCACAAGTACACTGAAGCTATGTGGGTTGCCGGATCTTGTAGGATGACCGTCGGCAACGTGCGACGTCGGCGTGGGTTGCTGTCTGAGAGATCGGCGACGTGGGTCGCTGCTGGAGAAAGAAGACAGTGGATCGGGTCGAGTGGTTGGACAAGAGCGACGTGGATTGCTTAATCTGATCAAATGAGAGGTTGATGATAGTGGTGAGGTCATCGGAAAGTAGTTTAGGTCGTCGGAAAGTAGTTTGGTGGAAGAACCGATGGGACGGTTCACCGGAAAAATAGAACAACATTATTCTGTTGTTTTAGTAGGCAGCAGTACTGGTCAAAGCAAGAAAAAACGAAAAAGAAAAAATTTTGGAAATAGAAAAGAACCCTAAATTTGTTTGGGCTCTGATACCATGAACAAATTGAGTGTTTGTTATTTTATTCTTCTTCGTATAGGAGGTAATTTATAGGAGAATTACAAAAAAGGAATAGAGATACAATAGGAAACAAATACCTACAAAGAAGCTAATTGATTCTAAGCTAAATAAATCAAATAAGTCAACTATACAATCTTCCTAATTAACCACAATATTCTAACAATTTTGCATTGTCTTGAAATGTAGATTTTATTTCAATGAATATGACAACAATCTTTTCCTTATTGTTGTGGATTTTGTAAGAACATATGTGCTTGTTTTTTCTTTTCAAATAGCACATCATTGTTGTTTTGCTTATTCTTATCATGTGATTTTCAATGTAACCTAATATTTACTAAATTTTGCAGCAATAAGAGCTCCAGGTATGGATATGCTCAAGATTTCACTGAGTAGACCACGTGATGTAACTGATGGTGTTTCTGTATGGGAGTGGTCTGGGTCTGCATTGGATGAGGGAGCTGAAGCAGCAAACTGGTTCACGAATTATATTGGGAAAACAAGTCGGCTTGTTCGTTTTGATGCAGGTTTGGTCTAATTTTTGGTGCATTTCATAAGAATGAGTTATTGAGTGCACTATGGGCATAGGTGCATAATTTACAATTTAGGAAAACGATTTTTCATGCTGCTACAGTTGCAAAAAAAAAAAAAAAAAAATAGATGGTCATAATGAGGCTACATTATTTACTACTGCAGCATCACAAACTAGGCCTGTGGATTCTGCATATGCTCATGGACACAAAGTTATGTTTTCCGATCAGTATCCATTTATGCTGTTGTCTCAGGTTAGTCAACTTGAGAAACATGAAATGTAGTTGCTAGTAGTTACATGATATCTCAAACCTTAAGCTTATCAATGTGTCGTTTGCAGGAATCTCTGGATGCATTGAATAAGCTTCTCAAGGAGCCTGTTCCAATTAACCGTTTTAGACCCAAGTATATATCATATCATATCTTTTCATTATAAAGTGGTACCATATTCAATGGAAGACTTCTCAATTCTTGTGATTCCCAGCTTCAAATTTTTTATCTTCAATAGTTTTCATTATGATATGCCACCTTAGAGCCCATACTAACAACTGTGCGTCCTAGATTCATATTATTGATTTGTCTGGTTTCAGTGCCACTACTGTTTTCTTATATGCTTAGTGTATGAATCTCTTAAATGGTAATACTTGCATGTGACAGCATCCTCGTTGAAGGCTGTGAGCCATTTTCGGAGGACTTATGGACAGAGTTGAGGATAAGCAAGTTCACATTTCAAGGTGTCAAGCTATGTTCCCGCTGTAAGGTAAAATGCTATCCTTTTGCATATTTGCATGTCCATTTTACGAACCTCTGTGTTTTGCAGTAGCCTAGGCTAGGCAAGTTGTACTTAGCAAGATAAACAATTTAAGAAATTACATGCGGCTTCTCTATTGAGGTCAGTTGATGCCCAGGTGCTCGCTGAAACTGGATCTCTACTGGTGGGAGAAAGTCATGTTTTGTAGAGTATTATCACTATAAGTTTTCACAAGATTCTGGAAGACATTTCGGTTTATAATTCTTTTTCAATCCCTTGCTATATAATATATGACAAAATTAAATCATTCAATAACATTTTTCTTACAAGCAGAAACCAACTTATGTATGCATACTACAAAAAGGGTGCTCAGTAGGTTTATGTATCTTAACCGGGATTAAATCATTCGATATGATCTGTTACAAGCAGAAACTGAAGTATGCATACTAAAAAAAAAAAAAAAGATTTTATCTGTTGTGTTTTTAATACTTGGGAAGACGTTTTCCAGATACCAACTATCAATCAAGATACTGGGATTGCTGGTTCTGAACCAACTAATACTCTAAAGGAATTCAGATCTGATAAAGTTTTGCTTCCAAATCGAAATCAGCAGGGAAAGGTGAGATTCGCATCCAAAACTTTCAACCGTGATCTTCTATTACATAATAATGATGATTATGATGATGTTTTTTGCTTGCAGGTTTACTTTGGGCAGAACTTGGTTTGCAAAGACAACCTGACCGAAGGAAAAGGAAACATTGTTAAAGTGGGAGATCCTGTGTTTGTCCTGAGGAAGATCTCTTCTGTTGCAGAAGCAGCAGCTTGAATGAAGTATTATATACCGGCAAAGGGCGCTCATTCAGTCCAGACATTACGTTCAAGTCTGGTGGGAAATATAAAATATAAATAAATAAATAAAATTCTGTTGTTTTATTAGTATACTATGGAATAAGATTACAGCTTGCTTGCTTTAATGATATATTCTATTTGAATATACCTGTGTAATTAGAATCTTCCATACATGAAGTACTTTTAATAAGCGATTTTGCATTAACTGCGTTTGAATTTTTTAAATGTGATGGAGAATCATCATAATGATGATACATGATACATCCATTGAAGGCTGTTAAAAAAAAAAAAAAAAAAAAAAAAAAAAAAAAATCAAAATTAATTATCTTTGTTTAGTGGATTATAGTAATGTTCAAATTTAATATCCATTTATATAGTAACATTATTGTGTTTAACTATTACAATTTAAGGTTTAGGCTTTTAGAGAAAGGGATCACAACTTGAACCTGTAATATCATTGAGGTGGGTGTGAGAGGCGTTGCCATATATGTTCTATGCATGTTTTACATTATTCGAACTTATTAGATTTTTTTCTTATTGAATTGTTATAATTAATTCGGAATGTAGATGAAGGGGACATGAACCGAACACACTCCAATCATGAAATGGGAAAATGAATCCTTTTTCCATTGCATTGTTGATATCCGTTCACTGTTAATGAAGTTTTTTTTTTTTTCAAAATAAAAGAGGAAAAATGGTAAAAGTGGATTGAATTTATATTTACATAATAATATGGACGCGTAGGATTCAGCGGATTGATAAAACCAAACCACTGGCCACATTCATGACAACAACCAACAAGTTGAAAATGGGGGAGGTTTGTCTCTTTTTTTCCCCTATAAATAGGACCCTCAGTAAGGCAAAGAGAAGCAATAAGAGAAGGCAAGAAGCAATTCTATATTCTGTGTTTCCAGAGAGAGTTCCAGAGAGTTGTGAGAATCTGAGAGAAATTTTGTATTTTGTATAATTTCTCAAATAATATCAGTTTGCTGCCTCCCGTGGATGTAGGCAATTGTCGAACCACGTAAACATCTACGTTTGTGTGTTGTGTGCATTTTTCTGTTTAATTTCTGGTCATTTCCGCAACAAATTGGTATTAGAGCTTTGGTTTTGATCAAGTCCAGAAATTTCGAAGTGCTCAAATCTCTGTTTGGAGGATATCGTTGTGTTCCTCTCAGAAATACGATTCCAACGCAACTGACCGCGTCTCAATCGGAGCTCTAATGAACTCTCTAGCTCCGATCAAAGTTTGGTCAAACCTGGAAAAATTTCCAGAAATTTTCTACAAATTTCCAAAAATTTTCTACAAATTTCTCAACGAAGAAGATGACCACGTCAACGCCACATCATTGTCCAGTCATCGCCACATCAGCACAGTCATCACCACATCATCGCTCGGTCAGTGCCACGTTGTTGCACAGTCAGCATCCAGTCAGTGACACGTCATCGCTCAGTCGGCGAAAGTCAGCAACTAGTCAGCGCCACATCAGTGTCCAATCATCGCCACATCAGTGTCCACTCAGCGCCACTAGCGACACGTCATCGAAACGTCAGCACTACAACTGTTCCAAAGTCAAGGAATATTCCGTCAGCAGAGAATATTCCGTTATCCTAACAGAATATTCCCAAGTCAATTCGGTCCAGAAGTGTTTTTTGCCAAAATCAGTGCAATTTTCACTCGTTTTTGACCGAGTCGGACTTGTTTCCAGCTATTTCGACCATTCCAGACATAACTGTGCCATCAGTTTCAGCTAATTCAGCTTGTAAGTACTTTCTTTACTTATTCAAGCTTTATTAACTCTGTTTTTCGAGCACGATGGTAGATCCAAACGCTGGAGAAATTTTGGAAAAATCAACTGAAGCTCAAACATCAGCATCAACCAGTAGTACATCAGCATCAACTAGCAGTTTTTAGCAAAGAAGCTCATTGTCAAATGCAAAGTTTGATATTGAGAAGTTTGATAGTACCAACAACTTCGGCATGTGGCAATGTGAAGTTCTAGATTTATTATTCCGGAAAGGATCAGATATTGCCTTGAGTTCCAAACCCAAGGATATTTCCGATGAAGATTGTAACTATTTAAATCGTCAAGCCTGCGGCATAATTCGGTTGTGTTTAGCCAAGGACCAGAAGTACTTTGTCATGAAAGAGACTATGGCATCAAGTCTCTAGAAAAAGCTGGAGGACAAGTACATGACGAAAAGCATAGAGAAACGTCTCTACCTGAAGAAGAAGCTCTTTCGTTTCCAGTACAAGAAAGGTATTTCTATGATTGAGCATTTGAATAATTACAATAAAATTCTCGCTGATTTACAAAATTTAGATGTTGAAATTACCGATGAAGATAAGGCATTGCTGTTGTTAAATTCCTTACCTAATACCTATGAACATTTAACCACAACTCTGTTATATGGAAAGGAAGAGGTTAAATTCATAGATGTTTCTAATGCTCTAGTGAATAATGAGTATCTGAAGAAGGATCAGCTTGATCACAGTGACTCAGCATTAGAAGCGCTAACTGTTGCCCGAGGAAGGATAAACAACAGAAGATCTGAAGTGCCCAGTGAGCGTGGTAAATCTCGCTCAAAATCAAGAGGAGCATCTCACTCAAAGCCAAAAGGAGAATCATCATTCAGACGTCCTACGAAGAACGAGTGTGCCTATTGTCACCCGAAAAGGCACTGAAAGAAAGATTGTCCAAACAAAGGCAAATCTAATGTGAATGTTACAAGTAAAGCTGATAATGAAGAGGATTCAGCTTTTACAGTTTCATCATCAGAAAGCCATTCTAATAGATGGATTCTAGATTCTGGCTGTTCATATCATATGTGTCCCAACAGGCAGTGGTTCTCAAGCTTCCAAGAGCTTGACGGAGGAGTTGTACTTATGGGCAATGACAACACCTGTCAGACGAAAGGGATAGGAACTGTTCGCCTGAAGATGCACGATGGTACAATCAGACGATTGACAGACGTCAGGTATGTCCTTGATCTGAAGAAGAACCTCATTTCACTGGGGGTCCTAGACTCTAGCGGTTACAAGGTGACCATGGAAGGTGGAGTTCTGAAGGTTGTACGAGGTGCATTATTGGCAATGAAAGGTACTCGACAGAGAAATTTATATTTCCTGGACGGGTACATAGTCACAGGGAGAGCAACCGTCTCCAGCAATTTTGACGATGAAGCATCTAATACTTCCCGACTCTGGCACAAGCGCTTAGGGCATGTCGGAGAGAAGGCTTTGCAAGGTTTGTTAAAGCAAGGTCTTCTGAAAAGTGAAAAGACTGGTAAACTTGATTTCTGCGAACATTGTGTCATGGGCAAGCAGACGAGAGTCAAGTTCGACACCGCCATTCATCGTACAAAAGCAACATTAGATTACGTTCACACTGATGTTTGGGGGCCTTCCAAAAAATGATTTATTAGGAGGTAAACATTATTTTGTGACATTTATTGATGATTTCTCCAGGTATGTCTGGGTATACACCATGAAGCACAAAGATGAAGTTCTGGATATCTTTCTTCAATGGAAGAAGATGATTGAAACTCAGACAGGCAGAAAGATTAAAAAGCTCAGATCAGACAATGGCGGGGAATATAAATCAGATCCTTTCATGAAGTATTGTCAGGATGAAGGGATAATTAGAAATTTTACAGTTCCTAGCACACCACAGCAGGACGGTGTAGCAGAACGGATGAACCTTACTTTAGTGGAGAAAGTTCGGTGTATGCTTTCTCAATCTGGCCTAAGGAAGGCATTCTAGGTAGAGGCTCTGATGTATGCCTCTCATATAGTCAACAGACTACCTGCATCTGCACTTGATGGGAAAACTCCCAAAGAGGTATGGTCTGGACAACCTATTTCTGATTATGACCGATTGTATATATTCGGATGTCCAGCATACTTTCATGTTACTGAATCCAAACTGGATCCTAGAGCCAAGAAAGCTATGTTCGTAAGCTTTAGTGAAGGAGTCAAGGGATTCAGACTATGGAATTCCGAGTCAAAGAAGATCATCTTAAGTCGAGATGTTACCTTTGACGAATCCGCGATGCTGAAACAGACACTTCGAGACACAGAAAATGAGAATCCAAACTCTCTGCAACATGTGGAGTTTGAGGTTCCCAAGAAGTTAGATAAAGCTTCCCTAACAGTTAATGGTCCTGATGATCAGGATGAGATATCAATTGAGGTGGAGGATTCAGCACCATTATCTGATATCAGACAACAGCCAAAGTCTATTGCCACTAGCAGACCGAAAAGAGACATTCGAAAACCTGCCCGTTACACAGACATGGTGGCATACGATCTTCCAGTGACTGATGGTGATGTCCCGTACATCTACAGAGAAGCTATGGACAGTACGGATAATGTCAAGTGGAAGATGGCGATGGATGAATAGATGCAATCACTTCACCATAATGAAACTTGGAAGCTGACACAACTTCCAAAGGGAAAGAGAGCTATAGGGTGCAAATAGGTCTATGCCAAGAAGAAAAGTGCTCCTGGCAAAGACAACATCAGATACAAAGCCAGATTGGTAGCAAAAGGCTACGCACAGAAAGAAGGAGTAGACTACAATGAGGTATTCTCACCTATTGTCAAGCATTCGTCTATTCGGATCCTATTGACTTTGGTTGCACAATTTGATCTCGAGTTAGCTCAACTCAACGTGAAGACCGCATTCCTCCATGGTACTTTGAACGAAGAAATTTATATGTCTCAGCCAAAAGGGTTCAAAGTTCCAGGACATGAGAATTGGGCTTGCAAGCTGAACAAGTCCCTGTATGGTTTGAAGTAGTCACCGAGACAGTTGTATAAGCAGTTTGACAGCTTCATGATGACTCAACAGTACACACGCAGTCATTTTGATCACTGTGTATACTTCCGTAAACTCCAAGATAGTACATTTGTCTATTTGCTCTTATATGTGGATAATATGCTGATAGCATCTAAGAGCAAGGTGGAGATCGACAGGCTGAAGGCTCAATTGAGCTTAGAGTTCGACATGAAGGATCTTGGAGAGGCCAAAAAGATTCTTGGTATGGAAATCAAAAGGGACAGAGCAAAAGGTACCATCTGTTTGACACAGACTCAGTATTTGAAGAATGTACTTCAGAGGTTTGGCATTGATAGCAAGTCTAAACCTGTAAGTACACCGTTGGCTCCATATTTCAAACTAAGTGCACTAATGTCACCGACTATTGATGATGCAAAAAGGCAAATGGATCATGTTCCATATGCAAATGCTGTTGGTGACTTGATGTATGCGATGGTGTGTACTAAACCTGACATTTCACACGCCGTAAGTATGGTGAGCCGTTACATGCACAATCCTGGTAAATGCCACTGGCAAGCAGTGAAATGGATTCTACGGTACATTCAGGGTACTGTAGATGTTGGTTTGAAGTTTGAGAGAGATCAGACGGTTGACAAACATATCGTAGGATATGTTGATTCTGATTATGCTGGTGATCTTGACAAGCGTCGGTCTACTACTGGTTATGTATTCACTATGGCAGGAGGACCAGTAAGTTGGAGATCGACTTTACAATCAACAGTGACTTTGTCTACTACTGAGGCGAAGTATATGGCTGTAACAGAAGCTTTCAAAGAAGCCATTTGGTTTCATGGTTTGATCAAGGACTTGGGCATTGTTCAGGAAAACGTGGAGATTTTCTGTGACAGCCAGAGTGTCATTTGTTTGGCAAAGAACAAGGTCCATCATGCTCGCACCTAGCATATAGATGTTCGTTACCACTTTGTTCGGGAAATAGTAGATAAAGGGAATATTCTACTTTAGAAGATCGGAACTGCAAACAATCATGCGGATATGTTAACAAAGGTAGTAATAGGGATCAAGTTCCAACATTGTTTGAACTTGATCAATATCTCTCGAGCCCGTAGTGCCTAAGGGCAAAATGGAGGCAGCATTGATTGGTGGATTCTCGCCAAGGTGGAGATTGTTGACAAATTTGGCTCAACTTCCACCTTCCAGCTACCACCTGCATTGTTGACAATGGAGAAAACCAAACCACCAGCCACATTCATGACAACAACCAACAAGTTGAAAATGGGGGAGGTTTGTCTCTGTTTTTCCCCTATAAATAGGACCCTCAGTAAGGCAAAGAGAAGCAGTAAGAGAAGGCAAGAAGCAATTCTATATTCTGTGCTTCCAGAGAGAGTTCTAGAGAGTTGTGAGAATTTGAGAGAAATTTTGTATTTTGTATAATTTCTCAAATAATATCAGCTTGCTGCCTCCCGTGGACGTAGGCAATTGCCGAACAACGTAAATATCTGTGTTTGTGTGTTATGTGCATTTTTCTGTTTAATTTCTGGCCATTTCCGCAACAATTTTGTTTTTGTTTAAAAATATTTTTGACATCTTTTCTTGATAAACTGATCCGCAATGAAGAAGCCGAATCAATCAATTGCCATGTCCAGGAAAGCATACCGGAGTGGAAAAAAGCCTCTCGGTGACATCTCGAAGAAGAAACAAGAGAACGGTTTGAAAGTGAGCGTTGTGGCAAAGGAAGACGAACAAATTAGTGAGGAATGGTTCCTTCACGATCATCAAAAATGCATCGACTGTCTATCAGTATCGCCACCAGATTTTGAAGAACTATATAAATGTAATGGTAAACAAACTTCACAATCATTTTAATGTTTGTCTGGTACTTTACAATCTTATTTTTGGTTGATTTTCTTCTTTTTCATTTAGATTTCTTCAACCGGTCACCATCATCTTCAGATGTGGAACCATAAGAGATTGCTGATCCTGAACCGAAAGAGATGCCTTACGATTGGATCTTGGATGAGAAAGAGATGGCTGATCGTCATTGGATGAGACTGGTTCAGAGGAATTCTGATAGTCAACGGATGGAACTGGAACTGGAACTGGAACTGGAAGATGACATGGATGAGATGGCTGATCTCGAAGACCAACCTCTATGGAAGGACGAGGAACCAAACTGGTCTCCTATCAACTTTGCGTTAAAAGAAGATTTATCACTCTAATCGCAACAACTTTATGTTTGCTCTGCTCTCACAATGCAACTCAAATGTTTGTCTGTTAACATTTTGTACTAGGATTGCTCTTTCAACTAGTCTCTCTCATGAGACTTCAGGCATAAGTGTAGTTCAGTTCCAATTTTCTTGACTAGGATTCAGCTTTTGAATTGTGTGTAACAATTAACATGTTTGAATTCTTGTGATGCCATCACAATTGGGGTATTGAAATTGATTGGTAAAATAGCACGAATATGCATGGTGATACTGTGGGTTCAAATTTAATATCCATTTATGTAGTAACATTATTATGTTTAATTATTACAATTTAAGGTTTAGGCATTCAGAGAAGGGAATGCTATCCACATTTCCTATTTGTCTTTCCCACTTATTGTTTAACACGTATACACTTTTTTATTTAATAAAAAGCTCTCACTTTTTGCTACAAAACTTATTTACATCTTTACCCACTTATTAATGAAATGATAGAAATAGTCATCAAGGTTAAAGACATAAACAAACTTTGTAGTAAAAAATGAGAGTCTTTTATTAAATGAAAAAGTGTATATGTGTCAAACAATGAGTGAAAAAGGGTAAATGGGAAATGCAGATAGCATTCCCCTTTAGAGAAAGAGATCGCAACTTGAACCCATAATATCATTGAGGTGGGTGTGAGGGACATGTACACATGCCATATGCCTACTTGGTCATTGGGGATTTGATATGTTTTGAATCGAATGGATGTTCTACCATATACGAATTCATTGGATTTTTTATTATTGAATTGTTATAATTGATACGGGATTTAAAAGGGGGGAGCATAACTCGAACACACAACCTTAATTGTGTATATGTGAAGGGTTTATTACCGATCAACCTTGTCACATCCTATTCTTCGGATTTTAACCGAGGTAAAGGTGATGTAAATAAGAAATAAAAACTAATTGTATTTAGGTGGTGTTTGCTTGGTTGAATCAAGTATAGAATGGGAAAATGGATTTAATTTATTTTTATAATTAATTTGAATTTGTTTTGAATTTTGTTTTTACAAAAAAAAAAAAAAAAAAATGTTAGAAAAGATATTGTAAAAGTATTGGGTCGTGGTCTATAACCCTTGTCCAAGTAAGTATCCATTGTTTTGAATTTATTTATCTTAAAATAATTTTTTTAGTATAATTTTTTTTATTCAATACAAATATATAATTTAATTTATTTTGATAAATATAAAAATGAAAAGTTAAAGAGGGGGCGATTTTGTCCAAGTAAAAATTATTATCGAAATGAGAAAATTGCACCAAACTTTTCAGGGGTTTCACCTTTCGCACCTAAAAACAACTTTATAGTTAATTGACTGGTTAATTGCACTAACTTAACCTTAGTTTATTAAATCTAACAAGAATTCAAAATGATATCCTAAATTAATACAAACACTCTCTGTCATCAAGTTAATCGGTTAACTTTAACGGTTGACTAACCTTGACAATTGGAAAGCCAAATATACCCTACCACATCATCATAAATATAAATTGTTTTTTTTTTTTAATTAAAATTGAAAAATCAATTTTTTTTTAAAGCAAAATAATCTATCCACAGTGGAGATCCACCGCCGAAAGAAACAAGAGATCTTTGACGATCTCTTACATTTTGGAAGAGATCTTCACCAATCTCGAAGATTGACCTCCTGAAATTTATAGAGGAGGCTTCTCCGTGAATTGAGGATGTTTCCGTAGGCGGTCAATATAAATATATTTTTTCAATTTTAATTAAAAATATTTTATATTTGAGATAATGTGGCATGAGTATATTTGGTTTTCCATAGATCAAGGTTAGTTAACTGTTAAAATTAACGAATTGACTTGATAGCAAGTGGTATTTGTGTTAATTTTGGGTATCTTTATGAAATCTTACTAGATTCAAAAGTAAGAGTAAGTGAAATTAACCCTTAATTGACATTCACCTACTTAGCGTTAGTTAAACTTAACTATTAACCAAGTTTTACTGTCAAAATACCAAAATGCTCTGCAAATTCTTAATTAAATTTTTTAAGAAAATCAGTTTTTTTTAATGGATCTTTACCATCCGTCTCTTTAGATGGTTGGTGGAGATCAATTTTTTCTTTAAAAAAATAATAAGTTAAAATCAATAATTTATTATAAAAATTTAAAGAAAAAGAAAAATGTGAAAAAGAAAATTAGAAAAAGAAGAAGTAGAACTGATGGAGATCCATCGCCGTTGATGGAGATCCCGTAAAGGGGACTCCATCATGAGCGATGAAGATCCCATCTCCATCGTGAGGCGTCAACGATGGAGATGGGGTCTCCATTGCCGACGATGAAGATTCATTTACGGTATCTCTATCTACGACGATGGGGATGATGGAGACCATTGTTTGGGTCTCCATTGTCTCCATCGATAGAGATGGCTCTCTATGATGGAATTCAGTTGAACCGGCACAGATCCAATTTATCCTTTTATTCTTGGGGTTTTTACAATTTGGTCCCAACCTAATTGAGAAAAGACATTTTTTTTACTTGCTAATTGATTTTTCAATAAATTGGTCCTAATATAATTCAAAATAAAATAAATTGGTCATAAAATACAACAAATTGGTCCTAACTTTTTACTAACCTTAGGATCAATTTGTTGTATTTTGAATTATATTAGGACCAATTTATTGAAAAATCAATTAGCAAGTAAAAAAGTATCTTTTCCCAATTAGATTGGGAACAAATTGTAAAAACTTTTTTTTTTTTTTTTTTTTTTTTTTTTTTTAATTTGATATCTCCACCAGTGGAGATCAGTCCATCTGTTTTAATATATATATATATATATATATATATATATATTTTAATATGTTTTAGTTTCTTTTTAAAAAAATTTATTCAAATTTTTTAAAATATGCGCTGTGACAAAAAAAACCCTTGAATGCCTTGATTATGATGGTCAAACTTTTGGTAGGGGAGGTTAATGTCAATTAAACATAAAGTTATTTATAGGTATAAAATGGAAAACCTCAGGGAGTTTGGTGTAATTTGCTCTATTGAAATTGTTGGCATAGGGAATTAGGGCTTAGTTTCACAATTTCTGCCATTAACAGAGTACGGTCCCTCTTTAATCTCTGAAACTCAACCTTTCTAAAACCAAATTCCCATCTTCGAGTCTCTGCCGTCTTCAGCTGTATTCGCCGAGAATCACAAGCCGAGTGTTCTATTCGCCGGGGTCTTCCAATGGCTGCCGTACTCGAACTCGCGCCGGTGCCGTCTTCGAACAGCGACGTCTTCGCCAGAAATCACACGCCGAGCGATCTCTTCAGGTCGCTGCAGCTTTGTTCTCTTGTTCTTGCTGGTTCGTTTTTTTTCTGAGAAAACCTTGTAGAACCATGCGAAAATGGTCAATATATCCTTCTAAAACCCTTTTCACCAGCTCACTCATCAACAAACAGTCTTTAATCACAATACCAAGTAAGAGTTCTCATCGGTTCTTTTCTGTTCTTAGTTCATTTTCAACAAGTAAACACATGGAAACTGAACCTGAAAACAAAGATGAATCCGACCAGCCAATCTCGGACCAAATCTTCAAGTCTGGTCCAAAACTGGGTTCTTATAAAACTGGTGATAAAACCTTTTATTCTCTCATTGAAAACTACGCGAATTCGGGTGATTTTAAGGGTTTAGAAATGGTTTTGTGTCGAATGAGACATGAAAGGAGAGTGTTTATAGAGAAGAATTTTATTGTGATGTTTAAGGCTTACGGTAAAGCCCATTTAGTTGAGGAAGCAATTGGCCTGTTTAGTAGAATGGTTGATGAATTTCAATGTAGAAGGAGTGTTAAGTCGTTTAATTCGGTTCTTAATGTTATAATACAAGAGGGTCTCTATTATCGTGCTTTGGAGTTTTATAAACATGTCGTTAATGCTAAACACATGAACATTTTGCCGAATACCTTGAGCTTTAATTTGGTTATTAAGACCATGTGTAAATTGGGATTGGTGAATGATGCGCTCGAAGTGTTTAGGGAGATGCCAATTAGGAAATGTGTGCCGGATGTGTATACTTATTGTACATTAATGGATGGGTTGTGCAAAGAGAATAGAATTGAGGAGGCGGTTTTGCTATTAGATGAGATGCAAGTTGAGGGTTGTTTTCCTACTCCAGTTACATTCAATGTTCTGATTAATGGGTTGTGCAAGAAGGGTGACTTGGCACGTGCGGCCAAGCTTGTAGACAACATGTTGCTTAAAGGTTGTGAACCAAATGAAGTGACTTATAACACACTTATTCATGGTTTGTGTCTCAAGGGGAATTTGGATAAGGCAGTTAGTCTTTTGGATCGGATGGTATCAAATAAATATGTGCCTAATGAAGTTACGTATGGGACGATTATTAATGGGCTAGTTAAGCAAGGGAAGGCTGCTGATGGAGTTCGTTTGCTGGTTTCCTTGGAGGAAAGACAGTATTGTGTGAATGAATATATTTATTCGACTCTTGTTAGTGGGTTGTTTAAGGAGGGGAAGTCTGAGGATGGAATGAAACTGTGGAAGGAAATGGTGGAAAAAGGCTGTAAACCAAACACTGTGGTTTATAGTGTTCTTATAGATGGGTTATGTCGAGTGGGCAAACCGGATGAAGCTAAGGAAATCTTCACTGAAATGGTAAACAAGGGTTGTATTCCGAATGCTTTTACTTTTAGCTCCTTGATGAGAGGTTTCTTTGAGATGGGTAATAGTGATAAGGCTATTCAGATCTGGAAAGAGATGTCAAATGGTAACTATATATGCAACGAGGTCTGCTACAGTGTGCTCATTCATGGCCTCTGTAAGGATGGGAAGCTCAGGGAGGCTATGATGGTGTGGACACAAATGTTGAGCAGAGGATGGAAACCTGATGTTGTTGCTTATAGTTCAATGATTCATGGCCTCTGCAATGCTGGTTCGATCGAAGAAGCTTTGAAACTTTTCAATGAGATGCTTTGCCAGGAGTCGAAGTCTCAACCAGATGTTGTCACTTATAACATACTATTCAATGCTTTGTGCAAGCAAAGTAGTATCTCTCGTGCAATTGATCTTTTAAATAGTATGATGGACAAGTGTTGTGATCCTGATGTAGTTACATGCAACATTTTTTTGACTGCTTTGAGAGAGAAGCTAGACACACCTCAAGATGGGAGAGATTTTTTAGATGAGCTTGTAGTTCGGCTTTTTAAACGACAAAGAACTTTAGGTGCTATCAATATTGTAGAAGTGATGCTTCAAAAGTTTTTGTCACCCAAAGCTTCTACTTGGCAAAGAGTAGTTGGAGAGCTTTGCAAACCTAAGAAAATTCAAGCAGCCATTGACAAGTGTTGGAGAAACATGTATTGCTGATTCTTTTGGTGAGGCTGTCTCTTGCTAGAATTCTATTAAAAAGTCTTTTATACTCCATTTATTTCATCATTATTTGATCCCATTTAACCTCTTTTTTAATGGAAGTGTTTGTGATTTTAACCTCATTCAGCATAATGGTGTTCTGCTCAAGCCTTGCCCTTGATCCTGAGAGGTTAATCTGGGCAGTGAGTATTGCACAGTCATGGTGCATTAATTTGCAAGTTAGAATTGGTGCACTAGTACAAGATTCAAATATGCTAATACTGTATGCTTTAATGTAGTATCTTCACATTCTTCCAACTGTATCAATCTTATATCTGCAATTTTATTAGTGACTTTTTATTGAAGAAACTGGGACTTTTGTCTATCACTCGATCAATGACTTAAAGAATTATATGTATTTCTGATCCCTCTCTCTCAGTTTCTCTCTGTCTCTCTCACGTGCACAAACATGAAATTACTATTAGATTTGTCCTTGCAAGAAATTCTTATTTCTAGAAGATACATGATAGTGAGAATTCATTGTTAAAATAAAGTGGTTAGACAGATGCCCTTGGAATGGGCATGTATCCATGCCATTTAACAAGTATCTTGTCCTTAAGGTGGCAACTGAATCATGCTAGAAAATGTTTTTCAAGAAATGCAGAATGTGGTGCAAGTAATGATGCTTGCATTTCTTTTTCAGTCTTAAAAAACATTTCGATAATAATGCCTTGATAAGCTTGTGTTTACCTAACACAAGTCATACTATTAGCTAATATGAAGGAATTTGCTAATTTCCTAGCAGTTAAATTGGTTAACATGATCATATCATCTTTTAATAATAAACATTGGACTTATTACTCACTGATGCATTACTAAAATCTTGTAATTACACTATTTGTATATGAGAAGCTCAGAAATTCATCAACCTCTAGCTTCCACGAGTTTCTAGGTTTTATAATGAGTATTATTTCTTTTCCTATTTTTTGGCCTAAATCATAATAATTTACTTGTTGAAGTAATTACCAGTTTACCACTAAAAATTTTGTCCATATAAAATTTAGTTGCAAAAGCTTCCATTGTTCCTGGGTCACTATTTCTCATGTTGTACACGGTAAAGTAATTGTTTAATGTATTGCTTGTCCCATCTTGACTCTTTTATTGATTTATCACTATTTCTCATGTTCTCTGTTATGTCTATCCGTAGGATAACATATTTCTCTTATTTAATTTAGTAATTTTAGGTTTAGATATTCTTAGTTTTGCTTGATTATGGAATTGATAGGACTTTATAATTTTTTTACAGTTGACTATCAATTACTGGACAGATAAACAACATGCTTATGCAAAGATATGGCTTCTCATCACCAGTGGTATTTGCTCTTTGCTTCACCTGGTCAGAGATTTTCATTTTAATATTTTCTCTGATTATAACTGTGTCAATCTGGTTGCACTAAGATAATTATGTTGTTTGTTCTTTCATTCATTTATCAAAGTTTATATTTCCTTTTGAGTAATGGGCACCTCTACATCATTATAGTTCCAATCAGAAGCTGTCTTGTCAGACTCATAAATAAACTGATAATAACCCAACAAAGTTCCATGTTGTTTTGTTGTATTTAAAGTTCCCAAGATAACCTCGTATTAACTGATCAAATCTCTGTGTCTCTCTTCCTTGATTGGTTTGGGTGCTGATATATAGAGTGATCAATTGATGATATATATATATATATATATATATATGAAACATGTTATGGTGTTAAAACTGGTGGGTGTGTTGAGTTTTAGAGGTATAAACAACAACAGAAGGAATTAGATTTGATATAGACAGAGAAGAGTATTTCTCTTATAATGTCCACTATGTTGGAGTCACTGTCCATCTCTCTTTTGATTTCATCAAGGCTAACACTCGTTGGCATTTCGCTGAAGATGTTTTTGATCTGGTGGTATGTATTTCTTTGTATGTTTGTTCATTATATATCAATCTAAGTTTTACTACTTATTGTATTGCCTGTGATGGGTTTTCATTGATTTACATGGTTAGGTTTCTTGTTATAAGTTATCATTCACATGTGCCTGATTGATTACTTGTCTTCAATGTTGAGTGTTTTGCAATCTTGTACAAAAACCAAACTTTCATGTCTAATCATCAAACTTCGATGAGTTAATTCTTTCTCAGACATACAAGTCCTTTAAAAATTGTAATTTTAAAAAAAAAAAACTATGTAGTTCTCATTTTTACATAATTTTAAGGCTTAGAACATTTAAAATTCTGCTATATTTTGTAGAATTCATCTTCTGAACATGCTAGGTAAAGCCTAAAGCCTAAAAAAGTGCCGTTGACTGGACATTCTATTCCTATATTCCATACCAATTTTATCCTCCTCGGCTTTTCAAATCAGCCTTCATAATACCTGTTAGGGGTAGCCTATGAATTTCTTTGCCATGGGAAGCAGAAGATCTGCAAGCAGAAAAAGGTAAAATGACATCCATATTTAAAAAAAGGTCACCTATATAAATGGCTTTTATTTTAATTTTTTGTCAAAATGTCCTTCTATAAGAATAGATAACTTTCTTGCCTCTTTCACATCATGAATCTCTAGTAATCTTTTAGCTCTAAAACACATTTCAACTATAAAAATTGTAGAATTTGTCCTCTACTTTTGAATCTCAAACACACTTCTCCATGCAAAAATCATCAACATATAACATATAAATACAAAACAAGAAACACACATCTTCATGCATTTTGTGCAAGTATTTATGTAAACATGTAAAAAAATTATAACTATAACATCGCAAAACTATAACATTTTGTTAGTTTAAGATTGAAATCAGTTCCCCACATCCTTACAAAAAGTGGGTCTGGAAAATCAATTGAAGTTTATTTGGGACTCCTACAAACTATAACTCAACTTCAATGAACTTAAAAAACTAACCAACAACACCACTAACGCTCACATCCCTCCACACACCACCATCATTACCTTGTTTGCCCAAAAGTCATTAAAAAAAAATAACCTTGTTTGTGAAGGTTGATTGATCTGGGTTTGAGATGGTTGATTGATTTTTGTAAAATATGGAATCTCAAAGCACGTTCTAGGTAAAGAAAACTAGATACCCAAATGACTTAAAATCTCCAATTCTACAACAAAATAGCTACCAAGACTTGTTCATCAAATACCAGAAAAAATAATTTGAGCCATTAATACTTAAATGAATCACCAAAAAGTATCAATTGTATCATGCAAGAAGTGATCGCTATAAGAAGAAAAACAACACCACAAAATAGCCTAAAACTATGAAACCCTCGAATGCCAAAATGCATATCCTAACTAGAAACATAAAACCCCAGAAATCACATTCAAGAAAGTAAACCTAACAAAAATAGCACATAATGCCAAAAATTAAAAAGTTTCGACCAACTAAACAAGCACATCCACTACAATGAACTAGAAGTAAACCGGAATTTGAACAAAAACAAGTAGAAAAATCAACAAAAGCAAGCAAGAGAGAAAATGTGAAGACATGAGAGAGTAAGAGAGTCAAAGTAAATAGAAAGAGCGAATTCCCTTGAAGCATTTAAGTGGTGAAACCGAAAATGAGGAAATGGGGTTTTTGTTTTTTAGGCTTAAGAAGCAATCGTATTTACTTTATCAGATATCAAATATGGGTAATTGAGAGATTGCCATTTTGTGTTTTTTTTAATTGTTTTCTGGAAAATCTGTTATTACTTTATTTCTTGTTTAATAGATAAATAAATAAAAGCTTGGTGATAAAGAAGGTTTGGTGTAATAGAATGATTGAGAGTTGAGGGAGAGATCGGAGAGTGATATTATAAGTGAAGACTACTACTAGCAACTAAAATAGGTTTCAGCGTCATTTTGTTCGGATTTTTTTAGTTTGGGTCAGTTAGTTGGTTTGGATTTCTCAACTCAGGCATGTATTTTAGCTAGTAAATTTATAGAGCCCATATTTAAAAAAAGTCCAAAAAATCTTGGAATAAAGTCTAAATAATCGTAATAGTTTAAGAATAAAGTCTAAAGACTCTTCAAGAATCATAAAAGTCTTCTCCATATAATCCTAATAGTCTTTAAAATCCATAAAATCCTTTCACCAAAAAATCGTCCATTAAAATCACAATCCAATACACCCCTCCTAAGTTAGTATCGTTCCAAAATTGTGCTTGTTTTTGAGAATTTCGAATGTGTTGATAGCTATTATTCATACTATTGTTGTATTTGTTTATGCGCAATTTCATTGTGTGTTGATGCCAGTTTAAAAAAGTACATCTTGTTTGAATTTTTTCAGCTTAGGCCATCTAACTAGTTTGGGTTTCTTAACTCAAGCCTTTGTGTTAGCTAGCAAATTTATAAGACTATATTTTAAAAAGTCCAAAAAGTGTTGAAGTAAAATCTATATAATCATAATAGTCTATAAATAAAATACAAAAACTCTTTCAGAATCCTAAAATTCTAGTCCATATAATCATAATAGTCTTTAAAGTCTTACAAATCTATAAAATCCTTGCACTCCAAAATTGTCTAATAAAATCTCAATCCAATACACCCCCTAAATTTTATAAAATAAGAACAAAGCAGGAGTTGTGAATATCTTTGCAGTAAATTTGAAATTAAAAATAATAATAAATTTTCCATATAGTATTTTGATGTAGGACAATTAGCGTTGGAGTTTGAAGAAGAGATGAACCGAAAATTGGCTAAAAGAGCTGCTCCGAAGAAACGGGCATAACTTTTAGTTTGGTTGTCAGATTTCCTATTATAATATGTTTTCGGAAAGGGTTTTCAGTGCTCCATACCGTGGCAACCCGGGTTCCCCCGGTTGACGTCGTTTACTCCCTCATCAGAGCTGTTTAAGTTAGCTGTCGGGCGACCGAAGATTTTAGTGTTTTTTTTTTTCTGTTTCCGTTTTTAGTTTACTTTTGTTTAGTTTGAGGATATTTTAGTCTTTTTGCTTATTTTAGGGTTTCCAGATCCTATTTAAGGCTCTTTGTTATCAGTTTCGAATTATGAAATAATATTGTCTTTTGGTTTTCGATTTATTTTGCTGGTGAATTCCAGTTTGTATGATTTAGAGCTTACGTTGGTAAACCCTAGAACTTCCGTTCTGCGTCATCTTTACTTTGAGTTAAGCGGCATGTGAGATTGTTACTAGGTTGCATCTCCTAAACCTGGTGCTATTGACGCCTACGATGGCGGCAACTTAAACCTGAGATAATAACATCCAATGCAAGGCTAAGGAAAAAAAAGACAGGAGAGAATCTTGATCCGGTTTTGGTGACCTAGTGCACCTTTGACACTGTAATTGATCACCAAATTTATTAATTATAGGGAAAATCGAGAGAGATGTTCTATTTTGCCATCGATTATTACTTTTTACTAGTAGTTAATTCCAAGTACATAAAAACCAACTCTAAAGTAATGTTCATTTGTGCATTTAACATGGACCTCCTAATCGTGGATCAATCCATGCCAGAAGACCATCTTCAACCCATACATGAGAACACCTACAATTATGTTATCTGGTGCCACCTGCAAATGACTTTAATTACACGGATATCTCCTATATTTAGTGGTAAACACTCAACGTCTCAATTTTTTGATTTAAAAGTTGACTTTAAAGTTAGAGGATAAATTGGTCTTTGTCTCATTCACATAAATGTAAAAAGGGAAAATTGTACTAACTAACTACCTTAACTATATCAGGAATTGCACTAACTTCACAACTATGGTCATCATAATATTAACATCTCATTATCCATTAACTAATGGTCGACCACAGTTAATCGATTAGGGTAGAGGGGCAATATAGTGTTATTAAAAAGTGAAAAGAAAAAAAAAAAAAATTCCAATTAAAATATGTCATGTTAGGTCTAAATTATTTATTAATTAAAAAATATATTATAAATTTTAAGCAATATTTTATAATTTTAATTTAATTATTTAAAAATGATTTTAAAAGAAAAAGAAAAATCTAATTGATAGTTTAGAGTGTAGGGATACTCAAATTTGATGGTAGGAAATTCTGAACCATCCATCTGATCTGATTATATAGAGATTTCATCTTATTGATGTAGGTCCGCTCCCATAGAGTAGGCCTCCTACCGAGGAGGAGTGATATGCTCTTCCCATTGAAAAGGGCACTGCACGATGAAGGAGATCTACCGGTGGTGGAATTCTCTTTAAAAAAAAAATGACAGTAAAGGAGAGAGAGATAAAAAAAAAAAAAAGGATGAGAGATTATTTTTTTAATAAAATATAAATAAGAAATGACAAAAAGACAATATTACCCCTCTGCCCTAACTGACTAACGGTGGTCGACCATTAACTAACCACTATTAGTCAACAAGTTAGAGGGGATGTTAGTGTTATTATGATCATAGTTGTGAAATTGGTGCAATTAGTGATATAAATAGGGTGATTTAGTGCAGTTTGCTTATTCAAAAATTCTATAATAATCTAAAAACTTTTTATAATGGCATATTTACCTAAAGAAATTATACAAAATGACCCCATAATGTTCAAAATTTTAATTCAAACCCAAAATAACGAAATAAAAAAGTCAACTTTTTACTTAAACTCACCATTTTGTTTTACAACTCATGTTTCATCGATTGTAGAAACTAGAAACAGAGCATACACCAACTACTCTTGCTCGCCGAAGCTTGCATCTTCATTCGGCTTCAACAATTTCTCCACTCAAAATCCTGTAAACCTTGGGTTTATATTGGGTTCATATTGGGTTGATTTGAAAATGTTGAGAATTGGGTCTTCTTATCATTTGATTTTTTTTTTTTTTTAAAATGCTTTTTGTTATTATTCTTCTATTTTTGTTATTATTTTTAATTAATTGATTATTTTATATTAATTACTATTTATCTAGGGAGGAAAAGTGACATAATCCTTTTCTTTTCTTTTTTGATTGACCAACGGTGATCAACCGTTAGTCAACGAGTCAAGGGGTAGTTAGTGTTATTATGATTTTTTCATTCTGTGTAATTATATATATATATATATATATATATATATAATCAGGTTAAGTTTTTATAATTTGCCCATTCTAAAATAATATAAAAAACTTTTATAATGACATATCTACCAAAAGAAATTATACAATGACCTCCTTGTATATAAGGAGAAACTTCAATTTAGTCCTAAATATTTTGGGAAACATCACATTACTACTCAAATTTTCATTTTTAGCTCAATAGGTCCCTAAAGTATCCAAAATAGATCAATTTGGTCCATCCATTATTTAACATTAGTCAAATTTAACGGCCTGGGTGGTATTTTGGACTTAGAACACTTTACTTATTATTATTATTTTTTTAAATGCCATGTGTCCTCTATTTAAAAAAGAAATTAAAAAAAAAAAAAAAAAAGGGTGATCTCCACCTCCAAGTTGGATCTCCATGGATGGAGATCCACAATAAAGTGGATCTCCAGCAGTAGGGAAGACTTAAGCCTTCTCTGCCACCAAAGAGAGGGAGGTCGAGCCTCCTCCCCGCCAAACATGGAGATGCTCGAGCTTCCCCCGCAACAAATAGAGGAGGCCGGTGAGGGATGGCACATGAATATTTACAGTTCAATCAACTTAAACTTGGATACAAAGCAACCGAGTACACTAACCGAGCAAGACCTCACATTTTTTTTAGAAAATTTTCATAAAACAAATAGAAACCCATTTCAAGTTTCCATCTTTGTAAGATATCGAACTACTATGGACACATGTATTTACAATTTAAACAACTTAAACTTCAAAGAAACAATGTACACTAACATAGCAAGACCCCACATTATTTTGAGAAAATTCTCATCATGAAAACCCACAACATCAAAAGAAAAAAAAGCGGTGGATTGGTGTTAGAACTAGAAGACGAATCTTACCCCCACTTAGGGGTGAGTATTTAATGAATCGGTTCATTTTTCAATAGAATCAATAAAGTTCAGTTTTTGAAAATATGAACCGATCCAATAAAATTTATAAATGTCAACCGATAAAAAACCAACCGAATTAGACCGGTTCAGTTCGATTCGGTTCAGTTTTTTCGGTTTTGGTCCTACTAGGCCAAATTCATGGGCTTTAATTAGTACATATATTTTCATATTTTAATCATTTTGGACATTTGACCAAATTAAATTATGGGCTTGAACAAATTGAAAATGCTAGTTTAAAATAATATTTAGCAAAAGAAACAAAGAAAAAAAATTATATGACACACTTTCATAGTTTTATAGTTTCATAAACTGTTGAACATTAAACTAGGGTTTTTGTTTATATAAGTTGGATCTCAGTTCGATTTTCCGGTTTGAGATAGCAAACAAGGAAAAAAAACCGATCCAATCAGTTTTCAAAAAAATGAGCCGAGCTGAACCGACCAACATAAGAAAATATAAAATATAAAATATAAAATATAAAAACTGATTGGATCAATTCGGTTTATTGGTTTTTTGCCCACCTCTACCCCCACTATTAGGATAAGGATTAATGTAATGTGAGTGAGAAGGTTAGTGTCTTGGAATTTGACTCTTAAACTGTCTATCAACTTACATAAATGAAATGTGAGAACTGAGGCTATGTTTGAGATTTCTTTTACTTGAGAAATAATCACTTATTTTTCAAGTTTTGAGTAAATATGTGTTTGGTAAACTTCCTAAAAGAAGTTTATTTTACAATTTGCTTCTCCAATAAGCATTTTTTGAGAAGTTGGTCGAGGGGTTGCTTTTCAAAACTGATTATTAGGGAAACTGGCTTCTTATTATTAAAAATATCTATAATATTCCTACCATTTTAATATAGAGACACGGTAGTAAAGGAGGCAAACCGTTTCGCGATTGAAATTACAAATCCTATTGACGATACTGGTTTCTTCGCATTTCTGTCCCGATTCCATTGCAGTTCCATCGCGCCAGATATGTTGGTTCGACGATGGAGGAGGAGGCTTCCTCCATTTTTGCGATGAATCTGGGACAAATCTCGTGAAATCTCTCGATACTTTTGGTTTGGCGATGGAGATGATATCGACGGCGAGGGATAAAGGATGACTATCTCTCAATGTCGGCAGTGAGCGAGAGACAGTAGTGGATTTTGAGCTTGAGTTGTAGAGATTCCATTAATGAAGCTTGAGTGAGTGAGTTGGCTCAACAACTTAGTGTTAAGAAGAGCAAGTTGACTCGGCAACTTAGGTGGCGTTTGTTTTTTGATCTGAAAACTTAAAGTGCTGAATTGAGTCTGAAGTCTGAAGTCTGAAGTCTGAGCAATATGTTTGTTTTTTATTTTCTGAAGTCTGAATTAAGTGTTAAGCTGTTTGTTTTTTTTTAAAAAAAAACATCTGAAAACCTGTAATTTGACATTTATACCCTTGTATCATTGGTTGGTATATATCATTATATTTATTTATTATGTACTTATATCTTGTTAATCCAAAAATAATATATCACCATTTAAATAAAATTATAGTTCCTTTTAATTTATATTCCAAAAAAGATATTATTTTTATGTTAAATAAAATTATATAAATTAATATGAGATATTATTATTTTTTTCCCTCCTCTTGCACTTGAGGTATCAATCATTTTACACCCACTTATATTGGTATTGGCCCTAGTATATTTAATAATTATTAAAAGATTTTTAGAAATAATATCAAAGAATATTATCTTCTTTCTCCTCAGCCAATCAATCTCAGCCTTTACAATAATATGTAAAAAATATATATATTATCTTCTTTGTCCTCAACCAATCACTCTCAACAGCCTTTACAATTATCTTTCTCTCTATTTCATTTTCGTTTTTCTCTCTGTTTTCGACCAAATCGTCTCCTGCAATTTTTATTTGTTTATAAGTTTGCCCTACATCTCTCTCTAATTCGTCATTTCTAGGTTTTTGTTTGATTCGATTTTGATTATCGATTGTCCAATTGAATCGGCAATGGAATCGGAGGACGATTTTGATATGCAGGACGCGAACGAGTTCACGGAGGACGACGACTTCTACAGCGGCGGTGACGTCGGCGACGACGGCGGCCTGCCTATGCTTTCGACAGCGACGACGAGTTCATCGATAACGACACCGACGACTCCGATGATCTCGCCTCTCATCGCCATGTACCACTTTTTGTTTGAAATTTTGTTAATTTTGGGGATTTCGTGTAGAAAATCTTCAAGTCTCTCTCGAATTCTTGCATTTTCTAGGGATAACGACGCCGAAGTTTGGGCAAGATATATACAAGGATACATCGAGAAATAAGATGATTTGTTGAGGGCAGTTTCGGAAAAAAAAAAAGAAGTAAATGAATTGAAGTCCTATAAGACTTCAGATAAAAGTTGGAAATTTCAACTTTTTTTCTTCAGATGTTTTTAGCGGTTTTTCAGACCTTAGATGAAAAGATGAAAGAGAGATTGTATTTGACTGGAATTAATATTATTGATATTGAATCGTTTACTTATACAAGGAGATTTCTAATCACTCCTACAAGTCAGGAGACAGTAACTACAATACAAGTTGTCAAGCTACAAGATAGGAATTACAATAGGAAAGATTATATACAATAATTATCTATTCTAAATATAGAAGATATGAAAGATTATCTTACTAACACTCCCCATCAAGTTGGAGAGTGGATGTCCTGCACTCCTAACTTGTGAATCATAGGAACAAAGGTTTCTTCACCCAAAGGCTTGGTCAAGACATCTGCTAACTGATGTGAAGAATTTACAAACTTTATGATCACAGAACCATCTTGAATCTTATCCCTAATATAATGACAATCCATCTCAATGTGTCTAGTTCTCTCATGAAAAACTAGGTTGGCTGCAATGTGTAATGCCGCCTTGTTGTCACAATAAAGAAAGGTAGAATCCTGATGTGAAAGTCCCAAGTTCTTTAATAGATATCGAAGCCACTTCAATTCACAGCAGGCTCCTGTCATTGCACGATATTCTGCCTCTGTGGAAGATAGTGAAACTGTTTTCTGTCGCGTTGACCTCCAAGATATCAGTGAGGGTCCAAGAAACACACAATAACACGTAATATACCTCCTAGTGAGTGGGCAACCTGCCCAATCCGAGTCGCAGTAAGCCCTCAACCTAAGATCACTATTTGAAGAGAAGAATATCCCTTGACCAGGGGCACCTTTCATATATCGTACAACCCGCATAGCTGCTTCCATATGTAGTTTCCGAGGTTGATGCATAAATCTACTCAAGACATGTACAACATACGTTATATCTGGTCTTAAAACGGTCAAGTATATTAGTCTACCAACTAGTCTCCTATACTTAATCAAATATTTGAGCAAGTCACTCTTGTCTGACAATTTCAAGCCCCGTTCCATAGGGGTATCTATAGGAGCTGCGCCTAACATACCTGCATTCTTAATAATTTCTAACGCATACTTTCGTTGAGAAATAAATAAACCATTCTTAGAAGCGGATATTTCAATACCAAGAAAGTATTTTAAATCACCAAGATCTTTTAAATGAAAATGAATATGTAGAAATTGTTTAGTCACAGCAATGCTAGCAGGGTCATTCCCAGTAATCAGAATATCATCAACATATATCAATAGAGCTGTGAAAGACTTGCCTTGTTTTCTAGTAAATAGAGAATAATCGGCTCGGGACTGTATGTAACCAGAAGAGCAAATGGCTGCAGAGAACTTCGCGAACCACTGACGAGTGGCTTGTTTCAGACCGTATAATGATTTATGAAGGCGACACACCAGTTCCTCCCCCTGTCGCCGAAGTCCAGGAGGCCGAGACATATAGATTTCCTCAGCCAAATCACCGTGAAGGAACGCGTTGTTGACGTCCATTTGATGAAGAGACCAGCCACGGGCCGCGGCCAATGCGAGCAAGCAACGAACGGAGATGATTTTGGCGGTGGGAGAGAAAGTATCCTGATAATCAACACCCTCCAGCTAAGTGAAACCCTTTGCGACCAACCGGGCTTTGTACCGCTCGATAGAACCATCCGACCGGTGCTTAATTTTATACACCCAACGACAGCCAATCGGTGTCTTGCCAGGCGGAAGCGGAGTGAGAGACCAAGTGTTGTTGGCCTGAAGAGCCCGCATCTCGGAATGCATCGCCTCCTGCCATTCAGGATGGACAGCAGCTTCCGAATAAGAACGAGGCTCTGAAACGGCACCGATTTGAGCAGCAAAAGACCTGAGATCAGGCGTATACCTGTGATAGGATACAAAATTCACCAGAGGATAATGTGTACCTTTAAGGGGACCAGGCAGCAAAGAGGTCGATTGATCAAGGGAAACATTGGAACAGACGTAGTCGGAGAGTTTTACCGGTGGGCCGGCTTGGCGGCTTGAGCGACGAAGCATAGGGGGACTGGGATCGGGCAAGGAAATGGGTGACTGTAGGGATAGGTCGACGGCGGGATCGGATTTCGGTGCGATGGCAAGAAACGATGAAGTGGACGGTGGTGTGGGGGGTTCCGACGAAGGAGACGCGAGAGGAAGAATGGGTGGAGGAGGAGACAAGCTGATTAGGTCGTGATAAGGTAAGACTGAAGGGGTTAGGTCTGAATTGTTTGGGCCATAAATGTGGGGAGGAGAAGTGATTGGGCCAGATTTGTGTGAAGGAGGCATTGGGCCAAAATTTGGTGGAACAAAATCTGGTGGATCAAAATCATGGGCCACAAAGGGAATTGGGCCAGATGTTGAAGGAGAACTAATGGACCTGGATGTAACCATAAGGGAAAACGGTTTCATGAAATTTCACATCACGACTCGTAAAAAAAATTTTGGTTGACAAGTCAAATAATTTGTATGCCTTTTGACCGACGAAGTAGCGGATAAAAATTGATGGAATGGAATGATGGTCAAATTTGTGAGAAGGACGGACATTATTAGCATAGGCTAAACAATTAAAGACACGAAGATGAGAAAAAGAAGGTGGTGTAAAGTAAAGAAGCTCAAAAGGCGTTTTGAAAGAAAGAACAAGAGAAGGAAGTCGGTTAATGATGTGAACAGCAGTAAGAGCACAGTCTCCCCAAAATTGGGTAGGAAGGTGAGCCTGAAACTTCAAAGCTCGAGTTATCTGTAAGATGTGGCGATGCTTGCGTTCCACAACCCCATTTTGTTGAGGCGTGTAAACACAAGAATGCTGAAAAATGACACCATTATCATGAAAAAAGGAACGAAGTGAAATAAATTCCCCACCATTGTCACTTCGAACAATTTTAATGTGAGACTCAAATTGGGTAATAACATAACTAAAAAAAGGTTTTAAAATTGATTGTGCTTCATTTTTATATCGCATCAAAAAAATCCATGTGAAACATGTGTAATCATCAACAATAGTGAGAAAGTAATAAGCACCAGAAATAAAAGAGTGGCGATAACGCCCCCAAATATCACAATGAATTATTTCAAAACGCTTAATGGAAGATATTACACTAGGACGAAAAGGTAAACGACTCTGTTTAGCCAAAGGACATATATGGCAAACATTATTGGACTCAACGGAAAAATTTTAAAAATTCTTGGCAATAAAACTTAAACGAAGAGGTGAGGCATGGCCTAAGCGGTTATGCCAGAGATCGGTGGAGGAGATGGTGAGATTGCAAACTGGTCGGTGTATGGATGAGGAGGAATGGGACACAGATTTCGTCGTCGCTAATGCCACCAAATAGTATAGTCCGTCACATTGTTTACCCAAACCAATCGTCCTTCTCGTAGCCAGATCCTGCAAAACACACCAATAAGGGAAAAAAGTTGCTGAACAATTCAGGCCTCTCGTCAGACGACTAACTGACATTAAATCAACTTTGAACGTCGGTACACATAACACATCATGCAAGTAATAGACGGAATTCAGAGGTAGCGATCCTTTAGCAACAATATTAGCTTTGTCACCACTAGGTAAAAGTACAGGAGGTAGCGAACATTTATTATTTTTGCAGAAAAATAATGTAGATGATGAAGAAATATGATCAGTCGCCCCGCTGTCAATAATCCAGTTACGGGAAGTGACTTTAGACAAACCTGGCTTGGGCACAACATTCGCTTGAGAGCTAGAACCTTCATTTTTATTGTTGCTGTCAAGAAGTGATAATAATTGCTTCAATTGGGCCTCTGAAATACCAACAAACTGATTGCCATCCTCCTTACAAGGCCCGTTTGCCACATGATTGGCTTTAATGTTGCTGAAACGTTTTGGGCCTGAACTATGCTTAGCCTTTGGATGGCCCACTGGATATCCATGTAACTCATAACAGGTCTGAATCCAGTGACCCATTTCACCACAATGAGAACAATGAGGGCGTCCCCTACCTATTTCAGAACAACGCTGCCCCTGAAACTTACGACCACCACTGAAATTTTCTAGTTGCTTGTCATGCGATCGGAAGTCCTGCGATCCATGTGTGCGGTGTTCGGGTCATGCTAAAGTGGACTTGCTGCTACTGTTGCTCCGAACAGCCATGGCTGCACTGCTGCCGGTATCACCTGCAGTATTGGATGAACCCAGGAGACGTTGTTTTTCTTCTTGAGAAACAGAGGAATATACTTGCCGAATTGAAGGAAGAGGATTCATGAGAAGGATTTGACCACGAACTGCACTGTAAGAATCATTCAATCCCATTAAGAACTGCATCAATTTTTGTTGATCTTGCTATGCTCTATGTACTGTGTCGTTGTAAGAGTCTAGTTCATCCCACAGACCTTTCAATTTTGTGTAATAGGTAGAGACAGAGAGCTGTTCATGTCGAAGGTAGGCAATATCTCGCTGAATCTCGAAGATGCGAGGTGCGTTGCTCTGTGAGAAACGCTCACGAAGGTCTTCCCAAACCTCATGAGCAGTTGAATAATAAATTACACTGTCTGTGATATCCGGACTGAGAGTGTTAATGATCCAGGAGTGAATCATATCATTGCACCGAGACCAAACTGCATAGCCTTCAGGGTTGATTTCTTCTGAAGGGGCTTTGATAGAGCCATTAACAAAACCTAGTTTATTTTTGGAATTCAAGGCTAGAGTCATAGCTCTTTTCCAGGTAGAATAATTGTCTCCATTCAATGGTTTGGAGATCAAAACTAAACCTGGATGATCTGAATGATGAGTAAAAAATGGATTTGAGGGATTTGAAATATTTGCCTTTGAAGGGTCTATAGAAGTGCTTGGAACGGCAACTTCCTTGCCAGTGACAGAAGAAGTTGGAGGTATTTCATCAGTGGCCATGATGATGATTTGGAAAAAAAATGTTGCACGAGAGATTGGAATGCAACGATGGGTCAGGATCTTAGTCCTGCTCTGATACCATGAAAAGATGAAAGAGAGATTGTATTTGACTGGAATTAATATTATTGATATTGAATCGTTTACTTATACAAGGAGATTTCTAATCACTCCTACAAGTCAGGAGACAGTAACTACAATACAAGCTGTCAAGCTACAAGATAGGAATTACAATAGGAAAGATTATATACAATAATTATCTATTCTAAATATAGAAGATATGAAAGATTATCTTACTAACATTAGATCACTTAAAAAACAAACAACAATGTCTTAAGAGTTAACTTTAAGTTTTCAGAGCAAAAAACAAATAAGCCCTTAGTATTAGATGAGTGAGTTGACTTAGTAGAATAATTTTTCAAAATTATATATATATATATATATATATATATGGGGCAAGATCCATGACTCAATTTTTTTACACAATTTTTGAAACAACTTCTTAACCATTGGATCTTTCTTCTTTTAATGGATATGATTTAATCTTTTTTTCTTTCCTTATTTAATACAGACATTGTCTCTCACCTATTTAATACTTTACCTGTCAAAAAATATTATTATTTTATTTAATTCTCTCACCTTATTTAATTTTGTCTTTAATTTTTTTTTCTTTTTTTTTTCCTTTACACGTTTTCTTTTTCTTTTTCTTTTTTTACTTTACCTAAAACCAGAACATCAACATGATGACTTTCACTCTCACGTTTTTTGAAAAGAAGAAAAATAAATTAAATCTATTTTTTCCCAGGGCAAAAAATTAAAAAGAAATCTAACATATCAAATCTTACGGTGAAAATTTTAACAAGATTGTAACAACCTTATATAAACAATTCCTAAAAAATCAAAAATTTTATTCTCTCAATCTTTTTTTTTTTTTTTTATCATTATTAACCAGAAATAACAAAAATAATTAAATAAATATAAAAATTCCAAGAATAGAAAAAAAAATAATGTAGATAAACTATGAGCATCTGTTGATAAGTCTTCCAATTCTAAGTTTTTTGACAGTTTTGAATATGATAAAAATTAGTTAAAGCTAATCCAATGAAAGAGAAAGAAAATAAAGACAGGGACTGAAAGATTTTAAAGACCGAAGAGTGAAAGCCCGATGATATTGTGATTTCAGGTAAAGTAAAAAAAAAAATGTGTAAAGGAAAAAAAAAAATTAAAGACAAAATTAAATAATGTGAGAAAATTAAATAAAATAACAATATTTTGGAGAGATATAGTATTAAATAGGTGAGAGACAATGTTTGTATTAAATAAAGAAAGAAAAAGAGATAAATATTATCTATTAAAAGAAGCAAGATCCAATAGCTAAGAAGTTGTGTCAAAAATTATGTTAAAAAATGGAGTCATGGATCATGCTCCATATAATATATATATATATATATATATATATATATTGGTTCTCTCATAAGTGATCTCTTATTTTAATTTCGGTAAGGACTTTGATGAAATTACATCCATTTTTATGAATCTTGATCTAAATTTTTGTGTGGATGATATGGTCAATGTAATCTGCCTATTAATAAAATTTGAGAATTTTTCAACCACTATAATTATTTTTCTTGAATTTTCCTACATTTCGCCCATTTTCCATTGTCTTTACATTTAACAAAATCTAGATAAATAGTTGTAGTGCTTGAAACATTCTTAAATTTTATTGATAGGTAGATTTCATTGAACTTCTTATCCACACAAAAATTCAGATCAAAAATTCATAGAAATTGACGTGATTTCATCAAGGTCCTTAATGAAATTAAATTAAGGGATCCCTTATGAGAGAACCACTATATATATATATATATATATTCTATGCTTCTATGCTTTATATTTATATTTTTTATTTTTTAAAAAATAAGTAGTAAATGTTATAAATATAAATATTATTCAGTTACATATGAATGAATGTCCTTCAATTCATGGGAGTAACTCTCGTCTTTTTATCTTCCCACTAGCTCCATATTCATGATTCATTATGTTGTAATTTATATCACATAATGTAAGTGTAGCTGTGGGGCTATATAAAGAAGCTTTTACCTATGTATTTGTGACACTTTTGATGAGAACAATTAAGGATTAAAAGACTTCTCTCTTCGTCTTCGATCTTCTTCTTTATGTTTATGTATTATATTATTGTTAATTTTTATCCATTTTATAACATGTTATCAGCACGAGTCTCTAACCATTGTGGTTTCAGGTTTTAGATTTGAAATTTTCTTGCATGGAGACATGATGTAATATGATCAATATTTGATATGTGATTAAAGTCAATTTCTTAGTAAGATCGAGCCCTTCGGAAAAATTGTTAAGTATTCCTATTGAAAGTTACTTATAGTTGTTTTTATTTAATTTATTTCATACAACTATTTTTATAAGTATTCTCAGTGATAGTCAAAAATAAATATAGTTTTATTTTTAATGGTTCTTATTTCAATAATATGAATGGGAACTAGAAGTTCTTATTATTTTGAATCCAATTAGGAACTAGAAGTTCCACATTTTAATCCAATCATGAACGTGAAGTTCTGAAGTTGAATAAAAATGATGTTGAATATGAACCTTATGAAGTTCTGCATATTGATTTAATTAAGAACTTGATGTTCATAATTCCAAATTAATAGATCTGAAATGTTGATGCCATTTTTCTCGGGGTGGAAATGAAAGTTTTTGGACTTGATCTAATTGTGGTTCTTATCGTTTGGAAAATTAAATTTTAATTTCCGTTCAAAATTTGAAATTTTAAATTTTTCTAAATTCCATTTATGAACTTGTAGTTCATGAACGAACCGGAAGTTCCAAAGGTCAATATAATTATATTAAAAACTAACATCTTGAAATAAAGAGATCCAAATCTCTTGGTGAGACTAAAAGTTCCAACAAATTGTCAAGTATTCATTTCCCTCATTATTGGACCCATAAATTGATTTTCATTTCATTTTTCTATTTTGTTCATAATATTTTATTTTTTGGTTTCTAAATAAATAAAAAGAAAATTTAAATGATTGTATTGCAACCCGAAGATTGCAAAAATAAAGTGAATATCTTGCAACCTAAAGATTGCATAAAATCAAAGGCAACTCAATCAAATGTGAGATTGCAAAATCAAAGAGCTAGAGTTCAATTTGATGTTAATCATAAGAGCCAGAAGCTCGATCTAATTACGAATTATAATTAAATCAAAATATGAAATTATGAATTTAAATCAAATTAGAGCTTAAAATTTTTAATTTCAATTTATGTGATTATTAGTTAGAACTTAAAGTTCTAACTTCATATTTTTAATAATATCCATGAAATTTATATATACACCTGAAGTTCTAATGAAATTCAAACTTTTAATCAAATATGAATTTTGTTTAAAACCTAAAGTTTTGAATTTGTATATCATAATCATATAATTATAATATAAGTAGGTTCAAAATTAATTTGCTAGTGGTGTTATAAGCCGAAGTTGTTGGGTTTGAGACTATGAAAGGCTCATATGCTGGAGATCTTGATTTTGGAGATGCTATGACAAAATGTTTGAGCAAAGAATTTTTTTGCTGATTATAACATTCAACAGGGGTATTTGTTCAAAGGCAACCAACTTTGTGTTCCTCATTTGTCTCTTTAAGAGCATTTGATAAAAAGAACTTCATGAAGGCAGCCTTGCAGCTCATACTGGCCGCAATAAAACTTTGGCAAGACGTGGCTCGATTTGTTGAGCAATGTGGTGTTTGTCAAAACATCGGTATGTACTCTCCTCTTCCTGTGCCTATGTCCATTTGAGAAGACATTTTCATGGATTTTGTTATCGGATTACCCAAGACCTCAGTATTTGTGGTTGTCGATAGATTCTGGAAAATGGCTCATTTTCTTTCGTGTAAGAAGGTTGCAGATGCAAGCTATGTAGCTCAGATTTTTTTCAAAGAAATTGTGCCTAAAACTATTACATCTGACAGGGAGGTTAAGTTTGTTCTTAACTTTTGGCAGAGCTGTGGTGTCGTTTCAAGACTGAACTTCAATTTAGCAGTGCTTATCACCCTTAAACCGATGGAAAAACTGAGGTTGTGAACCGCACCCTTAGTAACATGATCCATTGTCTCTCGGGGAGACCATCTGAAACAGTGGGATGCCGCTTTGCCTTACCACTACAAGAAAATATTGGGAATATTTATAATGTTTAATTGAAATTAAATTTTCTGTTTAATATTTAATCTGTCCAACATCAGCGGCGGCACAGCCAATGCTGCCGATCACCACTGTTAATAATGATAATTAAATTGTCATCAGTAGAAGGTGAACTTGAGACCTCAAACTTAAGGGTTGTAAATCTTTACCACTTGACTATAATCTTTAATACGTTAACAATTGAACAATATTTTTATATAAACTATATGAGTTGTTATAAATTTTTTTTAAAAAAATCTTGTTAGAAAAATTTAAATTTATTCAACTAATCAAAATTTTTATTTATACGACAAACATATATTTAAAAATATTTATTGAAACTTTTAATAAAATTATAATTTTTAAAACATATATAGTTGAGTTATTGGTCAATACTCTATGGTCACGTTTGATTACATAGTGGAATGGTAATCAGAATGAGAATGCAAAAAAAAAGGAAATTTAAATTTATTCAACTAATCAAAATTTTTATTTATACGACAAACATATATTTAAAAATATTTATTGAAACTTTTAATAAAATTATAATTTTTAAAACATATATAGTTGAGTTATTGGTCAATACTCTATGGTCACGTTTGATTACATAGTGGAATGGTAATCAAAATGAGAATGCAAAAAAAAGGAAAAATAAATTTTTTGCTTGGTTGACACTTTAGAATTAGTCTCTGAATCAGCATTATTTTGTTTAATTAACAACGGAATGGAATGGAGTTAACTGTATTTTAACTGTATTTTGACCAAAATACCCCCAATTATAAATGTTTAATAACATGATATATAATAATATATAATACATATATATATTATAATAATATATATAATAATATATTTATATATTATATATTATTTAATATAATATATATATATATATAATATACAATAATATAATTCTAATATATTATGGATAATAATAATAAATTATCAAAGTATATTACATATATAATTATATATTATATAAAATAATATATATATATAAATGTATATAATTTATATAATTCATAATATATATTATATTGTACAATATATATAATAATATATTTATATAATATAAATATATAATATATATTATTTAATATATTAATATATAATAATATAATATAGAAGATATAATACATATACAGATGTACAGTTCTTTTCTCCTTAGTACGTCCTGATATAACTCCATCAGCGCGTTGCATGTGAGCTATAGATTATAGAGAAATTTTGAGAAGTGCGTACATTTTGAGTTATAGCATGTAAATCTAATGATCCACATCCAACGCAATAATAGAGTTATATTAGGACGTACTGACTTGAAAATTTTCCTATATATATATATATATATATATATTATATAATACATATAATAATAAATATAAATATAAATATAAATATGTATTTAATATATATAATATAATATATAATACATGTAATAATATATAGATATATATAATGTATATTATATATAATAACAATATATATATATATATTATTTTATATAATATATAATAATATATTTATATAATATAAATATATAATATATAATATAATAATATATATTATTTAATATATTTATATTATATTATATAATATAATATATATATATATAATATTAATATATATATATAATATAATGCATAATAAACATATTATATATAATATATATATTAATATTATATATATTAATATAATATATATTTATATATCATTAATTTAATATATTATTTTTGGAAAGGAGGGTATTTTTGGAAAAGAGTTGGGCCATATGAGGGTATTTATGGAATATAAATTTTAGTTTGGAATGGAATAAGCATTCCATTGGCTTTTTGATGGAATGTTCATTCCACCAAAATGGTGGAATCCCCATTCTAATGAAATCACATAAAGTCTTGTAGTCAAGTGGTAAGGACTTCAAACTATTGAATTGAGATCTCAAGTTCAATTCTCACTAATGATTAATAATTGTCATTATTATCAGAAGTGGGTGGCTGACGGCAGCATCGATGTTGGGTGGCCGGACGGCCGACGGCAGTTGGAGGCAGCAGCGGGTGGTGGTCCAATAGTAAGGGAGGTGGTTATTATAAATATAAAAAATGTTATTTAATTAAATAGTATAATTAAATATTAAATAATTAAAAATTAAAAAAAATTATAAACATTTCTTGACAGTTTTTAACTGTCAAGAATAAAAATTATTAAGAAAAAAAAAAAAAAACTTATAACGATAGTGGGTGGCAGACGGCGGCAGTGGACGGTGGTCTGGCGGTGAGGGAGGTGGTTATTATAAATATAAAAAATGTAATTTAATTAAATATTAAATAATGAAATTTTTTTTAAAAAAAAAAAAAAAATTAGCATTTCTTAACATTTTTTAATTGTCAAGAATAAAAACCGTCAACAAAAAAAATTTATGACAGCTTTTTAAAACTGTAATAAAAAAAAATTGTCATCTATAGTGTTTTTTCTAGTAGTGTAGGCTGAATTCGCATATAATACCATGGTTAATCATTCCATTAGGATGGCACCTTTTGATGTTGTTTATACAAAACCTCCCAATCACATGGTTGACTTTTCATCTCTTCCCAAACCTCGAAACAGAGCAGCTGGCTCTCTTGTTGAAAACATTGCTGGACAAACCGAGGTTGTGAATAGGAATGGCAATGGGGCAGGTTTCGCAAAATCCAAATCCAAATCCAAACCCGTGAAATTTTGTGTCTACCAAACTCATCCACGAACCCACGAAAATAAATGGGTTTAGGTTCAGGTTTTACCCGCGGGTTTGGGGACATCCAAACCAGTCCACGAACCCATGAAAACAAGCAGGTGCATGAGTAAAACTTGCGAACCCGTCAATTTTTTTTTTTGAAAACTATTTCTATATTATTTAAATTTATGAAATATTATAATTTTAAAGAATAAAAACATTAAATAGATTGAAATGTTTACATTTTATTCTCTATATAATTAAAAAGTTTTTATTGGATTTTAAATTTATAATATTTTAAATAATAAAATATTATATAATTTTTATTGTTTGCAGGTACGCGGGTTCGGGTATGGATTTTTTTCCAAATCCATACCCGAACCCGTGACGGGTACAATTTTCAAACCCAAACTCATCCACGGGTACACTTATCCCAACCCAAACCCTCTTTAAACGGGTTGGGTTAGGGTGGATCCCACGGGTTTGGGTTTAATTGTCATCCCTAGTTGTGAACCACACCCTTGGTAACATGATCCGCAATATCGCGGGAAACCATCCGAAATAGTGGGATGCCGCTCTTCCTCAAGCTGAATTCGCATATAATAGCATGGTTAATTGTTCTACCGGGATGGCACATTTTGCTATTGTTTATACAAAACCTCCTAATCACGTGGTTGTCTTGTCATCTCTTCCCCAATCACGAAGTAGAGCAGCTGGCTCTCTTGCTGAAAGCATTGCTAAGTTGCACACTGAGGTCAAATTGAAACTGGAGGAGTCTAAGGCTAAGTACAAGAGGCAGCTGACAAACATAGGCGCAAGAAAATATTCCATGTGGGTGAGTTGGTTATGATCTTCCTGCGAAAAGAATGTTTCCCAACAGGAACTTACAACAAGTTGCGTGCCAAGAAGATTGGACATGTTCGAATTGTGAAAAAAGAAAAAAATCAACGACAATGCCTATGTTGTTAACTAGCCCCCAGACCTTCACATTTCTGCAACATTCAATGTTTCAGATATTTTTTAGTATCGCCCTCCAGATGCTGCGCCTACAACCACGGTTTGACTCGAGATCGAGTTTTCTAAGAGCAGGGATGGAACATGAAGTAGGAGTGTCGTTTCTTTTATTTCGTTGTCATTTAATGTGTTTTGGGTTTGTCATTTGAGAGTCCACATGTCATAGTATTATTGGTTTAGTTGTTTTGCTCTAATCTTGTTTTTTCCCTTTTATAGTTGATGCCATCTTTTGGTTCAACAACTGGGATTTGCTCACAAAATTGGTTGTACGAATTTCTTATGAATACAATGTATGTCCTCTAGAGTATTATCAACTTTCCTGGTTGAGCTCAGCGGATTTTCTAAAACTTGTGGACTTCTACGTCAATTACTAATATAGAAATTGAGATAATATATTGTTTTGCATATTATGAAAAATAAAAAATATGATAATGATCTTAAACTATAAATTGTATATATGTCGATATAGTGGTGAAAAATAAAAGATAGAGTTATTCTTATTTTGAATTTGAAAATTTTGGACACGTAGTCCAAATGTTTGATAACATCAAATTTATTGAATATAACTATTTTTTCTTACGAATTAGGATAAAATGTTTACTATAAAAATCTAGTTTGACAATTAATAAAAATCCTAGAAGGATTTAAATGTCTGAAGCAAGTAACTCGATGCCACATTTTGTGTATATTGAATTTAATATAACAAAATGCATGTAATGCATACGCCTTCGTGAATTGAAAGAATCAATAAATTTGATTCCAAAGAAGTACATATTGATTTTTGGAGACTTATTAATACTCCCGACGAGTTTACAAATTTTACTTTTATAAGGAATAATTTCGAAGATGAAAAATCTTATAAAATAATATTTAGTTTCGATTAATGGTCGGGTTGAGTGTTTTTCGATTAGCATAATAATACATAAATTAACATATATAAGAAAAGGTCATGAAGCACTTTTTCATAGATAAAACTTATTAGACGGATACCTTGATGCTTACTACATAAAATTAAAGTGATGTACAATCCCCTCTCAATCTCGAAAATGATAATGAAGAACCTTTTGGTCTTGAAGTAGTGAATCTATGTTCAAATGGTTTATTTATTTATTTATCATAAATAAAACAACATGATGTTGTGTATAACAAGTTGCACCAATTTGAAAAGCAACTTTAGTAAAATTCTTCATATATGATCTCCAAAAGGTTGGGATGCAATAGATAAAAATATCTTAGCAAAATATTAAAGCATCCACATTAGAATAGGGGGGGGGGCATATTTATAAAGGGGTTTTACGATTTGGAGGAAATACAATGCATTATACTCTTTTTCCTTTATTAGGTTTTTATCCCACTAGATTTTTCCTAGTAAGGTTTTAATGAGGCAGTTTTGTACCTCATTACCATTAAAGGTTAATTGGAGATACACATGAATAATATACTCTTTTTCTTCTGCTAGTTTTTTTTTTTTTTTTTCCTACTAGGTTTTTACTAATAAAGGTTTTAACGAGACATATTCACCGTATGTCTGATGGACATTCTGACAATCAAGAGGGAGTGTTATAAATAGTATTCAATTACATATGAATGAATGTCTTTCAATTCATGAGAGTAACTCTCATCTTTTTATCTTCCCACTAGCTCCTCATTCATGATTCATTATGTTTTAATTTATGTCACCTAATGTAATGTGTAGTTGTGGAGCTATATAAAGAAGCTTTCACCTATGTATTTGTGACACTTTTGATGAGAACAAGTGAAGAATAAAATATCTCTCTTGATATATTATCTGTCTTCTTCTCCTTCTTCTTTACGTTTTATATTATTATTAATTCTTATTCATTTTATAACAGTAAAAAACTAATAGAATAATATATTATATTTTAACAATTATGTCTATTTAAAAAAAAAAAAAAAATTATGTCCATTTTAATCATTTTTCAAAATTAATTAAAGTTTATTAAACACTTTTTCCTTCTTTTTTTTTTTTCTTAAGTTTATTATTTATAAATTTTTCTTAAGTTTATTATTTATAGAGTCGATTTACCAAATACTTATCGACTGATCTTGTAAGTTGATTATTCCTTAAGTTAAACTAAAACATATAATTTTAGAAGAAAAGCAATCTCAAATGTACCATAAGTTTAAGGTTAAGCCGATAGCTTTAATATGAATGTTCCGGTGTGGCAAACTCATCAGAAGGGAAAATAAAAACCAATGAAACACATACATGTAGCAAACAACAACCCAATATATTTTTAGACATCTTGGGTCTGTTGGGCACTTGGGCTTGAAGGGAGGTGATACCCTATGTCTATGACCATGGACGATTATGTATAATTGTATACTACATAAATCAGTTAAATTCCAACAATAGTGTGGGTGAGCAAGATAATATGAGAATGAGAGAATCATCTAAAAACTTATGAATTCGATGATTGGATAAATTACGATAGTCTCTGTTGGAGACTCGACAAACCGAACCCGCCTTTGATGATTTAGGTTTGCAATCAACTTAAAATGGAAAGTGGAAACCAACTAAACTTGGGTTCGCACTATTACAGAATTGTTAAAAGAAATCACTTGTTTAAATCGGTTTTTATATAACCGATTTTTAAAAAAAATTTAGAAATCGGTTTTTATAAAAACTAATGTCATAAATATTGGATTTTTAAAAGACATCGATTTTTAGAAAAACCGATATAAAAAAAAAAAACAGTTTAGACATCGGTTTTTATAAAAACCGATATCTTAAATTTTACGATCAAAAGAAAACGGTTTTATAAAACTGATGTTGATTCAAAAGCAAAATTCTACAATGCAAATCTGACCAATGTCCATATTCAAGTACGCACTCTAAAAATACTCAACTTTATTTGCTCAAATTTTGACACAAGAAAGTAGACATGCAAACAAACACTTTTCAATCAAAAAATATTCCAAAAATCGATTTGGAGAAGTGTGAAAATGAGTGATGAAAACAGCTCACTCGCGGATTCGCGAATCGCTTCTAACCTTTGACTAAATAATTGATCATAACTTTCAAAATACCGTCCAGAATTTTACGTTCTTTATACCGTTGGATTCGTATCAAAAAATCGAAGAATCCAACATGGAAAAAAAAATTATTTCGTTGCCAAAAGATACAGTTTTAGGAAAAAGTTTGCACAAAAATATCTCCAATCGTTTATGACCTTTAACTGAATAATTGATCATAACTTTCAAAATACCACCCAGAATTTTACGTTCTTTATACCGTTGGATTCGTATCGAAAAATTGAAGAATCTAACATGGACAAAAAATTTATTTCGTTGCCAAAAGATACAGTTTTAAGGAAAAAGTTTGCACAAAAATATCTCTAATCTCTTTGACTGAATAATTGATCATAATTTTCAAAATACCGTCCGGAATTTTACGTTCTTTATACCGATGGATTCGTATCGAAAAATCGAAGAATCCCCATGGACAAAAAATTTATTTCGTTGCCAAAAGATACAGTTTTAAGGAAAATGTTTGCACAAAAATATCTTCAATCGTTTCTGACCTTTGACTGAATAATTGATCATAACTTTCAAAATGCCACCTAGAATTTTACGTTCTTTATACCGTTGGATTCGTATCGAAAAATCGAAGAATCCAACGTGGAAAAAAAAATATTTCATTTCCAAAAGATGCAGGTTTAGGGAATGAGAAAGACTCGAACTCATAACCTTGATAATTGATATATGTGTGAGGGGTATACCATCAGACCAACTTCATCTTATCTTGTCGTACTTGTTTTTAGATCTTAAAAATATGAAAATCAATTTTTTATTCTTAAATGAAAATCGATAAAACATAAAACATTACCGAATAAGCCTTTAATCGAAAAGATTTTCTCATCAATTGTTTTTATTGTATACAATTTCTCATCAATTGTTTTATTGTGTACATTTTATGTGATGCTTTTTGCCAAATGATATTGATGTAAGACACATTTCTAAGATTTCACGGATGGGCAAATGATATACATTTGGGCTCATAATATATTGTTACGTCTGTTACGGGTCTTACCCCAGTAAAGCATTGTAGTTTTCCCAAATTCGAATGTTTTAATCTTCATTTTCAGTGTTTTTTATTCCTTTTTAAAGCATGTTAATGTTAAAGTAATTATGAATTTTAGTCAGTAAGAACTGGTTTTAATATTTACCACCACCCAATATATCTTGCCGGTTGATGCAGTGGAAAAAATCGACATAGAAAAGAATCAATAAACAAAAAGGAATAATTGATTCGAATCCGTTGATTCTTGAATGTCGGAAACTAATTCCGTTGATTCATGAAAATACCATAATCAAAACCTTCTATTACTCTGTTAATTCGCACAAGATACCAAAATTGCAGACATTAAAATTCGTTGAGCCTTGCAAATGTAAAATCACCAATTTTCCTAAAAAGGAAAGAATTTAGATAACAATGAAAATTAAAAATACTAGAATCTCAAAAGTCCAAAACATCAAAACCTATCTAATAAGTAAATTAGATTTGATTTAATAAAAATCAAATCATAAATAATTAACTATGTAATAAAAGGAAACAAAATGAACACACATGCCGTTAGCTTGGTGGCCCAGAGTCTTTCCAAACTCTCTTGCCACCAAAGTTCAACACCTGGCCTAAGGTGTGTATTTTGGTGGATTTTCCTTCCCCTTGTGAGGGTTGTGTCCCACCTTGGTGTGGGTCTCTCTCCCCTTTGTAGGAGCCTCGTTCCGGACTGAGCTAGAAGAGCTTCATCTCGCCGGTTCCGACAGTTATTGATGTAATAAAAATAAATAAATAAATAAATAAAACATAATGATATGTATTAATTATAAAAATATTGTTAAAACCTAAAATCTTCAATAATATCTCCTACGTTCATTTGGTTGGCAATGTCAAGTTACAAAATTGCTTTTTAATATTTGATGCTCAAACTTTTATTCTTTATTTTACCAACCAATGGATTCTATTCAAGAACCAAGGAGAACACTTTAAGCCAAGCAAAGTTCAAATTCAATAAATTACAGTAACAAGTTGTAGATTTGTCTATTTAGAACACCACCTTAGGAATTTTCATTCTACCTAAATCTACGATTACTAATTCCAATTTCACATAACGTCCTAACTTTTTAATTTTACATAAGGTACGAGCAAGGTTATTTTAACATGTGCATGAGCAAACATGAGAAGAAAAGAGTGGTGGGAGCAGCAAATTAATCAGTAACAAAATCCCAGCGAAGTAACATTCTCCTATACATATATGACATTGAGAACAAACCATGTAGTACTCATTTTCACATATTTTTAAATACTAAGGTTTAGGGCGTTTTAAATTCTCGTCTATTTCGTTGAATTCGTCTGTTAGACATACTCGAGAAATCCTTAATTTGAAAACGCCATTGTCTGAACTCTCAGGAGGAAGCATTTTTTAATTTGCATACTAAGTCTTTCCGCCTCAGCAATAGAATTGCTATTAGCAGTATTCAATCTGTCCCAATCAGCCTTCACCGAACGTGGTACAGGTAGCCTGTGAATTTCTTGGCCTTGAGAAGTATAAGATCTGTAAGGAGAAAAGGTAAAATGCCATCAATATTAAATTAATGTCATTAAAAAAAAAGGTCACCAATCAATGACTTTAATTTTATTTATTTTTTGTCAAAAAAAAAAACCCTTCTTTTATAAGAATAGATAACACATAATGAATCTCTGCTCTTTTAGCTTTACACATTTCAACTATACAAAAAAGCTTACACTTTGAGGGCAGAATATAAATTTTGGCCTTTGTTTTTGCATCTCAAACACACATCTACATGCAAAAATCACCAACATATATAACACATAATTACAAAACAAGAAACACACATCTTAATGCATTCTGTGCAATTATTTATGTAAACATGTAAATAAATTATAAGTTTATAACTATAACGTCCCATGCACATGTGAACATTGCAAAACTATAACATTTTGGTAGTCTGGTGGACAAGAAAGAAGACAGCTCCCACCCACTTAATCCATTCTTACACCAGTCTGTTAAACCCTGAGGCCTGAGGGTGAAAGATCCAGCAAGTCATTACATCGTCACGAAACCTCTCCCGGTGCATGAAGGAAAAGCCTTAAGGGAAAGTGTATGAAGCAACCAAGGGGAATCATAAAGAGCTACGCCCATCTATAAGTCATAGATAATCACTTCTATTCCATCACATAGAATTCTAACAGCTTGCTTCAAACTACCTATTTATGTAGGATGACCATCTGTTTCGACTTGTTAGTTACCTTGCGATGAGCTTTCCTGCTCAAGAACTCCATTTTACTTGGCAGGTTTACTACATCTATGCAACCTCCTTACAAAATGTGGGTTTGGAAATTTATTCGAAACAAATTTAGCAAATCTGAAACACATTCGAAACAAACTGTCCCTACTTTAACATCTTTTATTTTATTTTTCACAGGTCAAACACAGTCAAACTAACGGTCTTATAACTCCCTCAATTTAAAAAAGAAATAAAAAAAAATTATCCAGTTTAATATAATATACCTCCCAACTAAAACATACCATAAATTGAACAGTTCACATAACAAGTTGATTTGTGTTATGCACTCTCCCGTAATGCGACCCACTTACTGCTATAAATCTGGTTCTTACTTGAAGCTCATGGGACTCTTAAAAACTACAGGCCAACTTCAATGAACATAAAAAAACTAGCCAATAACCCCACTAACGTTCACATCCCTCCGGCCTCCACACTCCACCACCATAACCTTGTTTGGCCAAAAGTCATACCAAAAAAAAAAAAAAAAAAAAGAGCTAACCTCATTTGCTAGCAATTATAAGTGATAATGCAATGATCCGTCAAGAAATTTAATCTAATAACTTTTTTGAAATGTTCATACCATGCTACTTTTTGTAATATGAAAACACATTATCGGTACCTAGAATCATGTCATATGACAGGCTAAATAACCAAATTAAACAAAGATCAAATGAGAATTCTCACTTGAGCCCGGGTGGATTCTGACACATGCTTTGCGGACAGAGCTAAATGAGCCATCCCCTTTGCAACTCCAAAATCCTTGGCAAGCCTCTCAATTGTATAGATCTCTGAATTTTCCTTGTACAACCGGTACATCTCAACTATCTTTGAGCCCTTAAGCTTGTTTCCATTCTTCAACGCATCTCTCACCAACAAAATTGCATCTACTGTCTCCGCCGCAGTATTAAAATCTTTGGCAAGCTTTTCTGGGGTCTGAGTCTCTTGATCCTCCATATGTAACCTGTACATCTCTTCCTTATCTGACTCCTTAATATAACACGGTAATATTCCACTTGGAACCTCCAATATTTGTGAGTTAACCTTTATTGGAACCATTTCTCCATGGCGTCCACCTAGAAAAACATTTTTCTCCTTATTTGTGTGGAACCATAAAACTGAACGTCGAAATCCTCCCTCGAATCATTTAAAAAGTCGGGGAAACAAACAGCATGAAAAAACAGAGGGATAGAAGCATTGTTCTCCTTGTTTTTACTACCACCACTACCGTCATCACCTTCAAGGTCAGATTTGACAGAAAACGTGTCCACTGTTTGCCAATGAAGGTATTGTTTTCCCTTTCAAAATTCTGGTTGCATTGGTTCTAGTTGCAGGGGACAAGCGAGACACGAGAGGACAAAGGCTAAGCATGTTTGCAATACCTGAAATAAAACCCCTGAAAATGAAACTCTATTTCAACAATGCCACTGAAACAAATCAACTCTATTTCAACAATAGAATAATCCCTCAAAACAGAACATTAGAACAATAGAACAATAGAATCAAAAACAGCACCCAAACAGAACAATACAAACACATGAACAATATAAAAGTGTAAACTAGTAAATAAATAAACCCACAAAACAGCACAGCCCATTGTTAATACTACAACACTCAATTTCATGCCACTCAAATAAAATAACATAAAATAAAAACCAGAACGATAGAATAAAGTTACACATGCAGTAGCATAGATCAAAAACATCCCATTTGTTTGGTATAACCAAGCAAAACCCTAAAGAAACCCCAAACAGAGATAGAGATAGAGAATATCACCAAACAAATACAAACCCATTTTCAAGTTTCAATCTTTTTATGACATCGAACTACTGTGAACACAAATGTTTACAAATATTTACAGTTGAGTCAGACTTAAACTTGAACTTGGATTCAAAGCAACTAAGTACACAAGCCTAGCAAGACACCACATTTTTCTTTTTGAGAAAATATTCATCATGAAAACCCACAACATCAAAGGAATAAAATGGCCTTAGTAGAAGATGAATCTTACCAAAATCAGGGGAGATTTGAGATCGGTGATTTAGGACTTCCGTCTGTTGAGCTGTCAACTTGTATGGATAGTTTTGGGGCTTCTTGTTTCTTTCTTTAAATTTTTTACGAAAAGATTCTTGAAAAGTGGGTGTCTAAAATCAAAGTTCAAGTGTGGGCAAGTCCTTGGAATTGCAAAATGAAAGCCGATGAAACTCATACACGTTTTCTTTACATTACTGTATAGAGATATACCTTTTTTTTTTTTTTTTTTTCTTTTTTCTATTAATGAAAGAATTTAGTAAAGATAAAATAAAGGATGATTATCAATTTAGTACCTAGATTTTATAGATATATTAGTGTTTTAAATGTATTTCAATTTTTTGTTTTACTGGTCCCTAGGATATTAGAAATGCATCGATTTAGTCCATTATCTCTAAGACTCTCGCCACCAAAATTCGACCTTGGCTAGTGTTTATAGGCAGGTTTTCCCACCATATGTATGGATCTTGTCCCACCTTGGTGTGAGTTTGCTCTCCCCTTTGTGGGAATTGCGCTTCTGGACTGTGTTTGTAGGGTCTCACCTTGTTGGTCCCGACTGTTGTTGTTGTACTTAAAAAAAAATAAAAAAATAAAAAATAAAAAAAAACTAGATTTTTAATAATCAAATCTCATAGAAAAAACAAAATGACACTTTTACCCTTCCCTTCCATTTGACACCCTTCGGCTAGAATTACTAATTAACACTATGTTTGAAAAAAAAAAAAAAAAAAAAAAAAAAAAAAAGTAGGGGTAAGTAAATAACAATTTAAAGAATTTTCCTTGTAATTTCAAAATTTTAGTTAGAAAGAAAATACATATTATATAACAGTACAACTAAAAAAAGTACATTCAAAAATCTTATAATAATTGATAAAAGCTTTAAGATTATTATTTTTTTTTTTTTAAAAGAAAAGCTTTAATATTTTAATATTATGATAAATAAATAAAAATGATTTACCAGTTTTGATTTTTGTGTCAAGTTACTCGAGAACAACAAACAGTGAAAACAATCAAAACATCAAATTTATGTTTATGCGCAAAAAAAAAAATTGTTTTTTTTGTTGTTGCTGTTGTGTTTTTCGTATTTTTCATTTGAACCACCATCAAACGCATTTCCATCATTTCTTAATTTGCTAAAAAAAAAAAAAAAAAAGAACTAGTTTAGAAGACAATTTCAAACATGCCATTAGGTTTTGTCAACATGGTATGTTCAAGTGTGGGCAAATATTTGGAAATGTAGAAAAAAAAAGTGCCACATGCACAGAGTTATCTAAGAGTTCAGTTTTACTCACCTCCATTTAAGGGAGGTGAACATTACCCATCTCCCAAAAACATGACATGTGTCCATAGATGGGTAAATTGTCTAAAAAGATAACAAGGTTTGGACAAATTTACCCCATTTATGGACACATGTCATATTTTTAGGAGGAGAGTAATGCTCAATCCCCTTGAAGGGGGGTGAGTAAAAGTGAACTCGTTATCTAAATGACGAAAACAGTTTTGGTACACCCGTACATTTCTGAATGGTGCATCCGATCACTAAAAACATGCGATTACCACATATGCGCCACACGTGATTTTCTTGTTACAAGTTTTAATTTCAATTGTCAAGCACTCCACTTTGCAATGCTAAGATGCTTTTTTCTTTTCATCGACAATAAGGTGGCTTTTGCTCATCTAGTGCACACAATATCAAATTTTTTATTTGGTTGTATCGAATAAAAACTCAAATTCAAATTGAAGCCTTTAAAGAGAGATATATAAAGATTTTTTTTTTCCTTCCATGATAGATAATAGAAATGAAGGAAACAAAAAAGTTATGAAGGGGTGTACATTAAAGCTGAATAAAATATAAGATACCAAGTACGGGGTGTGTTAAGAGCATCTCCAATGTAAGAGTGGTTTTAATCTTAAGTTGATGTGGTAAAAAATATATTAATTTTTAAACAGTCTATTGCATAACTATTTTTTTGGTTAATTTAGTAAGTATTTAAAATTGACATTAATTTTTTAAAAAATAAAAATTAAACACGTTGTTAAAAAAAAAAAAAAAAAGGTGTTTTAAATGGAAGTATCGATGACCAAATTTTGAGTTAATTATCTATCAAACCTATCTTTATGTCACGTAAGAAGCAAGTATCTTGATAATTTGATATTTATTATTATGTCAACAATTATTAGTATGCAAGTCACTTTTGTATTGGATATACTCTAAGTTTGAAAAAGAAATAAGATTGGCAAATTTAAAAATAAATCAATTAAGTGGTGACAACTTGAACGTGAAACATTATCCGGTCAAATGAGCATTATTTATCACTAAAACATATTGGGTGATGGTGACCTTATGCACTTTTGACAACGTAATTGATCACCAAATTTATTAATTATAAGGAAAATTGAGAGAGATGTTCTACTTTGTCATCGATTATTACCCTTTACAACAATCAGTTAATTCCAAGTGCATAAAAATCAACACAAAAGACGTAATGTTGAGCACTAACTGCCTTTCCATTTGTGCATTTACACCGACCTCCTAACCGTTGATCAATCCATGCCAGAACACCATCTTCAACCCATACATGGGAACACCTATAATTATGTCATCTTGTGACCTTAATTACATGGATATCCAGTATCTTTAGTGGTCAACACTCAACCGTTATATTTAACATTTGACTTTAAAGTTAAAGGGTACGTGGCCGTTGTTTCTATCACATAAATTTTAAAAGGGAAAATTGCACTAATTAATTATGGTAGCTAAAAATAGCACAGCCCAAACACTAAGATCCAATTTTAGAAATCCAAGTGAGGAGTCAGATGGTCTGCTAAAGCAAACATGATCTGGTCAATCGAAAGACAAGCCCAACGTTGGCCTAAAGCAGATCCAAACCTTTACCAAGTCTGTGAAAGACTAAGTTAGTTATGCAATTCAAGGAATTGACTAAGTCAATATAGTTGAAACAGATTGAGATCCCAAAGATCTTGGAGGATAAAAACCACAACTTCATCTCATGATCTCAGGATCATGCAACCACTTCACTTGGGGAACACTCCTCACCCGCTATAAAAAGCCCCCACCATTTCATTTAAAATGAGTCGGCTCTACAAGGAAAATGGGGCAAGTTGAAATAAGCTCTCAATGTCAACCTCACTTTAAAATAATAAATTGTGGGCCAGTCTCACAATTTTCTATCACCAACTTTCACACGTCTTCAATTATCATCTTCACACTCAATGCAAACTGATTCGACCATCTCCACTCACCCTGAAACAAAGGAATCTCACGTGTTGCACTTGCCACCCTACTACATCACCACATGTTGAAGTCGATCGACCAAGTCACCTTCTATTAGACAATTCACCAACATACGAGTCCGTTTGACTCTCCCCCGAACAATTTAATTTGCTAAACGCTCAGTCTAAGCGAACCTAAGGCTCTCCGAACGACACGTCGACACCACCCAGGATTCAACAGCTTCGTCTAGGGTTTGATTTAGATTTTATTTATTTTAATTGTTGATTTGAAATTATTTTATTTATTGATAAATTATCTAACTCGAGCATCGAAGAGTACCCCCCCCCCCCCCCCCCCCCCCCCTTCTCGCTCCATTCTACCTTCTTATTTTTTTACAGGATCTCGTAGCAAACAACCTACTATTTTTCGTTCTACCATTGTCAATGCCCACCGACTTACGAAAAATTCAACTGGAGATTTTCGGACTCTTCACTAACTACCCTAACTATTGCACTAGTGACATCCCCTCTGATCCATTGACTAATGGTTGACCACTGTTAGTTAGTTATAGTACGGGGCAATACGATCTTTTTAGTGAGTGTTATTGAAAAATGAAAAAAAAAAATACTGTCCTATTAAAATATGCCTTGTCAGCTATAAATTATTTATTATTTAAAAAATATATTATAAATTTTAACCAATATTTTATTACTTTTAATCTAATTATTTTAAAATTTTTGATTGATGGGTCACATCTGTTCATATTTGATGGTAAGAAATTTTGAATCAGATAGAGATGAATTTCATCTAATTGATGGAGGTCCGCTCCAATAGAGTAGACCTTTTACTAAGTCATACACTCTTTCAACATGAATGGCACTCTACCATAGGGGAGATCCATCAGCGGTGGAATTCTCTAAAAAGAAAAATAAAATGAGAGAGAGAGAAAAAAAAGGAATGATATATACACACACGGTGGTTCTCTAATCAGAACGTCATTAATTTATAATTTCAGGACGTCCAACTACAATCATACATTCACATTGGACTCACAATCCCACATTAACAAATACTTACACCCAATGTGAATATGTGGCTGTGATTGAACGTCCTTAATTTATAATTACATGACGTCTTTAATAGAGAACTACCATATATGTGTATATATATATATATATATATATAGTGAGTCTCTCATAATGGATCCCTTATTTTAATTTCGGTAAGGACCACCATGAAATCACATAGAGTTGAATGAATTTGAATTTTTTTTGTGGATAATAAGTTCATTGAAATCTACCTATGAATAAAATTTGAAAAATTTTCAAGTACTTAAACAATTTTTACTAATTTTTTTAGATATGAATGCATCAGAAAAATAGGTGGAATATAGGAAAATCAAGAAAAATAGTTTTAGTGTTTGAAAAACTCTCAAATTTTATTCATAGATAGATTTCAATGAACTTATCATTTATTAAAAAATTCAGATTAAAATTCATTCAAATCGATGTGATTTCATGGTGGTCCTTACCGAAATTAAAATAAGGGATCTCTTATGAGAGACTCATTTTATATATATATATATAAATGACGACGACAAAAAAAAAAAAAAAAAAAACAATATTGCTCATCTGCCCTGACTCAACGGGTCAAAGGGCATGTTAGTGTTATTATGACCATAGTTGCGAAGTTGGTGCAATCAATGATATACAGCAGTTAGGACAATTTGCCCATTATTATTATTTTTTTTTTCTAAAATAATCTAAAAACATTTTAAAATGATGTATTTACCTATAGAAATTATACAAATTACCCCATAATGTTCATAATTATAATTCAACCCCAAAATAAATAAATAAAGGGTTAATTGCACCAATGGCCCCTGAATTATACGCTAGGTAGCAATGTTCCTTTTGAACTTCTTTTTTTGACAGTAAACCCCTTGAACTTTCATTTATTAGTAGAAGTTGACGGAATAGTAATGGAACTTCATTTCCATCCATTTTTTTGTCACGTGCTGTTCACATGGGTTCGTACCAAGGGGAAAATCTATAATAACATAAAAAACGTTGTTGTAATATATGGGTTAATAGCACCATTGCCCCTTGAATTATTCACGAGTTTGCGATTTGCCCTGTAAACCTTTTTTAGGCGTTAAACCTCATACACTATCTTTAGTTGGCAACAAGTGACGGAATGGTAGCGGAACCCAATTTCCATCCATCTTCTCGTCACATGAGCCTAACGTGTGTTTTTAAGTAAGGGCAAAATTGGAATAAAAAAATTAAATTTAATTGTGGAGATCCACCTAATAAAAAAAAAAATTAAAGGGAGATCTGAAGATATCTCTACGGAGGCCAACCTGATATCTCCTTTGAAGAGATCAGATCTCGCCATGGGAGGTCGACGAGACATAGAAATAGTAAGAGATGAAGGGAAGAGTGGGGTTTTGAGATTTTTTGTTGGTTGATAGGTGGAGATCTACGATGGAGATTTTGAGTTTTGTTTGAGAATGAAGAAGTTGGAGATGTGAATTTAAATTTTTTTTTTTATTGGGATTTTTTGTTGGTTGGTAGGAGAGATCTCAGATGGAGATTTTGAATTTTGTTCGAGAATGAAGACGAACAAGACGGTATTTTTATGAGAAAAAATGGATGATAGTGATGAAAGAGAGAAAAGGTTTTGTTGATAATGATGTAGATAAAAGTTTTTGTTGATGATGATGTGCTAGAAGAAAACCAAAATGTAGAACTAGGTAATTCTATTTTTTTTCTTCTTTAATTGTTATTTAAAGATGATAGTCATAAATATTTAAGGTCTGTCATGCAGACTGTTTTTAGTCTGTTTTAGTTTTAATTTTTTAAAAATGATTTCAAATTCGTGTTCTTTTTCATTTTATTTTTAAAATACAAAAATAAAAAAAAATAAAAAAAAAAAAGTTGTTTTTCTCGAATTTGTTTTTGTTTTTCAAAAAAAATTAACAAAAAAAATTATAAACTTTTTTTTTCTTATTCTTCATTCTCTATCTCTATCTCTCTCTCTCTCCTGACTCCTCTTCTTCTACTCTTCTACTTCTTACTACTTCTTATGCTCCATGACAGAAAATGGAGGAGAAACCGATTTGGCCTGCCGATCTGCTCTTCCTTCACCGCCGTTTTTCTCCTCAAAGCGCAGATTGGCCCACCGATCTCTTCTTCTTCTTCTCTTCCACTTCTTTGAATTTGAGCAATATAATGCTATACAATTTAGTAAATATATAACAAAATATTTTATAAGAAAATGAATAAAATTGCCGATTAGTCAGCTGGTGTATTTGCCGATTTGGGTTTGTATAAAGTATTGATATTTAGATCAAAATCAAGGTATATTCAAGATTGGTTATTATTATTATTTTTATCTGGGTTTGATATGTGATCACCAACAACTATTTATTGGGTTTGTTGTTGTCTCTACCAACTGTTTCTGTTCTCCCTACTAAGAATTAGTTCTTGCAATTAGATTATTGAAATGCCAATTTGCTGGGAATCATTTCTGTTTAAATATGTTGACTTTGTCTGTTTCTAATAATGACGAAAATTATATGATTTATTTTTTGGGGGTTTTGGAATTGGAGAATCAGATCGCTCAAATTGTGAGAAAGTGATGTTCTTTTGATATGATATATGGGTTTTGTTGTGATTAATGCAGTGATTGCTTGTGTGGTGTACTCTGTTGTGATAAGTTGTAGTTGTGGAATTGATTTGGAAGGCTTTTAGGATTTGGGATTGGGGAGTTTTGTATTTACAATTGGTATATTTCGAAGAAATGGAAATTAATGGATTGTGTAATTAACACAGGGATGAAAGATTAAGAATGCTATAAGACAAATGTGAAAGGAATAAAGAAGAAATGAAATTGTTTTGGTTAGCTAATTGCAAATCAAAATTCAAAGTTTTCTTATGATAAACAAAATGCCAAAATTGATATTTTAATTTTTGATAGTTTTCGGTTAGCCTACCAGACACGTTTTTTCCGTTTTTATTTTTAAAATACGGATTTCAGTATATGCTATCAGTATATGTTATCAGACGCGTTTTCAAATTTCGAAACTGAAACCAAAAACACTGTTTTCATTTTCATTTTTCTTTTCGAAAAACAACAACTGAAAACAGCTTGCAGGACAGACTCTTAGATCTCAAAAACAAAAATTATTTATTTATTTATTCTTTAGTTGATGATAAAGATATGAGTTCTAAACCCATGGCCTAATTTATTTATTTTCTTGATTATTTTCTCTTTTTTACAAATTAATTTTTTTTAAAAAAAATTATTTTATTAGGTGGAGATCCAGATTCAATCTCCACCTCTTATTTGAACAAGATGGACGGTGGAGATCCAATCTGGATCTTCACATTTTAATTTAATTTTTTTAAAAAAAATTATTCCAATTTTGCCCTTACACAAACATGAGGCGCATGTGACGTGAAGATGGGCAGAAAATGGGTTTTGTTTTGTCACTTGTTTCCAATTAAAGAGAGTTTAGAGGGTTTAATGTTTACAAAACAAAAAAAAAAAGTTTAGGAGGCAAATAGCAAACACGCGAATAGTTTAAGGGGAAATGGTGTTGTTAACCCAAAAAAAAATAAAATGTTATTCCAGATTTGCTCCCGGTACGAACCCACGTGAAGAGCACGTGATAAACAATGGAAGAAAATGAAGTTTTGTTACTATTCTGTTAGCTTCTGCCAATAAATAAAAGTTCAAATGGTTTACTGTCAAAAACAAAAATTTAGGGGGCATATTGTTACCAAGCGTAAAATTCAGGGGTGTTGGTACAATTAACCCGTAAATAAAAACGTGAACTCATTGTTTTGCTTTACTAACAACTCATGTTTAGAGATGTATATTTGAGGAATGGGGATGGATATAGGTCCCCCCATCTCATCTCCATCCCTATCCCTAACCCTATCCCTATTCCTATTTTCTAGACCCTTCTCCCATCCTCAATTCTCTATTTTTTCCATTTTCCTCCGTTTTCCCCGTTCCCCTATTTCTCCATTTGACTAAAATTTACAAATTAAACTAAAAAAACAAACATTCCATTACAAATACAAAATAAAATTCATTAGTACATTTTATATAAAATGTGTATATATACTTAAGGAGTTAGGGTTTTTAAAAAATAATTTTTTTTATAAATATATATTATAATTAATTTATATATATTTTAGGGAAATGAGGACGGGGCACCTCCTCCCATCTCTATTCACATTTTAATATAATTATGAGGAAAATGGGGAAATGAGGATGTGGATGGGGAAATGGGGATAGGGAAGGGGTGCCCCATCCCTATCTTCAAACATTTTAATTTGGGGATGATTTTTATTTATCCAAAAAAGAAAAAAAATTAAAAAAAATACCTAAATGAGGATGGGGACGTGGCTCATGTTTCATCAATTGTAGAAACAGAGCATACACCAACTGCTCTTGCTCGCCAAAGCTTGCATCTTCATTCGGCTTCAACAGTTTCCCTACTCAAAATCCTTTAAACCTTGGCTTTAGTTTTGGGCTGATTTGAAAATTTTGAGACTTGGGTCTATTGGGTCGTCTTACTCTTCTTGTTTATTATGTTGTGGTGGTTTTGGGTCTTATTTTTGTTGTTGTTGAACGGAAGGAAGGAAAATTTGGGGTGAAGAGTGAGGAGTGAGAGTGGGTGGAGTTGCAGAGAGACATTACGTAACAAGGTTTTAAAGGGTTTTGGTTTAGAGGAGCAGTGGTTGTTGAAGGCAAATGAAGATGCTCTGGTGATCATGTCAGAGAAATTTTGCAAATTTAGCTAAACCCAATTGAACCCATGAGAAAATGGTCGATATATCACTCAAAAACCCTTTTCACCAGCTCACTCATCAACAAATAGTCTTCAATCACAATCCCAAGTAAGTGTTCTCATCGCTTCTTTTCTGTTCTTATTTCATTTTCATCAAGTAAACATATGGAAACTGAACCTGTAAACAAGGACGAATCTCACCAATCAATCCTGGACCAAATCTTCAAGTCTGGTCCAAAACTGGGTTCTTATAAAGCTGGTGATAAAACTTTTTATTCTCTCATTGAAAACTATGCGAATTCCGGTGATTTTAAGGGTCTAGAGATGGTCTTGTGTCAAATGAGACGTGAAAAGAGAGTGTTTTTAGAGAAGATTTATATTGTGAAGTTTAAGGCTTATAGTAAAGCCCATTTAGTTGAGGAAGCAATCGGTTTGTTTAGTAAAATGGCTGATAAATTTCATTGTAGAAGGAGTGTTAAGTTGTTTAATTTGGTTCTTAATGTTATAATACAAGACGGTCAAGAGGGTGGCTATGATGGTGTGGACACAAATGCTGTGCAGATGATGGAAACCTGATGTTGTTCCTTATAGTTCAATGATTCATGGCCTCTGCAATGCTGGCTCGATCGAAGAAGCTTTGAAACTTTTCAATGAGATGCTTTGCCAAGAATCAAAGTCTCAACCTGATGTTGTCAATGCTTTGTGCAAGCAAAGTAGTGTCTCTCGTGCCATTGATCTTTTAAATTGTATGATGGACAGGTGTTGTGATCCCGATGTAGTTACATGAGTACATGACACACCTAAGATGGGAGTGATTTTTTAGATGAGCTTGTAGGTCGGTTATTTAAACGACAAAGAACTCTAGGTGCTATCAATATTGTAGAAGTGATGCTTCAAAAGTTTTTGTCACCCAAAGCTTCTACTCGGAAAAGAGTAGTTCGAGAGCTTTGCAAACCTAAGAAAATTCAAGCAGCCATTGACAAGTGTTAGAGAAACATGTATTGCTGATTCTTTTGGTGAGGCTCTCTTGCTAGAATTCTATTAAAAAGTCTTTTGTACTCCATTTATTGCATAACTATTTGCTCCCATTTAACCTCGTCTAACGGAAGTGTTTGTGATTTTAACCTTATTCAGCATAATGATGTTCCCCTCAAGCCTTGCCCGTGATCCTGAAAGGTTTATCTGGGCATAGAGTATTGCACAAGCATGGTACAGGATGCAAATATGCTAATACTGTATGCTACAAGATGCAAATTTTAACCTTATGCATTTGTTGTTGTCCATTGTTTTTCTAAATCTTCGATGTTCTAAATTTTGTAGTTGCATTGGCTGTTTTGCTATTGTATTTGTATTTAACAGATTCAGTCATATTGCGCAGACATTCTAAACCATTCATTCCAACCAAATTTTTTTTTCCACGTTTTAACGATCACATGCCTGAGGTGATGATAAACGCTGGACAAATAGTTAAGAAAGGAGAAGAGGTAATGTTTTATATATTCCAAAACTTTAATATTAATCTAAATAGTACATTACAGTAGTTTAAATGTCTCTGTGCCCAGAATTATGTGCAGGGATGGATGTGATGGGTTTTCATTGATTTACATGTGCCTGGTTGATGGTTGATTACTTGTCTTCAAGATCGAGTGTTTTGCAATTTTGTACAAAAACCAATGATCTTTTTTTTTTTTTGAGCTGATTGATTTTTGAAAGGGATTGTCAAATGATTGGGATATATATATAGTTACTATGTTGTTTAAGTTTGTTTAGGAAATTTTGTAAGATTCAATCTCCACATTGCAGGGTTCATGTCAAAAAAAGAGTACTCCACTTTGTTATAGTATGATTTGGTTTCTTTTATAGTTTTATATACCACACACTTATGTTTGGAACACTTGAGAGAGGAGAGCTGCTACATGGTGGAAATTGTGGGGGGTTTTGCATCAAAAAGTGATATTTTTCTTGATGGTTTTACAATTCAGCATCATAGGTTAATGATTCTGTGAAGGGTGATAATATTGCATGGACCGATATTTATTCTAGAGACAATCACTCCTTAGATGTTTTCTATAACCAGTCGAAAAATTGGTAGTTCATATGTTAACAAGGTTGGCTCATGTCAAACTTTTTCACAATGATACTAGTGACCTGCCTACAACCATACGTGTGGAGTATAGATAATAATGTGTTTGGCTTGGAAGTTCCTTTGTTTTCTTCTTGTACTTATTTTTTTCTCCAATATATCTACCGGTTACATGACTTTTATGTCGCGATCGTTAGATAAAAGGACCTTTCGGTGAGCAAATTTATGATTTTCATAATAAGTCGAGAAAAGTATGAGTTTGTTGTCCAAAAGAGGGTTTACCAATTCTGCTTCACCAATAAGTCCCCTTATCACAAAACCATCGATTTTGATATCTATGTTGGTCACTTCATCGATTTTGAGTAATGGAGAATTATATTGTAATTTTTGGCTGATAATTTAGCAATAGTGCTTACAAAAGCTGTACCCAATACCAATTACCAAGTTTCTCTGAATAATCATCTAACAATGGTCAACATGAACGGAACAATTCAACCTCAGCTTCCGAAGTTTAGCGAAAAAAATTTTGATCAGTGGTGTATCCAGATGAAGGCGTTGTTTGGTTTCCAGGAGCTAAGCGAGATTATCGAAACCGGATACGTTGAGCCAGCGGATCAAGAAGTAGCAGCAGCTCTCTCTCAAACCCAGAAAGACAATTTGAGAGAGAACAGAAAGAAGGACAAGAAGGCGTTATTCTTCAAAAACACAACAAAAGACACTCAGCAGAAAAAAATAATAGAAAGAAGAATATAGAAGAGTGAAGAAATAGACGAGTGAAGAACTCTGGAAATTTTATTTTGTGAAAAGATTATCTTAAACAATAAACAATAGCACCTATTTATAGGTGAATACAAAAGTAAAGTAAAACAATTTCTTCCTAGAAAACTTCAATTAAATCCTACTTTACTGGCACTAAGTAACCACCCACTAATTTTCATAACAGTGCCTACAAATCTGTTATACAGACTTATTCAAAAAACAAGACTTATTCAAAACAAAACTTGGTCAACAAAGTTTGAGTTTAATCGAATTCCAACAGCCTCCCTTAAACTCAAACTTTCAGAGCTACACATGCCCATTTTCTGCTTCAAACTGTAGAAAGTTTCAGCTTTCAATGATTTTGTGAGGATGTCGGCAATCTGATCTTCAGACTTGCAAAATTCCATTGCAATTTCATCTTCGTTGACAAGGTCACGAATGTAATGAAATTTGATGTCAATATGCTTGCTCCTCCCATGAAACACCGGATTCTTAGTAAGAGAAATAGCCGACTTGCTGTCACAATAAATCTTCGTAGGAAGTAGTTGAACTTGTTTGAGTTCATCGCATAATCGACGTAGCCAGACAGCTTGACATGCAGCAGATGCAGCCGCCATATACTCTGCTTCAGCAGTTGAAAGTGCAACAACTTGTTGTTTCTTGGAAGACCAAGAAATTGCTCCTGAACCCATGTGAAACACAAAACCAGAAGTACTTTTTCTATCCTTCATATCTCCTGCCCAATCACTGTTTGTGTACCCAACAAGATCACAATTGTTAACAGATGTATAAAAGATGCCATGACTGTGAGTACCTTTAATGTAGCGCAAAATTCGTTTTGCAATTTGCAAGTGAACTTGACTCGGTGTCTCCATAAACCGGCTGATAAAACCAACTCCATACGTAATATCAGGTCTAGTAGAAGTCAAATAACGTAGACTACCTACTAAACTTCGAAAATAAGTTGGATTGACAAGCTCACTATTTCCGACTGCATCCATCTGTAATCTTGTTTCAACTGGAGTTTTGATGGGATTACATGATTCCATCTTGAACCGTTTCAAGATATCTGCTGCAAATTTCTTCTGTGAGAGAAATATCCAATCCCTTGTTTGCTCAATTTCAAGGCCAAGAAAAAATGACATTAGTCCCATGTCAGTCATTTCAAAATTGCTATTCATATCCTTCCTGAATTCATCAAACATGCTGGGGTTATTTCCAGTAAATATCAAATCATCTACGTACAAACATACAATAAGCATATCTCCTTTTGCATTTGATTTGATATATAATGTAGGTTCATACGGACACTTGAGAAAACCATTTCCCTGAAAATATGAGTCTATACATGTGTACCATGCCCACGGAGCCTGTTTTAACCCATATAGAGCTTTCTTCAACCTGAGAACTTTATCTTCATCGCCTTTCTTCACATAACCAGCTGGTTGATCAACAAAAACTTCTTCATTAAGAAGTCCGTTCAGAAACGCAGATTTGACGTCCATCTGATGTATCTTCCACTTCTCTTGGGTAGCTAAGGCAATCACCATACGTATTGTATCCATGCGGGCTACAGGTGCAAAAACTTCGAAGTAGTCAATACCTGGCTTTTGTCTGTAGCCTTTCACGACCAACCGAGCCTTCAGCTTGTCCACCTGACCATCAGATTTGTACTTTGTTTTATACACCCATTTGACGCCAATTGTTTTCTTTCCTTTAGGAAGAGAAGTCAGCTCTCAGGTATCATTCTTTTCTATGGATTGAATTTCCACATCCATAGCCTACAACCACTCATCATGTTGTGCTGCTTCTGCAAAAGAGAGAGGGTCACAATCTGCAAACAAAGCGAAATTTACAAGTTCCTCGTCAGTTACATCATTATTATTAGTCATGACATAATCATGTAAACGTGCAGGCAGCATACGAGGACGTGTCGATATACGAGTGCCACTTGGATTTTGCATTGGTGCAACATGCTGCGGCTCTCCACTAATTGATTCTTCATTCAAGGAAACACCAATTTGTGACTTCTCTACATTCTGCCAATCCCAAGCTTCAGCTTCACTGAACTCAACATCCCTACTGATGATGACTTCATTTGTTTGCGGATTAAACAACTTATAACATTTGGTTCGTTCACTATAACCGATAAAAATACATTTCGTACTCTTACCATCAAACTTCTTCCTTTTCTCAGCTGGTAAATGGGCATATGCTACACACCCAAAAACTCGAAGAGCTTCAACATTCGGCTTATAGTTGCTCCATGCTTCCTCAGGTGTTATATTAAGAACACTCTTTGTCGGACACCTGTTCAACAAATAAACAGCACAAGATACGGCTTCTGCCCAAAAAACTTTTGGTAAGTTTTTACCTTTCAACATACTGCGTGCCATTTCGACAATTGTTCTGTTTTTCCTCTCCGATATCCCATTTTGCTGTGGCGAGTAGCTTGCAGTAAGCTGATGCTTAATACCATGATTTTTACAAAAATCAACAAAAGCATTAGAAGTGTACTCTCCTCCTCTGTCTGTTCGAAAACACCTTAAAGTCAACCCACTTTGTTTTTCCACATAGGCTTTGAATTCTTTGAATACTCCAAAAGCTTCAGACTTTTGCTTCAAAAAATATATCCAAGTTTTCCTACTGTAATCATCAATGAAAGTAAGAAAGTAACGATTACCTCCATGTGATTCAGTCTCCATTGGTCCGCAAATGTCAGAATGCACAAGCTGTAATTGTTGCTTTGCTCTACATGACTTCCCCACTGGAAAAGAGTCCCTATGTTGCTTGCCCATAATACAGCCTTCACACAAATGATTAGAATCTTCTAACAATGGTAACCCAATAACCATTTCCTTCTTTGCCAATACCCTCAAGCCATTAAAATTTAAATGACCAAAACGAAAGTGCCAAAGTCAATTTCTATCCATAACAATAGCACTAAAAGAATGAATTATTTCACTCTGTAAAGGTAAAGGAAACATTCGATTTTTGGTCATCTTAACCTCTGCAACAAGCTCTTTTTTAATGTTCTCAATAATGCAAACTCCTTTATCAATGATAATTTTAAGTCCCTTTTCAGAGAGTTGACCCATACTCAATAAATTCCAGTGTAAACTAGGAACATAAAATACATCAGAGATATGCTCATGAGAACCATCTTTCAAACGTATGAGAAGATTACCTTTGCCCATAATTGAAACTTTAGCTTTGTTTCCAAAATTTACCTCCCCACGCACCGATTCATCCAGGTAAGAGAAAAACTCCTTCTTTCCACACATGTGATTACTACACCCGGTATCTAAATACCATTCGTCATTATGTTCTTCTTTTGAAGAGCTGCAAGCTAACAACAAGGTTTCTTTTTCTTGGACATCATCAGCGTAGTTAGCATGTTCATAATTTCTTTTTGGAAATTGAACTCTACACTGTGATCGATAATACTTCTTACAACGAAAACATTGAATTTTGGATATATCATACCTTGATTTTTCAAGAGCTTGCTGACTGGAACTATTTTCCTCTGTGGAGGCATGATTCTTGTAGCTAACATCTTTGCCTTGGCTTGATGTTTTGTCACCGCTGCAACTGTTAGTACCTGACAAATTGACTTTGCTTTGAAAAGCTTTCTCTACAGGTGCTGCAGTCCTGTGATTCATTCTATGTTCATAAGAGCATAATGAACCCATCAATCCTTCAATTGTCATGGTAGAAAGATCCATTCCTTCTTTGATTGCAGCAACAACATAATCGAAACGATCCGTCAAAGATCTCATAATCTTTTCGACTACACGTATATCCTCCAATTTTTCACCGTTAACTCTTAATTGATTCACAATAGATTGAACTCGTGAAAAATAATCAGATATAGTTTCAGAATCTTTCATAGAAAGAGTTTCGAATTCACCTTGTAAAGTTTGCAACCGTACACTCTTCACCTTCTCATCACCTTTGTAGGATTTCTGCAACATCTCCTAAGCATCTTTAGCTGTTGTTGCGCTTGAAATCCTTTCGAAGACGATCTCGTCCACGGCTTGGTAGAGGAAGAATAACGCCTTCTTGTCCTTCTTTCTGTTCTCTCTCAAATTGTCTTTCTGGGTTTGAGAGAGAGATGCTACTACTTCTTGATCCGCTGGCTCAACGTATCCGGCTTCGATAATCTCGCTTAGCTCCTGGAAACCAAACAACGCCTTCATCTGGATACACCACTGATCAAAAAATTTTCCGCTAAACTTCGGAAGCTGAGGTTGAATTGTTCCGTTCATGTTTATGACCTGCTTACAAGCAATCTAAGTGAACTACTTAGAAAACAAGAACTCTGGACAATTTGGCTCTGATACCAAATGTAAGAAATTAGATTTGCAAATTTAATTTCTAAGACACAACAAAAGACACTCAGCAGAAAAAATAATAGAAAGAAGAATATAGAAGAGTGAAGAAATAGACGAGTGAAGAACTCTGGAAATTTTATTTTGTGAAAAGATGATATTAAACAATAAATAATAGCACCTATTTATAGGTGAATACAAAAGTAAAGTAAAACAATTTCTTCCTAGAAAACTTCAATTAAATCCTACTTTACTGGCACTAAGTAACCACCCACTAATTTGCATAATAGTGCCTACAAATCTGTTATACAGATTTATTCAAAAACAAGACTTATTCAAAACAAAACTTGGTCAACAAAGTTTGAGTTTAATCAAATTCCAACATAATCATCTAACAGTGGTCAACAAACGTTTTCCTGAAATAAAAAGGATCTCTTAATAATTGTCATGTTTGAAGATGTTGAACTATCTTATCTAAAGCCTTTGGTAGATTTATTGTGGTTGCTAAGTTACATTTTTCAAGTTTAGGAAAGAATGTTGTTCGTGGACGTTAGAGCATCTCCGATGATAATGTGGCTTTCATTTGAAAAAATGGTGATATGTTAACATTGTCAAACCAATTGCTTCATATGTGACATATAACTAAACTTGATGGACATCTAAATAAAAAAATGGTCTTCAATGCTTCACTTGTAAAATATATGTTTTTAATGACATGCCAATTTATTATTGGTCTCTTTAAATACACTTTAGAATTATTGAATAAAATAAGGTAAAAGGTAAGAGTGGTTGCTGACAGGGCTAACAAGACGACAGTCCAACAAACCGTCTAAAATCAAAGAGTCATGTTGGCAGCTTCTAAAAAAAAAGGTTGTCACCTCAGCTTGAAGTTATACTAAAGAGGTTGCATTGGAGATGGATTTTTTAATAAAATAAATGTTCATCCTACGTGGCATCTAATTTTTTTACAATCCACGTTAGTATTAGAAATGCTCTTAAGTTGTAGTTTTTTGTTAAAAACTAACACGTTGTAAAACTGCAGAATATATCTCAATTCATTTGAATTCTTTTTTTTCAGTCTTCAATAAATATCTGGCCTTCCTGAAGAATTTTATCACTTTGTGAATTTTTGTATTGTTGGACTTTCTCATCACTTGTTTTTATTACCAAGTTTCTCTAAATAATCATCTAACAGTTTTATGTGATGCTTTTGATCAAAAGAGACCGATGAGCTTCCTAGATTGGCCAATAGCGTTTGATTTAGGCCCGTAATATATGGCTACGTTTGTTATGGGTCTTGAGCATCTCCAACTGTCTTCCTTGAAGACATCCCTTAGTTTAATTAAGGGAGTATGTGTATTTTTGCAGCTCCAACAACTCCCTAAATGGCTCCCTTAATTATGTTTTAGTGGAGTTCACTCCATTAATTAATGGGTGTTTTCAACCCCTTAAAGTGGGCTTCACCTATTTAAGATTATTTTAAAGTAAGCTCTACCTAACATAATTGACAAATAATATCTAATATTTATTAAACACAATATCTAACATTTAAATAATAAAAAAAAAATTATTAAAGGGGTTATTTAAGGGAGTATTATTGGAGCACATACTTCCTTAATGGTCCATTGTAATAAAATACACTTTTAAATAAGGGAGTCTCAAAGGGAGACTATTGAAGATGTTTTTACCCCTCTGACGCATCACAGATTTGCCTGTTTTTTCTTTTTAGGTAATATTTTTGAATCCTAATAAGTTTTAGTACGAATTTTCATTTTCAGTGATATTTGTTTTGTTACCATTTAGGAAAGCTCTTTTAGGATTTGGCAATAACTCAAATTTGCCTTTTTAGATAAATTTTGATGGGTTTATGAGTCCGAGTCGAGTCATAGTGGAATCGGTTTTGCTTTTCTTTTTAAGCAACGATCTGAATAGTTGTTAGCTTTGATTATCATTAATAAAAAAATAAAAAAAAAATTGTTCCTTTTGAAGTTACTTTTGGTCGTGAATTCAATTGTTTATCGCTTTCGCATTAAACTAGGCCGCATTCAACCTGGCAGTGAAGCATCCACCATTTTTTACAGTTATCTTGAGATTTGAAATCTGTAATCAAATTTATATGGGTTTGACTATAGATAAATTTCACCATATGTTCGGACTGCCTTTTAAAACTTAAAGCTTAAAGCAAGTTAACGTAATTGTTTATCGGGCAATTACCAATTAGGTTTTTGAATTTTTTTTTTATATTTTTTTATATTTTTAAATTCCAGGTTATTTATGATTTTTATAAAAGTAGCTAAATTGGTCATCAATTTTTTCCAAGTGTCAAATTAGTCTCTCACTATTTAGAAATGATCAAATTGGTTTCTCTAACGATTTAATGGTATTAAATATAACAATTGATTTTAACGATTTTAGTTAAAGTACGTAAATACCCTTTATTTTTCATATTATAACAAAATTGTCTTGTTTTTTATACATTAAATTCACCATTATAATTACAACAAAATCTAAAAACATTATTAATGAAACACCATTTGTACCTTTTAAATTAAAATTATCAAATAAATATAAAAATATTTTAATAAGACAATATCAATTATATTTTTATTTTATAAACAAAGTTACCATTTATTTCTAATTTAGTCTTTTACCATTTTTATATAAGAGTGGTGATATTGACACATTTCTATTGAACTAATAATCCCCACATTTATATCATTTATCAAAATGACTTAAAGAGACGTACAATAATAAATAAATAAAACTCTTACATAAAGTGAATTCTAATAAAACCCCACGTTCACTTATAATTTGTTTATTTTTAAAAAAAAATTATCTTAATTTTTAAATCCTAAAATATATTTGATTTCAATTTTATTATTTAATAAAAAATACTGATTACTTATCACATTCGATAATTATTATTATTTTGTTTGTTTGACAAAAGAAGAGAAAAATATTATCTTCTTCGCTACCTATTTTTCTTCGCTTTGTTTTTCGATATGCGCATTGCAATTTGCACACAAAAATTCGGTAACTGAAACTATAAAATTAACAAAATAAAATAAATTGCTTGCTATTGGAGCTGTGTAGAGAGAAGAGAAGAAGAAAAAAAAAAAAAAAAAAAAAGAGTTGCCTTATTACGTGTCTCTAAAATTTTCAGCTTTTGGATGTTTGGTTTTCCTATCTTCACTTGAGAATGAGTAACAATCATATAATGGATGAAGACTCTATTAATAGTTGAAATCAAAAGGAAAAAAAAAAAAAAAATTCTAGAAGGGGTGCAATGAAGGTGATAACTAAAAAAATATAACATAGTGTAAAGAGCTAGGGTTTAGCACCCTCCAGTGTACCAAAAAAAAGTAAGAAGGATGGTTTTGGAAATCATTTAATTTTATATAATTAAACATATTTTTTTGAAAGCAGTGCATTAATAAGTCAATAGAGGGATATCAATAGCATTACTCTTTATATAATTATGTTTTTTTTTTAAAAAAAAATTGTTAATATTATACAAGTATTATTTTCAAAATTATTTATAAATCAAAACCCACAAATAAAATAAACAAAAATATACATGTGTTAAAGAATTTGTACAGGTGTCATTATTATATTGTTTATAAGTAAAATACAATTTTACCCCTACATAGTTAAAGTTGATTGACAGAACTTAATTAGAAGGACTAATTTGACACTTGAGAAAAATATAAAGATCAATTTAATCACTTATATAAAAATCACAAACAACTTGGAATTAATATATATATATATATATCCATGACCTAATTGGTATTTGCACCAAATGAACAGGCTAATAGTAATAAAAGTAACAAAATCCTAACAAGGTAACATTCATTCACCATATATGCCATATAAAACAAACTATGTAGTACTCTTTTACATATTTTGATAGACTTAGGCTTAGAACATTTAAAATTCCGGTATATTTTGTGGTATTCATCTTATGAATATGCTGGATAAAACCTAAAGTGTAAAAGAGTTCCGTCGAATGAACATTCTGTTCCTCCTGTTCTTAAATTCCATACCAATTTTTCGCTCCTCGAATATAACATTGCTACCAGCACTCCATCTTTCCAAATCAGCCTTCATCACCCCTGTTAGGGGTAGCCTATGAGTTTCTCCGCAATGGGAAGCAGAAGATCTGCAAGCAGAAAAAGGTCACTCTTATAAATGACTTATTTTTATTTATTTTTTTGTCAAAATGTCTTTCTTCTACAAGAATAGATCACATAAAAAATGCTAGTAGTCTTTCACATAATGAATCTCTAGTAGTCTTTTAGCTTTAAAACAAATTTCAGCTATAAAAAATGCTACACTTGGAGTTGGAGGGCAAAATATAAATTGACCTGTATTTTTTAATCACAAACACAAATCTCCATGCAAAAATCATCAACATATAACACAGCTACATAACAAGAAACACACATCTTCATGCATTTTGTACAAGTAAATTATAACAGTACATGAACATGTGAACATTGCAAAAATATAACATTTTGTTAGTTTAAGATTGGAAAATTATTTGAAGCGATTTGAAGCTCATAGGGACTTTTACAAAGTACAAACTATAACACAATTTCAATGAACTTAAAACACTAACCATCAGCACCACTAACATTCTTATCTCCCTCCACATACCACCACCGTTACCTTGTTTGGCTAAACGTCATTAAAAAATAACCTCATTTGCCAGCAATTACATATGACAATTCATCAGGAAATTTAATCTAACAACTTTTTTAAATTTTCATACCATACTACTTTATCTAATATAAAAACACATTTATTATTACTTAGAATCATATCATAATTCATATAACAGGCTAAATAATCAAATTAAACAAAGATGGGATGAGAATTCTCACTTGAGCCAGGGTGGATTATGAAGCAGCTGTTGTCCGAACAGAGCTACATGGGCCGACCCCTTTGCAACTCCAAAATCCTTGGCAAGCCTTTCAATTGTATAGATCTCTGGATTTTCCATATACAATCGGTACATCTCTCCTTTCTCTGTGTTCTGAAGTTGCTTTCTACAATTCAATGCATCTCTCAAAATCAAAATTACATTAACGGTCTCTGCCGCAGTATTATAAACCTTGGCAAGCTTTTCAAGGGTATTAACTAATTGATCCTCCATGTGTAATCTGTATATTTCTTCCTTATCTGACTCTTTGATACAACACGGTAATATTCCACTCGGAACCTCTAACATTTGTGAGTTAACCTTTACCTCAACCATTTTCCCATGACGTCCACCAAGAAAAGCATCATTCTCCTTGTTTATGTGGAACCATTCAACTATAACTTCAAAATCCTCCTTCGAAGGATTCGAAATGGCAAAAGAGGGGAGGAAAGAAACAGAATTAAAATGCGGAGGGATAGAATCATTGCTCTCCCTGTTTCTGCTACCACCACTACCATCATCACTGTCATTGTCAGATTTGACAGAAAATGTGCGTGTACCAATAATCCGATTGGCTTCAACTCCACTATTTACCAATGCTGGTATTGTTTTTCCCTTCAAAAGTCTGGTTGCACCGGTTCTAGTGGCCAGGGACAAGCGAGACACAAGAGGACAAATGCTAAGCATGTTTGCAATACTTGGAATAAAAACCTGAAAAACAAACTCTATTTCAACAATGCCACTCTTATCACTTGAAATGATAAATAAATAAACCCTCAAAACAGAACAACTCACTGTTAGTACTACAATAATCCATCATGCCACTCAAATAAATAAAACAATAGAATAAACCCTCAAAACAGAACAATAGAACAATACAAACACACAGACTATATAAAAGTGTAATAGCAGAAATCAGAATATTTATTCAAACCCATTTCAAGTTTTTATGGTTTTATGATAATATCAAACTAGTTAGTGTGCACACATATAATTACAGTTTATTCAACATCAACTTTATTTCAAAAGTCAAAGAAACAAAACCCTCAAAACAGAACAGCCCATTTTTACACACCATCATGCCACTCAAAAAATAATAAAAATAAAACAGAACAAGAATAAAGTTGCACATGCAGTAGCATAGATAAAAAACAGCCCATTTATTTGGTATAACCAAGCAAACCCCTTTAGAAACCTCGAACAGAACAAGAAAGAGACAGAGACAGAAACAATATATAAGTGTAATAGCAGAAATAAATACAAACCCATTTCAAGATTCAATCTTTTTATGATATCCAACTACTGTGAACACAAATGTTTAAAAATATTTACAGTTAAGTCAAACTTAAACATAAACTTAGATTCAAAGCAACAAGAACACTAGCTGAGCAAGACCCCACATTTATTTGAGAAATTTTTAATCATGAAAACCTAAAACATCAAAAGAACAAAATGGCCGTAGTAGGGGACGAATATTACCCAAAATCAGGTGAGAATGTGAGATTTGAGGAGGTTCGTGATTTAGGACTCTCGTCTCTACTCTCTTGAGCTGTGTCAACTTGTGTAGTTTTGGGGTTTCCTGTTTCTCTGAGAGTATTGAGTAGTCGGCGTCTTAAATGAAAGTTCAAGTGTGGGCAAGTCCATGAATTGAAAATAAAAGCCAATGAACCTCATACACGTACACTTTTTCATTACAATATTTTTTTCGATTATCAGTTTACCACCGTGGTCCCTAAATTTTCAGAAATTCATCAATTTAGTCCAACTGACAAAATATTTTTCAATCAAACCTAATAAAAAAGATAAAATGAAACTTTTAGAGAGTTTCTCCTTACAATCAACAAATTATTTATTTATACTCCAATTATTATTTTTTAATTAAAGACAATTTTAATCTGAATAAAATTACTACACAAGACAAAAAAAATTCTAAAAACACTCAAAACTAATTAAATTATTAAAAAAAGAAGAAGAAATTCTCTCATAAATCATTAGATTAAATATTATGTATTAAACTCTCTCCTAAATCTATTATTATCATATTAAACACACTCTCTTAATTACTCTCTCTCTCTCTCTCTATCTTTCTCTCCATTTAAAAAAAAAAAAAATCTATCTGTGTACTTTCTCGATCAAAAGAAACTTATGAATATTTTGGTTTTGGATTCAAATCACCTATCAAAAAATGGTATTCTAATTTATGTCTAACCAACCAAATTAGGCCATGTGTACACAATCATTTACATTTTTTTTTAGTGACGAAAATGACACCCCTCAAAAACTGTATCAACAGCCCTTTCGTAATAACACCCATCAAAATTTTTAAAAATTCTCTAATTTGTAAATAAACCTCACTTAAGGCCAAAAATACCCTTTCTTTAATTATACTGTATTGCATTTTTGTAAGTACGCATCGCCTATAACTATTATTATTTTATCTAATCAACTTTATTATTATTGTTACCTTTAATTCTTTTACTATTCTTTCTCTTCCCTACTTCTTTTCTCTTCTTGATTTTTTCAAAATCAAATTCCATCTTTAGTTAAAATCCATTTAAAGATTTATTTATTTTAATTGGAGAACCACTTTCTGTTGAGAAAGTTGTAGAGATGTAAGATTTGTATTATATCTCAAGTGATATGAAAGTATATAGATGTTAAATGATAAAATAAAATAAAATAAAATAAAATATAGGTGTTCAATGAAATTGAAGAACATCTATTTTTTTTTTTTTATAAGAAAAAACATATAATATTGATAAATAAATAAAAAATCTAAATTGTGTTTGAAAGAAATAAAAAAATATAGATAATATAGTTAATTTAAAAATATGTTTATATACATAACGATTTTGTTCTTCTAATAAAAATTAATTTAAAACTTTACTTTTTCACAACCAAATTTGTCTCATGATTTTGATTCATTTTTTATACTCAGCAATCAATTTGTATTTCCTTAAAAGAGATTCTAGGGTTTATTAAAATGGAAAGAGTTTTTATGATATATGTTAATATCAAACCATTAATAGAAAAAAAAATTACAAATTATTAAAATAGAAAAATAATTAATAATTATTTGTGAGTATACTAAAAAACAATTAGTCCTCTTAGTAATTTTACTCAAGGGTATTATTGGAATTTTATAAACATACTAATTTAGATGTATATACGGTTTTTAAGGGGTGCAAATATCGTCACTCTTATTTTTTTTAAAAGCGTACACATGGCCTAATTAAGTTGGTTAGACACAGATTGAGATATTATTTTTTGGCAGGTGATTTGAATCTTTGGTTTTGTACTAACAGTAATATATATATATATATATATATATACACTAAAAAGTCAATACAATTACCTTTTTTTTTCAAAAAAAAAAATAGATATATGAAAACTTGATTTGTTGTAACTAGATTCAATTAAACTTAGAATTGTTAAAACTAATGAAAGAATTAAAGTTCTCTAGGCAACAGGGTCGGCCCTGAGATTTTTCGGGCCCGACTGAATTATAGAAAATGAGACCCTCGATATTCTACGTATGTTTACTTGATAATTTTTTTCTCTCTAGTAAATACTTGTAATAATCAATATAATAACTCAAACTTAAGATTATAATACAACAAAATAGCAAATAAAAAGTTATTAAAATTTTTTTTCTATAATTGAATCAAAGAATATATCATTTAAATCTTATTTATCTCACGTTTTTATTAGCAAAAGTACTAATTAAACTTATATAAAAAAGGGTTTTGTAAAAAGAAAAAAAAAAAGTCTATTGATTTAATTACCTTCAAAACAACTTCTAAATTTTGTATTAAAAGAGTTTTGAGGTTTTTTTTTTTTTAGAGATATAAAAGATGATTATTTGTGACTAACACGAGTGTTGTTAGGATTGTTAGGATTCAACCTACAGCCACCTTTGATCCAATGTTGTTGTTGTAAAAATGATAAATGGATTTCCATTGTTGGGTCTTTTTGTAAAAAGAAAAAAAAAATATACGTGTATTGTGAGCTATTTTTAAAGTCATTTATGAGTCTGTTTTGATTTAAAATCTTATATAGACTATATTTTAAAATCAATTTTTTTTTAACTACAATTGGGAGCTAATTTACAAATGAAGGCCATAGGCAGTTGCCTCACCAGGCTCCTAGGGCCGAGCCTGCTAGGCTTACATACAAACGAAAGTAACAAAAAACATTTTCATATTTAGATTTTTTTTTTTTTATAAAAAAGGTACTTGTTTTTTGAGTTTTTATTTTATTTTATTTTATTTTTAATATATACATATATATGGTTCTTAAAAATCAAGCTTATTTGTAAGTTTTTTTTTTTTTCTTAACTGTTATTCTTACTTGAGAAAGAATGAAGATAGAAAATTAGAGATATGTATTGGAGGAGAGAGTGTTTAATACTGTATATAATATCATATATATATATATATATATATATATTAATAGAGTTTCAAAGCGCCACATGTCGTCATGAGAGAGCTTTGGTATTAAATAATCATATAATAATAAACCTTTTTTCTACTTTTGATATGGTTGAGACACGTGACAATCGTAAATGTTATCAATTTTTTTATATTTTAAAATATATCATATATAAGGGGTTTTTACAATTTGGTTCCAATCTAATTCAGAAAAGACACTTTTTTACTTGCTAATTGATTTTTCAATAAATTACTCATAATATAATTCAAAGTACAACAAATTGGTCCTAAGGTTAGTAAAAATATTAGGACCAATTTGTTGTATTTTGAATTGTATTAGAACCAATTTGTTGAAAAATCAATTAACAAGTAAAAAATTTCTTTTCCCAATTAAATTGGGACCAAATTGTAAAAACCCCATATATAATCATATAATAATAAATTCTCCAATTATCTTCCTCCTTGCATTTTTATAAATGACCTATTTAATTGAAGTAAAATGAAAAGATACACATTGAAATCCTTAATTCTCAATTCATATTAATCCACTTATTTAATTGAAGTAAAATGAAAAGTCATTCTACTTACACATTGAAATCCTTAATAATTATCCTTCAAAAAACTTACAATTTCAAAAAACATGAGAACTTCAAAAGCCTCAATCATATCAATTATAAAGAATATGTGTGTACTCTCTGATTCTATATAAACTTAGACATTCATCTATGTCTAACACAGAATGTTCTCTTATAGGTGGGCTATTTAGGGGTGCGTTTGGTACGTGGGACGGGAAAGGACAACGTAAAACAGTTTCTTCTTGTCTCACGTTTAACATAACTTTAGCATATGACAGAACGGGATAAGGTAGGACAAAAATCATCAAATTCTATCCCACCCAAGTCCCTGAGTCCCTAGGCTAGACTTGTCTCATGCATGGGACAAGTCTCGAAAAGACCATTTTACCTTTAAATCTTTAAAAAATCACAAACTAAAATATATATTATAATAATATATAATATTTTATATATTATTATAATATATATGTTAAAATAATATATATTAATATATATTATAATAATATATTTAATATATATTCATATATATATAATAATATATATTATAATATGTATAAGCTATAATAATATATATTAATAATGTATATGTTATAATAATATATATTAATAATACATATGTTATTATTATATATATTATAATAATATATATAATATATTATTATAATACATATTATGATATATTATAATAATATATATACAAATTAAATAATATATATTATATAAATTAAATATATTTGATATATATATTATTATATATAATAATAATATAATATATTAAGTATTATTAAATATAATATTATATATATATATATATATATATTATAATAATATATATAATTATAATATGTATGTATTAATATATATATATATATATATTATAATACAATATATATTATATATTATTATAAATATTAATAATATATAAATATATTTAATATTATAATATATTATATTTTATTATTATATATAATAATATATAATTTATTAAAAATTATTACATGTACAATAATATATATAAGATAATATATATATTATATTTTATTATTACATATAATATTTTAAAAATTATTTCATATACAATAATGTATATATAATAAAATATAATCATATATATTATTGTATATGTGATAATTTTTAATATATTATATATAATATTTTATATAATATTATAATATTTTAATATTTTAATATATATATATATTATAATATTATATATACATATGAGGGGCACTCTGATTATTTGAACCTCTTGTTTCGTCCTGTCCTATCCATACCAAACGCATAATAGTACAGTTAACAGTTCTGTCCCAGACATTCCAAACACAATACACAATATAAAACAACTGTCCCGTCCTATCTCGTCCCACCATGTCCTGTCCCATCTCTGTGCCAAACACACCCTTACTATCACTCTTGCATGGCTCATTGCTCCTCGTGTTTGGAAGGTGTGTTGGGTGCATATTAGTTGTTTGACAAGAGACTATACTTGGATATTTTTATAAATGACCTATTTAATTGAAGTAAAATGAAAAGATACACATTGAAATCCTTAATTCTCAATTCATATTAATCCACTTATTTAATTGAAGTAAATTGAAAAGTCATTCTACATACACATTGAAATCCTTAATAATTATCCTTCAAAAAAATTACAATTTCAAAAAACATGAGAACTTCAAAAGCCTCAATCATATCAATTATAAAGATAAAGAATATGTGTGTTGTCTCTGATTCTATATAAACTTAGACATTCTTATAAGTTTAACACGGAATGTTCTCTTACAGCTGGGCTATTTACTATCACTCTTGCATGGCTCATTGCCAAGAGACTAGGTAAATTTAAGAATTCCATATACTGAAACTTTAAAATATTAGTCGGATTGTGTCATTATATTGACATATATACCATTTATTTTTTATATGTTTTCATTGCAGTTCAACTCTTTTTTTTTTGGATGGGACAGATATTTCAACGATCTGAAAGAGGGAATGCAGCTGAAGGAACGAAGATGAAGAAATGGGTATTAATTCAATGGACAGTGTTTTCTTCTTCGGTAATGTTCGGTTATATTCATGGGTGCATATATATATATATATATATATATATATATATATATTCATCATGAGTATTAAGTCAAAAAATTGGATTGATCAATTTCCTCCACTATCTGATATGATAGGATTTTTCATCATTCAATAATTAATCAAGTCTTTAATTAATCAATTTCTGATATGTGATCATGACAAGCCATTGTGCTATATATCTATATGGCCAGCTAATACCTTGGTGAATGAACCTACCTGGAAATTTTGTTAATCATACAAATTCTAGGGTAATCATAGATACATATATAGAATAAACAAAAATTATATGAATCATATGGTAGGAATGTCTGTTGGACAGTAGAAGAAATTCAATCCACGGTATTAAACGGTCTAAACAATTCATTTGAAGAGTGTAGAGACCATGTGATTTCAATTTTTTTTCCTTACACTTTCTAAATTCTTTGCTTTCAATGCCATTAGGTTTTTTTTTTTTTTTTTTTTTTGTATTTGGTCATTTGATTGTTGTTTCATAGTGAACCCACCTGTATATTATGTGAAGATAAAAGGTTGTACTCATTCCAATACAATTCTTTATCGTCGTGAGGGAGCTAAGGAATTAATTGATTGATTTGGCTTCTATCAGTTAACATTGATTGGTGAGTTCATTTTAAAAGGATTATAAGAGAGGAATGCAAAAAGGTTGTCAAAAGAAAATGGAAAGTTTTAATATTTAGTAATAATATCAATAATGATTGAATATCGAACATTAACTCATCATATGAATAGCTTTTGTTATAGGGAATAGTAATTATTACCACATTAATTTTAAATACTTGGAATTTAAAAATCCTATATATGGCCTCTCTAGCTCTGAGAGTTTACAACATTGGTTTACAACTTTTAAATACTTGAATTTAAATCATATGGCCTCTTTAGATATTTGATTAAGTGATTAAACTTGATGGCTTTTGATCTTTTGACTTACAAAATTCCCATTAAATTCATGACTTAGGTTAACATGATTTAGGTAATTAAAGGTAAAACTATATGTTCATTATATTTAAACATGTTTGCCTCCAAAATTTCGGTATAAAAAACACATTATTTTGTAAACAGTTTTTAATACAAATTCCCATTAAATTCATGACTTAGGTTAACATGACTTAGGTAATTAAAGGTAAAACTATATGTTTATTATATTTAAACATGTTTGCATCCAAAATTTCGGTATAAACAACACATTGTTTTGTAAACAATTTTTAATACAAAGCTCATGCAACGCTCAGGTTGGAAAACTAGTTTAATCTAATGATTTATGAGAGATGATTTCTTTTTTTAATAATTTAATTCAAAAAGATGACTCCTCAGATGAATCTAAAGGCTATGATGGTTCATCCTAACTTTTATAAAAATAAAATGGACTGTCTTTAGAAATTTACTTTTTAAAACGAAGTGTTTTTAGAATAGGAGTGTCAAAAGATAAAAAGAATAATCTTGAAACAAAATGAAATGTTTTTAGAATTTTTTTTTAATTTAAATTTTGAGAATGAAATGTCTTTAGAAAAGAAGTGTAAAAAGAAAAAAAAAATGGATTGTTAAAAGAAGCTCTCAAACTTTTACTCTTTCTTTCCATTTGACACCCTAGAATTACTAATTTACCCTTAATATTATAATAAAATAAATGAAGTATATGGTGAATATATAAATATATATTGAATAAAAAGAAGGTAAATAACAATTTAAAGAAATTTTCCTTTAAAAAAAAACAATTTAAAAAAGTTAGTTAAAAAGATAATATATATTATAAAGCTATAAAAAAAAAGGTCCATTAAAAAAATTAAGATTTTTTTTAATTTTATTTTGCCATATGAAAATATGAAACAGTGTGTTCTTTATTGTAAAGAAAAAAAATGCTCTTTAGATCATCTTCAACAGTCTCCTTTGAATACCCCCTTAAATAAGGGTAGATGTTGTTGTAAAAGGCCATTAAGACAGTATGTGTTCCAACAATACTCCCTTAAATGACTCGCTTAATAATTTTTTAGTATTATTTTGATATTTTACTTTATAATTATTATTGTAAAACAAATTACTCAATGAATAATAAAAATGATATTGGGATTTAAAATTTAAATACCTTGTGCTTTTTTAAAAATAAAATAAATTTAAATATGTGAACTCCACCAAAACACATTTAAGAGAGCCTTTAAGGGACATGTTAGAGCTGCAAAAAATATAGTTTCTCCTTTATTTAAACTTATTTATTTATTTATTTATTTATTTAATTTTTTTTTGGGGGGTAGGGAAAAGATCGTCCACCCCCCGACCTTTACCCTATTATAAAGATGATGACAGGGTTTTTTGAAATTGGCTGGTCTTCCCACTGAAACAATAATAATGTCCAAACACCCACTTCTGTAATAATTTCCGTCCAAAAAAAACGTTAACAGTCAGTCTCATGGTCAAATGACCGTTTCATCTTTAACATAACAAGGAAATGACCATTTAACCCTCCAATTATTTATTAAATGAAAATATATTAAAAAAAAAGATTGATCTCCACCGTTCATATTTTTTTATTTAAATTTAAAAATAAAAATTAAAAATTAAAAACAATTAAAAACATAAAAAATTAATAATAATAATAATAATAATAATAATAATAATAATAATAATAATAATATATTTAAAAAAAAAAGAAAAAATTAAAAAATTAAAAAAAAAAATTAATCTCCACCATCCATCTCAAAGATGAACGGTGGAGATATTTTTTTATTTAAATTTAAAAATAAAAATTAAAAATTAAAAACAATTAAAAACAAAAAAAATTAATAATAATAATAATAATAATAATAATAATAATTAAATATTTATAAAAAATTAAAATATTAAAAAAAGATTGATCTCCACCGTCAATCTCAAAGATGAACGGTGGAGATATTTTTTTTATTTAAATTTCAAATAAAAAAAATTAATAACAATAACAGTAGTAGTAATAATAATAATAATAATAATAATAATAATAATAATAATAGCAAAATTAATTAAAAAAGAATTTTAAAATTTTTTTTCTTCATAAAAAAAATTCAAAAACAAAAAATGGTAGGCGGTGAAGATCATCACCAAACCACCACATCATCACCAATTCATCAACAATCCAGATTCATCAATCATCTAGACATCATTCACCATCCACCCAACAACAACAATCAACAATCAACATTCTACAACAATCAACATTCTACGACAATCACCATAAAAAATTTCTTAATGTTAGCACAAGTGTTTTAAAAACAAAAAAAAAAAAAAAAATTTGTGGAACCCTATTCATCACAAACCCAGATCTGGGTTCACTAGTGCCAAACCCAGACCTGGAAAACCCAGTTCATCACAAACTCCACAACAACCACACCGCCAAACCAACGCCATTAATGGCCACAATCAGACGCAATCTTAGACGGGCGTATCAATCTCGATTAATTTTAAAAACATAAGTTTAAAAAAAAAAGTTTTTTTTTTTATTTTTAAATGGGCGAATCAACCATTGCAGGAGCTGCAACTAACCCATATTAATCTGCACATTGATTTCTCTAGGCATTTTGAATCATGTAAGACTTGAAATCCAAAGTGGGTTTTGATTTGTTGCTATTGTCTTCTTCTCGAAGAGTTTCTTCTTTTTTTGTGAGAACTGTAGAGATCAAAATGGGTCTCTTCGTCTTCTTCGACGAAATCAACGACATGGGTACTCTCTTGAAGGGACTAAAAGGTTGAGATCTCGAACGAGATAAGCTAGCTTGATTGAAGATTGAGCAAGAGTCAACCCATGTACCAAGATTCACAGAAGCCATAAAGATGTCTAGTGATGTTCGAATTTTATTTAGAGGGAATATCCTTTTTTTAATCAAAAGTTAAGGGTCTTTATTGTTTTTAGCCGGAATTAGTAAACTGATTGTTTTTATAAAAAAAATCCACTATAGAGACATAATTGCTCATCTTTTTTTTTTAAATGCCTCTTCTCTCTCATTTTCTCTCTCAATTGTGCATAATGTTTTTTCCTCTCTCTCTCTCTCTCTCTCATCTCACGCCTTCTTCTTCTTCTTCTTTTTCTTTCTCTCCTTCTTCTCTCTTTCTCTCCTCTTCTATCTTCCGTCTTTCTCACTTTCTCCTTTTTTTCTCCTTCTCTTTCTTTTTTTTTTTCAAGTTTTTTAAAAAATTTCAGATTTTATAAAAACAAAAAATTTCAGATTTGGTGGATTTGTGTGTTAGTTGTTGATTTTAAAGGTGGTTGTGCTTAAGTTTGAGTATTTTTTGTTTTAAAAAAATTCAGACTTTGTTTTGTTTAAAAAAATTTCTAATTTATTTTTTTTAAAAAAATTAGGTTTTTTTTATTTTTTTTATTTTTTTATTTTTTTTATTTTATTTTTTTTATTTTATGTTGAAAAGTTTCAAGATTTTAAAAAAATTTCAAATTTTCCAGATTAAACACACCAGTGGTAAATGAATTAAACACACCAGGCAAACGAATTAAACACACAAAGACAAAAACAACTAAACACACCAAATAAAAATGACTAACCACACCAGGGCAAAAACAATTAAATACACCAAGATAAGACTCATTAAACACACCAAACAAAACGATTAAACACACCAAGGCAAAACGAATTAAAAACACCAGGCAACCTAATTAAAAACACCTGATGTGTTTAGTCGGTTTTGCCTGGTGTGTTTAAGTCCTTTTTACCTGGTGTGTTTAGTCGTTTTTGTCTGGTGTGTTTAGTCTTTTTTATCTGGTGTGTTTAATTCCTTTTTTGCCTGGTGTGTTTAGTCATTTTCGTCTGGTGTGTTTAATTCCTTTTTTACCTGGTGTATTTAGTCGTTTTTGTCTGGTGTGTTTAGTCTTTTTTGCTTGGTGTGTTTAATTCATTTTTGCCTGGTGTGTTTAAGTCCTTTTTACCTAGTGTGTTTAGTTTTTTTTGCCTAATGTGTTTAATCAGTGGTCTGGTGTGTTTAATTGAACAAAATCTGGAAAAAAAAATAATTCAAACATGATCAAAAAAATTTCATTCATAAAAACAACCACCAAACTTACAAATTTTGAAAAAAAAAGAAATATGGAAAAATGCCTCTGAAGTTTTTTAAGAAAATCTGAAATTTTTAAACAAAACAAGATCTGGAAATCGACTAAAATACCACCAGGCAAAAATTACTAAATACACCAGGTAAAAAGGAATTAAACATACCAGACAAAAAAGACTAAACACACCAAGCAAAAAGGACTTAAACACACCAGGCAAAAACGACTAAACACACCGGGTGTGTTTAATTAGGTTGTCTGGTGTGTTTAATTCGTTTTGTCTTGATATGTTTAATCGTTTTGTCTGGTGTGTTTAATGAGTTTTATCATGGTGTGTTTAATTGTTTTTGCCCTGGTGTATTTAATTCATTTTGTTTGGTGTGTTTAATTTGTTTGTCTGGTGTGTTTAGTCATTTTTGCCTGGTATGTTTAGTCGTTTTTGCCTTGGTGTGTTTAATTCCTTTGACTGGTGTGTTTAATTCGTTTTCCACTGATGTGTTTAATCTGAAAAAATCTGAAAATCTGGAAATTTTTCAACATAAAAAAACCTATTTTTTTTAAAAAAAAAATCTGGAAATTTTTTTAAACAAACCAAAATCTGAATTTTTTTTTAAACAAACAATACCTAAACTTAAGCACAACCACCCTTAAAATCAACAACTAACACACAAATCCAAACGTTTTAAAATCTGAAAAAATTTCAAAATAAAAAAGAAAAACTTAATTTTCTTAAAAAAATCTGGTGTTTGGATTAAAGAGAAGAGAAGCTCGAGAGAGGAGATTTAGAGAGGAGATTAGGGTTGCAAAAAAAACAAAAAAAACTATGGTGGAGAGAGGAGAGAGGCGTGAGATCCGGTGGAGAGAGAGAGAGAGAGAGAGAGAGAGAGAGAGAAGAGATTGAAGAGAGAAAGAAGAAAAGAAAATGTTTTGGAGAAAATGAGAGAGATGAGGTAAAGAAGAAAAATATTAATTTCATTTGATTTTTTTTAATCATTTTTGAATGAAGGGCACTTTTGTTCAAAAAGTGGATTGTTTGACAAAAACAATCAAAGTACTAATTCCAGCTAAAAACAATAAACCTCCTTAATTTTTGGCTAGTTTCCATTTTCACCATTTTATTTATTTATTTATTTTATGAAGATATTTGGTTTGTTGAATACTAGGTACTGGGTAGGGCGTGAGAGAGGAGAGATTTTTTAGTTTAGTTTTATGTTTTTTTTAATTTTTTAATTTTTATGTAAATTATCTTTTACATATATATATATATATATATATATATTTATATATTTAGGTTAAAAATGTATCTGATGGGTGGAGAAGTGACCTGGCTTGATCTCCTTCACTCATTTCATTTTTGATTTTATATATTATTTATATAAATATCAAATTACATTTTTAACCTTCAACACTAATTACACTTACTGTCCCCCACTAAGGAGATTACGAAATTGCCCTCATACATTAGTGGTCAACGTTGGCTATTAATTACATTGGGAGGGGAGGGGAGGGGGGGGGGGGGAGATTACGAAATTGCCCTCATACATTAGTGGTCAACGTTGGCTATTAATTCCATTGGGGGGGGGGTTCGGGTGGTTGTTGAAAGGCCAATATTGACAAATTCTGTTCTCACCTTTCTAATAGGGTAAAGGTCAGGGGGGAAAATGATTATATCTCATATATATATAGTGGTTCTCTCACGAGAGATCTCTTATTTTAGCATAAAGTAAGAACTTTTATGAAATCTATTGATTTGAATGAATTTTGATTTGAATTTTTTATGGATGATAAGTTCAAAGAAATCTATTTGTAAACAAAATTTGAAAAAATTTTAAGCATCGCAACATTGTTTTTATTCCATTGAGATGAAGAAGGCAAACTTGAATCCCCGTCCCCGACATTATATGGAGAACTTGATCCACTCTCATTTGATAATTGATTATTAATATTTTTCCCAAAGTATGAAAACATAATTTTTATTGGCTTTGATGTATGATTGTTTGACATTGTAACATAAAATTATTAAACAATTTGTCTAAATGATATTTTATAAATTGTAAATTGTAAATTATAATATACCACTGAAATAATAAATCGCAGTTGGAAAATAAATTCATAAATCTTTTTTTAGCAAAACACCGACTTAAATTCTGAATAACAAACTCAAAATTCTAACTTATTAATTAGAAAAAAAAAATCTAACTAAAAAAATACCTAAATTGAAGAACCGAATATAAATATTTTTTTATTCAAAAAGAATAAAACTATTTTTATATTCACTTTTTTAATTAAGAATCTTGGGGACACATAATTATTGATTAGAATGAAAGGGAAGATGTGATTTAGGATGGAGATAATTTATTAATAAGTAAGAGAGATAATTGGGATTTGAGAGAGAAATATATATATATATATTATATATATATATATATCAATAATGCAAAATATCCCACCTAAAATCCCATATTTTTCATCCCACTACATGCAACATGTGAGGTGTCAAATTGTGAGTGGATACACATTAATGATGATTTATCTCACCTACCCAATGTATTCACTTACCATTTGACACCTCACATGCCATATGTAATGAGATGAAAAATGTGAGATTTTAGGTGAGATGTGTAATATTACTCTATATATAATTTATTATATATATGGATTGATGGACACGGTTGGAGACTTTGAATGTATGATGGGAGAGGGAGAGAGAATGAGAGAATGGGAGAGCTACTTAATAATTAAAAAAAAAAAATTACCAAAAGCTGGCCCGGCTTTAGCAGGGCCAGCCCTCCATATTGGTACGCCACTGCTTATAACGGTGTGCGAGTTAGGGTGAGTAATTAAGGGTATTTTTTTTTTCTTTTTTTAACTTTTAACTTTTCCATTTTCTTTTCTAAAAAAAAAATGAAAAACGGTAAAATACGTTCAACGTCCATTTTGTAAAAAAAATGAGAAAAACGAAAAACATGTTTTCACCTTTATTGAACAAAATTTGGAAACATCATTTTGATGTTCGGCCCACTTTGCTTTTTTTAACCAATTATGTTATATATGGAACCTATTAAATGGATATACCCCATATATATATATATATATATATATATATATATATTTATATTTTATAAAAAGTTGAAAACCGACTCTTTTTTCCTTGGAATCTTTTCATTTTTGAGGATGACTATTTTGCCCTTCCAATTAAATGAAGAAATATGGTTAAATATGTAAATTAATTATAAAAAAAAAAAATGACTATTTTTTTTTATACAAAAAATAAGTTTTGAAATAATTAAAGTTGTTGAATTATAGATAAACAGGTTATAGTATGTAAATATATTCTCAAATATGGAGTTATAGTCCAAAATGCTCATACAGTTAAATAAGCAGGTAAAATTTTCATTAATTCCAAAACTGTATTAAACCGAACGAACTCGATCCGGAAAAAGCATATTCGAGTCAAGGTAAGTCACCATGTTGAGACGAGTCAATCCGATTCCAAAAAAAAAAAAAAAACCCAAGTATAAGTGAGTTGTGAACAGTTTCTGTCAACTGAACCGATCAGCTTCGCGCCAACCCCTAATAGGGATTATAGTTGAATGTTGATATGATCACTAATAACAACGCATCTATATTGCCATAGCAAATACACATACACCTTGATGAAATCATATCGATTATTATGAATTTTGATCTAAATTTTTGTGTAGATAATAAGTTCATTGAATCTATGTATGAATAAAATTTGTGAATTTTTCAAGTACTAGAACTAGTTTTCTTGAATTTTTCTATATTTCGCTCATTTTTCCGTTGCCTTAATATTTAACAAAATCGGGATAAATAGTTCTAGTGCTTAAAAATGTTTCAAATTTTATTCATAGGTAGATTTAAATGAATTTTTCATCCATCGATTATCAATATATGTATATATCCCCTAAGTAGTGGTGTAAAACTGGACTAGACAAGGGGGCCTGGCCTGTTTAACAAGGTACAATACCGTGCCGTGCTAGGTATGGCACGCCAACAGGAATGTGCTGACCCCATCATGGCATGAGGATTGCTAGTTGAGTTTCCCGGAACGGCGTGCCTTCATGGTACGACACCCTAGCATGCATGCCGGGGGTAACGGTCGACATGGCTTGCTGATCGTTACCCCTAAAATTTTTCAAAATTCAAATCCCTCCTATTTAATATTTTGCCATCATTTCAGTTTCCTTATAAATACTCATTCTATTAATTTTTATATTTATATCGTTTTATGTTTGTCATTAAAAAATGAAATTTGTAACTAACTAATAACTAAGGTAATATATGCCATGAACTGTGGAAGGCCATAACTTTGTGTTTCGATGTCCGAATTGGTTGATTTTGTTTTTTGAAATTGCATAAAATGATGTGTAGAATACAATGGGGCCAAAGCCAAGGGGCATGCAGCGACTTTTCGAGCCTGAAAAACTTTTGTTTTTTTCATAAAAAAATGTGTTTTTAAGTGTTGTGTCAATTTCAAAGCTCATTTAAGCCTAGTAACAAAATTTTTCCCTTCGATCCAACATTGTAGTCTTGTCCGTCTTGATCAGGAGAATTAATTTGACCTTGGTTTTAATCGAAATGGACACGTTTTAAATTAATTCTTTATAATACTTAATATATATATATATATATATATATATATATTGAAAAAGCACTATATTGAAAAGGGGAGAAAGGGAACAACAACAACAAGCCTGCCAACAAAACACCAAAAATACACCAGAACAACAAAACAGAACAGAGAAACAAGAAGTTGGAAACGCATAACTTACTACCCCCCCGCAAGCAACCTAGAAACCGGCCTACAGTTGCTAACCCTCAGCTAGCTAAGACCTCCTGAATCAAACCACTAAAAGAACCTAACTTAGCTAGAAGACCCACAACAACATTGCCATTTCTAGGGACAAACTGGACCAAAACCTTTGGAACTCTCTTGATGATCTCTTTGTTAGGATTTTGGTTTGTGTTGGCATGAATTCTATATCAAAACGTTGTTTCTCTTGTAATGTTTAGTTGTCTTAGTTTGATGATGATTGAAGCTTTAAGGAGTACTTGACAACTTCTCATGCAAGATGGTGTATTCAAGGAGGAATGAGCTACGTTGCTCATCAAAGGTATATTAGACCTCTTTCCTCTTATAAGGCTTGGGAACACACACATGACATTCATATGTGTTCCTGCATAGTTTTACACCATTGGTATAATACATTCACACACTTGGTAATGTATGCACATGCATTAGATTTAATTTGATAAACATTGTGAAATTGCATGTTCTATGACTATGTTTAGGAAATAGCATACGTGTGTGGCTTTATGTTTATTTGTTCTATTTTTATTATTTTTGGACTTGAACATGATCTCATTTGATTCCTTATTGAGTCCTAGTCATTTCGGTTACAAACTCATTAGGTTTCGAGTCCAAATTAGAAAGCTATGCTACTTTATGTTCTCATTCGTTAAGTTATCTTCGTCGTTGTATACCGAGTCGAATTCTCAATCATTTTATAAAGTTTCATAATTGTCCTTATGCGTGAGGGAGTTACGGTTTCGTAATTTGAAGATAAATTCGAATTCAGAGTTCGGAGGCCCGAATACGGCTGAAGAACATGAGAAGAGCATAAGGGAGTCAAGAATGGCCAAAGGCCATTTGGTGGTGAGGCCGTGTGAACCGTCTTAGCCTCACTGCTCACACACATCTCTGCCCTGTGAGGCTCACACGCCTCTCATGGGGTGGTGAGGTGGCATCCTTTGATTGGTTGCTTTTTTCCCTCTCTTTCATCTCTTTTAAGTTTCTCCTTCCCCTCTCATTCATTTAAAAGAAGAAAAGTTTGAACAACATAAGTGCAGAAATTTTATCTTCAATTTTCTCAAATTCCACACACCATAACTTTCTCATTCAAACTCTGAATTGAGTGATTCAAGTTGGAGAATCTTCATAATCAAGTCCTCTACCTTTTCCAAAAGAGTTTGCAGCTGTTTGATCAAGTTTTCTATTGGTTCTACCCACAAACCCTAACCAGCTTGTGATTCTTAGGTATTTGACTTATCTTTGTGTTTTCTTCTTTTATAACCTTCAATTAACTTGGGGTTTCTTCTTCTATATGTATGTGTATGTATGATGAATGCTATTGAGAAAGATAGCTTCATAATCAAACCTAATCAAGTCTAATTATAGACAAATGTGAACTAGTTTTCTAGAATTATAGTTTTTCACATATTTGAGAGTTGTATTGTGATTAGTTTGATATCTAGGGTTATTTGTGATTTGATTGATTCATTTTATGATTAATAACCTTGACATGTGCTTTGATCCTTTGATTAAACAAATCTAGGATTAGTACATTTGTTTTTTATATTTAGAGTCTAATAGGATTTAATTGATTATTCATTATTTCCTTGCTCTAAAAGTTTGGCTAGAATATTCATCGAATACATTTTGTGATTCTAGCATTTTTGGTGTATGTTTTTAATATCTTGAATATGTGCTTCTTGTATATTATTTATTCAAGTATTAGATTTGTGAATGAAACTAGGAGCCACATGTGTTAGGTGTTTTCACATGCTCTAGGTTTTAATTCTATTTGTATGGCTAGACTATTTTGACTTGTGTTTTCACTTGACTAAGTCTAATTTCCATGGAATGTATTGATCACATGTTCTATGTTGAATTTGCTTGTTTGCATCATTTGCATTCATTGATCACACTAGAAAGTCCTTATAAAAGGCAAGAAGTCTTGACTAGGATAAGAGGTCCGGATAGTCAAGCGAGGAAGTCTTGGTTAGGACAAGAGGTCCGGATAACCAAGTAAGAAGTCATGGTTAGGATTGAGAATATCCGGATAGCTATGCATGAGAGGCCCTCTAGAGGCATGAGTGTCTTGGATAGGGAGTTGACTACAATATTGGTAGGCCCGGGCGTTTGGTTAGACATAGACTCCAATAGAGAGTGTTGCATCAGATGTGCATTGACTTTTGAGGAATTTCTAATATTTTAACGATGTTGGTTAAAGATGGATTCCAATATATGGTGGCTCTGCATCATTAAGGAATTTTGTATATACCAACATGGATTGGGTAGACATAGACTCCAATAGGAGGTAGATAATAGGTTGGTCACTTTTGAGGAATTTCTAATCTATCATCCAATATATATATAATACCCAATGGTTGTAGTTCAACTCGTGGATGTTTTCTCCTTTGGAGGTTTTACCATGTTAAAAAATCTTGTGTCATTTCTTTCTATCTCTATCTTTTATATTTGTATATGTTTATGTTTATATCTTGTTGCATAATATTCACTTGTGATATATATTGAGACAATATTTTGTTAAGTGTGATTTGTAAGCAATTCATTTTGATCGTAGTTGTATATATATAATTCTTTTGTTCATTGATTCTTTTGTATAGTTATATTTTGATTGATACTTGTAACACATTGAACATTATTAGAAATACAAGTATTCTTTGTTGTTAAGTTTTATGTTATTCTTCCTCTTGCTTAATGTTGATATATAGACAATGCTTTAATGATCACATGATTATTTTGTCTATATATGTATGTATGGTTTATGTGTTGTTATGTAAGCTATCTTAAGGAACAAACTTGCATTTGTTTCAAGGGATTAAAATGTGTAAGAACATATTCACCCCGCCCCCCATTCTAGATATGTTTTAGACAATTTAACTACGATTGTATATTTCATTCTCTAATATCAAGAATGGTATCCAAGTTTTTAATGTTCCCAATAGCCACAGCTAGGGGGTGGACGTTTAATGGATCGGTTCACTTTTCGAGTGAACCGATAAAAAACCGATAATATCTGGTTTTTGAAAAAATGAACCGATCCGATAAAATTGAAAAGTGTGAACCGATAAAAAACTGATTAAACCGGTTCGGTTCGGTTTTATTGGTTTTGGAATTATTGGGTCAAATAATTGGACATTAATTTTTAAAATCTGCCATGGTTAGAAAATTTGAAAAAACACAAAATTTTCATATTTTGAGCCTATTGAGCCATGGTTACAGTAGTAGTTGTGGAGTAGTAGTAGAGAGAGTAACCTCTTAGCAAAAATCAACAAAATCAGTATGTATCTTTGAAACATGTATAATATACATGACATAAACACAAGCATGCACAGAGCTTTTCAACATTCACCTACATGCTTTTTTTTATAGCAAAAACATATATTTTTTTAAAAACTGTAAGTATATTAAAGCCACAACGGGCAAAGAGCAAAACAGAGAACAAAAACAACACCAAGAACAAAACAACACTACAAAGTAAGGAGAAAGAAACCAGAACAGTGAAACAACCAAACGAAACGCCACAAGACCAGAGAGACATCAAGCCAGACATCGCATCAGTCAAAAAAGCAAACAAGCACAAATTTAAGAAAGCCCCCACTCTAGAGAGACAACAAACACATATTGAAGAAGCAAACACGTACTATTTAACTAAATATATGCAAATAAACATGCACAAAAAATTAATCTAGGCACGATATCTACAATTTTACACCAATAACTAAATATATTCAAATACACATGCATAAAAATTTAGGGATTTTTGTTTATATACACCGGTTCTCGGTTCGGTTCACCAGTTTGAACCCTAGAACCAGAAATTGAACCGAACATAAAATGTGGGCTTTTTAAAAAATAAACCGAACCGAACTAGTTAATAGTAAAAAACCGAAAAAAAAAAGATTACACTGGTTCGGTTCAGTTCGATTTAATAGTTTTTTGCCCACCCCTACCCACAACACCATTCACCCAAGAAACAGCTGATTTGGAATCAATCTCGATTAATACAGTCAAAAGGAGCTGGCCTAGCCCACATAGGCTTGGCACGCCAGGCCTGTTTTCCTAAACGGGTCGTGCCAGGCTCGACACGTTTAGGAAAATCGAGGTTCGGCAAGTGGGCCGGCTCATGCGGGCCTAAATCGGCTGGGCCTATGCCTATTTTCCATTTTTAAAAAAATATTTAAATTTAATTGTTATAACTTACAAATTTGTTTTAACAATTTAACTCATGTATTTTTAATTGTAATTTGTTTATCTTATTTCTTATTTTAGTGTAATAAAAAAAAGTAGAAAATAGATAAATTTATTATTTTATTTAATAAAATAATTCAAAGAATAAATACAGATGAAAGATTAAAGAATATAAAACATAGAGGAAATTATGAAAATATGAAATGAAGAATTATTTATTTATTTCGGACTTTCAATATTACATGATTGCCTCATTAAAAACCTTACCAAGAAAAACCCAATGAGATAAAAACTTTGTAAAGGAAAAAGAGTACAATCTTACAAGTTATTGTACATATATAACCTAGTCCTAAACCTGGTTACTGCCGGAACTCTTTTCGACATATAGATTGGAGAAATTTAAATAAATTCTTTGTCAACCGTTTCATTTTGCATCCTTTTTCGAGCATGCTCCCAATCTTAAAGGCATGTTAATACCTCCACCATCTCTGGAGACAAAGAACTTCTTCTTGGTTCAATAATTAGTCCACTCGTGCTGAATGCCTGTTCTGAAGACGCAGTGGACACAGGGATAACCAGTACATCATATGCTAAGTGTGACATGACCGGATATCTATAGCTATAGATAATTCGTCCACTCGTGCTGAATGCCTGTTCTGAAGACACAGTGGACACAGGGATAACCAGTACATCATATGCTAAGTGTGACATGACCGGATATCTATAGCTATAGGTCTTCCACCATAATAGCAAATCAAATCCCTCTGTGTTTTCGAATGAATCGAACTAAGCTTCAAGGAAGCTATTCAGTTCGGCACCGGAAGTTGCAGCAGCTCGTGAAGAAGAACTTGATGAGCTGACTTTTTTTTTGGCGTTTTAGAATGTTCCAACTTGTTTGCAACAGGACTGTGTCTGGTTCTACTAATGGTTGTGTGTCAACGCTGCCATACCTGTGCTCATAAATACTAAAAACTGCGAACAACTTGTTTCGAATGTCAATAACCTGTGTAGAATAATCTATGCTCAAATGACCACCAATATACTCAAGTAAAGCTTTTAAACCAAAATATTTAACCCTAGGTTCTACTATAATACCTAAGGCATAAAGGAAAAGAGTATTAGACCAATATTTTTTAAACTTGGTCTCCATGACAACAACTGTAGTGCCTAAGATATTATCTTTCTTATAATCGTTTAACATTTCATACATTTCCACAATCTGATGGATTGCCTAGGAAGATGTGGGGTAATAATCCCCGAAAAGAGTTATAGTGGCATTGTAAAAAACTTTTAAAAATTCAACAAAAATCCTTGTCATATACTAATCGTCTAAGGTCAGTACTTGACGGCCAATTTCGGACATTTTCATGTTATAAAAACTTGAAATAGTTGTATCATAATCCAAACATTTTTGCAGCATTAAGTAAGTAAAGTTCCACCTTACCGACATATCTGTTTGGAATCGTCGGGGTTGTAGACCTTAAGTTTTACAGTACCTATCGAATTCTTGTAATCTTGGATTAGAGTTACTAATCCAAGAAAGAGCATATCTAATGCGATCTATACGATCGCTTACTTCCTTCATACCAAATTGTACAACTAAATTGATGATATGACATGCACACCATTGATGGAAGAAATAACCCCCATCTTGCGGGATTTTTCTTTCAACGAACAAAGTAATAGAGCTAGTATTTGCAGATGCATTACCTAATGTGATAGAAATGATCCGTTAAGTTATTTCATAATGTAAGTTCCTCATTTTTTATTGGCTAATTTCGTTGACAAACCATAATTAGGGTTTAATTATGTAAGAGTAGTTTAGGGCGTCATTGTTTGTGATCAAGCTAATTGGATTTCAAGCCCTTAAGGTCAAGTGCTCATTTGAAGGTATGGCACTTGTGCTTAACCCTCTTGAAGAGACTAGTTGCACACACACAAACACACATACATACATACACACACACACACTCTCTCTCTCTTTCTCTCTCTCTCTCTTATCTTACTTGCATGTGTGTTCATTGCTCTTGCATTTACTTGTTAGACTTGAGTGTGTTTCTTGGTGCGTTTTTGTTTGAGCACGAAGTTTGACCACTTTGGAAGTTTTCTCTTCTAGGTATGATTCTACGGTCATGATCGGTGGCCAGGCCGTCGAATGAAACCGTTGTTTGATACCTTTACTCTCAGTTTCAAATCTGTGGTTATGATCGACGGCCCGACTGCTGAATGGAACCGCCGTTTGATATCTGTGCTATCGGTTTCAAATTCGTGGTTATGATCGGCGGTCCCGATCGTTGAATTGAACTATCGTTTGAAATATGTGCTCTCGGTTTCAAATCTACGGTTTGCGATCGGCAGCCCTGACTGGCGAATGAAATCGTTGAATGGTGCGTTTTTGAGGCAAACTTGTCTTTTCGCCCAATTTTTTTTTTTTTTTTTTTTTTTGCTCTCTATAAATACCCCATTATCTCATGTTCTTAGATTAGCTCTTTTGACACTAAAAACCCTAAAGAGAGAAATAGAGATTCTTAAGAGAGAAAACACCAAACTTGCTTCTTTAACTTTTCAAACCAATTTCCATTTGCATCAAACAACATCTAGGATGTGCTCTTGCATCGGTCTTCTTCAACACACATGACTTGGTAAGTTGAACACCATCCTCATCCATTTTAGTGTTCTTACTTAGAAAGAAATATCATTTATGACTTGTTTGCATGTAGATTAAGTTTTTATCTCTAAGTTAAGATTTATGTATTGATTGATTGAGTTGTTGTATTGTGATAATTATTGTATCTATGATTGCTTTTATTTTATATAGCTAAGTTGTATGTATGACATATAGCAATATGATATCTAGAATTGTTTGACTTGTTCATTCATGATTAGATAAGCATTAAATGTGTTGACCTAGAATTTATGCATTTAATATTCACTTTGGTTGTGTTCTCTTCTTTGAGAGTTAAGTCTTGTGACTGAGTAGCTTAATGTACAGGCAAGTAGGTCTAGGATCACTAATAAATGTATGTTGGGTAGAGTGGAAGGGTTAGTGAACAAGAATGGTTTGACTTGAGGTCAACCTAGGTTGTAAACTTTCATTAAGTAGTGGATTTGAGGACCGTGTGTGGCTAGCACAATAGCCTGCGAGTTTTACCCAGTTGGAGGGTTTCTCACGTAAATCAATCAACATGCAATTTATTGTTTTCCGCTCATAAATTTAGTTGGTTGTATTTGCTTAATTTGGATATTGACTAATCAAGAAAAGGCAATTAACTTGATTAAAACCTATTCACAACCCCCCCCTCCCCCCCCTAGGTATATTTAGACACGCATTAATAGTTTAACATAAGTTTCTAAAACATAAAGAATGACATTAAAAATATTTTATGCGGTATGTGCAAAATCCATAGGACGAAAACCAAGAATTTTTTTTTCTTTTTTGTAACCTCCAATCAGAGTCACAATAATGTCATGTGACACAAATAATCCTATTTTGAACATGGGTTCCAAATATCGGAAGTTAATGCAATAGAGACAGTTAGCTGCTGTTATTCAGCCATCAATTCATCTCATTGGGTTTTAAAACATTTTAACAATCGCTCCTAGTGGTGTTTCTAGAAACAAATTTAAATTGGGGGTTGTATGCATTTTGGATTAATTCTTCATAAAAAACATTGTCATCGAAATTAATCAGTTGATCAGTTTGTACAATGTAACGTGCCATGCACTCTGTAGCATGCGCGGCGTAGTAACGCCATGTCGTAACAGACTCATCTAGGTGTCATTGTAGTTGTGTATGAGTTATAGTGTCTACCTGTTTGTTTGCGAGCATGCATTTCTCCATATGCCTTCTTAAATGATTGGTTCCCTACCTACTAGTGACATAGTCCTTAAGACAAAACTTACATTTAGCTCTGTCCTTGACAGTATCGTCTAAAATAGTCATTTGTACTACGTCAAAGCATTTCCATACGTCTGATGTTTGCTTTTTAGATTTGGGACGTGATGTCGGTGTGGCGTCAGAACCAGAAGGTCCCACAACCATTTCCGCCGGTCTAGAAAGGTCAAAATAATCGTTGTTCATGTTAAGACCGTCCATAAAATAAGAATGATTATGATCCATTTCCTACAATACAAATATTAACTCATTAGTCATTAAAAACTAAGCATAAAATAAAAAATATACTAAGCATAAAACTATAAAAGCCATAAACAAAAATATTAAAATTAATTACTAAAGTCTAAAGATAAAATGATAAACTTACTAACCAAAAATATTAAAATTAATTACTACACATAAAATGATCAGTTTACTAACCAAAAATATTAAAACTAATTACTAAACATAAAATGATCAATTTACTAACTAAACAAAAAATATTAAAATTAATAAGTAAAGTCTAAACATAAAGTGATAAATTTACTAACCAAAAACATTTAAATTAATTACTAAAGACTAAACATAAAATAATAAATTTACTAACAAAAAATATTAAAATTAATTACTAAAGTCTAAAAGTAAAATGATAAACTTACTAACCAAAAATATTAAAATTAATTATTAAACATAAAATGATCATTTTTCTAACAAAAAATATTAGAATTAATTATTGTTGACTGCGATTTCCGAATTATGTAGAATAAACCACACGTCCAACAAGTCTGTGAAAAAAATGAGCAAATTATGAAATAATAAATGAAAATCAATCACACGAGACATAGTATTTACGTGGAAAACCCGGAAAGGGAAAAAACCACGGTTGCCATAGACGGCTAAAGAGAATTTCACTATCAATACTTAGGGTTACACACACACACACACACACACACTCTCTCTCTCTCTCTCTCTCTCTCTCTCTCTCTTTCTCTTTTCTTTATAGCGTATATTTTCGTTAACTTTTTCAATGATGTTTTAGGGTCTATTTATATGTCCATAGAACCCTTATGCTTGATGTACAAGTAATGAAAGTTGTTGAAGTTTAATAGGATTCTAACTTATCGGAGTCGTTCTTATCTCTTTTCCTGTTTCGCGCACTTCGTGTATTTAACAAATTAGTTTCCTAGTTAGATTTAGATCCTAGTATCTGTAAGGAAATTTGTTTCCCTTACCAGGGCGTGTTTTAAGGTTATTCTTCTGCATGTTTCGAATCGTGATTGCTTTTAACTTAAACTCTTCCACGTGTCGCTTAGCCGATTGGTTGCTTGTTTTGACTAGGTGTCGTCACCCCCGATAGGCTACTTGGTCCCGATCGTGTGTCTCTACCCGATGGATCTCGTTACCCCGATCGGGATTCCTTTATTTGGCCTATTTGCTTTTCCTGATCAGGTTATTCTGACCTAAGCGTTTGGATAAATCTGATTTGGTTTTTGAGTTCATTTACTAGCCAATTGAGACTAGTGTCTCATCCTTGTCATCGATGACACATCACCTTTGACCTCTTTATTTTCTAGTGATTCTGCTAACTTGGCAGTCCTTCGATTTCTGCTAGTAAGAATACCCCCATTAAATATACGAACTAAGTATCTTGTCTCTTTTTAAAGCGGACTTGCTCGGTGAAGTATATTTAACTTTTCTTCTATTTTTATCTTCTAGCTCATAAATGCCATCATTATAGTGAACATCTAGGCATTTATTTTGAACCACAACATCCATTCTGTCTCCTTGATGTGACTTGTTGGCAGGATTCGTGTATGCCCATTCCTCTTTCCCGTGCACTACGTGTCCATTTATTGGTGGGCATGTGGGAAGATATTTTGGAGGTTGTGCACTAACTCTTACTCGCGCATGTATTTTCCTAAACGTGAGATGACATCCTTTCTTTCTATAAATTCAAAAACCCTTCATTTTCCCTTTTACACAAGCTTTCTTTCTCAAAAAAAGAACCATAGTTTTTATCTTATCTTTTTCTCTGTAATCCTCTGCTCTTTTGAGAAGTCATAACTCAGGACCCTTGATTCTCTTCTTTTTTCTTCTTCGATTCTTCTGCTTCCTTTTCATCCTGCTCAACTTGTTCGTTCGTTGTCTTTTGTCATATCAATATTAACCAGGTATGGATCATGTTGCTCGTCATCGCTATTTTGAGTTATTTATGCGTGCTATTAAGATTTGTGATAAAGATAACACTGCCAGACTTGAATCCATCTTGAGAGGGGCTTGCAAACCTCATTCTCATATTCGTCCCACAGCCCTCAGTGTCGATTATTCTCTTACTTGTCCTGAGTTTCAACCTCCTCAAACTAACTCTTCAGTCTATGCGCGTTGGTTAAGAAAACAAACCTGCAGTGAAATCCTCCCCTATTGTTGACTTAAAGATCCCCTCTCAAGTGGTCAAGTTGGAGGATGTCCCGAAGAGATGCTAGGCATTTCTATTGAAGTTTACCACCGACCGGCCTTCTTCCTTTGATATTGAGGTAAACGTGGTTACTGCGAGGGAAGCCAAAACATTTTTGGACAGATTCGACATTCTCGATACGGTCTAAGTATATCTTGCTAGTAATCGGGCCATCTGGAATCTACCACCAAGTGTTGTAGCGATTTACGAGGCTATGTTATCTTGTGGTGTGTGACTCTCTCTATTCAGCCTTTTATCGTCAGATTTCTAGTAGAAGCTCAGATTGTACCTACTCAATTGGCCCCAAATTCTTATAGAATCTTGATCGGGTTATGGCGTATGTGGAATAAGATTGGTGCAACAAATCCACCCAGCCTCGAGAAATTCACCACTTTTATACACTCAACAAATCAGACTGCGGGTGTACCTTCTATCTTTTATCTAATTCTTCGAATTATTGGATTCCTGAATGGTTTGATGAAAGGGTTCCTCCTACATCCAAGAAGGACCATAAAGGTTTTATCTGGGGGTTTCATTTGTCGAATAAATTCTGGAAAAACAATTGGTTTTTTACCTCCGGCGAGTGAGGGTCAGAATGTGCTTACTGACAGCCTTCACAATTTTCCTAAGAACAGTGTCCTAAGAAACTTCTTTAACCCAGAGATTTGGAATAGGTCTCCCCCTGATTTGTTAAAAACGGAGACCGTTCGGGTTGTTATGGTGGCCACTCAATCTTAGAAGGACATATACCATCGTTTATTTTTGGTGGAGAAGGACCTAATTGAGTTGGGCCTTTTCCCGACTATCTTTGGGTGTCAGAGGCGTTGTATGTCCTTGTTTTACTTTCATCACTTGTTTTCATTATGGGTTTCTATTTTCCTAACACTTGCCTAGTTTTTCGAAATAGTGTATGATATTGATATCGTTGTCAGAGATTGTGCTGAGAAGGCTAAGGCCTTGGATAAAATTAGTAAGAAAGAGGTTGTTGAGAATGTCGCTCGGGGAGTTGCTCCTCCCGATCAAACATACGTCCCTGATCCTAACACCGCCCCGAGTCCTGATGCTCAACCTCAGGCGGGGGAAATTGTGGTGCCTCCCCGAGGCTCAAAGAGAAAGCCACCTAAAGACACTGCGGCCAGAAAAGTGGCTAAGACTACTGATGGGACTTCTTTATCAAGTGCTTTTCATCCTGATCTTCCAAAGGATGCTGCTAATGAAAGGACAACTTAAGCTAGCGCTGGCCTGTTTGCTCATGGTAAAAAGGTTAATATAGATGATTCTGATGGGGATGGTGATAATCAAGGGACCATAAGGGACTTGATATTGAGAGAGAGGCGCTCGAAGGGAAAAATCTGATAGTCCATTTGCTGCACGTTCATTGTCATCTGGTGCCACTCAAACTGACGGTCGGACTCCTCTACTATCTAATCAAGCTTCCCCTCTATCCATTTGATGGAGCTCGAGTTAGCGGTCAAGCTTCTCGATCGACTGACCGAGTCCTTGTCCTTGTCCCTGATGTGCTAACTGTACAAATACCGAGGATGTTCCATATGATCCTCCTACCAAATGTGCTGACAAATCTCCACGACTCTTCACTTTGAGTTGTCATATTGTTCTTACGGATTTTGACGAGGAGGTCCCCGAGAAAGGTTTCACACCCGAGCGTGATACTGACCACTTCGATAAGGTTCTTGAAAGTTTTGGCCAAACGTTCGATATTCCTCCAAGTGCGGAAAGGGCTGACCCAATAGAACATGTTGGTGTCACTTCTCATGGTCAGGATGAATCGACTACCTCGATGGTTGATACTGTTGCGGCATATCCTGCTGGGTAGGCTGATTTTGGCCAAGCAGCTGGTATTTGCCAAGGGCTTTCACCCCAAGCAAGTGTTGAGAAAGCGGGTGTTGAGGGTCACCCTATCAAGGTGAATCTAGATATGCCAGCATGTTCTGGTGAAATTACCACATGTGTGTTTCCTGTTGGTTTTATAAGGCCTGATCAATCTATTCCCTGATCTTAGAGTCGGAGAAAGATGTCCTCCCAAACTACCCATTCCTCAGAGGAAACAGTCGATCTGGGTTAGTACCAGGTACCGATGCCAAGTAAGACTTAGTTTGAGTCTAGGACCCCTTCGAGTTCGCGTGGGCCAACCATTGATCCCCTCGACATGTTGCGCTCTATTTCCATTGGCAAAGGTTATATTGGGAACGGGTATTGGAATGATCCTAGGATAGCCAACAATTCTAAGCAAATTCGTGCTATTTTTAACTATGGGGTGTATATAAGAGCATCCACAATGGTTGAGATCCAAACACAAGACCCATTTGTGCCACATCATAAAATATGGGTCTTGTTTTCAAAAAATGGGTCTTCTCATTTGGGTCTTATTTATTTGGGTCTCTTTTCCCCTCAATAAGGTTAAATTGAAAAAGAGAAAATGGATCCACTTTTTTTTTTTTTTTTACTTTTTTCCAAATAATCATTACTTTTCTTTAAAATAATATATATATTATTAAATAAATTATATAATATATTTTAAATATCAACACAATCAATAATTATTAAACAAATTATAATTAATTTAAAATAAAACTATTTATTAATTTAAAATTATCACAACCGAATTATATTAACAATAAAAATAAATATTTAAAACAAAATATTGTCTACGATTAGACATTGCGTCGGTTCCGTTTCGGAACCGAAACCTCCCTTAGAGAGATTTCGGTTTCGATTCCGGTTCCCCGGTTCCTCGGTTCTGGTGGTTCTAGTTCGGTTCTAGCTGTTATGATTGTTCAGTTTCGGTTCCAGTTTAGTTCCGATGGTTCAGTTTCGGTTCCCAGTTTGACTATTATTATGATTATGATTCTGGTTCCGAACCTTCAAAACCGGTTATGGTTCCGTTTTTGAAGGTTCGGTTTCGATTCCGGTTTTGAAGGTTTGGTTTCGATTCCGGTTCCAAACCTTCAAAAAAATAATGTTTTCATTCAAATTATTTTAATTTCATTAAAATAAAAATTTAAAATTAAAATTAAATTTATATATATTTTTTCATTATATATATAATTGTTGAAATTAATAATAATATATTTAAATTTAAATAATATATATATTAAAATTATTTATATTTCAATAATTATATATTTAAATATAAATAATATATGTATATATATTTATATATTTTCATTATATATATATATATATATATATATACATATAAGCTCACCCCAATGATTAAGAGGTATTGGAAACCCAACTCTAATAATTGTGCAAGACCCAAATTGGGTTCTAAATTTAGAACCCAATTTGGGTCTAGTGGGATGGGACTCACATTTTTTTTTTTTTTTTCATTGTGGTATCTATAAGACCCAAATAAAAATGGGTCTACTAATTTGGGTATCTTTTCTCAACTATTGTGGATGCTCTAAGTACCCCAAACTGTTGTTTTTATTTCTTTACACAGCTTGGGTTGATTATGATATTTTGTTCTTCCTTATTCGTGTAGTGTGTGGAAGATGTGACTCAAGCCTTGATTACACAAGATAGGCAGGCTATTGAGATTTCTCGCCTGAAGAAGGAACTCACCAAGAAAGACGACACGATCAAGTCTGCTTCTGTCTAGAAATTATAGTTACAAAAATCTTTGAAGCAATGCGAGGTCACAAAGGGTGCCTTGAGGAGATCACCGAAGACTACTGTGAAAAAAGCTTCTATGGTCACTGAGCGTTTGAATGTTCCTTCTTTGAATAGTGGTCAGTTATAGGCTAAAGTAGCCAGGGTTGAGTTAAAATGCTCAAAACTTGAGTCAAAACTTATTTTGGCTAAACAATTGGCCCTTAAGTCTGACGAGGAGGCTAAGATCGCTAAGGAAACTGAAACAAATTTTATGCGTGCGTCTAAAACAACCTTGAGGGGGGTGAATGAGTTGTTAATCTGATTATTTCCAAATTTTTTGGATTAGTCAATATTACAAAAATAACTCAGTTCAGTCAAATAATAAAATCAAGTATAAAGTGCGGTAATTAAAGAACACTTGATTTTTACATGGAAACCTTCAACAAGGAAAAACCACGAGTTATTCTGTTAGTCACACATGATCCTTAAATCCACTATTTGTAATGATGTTTACAACTTAGGTTGACCTCAACCATTCTCGGTCACTAACTCACAACTACTACCCTGTGAGCTTTTAATAGTGAACCTAGACCCACTTGCTTGTGCACTAAGTAACTTAGTCACAAGACTTAATTCTTGATGAAGATATCAACAACCTATGTTAATATTATAAAATATCCAAAATGCAATTAATGCTAGGCAACATTAAATGCTTATCTAGAGATTAAATGATGTCAATAAATTCAATCCTAGATATCAATGTTGATATATGTCATGGCATACAACTTAGTTATGTATAATCTCAATCTTGTATATAAAATCTAATCTAGATGTATAGAAGTAATAAATGAAATTTCTTGTTAAGTAAGACACTAAAATGGATGAAATTAGTGTACAACTTACCAAGTCATGTGTGTTGAAGAAGACCCATGCAAAGATACATCCTAGATGATGTTAGATGATGTTTAATGCACATGGAAATGAGATTATGTAATTAAAGGTGAGTTCTTGGATGATTTTCTCTCTTGGAAAATCTCAAGTTAAAATTATGATTTTGAACTCTTAGAAATGACCTAAGGTGAAAGAGGCATATATATATATATATATATATATATATGATGTACAAATGAAGCTACGACGTTTTGATAAATTTTCAAAAATGTTTGCCTTGGTTGCCAAACACCAGCTGTACATACAACGATTGTACAGCAGATTTCCTAGGAAAATGAAGAACAAATTCACTAACAATGGATGTACGAATAGCGACTTTTGGGCGAGTGTACATCGGTTTAAAAAATCAATCAGGTGTCGTTGTACGTAGGGCAAGTGTACACCGGTTTTGATGTGACAGTGCATCAGCTTCAGATCCAAGCGCCTCAAAACATGATCAAATAACATCGAAACCTTTCGTATGATATATCATTGAAAAGGTATGGATGTCTACCTTCTACTCCTTTTTACGTAATGCTATTTCAATTAAAGAAACAATTATGGTCAATTGAGTGACAAAAGGTCAGAAACGGACAACAACAGAGTTGCCCTGTTTTGGTGGTCACTTTGGAGATTTCAAAACCAATCAAAACAGTCATGAAATATTATGAATAATATACTATTGGAAAGGTATGGGTGTCTAATTTTTCAAAATTTTACAAAACTTAATTTAAATCTATTCATAAAAAGTTATGGTCATAAGACTATACAAAGGTTAGTTTTGAAAAATATTTAAAACATTGAAATCCAATCTTTTGAAAGTATACACTTTACTCCAAACAACTAAACCAAATATAACACTTATCCAAGAGAAGAATATGACCTTCTTAAATGGTCAACCATCATGTTAAGACATGCACACCATCGTGCAAGCACAGACATTTTCGATCATACAAATGGAAACGAATTACTAGACACTATCACACAATAAAATCTAACAAAGAGGTACAAGTGTGAAGTGTGAAGAATGAACATATATAAGAATGGAAGCACAAATGCAAGATGAATAAAACATGCATGAAGAAGTGTGTGTGTGTATGCAACTAATCTTTTCGAGAGGCAAGTCAAGTGATTTACCTTTAGTTCTTGCTCTTGCTCTTGCTCTTGAAGTCACTAGGATGTTTGTAAGCTTGTCAACGAGAACCTAAGTTACCCATTACATAGACATCCCAAAATGTGGTTTATCAATGAAATAAGCTAATCAAAATATGAGGATCTTACAGAAACCTTGGCTATTGAGCACACAATGCTCGTATCTCAACAGGAATATGAGAAAGCCAAGCTTCACTATGAGAAGCTGGTTGAGGATTTAAATCAGCAGCAGGTTAGCTTGAAGATGCTTGCTCTGGAAGCCAAGGTTGCTCATGAAGTTCAGTTGGTTGATCGATTCAAGAGATCCCCTGCTTTTGATGCCATTATGCTAAGGGAATTCGAGCGTGGACTTTACACTGCTCGTATATTTTTTGGTAGTAAAGAAAGGACTTCTGAATTCGTACGGCGTAAGCGGGATACTAAGATCGAATAGTACAAGGCCGAGGCTCTAGAGATCATCAAGAATCAGAGAATGAGGTGGAGAGCCTATTGTTCGTCAATTGGGAAGCAACCTCATGCCATGCATCTAGAGTTGCCCTCCATATCCTTGCTCGTGACCTTTCATACTGATGAGAAGGTCGATATCTCAGGTTAGGAATGTAAGTTCCTCATTTTTGATTAACTTATTTTGGTGACAAACCATAATTAGGGTTTGATATGTACGGGTAGCTTAGGCATTTAATTGTTGGTGATCAAGTGCTTTCTTGCTTTGAAGAGATCTAGTTGCACACACATACAGCTCATGCATATATTGTATTCTTGTATGTTGTGTGTTTTATATGAGTGCATGCATGTTCTTGAACATCTCTTCTTGCATGTTTTAATTGATTGCATCTAATTTATTAAAATACCATAACATGTTTAGGCATTAGGATGTAAAGCCATGAAGTCTCTTCATGCATGTTTAAATGATTGCATCTTGTTCATTGAAATGCCATAACATGTTTAGGCATTATGATGCAAAGCCATGAATTCTATTCATGCATGTTTTAATTGAGTGCATCTTGTTCAATGACAATGCCATGACATGTTAGGCATTAGGATGCATTCACTTCCCAAACTTGCACTTCATGTTAGTCTTAAGTGTGGTGTAATTTGTTTCCATTTGTGTGATCGAAAACGTTCGTGCTTGCACGATGGTGTGCATGTCTTAGCCCAATGGTTGACCACTTAAGAAGGTCTCATTCTTCTCTTGGATAAGTGTTAGTTTTGGTTTGGTTGTTTGGAGTAAAGTGTCTAGTTTCAAAGATTGGATTTCAATGTTTTAAATGTTTTTCAAAACTGACATTTGTATGGTCTTGTGACCATAAATTTTTATGAAAGATTTAAATTCAGTTTTGTAAAATTTTGGACAAAGTAGACACACATACCTTTCCAACGGTATATTATTCATAATATTTCATGACTGTTTGGATTGGTTTTGAAATCTCCAAAGTGACCACCAAAACAGGGCAACTATGTTGTTTTCCGTTTCTAACCTTTGGTCACTCAATTGACCATAACGTTTTCTACAAACATCAAAATTTTATTCCATAAATTAGAGTAGAAAGTAGACTTCGATACCTTTCCAACAATATATCATACGAAAGGTTTCGATCGTTTGGTCAAGTTTTGAGGCGCTTGAAGTTGAAATTGATGCATTGTCGCGGCTAAACAGCTGTTCACTCGCCCTACGTACAACGGGCACCCGATTGAATTAAAATGTCGCCCTACACCCGCCTTCCAACCGCCCTACATAGAGCGGTTTACGGGAAAACTTTTGGAAAATTTCCAAAATGACATAGCTTCAATTGGACATCATATATATATGCCTCTTTGACCTTAGGTCGTCCCAATGACTCCAAAAACCCATATTTTTTATTGAGAGCATTTTCAAAGAGAGAATTCACCTAAGAACTCATCTTTGATCATCCAAATCCATTTCCATATGCATAAATCATCATCATCTAGGATCATCCAGCATATGCTAATGTATAGGTCTTCTTCAACACACATGGTATGATATGTTGAACACTATTATCTTACATAATTAGTGTTTTTACTATCAATTTATCTCATTTATTATTTGTATGTTCTTAGAGTAATTTCTACATACAAGATTGAGATTATGTGTTGATTGGGTTATTTTGTGATAGCTAGGTTTTATTGTTTAAATGTCATCTAACTAATTAATCTCATTGCATGATTGAGATTGTTTTTTTATAGCTAGGATTTCATGATTGATATACATCTAGCTAATTAATCACATTGAAATGTTTGAGATTGTTTTTGATAGCTATTGTATCTAGGATTGGTTATCCTCTACATAGCTAAGCTTTATGACATGTGATTTAGCTTTTGATATCTAAGATTGTGTAAATTGCCATATTATCATCCTAGATAAGCATATAGTGTACCCTAGCTCTATTTGCATATTTAGATATCTTTGTATATTCACTTAGGGTGTATGATCTCTTCAGAGAATTAAGTCTTGATCTAGGATTGCTATTACATGCATACGGGTAGTAGTGGTTGGTTACAGTCCGAGCATGGTTGAGGTCAACCTAGTTAGTGAACCTCATTACAAGTAGTGATTGCGAGGATTGAGCAATTGAACTATGTCCACTTTTACAGGCCCGCGGGTAGTGGTAGCGGGTTACATACCAGGATTAGGTTATAAACGTTATCACAATTAGTGGATTCGAGGTTTGAGTGTAGCGAACTTAACAACTTGTGGTTTTTCCCTGTTGAGGGTTTCCACGTAAATATCAAATGTTATTTAAATTCTGCACATATTACACTTGTTGTATTGTATTGACTAGTTGAGGTATTTTTGTAAATTGACTAAATGTGAAAATTTGGTAATAAGGGTTAAAATCTATTCACCCCTCATCTAGATTAATATTAGAACACACCTTAAATTTGTTTCACGAACGTATCCTACCTTATCCCCATCGTACCTGTCCGTGCCTTCCTGACAACCGGACACCTTATGATCTCCAGCATAACTACTGGAATGCTAACAAAGAGAATGTTGGCGATAAATTGTAGGTATTTGCGGACATCCTTCGTATATGGAATAAAGAGGAATTTGGCAACATATTATATAACAAACGAAGGCTCCTAACACATATTAAGGGGGTTCAAATCTGCCTATGTAAAAGATATGCCTATCACCATGCTATTCTAGAAGAGAAACTTGTTAAAGAGTATAACAATGTGCTTGAGCAAGGAGAACATTTATGGCAACAGAAATCTAGAAATTACTGGTTGAAAGAGGGAGATAAGAATACCAAATTTTTTCCATATCTATACTATTATTAGAAGAAGAAGAAACAAACTTGAAGGCCTCAAGAGAGATGAAGGGGTTTGGATCGAAGGCATTGCGGAAATGAAGAAAGAAGTTGTTCGATACTTTCTCACTCTGTTTGAGAAAAAGCAATGTGAAGAGAGTTATTCTCACCTCCCTGCTTTGTTCCCACCTTTGGAAGACTTGGATGTGGAGATTTTGGAGGCTAGCATCAATGAGCAGGAAATCAAACATTGTCCTTTTTAGATTGGTGGTTTAAAGGCACCCAAACCAGATGGTTTTCCTGCGCTCTTCTTTTATAAATATTGGAATATTTGCAAAGAGGAACTGATTAATTTGGTGACACAGTGTTTTACAAAGGGTTGCATCCCTGATAAACTTTCATTTCTCTCATCCCGAAACTCCCTAATGCTTCTAGTATGTCCCAACATAGGCCCATCAGTCTTTGTAACACCTCTTACAAAGTGATTAGTAAGATGATAGTTCAAAGACTTAGACACATTCTTCCTTAAGTTGTCAGTCTTAATCAGGTTGCTGTTGTCCCAGGTAGACAAATTCAAAACAACATTATTGTTGCTCAAGAAGTTTTACATATGTTTAAAAAAGCTAAAGGTAAAGTTGGTTTTATGGCTTGGAAGATTGACTTAGCCAAAGCCTATGATAGGCTTCAATGGGATTTCATCAACTATGTGCTGAAAGAAGTTGGCATTGAGAGGAAATTGAATAGTCTAATTATGAGTTGTGTTTCCAGTGTTCAATTTAAAGTGATCTTGAATGGAGAAACCTCAGATGCATTCCGACCTAAATGTGGTATTAGACAAGGGGATCCACTATCTCCTTATTTATTTGTTTTATGTATGGAAAAGTTGACACATATTATCAACCAGAAAGTTTATAAAGGGAGTTGGAAACCTGTTACTATCTCTAGAAAGGGCCCTGTGGTCTCACAACTATTTTTTTACAGATGATTTAATACTTTTCGGCCAAGCTTCTCTTCAACAAGCCCAAGTCATGAAGGAATGTCTTGATAAGTTTTGTGACAGCTCTGGGCAGCAGGTAAGCCTCCCTAAATCCAAAGTTCTTTGTTCCAACAATGTCAGTTATAACTTTGCCAAGATTCTTGCTGATGTTTGCGGATCCCTTATTACTAAGAATTTTGGGAAGTATCTAGTTGTTCTACTCATTCATGGTCATATCACTTCAGATACTTATAAGAAGATCCTTGAGAAGACTCAAGGCAGATTGGCTTCTTGGAAAAGCTCAACCTTCTCTATTACTAGGAGATGCACCCTTGTAAAAGCTGTGTCGTCTGCTATTCCAATATATGCCATGCAATCTGTCAAGTTCTCTACTGAGATTTGTTTTAAACTTGACAAGTTTAATAGGGATTTCTTATGGGGTCATTCGGATGGAAACAAAAAGCTGCATTATGTCAAATGGGATTTTGTGTGCCTCCTAAAATGTAAAGGAGGTTTGGGAATTAAGAAAACTAAGCTGAGGAATCAAGCTCTGCTAGCAAAGGTGGGATAACAAATAGTGCACGGTGTGTATAAAACTATCTAGAGGAAGTTAATAGATTTTATCCGATTTTACCTAATTTTCATTATAAGTCAATATTCTGAAAATATCCCTATCTAGTCAAAATAAGATATCAAGTGTAATAAGTGCAGAATTATAAATTACACAAGATATTTATGTGAAAACCCTCACGGGAAAAACCATGGGTTGTTATGTAAGTCACACACGAACCTCGAATCCACTAATGGTAAAGTGATTATAGCCTAATCCCGGTATATAACTCTCAACCACTACTTAATCCCGGTATGAGTGAACCTAATCCAATTGCTTGTGATTTAAGCTACCTAATCCCGGTAGCAACACAAGTCTTACTTCTCAATGAAGAGATAAATATCCTATGTGAATATATGATGATATTCAAAGAGAAAACAAAGCTAGAGAACCTTAGATGCTTATCTAGAATGATAATATGAAAATTAATTTATTCCTAGATATCAATAGCTAAATGACATGTCAAATAGCTTAGCTAATCAAGATTAAACAAAACCTGAAAAGCTATCACAATACAACACTCAATCAATTCATCACAAATAATCTATATCTTGTATTTAGCATATGATCTAAAAACATACAAGGGAATAAAGCGATGACTTGTTAAGAAAGACACTAAAATTAGATGAAATTAGTGAAAAACTTACCAAGTAGGATGTGATGATGCAAAACCATGCATGGATGCATCTTATATGGTCATAGATGATGCTATATGAACTTTGATGCACAAAGGAATGACTTTGAGTGTATAATAGTGAGTTCCGAGAAATTTTCTCTGGAAATGTGTTCTAAGGGAAAAATATGCTTTTGGAACTCTTAAAAACAACCTAAGATGAAAGAGGCATATATATATAGGGTGATTAAATGAAGTGTAGTCGTTTTGAAAAAATGACCATGTATTTGCCTTGGGCGTTGTACGTACAGCACTTCTGTAGAGCACCTGTATAGCGCCAATGCTCTGCTCTTCTCAGGATTTAGATAGGTGTTATACATACAGCGCTTCTGTAGAGCGTCTGTACAGCGCCAATGCTCTGTTCTTTCGGGATACAGATAGGTGTTGTACGTACATCGCTATTAAATAGTAACCATATAGCTCCTTCAATTAAATTCCTAAAAAATGCATCAAGTCTGATACATGCACAACCCAATTCAACCAGGTTTGGGTTGGGTGATGTACGTACAACGCTTTCAACAGCGTTTCGTACAACGCCTTACATGATGTATGGAATCCTAAGTCTAAACATGGCATGGCATTAGACATACAAGATGCAATCATATAAATATGCAAGAAGAGAGATTAATGAACATTAATACACACAAAATAGACACACAACATACAAGAGTTTAAACAAATGCATGAGTTGTGAGTGTGTGCAACTATCTCTTCAAGGCAAGTAAGCACTTAGAATTTTACCTTTGGTGCTTATCAACTTGAGGTCTTGAAAATGGCCTTTGAGCTTGATCCTCAGTCACCTAAACTACCCTTACAATTCAAACCACAAAATGTGGTTTGTCCACGAAATGAGCCAATCAAATTGGAGGCACTTGCATACAATAATAAGGATAGTTTATGGGGCAATCTTCTCAAGCATAAGTATCTAAAAGAAGATGGCTTTGTGAAGTTTGGGAATAGTACTGTCAGTGATTACTCTAGTACTTTGAGGGGAATTTCGCATGAAGCTAAGCTTCTACGAGAAGGATTGAATTGGAGAGTAGGTGATGGCAGTAAAATTGATTTCTGGACTGACAATTGGTTGCCTGATGTTGCTGAATTTTAAGCCATGCCACTGTTTCCCTCTCTTCTAACCAGATTTCTGAGAAGGTTAATGATTATATGGCTCATAATGATTGGAATATTTTGAAACTTAGCTTGATTCTCCCGTGACATATTATTCATAAGATTGTGTGTATTATTAATGCTGGTAGACAACAAAGTAGGAATGACGAAGCTATTTGGGGCATGTCTAACAATGGGGAATTTTCAGTGAAGAGTGCATAAGTGAGCTTTTTTAAGAATGATGAGTGTCCTAACTGGAAGTGGAATTATCTTTTCTGGAAACTTAGAATGCCTCTTAGAGTTGGATTTTGCTGCATGGTAAGCTTCTTACTAATGAACATCATGTTGCGAGAGGCCTAACTTTGGATACTACTTGCTTCAGTTGTAAGGAGGGATGTGAGAACCTTAATCATGTTTTCAGAGAGTGCTCGGCCTCTTTGAAAATATGGGAGGATATTTGTAAAGGAATCACGAGAACTAGTTCTTTTAATGTGGATTGGTGTGAGCGGTTGTATCAAAATTTGAGGTAAAACACTTTGATTATGGGCAGAATTCCTGCTTATCTCCTATTTGATGTGGCCATTTGGTTTATTTGGAAGTGGATATGTAAAAGTGTTTTTGACACTAACTTTAAAGTGCATGTTTGTGCTGGCAAAATCATTACTAATTTTACAAATGATTGGCTTAAGGCTAATAGTGAGAGTGATAGTAAGAATAAGGCTATAAAATGCCTCATTGTGTGGTCTCCTCCGGAGAAAGATTGGATAAAGATGAATGTTGATGGTGGCTTAATTCTTGAGCTGGGTACAATTTCTGCTGGAGGTGTGATTAGAAATCATATGAAGAAATGGCTTGGTGGGTTTGCTTTGAACAGGGGAAATGACAATATTATTGAGGTTGAACTCTGGGGCATTTTTGAAGGATTACAGACTTTGTGGAAGGCTGGGTTCAAGAAAGTTGTGGTAGAAACTGACTCTCAAACATCAGTTTGTCTGCTGACTAACAACACCCCTACAAACCACCCTCTTTTTAGCATCATTCATTCCTGTAAAGCTTTGATGGATGAAAATTGGTGCTGCAGTATTCAACATGTCTTCAGGGAAGGTAATAGAGTTGTTGATGGCTTGGCTAAGTTAGGTCACTCTTTACAGTTGGGTATCACGTTCTTTAATGACACCCCCCCAGATGATGATTCTAATGGCCTAGCCACTGTTAGGCTTGTGCCTTATCTTTAGGTTGTTTTTTTTTTTTTTTTTTTTTTTTTTTGTTCCGGGCGTGTTGCACTCCTTTTTACCAAAAAATAAAAGCTCTTTTAGAATATCTCCAATGCAAGCATAGCTTGTGAAAAAAAGAAAAAAAGATGTCACGTAAGATAAATAGAAGTTATGTTAATAATTGTGTCTCCAATGTAGCCGTGCATATTCAACCTCAAGCTGATGTGGCAAATATATATATATATATATATATATTAGACATTGTCAATATCACTGTCCACTTTTAGACGGTTTGTTGCACAACTATTTTGTAGGTTGACTTAACAAACATTTAAAACTGATATTAAATTTTCATATATTTTTAGTAAGGAAATAAAATAAAAATAAATAAAAAAATTAGGAAACAAAGATGGATACGTCATTAAAAAAATTGTGTTTTAGACTGAAGCATTAGAGACCAAATTTTGAGTTGATTGTTTATCAAGTCTATTTTTATACCACATAGAAAGTAAGTTTCTTGACATTATTGACATATCAACAATTATTGGTATACAAGTCAATTTTGCATCGGAGATGCTTTGATAATAACTCAAATTTGTCATTTTGGATAAATTTCAAGATATTACTAATTTTAATAAGTTTAGGAGTCCAAGTTCCAGTGAAATCTGTTTTGTTTTTCTTTTTAAGTAATGATCCCTGATAAAAATTGTTCCTTTTGGTCGTAGATTCAATTGTTTATCGTGAAAGCAGCGATGTTGATCCCTAACCCTAGAACGCATTCAACCGGACAGTGAAGCATTCACCATCTTTTTTTTTTTTTTTTTACTGTAATCTTGAGATTTGAAAACTGTAATCATATTTATAAGGGGTTGACTATATAGATAAATTTGACCATATGCTTGGAAGTTTTTAATTGTTAATTTTAGTCGATAAGTTTAGATTTTGCGTGTGCATATAGTCCATTCATAAAACTAGAACAAGACACAAATTTAGGAAATATTGGAACTCTGAAATGTGAATAAGTTCAAGTTCCTTAGGAATTTCCATTTGTACCTATATCTACGATTACTTTCATGCATACGAACACGAGCAAGAACCAAAAGAAAAATGGGCAGAGACAGAGAGCTCCAAAAATATAAGTGCCGTCGACTGGACATTCTGTTCCTATATTCCATACCGATTTTTTCCTCCTCATCTATAGCATTGCTACTAACACTCCATCTTTCCAAATCAGCCTTCATAGTACCTGTTAGGGGTATAGCCTATGAATTTCTCTGCCATGGGAACCAGAAGATCTGCAAGCAGAAAAAGGTCAAATGAATAACTCTCTTGCCTCTTATTCATAATGAATCTATACTCTTTTAGCTCTAAAACACATTTCAAGAATTCAAGCACTTTGTGGGCAGAATATAAATTTTGGCCTTTATATTTGAATCTCAAACACACATCTTCATACATTTTGTGCAAAGATTTTTATAAACATGTAAATAAACTAAAACTGTAACATCGCATGCACATGTGAACATTGTAGTACTATAACATATTGGTAGTTTAAGATTGAAATCCGCTCCCCACATCTATGCAACCTCATTACAAAAAGTGGGTTTTGAAAATTATTTGAAACGGCTTGAAGCTCATTGGGAATCTTGCAAAGTAAAAATTATAACATAATTTTTTTATAAAAAAATAAAATAATAATAATAGATAAATAAACAAACTAACCAAAAGCACCACTAATGTTCACATCCCTCCACACACCACCGCCATTACGCCAAAAAGTCATTAAAAAATAACCTCATTTGCTGGCAATGCAGCAATCCATCAAGAAATTTAATCTAATTACTCTTTTGAAATGATCATACCATACTACTTTATCTAATATAAAAACACATTTATTATTACTTAGAATCACATCATATGACAGGCTAAATAATCAAACAAAACAAAGATGGGATGAGAATTCTAACTTGAGCCAGGGTGGATTCTGACACAGATGTTGTGCGAACAGAGCTATATGAACCGACCCCTTCCCAACTCCAAAATCCTTGGCAAGTCTATCAATTGTGTAGATCTCTGGATTTTCCATATACAAGCAGTACATCTCTTTATACTCTGTGCTCTGAAGTTGCTTTCTATTCTTCAACACATCTCTCGTAATCAAAATTTCATTAACCGTCTCTACCGCAGTATTATAAACCTTGGCAAGCTTTTCTGAGGTATAAACCTCTTGATCCACCATGTGTAATCTATACATCTCTTGCTTATCCGACTCCTTGATACAACATGGTAATATTCCGCTCATAACCTCCAATATTTGAGAGTTAACCTTTACCTCAACCATTTTCCCATGACGTCCACCAAGGAAAGCATTTTTCTCCTTTTTTACGTAAAACCATTCAACTAAAACTTCGAAATCTTCCTTTGAAGGTTCCGAAATGGCAAAAGGGGCGTAGAAAGAAACAGAATGAAAATGTGGAGGGATAGAATCATTGCTTTCCTTGTTTCTACTACCATCATCACTGTCAAGGTCAGATTTGACGGAAAACGTGCGGGTGCCAATAATCCGATTAGCTTCGACCCCACTATTTGTTGGAAATTTTGCTAGATTGTTTTTGGATTTACAAATAACATTATTTACCAATACGGGTATTGTTCTAAGCATGGTTGCAATTACTCGGTATAAAAACCCCTGAAAAACAAACTCGATTCAATAATGCCACTCTAATACAGTAATACTTGAAATATTAAATAAATAAACACATACTACAACACTCCATCATTCCACTGAAATAAATAAAACAATAGAATAAACCTTCAAAATAGAACAATAGAACAATAGAACAATGGAATAAAAAACAACACCCAAACAGAACAAGACAGAGGCAGAGAATGTCACCAAGCAAATATAAACCCGTTTCAAGTTTCAATCTTTTTATGATATCACACAAATATTTACACTTCAGTCAAACTTAAACTTAAACTTGGATTCAAAGCAACTAAGTAGACAACTTACCAAGCAAGACCCCAAATTTGTTTGAGAAAATTTTCAGCATGATAACAGATAACCCATAACATCAAAAGAGCAAAATAACCGTAGTAGAAGGTGAATCTTGCCAAAATCAGGTGAGATTTGAGAGGGTCGCCGTCAACTTGTGTAGTTTTGGGGCTTCTACTTCTTTGTCAGTAGGTCGGTCTCTTGGAGACTTGACCTGTCAACTTGTTTTGTGTAGTATTGGCCATTGGGGGTTCTTGTTTACTTTAGAGCAAGTCGGTGTGAAAGTTTAGTGTGGACAAGTCTTTGGAATTGAAAATAACAACCAATGAAACTCATACGCGTACACCTCTTCTTTACAATATAGAGTTATAATTTTTTTTTCTTTTTTCTTTTTTCTATTAATGAAACAATTTAGTAAAATATATTTTCTTCCAAGATTATCCTACCAAAGATAACATATTTCCAATTTTATCATAGTTTAATATTATACAAATTTATTTTTTTTAACCTATTACTTACGATAAACATCTCAAAAAAAAATAATAATAATCGCATTAGCACTTTCTATACCATCGTTGAACCTTCAATTCAATTTTTAAAAGAAAAATCAAAATCATTTCTAAATCATTATTTATCCTATTTTTTTATTTATAAATAATTATTTATCATATCTTAGTCATGAATAATATATTGTAATTATTACATAAAAATGGTTTAAGATTTGTTAAATTATTTTTTATTTAGTTGTTTGTATCATATAAAATAAAAATACATAATAATTAATAATAATAAGGGTATAAATGTCAAATTACTTGTTTTAAAACCATTTACATTAAAAAAAAAAATAAAAAAAATAAAAAAAATAAAAAAAAAAGTTGACATTCTATTCAGAGGTGATAAAAATAAAAACAAACATGTCATTCAAATTCAAGTTTCAATCATTATTCAATTTTTCAGTAAAATTCAGGATTGTTCAGTGTTCAAACAAAAAAACAAATGACTCTTTCCCTCCTTTCCCTCCTTTCACTAGTCTATCTTACCATATTTTTAACGGTCAAACCTCACGGAAAATACAAAATGAAACTTTTACCTTTTCCGTCCTTTTGACACTCTAGAATTATTGAATTACCCTTAATATTATAATAAAATAAAATAAATATGAGCTGAATATATAAATATATATTGAATGAAAAAATTTAAATATCAATTTAAAAAGAAATGTTCTTTAAAAAAATAGTTTCAAAAATTTAGTTAAAAAGATAATATATATTATAAAACTAAAAAAAAATTCCATTAAAAAATCTTAATATATTTAATAAAAGCTTTAAGATTTTATTTTTTAAAGAAAAAGATTTAATATTATAATATTATAATGGATAAATAAAAATGATTTGTCAATTTTGACTTTTGTATCAAATTACTCAAGTACTTGAACCGCTCTTTTGATGATTTTGGAAAACAAATATCTTTATTGATATACCGCTTCTTCTACACATTCATCTCTAACCCATAATAGGGACAAACTCGTAGTTAAGACTCATTAAAAAAAGGGAAATTATCATTTCCCTCCTAAGGTTTGCTATATTAGATAAATTGGTCTATTTAATTTCAATAATGGCCAGTCAACCCCCTGAAATCATAAATATTGGTCATTTGACCTTGTAGTTAAAAGTCACACGCTCTAAACAGTTAAGCTACTCCAGCTCGTTATTAGACCCTGTGGTTTACTTGCAATGGCCAACAGCTGGAAAGACAAATCGCAATTGGAAGTATCAACAATCGACCCATATACGAATTGGATGACCCGAATAATTGACTATCTCGAGCACGACAAGCTTCCACAAGACCTGAACGAAGCCATAAGACGTCGAGCTAAAATGGACAAATTCAGCAATGACGGACTACTTCACCAAATGGGTCAAGATAGAGTCATACAAGAGCATCAAGGACAATGAGGTAAAGAATTCTACGAATAATTAATTTGATTTTCAAGACTTCTATGAAGAATGGGGAATCAAAATCCATTTTGCAACTCCTCAATACCCGTAGTCGAATGGTCAAGCTGAGTTGACTAACAAGACGATAATGGGAACTCTAAAGAAGAAGTTGTTGAGATTTATGCCCTAAAACTTGTAATTTGTAAATGTTATAAATCCATTAATAAAAAGAAGTAGTATTTTAATTCAATAAATATGACTATTACGCTTATATCATATGTGTTAAACATCCAAGATTACTAGATGTAATCTCAAACGAAGTATATAAATGTCATATATAGAGGAATTCGGTTTGAGACGTGCAATCTAAAGAGTCTGTAGAAATCAAATAAAGCTAGATACTTTATTTATGGTTAATCTACAGTTGCAATCCATTTTGTAATGTATATCGGTCTTATCCTAGACTGCTCATACGGTGATATGAGAATGGATGCACCTTATATGATGTGATCATATAGGACTAGGGCACGATCTATATGAATCTATCACCAAGATCTGTTTCATGTAGATATTCATATATATTAACAAATGATGACTGTATATGGGTGATCTAAATCATGAGTGTCTTACTGACTTCTTCAAGTTAGATCATGTTTCTTGACATACCATGGGTGAGATCGAAGTAGCATTCCCGATCGATAACTCTGTATCTTAGACTTGTGGCTGAGAAGGTAGCACACAATAGATGAATCCACTCCTTCTTGTGAGAAGTTGAGAAGTAGTTCCCTTGATGGTTGATTCGAGACTTGAATGATTAAGAACGCTCTTCTTCTTCCGTAAAGGAAGAAAGGAAGGAAGGAAGGAAGGAAAGAAGGAAGGATATAATTGTTCATTAGAGAATCAATGGTACTTGAAGGAAAAGATATAATTAGAGAGGTATAATGGACTTTATGACCTAGCTCTAATTATACTTGTGGAGGATTATACCATATGTAATAGCTATATCGATGGACACTAACATTTTAGTTTGTGTAAAACATCTACAATTACGAGAATGCAACCTCAGGTTTTTAGTGGAGTAACTCCGAGGTTAATAATCATGAAATATTAATTAAAGAGTTTAATTAATTATTTCTAAGTATTATTGGAGATCAAAACTGTGGGTCTATTAGGTCCCCTTGCTAGCCCTTACGATTATTGGTAACAAGGGTCACATTTAATTAATTGGATAGTCCAAATTAATTATGTTACGAAAGTGATATGAATTAATTCAAGAAACTAATTAAATAATATGATTATTTGATTAGTATATTAATAATTGAGAATTATTAATTATCTATTTATTAATCGGAGGTTACAGGTTCGAACTATGACTAAAACAATAGGATTAAAAATAATAAAGATTATTTTAAATTCTAGAGGTCAAAGGTTCAAATCCTTATGGTGATTGAATTAAAAAAGATTTATAATCCTATTTTTACTTGGGTTAATTAAATCCTAGGATCCTGATATATAAGATCTATTTATTAGGAAACAAAACACAACATAAACTTAATACAAAACAGAGGGTGCAACAAAGGCAAGGAAAAAAAGAAAAGAAAAAAGTTTTTTGTTTCCTCTTGCAGGTGGCCTACCGAATCCAAGAAAAAGGGCAAAGTGTTGTCTTTCCAATTTTCTGTATACCTCCATCTAGTCCTGACTGTATCTGTGACGTGCCCACACACAAGTTATCATATTACGAGTCATAGCTCGGAAGGCTTGGTGGTAACAAATTGAAAACAAACGAAGGAGAAAGCTTCAAAAGTATTAATCAAATCCCTCATTATATTCGTGTATAGTGTATACCGAAAAGGTCCAAGATAGTTTTAAAACCTATCTTTTTTCAGATGCGCGACTTACAGAAGTTAAAAGCTGCAAAGGGTTTATGGGCGGATAAACTACCAGATGTCCTATGGTCCTATTGGACAACAGCATGGATGTCGACTAGAACCACACCTTTCTCACTCGCATTCGGGGCGAAGGCAGTTATATCGGTCGAGCTGAAAATAACATCAGCAAGAGTCTAACACCTAGACGAGGAACATAATAAATGACTACTCCCTCTAGAGCTTGATCTGCTCGATAAGAGAAAAGATATGGCTCTACTCAAACTGAACGAATATCAGCAACGAGTAACCCGACACTACAACAAAGACGTTCGAGCTTAAACATTCAAAGAAGACGACTGAGTCCTACGAAGAGTGTTCTAGAATACAAAAGAGCATGGCACTGAAAAATTTGGTTCGACTTGGGAAGGCCTCTATCAGGTAAAGAAAGTAGTCTGGCATGAGGCTTACAAAATTCGAGCTTAAGGTGGACGCGAGATTAATAACAACTGGAATGCAGTTCATCTAAACACAGTACTACTTTTGAACCTTTGCCACCCTTCTGTTTGTCAGAGAGTCCCCCTAAGAGAACACCTCCACCTGTGGTTCACCGCCCCTCTGTTTGTCCCTTGTTTTACAGGTTGCCGGTACCCACTTTGTCGACCTCGAATTAATTGTAGATCCGATCAATTACAGTGGTCATGTATGAGAAATTTTGCAAATTGCAAGGAATTTTCCCAGTTGGAGGAGATCGAATCTCCCCAAATATTTTTTTATTTTTAAAAAAAAAATTAAAATAAGGGGTATTTTGGTCTTTTTCCAATCTAACCGTTAAATGTAACGGCTAAACACAAACGACAAGAATGAATGTTCCGTAATTAAAGTCATTTGTTGGATGTTATACTATTACGGAAAAACTCGGGCCAGTTTTGTGCAATTTTCCCTTTCTTATATGATATATCTGCCTCTCTCTCAAGTCTCAACTAGGGGTGGCCACGGTTCGGTTTCGGTTCGGTTTCGGTTTGAAACCGACGGTTTCGGTTTGGAGATCCACTAAAACCGAAACCGAAACCGTGGCTCACGGTTTGGAGGTGGTTTGTAACCGTCGGTTTTTCGGTTTCGGTTTTGGTTTCGGTTTTGGATGGTTTCGGTTTCGGTTTCGGTTCCGGTTCGTTTTTATTTTTATTTTTTATTTTTATTATTTTTCAACTTTTTTTCCAAGTGAGATAAATCATAAAAATTGGTTGTAAATATAAAATCTTGCCAAAAAATAATTACAATTGAACAAAGTTTAAAATAAAAAAAAATAATTACAAACATTTTCATTGAAGTATTTAACTATTTAACAATGTTTAAAAGAAAAGAAATTCACCTTTATTAATAAATACAACTTTACAATTTCACAAAAAAAAAATAATAATAAATAAGAGATTGGCCTTGAAGGCTCAATTCAAAGAAACAATATTACAAAGTAACAAAGTTAAAATTTAAAAAAAAAAAAAAAAAAAAAAAACCGGTCTTGCACTTAATTTTTACCACAATTAAGTTGCCTACGTATCCTCCACCAATGTAGAGGAATCAAAGGCCACGTAGTTCTTTTACCTTTAATAAGTTGCTCAGTGTTGGAGTTTGGAAGTTTGAATGGAATCTAGTCGCTTCCTTCCGTACCGGTGGTTTGGTCATTTTCAAAGAAGTCGTTCACTATCTCCGGCTGAAGTTCTTGTTGTCTGTATTTTGCCTTTGTCCAATCATCAACACACGCCTGCATTTCAAGTGATTGTGGAGACATAACCGACCGTCTTGGTTCCAAAATATTTCCACCTGCACTAAATTCTTGTTCCACAGCAACGGTAGAAACCGGTGTTTCAAGAATTTGTTTGGTAATAATAGCCAAAATTGGATAATCCTGTTGATGAGTTTTCCACCAAACCTGGAGACTAAATTTTTCTTCTAAAAATTCATGAATGTCTTCTAAATACCGGTCAAGCTCAGAGACAGATGAGGATGAAGATGTTCTTAATTTTTTGGCTCTTTGGGAAAACAGTCGATCCCCTAAACCCTTTAATTGGAATTTTGCGGAAATACTAGTACCACCAGATGTGGGTGGGGGTTGTGAAACCGGCAAGTTCAAAGACGGACCATACATTCTAAGATATTCATCGTATAATTCATAAAGCAAAGTCTTAACGGAATCACAATAATGAAGAACATCAATTTCTAATCCTAAACATTTGTAATAATGAGTTAAATAATCCTGCAAACTTTCTAATTTAAAACGTGGATCAAAACACGGTGCAAGAAAATAAATATTTGGAATCTCCCCATAATAATTTAGCCATTTTGTTTTCATAGCTACAACACATGGACTCAATTGAATATCGAATTCACAGTCACTAAATGCACCAGCAATATTAACACTTTGAATAAGAAATAAATGAGTAGTGGGATAGTAAACACCAGATAAAGCATTGGTAGCATCATTAAAAACACGTAGCAATTCAAGAATTTTTATACATGCATTCCAATGGTTCAATTGAAGAGAAATTGAAGGAACGTTATAAGTAATAAAAGAAACTAATAATTCCTTATATTCAACACTTTTGGTCTGAAAGCAATATTTTAACCATTGTTTCTGGATTTTGTTATGCCTCCAAATATAATTAATACTATCTCTAATTGGTCTAATAAAAGAAGAAAGCTCTGTTAATCCAGCTTGAACACACAAATTTAAAACATGACATGCACATCTTTGATGAAATAATTTACCCCCAAAATAGGGATTGCACAAATCTTGTAACATAGGAATAGATGCGGTATTATTTGCAGCATTATCAAAGCCAATAGCAAAAATTTTGTTTAGGATATTATACTCTTGAAAAATGATTTTAAGGAGTTGAAAAATATTTTGAGCTGAATGTGAGTCATCGAAAACACGAAATGCAAGAATTCTTTTTTGCATGTCCCAGTCATTGTCCATATAATGACATGTGACACCCAAATATGAATGACTACCATAATTGTCGCTCCATATGTCGGCATATATGGAAACGCGACCTTGAAATTGATAAAAAAAAGATTTCAATATGTTTTTTTCTTTTTTGAAAATAGCATTTAGTGTACGTGTGAGAGTGGATCTAGGAACACGTTGCATTGCAGGATTTAATGCATTTTGACAATAATTAACAAAACCTACTTTCTCACCAAAACCAAAAGGTAAGTGTTCTACTGCAACCATTAATGCTAATTCTTCCCTATTTTTTTCAGACGTATAATGAAATAATTGATTATCAGAGGTTGCGTACCTGGCAATTTGGGCTTGGTTATTGGATTTCTCAAATTCGGACGGGTGACTTCTTTTGATATGAGCCCAGTACGTGCCATATCCAAAGGATTTGGCAGTCTTGTATGATTTGGAGCAGTAATTGCACTGTATATGAAAAAATCCACCATCTAACTCCGTTTTCTTCATATGCACCCTGAAGAGGATGGACTTCATCTGCTTTTCTTCACCTTCACCTGCAAAAAAATCATTTGAAGGGGGTGGGGGGTTAGATAGATTTTCATTAGTATTTGGGGTATTGGGATCGTGGTTGAGTCCGTCGAATTCGGGAATTATTAGAGGGGGATTAGGACTAGAAGGGTGATCGGATCCAAATTGGTCTTGAAGGAACTCGTGGTATGATCGGTCGTAATTAACATCACCGCCAACGTGTTCCAACAAGTTGTGCATTAGACCCTTTTCTTTGTTTAAATTTCTTGAACTATTTCCCCCACTAGCCATTGAAAAATTAATAATACAAAAAATATTGATATATGTAAAGAAAATATTGTTGAAATAATAGTGCTAAACAAGTAAAAAAAAAAATAGAAGATTGTAAAAAAAAAATATATTGTTGGAATAATAGTGGTAACAATGTAACACTTTAAAAAAAAAAAAATAGATGTTTGAAAAAAAATATTGTTGAAATAATAGTGATGAAAAAAAAAAAATTTAATAGTAAAAAATAGAAGAAATAAATATTGTTAATCAATTTGATGATTGAAAAAATAGATAATAGTAAAAACTAAAAAATATAAGAAAGAATTTATATGTGAAATGAAAATTAAATAAAATTGTAGATTGTAAAGAGAATTGAGAATTTGAGATTGAGAGAGATTGAGAGAAGTTGAGAGATTGAAAGTGGTGTGAAGAATAATGAAGAGTGGGGGGTATTTATAGGATTATAGAGAGGGGTATGTTTGCAATTAGGAAAAGTTTAGGGTTTAAAAAAAAATAAAAAGTGGCCGTTGGCCAACGGCGTGCATGCTGCACGCCTGCAGCTGCCAGGTGCCGTTGGCCAACGGCACCTAATTTTTTTTTCAAATTTTCTGCCACGTGTCACACGTTCATTGGGCAATTTTTTTTTTTTTTTTTAAAACCGCCGGTTTAACCATTTCGGTTCGATTCAACGGTAAATTTTTCAAACCGTATGCCACGTGTCATCTTCTGATTCGTCCATAATTAATTAATTATTATTATTATTATTTTTAAACCGGCGGTTTAACCATGGTTAAAACCGCCGGTTTGAACCAGTTTTTTACCGCCTCAAACCGAAACCGTAACCGGTTCGACCGGTTTCCGGCCGGTTTTGGAACCGCCGGTTCCGGTTCCAGTTTTGTTGCGGTTTTTGGCAGTCCGATTTCGGTTAAACCGCGGACAAAACCGTCGGTTTAACCGAAACCATGGCCACCTCTAGTCTCAACCGTTCATAGCTTCGTTTTGCTTCAGCACATTGAAGCTTCTGAGAAAAAATATTATTGAACCCTTTTCACCAGCTCACTCATCAACTGACAATCTTCAATCACAATCCCAAGTAAGTGTTCTCATCGCTTCTATTCTGTTCTGTTCTTGCTTCATTTTCATCAGTTAAACATATGGAAACTGAACCTGAAAACAAGGATCAATCCCACCAACCAAAACCTGGTTCTTATAAAACTGGTGATAAAACCTTTTAGACCTTTTAGAGAGTGTTTTTTAGAGAATTTTATTGTTGAGGAAGCATTTGGCTTGTTTAGTAGAATGGTTGATGAATTTCAATGTAGAAGTAGTGTCAAGTCGTTTAATTTTGTTCTTAATGTTATAATACCTTGCTTTGGAGTTTTATAAACATGTTAATGCTAAACACATGAACATTTAGGTTGAGTTTTAATTTGGTTATGAAGACCATGTGTAAGTTGGGATTGTTGAATGATGCGCTCAGAGTGTTTAGGGAGATGCCGATTAGGAAATGTGTGCCGGATGCGTATACTTATTGTACATTGATGGATGGGTTGTGCAAAGAGAATAGAATTGAGGAGGCGGTTTTGGTATTGGATGAGATGCAAGTTGAGGGTTGTTTTCCTACTCCAGTTACATTCAATGTTCTGATTAATGGGTTGTGCAAGAAGGGTGACTTGGCACGCGCCGCCAAGCTTATGGGCAAAATGTTGCTTCAAAGTTGTGAACCAAATGAAGTGACTTATAACACACATATTCATGGTTTGTGTCTTAAGGGGAATTTGGATAAGGTGGTTAGTCTTTTGGATTTGATGGTATCAAATAAATATGTGCCTAATGAAGTTACGTATGGGACGATTATTAATGGGCTAGTTAAGCAGGGAAGAGCTGCTGATGGGGTTTGTTTGCTGGTTTCTTTGGAGGAAGGACAGTATTTGTTTGAATGGGTATATTTATTCGACTCTTGTTAGTGGGTTGTTTAAGGATGAGAAGTCTGAGGATGGATTGAAACTGTGGAAGGAAATGTTGGAAAAAGGCTGTAAACCAAACACCTTTGTTTATAGTGTTCAAATAGATGGATTATGTCAGAGTGGGCAAACCAGAAGAAGCTGAAGAAATCTTCACTGAAATGGTAAACCGGGGTTGTATGCCGAATACTTTTACTTTTAACTCCTTGATGAGAGGTTTCTTTGAGATGGGTAAGAGTGATAAGGCTATTCAGATTTGGAAAGAGATGTCAAATGGTAACTATATATGCAATGAGGTCTGTTACAGTGTGCTCATAAGGATGGGAAGCTCAGGGAGGCTATGATGGTGTGGACAGTGGACACAAATGCTGAGCAGAGGATGGAAACCTGATGTTGTTGCTTATAGTTCAATGATTCATGGCCTCTGCAATGCTGGCTCATTCGAAGAAGCTTTGAAACTTTACAATGAGATGCTTTGCCAGGAGTCGAAGTCTCAATCAGATGATGTCACTTATGACATACTATTCAATACTTTGTTCAAGCAAAGTAGTGTCTCTCGTGCCATTGATCTTTTTAACAGTATGATGGACAGGTGTTGTGATCCTGACCTAGTTACATGCAACATTTTTTTGACTGCTTTGAGAGAGAAGCTAGACACACCTCAAGATGGGAGAGATCTTTTAGATGAGCTTGTAGGTGCTATCAATATTGTACAAGTGATGCTACAAAAGATTTTGTTACCCGAAGCTTCTATTTGGCAAAGAGTAGTTGGAGCAACATGTATTGCTGATTCTTTTGGTGAGGTTGTTTCTTGCTAGAATTCTATAAAAAAAAGTCTTTTATACTCCATTTATTGCATACGTAATCTTCTTCTCTTGTACAACTCAGCCATAATCTCAATTATCCATTGGATTATTTGCATCAGAACATCATACTAATATTGCTCAAATTTACATATGAAGAATAAATACATTCTACAGATAATTCCTTAATTAGTATTTAGGAATATTGGATTCACTACATAAAAAGTTCTGCAGTTACATATTCTGTTTATTCACTCAATCTGGATTATGAAGACCCAGATTCGTCTTTGCGTTTTCATGATCCAAGGATTCTGTCTGATGAGCCATATCATAAGTTGCATGGAGACCGAAGAAGAAATAGTAAACCAGCATCACAATTGTGCAGACTCCAAATCTTATGAAGGCCTGATCACCCAAAGATCCCATAAGAAAGATATTTATAGCAATTGACAAGGAAGGTAACCATGGAACAAGTGGAACACCCCATACTTTCGGTTTTCTCTGCTGAGGCAGAAGCACTGATATCCCCAATGTTCCCAGGAACCAAATAGGAACTGTGATGACATATCCGACCCAGCCACTCGACTTTAGTCCCCAATAAGCTGAGGTCCCCATAGAGGAAGCAATAATGATCAGCAAGAGAATAATGAGCTTCAAGAGGTCTTTTTGTGGTGTGGTTTCTCGCACGTAGTATCTCCTCACAAGAAGTGCAACTGCCATCATCATGAAAATAAAGAGTGTGCTCAATGATAACAAGGTTGCCAAGACATCCAAGCTTGAAAAAAAAGCAATGACCGCGCTTGAAATCGTAATCAGAAGTGTGGCGTTTATTGGAGTTCCAGTCTTGGGATGAACAAGGGCAAACCATGGTGGGATCATGTGAGCTCGCGCTATGTGAGTAGTATACCGCCCCTGTCCAAGTGCCCCGACCAGAAGAACAGTGGTCATCCCTTTAAGGGCACCAAGAGCTACCAGGTATTTTGCCCATTTCATCCCTACTTTCTGAAATGCAACAGAATAAGCTGCATCTGGATCTATATCTGTGTATTTCTGCATCATGGTCAATGAAAGTGCCATTAAGCAATAAATCACCGTAGTGATTGACATTGATCCAAGCAGTCCAATTGGTATGTCTCTAGACGGGTTTTTTGTTTCTTCTGCCATTGTCGCGATATTGTCAAATCCACCGTAGGCAAAGTAAACAACTGCAGCTGCTTTGAAGATTCCTGGAGTCCCAAAAGGTAAGAAAGGTTTCATATTCGAAGTGTCGGCATGCGCAAACCCTGCAATTATCACGAATATAATTACAATGGTGTTGACAGCAGATGCTATCCAATTGAAATATGAGGTTTTCCTTGTGCTGATCATTGCAATTGTTGCAGCAATTCCCAGAACTGCAACCGCTATAGGATCCAGAAGATTATATCCTTCTCTGAGATTCGTGTGGATGCGTAATGAGTTGGATTCACGGTTCAAAAGGGTTGCAAAGTAAGAAGTCCAGGCTCTGGCAACTGCTGCATTTCCAACAATGCTTTCAAGAAGTATGTTTGCTGCTGTGATGAATGCTGCAAAGTCGCCTAATTCAATTCTCAAGTAAGCAAATGAGCCTCCTGCAACCGGGATTTCTATTGCGAATTCGGTGTAGCAAAACACAGAGAGCATAGCTGAAACACCAGAAACAGCATAGGATAATACTATAGCTGGTCCAGCAGTTTGATTGGCTTCCTGACCAGTGAGCACGAAGATGCCAGCTCCGATGACAGAGCCAAATCCAAACCAGATAAGATCCCACCAGTTTAAGCAACGTTTCATTTCATTCTCGCTTTGTTTCCTGAGTTCTCCAATCTCATTGGCATCGTTTGATCGGCTTGTTAGTCGGTCCTTAAACCGAAAACATGTTTGAGACAAAGCATGACGGTAGTTCCCCCAACTTTGGAAAGATTCTTCTGGTAAGAAATCTTGTTTGCTCCATCTCCAGTAACTTCTTTGTTGGACCTCATCATCAACCTGTTCTGCTATGTAATTCATCACTGAATTTCATCAACTCTTATGTCAATTATGGTCTCTAGTAGGTTATCTTTTATAAATCTTTTGTGGACTTAATTGCTTGAAGAATCAGACAAAAAAATAAAACAGTAGACATTGATAACTGTACTGTTTTTGGAAGTTTGTTCAAGTTGGTTGCTTGATAAACTAGCTAGGTATCTTCGGACTGACATCATTTCCATGCTATTCGGCAAGTCCTTTTCGTTTTGAATATTCATATGATTCCCCTCCAATTATTTTAAATACCAAAAATTAAAATATTAAAAATCCATGTGGCTTGCATAGTTGCTTTGTGCCGAAACGATGCGTATTTTCTGGATGTTTTCATTTTATTTATCAATAAAACATTTTGTACCGTCTACGTTCGATAGAAATATACTCGTAAAATGGACTACTTGTTTTGTCATCCGGACATGATAATCTCTTTTCTTTTTTCTTTTTTTCTGCTTCAAAAACAAAATGTGGGTACAAGAAATGAACTAGGATCCTCTCCTCACCTTACCTCATCTTCACCTCACTTAATCTTATAACAGATAAGCATTGCAATAAATGAATAGTTAAGATATGGTTGACACTTTACTAACAACCAATCACATGTTTTAAAAAAGGTGAGGATGAGGTGAGGTGAGGAGAGAATCTTGGTTCACAAGAAATTATAGTTGCAGTGTATATGGGGAGTACTTTACTGGATGAGAGAATATAATTTATATAAATTATTAGGTGTGGGAATTTCATACATTTTTTCCATATATGAATTTCGAAAACAATGCTTTTGGTTCTATTTAAAAGACTTTTGGAATCTATCATTCCCATTTGGCTTCCTCATTTGCATTTCACATTCGTTGCTGGACACGTGTATATTTTTTCATTTAATAAAAAGCTCTCATTTTTTGTTGCAAAACTTGTTTACGTCTTTACCCTTGATGGCTGCTTTTATCATTTCTTTAATATGGGGTTAAGACGTAAATAAGTTTTACAGTAAAAAGTGAGAGCTTTTTATTAAATGAAAAAATGTATATGTGTCAAACAATGATTGGGAAAGGTAAATGAGAAAAGCAAATGGAAAAGTTAGATAGTATTTCCCAAGACTTTTTGCTAGCATGGAAAACACTGCCAATCACTATTCTGAGTCTCTGACATGCTGGGATAAGCATTTGGGACCTCATCCTCATCCCCATCCCCACTTTCAAACCCCCCCCCCCCCCCCCCCCCCCCCCCGAGTGACATGGATCGCCATCCCAACATTGACTTTCAAATCCGAGAAAAATTGGGCTGCCTATTTTGACTATTGAGACTGCAACCCCACTTGCATTTCAAGTCAAGATGTCTGTTATCTAAATTCTATATCACCACTATGGCCCTTAAATTAAATGTTTTGTCCGCAACATATTTTAAGACAGTGGTTACGTGGTACATTTATACGGTACGATAATATTCCATACTAGATACTTGTTTTTCTCTAACAAAATATCAAGGAAACTTCAAACTTAAATAGTTTTCTATAAGAGTGGTAATATTGGCACACCCCTACCTATCTATTTATGCCTCACTTTTTTAATTATGTAGTATTTTTTTTTTCCTTTATCAAAATTACATAAAGGGACATACAATTTAAGGAAAAAAATCTTCTACAAAGTAAACCTATTAAAACCCCACATCTCTTTTCAAAAAAAATAATAATAAATAAAAAACCATGTTCTTTTAAACCTTTTTTTTTTTTTTTTCTCTTAACTCTTAAACCCTAAATTTTGTTTCTTACACACTTACAAAAATATTATGAAATAGTCTTTGAAAGATATCAAACATATGGAAGAATCGTTCTTTAGAATGATATTAAGCTATCGTTGTGTTGAAGCAATCTTTTTTTTTTTTTTTTCTCTTCCACCATGAAATAAGAAGAAAAAAAACTCAAAATAAAATAAAATAATCGGAAGAAAAAATAAATCATTTAATGGAGATAAGAGAAAGATGTATACAGAGATCAAAGATGAGGTGTATTAAGTTTGAAAAATAAGTAAATTAGGTAGTTTTGGAAATAAATCAAAACAATTAATAAAAACATTTAATTTTATTTTATTAAATCAAAATTTTAAAAAGTGAGACATATGTAGATTGGTAGGGGGTGTGCCAATAGAACCACTTTTCTATAATAGAACCCTTATATTGAATGATAATTCAACGAAGAAGAAAAATATATGTATTATTGAAAATATTTTTGCATAGTAATGAATAGAAACTTAGCTTAGTTTTGCTCTATTATCCTTGAAAATATTCTAATAATGTAAGTGGATGTTGATGTGCACTTGGTATTTTCATATATTTGCCAAGACTTTTCATATTCTAATCGAGGTCGACGTTGTTCGACCTCCATTGGAAGTCTGTTCGAACTCCATGGAGGTTGATGAAAAAGAAGATGAAAAAAAAAATTGAAATTTTATTTTTTTTGAAAATTTTATTTTTTTTGAAAATTTTATTTTTTTTGAAAATTTTATTTTTTTTCTGAAACTTTTCATGTACTTTCCGAGACTTTTTATATTTTTTTCGAGACTTTTCAGGTATTTTTCGAGACTTTTCTTGTTTTTCTGAGAATTTTCAAGTATTTAAAATTTTGGAAATTTTTTTTTTTTTGAATTTTTTTCTGAGACTTCATATTTTTCCAAGACTTTTCATGTATTTTCGAGGCTTTTCAATTAATTTTTGAGACTTTTAATGTATTTCCAAGACTTTTCAAGTAATTTTCACGACTTATCAAGTAATTTTCGCGAATTTTCAAGCATTTCCTAGACTCTTGGTAATATCCGAGACTTTTTAGGCAAAAATAAAAATTTTCGAGAATTTTGATAATTTTCGAGACCTTTTGGTATTTCTGAAACTTTTGGTAATTTTCGAGACTTTTCAACTTTCTAGCTAGGTGAAAATGAAAAGTCTCAGAAAATTTCATTTTTACCTAAAAGGTCTCGGAAACTACCAAAAGTCTAGGAAATTACCAAAAAAATGGAAATAACCTCCATTTTTTTTTTCCTTTTTTTTTTTTTTTTTTTTTCCATCTTCTTCTTAATCAACCGCCATTTGAGGCCAATTTTGATCTCCATTGGAGGCCGAACTGACCTCCATTGGAGTTTCGCATTCATTGATGGAGGATTTATAAATTTAAAAAAATGGTGAAGAAGGTTATTGTGGAGGACATTTTTATCCGTTTACCATAATATGTGCTATTTAAATTCAAGTTATTAAAATGGTGATAATCTTAAAATGCACGATTAAAAAGGTGCTATATAATTTTCGAACCCTTACTTTGACTAGGTTAGATTTATAATAATTACTCTTTTAAGTCAAACAATTACTAGGCCTTTCAATGGATTTTTTTAATTAAAATATTATAATAAATTATGACATCTAACGGTCGAGTCAAGGGTCTACCGGATCAAATAGTACATTTGCTATCCAAATATCTACATCTATGAAATTTCATATTAATATCTTATGCTACATTTGTATTGATTAAATTAAGAATTGTATTAACGTGTCCGCTCTAATAATAATTAAAAAATCTTAATTATTTTTCAAGACACAAAAAATGCACATTGACGAATTCAATCATTGTGTTTGTTTATCAGAAGCCCGATTCATTTATTTATTTTTGTTTATAACTCTTCTAAGTGATGTAATAAATGATTTATCAAGAAATTTGCTTAAAACATAAATTTGAGATAAATTTTTAGATTTAAAAAAATGGAATATAGTGCATTTTTGTTTCTAAAAAGCAATTATCAAAATGCTTTTTTTCAATTTTTTTCTCTCGAATATTTGAACAATCAACTCTTCACTAGTTTTATTTATTTATTGGAAACGGGCCGGGCCGGGCCGGGCCGGGCCTGGCCTGAGAGACGTTGGAATCTAACGGTTATTATGGCGGGTTTTTTAAGGCAATGTCTCTTCTTATGCTATTGCAATTTTGAAACGGCTATTTCTAATCAATTACTACCAAAAGACTATTGTACCCCTTTTGATAAATACGATACAACTGCTAATTGGAGGGAATCACACACATCGCTTAGCAAACCCTAACTCCTTTTCATTTTCTCTGCTATTACAAATCTCTTCAACAACAATTCTTTAATCCCCAGATTTGCTTCAGCTTTTTCGATTCCGGGCTTTGAAACCCACTATTTAAAAAAAAAAAAAAAAAATCAATTATTATGATTATTATTTTTGACAGTATATAATCATCATTGATTAATTTTGATGATTTTTGCAGGAAAAAATGGATCTTTTTCCTCTTCCTGATTCCAACCCATCTCAGATTTCGCTGGAATCGACCGGAAGCACTGACGTTTTTCACTATTCCAAGCTCAAGGTGAGACGAGGTTTGGTCAAATACATAGCTTGTGCAGAGCTGCCTCTCTCTTTTGCTGATAATGTTAAATTTGAAAAATTTATTCAGAATTATATCCAACCCGGTTACGTTAGGGTCCCGAAACACATTATCAAGTCTGATTGCATAAGGGTTTTCGATGAAATGAAAAAGAATTTGATTTCTGAGCTTTCAAATTTCCATGGTACGATTTTTTTTGGGTGTGATATGTGGACTAGTTGCACTGCAGTAAATTACATTCGTGTCACAGCATATTTGATTGATTCAGACTGGATAATGCAGAAGCGAATTCTTGCTTTTCGATTGTTGGAATATTCGCTAAATTTGGTTCAAAATTTTCAACTTGTGATGGAAATTTTGAAAGAATTTCGGATTGTTGATAAGGTTTTTAGTATAACTTTTTATGATCATACCGCTAATGATATTGTTATTAACATGTTTAATAAGGATTTGCAACCTTCTCATAGCAATCAATTTTTTCATATAAATTGTGTTTGTGATACCATTAATTTGATTGTTCATGATGGGTTGAAAATGATCAAAAATCATATAGAGAAAATCAGGGAAGCTATGCTTTATATTTATTCAAGTTCTACTAGGCAAAAAGAAGTTTTTGATTTATGTGGATCTTATAGTTTAGAAGATAGAAATTTTAAACCTGATTCCGAAACTAGTTGGAACACTACTTATCGTATGTTACAATCTTGTTCAAACTACAATTCAGTGATCACTGATTTTTACAATTGCGTGCAAAACGATAGTGTTTTATGCGAAGAAGATTGGGAAATAAGTTTCGGATTCATGGAGTTTCTGGAAGTCTTTTACAATGCTACATTGGTTTTTTCTGGTGTTTATTCTCCTACTTCTTGTGCTGTTCTTTGTGAATTGTGTGATATCAGTTATGTTTTCAATAAATACAAAGATCATTTGAGGTTCATTGATATTTGTAAAATGATGGCAGAGAAATTGAGAAAATATTTGGAGAGCATGCCTCCAGGTCTTGAACTTCTGTTGAATGAAACTTTTACAAATATGAATGATATTAAAAATGTATTAGATTCTTATTTTAATGCATATAAATCAAAGTTTGCAAGCACTACTAAAGTTTCTGTTTCTACTTATACAAGTTGGTCTCTGCTTGCCAAGGTTCATGAACAAAAGTACGGCGTACGCTCTGAACTTGAAAATTATTGGCAACTGATTTTACATTCTCTCTAACTTTAGTAGATTTAGAACAGTTTAATGTTTTGGCCTGGTGGAAAATGCACGAAAAGGGTTTTCCTGTGCTATCCATCTTGGCACGTGATCTACTAACAATTCCGATGTCTACATTAGTTTCGGAGTCTGTTTTTAAAACAGGTAATCATCGGGTATTGAACATGGAGAGAAGCATGTTACCGGTGGAAATCATGGAGAGTCTTTTATGCATTAAGGATTGGGAAGATGCAGATACTAGAGATCAAAGCTGGACAGATGACATTATGGATTATTTTGCAAATTCATAAGACTTTACCGTTTCAGATGATGATGTTAAGTAGTTGAAGAAAAATGTACTCAAAAGATGTTCTATCACTTAAGTCACAAAATGTAGAATGCAATTTCTCTATAAATAAATAAATTAAGCGAATTATTGTGATGTGTTTCTAAAATCTAAGATAAAACTGGGACTTCTGAACTAAATGTAGCAAATTGAAAAACAAAATCTTGAATTGCTCCCAAAATCTATGAAAATTTGAAAAATAAAAAAAATTTATGTCCAGGATTTCCAAGCCTTGTGCACCTTTTTAGCAACATATCTGGCAGCATTAACACCACCGGAAGCAAGTAGACCAGAGACTGCCTGCCTTGCACTTGAAATCATAACTGTTCTCCTCAGTACCTTCTGCATGTACTTGGCAGTCTCTTCTCTCGAACTGATCATGACTTCGTTTATAACTTGACCTGCAAAAGTATAATAGTTTTTACTCAATGCAAGTATGTAACACATATCGCTGAGGTGTACTTCATACCAGATCTGTTCATTATATTTCTCTCTCCGAGCTTCATCCCCATTTGGCTTTTAATAGCAGCCGGAAGAGAAGACACGAGGGAAGAAGTGATTGGTAAACTGCAATCCTGGTTTAAGACCATATATTTTGAACATGAAAATTCAATATTCAATAGTAGCTTCGTAAAGACATTAAGAAAAAAGTTATCATTGATTCACTGATAGGAGAGTATAGTTAACTCAAAAGTATTTAAGTCAATACAAAATCATTTACTTGTACCTGGTAAGGGGAACAAAGATATTGTCAACGTAATTTTAGACAACCACCTTCGATTGAGAATTTCAAGATTTATACAAACCTGAGATACTAGGCGATTTCCAGATGATGAGAATCTTAAGAAGTCCTTGGCCTCATACTCTTGAAGAAACGGCTTGTACATTAACTGGAATAAATCAAACTGCCCTTGCACAATCTTTGTCACCTGGGTAAATCGTGTATTCGGTCTTCGTCAACCAAGACAATGCCAAATTAAATGTAAATGTAACTATATATAAAAGAGGCGGTTGGAAAGATTCATTCATGTCCGATGTAATAAAATAAATGGTATTCTTCAACCCATCAGAAACTATCTATATGCCCTTTCACTAATCCCACCACTGTCCATTCAATCAAGCACCATTTCACATGCCTCAAACACAGCAAATTTCACACATCAGATATCTATGACAACAGTATTATAGAAAGGGTGCAATACACAATTTTATAAGCAACAATGCATGTGCATGCGTGTGTGCACATACAAGAAATTTCAGTTCATAATTGTTCGTTTATAGAATAACTTCACCAGGCATACTTCAGTGTATCTGTCCAGTTATAAGAGTACAACTAATATAACAGTAAAAATCAAGAGTAGAGGCTGATCATAAATTTAGCAATTATTACTTAACTCATCATATTACAATTCATCTTTTTAACTCTAGTTTTGTACATGAAAAGTGGTCACGAATGAATTCTTTTTATACAGTTTTATTTAAGATGTCATCAAGCTTTACCTTATTTTTGTCCTCTGCAAAAAGCATTCGCAAGTCACCCATATATGAAAGGCTACACACTTTGGCAAACAGATCTTCCTGCACAAGCATGGAATTGAGCTTATTCTATTCCCCTCTAAATTGACTGAGCAGTGACATCAAATCAAACCTGAGTGAAGTTGGATGGCAGAAGGAGAAGAGCAACGGACATTGCAGCCCTCAGATTAACAGAGTTCAGATTTTCAATATCCAAATTATCCACTAGTATGTGTACCTGCAAGGCAAACATTCCAACTCCCTGATATTCGTATATGACATTGATATACTAGACAACCACCTAATTTATAGATATTGGGTCAGAAATAAGAACCAAAAGCAGCAGCGAGAGAACAAGATGGCAAGTGCAAAGCACAATTTCAGGCTAGAGGCATAAAGAAGCTAATCAGCTAAGCATAAAGTTTTCTACCATTGATATGATCACACATCAAAGAGAACCTAACCAACATATGTAACACACACCCTCTAGCAGTCATTCACATGTTAGTCCATCATACTTTTGCAGCTGTGAGCTCCTTGCTCTCTTAGCTACAGACATTGATTATTAATCGGGGTTTCTCAAAAAGGAAATCGTTTTTCGGGATCTTTTAAGTTTTAAGAGTAGTTGACATGAGCAAGTCTAGCAACTTATTTAGGGAAATGTTATTTAGTAGTTTTATTACTATAACAATTAGGAGAATTTAGCTACTTAAATAGAAAAATATTGAAGCAATGTGAATGAGAAGAGACAACATTGCTCTGACCATAACAATTTTTTCTCTGGATTTAACCGTTACCTTTGTAACATTTAGCCTTGTAAAGCTGTCATTTTCAGAATCGATAACATTTAACAAGATTTTCAACAAGCTTTTGAATCTCTCTTGAAGGCGTGATTGTTTTGGAACTCTAGGCCTGATTTCCTAGGCTTATTTTCCTATTTCTCCCATATTTTTTTTCTGCTGCTTTCAATTTCATTATCCAGCAGTTAGAATCAACTAAACCAGTCATATTTTGATAGTCATATAACTAAATTTTAGATGATGGCTCAGCAGGCATTGTTTGATACTATATCACATAATATATACGCCAAAAAAAAAAAAAGGAATAAGGAAATATGAATTCTGAAAAAGCCCTATGTGGTTTAAGACATAAGTTTAACAGTAGCAGTAAATTGTACAAAGCTTTTACAGAAAATAAGAGTTGAATGTGTTACAATAAAACACAAAAAGTCATTTATGAAGAGGATAAATTTTCTGTTTCAACATACTTTTTTTATTCTAAATACTATTGCCAAGGACAAATAAGTGACATATATTACAACTAAAAGAAAATGCAAGGATTGGGAAGACACACCGGCTTTTGTAGACGACCACTCAAATAAAATCTCTCCCAGCTTAGTATATCCTGAACCAAGTCGTGCATCCGAACAACCCCATACTTCAACATCTGCCCATATTGGTTTTAATGTAAAGATATATGAGAAATCATTATACAAAAATAAAACACTTTGCACATACATAAAAAGTCGAACAGATGCCAACCCAAATGCAAGTAAACGATCATATAAATTCTTGTACTTAACTCATTAAAGTTGAGTGTTTGAAGGGTAAATACCTTGTCATTCCAAGTAACAAATGGGTTGAAGTGTACTCCTACACCTATTTTATCTGCAACTTGGGTAATCTAAAACAACCAATCAATTTTCAGTATCATAGTTAAGAGAATGAATTTTACAAACATGTCTATAGTATGAGAGAGAGAGAGAGAGAGAGAAGCACCGGCTTTGCCCCACCAAGCAGCATCAACCATGTTGCGTAATGATCTGGATTCATTTTCAAATTCTTTGTTGTACAATAAACTAAATTAGATTCATGATAATGTTAACTAAATTTATTATATACAAAAACGCAACATCATACAAAAACAAAAATGCAAATGTTTATAATCTCACCTCAGAATGCCATTGCATGGGGTCTGATACACCAAGAATGTAATCTACCATAGCTGACTACATAATCACAAATTCATATATTGAAGTAAAGAAAAAACACAAACCTTTACAAAACTACAATAATAAAACTAAAACGTAACAATAAATTATTAAAAATAAATAGATAAATCAAAGAACAAAGAGTAACCTTGTCTTTGTTGTTGGGATGGAGAGAAGAACCATAAACACAACAAAAATCTACAGGAGGAACATTTTTTAAAAAGGTTGCTAGCTCAGCTCTCTTCTCATGATCCATTCTCACACTACTAACTATCAAAAATGTCAAAAAAGAATATCAAAAATGTCAAAAAAGAAGATAATTAAAGATTAAAAAAACGCTCAAATATGAATACACAATAAAACTCAAGTAAACATGAAACCCAGTAAAAATTATATGAAACAAAGAAAACTAAACAAACCCACATGAAAAAAAATTGTAGGTCAACCAAGTGATCAATCTATGAAACAAATTGGTCTTGGGTCATTAAATATTAACCAAAACAAATGCTCATTCATGGACCCATATGCAGCAAATGTTGTACAATCAAAAGTCAAGAACAAGGTTCACTTTTGTTGATATTTCCAGAACAAAAAGCACTTCCATACTTTTTTTAAAGCTGATACCAAAGCAGAAGCAAATTAAAGAGCAATGCATATAAATTATGTATTCTAAGAGGAATTTCATCGAACATGTAAACTGCAACATGAAAATGAACATGTTGTTCAAAATAATTGTTTTTTTGTCCTTGTTTGATGAAAACATATTTGAATCAAAGAATAACAACTAGAAACTGATGTGAGAATTAAGGAGTTTTGTTTAGTTTACATTACTTTACAACGTCACTGTTCTGTGTCTTGTAGTCATAAACACAATGAGCTTGCGATTTTCGATGGGTTGTGAATTGCAAGTTTGACTGCTATAATACACGTGGAATAGCACTATTGGAGCTTACCGAGGCCCCAAAGGAGTAAAAACTCTAGTCAATTTTTTGTTGCCTAAATTAAATAAAACTATTCATAAGAGATTTCAAGTGCCGGATGACTTTGCAACATTATAAATAACATACTTAAAAAAAAAAAAAAAAAAACAAAATTGAATTATATCTAAAAAATATAATTACAAATAACGAAGTCACATTATATAACATTACATAATTCATTCCGTACGAAAAAAGATATAAATATCTCGTGGATGTAGCTTATTTTTTAAAATTTTTTAAATTTTAAATTTTTAAATTTTATATGCCCTTGGATTGAATCTAAAAACTATAAATTAACCTAGGAACAATATAATTGTATATATATATATATATATATATATATAAACAAACAAAAAATTAAGGGGGCAAAGTGAAATATCTCTAAAATCTGGGAATAATTTTATATTTTATTTAAATAATTTTTGAAATTTTTCTTGAGGGAAAAAAACTAATAAAAAAATTAATAGTTATTAATTATTGGATTCTAATCCAATAACTCACAAAAATCATAGGTTTGAAAAATAAATAAAATATATTCCATCCATTTTCCCATTAACTTTATTGTTTGGGTAAAGTAACTAAACCCATATGTATAAAATAAATTTATTGCTGAAGCACATAAATTATTTGTTGAAATTCCAAAGATATTAAAGAGAGTGATTTTGACTCATAAATTCTGGGTCTGTCGGTCTGGTTTCTCTACACCTTCAAAGTCCCAGTCAGTACCCTGTATTGTTGATCACATGAGGCTGTTGATCAAAAATGCTAATTCCCCAAATCACTCCAATGCTAGCACTAAAGCAGCATATAATTTTGACCACTTACTACAACAACCAACAACGCTTGTACTCTGCTGCAACTTGCTGGAAATACAACAAGTGCACATCTGATAACCACTGTGCTAGTTGTTAAAAATAAAAAACCAAAAGCAGTGGAGACTGGAGAGAGAAAACAAGAAGGCAACTTCAAAGCACAATTTCAGGCACAAAGAAGCTAATCAGATAAGCATAGAGAATCTAACCAGCACACCCTCTAGCAGTCATTCACATGTTAGTCCATCATACTTCTATAGCTGTGAGCTTCTTGCTCTCTTAGCTACACACAGATTATTAATCAAAAAGGAACTCCTTTTTTTTTTTTTGGATCTTTTAACTCAAAAGTATTAAAGCAATTTGACTTGTTTTTTGAATTGTCCATGTACGTCTTGGTTCAATTAAACTTATGAAATGTATTCAGACTATCTATTTGCACCGATAATATTAAGAAAAAAATAAACGGTTTTCATTCTAATTTCCTCAATAACACCATAAGCAATGGTCTTCTTTGATGGTTGACTATCATGGAAGTTATTTCGAAAATCCATGTGGGCATAAATCTCCATGCTTGTCATTTTACTTTGTGTTTTTAGAGTGTTATAAGATTATGAAATCATACTGCATTCATCATTCTTGGAATATCTTGTGCTCTATTACAAGTACAAGCATTAAACTAGTACCAAGTAAATTTGTGTGATGTGTTCTAATAAGTTCCTGAATGAAAATGCTGTAAATGATTATCCATGACTTTGATATGTATTCATATAGGTGATTTAAATATTTTTACACTAGGCCAGCCATGTTTTGAAGTTTTTCTAACTATAAGATTTTTTGAGGTTTATAGTATGCTACCAACATAGTTATAATCTCCCATGGAAACAATCTTCATATAATCATATATAGATATAAAAACATCAAAACATGGCAAACCTAGTATAACAATGCTTGAATCACCTATATAAGTACATATCAAAGACAACATGTATAAAGTCATGAATAATCATTTGCAACATTTTCTTTCAAGTTAAGAACTTACTAGAACACATCCACACAAATTTACAAGGTACTAGTTTAATGCTTGTACTTGTACTATAGCACAAGATATCCCAAGAATGAGGAATGTGGTATGATTTCATAATCCTATAACAATATGAACTCATAAAGTAAAATGACATGCATGGAGACTTATGTCCAAAGGACAAGAAAGGAAGAAAGAAAACATGTAATTTTTTAACTCCTAATCCAGAAGTTGTCGGACTTTTTTGTAAGAACCGGTAATTAATGTGAGTTCCAAGAGAGGCTTGATGAATAAAAAAGAAGCCCAATGACTCTTAGAGAGTACTTTGCAAGAAGATGACAAATAAAAAAGCTTGCTTGAAGCCGAAAGTATATACATAGCAGCAAGCAATCTGGAAACCTGTTGTACTACAATCAAGGAGAAAATTCAATTCTTACCAAAAATTGAATACAAGGAAAAGCGAATAAAGATGCATGAGGCATGAGCTAATACAGTCAAAATAACTGGAAGCATCTTGCACTTTAAACCATATGGAATTTGAATTAAATATGAAACAAAATCAGAATTCCACATCCAGATATCATAACATATCACATACATCAAGAACCAACTGAGAACCTGACTTGAAAGTTACATTTAAGTTCAAATCAGTTCCTCTTTGAAGCGAGTGTAAAGACCTTATCAAACTTACTTATAGTAGCCCAATGGAGCACATGATATCAAATTCCTTCAAGGATCTATTTATGTCAAACATGTATTACTCTCGATTATGTCAAATCTCAAGATATCAAACTCTGGTTCAACAACTTCATAAAGATGAACTGAAAACAAACACAATTGGTTGTCATCTGAATGCTTAAGTGCAGGCAGAACCTTAACAAGATAAGATTTGGAACTTATCATCATCATGTCAACCTCTTCAGTCATAATATAACCAATATTTAGTTCACTTTCAATGGAGTGATATAAAAGAGTAGAGAACAGATACCTTGTTGTATCGATTGAGTGTGCACGAATCTCATTATATGAAATCTAATACTTTCAATGACTTTAGTCTTACGGATCCATAGCAAGATAGTAGTTGCATAACCTCCAAAGTCCAATCCTCTCATCAAACCCCCAAATGAGATAATAAGTTTATTTTCACCAAACACAAGGAAAGTAGTAAAGATTTTTTGATTTACCTCAGAAATGCAGAATCAGAACCGCTAAAACCCCAGCTTTGCAAATGAAATTATCAACATTTCAAAAACCCCACCTCAGATTAGCTTCATTAGACCAGTTCCCACAAAACCCATGTCACCAGATTGCTTATGTACCACCGTGAGAGCAAAGAAAACGAGTTTAAAGGTAACTCCAGGTCAGCTTCTTCTACAACATACTTCACGATTCTAAAAATGGATTTGGGGTTTATTAAAAAAAGCCCAAAAAAGAAAAAGTGCAGAGTCGGGTAAAGACTGTGAGAGAGCGATAGAGATGTTTAAGGAGCTTTCGTCACCATGAAGAAGCATTCACTGTGATTTCTTCAGAAGGATACGGGCATAGTATAGGTGATTGCGTGTCAAATTTTTAAAGATTTTTTAAAACCTCCCCCTCCCCCACCCCCACCCCCACCCCGTTCCTAGAACCTCTACCACCCCCGCCCCTGCTTCCAACCCCATTTGGGGGAAGTGGGTATAGGTATGTTTAAGGGAGGTTTCCCCTGCCCCACCCCCAACAGGGGTGGGATCCCACGAAGGAAATCTCTATCCCTAATTCTGATAGACATGAATTGAGAGTAGGATGCCGTTGGTTTTTAAGGAAAACGATGTGGCGTTTGGTCAGTTAAAATGGATGGGAATGAAATGAAATAGAATCCATTCTGTATATTTTGTTTGTTAAAATCTAATGGAATTGGTATTCCATTGGAATGGTGATTCCACCATTTTGGTGGAATGGACATTTTATCCACAAGCCAATGGAATGTTCATTCCATTCTAAACTAAAAAATTTATTTCATAAAAGCCCTTATATGTACAAACTACATTCCAAAAATACCTTCCTTTCCAAAAATAATATATTATCATTATATGATATATAAATATATAATATAATATATATTTATATTATATTATATTATATATATTATTATGTAATATATATTATTTTATTATAATATTTTTTTATATATAATATGTTATATATGTATATATATATGAACATTTTCAAGTCAGTGCGTCCTGATATAACTCAATCAGTGCGTTTATGTGAACCATTAGATTTACATGCTTTGACTCAAAGTGTAAGCAATTGTCAAAACTTCTCCATAATCTATGGCTCACATGCAACGCACTGATGGAGTTATATCATGACGCACTAAGGAGAAAAGAACTGTGTATATATATATATATATATATAATTTGTTATATATTATAATATTATATATAAATATAATATTATATATACTTTTATATTTTATTATTATTATCCATAATATATTATGGTATTATCAATGTTTTATAATTAGGGGTATTTTTGTCAAAATACAGTTAATTCTATTCCATTCAGTTGTTAACCAAACAAAATAATACTGACTAGTATGTTAATTCTAAGGTTTCAACCAAACAAAGAAATCAGCTTTCCATTTCATTCCATTCCCATTCCCATGCTAATGTACATTGAGATTCTTATAATAAGTATTTTTATTTAGATAAATATTAATGACAATCCACTAAATATTTTTTTACACTCCATTTCAATTTTTAAAATTATATAACAATTTTATCCTGATTGAAATTACTAAAAAGCGAGCCCCTCCTTACAATTCACAAATTATTTACTTACACTCAAATTAATTTTTTTTTATTATTATTAATGACAACTTTAACATGAATTAAAATTACTAAATAAGATAAAAAAAAAAAAAAAAAAATCTAAAGACATTCCAAACTAATTAAATTATTATTAAAAAAAAAAATTCTCTCTCCTAAATCATTAGATTAAATATTACGTATTAAACTCTTTCTCCTAAATCTGTTATTACCATATTAAAGACTCTCTCTCTATTTAAAAAAAAAAAAAAAAAAATCATATCTTCATACTTTCTCAATCAATCTCTGATTAATAGTTAAAGAAAAAAAAAACTTATAAATATTTTGGTTTTTTACTAACGGTAATATATATATATATATATATATATATACAGTTCTTTTCTCATTAGTGCGTACTGATATAACTCCCTCGGTGCATTGTATGTGGGCCATAGATTATGGAGAAGTTTTGACAAGTGCATACACTTCGAGTCAAAACATGTAAATATAATAGTCCACATCCAAAGCACTGATAGAGTTATATCAAGACGCACTGACTTGAAAATTTTCCTCTATAAATATATATATATATATATATATATATAGTCAATACAAATACCTTGTTTTTCAAAAATAAAAAAAAATTTAAAAAAAAAAGATATATGAAAACTTGATTTGTTGCAACTAGATTCGATTAAACTCAGAATTTCTATTTTTCTTAACTGTTAGTAGCCGTTTGTTTTTTCCACTTAAAACTTAATGGGTCTGAATCATAATTATTAAGTTTTTTTTTTTTTTTTAAGTGGTCAAACAACTTAAAAATACAAAAAATAAAAAATAAAAAAATAAAAAATAAATAAAATAAAAAATAAATAAAATAAAAATAAATAAAATAAAATAAAAACTTAAAATAAAAAGTAAAAAAATTCTGACTTTTCACTTAATTGCAAATCACTGAATTGTATTAAGTGCAATCCAAAAACTTTTCTTCTGATAATATCCCTCATATATAACATATTTCCAATTTCATCATAATTATATATGGTATGAAAATTTTTACTTATTTTAAATAGCTTTAAAAATAAAAAAATCATTTCTCATATTGGTGTTTAATATTAATATTTTATTATGATATTAGGGTTATGTATTTATATATATATATATATTGAGTGTTTTATGTGAGTTTTCCCGTTGTCCCTTTTATTTTTTTGGAATTTTTTTTTCTTAGTAAAAATGAAGTTTATTTGTAATCAAAGAAGAAGATCATGATCATATGTGTTCATATATAATTATTATTATTATTGGATTTTTTTTTTATTCCATATTATATATATAATTGCTTAATATGGGTATAAATGTAAAATTACTTATTTTCAGACAATGTTACTTTTAAAAAACAAACGTATTGACAATACATTCAGATGTGAGGAAAAAAAAAAAAAAACAAGCATATCATTAAAGTTCAGATATTGTCAGTGATTTTATAATGCAAGATATTCTCATTGCCTCCTTAATTATGAACAAAGTCAGTCAAAAACACTGACAAACTTTTAGTGCTTAATAGTTAAAATGTTAATTGGTTTTTGAGAAGTCAAAGATATTGTCAATGATTTAATGATGTAAGATATTCTCATGACAGAGAAAGAAAGGGATCACAAACACCCAATCAAAAAGGGTTGTTGCCTTATTGAGTTGTTAGGGCTTTGGTCAAAGATATTGTCAGTTATTTTATGGTGCAAGATATTTCCATCGTCTCCTTAGTTATAAAAAAAAATCAATCAAAAAAATATGAAAAGCTTTTAGGGTTGAAGAGTAAAAATCTTTAATAGTTTATGAGTGGTGAAAGATATTGTCAATGATTTTATGAAGCAAGATATTTTCATTGCCTCTTTAATTATGAACAAAATCGGTCAAAAAACACTTACAAACTTTTAGGGTTGAAGAGTTAAAATGTTAAATGGTTTATAAACGGTCAAAGATATTGTCAATGATTTTATGATGCTAGATGTTTCCATTGTCTCCTTAATTATGAACAAAATTAGTCTAAAAACACTAATAAGCTTTTAGGGCTTAAGAGTTAAAATGTTAAAATGTTAAATGATTATGAGTGGTCAAAGATGATGTCAGTGATTTTGTGATGCAACATATTTTCATTGCCTTCTTAATTATAAACAAAATCAGTCAAAAAACACTCACAAGCTTTTAGGGTTGAAGAGTTAAAATGTTAAATGGTTTCTGAGTAGTCAAAGATATTATTAGTGATTTTATGATGCAAGATATTTCCATTGCCTCCATAAGTATGAACAAAATTAGTCAAAAAAACACTAACAAGCTTTTAGGTGTTAAGAGTTCAAATGTTAAATACTTTCTGAGTAGTTAAAGATACTATCAGTGATTTTATGAATCAAGATATTTCCATTGCCTCCTTAATTATAAACAAATCCGTCAAAAAATACTGCTAAATGGTTTGAGTTATATTGCTAAATGGTTTCTTAGTGGTTAAATATATTGTCAGTGATTTTATGATGTAAAATATTTTCATTGCCTCAGTAATTATGAACAAAATCAGTCAAAAATTAATGATAAGCCTTTAGTGCTAAAGAGTTAAAATGTTAAACGGTTTCTGAGTGGTGAAAGATATTGTCATTGATTTTATGATGCAAGATATTTCCATTGCCTCCTTAATTATGAACAAAATCAATCAAAAACTACTAACAAGCCTTTAGGGCTGAAGAATTCAAATGTTAAATGGCTTATGAATGGTCAAAGATATTGTCAGTGATTTTATAATGCAAGATATTTTCATTGTCTCGTTAATTATGAACAAAATCAGTTAAAAAAAACACTAACAAACTTTTAGGGTTGATGAGTTAAAATGTTAAATGGTGTCTGATTAGTCAAAGATATTGTCAGTGATTTTATGATGCAAGACATTTCCATTGCCTCCTTAATGATGAATAAAATTAGTCAAAAAACACTAACAAGCTTTTATGGTTTAAAAGTTAAAATGTTAAATGGTTTATAAGTGGTCAAAAATATTTTCAGTGATTTTATAATGTAAGATATTTCCATTGCTTCCTTAATTATGAACAAAATAAATCAAAAAATACTGACAAGCTTTTAGGGCTGAAGAGTTAAAATGTTAAGATTTTAGGTTGCAAGATATTTCCATTGCCTCATTAGTTTTGAATAAAATCAGTCATAAAATACTGATAAGCTTATAGGGCTGCAGAGTTAAAATCTTAAATGGTTTCTAAGTAGTCAAAGATATTGTCAGTGATTTTATGATGCAAGATATTTCCATTACATCCTTAATTATGAACAAAATCATTCAAAAAAATATTAACAAGCTTTTAGTGCTGAAGAGTTAAAATGTTAAATGGTTTCTGAGTGGTGAAAGATATTGTCAATGATTTTATGATGCATGCTATTTGCATTGCCTCTTTAATTATGAATGAAATCAGTCAAAATATATATATATATATATACTAACAAGCTTTTAGGGTTGAAGAGTTCAATATTTAATGGTTTTTGAGTGGTCAAAGATGTTGTCAATGATTTTATGATGCAAGATATTTCCATTGCCTTCTTAATTATGAACAAAGTAAGTCAAAAAACACTAACAAACTTATAGGACTTACTAGTTAAAATGTTAAATGATTTCTAAGTGGTCAAAGATATTGTCAGTGATTTTATGATGAACGATATTTCCATGACAAAGAAAGAAAGGTATCACAAAGGCCAAATTAGAAGGGGTTGTTGCTTTATTGAGTTGTTGGGGCTTTGGTCAAAGATATTGTCAGTGATTTTATGATGCAAGATATTTCAATTGTCTCACTAATTATAAACAAAATCAGTCAAAAAATACTGAAAAGCTTTTAGGGCTGAAGAGTTAAAATGTTAAATGGTTTCTGATTGGTGAAAGATATTGTCAATGACTTTATGATGCAAGATATTTCCATTGCCTCCTTAATTATGAACAAAATCAGTCAAAAAACACCGACAAGCTTTTAGGGTTAAAAAGTTAAAATGCTAAATGTTTTCTAAATGGTCAAAGATCTTGTCAGTGATTTTATGATGCAAGATATTTCTATTGCCTCCTTAATTATGAACAAAATTAGTCAACAAACAATAACAAGCTTTTAGGGCTTCAGAGTTAAATTGTTAAATGGTTTCTGAGTGGTCAAAGATACTGTCTGATGAGGATATTGCTAGCACTAGATCATGGAATGGGGATCCGATTCAAGTCCCCATTGGTCCTGTCACAAGAGCATGAGCCAAGAAATTCCAAAATGCGTTAAGTGGGCTGATACGAGAGATTTGGGCTCAAGTATGTGTGTGGAGGCCCATTGATGGTGATGAACGAACTCTCCAGACCTTAACAAGCATGATTCAAGTCCAAGAAAGTCAATAGGCGGATTTGGGAGCTGATTTAGGACTGAAATAATTTTTTTCTTTCTTGTTGCACAATTTTAGGCTAAATTATTAAGGAATTAAAGTCATATTTGACTTCCTCAAATTGAGGCTGAAATTATCTTAGTTTTCAGAATATTTTTATTTTTCAACTTTTCCTTTTTCGTTGCCTTAGACACTTTTTTAGGAATAAATGTTGAAATCTTTGGGATTGTTAGGGCTGATCTTCTGTGGCTTTAGTATTATAAATTGTACCATTTTCCATTCAATAAAGGAAAATTGTTTATTCATAAAATTAGAGAGTAATTTCTCTTTTGTTCTTTGAAAACTAACTTGAACTTATCATATTTCTCTGTGGCACTCATCATTGACTTATCAATCAAATATTTCATCCTTAATCGTGGCGTCCTCCTTTATACCAAGGTTCACATATCTTTATAGGTATTGGGTTGCAGTTTTCATTCGAACCTGAGCATAGAACAGTCTTAGGTATCAAATTGACGAGGATCGTATCATTGTTAGTGATTTTATAATGCAAGATATTTCAATTGCCTCCTTAATTATAAATAAAATTAGTCAAAAAAGAGTTAAAATGTTAAATGATTTATGAGTGGTGAAAGATGTTGTCAATGATTTTATGTTGTAAGATATTTCCATTGCTTCCTTAATTATGAAATCAGTCAAAAAATACTAACAGACTTTTAGGGTTGAAGAGTTAAAATGTTAAATGGTTTATGAGTGGTGAAAGATATGGTCAATAATTTTATAATGCAAGATATTTCCATTGTCTCCTTAATTATGAACAAAATCAATCAAAAAATACCGACACCTTTTAGAGCTGATGAGTTAAAATGTTATATGGTTTTTGAGTGGTCAAAGATATTGTCAGTGATTTTATGATGCAAGATATTTCCATTGCATCCTTAATTATAAACAAAATCGGTCATAAAAATATTGACAAACTTTTAGTACTGAAGAGTTAAAATTTTAAATGGTTTCTGAGTGGTCAAATATATTGTCAGTGATTTTATGATGTAAGATATTTCCATTGCCTCCTTATTTAAGAATAAAATAAGTAAAAAGTAAAACACAGACAAGCTTTCGGGACTGGCAATCTTTTAGGGCTAAGAGCTAAATTGTTAAATGGTTCTAAGTGGTCAAAGATATTATAAGTGATTTTATGATACAAGATAATCCCATGGCAGACAAATAAAGGGTTCACAAAGACCAAATCAGAAGGGGTTATTGCCTTGTTGAGTTGTTGGGGCTTTGGTTATTGTACTTTGTTAAATTTTCCTCTATATATACATAATATCTCTCTCACCCAAAAATAAGTTCAAATTTCGATGTATACAATTAAATAAATTGTAATAGGATAAGACTAAAAATAAAAATAACTCAAAATTTAACCCAAATCATGTGTGTGGTGATAATAACTCACTTGTAAACATAAAAAATATCATTTGTTTGAAAAACATGGTAATGACGATACACACGGTTAGAGGTGCCCACCGATTTCGGACTTGAACTAGTGATGGGCCTATTTACTGTACAGACCGGATTGAGCCAGATTTAGACATAAAAATAATATAAATAATCCAGACCATTGATTTGCAAGATTAGACATGTGCCAATAGATTATGAAAGTGTGGACAAGGTGGAGACACTCAAGGTGAGGAGAGGATCCATATCCGTAGAATTATATGTTTCGCAGCATTTAGACATAAAAATAAAATAAATAATCCAGACCATTGATTTGCAATATTAGACACGTGCTAATAGATTATGAAAGTGTGGACAAGGTGGAGACACTCAAGGTGAGGAGAAGTGATCGTGCCAAATATGTTGTATATGTAGGCCTTCATTTCCCTATCCTTTGTTCCGTTTTCGTGCGTTTTGGCGTCTCTAATGGTTGTTATGTGCGTAATTGTAGGAAATGGTGCAATAATGGGTTTGGAAGCGTGTTACGTTGATTTCGACAGAAAAATGGCAAAGGAAAGGCAAAGGATCATTAGCTGCCTTATAGTGCAGGTCCAGCGCGGGTCGCAACCGCACTCCAACCGCACTTCTACCGCAACCGGACCTGATGCTTGAAGAAGAGTTAAAGTGCGGGTACAATGCGGGTCATCCAACCACACTCCACCCGCACTGTTGCCAATTCCAGAGAAGCTATCTTGCACCTGACATTAAAGTGCGGGTAAAGTGTGAGTCATCCAAACGCACTCCACCCGCACTACAAGAAAATCCAGAGAAGCTAATTTCATACCTGACATTAAAGTGCGGGTGATTTAACCGCACTCCACCTGCACTCTGAGCTGAAACTGAGAAGTGGAAATCACATCTGATGTTAAAGTGCGGGTTATTCAACCGTACTCCACCCGTACTATAGTACAATCTAGAGAGCTGAATCTGCACCTGCTCATTATAGTGCGGGTGAATACCCGCACTCCACCCATACTCCACGCACGCCAAATCTCATTTTGAAGTTTAAGTGACCTATTTTTATATGTAGTATAAATATAATGTTATAGATTCATTTTAGAGAGCTTTTACTTAGTTCTAAAGATAACCTAGATCTAGAAACACTCTCTCACACTCTCACTTACATTCTCTACTCAACTTCAAGGAAGATAGGAGATTGAAGCAACTTCAAGGAAGGAGATGATCTCCAAGGGTTCTTCCTCTTTCCTTTCTCTTGTTTTCTTGGTTATAATGAGTAGCTAAATCCCCTCTAAGGGGTTGATGGAGCAGTTAGTTAAATATTGGGCTTGTACATAAACTTGGTTATATATATATATATATATATATTCATATCTACCTTTCATTGTTCTATTCTTGCTCTTTAATGGTTTTCATTGATTATTTATTGAGATACATGATCTTGGCAAGTTCTCTTTGGTTTATATATGAGTATTGCGTTTAGATATACATGATGTTTAATTGTATCTTGCTCAAGTGAATAGACGGAATGTCATGAACTCCGATCTTTAAATCGTGGACTCAATCTAACCTCGAACGGGTTTCCGACACTATACATCCTAGGTCGGTACTCCTGAGAGAATTAGAAGTCAACACTATACATCCTAGGTTGGCTAATCAATAATCGGTTGAATCTTTGATAGGTAGATGGACTTCATTTCTAGACTCCGTATGAACAACCAACACTATACATCCTAGGTTGGTGGTTCACAACGGATTAGTCCCTAATAGGTGGTCCTCACTATACTTCCTAGGTTGATCACTTGACAAGGATAAATAACCGACTCTATACATCCTAGGTTGGTTACATTTGAATAGACGTGCTTATCTACGAGTTTGTTGCATTGCCCAGTATTTACTTTCGAATCCGTTAACTCTTTAGTTTCCATCATATATATATCCTTCACTCCATTTCTCCTTTATCTAGGTTGCATTGTTAGTTTAGATTTATTATTGTGTTAAGTCACATTTCATAACATCCTCCTTTACTTATTAATTACATGAATGCTACTCTAGTAATAGCTAGTTTTTGCTAGTCCCGTGTCCTTGTGGACGACACCCCACTTACCACTATACTTGTGTTTTAAAAGCCAATTAGGGCTTGTGAGGGTTTTACAAATAGTTTTTATGGACGGTTTTCTGACGGGGTGAATCGTCATTTGTCAAGAGGATCCATATGCGTAGAATTATATGTTTCACACCATCTAAATTATAATATTAATTGGGGGGGGGGGGGGGGGGGGGGGGCGGAATGGAAAATCCACTTAAAATTGAGATACTATAATTTGTTTTAATATAAAAATAAAATACCAACAGGTAAGAAATTACTGTTAATGTACAAATACCCCGATTCCTTTATAATGTTGCCCTTTCAAAGAAAACCAACAGGCACGTTTAACAGCAAAAACATCTCCTTAGAATTGCTGCCAAATTAAATATACAAGGAATTGAAACAGAAAAGTAAGTATGCAAAACGAGTTTCTGCTTATTAGTACATATACTCTTCATAAAATAACTTTATGTTTTTCGTGAATTTAATCATGATATTCCATACATTTTTATGAAAAAGCAAAATAAATTATATATTAAGAAAAATAAATAAAGAAAATGAATTTTTAATACAAAATAATAATAATAATAAGAAAGCATAAATGCCAACAGGAGCGTAGCTCAGCTGGTAGATGGACGAGTTTGGAGCTTGGGCAAATGACTCCCAAGTTAGTGGCTCGAATCCTACCAATAGCGAAAGCTTTCAAAAAAAAAAATACTTGGTCCCGAATTAACAGATATTATCAACAAAAAAAATAAAAATAAATAATAGAACAAATTACACCCACCTCCCCTGAGGTTTGCTAAATTACAGATGAAAACGATTTTATCATGAAATAACACTCACCTCCCCTCCCGTTAATCAACGCCCGTTGCATTTAACATTTGACTATCTCTGGAAGGGTAATATCGTCTTTTAACATGTATTGAACTGTATATGTCATTTCAATCATGTTGCATTTAATGAATGTCAATATTTTATTTAATTTTAAATAGAATAAGAATTTGAGAAGGAAAAAAAAATATAAAGCAATCAAGTTGCATTTAATGAATGTCAGTTTTTTTTATTTAATTTTAAATAGAAATTAGAATTTGAAAGGGAAAAATAATATAAAGCAACTGATGAGGCGTGAATGCTTATAGTCGTGGAAGTGGAAAAGAAATCTATCTCTCTCTCTGTAGAAAACCCAAATAATTTTCTCAGTAAAACCTTCATCTTGCGCCATACATTCTGTCATCTATTTTCCCAAGCCTTACCATTCAACCTTAGTCGTTTTAATCTCTCCTTTGGTGTTCGTTGAAGCTGTTGACACACGAAGGGCTCCTGGGTTCGTCTTCGTGATGGGTGAAAGGTGAAAGAATAAACCGTAACCATTATTTTGATTTTTTAGAGTTTATGTGGAAAAATTGAAGCATAACTTTGTTTTGAAGCATAAATCTTAACTATTATCTTTTAGACTGGTTAGGGTTTTTATTTTTTGGGAATAAAAATACTGTTTTGTGCATGTTTTGTTTTGACATAAATTTTTGTTTAGGTTTTGGAAAAAAAAAGAATGATTTCAGTTTGTGTAAAAAAAAAAATTGTGCATGTATTGTTTCGGTTTTGACAGAAATTTCAGTTTTGACATCACACTTTGTTTTTCGTTTTGTGTTGTTTCATTGTGTTTATGGGTTGATGGGTTTTCATGGGTGTGAATTTTTTTTTTCATGTTTTATTTTGAAAAAAGGAATGATATTTATTTGTGTTTTGTTTTTTACAGCAATTTTGGTCTGGATAGAAATTTGTTTGTGTTTTGGGTTGATGTTTTGTTTTTCGTTTTGTATTGTTTTTTCTTGTTTCTGGTTTGATGGGTTTTCATGTATGTCACTGGGTTTGTATGTTACATGTTTGTATAGTTTGTTTGATGATTCATAATTTTTTTTTATTTACATCAGTTTTGTTATTTACATTAGTTTTGTTATTTATATTGCCTTGTTGTAAATTTTCTTGTTGCAGGAATTTCATGTTTAATGACACAACAAATTTTTTAGGAAAACATTTTGTATTGGGAAGTTTTGAGAGAGATTATATATGTTTGAAGGATTTGTGGGATTCTGTTATGCATGAAGTACTTGGATTGGAGGCTATAGTTGGTGACAAGTTTAGACAAGAAGTTCAATTTCCGTGGAATGCTGAAGTGTGGGAAATTCAAAATGATGCTGGGTTGATGGATGTGTTGAGTGAATTCGAGCAAAGGAAGATGAACCAAATTCACTTTAACGTGGAATACCAGCAGCCCAACAACAACCAAAACCAGTAGCCCAACTATTACCCAAATGAGCAACCCAACAACAACTCAAACCAACAACCCACCCGAAACCCAACCCAGTAGCCCAACATCAATTTGAACCAGCAGCCAAACCTTGACCCAATACAACAGTCCAACCCATAAGAAGAGCCAATTGTACTTACTGATTCTTCTTCAAATTCAGATGGAAGTATAATGGATGATGGTGAAGATGAGGTTCCAAATGCAATGGATGACAATGAAGATGAGGTTCCAAATGCAATGGATGACAGTGAAGATGAGGTTCCAAATGCAATGGATGAAAGTGAAGATGAGGATCCAAATGAAAATAATGGAATTATAGATGAGGTTCCAATTGACAGTGAAGATGAAAATGATGGGCTGTCTGATGTCAATGAGGATAACATTGTTGAAGAGGAGGTAATTGATTATCCCGTAATGGGTACTTTATTTATACTGAGAGATGATGGTCGAATTACTATAGAGGTGGGACAGTTGCTTATAAATAGTACTCACTTTAGGGAAGTATTACTGGACTACTATATTCAAGAAGGATTCAAACTTAGAAGGATTAAAAATGAGAAAAGGAGGATCACATATGGGTGTGAAGCAAATGGCTGCCATTGGCGAGCACATGGCAGTCCAACTTTTGATAGGGTCACTTACATGTTGAAGACTCTTAGGAATGCCCATAATTGCTTAGCAGTTCCTAAAAATAAGGATGTCACCTTAGTTTGGTTAGGAAAAAGGTTTGAGCTCCTTATAAAAGAAAACCCTAATATTAACATTAGGGTGTTGAGTTCAGTTATATTAAGGCAATGTGGGTTTAATGTGCCCGACCACACACTTTACAGGGCCAAGAAGTATGCACTTAACATAGAGTCGGAGGACCACAAGAATAGTTACAACAAATTGTATAGGTATGGGCACATCATTATGGAAATGAACCCTGGGTTTTATGTGAAAATAAAGGTAATTAGTGACCCTAATCCTCAAATCCCTCCAACCTTCCAAAGGTTCTATCTTAGCTTCCAAGCCCAAAAGGTTGGCTATTTACAAGGGTGTAGACCCTTTATAGGATTAGATGGATGTCATTTGAAAGGTCCGTTTGGAGAGGTTCTTCTTTGTACAATTGCAATTGATGCAAATTGTGGTGTATATCCAGTTGTCGTAGGTGTTGTTGAGATAGAGAGTCATGACAGTTGGAGATGGTTTCTCGACTTGTTGCATCGACATGTGGGGATGCATGAGGAAAGGCAAGTCTGTTTTATGATTGACCGGTAGAAGGGAATTATTGCGGCACTTAATGAAGTTTGGCCTAACCATAACTCTAGATTTGTTGTAGGCATATATTGTCAAACATGTTAGGCAGGTACGTCGTTTACAATTGTTGATTAATTTGTTTCATTTTTTAATGTAATTTTTTAGGGGTTTTTTTTTATTTTTTATTTTTATCTATATATAATATCTAACAAATTGAAAGACCTCCTCTGTAGGTTCAAATTGGATTACTTAAGGGACATATTTTGGCCTGCTGCTACTAGCTCCAACAAGGTAGCATTCTTGAAAGCAATGGATGAAATCAAGTAAACCTCTCCAGAGGCACATGCCTACCTTAGTAACATTTCAGTGGAGACATGGGCAGTTCATGCTTTTGACAGTATCTGCAAATCTGAGCATAATACCAACAATGTTGTTGAAGCTTTTAATGGTTGGATGAACAAGCACTGCACACTACCAATGTTGACCATGATGGAGAGGGTTAGAAGGAAGTTCATGAAACGGATTCAAGATAGATATGAAGCTGCCATGCTTTGGGAGTCAAACATACCACATGTGATCAATCGAAAGTTACAAAAAGCACAACAAAAAGTGATATATTTGGACCCATTACGGTGTGGAGAGACGAGTTTGAAGTAGCTAATGGAAATAGAAGGTTTGTAGTCGAACTTGATAAACGCACCTGTTAGTGTGGTATATGGGTTATCTCAGGGATTCCATTTATGCATGTAATGGCGTGCATCACCAAAAAAAGGGACAATGTCGAAGATTATATAGATGATTACTTGAAGAAACCCGCATATTTGAGAACATACTGTAACAACTTCCCTGTAATTCCAGACGAGAACTTATGGCTGAATGGGAACTTCAAAACTGTTCTGCCACCAATAAGGAAGAGGGGAGTTGGAATGCCAAAATTGTCTAGAAAAAAGGGATCAAATGAACCCAATAAGGTGCAAAGGTCAGTTGGGTTTAGATGCGGGACATGTAAGGAGGTTGGTCACAACTACAGAACGTGCAAAAACAAATCACATCCTAAGGTAAGAATACAACTTACATACTATATCAATTGTTGATTAATATGTTTTTAGTATTAACAATGGTAATTGCAAGCTACAAGTACATCAACTGTACCTCCACGACCATAAAAAGCTACTAAAAGAATGACAAATGAGGTAATTGCATAAACAAATCACATCCATTAACCCTTCAACACATACTGAACCCGATTCATTGTGTTGTTTTGTTAACTTTCAGGTTGGCAGCAGCTCAACAACTGATGCTGCTGGAAATGCTACAGCAACCGGTACTGCTGGAAATGATATAACAACTGGTGCTGCTGAAAATGGTACAGAAACTACTGCAGCTTCCCCACGCATTCCAGGAACTGTAACAAGGGTAATGTACACCAATTGCTATCTCCTTAAATTATTATTTCAAACAATAAGTGTTGATATATATTTTTTTTTTCAGGTTCTTTGGTTTCCATCAAGACATGAGAGAACTTCAACTCAACCTCCAACACCTCTAACACAGGGTGCACCTCAACCATCTCAGCATTCTCAACCATAGGCAGCAAGTATGTTTAGCATCTTATCGTAGTGCTAATATAGTTTATTTTTTTATTTTTTATTTTTTTTCAATGACAATATACAGTTTTATCTTAGTGTTTTTTGCACCCAACTGCTATTTGGTAAAGTTGGTATTAGTTAAATGTCTTCCTTTTGGTGAATATGGTTTTTGTTGCTGGTGGATAAATCAGTGAATTGGAAATTATGGAAATGATGGAAATGAACTGCTGCAGTGAATTGTTTTACTTCATTAAGGTTGTTACAGTGAATTTATTTATATTTTGGCAAATGTGAAGGTGATGTATGAATTAATGTTGCTGAATTTGAGCATGTGCACTTGTTTATATCACAGGATTGAACAAACTAGAATAGTAAACATAATAGAATAGTTCAATTAATTTTTCATGATTATAACAAGCATTGTTATACCACTGAAAACAATAATAATAATGCTTAGTAGCTTCAAGGTGTTTACTGCTGCTTCCAAATTGTTTAATTTGCTTTCAATAGCTCTTCGGTCGTCTTCAAAATGTACATAATTTCTAACCTCGTTCGCGTCATGCGTATCGCGTATTATGTCTACACTGTGTGATTGGCTTTGCTGGTATTCATCTTGATCAAGAGACCAGAACATATAAAAATTACATTTTCGACTATCACACGAGAAAAATAATTTGTTTGGATTTTTTTGAGATTCAGAAATTTTGATTGTTGCCTTCTTCCTACAAAAACATAATCTATTTTTAAACTTGATCATACCTCCATTGATTGAAGTGCACAAACCTTCCATGTTTGAATAAAATTTACGTAACGATTAGAGAATACAGAGTATGTTTTCTCAACAGAAAAACTGAGTAATGAATTAGAAAAAAAAAAAAAAAAGCAAATGGGTAATAATCAATTGGAAAAAAAAAATCAAATGGATGATGTTTCTTAGTAGAGAATTCTTGTAATGAATGTAATGGATGGGAAAACATCTACCATTGCCATTTTATAGCCATCAGTTTGTGTTGGAGAGCATATGTTACCGTTGCTATCAACGTCCTTAAAGCAATGGTAACATCCAATAATTTTTTTATTTTTTTATTCATTATAAATTTTTAATTCTTTATTTGCTTAAGGGCATTAACGTCCAAAGAAAAATTATACAACCTTTAGCCTTCATTAATGTTCCCGCCATTTATATACTATAAATTTTTTTTTGTCTTTTACCTCTGTTATAATAGTAAAAAGGGTGTCTGATGTCATGTCAAGGGTATTTTGGACTTTTACCCTTCCAGAGATAGTCAAATGTTAAATGTAACGGGCGTTGACTAACGGGAGGGGAGGTGAGTGTTATTTCATGACGAAATCGTTTTCATCTGTAATTTAGCAAATCTCAAGGGAGGTGGGTGTAATTCGTTCATAATAATAATAAGAAAGCATGCATGGCTACTCATCAACACAAAGTGTTCACATGTGTGTGTCCAAACATGTTTTGTTCATATAAATATTGCTTACATTTCAGTCCTTACACAACTCTTTATATTTCCAGAATCTTCTCGTTTTCTTTCTCCTTGAGAGGACAAACGTAGATGTAGATTTCCATTAGGAAGACGTATTCCCTCGGTGGAAAAAGCTTCTAGTACCTTTTCTTTCCTCTTTTCTGCATGTTTTATTTTAGAATCCTTTGTGTTGTGTTAGCTTTATGGGTGTAGTTGGGTTTGGTGTGTCGGCAGTAGATCCGGAAGGGTGAAAGGTGTTAAGGTAGGTTTGAGTAATATGGATGCTGATGAGATCACAAAGCAGTGGGAATCATTGTCCCTGACCGGTGATGATGGTCCAATTCTTCAGATCTCTGGTGATGACCAATCAGAGGGAGTGCAGAAGGTGTCTCATTGTTTGGTTGGAAGGGTTTTAACTAGAAAGAAGGTGAACATGGAAGCTTTCCAATCAGTAATGGAGCAGGTCTGGAATCTGGCCGGAGAAGTGGTAATGGAAAATATATTTGTGTTTCATTTTAGTTCCCTGGAGGATAGAGCTATGGTTTGGTCTAGAGGACTTTGGCACTTTGATAAATGTTTGATAGTTTTGGAGAAGACGATGGGTTTTGGGGACATCTCCAAGATGAAGTTTGAAAGTGTTGAATTTTGGGTCTAAATTCATGAAATACCACTGGTATGCATGAATAGGAAAATTGCGAAGAAATTAGTAGAGATGCTAGGGCGTGTTATTGAAATCCCTATGGATTCGAGGGAGTGTTGGGGAAAATTTATGCGAGTTAAGGTAGCTATAGACATTACGAAATCGTTAAAAATTGGGCTGCGAGTCTGGTTGGAGGAGTTCGAAGAGATGATAACGGCTCCAATTCGATATGAAAGGTTGCCTGAATTTTGTTATGTGTGTGGGCTAATCGGTCACTCACATAGGGATTGTGTGAATGATACTACTTAAAGGGAAGTATTAAAAAGTTCCTCTGTGAAATATGGGGTTTGGTTGAGGGTGACCTCACTGGTTAGACCTAGCAATAGAAAGCAGAGAGCGGGTAAGACACGGGATAATCAAGGGGGACTAGCAGTGGAAATTTTGGTAGAAAAATGGTTGGGGGTAAACATGTGGGTGTGGAAGAAGAGATCGATGGGGATAATTTCTTTGTTGAAAGTAATACAGAGGAAGGGACGGCTATGGTGGTTTCTAGCAACCAGAAGGTTGTCCAAGGAAGGTCACTTGAGAAGTCCAAGGAAGAAACTATGAAAGGGGGACCTTATGCAGCTATGCAGGTGGAGAAAAATTTGGCAAGGGAACCAGTATCGGCTATGACGATGGAGGAGGCTAGGGTGGATAGGGGTGACAAGAAAATAGACCTGACAAGGTTCCGGTTCCAACCGTAGAACTGGACCAAAACCGGAACCGGAAAAACCAGAACCTGAACCGGAACCGGTTTTCCGGTTCCGGTTCCAATTTTTTCGGAACCGGGCGGTTCGAACCGGAATAGAACCGGCGGTTCCGGTTCGAACCGGTTTTTTTTTTTTTTTTTTTTTTTTTTTTTAATTTTTTTTACTTTACAAAATATTACATTTTATTTATAAAAAAATAAAATGTTAGAGTGGACATTGTAAAGTATTGAATCATGGCTTATAACCCTTGTTCAAGCAATTATGTGTTCCATTCCCTTTTCCTCCTTTTTTATATAGGTTAAACATTTCATTCATTTCTCTATTTTTTCAATGTGGGATTTGAGATGAAGGATAAGAAGTCATATTATGCATTTTTAACAAATATTTCAATTATTTCTTTTTGTGTTAGATTCGAATTATACCACAATATGGAATATTGTAATAGTTAAAAAAAAAAAGTTAATGATTCTAATAGGTCTTTAGATTCTAATAGGTTATTAATACATGAAATTAGTTAATGATGTATCAAAAAAAAAAAAAAATCAGTTAATGACTTTTTACTCTTTATCCCACTCTCACATTAGAAAAATAGAGAAGTGAATGAGATGTCTAACCTATAAAAAAAGGAGGAGAAGGGAATTGAAAACATAGTTACTTGGACAAGGGTTATGGGCTATGACTCAATACTCAACAATGTTCTTTCTAACATTTTATTTTTTTTATAAATAAAATGTAATATTTTGTAAAAAAAGAAAATTTTTTATTTTTTTTTTGGCCGGTTTGGTCAGAACCGGAATCGGAACCGGTCTAGGCCGGTTCCGGTTTCGGTTCCACCCAAACTTATATACTTGGTTGCATTTTGCTTCTAGCTGTCATGGCTGCTCGTTCACCAAAACTTTTCTTTCCATCTTTGAAGTATATGAGCTACATTCATGACTTATGAGATCAGTATGTAAATAATATATATAAATATGAGTATATGACACAATAATCCCATGCAAAGAAGTTATAATATTGGAATTATAAAATTGATTATAGGTTGTAACTTTTTACCTCATTTCCAAAATTAGCAATCCATGTAGCTTCAGGGTCTAGTTGCGTCTCCAGTATCTAATTGCATATAAGCAATTTGTACGGCTTTCAAAAGATCTGAATTATCCCCAATATTGTCTATATATTGGTACTTTGAGTTCAAATAGTAAGCTAGAAGAATAAAAAGATATTAATTGAGTTACTTTTTGTTTTTTTGTTTTAATTTTTTTAATAAAAATTATGGATTTTACACATTTTACACAAACAAATCAGATTGCTTTCACAATCTTTGCTCAATTCTACTTTAGTAATTAACTAATTATACTACTGACTATTGTGTTGGAAAATTTTATAAATTTGTTAATGCTTCTTTTAAAATAATTTTCAATATGGATTATTTGAACAATAATTTAAGTGTTTAAGGTTATTTTTTTTTAAAATTTATTTTTGCAAAATATCCTTGGATTTCGGGATAAAATTCACAATATTTCGGGAATATCGGGAGATTTATATAGATATTTCGAAATCGACCGGATATTTGCTGAACATTGGATATTACCCCTGTTTCGATATCGGTTCCTCCAAAATATAGATATATCGGTGGATATATCAATTTTAAGTTCCTTGGTGCTAACAACCCTATTATGCCCGGACCTCCAGTAAAAAGCGGAAGAAAGTTGCTAGAGGTGTCCAAAAGATCCCAGTCCAGAAGTCTTATAAAAAAACAGGAATGGAGGCAAATCACCGTTGAGAAAATCTTCAGATGGTTGTAGAGTGAGGAATTTGGTTTCTGGAAAGATGGAGGGTAGTGGAAGTAAAAGAAGATTAGAGGGGGGACTACTGAAATTGGGGGACGAAAAGAAGCAAAAGATGGATGTGGAGATGCTGCAGGAATTATCTACAGAGATATCGGTGGAGCCTGGAACCCAAACGCCATGAAAACGATGAGCTGGAACGTATGGGGGTTAGGGAGTCCTCGTACGTTAGCAGCCTTCAAAAAGGCGCTGCAAAAACACTCCCCCAGTCTAGTGTTTTTATGTGAAACTAGATTAAAAGGGGTGTGAGCCGGTAATCTGAAGAGTAAATTGGGCTTTAATGGAGGGGTGTATGTGGATTATGAAGGGAAGAGTGGATGCTTGATGCTATTATGGAAGGAGGATATAGAGGTATCAGTTTTGTCTTAATCTAAAGGACATATCGATGCTAATGTACAGACGGACAAAGGGGAGTGTTGGAGATTTACAAGGTTTTACGGGCACCTTAATCCAAACAAAAGGGGGGATTCGTGGGAATAGGCATCCATGGTTATGTGGTGGGACTTTAATGACTTGTTTGGAGGATTTTGAGTTAGTGGATTGGGATACTCTAGACCTTTGTTGACTTGGAATAATAAAAGGGTGGGAGATTGGATAGATTTTTGGCTACCAACAACTGGGTTGAATGTTTCCCAAATGTAAAAGTGGAGATTTGAGGTATTGTTTCTCTGTTCATCGCCCTGTGCTTGTGACTCTAGAAGGGATTCAAAGGGGGAGGAAAAGCAATAAGCATAGAGGGTTTAAATTCGAACCATTTTGGTTGAAAGAAGAGGAATGCTTGGGGGTTGTTAGTCAAACTTGGAAGGAGACATGGTTGAGTATCTCAATCAAAGATTTGCAGAACAAATTAGGGAGGTGTGCCGAGGAGCTGGATTTTTGGAGTAAGAAGAAGTTTGGTTCGTTGAGGAAGAATATTGAGGTGAAACAAAAAGACTTGAATGAAATGCTAGAAGCAGAATATAATGCCGATAATTCGGAGAAAATTAAAAAACTAGAAAATGAGTTGGAAGGTCTTCTGGTAAGGGAAGAGCTGTATTGGAGACAAAGGGCTAGAACAGATTGGATGTGTGAAGAGGATAGAAATTAAAAATTCTTCTATGCCAAAGCTTCAGCTGATATTACTTGTAAGTATTTCTCATCCCTTTTTAAATCTACCAATCCATCTGAGAATGACTTGAGAAGAGCCTTTGAGCATGTGCATAAAAAATTAGATGATCAGATGACTGAATGTGACTAATATTTGCTTGAGGGTCCTTAATGATGAACACATAAAAGTGCAGGTTTAATAGAGTTGAAATCATTATTTTACACCAGTAGTGTCATTAACTCTCCTAACTTATGCACATTTACACTTTTGTCTTTTATTTTTGATATTGTTATTTTGATGCAGGTTACTTGAAATGGGTATAACTTTTCACTCAAATATCGGATTGATCCCATTCTTTTTCCTGTGGAAAGATGATTCAATTTCCTACAAAAATGCATTTCAAAGATTCGGACGTTTTGAAGGCCAAACAGAGGACGGAAGAAGACATATGCACAATTTCCGCACACACTAAACATACTTCAGTGTTTTGGGCATAACTTGAGGTACCAATTTCAGATAATTACGAACCAAACCATTCTGGAAAGCTAAGTAAAAAATACACACTTCTCTTGTTCGTGTCAGAGGCCAATTCAGAAGCATGCAGCACGAAGCCTGGGTTCAAAGACAGAACATGCATGAGCAATCCAAAATTGTCAATGTTAGGTGACTAAACATTAATTAACCATGTTCCCCTTTTGTTTCTCTTTTGCCCTTCGAACTCTCTATAAAAGGAGGCCTTGTATATGGCTGAATACATCTCTCTACACACCTTGAAAATCTTTATTTATCTCTTGAATTATCTTGGTTCATTGCAAGTTTAGCTTGCATGTATTATTATTTCTCTCTTTCATTATAAACTTTCTTCTTGCCAATCAGTTTTCTTTTACATGTTTTTCCTTTTATATTTCCATGCTTATTTCTATTTCCATGAGTAACTAGTTTCATTATGCTAAGGTGAAAATGTGAAACAATTGGTATAAAAATAAAGGTTTATTAAAACTCTTAAATTGTGGTCAATGTTTATATTCATTTGTTATTCACTTATATGATTTATATTTCTTTTCCTCTATTAGCTTGACTCTAATCTTGATTTCGCTCTTGTGTATGAGAATCTTGACTTATTGTAGACAATTCTATCATGGATGCTTGAATTCTTCTAGATACCGTACGGTTTTAGTTATGCCTACACCTCTAGCAAAGGATTCTTGAATTCTTCTAGATACCGTACGGTTTTAGTTATACCTACACTTCTAGTAAATGATTCTTGATTCATGATAGTGATTGACACATTGAGTACTTGAAACCCATTGAATCGAAGAGTGGGTAATTCTTGTAATTTAATTAAACGGAAAGAGATATAATTTCATATATGTTCAAACGAGTTTAGATTATTGTATTTTCCGATTGGAATCTCCTTTGTGTGTGCATTCCGATTGAGTTATAAAAAGAGTTAAATAAACCTTTATTCTAAATACCAAGAGTGGAACCTCTAACCTTAGCATACATATTTTTATTTAAGTAATATTATCATTATATTTGCCCATCATTCACCAATTTAATCATTTTATTTCTTGATATCTCTTGTGATTATTGTTGGTATTGTGAAGATTAAAACTCCTTCTTTAAGGAACGACTCCGTACTTACTGGGTTATATTATTACTTTGACACTCTTGCACTTGGGAGTAAAATCCTTTTTCCAGACGTGTCACTTAACGGGGAGTGTTCTATTAGAAAGTGTAACCACACTAATGTTGTTCTGGTTCCAAAAAAGAAAATTCCAGATGATATAAGGGATTTTAGGCCTGTCATCCTTTGTAGTGTTATTTATAAAATAGTGACTAAGACAATGGCAAACAAACTTAAAATGGTCTTGCCAAACATTATATCTGGAAGTCAAAGTGCTTTTGTTCTAGGAAGGCTTATTTTTTATAATGTAATGATTTCGTTTGAGTTACTACATTCTATCGGTCGTAGGAAACTATGGAAAAAAAGGATATATGGCTTTGAAATTCGATACGAGTAAAGCATATGATAGAGTAGAGTGGGGTTTTTTTTAAAAACAGTTATGGAAAGAATGAATTTTCCTAGAAGCTAGGTGGACCTGGTGTTGGAGTGTGTGGGTTCTTCTAGCTTATTAATGGTAGTGTGACGGGTCGGGTTGTCCCAACAAGAGGTTTATGCCAAGGGTGCCCCTTATCGCCATACTTTTTTTCGTTATGTGCTGAAGCACTATTAGCTCTTATCCAAGATTTCGAACAAGATGGCAATTTGTTAGGGTTCAGAAGTTCCCGGGGGGGTGTTGCTTTGGTAAGCCATTTATTCTTTACAGATGACATCATTCATTTTTGTAAGACTTCAGTAGAGAGCTGCAATAGGATTAAGAAGGTTCTGGAGATTTATGAGAAGGGTTCTGGCCTCTGGGTAGCAAGTGAACATGCAAAAATCATGTATTACTTTCAGTCCGAATGTAGAAGATAGAGTGAGAAGGGAGATCCTAGTGCTACTGGAGCTGGAAGAAGTGCATTCCCATGAAAAATATCCCGGGCTCCCAACCTTAGTGGGTAGGAATAATAGGAAAACCTTTAATGATTTGAAAGATAGGATGTGGACAAAATTTAGAAGTTGGAAGGGGAATTTGTTTTCTATGGGTGGGAAGGAGATGTTGATTAAGGGAGTGGCTCAAGCAATTCCTACTTATACGATGAGTATCTTCCAACTCCCTTTTGTCTCTTTGCAAAGAATTATGTTCTTTTATCTCGGGGTTCTTTTGTGGGGCTCTACTACAGGGAAAAAGAAGGTGAGTTGGGTTAGTTGGGAAAAGCCCTGTCTTCCAAAATTTGTAGGGGGACTTGGATTTAGGGATTTATCATTGTTTAATCAAGCTTTGATTGCAAAACAAGCTTGGAGGTTAGCTATGAATACTAGGAGTTTGGCTGCTTAAGTAATTCTCATCTTTAGAGAAGCCTTCTTTGGAGGGAGAGACCTTCTACTGAAGGGGATTAGATGGAGGGTGGGGGATGGTGAGAATATAAGAGTTTTTGAAGACCGTTGGTTACCAAGGCCGTTCTCCTTTCGTCTGATCACAAAAGCTAATCCAGGGATCTTGAAAGTAGTTGGGTCCGAGCAGAAGTGGGATATGGAGAAAATTAGCCATTTCTTTTTAGACATAGATAAGGAAGTTATTGAAAGTATCCCTTTAAGCTACAAAAAGACAAGAAAGGAGTGTATAGTGTGAAGAGTGGGTATCAAGTGGCCATGAATGTAAAGCTGAAAAACCTGGAATCATGTTCATATCAAGACCGTAGATGGTGGTCAGTTCTTTAAGGGCAAAATTCCATTCATATTGGAGTTGGAGTGGTTCTTAGAGATTGGGTTGGAATGTGATGGGAGGTTTGATGCAGAACTGGGTGAATTCTTAGCCCTTAGAGAAGAGAAGGTCTGATGTTAGCTAAAAATTGGGGTATGGTTGTGGAGTGGGTGGAATCTGATGCTAGCTGTTGTGTAGACCAAAGAGAGTTCTAATGGTCCAACAGGTGTCATTTTAGATGATGTAAAAGCTTTTTGTAGAAAGAGGTTGGGGTTTTAAATTGTCATTATAGGGAATGTAGTGAGTGGCACATACTCTGCCTACTCTGGCTTTTTCCTCAATAAAGAAACAGTGTTGGCTAAATTGCAAGCCTAGCTGTATCGATCCTTCTCTTTATTGAGTTGTAGCTGTTGTTTTTCTAAAAATAAAAATAATAATTTGCTTACATTTCATAAATTAGTATCATACTACTAATTTCAACTTTGGCTTCAAAATCTGTTTAGATAGATCAACTTCCATTCAAACATGAACAAATAAAAGATTAATTAAGAAAATTAAGATCAAGATAGTTTGAAAAAAGATGGGGGGGTGGGGTTTGAATAACATGAAAGAATATCTTAATCATTGCTAGTACAAAATTAGCATCTCCTTCCCCATTAAAAACATAAATTTGAAGGTCATGGGGTGTTAAAATAAACATCGCCGGACCGGAGGCAGGTGGCAACCACCGGTAGTACTGAGAAAATATTCATCGATACAAAGAGGATAAATAGCAAATTATACACATAAAAACAGTACATTTCAGAAGAAAAATGAAGCCGCTTAAGAAGTTAATTTCTCTGAAGTAAGAAAGTTTTGCACCGCCTCTAAGTCCGGAAGCACAACTGCACCAGATTTTTTCCATTCCTCAGCATCAGGTGTCTTAAACCTATCTAATAGTAATGCATGCATCCCCACACTCTTTGCTGGCAAATAGTCTTTGCGCATGCTATCTCCGATGTGCAGAGTTTCCTCAGGAGCAATGTTCCCAGCTCTTTCGAGAGCAATCTCATAAATTCTTGGATCTGGTTTCTCTACACCTTCAAGACCAGAAAACACACCAAAGTCCCAGTCGGTCCCCTGTATTGTTGATCACACGAGGCTGTTAGGAAAACATTTGCTTGATGTAGCAAAACAGGAAAATGTACTACATTTGTGTTTCGGATGAGGGCAAATCAGGTGTTCCAACATCACAGGTTCTTGAAAATTCACTCAGATGTGTCACACCATAGTATTCATAAGTCATATGCATTGGTATATCTAGACGTGCATATGTTATGATTTCAATCTGTAGCTTTCTAGACAAAATGAAAGTTCAATTAAGTTCAGAACTGGATTATGTAAAAGCAACTACAATAAGGATTTAACATTCACTGAGATATGACAATTCGAAAAGATAATAGTTTGTTTACCTGGTTCAAACCCAAGGCTGGAAGAATAACATCCCGATAGCGGTATTCGGCATTGCTGATAATCCCAACTTTTAGATTCTTTTCATGTGCCCATCTTAGGAACGGATGAGAGTCTGGAAAGATGGTATAAGGTGCAGATGAACCAAAAGATGCGTATATGCGTCTAAATATCTTCTCAAATGTCTCCTCATCATATTCATAACCTGCCTGTTAGTGTGCCAAGACTTTCATGTCATAACAAATCAAAAAGGAAAATCTAATGATCGAAAAATATTTCATTTATGCAAGAAAGGGCAATGAAAATGCCTAAAACTGTGATGTTGCATGCAATCATAGTGACAATCTTACCCTGACAAAGGAATCTCTCACACATTTTTTCCACCACACGATGTTGGGCATTTTCGCTGCAAACCCGAAACATGGATAATTTTTTGCCATCTCTTGATATGCCAGTTTAAAGCCTCCATGCACTCTTTTGTAATCAGGGCAAGGCAGTCCAACAGATTTGGCCGCCATGCAATAGTAGTCACCAAGCTCCCCTTTGTAAGCCATGAGAGTACCGGTAACATCCACAGTGATACAGCGTAACCTCGACAGCAAAGACATTGCAACAAAAGATGTGCAGCAGTTTCTCACGATTGAACAAAGTTACAATATGCCTATCAAAATAAGTATGTTCTGTGCTTTGCACAAAAAGGATCCCTCTATATTGTTGATCGATACAATCAAACAAGTTTGCATCTGCATAATTCAACAGTGTTTCTCGTTATTTCTGATACGAAGAGATATATATATATATATATATATATAACACAAAACTCAGTCTTCTGATAAGGAAAGATGACAATAATGTAATAGAAACATCATTCAATATTTTTATCATCTATAATTCTTAGTTTCTCTACATTCTAGGACATATATAATCTAATCAAAGAAATATGATTTATAATTCTGTGCATCGATTATGACACTTTAGCATACTCATTATTGGAATTACACATCTATAATTCTTAGTTTCTCTACATTCTAGGACATATATAATCTAATCAAAGAATTATGATCTATAATTCTGTGCATCGATTATGACACTTTATCTTACTTAATATTGAGAATCACACATCTGATTGATGCTACTTAGCAGTGTTGACTCACTTTGGCACATAAAAGAAGCTATGGCAGGTTAAAATGGTGTTTCTTCATATTGATGTAGCACCATCTTCTCAATACCACTCAAAATTCGAACTACATGTCAAATGTTTGACTCTGAACGACTGCCATCAAAATGTGCTATAAGCCTATAACAATAAGCTTGATAGATTCAATGCCTGTGACACATTTTACTTTTTTCACCTTGAAATTTAATTATTATCGATGCGAAACTGAGAATGTTTATATGTTAATAGAACTAAACAGAAAAGGCTCTAAATCTCACCTCTCAAATAATATGAATCCACCTACTTATTCATGTTTACAACTCATGATGTACCCTTATAAGTGTGTAAACCTACACTAAACTAAATTTCCCAGTAATCAGTTGAAGTCGCTACATCTCAAGAAAGAAAAATCAATCCAACCATGCCTCAACCACCACGATTCAATCGACAAGCACTTCTCACCCCACAGTAAATACACATTTCTTAGACACACTACCCAAAATTACCATCTTAATGAAGGAAAAATCAATCTAGTGCCTTAATTTAGCCATGAAATTAAAAAGATATTGTTAATTGTTCCCTTTCACATATCCTAATAAAATCTCAAAAGATATTCGGGAAGCAAGAGTTCCACTTCTTCAAGGTAAAAATAGGACTTTATGCGAAAATTGATTCAATTAAGGACAATATAAACATTGCATAACAATGTAGATGGCTCAATTCACCTCCAGCCTTGTTAACCAAGAACATTCATTTCTCTAATTAAATGGAAAATAATAAAATTTAGCAGTGATAGAAACAAGGTAAATATTTTCAGTCTCAAACGAAGTCTATATCAATTCATATACTAAACACACACAAAAAATAAAATTAAAATTTTAAGAAAAATAAAATTTCCAAACGAAACCAACTAAAAGAGAGAGACCGAAATGTCAACGCAAACCAGAGTTCAACGAAACCCACAAAGGAAAAAAAAAAATGGAAAATAAGACATACCCAGAAGTTCAAATGAAGTTACTTTTGAGCAACAACAATCAAAATCAATTCATATCTTAAATATCAAAAAACAAAACTAAAACAAAAAAAAACAAGAACATGATCATACTCACACAAGTCGAGAAGAGAAAAAAAGGAGAATTAGCAATGCAAACAAGAGATCAAATCACTAAAGTGCAAAGAACAAAAAAAAAAAGAAGAATCCAAAGAAACAGATAAAAGAAAGTGAGAAACAAGACATACCCAGAAGCTCAAATCGACAGTAGATTGTTGTTTTGCTGTTTTCTTTTTGAAGTGGGTTAACACAGCAGTCTCACCTTCAACTACACAACACTTACATGGACTTTGGAAGTGTATATATACACGCATATGAGATACAGGCAATCCAGTCTTGTCGCTTTTCACTATAGTCCCTGTACATTTTAATAATTATGTTCCATTTTTCTCATTTTACAAATATTCTGTTCCCTCCCATCCCAAATTTTCGGTGTGTTCTTTGAAATAGTTATAGTGAGCATTGCTTTAATACATAATCATTTTCAAAAAATTGTTTGAACTGAATCATCATCTAACATTACATGACTTGGTGGTAAAAGCAAAATGCGCTAATTCAGTCGTACAATCTCCTAGATTCGAGTTATTGCCACCACAATTGATATAAAAAAAAAATTTTATCTTAAGTTTTTTATTTTACAACAAATCATTTTATTGATTAAATTTATATTTTTTTAGATTTTGGTCATTTTAAATAATATTTATTCTTACAAAATCTTTAATAATATTTTGTTAACAAACTATTTGTAAACATTTCTTTAAATGATTAATTTATTGAAAATAATTGTATACCAACATTTGGATCATCTAAGAAGTAAAACAACTTGACTTAAGTAATTTTATTTCATCTTGTTCACTTCTTACAAATAATAAAAAGAAAATGAAGTGAGTATTTGCTAAATTATGGAATATATACTTTTTAAGTGCTCCCCAAAATAAATTAAGATGTATATTTTTATATAATATATGAATTATTAGCATAATCCAGTCTTAGACATATAACTATAAATGCATTTTCAGTGCGTGCAAATTTTGATGTATTATAAAGTTTAATTTTGAATTGAAAAATCATAATGTATATCAATTAACATGTATAAAATATTCATTAAAAAAAAATTGATAATCTAAAACTTAATTGCGATATAATAAAATTAAATAAAAACCATGATTAATTAGGGATTTTACGATTCAAAATGCATATTTTTATACTTTTATTTTACTAAATAAATATTATGCATTTTTAATCTTGGTACTGAATTTTCTTACTTTGTATTACATAGAAAGAACATATAAATATAAGAACTGCTATTAGTATTTTGATAAAAGGATACAGATGAATAGATTTTGAAAGTTATGGGGTCAGAAACGTAAAATTACAAATGCAAAGGGTATAGCGATAAAACTCTCAAAATAAAACCACCAAAAACCAGGGATGGATGCCTCCGGTTTTAAAAAACAAAAACAGTTTTCGAATTTCCAAAAATTCTAAAATTCAGGCTACCAAACTTATTTCTCAAGCCATGTATAATGTGTTGCATTATTTTGTGAGAATCAAAACCATGAGCTCCAATGGATTGCCGAAATCTTGAAATCTTGTTTACTTTTTGGTGGGGGTCCTTCTTGATATCTACTTGTGAGTTACAAATCACCTAGATTTATGTCGGTTGCCACACTTAACTTTTTTGATGTGACGCGTAAATAGGGATGGTATTGGGGCAATAACGATGGATATAGGTATCTTTATCCTCATCCCTATTCTTATTTACCAACCCCTTCCCCATCTTTCCATTTCCCCATTTAAAGATGGGAAGTGAGAATTTAGAGATTCAGGAAAAAAATGCTTATCCTGACTTGCAAATTAAGTAATTGTCAATTTCTTTTATTTGAAGGTGCCATAGTATATATATATATTATTTTTATGTATAAATAAATTTTATAAGAGTATTGTAAGAGTAAGGGGGCCATGTCCTTTGCCGGCCCCGTCTCCGCCATTAATTGTCGTAATATTTTGCCTCTTTTAAATTCATGTGGAAATTGAAGGTAATAGCCTTTTCCAACATCAACTTTTTAGGAAATGGCCCATATATATAATTGCATATATAGTCGCTTTGCCTACCCCATTTACCATTATGCCCTCCTTGAATGTTTGAACAAATAGAACTTGATGATGTTTACTAAATTACCCTCCCCAATCTCATTTCCCCCAAAATGACTAAATTACCCTCTGATAACATAATTGAAAACAAATTGAAACTTTGCTCTGTGGGAAATCGCAAACGGCTACAACAAGAATAACCAGAAAAAGTGAGAGGAATGAGAAGCGGAAGGTCACCGTTGCCGTGACGCAGAGATACAGTGACGTACAAGCCCAAACGATGAACAATACTCAAAACTCTGCTATGTTTGAAATCGCAAACCCAAACAACAACACACCAGTAATACAGAGGAAAGAGAAGCACAAAGTCATCGTTGTTGTTGTTGTCGTCATAGTCGTTGTCTTCATTGTTGTCCTCGTCACCGTCGCCATCACCATCGACATTGAACGAAGCACCCAAACCCTAGACGAAACGCAAACCAATTTCAAGGTACTAATGTTTTTTTTTTGGAGTTTGTTATTGTTTGTGTTTTGGGATGGTAGATTGTTCTCTTATTTCTGTATTTGACGTGTTTGTATGTGTATTTGGAGGTTGTGTGTTCTGTTTGGACGGCGACAACATTTATTGATTGATTGATTGATTTATTGATTGCTGTGAACTACATTGGCAATTTATAGCGGGAGGGAAGAAAAACGTTTGCAGAGTAAATGACTGATGTTGATTGTAATGGTGAATGAATATGTTGAGCCTATGAGTGATTTTCATAAGCCTGGGGCCGATGGATGGACGATGGAGGGAGTTAGTAAAAGAAAAATAAGTGAAAGGGAAAGGAAAAGGGAAAGAGAAAAGAAAGCCGCGGGGTGAGGAAGAGAAGAAGGAAAAGATATCAAAGTATTATACCTACAATTTGTCCGGGTTCCCTCTAGTACTTCAGGTAAGTTTTAGAAAAAATTTGCATGTTATCAAACTTTGTTTTAGTGTTTCTCATTTCATACTTTGTTGGATTGAAAAACATTGATTGATATTAGTTAGTTTAAATTGTATAGGTATGGGCCATGAGCGGATAATTCGTTTTGATGATAACATCGCAAAGCGAGTTGGTAAAGGGTATCCACGGTTCACTAGATGAGAATTTAGTAAAAGGATTGAAAATATTGAATCAACATTCAATACATCGGTGTGTACTTAATGACCTTTTGTTTTTAGTTAATTATTTTTAGAAATTCGCTAACAATTGTTTGTTCCTGATATGCAGATGACTTTATTTCCTTGGGAAGTTGAAACTTATGAAAAAGGTATAAATTACTTCAAGTCATTGAACCTTAAATACATTTGTGAGCCACTAACTGAAAAGAAGAGGGAGAAATTGGCTCTGGTTGTACATCCAAGTGAACAGGAAGAAGATATTCGTTATGACGATAGAGTTGATGATTATCAGACCGGCAAGGACAGTGATGGGATTGGTGCTTATGTTCCGAAGGAGATATGAGACTTTACAGGGAGAAATAGAAGCACATTTTATAACGAATATTCCCCCCTTCTAAGAAACGTCTATTCTCCGATGGAAATTCTAAGGTATGATTGCATCTACACTATTTGGTTTGAGACTTTTAGTATGTTATTCTTGTATGCATTGTATTAATTATTGCAAAATTCAGGTGCCTTCCATAATCCCAAAACTATATGTTGTTATACTTGATAGCGAGAAACGTATCATTGCTTTATGTAGAAATGAATTTGCAAAGATTAAGAAGAAGATGAAGGTTAGATATAAAGTTGTTGAAAATTATATTATTATTTCTTTATATATAATAGTTTATTGATGTTGATGTTTAAAAGGGTGCTGAGTTTATTGATGTTGATGTTTTTAGAAGGGTGTTGAGCAAGATGATGAGGATGTTGGTGATAAGGCTGTTGGTGATAAGGCTATTGTTAAGGAGGATATTTGTGGTAAGGCTGCTGGTGATAAGGCTGCTATTGAACAAGATGCTGAAGAACAGGGTGACCAGTAAGATGATGAGAAAGATGTTGCTTTTGTTGGTAAGGGTGGTGAGGAAGATGTTGCTTTTGTTGGTAAGGGTGGTGAGGAAGATGATGCTTTTATTGATGTGGATGCTAGAAATAAGGGTGTTAATGGTAGTGAGCAAGAGGCTGGTGTTAATGGTGTTAAACGTGTTAAGGGTGGTGAAGAAGATGAGGCTGTTGTTGACGGTGTTAAGGTTGTTGGGTATACTGCAATCGAGGGTGATGGGATGGTCGAGGTACATTCTATAAATAATAATAAATCAATGACTTTTTCATGTATACCCCGTTTATAACATAATAGTGTTTATGTAATGTATATGGTCGAGGCCTGGGAACAATTCTGTTCGGCCTAGGAACAATTTGTTAGACCTCAGAACAATTCTCCTAGGCCTCGGAACAATTCCCTTAGGCTAGAGAACAATTCTATAATAGTGTTTTTGTCATGTATGAGTATATCAATGGTTTGTACTTTACTACATATTTAATTTTATGTTGGACTCTGGGGAAAAATCTATCCTTGAGGTGGAAGATTTTCCATCCTTGTCCGTGTGTTTTATTTCCCAGAACGTCCCAAGTAGTGTGGTAGCACTTACTGAGGCCGACCCTAATGTTGAATATAAAGACATCGACAAACAGAGGGCTCGAAAGAGGTCAAGATATCTTGGAATCCCGCACACAAATCCGATGCCCCTGAAAACAAAGAAAACAAATTTAAACGACGAAGATATAGACATAGTTGAGTTCACTTCTTTCCTTAAGAACGACGACCAAGTTAGGTAATATTCCATTCTTGTATTCTGTTATATTGCCATGATTTTCAATGTATTCATTTTTGAATATTTGTCCTAATGTAATGTATTCATTTTTTAATAGTTTTTATATGGGTCAAATCATTCCCATGACGCGTCAAAATTTTCAAGACTTGGTCAACGTTGAAAAGTGGATATCAAATTTGGTAACATACTTAACTATCTATTTCTTCCTGGTTATTAAGGTTTTATGTTACTTATTATGTAACGTACATCACTGCATTTACACAGTACATTCATAGTTACTTTGATATCCTATGGAGGAGGTGATTGAGCAGTGAGCTTAATTACGTGCAAAATATTGGATTGGTTAACATATCTTTCTTCTTAAGTATCACCCTAGTTATGTATTATGGTTTATGAAAATGTGTTTATGCATGTTTATGAAAATATGTTATACACTTAATGCATGTATTTTTGACCCTGTGATTGATTGATATAAGCCTAGGACTGGTTGATATGAGTCTAAAAATTATCTTAATGAATGTATTTTTTGATGATAGAATACCTTAAACATTAAGTGGGAGAAAGCAGAATTTGAGAAGGATGAGTAGGAAAGAAGTTAGTCGAAAGAAACTAGTTCTCCTACTTCTCCTCAATAGAAAAAAGATAGCAAAAGAAGGCCCAAAAAGATCAGCGCTCCTCCTAAAGCTGTCAATGTTTGGGAAGATTTCCCAGAATTCGTTCCTTTAGATTACCAACCAAGTCCAAACGTCCTCAGACATGTTACAGGGCATGAACTTCTATACCCTTAACCTTGGTGGCAAATGGATTCAGTAAGTTGTTGGAAATGACGTTCCGTTGTCATTACCTATTTCCTTAAATAATTTTTATCTTTTGTGTATATACAAGTGCTCATTTCGTGCCTCGTTCCCAGCCATTGGTGATTATGCCATGTACTTCTCAAGAAAGGAAAAGTACTGGTACTTGACTCATTGAATGACCAGAAGAGCGGACTTAGTAATAGGCTAAAGGACATTTGTGGCATGCTTTATCTATTGCCATTTATATTGAAGCATGCCTGTTACTACCAACAAATGAAGATGGATCCTCATGCCACCCCATTCAAAGTTGAAAGGATGCACAATGATTTCATTCCACAACAACATGATGGGTATGTTTGACATATTTATTTACTCTTTATTTACTTTCCTAAAGATACTTATGTTTGACATATCTCATCATTTTACAAAAACAGTTGTGGTGCCTTTTTAATGAATTACGCTGAGTTGATTATGGCTGGAGTACCAATTCCATGGAAATCAATTTTTGGACTAAAGAATATCTAAAACATTCGTAAGGTCATTGCAGTTGACATTTACACCAATAGTCAACTCTGTAATTCCCCACAGAGTAGACTTGTACAGCTTGAGAATCATGTATTTGGTTAAGAATGTCATTGAACAATTCTCCTAGGACTTAGATGCATATATATATATATATATATGCGTGTGTGTGTATGAATGAATGAATACATACTAAGTGGTTACATAATGTATGATCACACACCAGATTATCGTGTGCTTTTAATTGTATCATTTAAGGGTGCTTTGTTTTCATCATGTAACTATTCACACTGTTGCATGTTCAACCATTCACCATACAACTTTACACGATGAAAACAAAGCATCCTTACATGATATTAATATGTATCATGTAAGGATGCTTAGTTTCCATCGTGTAACCATTCAAATTGTTGCATATTCAGTCATTCAACATGCAATAGAGTCAATGATTACACGATAGAACTAAGCATCCTTACACGATAGATGTATCTATCGTGCAAGGATGCTTAGTTTCCATCGTGTAAGTGTAAGTCTAGAGGTGAATACAAGTGGAGGCCCATAGGGGCCATGCGCCCCGCCCCCCCCAGCCAATGAAAGTTTGAGAAAAAAAAAATGTATACATGTAATTGCAACATAGTCCCCGTATATGAGTTCAGCTACTATATTAATGGGTTGCTCGAGCATTTGGCATATCATGCTTATTATTGCTTCATGGATGGATTTTCAGGATACAATTAAATTGCCATAGCTCTAGAGGACCAAGAGAAGACGACGTTCACATGCCCTTTTGGAATCTTTGCTTACCGAAGAATGCCTTTTGGGCTATGCAACGCCCCGACCACCTTCCAGAGATGCATGACGTCAATCTTCTCAGACATGTTAGATCGGTATATTGAGGTATTTATGGATGATTTTTCTATTTTTGGTAATTTTTTTGATCACTGCCTTGATAACTTAACTAATGTTTTGAAAAGATGCACTGAGACCAATTTAACTCTTAATTGGGCCACTTTATGGTGAAATCTGGAATAGTGCTAGGACATGTGATATCTGATAAAGGCATAGAAGTAGATAGGGATAAAATAGAAGTAATTGCTAAACTTCCACCTCCCACTTCAGTGAAAGGTGTAAGAAGTTTTCTTGGTCATGTAGGTTTTTATAGGCGTTTTATAAAAGATTTTTCAAAAATCAGTCGTCCCCTATGTAACCTTTTGACCAAGGGGTCTACATTTGTTTTCAATAATGAATGTTTGCATGCTTTTGAATCTTTAAAGAATAAACTGACATCTACTCCTGTAATTATGCCTCCTAACTGGTCTCTTCCATTTGAATTAATGTGTGATGCATCAGACTATGATGTAGGCACTGTTTTAGGACAGCGAATAGAAAAAGTTCCACATGTTATTTACTACACTAGTCGCACTTTGAATGATGCGCAATTGAATTACTCCACTACAGAAAAAGAATTACTTTCTGTTGTTAGTGCCTTAGAAAAATTTTGTCAATATTTAATTGGATCCAAAGTCATTGTTTATTCTGATCATGCTGTTTTGAAATATTTACTGATAAAGAAGGAAGCGAAACCGAGATTACTCATGTGGATCATTTTGTTACAAGAGTTTGATTTGGAAATCAAGGATAAGAAGGGCACTGAGAATGTGGTAGCTGATCACCTTTCTCGTTTAGTGCAGGATGAAAACGTGGAAGGGAGTACGAAGTTTCTGCCAATAAATGAGAATTTTCCTGATGAACAGCTGATGGAGATGAGAGACAAAGATCCATGGTATGTAGACATTGTGAATTATCTCGCAAATGGTATCATACCAGCTGACCTGAACTCACAAGAAAAAAGAAGATTCATCTCTATCACCAGGTAATACTTTTGGGATGAGCCATACCTGTTCAAATATGACGCTGATCAGATTATTTGAAGATGCGTTCCTGAAGAGGAGTAGCAAGATGTGCTAAAATTCTGCCACAACGTTAGTTGTGAAGGGCACTTTAATGCCAAGAAAATTGTTCTGAAAGTTCTTCAATCAGGTTTCTTCTGGACCTCTCTATTTAAGGATGCTTATACTTTCTGTGTTTCCTGTGACAGGTGCCAGAGAACTAGGAACATAGGTAAGAGAGATGAGATGCCTCTTTTCAGCCAATTGGTAGTGGATATATTTAATGTGTGGGGAATATATTTCATGGGACCTTTCCCATCCTCACACAGGTTAAACTACATCTTGGTTGCAGTGGACTATGTTTCGAAGTGGATCGAAGCAATCGCAACCAAGACAAATGACATCCAAGTGGTTGTGAAGTTTGTAAAAGAGAACATATTCACCAGATTCGGAAAGCCTCGTGCAATCATCAGTGACAGTGGAAGCCATTTTTGTAACAAGGTTTTTTCCTCGTTAATGAAGAAGTATAATGTCAAACACAAAGTGGCAACCCCGTACCATCCTCAAACATCAAGATAGGTTGAAGTGAGCAATAGACAGATTAAGCAGATACTGGAGAAGACCGTGCAACCAAATCGAAAAGATTGGTCTACAAAGCTTAATGATGCAGTATGGGCATACAGAACTGCATACAAGACCCCGATATGCATGAGCCCTTATAGGATAGTCTTTGGCAAAGCATGTCATCTGCCAGTAGAGTTGGAACACAATGCTTATTGGGCTCTGAAGAAGCTGAATTTCAACTTAGATAAAGCGGGGGAGGAAATAAGTTTGCAATTGAGTGAGCTCGAGGAGCTTCAGAATAATGCTTATGAGAATGCAAAGATATACAAGGAAAGGACGAAGAAATTGCATGACAAAAATATTCGTTCAAAGAGTTTGGTCCAGGGATGCTTGTGTTGTTATACCAGTCACGGTTGAAATTATTTCCAGGAAATTGAAGTCAAAAAGGACTGGGCCATTTGAAGTAACACAGGTTTTTCCATATGGTGCAATAGAAATTACAAATCGAGCCAGCGGGGGAGTATTTAAAGTGAATGGGCATAGACTGAAGCCTTATGTTGGAGGTTGTCCTACGGAGTCTACTGTAAAGGGGATCCTTCTGTGAGCTATAAGGTTCCTGTGCGTCTTGCCCAGACGTTAAGTGGTGGGAGGCAACCCACCTAGGTATTATTTTCTTTACTTTTCTCCTTTGTTTCATTTTGAGTCGATACTTAGTGTAAGTCTCGAGCACTCTTGGACCCAATTGAATATCATTTATATTAGACTTGAGCTTATTGAAGAGTGTTATTTCAGGTTTGGGGGTGCACGAATATGCTATTATGTCAGGGTGGGTGCAGATGTGTTTTATGTGTGCTTGTTGAAATTGAGCAAGGTCAGGTTTGGACTGAAAATTTTGAAGTTCGGCCAGGTAGACCTCCTCCCAGGCAAGTGTCTGGCCGACGGTAATTGAGACAATGAGCAAATAAGTAAAACGGTGCGTTTCAGCAATAGGTAAGCAATTTTGTGAATAACCACCGCCCAGACCGCCTCCTAAGCATAATGTTTGGCCGGCGGTAGGGAAAAATTTCTAGTCCTATTTAAAGGGACCTGATGCGCAGTGGTTGGACTCAATTGTCCAAAATGTTGCATACCTTTCTCTTCTCCCTCTCCCCTTCTTCCTCTTCTTCTCCTTCAACCTCCATTATTACCCACTTTTCTTACCGAAGATCAATGTATGTCTTTTCTCACTCTCTTTTTGATTTTAATGCTATACTCAATCAAAATATGCTCAATATGATCTACATTGTGATTTAGAGTGAATTAGAGATGAGTTAGAGAAATTTTGTGCAATAAATTCAGATTCCATGCTTTATTAACCATTGAGTTTCATTGAAATTAATTTTTTTGGTATGTTAAGTACTTGTGGTTGGATTTTTGACTTGATATATGTGGAATTTTAATTCCATTGCTAAATGAGAGATTGGATGTTTTGCTTAGATAATTGATGCCATAAACAATTGAGAATGCTAGGTTATGTTTAAGAAAGTATGAACTATGAACTTCATTTAACTTAGTTGTGCTTAAGAAACTATGGGATATATGGTATGGATTCTGTGATGTTGGTGTGAATTTTTGAAACAAAGTGCTGCTGGATTTTTACGGAGGTTCTAGTGAGTTTATTATGGTTTGTCTTTGTGCAGATGGCAAAAACTCATGTAGGGAAGCGTCCTCAGGTTAGTTCAGTCGATAAAGGAAAAAGACAGGTGGCACCAAGGTAGGCGCATCACAAGGATTTCAAGGGTCGTGTCAGCAAGTTCCTAAGACGGCCTTGGATTGTAGAGAAAGACATTGATGTCTCCAGCCTACTACAGACACCTATTCCAACAGTGGTAGCTAATCGTCGTTGGGGCAGGTATGTCGCACAGTCGCTAAGACCAAACAAGAGTATTGTGGCGGAATATTATGCCAGCGCCGTAGTAGATAGGTTCCGAGCTAGGGGCCCAGTTTTGGTTCAAGGTGTTGAGGTCCATATTACCCCGGAGGCCATAAACCAGTTCTTTGACGCTCTGGAGATTGTTATCGATGGCGGGGTTGGAATAGAGTTCATTGAGGAGATTGACCAGTACAGAAGGAGATTAGCTGCAGTCCTTAGATCGGATAGGCTAGACTAATGGGATAACGTAGTAAGGCTATTCCAGTGAGATATGCATGTAGATGTTGCTTTCTGAAACCTTTTCCTGACGTACTCACTACTGTCATCTCAGCACCATTCAGAGATTTTTTTTACCAGACACGTGTGTTACATCGCTTGAAGATAGGTGACGCAATCAACATTGGTTGCATGGTTTTCAATGCCATCCTTGATGCCGTTTTGCACGATGACAAATCCATGGTATTTCCGTGTTTGATCACGGCTTTCTGTCAACAGGCCGGTATCGATGTGGGTGTTGGATTAGAGCCTGTTGAGCCATCTATGGTAAACAAGACTACATTGAACCAGTAATTAGTCCTTCGGGGTTTGGAGCCCCTTGGTAGATATGCGGCTAAAAGACGTCGCAGGGAAGAGCAAGCAGCACATCAACAGGATCAGCCCATAGAGGAAGCGGCACCAGATGCCGCCTAGCCAGATGATGCCTAACCAGGAGCTGACCAATTTGATACTCTTTTACAGGCTATGCAGAATCACATGGATTTGCGTTTCAGAGAGTTAGAGGGACGGTTGAACACTCGTTTTAACACTGTCGAGACGAACATTGAGGAGCTGCGCTCGTTGATGGCTAGCTGGTTTTTTGTGGTTAGTGGCAGTGGTGCACCATCCCAGGTCCCGTTTCTTGACCCATACTATAGGGCCAGTGGGTTCGATTTCCAACCGAGAGAGTTCGATCAGCGCACTCCTTTGATGAAATTTGATGATGATGTGCCAATGCAAGACGACCAGAGAGAATCCGACCAGGGCATATAGATTCTTCACCTTTCCGATGAGAGCAGAGCAGATTAGCAGGATATGTTTTTTTTTTTTTTGAACTTTTATTTTCTTTTGTTTTCTTTTCTTGTCAAATATTTATGTTGTTTATTTGATTATTGCAGATTTCTTTCCATTTTTTCTTTAATGTGTCTCTCATCTCTTTTCTTTTCTTGATTGTCAACATTGAGGGCAATGTCAAGTTTAGGTTTGGGGGTGAGACGTTTGAGTCTTGAGTCAAGTTTTTAGAGTCTATCGTTCTTACTTGGACCTTGATGGGATGCTTTGATATGTGCCTTAGAAATGATGTGCTTTAATCACTGGGTTTAAACTAGCATTTTGCCGCTTAGAGTATTGCTTTGCAATTTTCAAAATTTATGACATGCTCTTGATGTGATAGTGGATAGGATGCTTAGTTGGATAATCGTGATTAATAGTGGAGACTGCCCTTGTGAGTTCACTAAGTCAAAAAAGCATACATAAACGACATATTATGAGAGATATTTTGTTTCTACTTCTTTAAACACTCAGTAGGTTCTTAGAAGTAGATTTGATCTTTATAGGTTGCACATTGAGCATTATAGAACATATATTATAAAAGATTGCACTTGATAATTTTCGATCTTAAGTAAGATGAGCCAGTGGAAGTGATGTCAGACTGTGTGCTTGAACTGTATAAAATGCCTTAAATATTTCCTACCTTATGTGTGTGCTCCATAGCCCTGTTTGAAGTCAAACACTGTATAGCCTTTTTCTTTCTTCACCACATTAACTATAACCCAAGTAAGCCTATAATTTTGCCATACTATATAGCTTGGGATCATACTTTGAGAATGTGAAGGAAATACAATAGTTCTGCACGTGAAGGGGGCAGAAATTGATCTAAGACCAATAAGGAGCTGTATTCAATCCAAAAATGTTGTCTAAATTTAGCAAGGTGTTGTAAATCTCTGATTCTCAAATCAATAAATAAATATATATATATATATATATATTGCCACCAAAATGAATGGTGAGTGGTGAGAATTAGAGAAAGGAATTTAAAGAATAGAATAAGTCAATGCCTTTGATTTGTTGTACCTACTCTCGAAGGAGTTAGTCAGAAAGGATGGAGAAATACGAAACTTGAACAGATGGTGAGTGACATTATTACACTTACAATGGAAGTCAATGAAGACCTAAGAGTTTGCGCAAAGCCGTAAAGGTAATTTAAAACTCTCATTGGATGATCCTAGGTTTTTGAATTCCAACTACCCGTTCTTTCTTAAACCTTTACCCAATAGCCCCATTACAACCTTATGAAATGTCTAACTGATTTGCTGGTTATCCTTGCTAGGAAAGTCAAAATGCATCATTTGTTTGTCTTGTTCATAATGTTCGATTCTTTTCGTGAGATCATTTGACATACAAATCAAGCTTTCTTTCAATGATACAGTCATATGCGATTATAATTTGGATTTCTTGTGCATAACTTCTTTCGCATATGCTTGATGAGTGAATTACCTAGGTTCTGTGTGAAATATGAGCGATATCGTGTGAGAATTAGAGTTGAGGTGAATTACATCTATGGTGTTTGGTGAATGTGTTTTTGATGCTTGAGTATCTTGAGTTTGGGCTTTTCAATAAAAACTGAGCAATGCAGTCAGTTTTGCGACTTAATGTTAGTCATTACTTATTGGCTTTTGCATGCATCGTTTCAATATGGGCACGAATCGATTGCATCTCGAATGATTGGTTTTTATGGGAGATTTTTATGGGTGTCATAGCTAAGAACCCTCAGGAGACAAAACTCCTCATCTAGGGACACCTAGAGGTTTAAAGGCTTGTAGCATGTGCTTAATGCTACCTCGTTCCCTACGAAAGTGGCTTTGTTAGAATTTAGTTTTTCTTTTTAGTTGGGGTTTTTAGGTTTTGCTTGAGGACGAGCAAAAGATAAGTTTAGGGGTATTTGATCAGTCTAATTCTATGCTTATATTTCACCCTTTTTCCTCTGTATTATGCTTGTCCTTTGAGTCCTTTTTGGTGGTTTGATGTGTTTGTTGAGCCTATGTTAGATGTTTTCCTTAGCAGTGCAGATAAATCTGTTTGCGGATGAATTGAAGTTAAAAAGTGTTCATAAAAGGCAAATCCATCTTCTGCCGCCGGCCAGACTCTTGCTTCCTAAGTAGTCCACCCAGCAGTTAGCAGCAAAGGATGATCTAAGAATTTTCACCGGCCAGACCACTGGCCAAATCGCCGGCCAGGCACATGCCTCCCAAGGGGTCTAGCCGGTGTTCAAGTCCAGTAGTGCTTCAAGTGTTTGACCGCTACACATGCAACTTGTCCAGGTGGCGGTCCAAGGGGCAATGATGTGCGATCCTATTTCTCTCAGGACTCTGATTGACCTATTTTGAGGAGGCCTATTTAAAGGCGCATATGTGAGACTCCAAGGATGGCTTTTCGAAGAAAAAATCCTGACTTAATTCTATCATCCATCTTCACACAGAGAAGATTCGAAGACGAAGGAGATGTCAACATCGAAGATTTGAAGAATTCATTGAAGGCCTCAATGAGTTTTATCTTTTTTATCTCTTGTCTTTTAAATTCTATGATGTGTAATTAACTCCATACTAGGAGATCGATGTGAACCTTTGTAATGCTCATGTTATGATTCAAACTCCATATCTTTATTAATCAATTCAGATTTAGATTTGTTCAATTCATTATATGTCTTACTCTTGACTTGCATTAATCTAATGGAAATTAATTGATACTTGTCTAGGGTTTTGATAATATATAAATTGAGATTGTGCTAGAATAATTTAGGTTGTCTTAATTACTTTTCAATTGAATGAGTATGATTGTTCTTGATATAGGAATTAATGCGAGACAATTTTGGTTCAATAATTCTTGCACGTAATGGGTTCTTAGTGATGGCTTACACCTTTGACGAGGGTGAGTTGTGATTGAGAACACGTGGTTAAATCCCGAGGAATTAAGGTAATACCATATTTAAGATGAGAATGAACTCTGAATCTGGATTGAATCTATTTAATGAAATTAGTTGATGAACATTGAGTATTGCATATGGGGAGCATCGGTTACCTAGTTTTCCATCTCTTGATCACATTCACAAATTCTTTGTTAAACTGCTTTCTTAGTTTAATTTAGTTCTAAATCAATGAATCAATCTCAAATCTCTTGGTTACTTTTAATTGCTTAGCTTTAATTAGGATTAGTTATAATTGATAAATCACTTTTCCTAGTAGGAACGATCTCTACTTGTCGCTGTACTTATCTCACGATTCGTACACTCGCGAGTTAGGTTTTTATAACACGATTTTACACATCACATTGCAATCGTTAAACACTATTAAATATCGATTAAGTTGGCAGCTTCTGTAAATTACAGCTTTTTCTACCTGCTATGAAATCTATTCTATTGCATTTTTTTTTTTTTTAAAAAAAGCTACAATTCAACAATGTCAATAATTATATTATTTGTTATAAATGAAAGAAATATCAAAATACAAGCTAATTAACTATGAACGTCAGTTTCAAAAATTACATATAAAAAAATGTGCATAAAAAGGTTCAAATCATTCCATTAATATACCGAAATAATTACATAGTCCATTATATCAAAGTATAAATGGAGATTCCACAACATAATATACCGATATACAAAAGTATATATCTAAACAAAAGAGCTAATATCAAAGTCTACCAAAATGACTAGCATGGATTCAACCGCTGTTCATCTTCAACATAAGTTCAATGTAGTTGACAAAAACTTGTATCCCCAGCCATATTCATAATGTCGACAAAACATTATGTCCCCATATCCATAACCTAGGTTTATGATTCCACAAGAAAAAAAGAAAAAGAAAAAGTAAATATTATAGGTTGTATGGAAAACCTCATCTCACTGCAACAGTCAACAAATGTAAAAAGATCTACTTGCACCAACAAATACATACACCCAAGCCAAATAAGTTCAACTCCCGAATCTATACATGTTTCATCATCTATAATTACTTTTTCCCCATGAAGAAACCAACAAGTGTATGTAAGGTCCATTCCCATTATAACCAAATGCTCATAAATAGTCTTAATTTCTTGACTACTTAAATTTCGACAGTGTTTACATGGACATAGAATTTTATCTGGATTCCCTACATTGTTTTGAGCTGTTTTCACAAAATATCATATTTCAAGTAGGAGGAGAAAAGCATAGAATGAATACAGCCAAGAGGAGCATGCTTCTAGTCAATCATTAAAGTAATTTATGTTACATGCTTATTAATTACTCAATAATAGAGAATCCCAAATCCATATTGAAAACAAACAAGCAAAGGAACAGGTCATAACCACATTGGGATATTCAATATTGTCACATATTTAGGATAAAGAAATCATGACTATAGTTTAGTGACTAGAATAAGGTTTTTTTTGATAGGAAACAAAAATTTATTACAAAAAAAAAAAAATAGCACTGCACAAAATTCATAGTGCAGCAAAACAGTCTTATATAGTAGTGAACAAACCAGTTTTGACAAAACCCATCTAGGGAAATTAAAAATCCCACCTAGGATAATCAAAAATCTTAGTGACTATGAAATAAGTTCAAACCAAACCAAGAGAAATCATTCACTCCATTTATCTTCTTACCAAAGCATAAAATGTTGCAAACATTTTGATACATAAAAGTTATTATAACAGATTGCTGCAACTTTAGCAAATTTAGTGCCAGTAAGATGCATAAAACATTACTGAAATCTAGCATGTAGCTTAGATGCAACAAACCCATATTTTGAAAAACTAGAGAAACTAGCAATGAAGCAGCAGTTATTATGAGATATAGAAAACAACCACAAAACCATAAGTAGGACTTACATTAGAGTTGGTGTCCATAAGTGGAACTTTATAGCAAACAGTAAATTGACTTGACGATAAAAATCATAGTAACAAAAAGCAATGTTAGTAGTTTATAACATAAGTCCTGATTGGTTTTGTTCTAGACAGCTAAAAATTTACTAAACGGATCACAAACCAATAGCACATGTCAGATAGTGGCTTAAATAACTTACTTGTAATGAAATTCATAGTGGACAGAATACAATATTAAATTTGATTTCTATGCATCTATGTTTGAACAAAGAAAGCAATTCAAACAAGTATAGAAAATTATTGTTCCACTTACTTATAGTTTCTATACCCTTTCATATAAGTAATATTTGTAGCTTGGTACCTGAATGGACATCAGATTGCTTTAAGACAATTGTATTCAATTAAAAATATTAAAGAAACTTATATATTTTGAAATTCAGGAAACATAAGCAAATAACATTAAGTTATATCTCCAAATATCTGTATATGAACACAACAACTATTTTTTACCCAGAACAAGAATTGTGTAAACATACTCACATTTTCTAGAAGAATCCGCAACACAAATAGCGCTCCACACACTTGCTGATCTTGTTGTAAGTTATGCTTTAGCCAATCTAGTAGGTGTGGCCACTGCTCAGGGTAATCAACATGGATAATGGCACTCGCCCTGTTGTACCCTGTATCATTTCAGCAAAATGTTAAAGAGAACACAAAAGTGAATTTCCTAAAATTCACATTAAGGGATAAGGAATAATGCAAACATAAAGCTGAAAAAATATAACATGCAGGGGGAATTTGTGGTCGCTTTGGTAATCCTTGTAGAGAAGATCCATAAGAGAACATAAATGAAATCAAATAAATTACAAGTTACAAATTGAGAACGATAAACGAAAATGAAATGATTTATTTGCAAATGAAAACATTTAGATTACTGCTTAGATAAGAGACGGCGGCAGCGACGGTGACGAGTGATTATCATCGATAGCGCCTACTTCTAAGTTCTGGCAGCCACAAGAGGTGGTGGTCAGCGACGAGAGGTGGCTATGGCGACGAGAGAGGCAGTTTTTTTGGTTTAGGGTTGTTGTGAATCACGGATTGGGAATTTGTCAATTAGGGGGGTGGTGCTGGGCGGCTACACAACAACTATGAGGAGGACAAGCATATATATATATATATATATATTTTATCGATATTCCAATGCTTTACTATTCTGAAAATATTTAGAAATCGGCCAATTCAACAACAGAACTTCAATGTCAATTCGGATCTATCCGAGCTCCAGACCCCAATAGTCATTCATCAAATGCACACACAATAGGAAATCAAATTGAACCTATTTGTCCCACATATAACTAGCCAAAATAAAATTAAGCCAAGACAAGACAAGACAAGCAAAAGCAACACAATTTCCAATTGAAGGAATCATGCAATTGGAAACAGTCATTGTATCGTACAAAACTAATAATTAAGCGTTAAAATAAATATCGAGTCAGGAAAAAAAAATCCTAGTTATTAGTGCAAAAGCAAAGCAGAGGAGCTCAATCTTGAAAGAAAACATGATCAATTGGTCTTGGGGTAGGGCATGGGGAACATTCCGCCGGCAGCAGCAGCCCCACGCGGCAGAGAAAACCCTAGAAACTTCTGCAAATTAGTGCGAATACTGATAGAACACAAGAAGTACAAAAAAACCATGGAACAATCCGTGGAATTGTCTCTTTGTAACCCTTTTGAGACTTATTTTCATCACGATCCCTACCGGCTTAAACGACAATTTGGCCACGACTTTGCTTTCGAAGAGAGAATTCAAGAGAGCAAAGATGACGAACAAGATCAGGGCGACAACGGCACCAGATTTGAACTTGAAGAGAGAAAGGTCGCGGCTGGATTCTTTGAGGCTGGTCTCGACGCGGTCGATCTTCTTGGTTTTGGACTTTTTGTTAGAGATCTTAGTTGGGTTTTCGGTTTTCATGGTCTAGAGCTTCTTAGAGGCTTTGTCGATGGAGAATTTGAGTGATTTGTAAGAGTTGGTGAGGTAGATGAGGATCCAGGAGATGCATTCACAGGCGACGGCGGTGCAGAAGGAGATTCCGACCACCGTGAGGCTGTCTGAATATTTGAGTGATGACAACATTTGGGCAGTGGCCATGCTTTTCTCCCAGCAACTATTTGGTGTATACGAGACTCTGCAAGAGGATGACAAGAAAAATAAAAAACAAGGGTTTTGAGATTTCTAAAAGTAAATAAAGAGGTAAATACAGGGGAAAACAAAAACTAGGCGGGATATGACTTTGTTTTCCCTCTTCTATTTTTACTTTTTAGACAACATTCGACTTTGATAGCATTCTTTGAATGTTTTAATAATTTTAGAAAATATCATAGCAGATTTAAATGCTATGCAATTTAAGAAATTTAATGTTACATTGTAGCATCCTTAAAATGCTATATTATTCAAGCTAGATGCTATAAAAGATAAAATGTTACCTTTTAATATATATTTTTTATAGTATTGTGCTATAAAATGCTGTAATAAAGGTACATTTTATAGCATTCTTAAAAAAAAAAAAAAAATGCTATAATGGCATGCTATTAAAGGTCAAATTTGTTGTAGTGAATGCTCTTAGTGCAAAGAATGATAGATTGTGATGTGTCTAGATGGATAGATGTCTAATGGGTAGTGACAAAGGTAGGGAAATGTAGAGAATGTAAAGAGAGGAATGGTTAGGTGAAGTATTCAAGATTATTGTGTTGAGTTTTTGGATGAAAAAGATAGTCCAAGATTAGAAATTACCAACTCACAAGTATGTGATGTAAACCAAATCATGAATCTAGGAATATATTGATCGAACCAAAATTAGTATGATTTTGACCCTCATTTTCTTCTCCTTTTGCTTGATTCTCAAGCATTCCCCGTGTTTTAATGAAGTTAATAAAGTGTTTCAGGTTTATTTGTGCCACAAGGGCATTTGTGAAGAATAAGAGGAATTTGATGCAAAATGTGCACAAAGTGGAAAAATAAGGCATTGTTGCCCTTTGATGGTGTCGCATTTGGCACACGGCGACAAAAGACATGTTGCAATGAATAATCTAGCTAAAATGCCGCGGTAATGTCGATGTGGCGACCCAAGCGCGAAGAGAAGATTAAATCCTGAAAATCAATCAGGTGTGGCATCACGGTGAATTGTCGCCCTTTTGACACACCACGATAGAGAAGTTGAAACCCAAGAAAACTATCATGTCTTGTGTCGCTGTTTTATGTTGTCATGAGACCAAACAGACGATCACTCTCAAGATCTTAAATCTTCTTATCGCCTTTCCAGTGTCGTTGTTGTCACCACAGCGAAAATGATCAAAACAACCGCGACAATCAAATCGAAGAATCTGTAACCGTCTATCGCGGTGGTGTCGCTGTCTCCAAAAACCGCGATAATACACCGTGACACTCTGCCACCTTAGCATTTTTGGCAGTTAACAATACAGATCCGAGTGCCACTATATATATTCTTCTCTTCCAACAAGCCAAATATATACCATACATTCCAAGCATGAATTTATAGAGTTTTGATTAGTATACTCTCATCCATAATTCCCATCTCAAATTCCTCCATCTCTATACTTGAACTAACCTTTTCCATCCAAAAACTCAACACCAAATCTTGATTACTTCACCCAACCATCCCTCTCTTCCCATTCTCTATATTTTAATACCTTTGTCACTTACCATAAACATCCGGCCACCCATCTAGACACATCCTCATCTTCCACTCTTTGCACTAAGAGCATCTAAGGAAAGGAAGAAGTAAACATTAAAGAAGGAGGCCCAATGGCAATTTCCTTATCTATTACTTTCTTGCTTTTTGATTGTAATTATGTGTAACTAAATCCCTTTTCCAGGGGATAGATGTGAGGAACATTTGGATTTGGGTTTTGTTTAAGCTTTAATATATTCGAATCTCTATTTGTGTTCTATTTATTTTATAACTAGATCTTATACATTGTATGATTGGCATTGTATACCCACTAGCTGATCATATTCTTGTTTAGGATAATTTGTTATGCAATCAAACTTAGATTGACGCCCTTGTGTGATTAAGAACATAGTGAATAGGATAAATTATTGGATGGTATATCAACCCTAATAATCTAAGCCTTGATTTGTAACAAACTGATCTCATCTTGACCCTCTCTCTTTAATCGGTTAGACATTTTGGTGGGAAACTGTTTAGGGTTTATAATGATGGTTTAAACACATCTAAGACTACAGATGGTTAACAAATATGAGTTTGGTTTATTAAGGTAGCTTGAAAAGCATTGCCCATAATCCACTTGCAAATCCATCATTTCCAATCTCTCTTAATTGTTTACATCCATTACTCTTATCAATATTGTTGGGCATTCTATTTTTCCTATAACATTTTGTTACATTTACTTTTTATGCATGTTTGGTGGTTTCTCAAACCACACTCTATCCGATTACTATGATTTACTTTATTGCATTTTTAGATTAGTTAATCAATTCATCATATTATTCTAATTCCATGTGAAATGAATCTTTGCCCACTATTTTACTAAAGTTTTACATCCCAAGAGGATTCTTAGGTGGTTAAACATAGTTTTCAAATGATCATATCAATATATCATTTTTGTTGTGTACAAACGATTGCATCATATATATATACAATTCATCTTGACATTGTAATAACTTGGTAAAAAAAAAAAAAAGCATAGGCAAGGGAGGAGGATTCATATATATATAATATTGTCATGTCTTGAGTCATGGTTTACTCATATTGAAATCAATCAGTTTCGATTATGATGTCTTCTTCTAACCCTAGGTGAATTTGTCACTCCATAGAAAGATTTTTTATTTTATTTTTTAATGACCATAGAAATATTTATGATGTGAGTATTTAAAGAGGAGAAACACGTGAGAGACAAGAGAGAGATAAAATTATCGATGAAGAGGGAAAAAAAAAAAACCTTAAAAGAGGAGAAGAGGAAATATTAATTTGATTTAATTAGGGAATTAATTTGAGAGATGAAAGAGAAAGGAAAATAAATTAATTTGAGAGATGAAAGAGAAAGGAAATAAAAAAGAAAAAAAATTATTAAATCTAAGCGATTCAAATATTATAGATCTAATGGTTGGGAAATCATATCAAAAATTGTGTCAAAAATTGTATATATATATATATATATATATTTACAATCTTTCTATTGTCAGTTCAACCTGACATAAAATAGATCGGGACGAAGAATATGGACCATAGATTATGGATAAGTTTTGACAAGTGCATACACTTTGAGCCAAAGTATGTAAATCTAATAGTTCACATTCTTTGTCCTGATGTATTTTATATCAGGACAAACTGATAATAGAAAAATTGTATATATATAGTCTTTCTACTTAGGGATGACAACGGGTCGGGTTCGGGCTGGTTTTGTAAAATCCAAACCCGCACCCGTAAAAATTTTCCCCACCCACACCCGCTCGCGAACCTGCAAAAATAAACGGGTTCGGGTTCGGGTTTCACCCGCAGGTTTTATACAGGTTAGCAGGTTCGTGGGTCACACCCACCAACCCGCAAAATATATTAATTTATAAATATTTAATATTTAATTATATATATATATATATATATATATACAATATAGAACTCCTTTTTGTTATGGAGAATTATAAATACAATAATATAAAGAATTACCAAGTAAAACTCCAAATGGATATCCAAAGGTAAAACAAATAATCAAGCATTAAATTTATAATATTTTAAATAATAAATATTATATAATTTTTATTTATACGGGTTTACGGGTTCACCCGCGAGTTTGTTTTCCCAACCCGCACCCGCACCCGAACCCGTTGGGATTTTATTTATACGAGTTCACGGGTTCGCAGGTCATAAATTCACCACCCAAACCTGATCCTACAAGGTCGGGTTTGGACGGGTGCCTGCTTGTGCGGGTCAAATAGCCATCCTTATTTCTACTATCAATTCGTCATAATATAAAATATATCAAGATCAATAATGTAGACCATAGATTATAGAGAAGTTTTGACAAGTGACTTTGAGTCAAAGTATGTAAATAGAATGGTCCGCATTCTTCATTTTGATATATTTTATATCAAGACGAACTGACAATAGAAAAACTATATATATATATATATATATTCATTCTTGAAAGAATTACAAATTTAAGTTAATACAGTGAAACTTAACCCATATTTGTATTTTATACACAGTATGTATTTTCCATAGAGATGTCAGAATGGGCATATTGTGTCAAACTGGGCTTCAATACTTTTTTTACAGGTCCAACTATCTTTAGCCTATTTCAAGTGTGCTTTTATCACTCAAGTCTTGCTCAGGCTTACAACCCCTAAAATATTGTATTATTCGTTACAAATTAATTCAAGATTTTTTCCTTTTATTGTTTTTTTCCCTAAGAAATTAAATAATTTGGACAGTCATGAATTAATCCAAGAAATAATTATAACAAATGATTTTATAATTAGATGAAAATTATCAGACTATAAATACTCTTTAATAGCCTTTAAATCCCTTCACTTGTCATTTTTGCACGAATATCATAATACATTTTATACTTTCTTTATCGTAAGAATATGAAGTCTAACATGAATATGGGAATTAGCTAGGTTGGAGAAAACCTCCGGTGCACAGGTTCATATACTAAAGATTTGACATGTGGAATATAAGAATTTTAAAAATATTTAACACAAACAATATTGGAGGGAAGAGAGTAGAAAAGCCAATCGGTTCCATGATTCTATCAATCACTAATCTCAATCAATCATCCATATAAGTTATAAGTTATAACAAGCATTATTAGATTCTAAGTATCGACAAATCACAAATTAAACACCGTATGGTTTTTTGTATTTTAATATTCCAACAAAATAAATAGTGAATTTAAAGTTTAGATCGAGTTTGTTAAAGTGAATTTTAAAGTTTGGAGTTTGTTAAAAGACAAAAACCGTACATAATATATATACAAATTAATTTATTATTATTATTATTAGAAATATTACACACGGTAGCAATGACTCAAAACTAAGACATTGTTAGAATAAATGAACCTTTTTTTTTACCGAACCACATTGGACGGTGATGAAACGTGGCTATATACAAATGATTTAACAATGAATACATTAATTATAATTAGATCATCTTTTGGTAATAGATTAATAGTACCATATGAAGACCATGTGTTTGGGGCAGGGGCGGATCCACTTTAAGGCCATGTGGGACTTATGACCTACCTCAATTTAAAAAAAAAAAATTGATTTAGTTTTTATTTATATATATATTAATTAATTAACTTAATATAGATAATGAAGGGTAGCACAGTTGGTATTATGTTCATTTTCTATTCGGCCGGTGAGGTGTTCTACTCCTACCATTTACACTTTTCAAGCAAATTAAATATCTTTTTTTCTTTAATTCAATTTTATTTTGTAATTTTAATACCTTTTTAATTTACCATCCTTTTCAATTATCTTCTCAGATTTTCATCCCCTTCTAAAACAAAATAATTCACCTTTTCTTCATCCGACAACTTCTTAACTACTTTTAATTTTTATCTACTTAATTCAATTTTATTTTATATTAAAAATTATATATTATTATTTTGAACTTTTATTATTTCTAATAATTTTAATTTGACATACCTAATACATCTAATTAATAAACTATAAAATCTCAAATGTTAATTTATTATATTAAAATAGTCCATCTATTATTATGATTTATTTTATTTTATCCTTAGTATTTTTCTTTATTTTATAATTTTAATGTTTTCAAAATCAATAAATCAATAATTTACCAATAATTATAAAAATAAAAAAAATAAAAAATATGTTTAGTAATATTTATTAATCAATTATTTTTGTGTAAATTTAAAGTGAATTAATTATAAATACAAAAAAAAAAAAAATTCTTATTATAAAATTAGAATGTAATTTATAAAATTAGGAATAAATATTGTAAATTTTAATTGTTTATGTTGTTTTTCTTGTTATTATTATTATTTTTAATATCATGTTTCTTGATTTTATTTATTTATTTATTTTAATTTAAGATTATTTAGTTCATCTTAAGTATGTGTTCTATTCGTTTTATTTTATCTAAATTTCGTTATAACATCAATTTTTCTTTATATATATATAATTCTTTTTAGTGAAAATAAAAATCATTTTATAATTACCTTAATTTTTCAGTATATATATATATATTTTATATAATTGTTATTTTGTTCAAATGCCCCACTTGATTAAAATTTTTAGATCTGCCACTGGTTTGGGGTCTATTTTATATGAAAGCTTGAATCATGGGAATTGGGATATATTATATGATTTTATAATGAATTTAATTGTGATCTTTTTCCTATATTATTAGAGTAATTATCTGTGCGTGTTTGTAATAATGAGCCTTGTCATGTGTGTGTCGATTATAAAAGGATAAAAATAAAATTGTCTTTGAGTCTATATATACTCTAAATGGTTTCTAGTAATCAGAAAATATAAGATTGGTTACACAGATACCATGATTTCATCTTTGGTTGCTGTGGTGTAATAAATTAAAGAGTATTTAAAATGTTGCTAGTACAATTCTTTTGTCTAAAATCACTTATTATATTATTTGAGATAGTCAAATTTCGTTAAGATAATGATTTCATGATCTTTCTCAACAACTTCTTATATATTCATGACCAAAACTTTCAATATCAAGAATTGAACTTTAATGTGGTATTCAAAGCAAGACATTCACATAACAAATTATCATAAAAAAAGGAATTTTTGAAAGACATAAACTGATTATGAGAAAGACAGTGAAAATGGACACAGATAATTTGAAAATGGCATTTGACCTTTTTTTGGCCAGGTTTCCTTCCTTGAGACACACATAGGAAACAGTTCCTGTAGAATCTGAAGCAGTTAACTAGATATCTTGTTACTTTACACTAGTGTGTTGTGTCCACACTTTTTATTGCAATAACCTTGTAAAAATAAGAAAATTTTCCATTAGAAAAATCACATATATTCACCCTACCATCCAATTTTTTTTTTTTATTTAAATAATCTAAAAAATGTAATTTTAAAAAGAGAAAAAAAAAAAAATGAAAATGATGGATCCATTTGTCCATCTAAAGGTGGACAGTGTATCTATGAAGATCCAATCTAGATTTTCACCAGATACAATTCCGGATCTCCATGAAGATTCGGAAGGAGTATATCCGTAAATAATGACTAATATGTTAAACTAGAGATGTTTTTATTTTGGATAACACTTGGGTGCTGACCGGTCAGTATCTTGGGTGCTGACCAACCAATGGTTAGTTGCCACGTAACCCAAAGTAAGGAGAAAAATGTAAAAAATGTAAGAGTTTTGACTACGTGACAACATCCAATTGGGTGATTAGTATACTTGGGTAATGACTAGTCAGTACCTAAGCATTTTCCTTTTATTTTCATTCCTTAATTTAAGGAAGGACAAAAACTAGGGCTGATTACACTAACAACTAGTGAGGTTTGTCCTTTTAATAATAAAAGGTAAGGTTTCTATGGTATTACACAAATCTGCTCTCCATCACTCAACATTAATTAGTTAAATTATTAGTTTGATTACCTTTGACTTTCTATAAATGACCAAAAAGTACGTATTATATTGTGGTTGCCAAAAATGGTCCATGGGCTCAAACATTAAAAGGCTCAAATCTTCATGCTAAAACTAGTCCAAGCCCACATAGTTCGGATCGACCCAACTCTTGTGTTAGCAGAACTTGTCCGTTTGAAAACCAAGTCAAAGATTTCAGTTACAACAGGTGGGTAACGGTTAATTCAAAGGAAAGCAAATCTCTCCAAGAATCACGCCCACTAGCTAGTAACTGATGAAGTGAACGTTGGAAGAAGGGTCTTGGCCTATAAATAAGAAACACAAAATCACAATTGGTCACTCTAAAACTCTTAAACAAAAACAAAGCATACAAGTGTCTTGAAGCTCTGATCAAACTCATTCCGGTCATCGAAATTCGATCTAAATCATAGCCATGAATTATGTACAATCATTGCTCAGCCCAAGCATGTCTAAGGCTAATAATCTAACACCCACTTTCATTATTCTCTTCTATCTTTGCTTTCTTCCGTTGTTATTTTGCAGGTTCGACCAAGGAGACAATGAATTTCGTTCGACGCAGGCTAATTGAGGAGACGGCATCCCCTGTTCAACCAAGTTGCCTTGGGACAAACATAGATCCAACTTGATCCACATAATTCGTAGGATGACCCCCTATAGTTTGGCGCCCATCACAACTTTACAAACGAGCTAGTCGTCAAACCAATTGTGAAACAACTTTCCAACATGTTTGGGGATGGGAGCACACCAACCGTCGAAGAGCAAATCGCTGCATTGATTGCCTAGATGACTGCAAACGCAAAAAAACCGTGGGCACTCGAAGCATAAAATGTTGCAATCCGAGCAACGAATGGTGAGCTACGAGCCTTGATCAACAGAGTAGCACCTGACAATACGACGTTTGAGTGCCCTGTCACAGCTCCAAATAATGAACATGTGGTTAATAAAACAGCTCTGATCGCACCTATTGACCCTGTAAGACCAGACATGAATCCCAATGTCGGACATGATCAATGAACGCCCCAGATGGCACGAGTCAAAATCAACCTCAACAATTTGTCGATCCGGAATGAAATGTCGGATAGGCAGGACCCAACAATGGATCTACAACCTGAAAATGTTCTAAGAAGGCCCGTGTCACTCCAATCAACATCGGGATTGGTAAAACTTGGATATGATCTACATTTATTTGCTAACTCTGAACTTTCTCCCAGGTTTGTAGAGATTGAAGCCCTTATCCAAAAGATACCAGGAGTCCCAGCTTTAATAAAGAAAAGCACAACGAACAGCTTCGCCGATTTGCCCTTCGTCGACACAATTGCCCTCATCGAGATGCCCAAAAAATTTAGCTTCCCAAACAAGAAGAAGTACGAAAGCACGACGGATCCAGATGACCATATAGCATAGTACAAACAAAGGATGTTTACTGCGGTAATCCCACTCGACCTAAGAGAAGCGTGCATGTGCAAAGCTTTCAGGTCCATCCTTAGTGGCCTAGCTTTACAATGATATACAAACCTACTTAACAATTCCATTACCTCTTTTGTACACCTGACAGATACATTCGTGGAACAATTTGTGAGTAGTCGCAAAGTAGAAAAGCAGTCGAACGACTTATTTACTATAACACAAAGACACTGCAAAAATTTGAGGACTTATGTCAGACGCTTCAATAGAGAGAAAGTGCAGATCCCATATTGTAACCAAGTGACCGCCATCTACACCTTTAGAAAAGGCCTCAGGTTCGATTCTGACCTTTATAAAGAACTCACTAAATATCCATACAGGACAATGGAAGATGTGTTGGCAAAAGTATGGGTCCAGATCAAATAGGAGGAATACAAAGCTAACTTCGTAGGTAAAGTCAACAACTACGCGAATAGAAGAAATGTACAAGTCGAAAGGTGGTCGAATGATAGGAGATCAGAACCTTACCCGACCAAAGATCGACGGAACACTCAGCTAAGGCATGATGGTCCAATCGATCAAAGGTCGTACATGCGTGATCACCTAAGGTATAATCGACCATATATCCAAGTACCAGAATACAATCTCAACATCGAACCGGTCGACCTCGTAGTGATGATGAGAGAGATAGGTAAAACAATCAGAAAATGAATGCACCCCTAGAGCATCGAGAAATGATGCTTCGATGAGAGTTCCATTGGGATCATGGTCATCGAACGGAAGATTGTGTCACCCTCAAACTAGAAGTTGCAAAATTCGACATCTGTAAGAATCCCTGACGGATAAGAGGAAGTAAACTCTCACCCGACAAGATAAAAAGAGGAAGACCAGTTCGAACGACGATCCACCAAAGCCACCCTAACAAGACAGAGTAATCAACTACATGGCAGGTGGATTTGAAGTCAGTGACGTAATTTACTCTGTGGTGAAAAGGCATACACGACAAATGTCGAATGCTGAAATTTAACCCGACATGGAACATCCTTCAAAGATCAATAAGACCGTCACCTTCAAATCCACAAGCAAATCAGATTTGTTTTCTCCTCACCATGATGCACTTGTTATTTTATTACATATTACCCACTGCTTAACAAAACGAATTTTAATCGACAATGGTAGTTCATGTAATATATTGTTTAACAACGCCTTAAGAGAAATGCAGGTCGATGAATCCAAACTCAGTCGCCGAAAGACCATGTTAACAAGGTTCAGCGGAGAGCAAAAAAGTACTTTAGGCAAAATCGTTCTACCGGTCTACCCTAAATGAGTAAACCTCTACATCAAATTCCTAGTGCTCAATTGTCAATCTTCATATAATGCAATCTTGGGTAGACCATGGATACACGAGATGAAGGCGATCCCGTCAACATACCACCAAATGATCAAATTCCCTACTAGATGAGGAGTGCGAGAAATCAAAGGTGAACAGAGAATAGCAAGAGAATGCTATTAAAACGCTATGAAGAAAAAGAAAGAGGAATTATAGCAATTACAGGAGACCAGAGTCAAGCCAACCCCAAATAAGCCAAATATGGAAGAACTCGACTAGGTGTCGATCGACCTGGATCAACCTGAATGTAAAGTCTTCATTGGATTCAAACTACCAAAAGAGATCTACGAACAATTGGTGGATTCCTTGAAAGAACGATAGAGTAATGTTTCCTAGTCACATTCAGACATAGTCGGTATCGACCCAAAGGTAATAGTTTATCGATTGCAGGTAGACTTAGATCAAAATGATAAAGTGAAGCAACGAGGGAAATTTTCTCTAGAAAGGAATAAAGTGATCAATGAAGAGATTCAGAAGCTGTTCGACATCGAATCAGTTAGAAAAGTGAAATACCCCGACTAGTTAGCAAATGTCGTTGTCGTGAAAAAGAAGAACGATAAGTGGCGCAGTTGCATCGACTTCACAGACCTTAACAAGGCATGTCCCAAATATTCATTTCCACTTCCCCACATCGACATGTTGGTCGACGCTACAACAAGACACGAGCTATTCAGCTTCATGGACGCCTACTCTGGCTGTAACCAAATCCTGATGCATCTTGATGACCAAGAGAAAACTGATTTTGTCACTAAACGAGGTATCTTTTGTTATAAAGTTATGCCCTTTGGTTTAAAAAATGTAGGTGCAACCTACCAACGACTAGTCAACAAGATGTACGCCAAGATGCTTGGGTCGACAATAAAGGTCTACATCGATGACATGTTGGTCAAGTCCATAATAGCTCAACAACATATCGAGCACTTGAGACAGTCGTTCGATGTACTCGACCAATACGGTATGAAGCTAAACCCTACTAAATGCTCTTTTGGTGTGTCGTTATGGAAATTTGTAGGCTATCTAGTCACTTAGAGTGGTGTCGAAGCCAACCCCGACCAAATTCGATCAATACGAGGAATCAAATCATCTAGATGAGTCAAAGACGTGTAGAAACTCATATGTCGCGTAGCAGCGTTGAACATATTCATCTCCAAGTTGTTCGAATGTTGCTACCCTTTCTTCAACACAATGAGAAAGAACAAAGCTTTCAAATGGAATGACAACTGCAAGAAGGCGCTACAAAACTTGAAGACATACTTGACCTCACCTTCGTTGCTGTCGAAGCCAAAAGACAATGAGTCGTTACTCATATACATGGTTGTATTCGACACAACTGTAAGTGCTGTATTGATTAGAGAGGAGAATGACGTACAACATCTGGTATATTACGTGGGTAAAGCGTTACTTGACGCAGAAACCCGGTACAGTCGACTGGAAAAATTAACACTGGCTCTTGTTGTAGCAGCATGCAAGCTAATGATCAGGGTATAAAGTACCTATTTTATACCTCTAATTCCTATTACTTTATGCTCTTTTTTGAAGTAAAACCGTGTATGTAATGGATTAAATAAGTTTTTCAGGTAAATAGAGGAATTTAGTGGCATTTTGGTAATTCTAGTGAAATCAGGGGCTAAAGTATAATATTCGAGACATTTATTGATTATTCTGTGAGTAAGGAGAAGATCAGGAGTACAAAGTGATATTCTCCAACAATAGTCAGCGGCAGCGCCATGTCACACGCCAAAACGGCGTCGTTTTGGACCCGCTTGCAACAACGTGACATAATGCTGATGTCAGTCATCTTCTTCATGTAGTAACCCGACTGTGACCCGCGTGGAGCGACTTGACCCGGTCGTTCACTTGATCGTTCCCACCTGTTTTCTGGCGGTTTTTCCGGCCAAACTCTGCCTAGATCGCCGGAAATCCTTCTTCTAGTCACGTTGGTACCACTTTGAGCCTCCCATGCTGAAGCTTCTCTTACCTCAAAGTCCTCCAAGACTCCATGGATGTACAAGCTTCAAGCTCACCAGCTGAGAGCTCTTTCCCGTGAACCAGGAATGCTAAACCAGTGGAATCTCTGTGGTTTCATGCCAAGAGAAGGAACCCGTGTAGTAGAACGTATGAACTCACGGGAACACGTCTGAAATCCGCCGCGATTTCCTCTTGCGGGTTTAAACCCGCTAGAGCAGGGGAATAAACCCTCGAGTTTGTCGATTCAGAGGGATTTTGATGTCTTTTCACGTCCAACCTTGCCCAAAACAGTTCCCTATATAAATATACCTCCTTTACCAACAAAAACACAATCCCTAATATCCAACATTTACACTGAATAGCTTAGAATAGCCAAGAACACCAACCTTAGCTTGTAAGTAGAGTGTAGGGTGGTTTTCCAGCCACCAATCTTGATCCAAAGATTCCACACATTGATTCCAAGCTTGGGAAAGCAAGAGGAGTTGAGCTAGCTTGAAGACTACACCAAGATCATGGGGTTGTCTCTATTGTCTCTCTTATTTCCTTAGTTTGTTGTTAATGTGTTATAAAATAGCTATGTTAATGATTTGGTGTATAAATGTGTTAATATCTATAAGACTAGTTGTATCTATTAATTGAATTGAGCTTTAATAGATGTATGCTTGTTAATTGATTATCCAATTGTTAACTTGCAAAATAGAATTACTTGATTAATGCAAACCTTGCTTAATTTAGTTAACCTATCATTAAAGTGCTTAATTGTTATCAACTAGTAATTAGGTATTTGCATGATTCACAACTTCCATAACATATCTCATTATCACTCTTGCATAACCCTTGCATTAGTGGTAATTAGTTTAGTTAGTTAGTTAATTTAGATAATTGTTGTTGGTAAGCTTCGTTGATTAGTTAGTTAATTGCCTAAGGGAGTGACAACCCATAGTTGTAGTTGATTTAGTTAATTTAGTGGTAATTAGATTAAGGCTTTCTTAGTGTAATCTTAGATTAGTTAGTTAATTTACTTGTGACTACCTCCATTTACTTTTATTGCATGTATTTAGTGTAAATATATACTTTATATATAGCTAAGACCTAGAACCGATAAAAGGTAGCATACCTCCTCGTGGTATCAATACCCTTACTTATAGCCATTATACGCGTCTAACGATTCGTATACTTGCGAAGAGTGAAAACACTCGCGTGCCCTATCATCTGCACAGTTTATAGAACTATCGCGCGAGCTATCAAGTTTATGGCGCCGCTGCCGGGGAGGCGTATTATCTTCTGTTAATTTTAGTGTTAGTTTTATTTTCGTTGTTTGTAATTTAATTTTTTATCGTTCATATCGTATCTTGTTCGATTTGATTTTTGTTTGTTTGGTTTTTCAGGATTCAGATTAGCATGGAGAACCTTACCATTGTGCCTGTTACTCAGAGGCTAATGAAGGACTTTGCTTTGCCAATTATGGGAGCTCAATCGTCAGCGATTCTGTTAAGTGATTTGCAACAGAGCTACAAGTTGAAGAGTTCTCATTTCAACATGCTTCTATTGTTTCGAGGTGAAATGAATGATGATTCCCTTTAGTTCATGAAGGAGTACTAGAATGCCGTGACTACCATCCGACTCGGAGAGCTCACAAAGATCAGTTGAGGATGAGATGCTTCCCGTACTGCATGAAAGATGAGGCAAAGAAGTGGCTATTGGCTCTACACGCAGGTTCATTGACTGCTTGGGAGGTGGTAGAGACCAAGTTCTTCTTAAGGTATTACCCCTCTTAGAAGACACAAGAAATTCATGGCAAGATAGTAACCTTCGAAGAAGAACCAGAGGAAGCCTTCCATGAGACTTGGGACCGTTACAAGTTACTTAATGCACAGTGCTCGCATCACATGTTCCCCTTCGTCCTGCTAGTACAATGTTTCTATGATGGATTGACGGGACTCACACAACCCACGATTGATAATGCTTATGAGGGAGTAATGAGGGAGAAAACAGCTAGCGACGTATTTGCCGTTTATGAGATGTTGGGCGAGAATTCCCAACAACGAAGTGGAAGGAATGGTTCTCATGAAGAGAAAGCCAAGGCGGAGTTAGAAATGCAATCGGGAGACTTGTCACAGGATATGAAGAACCTCATAGCACACCATGGGCAACAACCGGTAATGGGAGAAGTACAAGCCGTGTTTTCGTATCAAGCAAGCAACAATCAAGGATGACAAGACCATTATTGGGGCAGCCAAGACAACCTCTTATTCATTGAGCAATGGTTTAGTAGCCTAAGAGAATCTGTAAAGATAAAGGCACTAACCAGTCTTCGAAGTGGTGAGGTGAATTCACGAGAGGTCGAAGAACCAGAGTTCATTTTTAAATCCTTTATAGGAAAATATGACCGCTTAGATGAATATATGCGCATATTAGAGGAGGTGTTCGAGGAGGAGTATAGAGAGTATGAAAAAAAGGTAGTACAGGTTGCACAAGAGAGCAAAGAATTGATAAGCCAAGATGTAAACTTAGAGATGAGAATCAATTCGCTTGAGAAGGAAAATGACTCATCCTTAAGAGAGATTGAAGAACTTAAAGATGAATTGGCTCAAAGAGTATGGATAATGCAAGTCGACATCGAAGCAAAAGATGAGGCTTTGGACATAATGAAGAATAGGGAACTTGACAACGTTGCGAAGCTTGCAAAGGCTAAGCAAGAGTTGAAGGCAAAGGATAAGGAAGTGATCCCATTTCCTATAGATAAGCTTGACTTGAGTCAAGGAGCTTCAAGTGCCATGGTCACCAAACCTAGTCTCAAGAAAGCCATAACCAAGAGCAAACAAGTTCCACCTTCACCTCCACAAAGATTAAATGACAAGCAACCAGTGCAAGAAGTCCTCAAGAGACCTACTCCAAAGTTGGCCCCAAGGCAAGACAAGATCAAGCAAGCCTCCAAGCAACCAGCAACAAATTAGAAAGGTACAATCTCTCACTTTAGTCCCATTTGTTACAAGTGCCACATTATAGGCCATATTGGATCTCAATGTGCCAATATGAAATGACAATGTGTGACAAATGTGAGTCATAGGATTGAAAAGTTGGTCGTTAAATCCATATGGATCGACACGACCAAGCTTGAAGGACTCAAGAGGAATGGACCTCTTTGGGTCAAGAAAAGTGAGAATGGATATGTTGTGGTAAAGCCGACCATCTTTGATGGTGGTTAGGTGCTTGAATTGTATGAACTTTTTGATATGTTTGTTAATGTGCAAAAATTTCAAGTTTAAGGAAAGGATGAACTTAATGGACATTCATTTTTATTTAAATTTTAGGACTTTTTTAGTTTGTAATTATTTTAAACAATTCTCAGTTTAGTGTTTAGAGTCTAGAGTCTTTATTTATCGACTTGTGATGTTGCATTTGTGTTTAACCACAGATATGAGATGCATGGAAATAGATAGGTTTAGGGGTTATACTCCTTACTTATATCCTTGCATAGCATATATTTGTGGTGTTTTTTATGTGTTTTTGTGTGTGCAGGCTATGGAATCAGGGAGAAGGACTAATAGGCTAAGAATGCCTACAGCAGGATGAGTCCACGGGATTATTCCTGCTCAACAAAGCCGCAGGGTTCTCTTAGAACCTTGCACGAGATACGTTTGCAGGATTGAAGGGATGAACCCGTGGGAAGATTGAGGATCCTTTGAGATTCAATCCGCGAGCATAAGCCCGCTGGCCAGAAGGCACAAAGCCGAGGCGTTCTCTGCGGAATTTCCGCTTGACAAGTCCACGGGAATAAACACGCGGAATAGAAGGAGCAAAACCTGCGGCCAATTCTGGATTCCTCCGTGAGAAGAGACCGCCGGAAGAAACCCGCAACACAAAGCCGTGACACACATCATGCACCAAAAACCATACCGCAAAGCCACCCCATCCTAGAAAGGTCCAATCCTTTACTTTTAAGCTTTTACTTCAAGTTAATATCTCATGTTTAGCTTAAGAGTGTGAATTGGTTGTTTTTGCCTAGTGACTAAGATTGGTTGTTGAAATGTGATTAGTGGTGGATATTTAGGATTGTAAATATGTGTGTACATGTTAGTTGTAGATATTAGGATTGTATACTATGTTATTGTGTATTTTTGTTTTTGTTTTTGTGTTTTTATTCAAACCTTGCGAATTTCATGCAACAAATAATGAAGCCGAATACGAAGCACTAATTGCCGGGCTCGACCTTGCAAAAAGTTTAAATATATAAAGCATTCAAGTACAAAGTGACTCATAGCTCGTCGTTCGACAAATGAATGGTTTGTACGAAGCCAGAGACCAAATAATGACAACGTACTTAGAGAAAGCCAGGCAACTGACAACGTACTTAGCAAAAGCCAGGCAACTGCAGTCAACATTCGATGAGTTCACCATATAACAAATACCAAGGTCAGAAAACACCCGAGCAGATGTAGTGGCAAGCAAAGGATCAACAACAACCCAATGGTACAAAATCAATACTTGTCGTACACCTTATGTCGCCGATAATTCAAGAGAACAAAATAATCGCACCAGTCAACCAAGGAACAAGCTGGATAGATCCTATTCAAAATTATCTACAAGCTGATATCCTACTAGGGGATAGATTCGATGCGAGGCAGATAAAAGCAAAAGCCATAAAATTTTGCATTTCATACGGTAAGCTTTATAAAAAGTCATTTACAGGACCCTACTTGAGATGTGTAACATCACAAGATGATGCAGCCATCAAATACGGTACAGCAAACAAAGGTTTGGATTTCATGGAGTGGGGAAATCGACTCAAAGACGAAGGGTGCGGAAAGAAGGAAGCAAAGACTCGGAATGGTCGAAACTGTCAGAATGGATGAATTTCGGGGGCCTTTTCAGAAGGCAAACGAACTCAAAATAGACAATATAATATGTTTACGGAAAGCCCAAGACAATCCCTACAAATGTTATGAAGACTCTGTCTTCTATAACAGGCTGCAGCATAACCAATTTTGGCCATCTAGTTTGTTGCGCGAAGACATGAGCTGGACGAGAGCTGGTCGCCATGAGCTGGACGAGATGATCCGGGCTGACCTTCGTGGACCTCTACATAGAGCATATGAGATCGGATCGTCCATTATAATATATTTTCGGAAAGCCCAAGACGAGACCTACAAATGTAATGAAGACTTCATCTTCAATAACAGGCTGCATCATGTCCGAATTTGGCCGTTAAGTTTCGTGCGCGGCAAGACAACTGTTGCTTTAATTATTATTTCCAATTATCGTCATGATTCGATACGAATATTTTATTTCCTTTTAGTTTATATGTAATTAGGTTATTAATTATTTTATGATTTGATTTTATTAAATCAAATCCAATTTCCTTTTTAGATAGGTTTTATGATTCTTTTGATTTTTAGGAGATTTGATTTCTTTTCCATTTGGGATTCTTTTCCCGATTTGGTTTATAAGTTTTATAATTCTTTTCTTGTTTAGGAATTTTAGGAGATATAGAATCCTAAGAGATTTGAGTTTCTTTTATTATTTAAGTAGCTTGTATTAGGGTTTGAGAATTAGCTTTTGATTAAATAAAATTCAGAGATGTTTCTCAACTATCCAATTACATTATCCTTCGTGTGCGAAGTCGATTATCGTATTTGAAGCCTAATAATCCGGTATTCGTGCGCAAATCAACGGAGCGTTAGTAGGGTTTGTTTCCAGTATTCGTGCATGAATCAATGGATCCAACTCGTTGTTTCTAATTGTTTTCTTGCAGGTTTTTCTCGACAGAGTTTCCGCTACATCACAAGAGGTGTACGACGTCCTCAAAAGCCTTCATTACAAGGAATGTGGAAATCACTTTGGCACTCGAAGCTTATCAAATAGAGCCATCACATCCAGATACTACTGGTCGACAATGCAGTATGATTCCCAAAATCATGTTAAGACCTGTAACAAATGTCAAAGGTTTGCTCCAGTAGCGCACCTCCCCCCAGGTAGGCTAAACTCAATTTCAGCTCATTGGCCTTTTATGAAATGGGGAATGGACGTTGTAGGTAAACTCCCTTGTAACACCTGGCGGTGTTGTCAACATGTTAGTATTAATAGACTACTTCACCAAATGAGTTGAAATCGAAGCATTCCAACAAGTACGCGACATTGAGGTATGCAATTTTGTTTCGAAAATATAATTTACAGGTTTGGAGTCCCTTGGGAAATCGTGATCGATAACGGATCCCAGTTCATTTCGTAAGACTTCAAAAACTTCTGTGACAAATATGAGATAAAACTAAGTTTCTCAACACCAAGTTATCTATAAGACAACGGGCAGGCAGAATCGACAAACAAAACCATCGTCAACACACTGAAGAAGCGTCTGGAAGCAAAAAAAAACAAATTGTGGAAAAACTCCTAGAGATACTTTGGTCATACAGAACGACTCCCCGTCGATCGACAGGAAAAACTCCATTCTGGCTTGTCTATGGTTCTGAAGCGGTGATCCCAATAAAGACGCGACTTGTGACGACTCGGAGCGAAAACCCAAATGAGGAGCTAAACAACTTGGAACTCACTTTCAAACTGGAACACCTAGACGAATGTCGAGACCGTGCCGCTCTAAGAATACAGTCATACCAGCAAGAGGTCGCTCGACATTATAACAAAAAAGTAAAGACCAAAGTATTCAAGATCAATGACTGGGTACTACGAAGAGTCTTTCAAAATACCAGGGAAGAAGGAGGGAAAAAACTGGGCCCAACATAGGAAGGCCCTACCAAATAACTGATATAAAGGGGCAAAGGGTGTATAAGTTGCGAGGACTCGATGGACGAGAGGTACACAACAGCTGGAATGCCTTACATTACAGTACCATTTCTAAACTTATCTATTTCCATATTTTTTTTTATTTACGCTATTAAATATTCTATGAATCGACATTCAATACTGACGAATCGACACAAGGAGTAATGATGAAAACTTAGTGTAAATAAGTGCAAAATTGAGCTCAAAAAAATAAAAATAAAATAACCTTACATTTCGCTTTTCAAATGCTGTCAACATCGACAAGTAATAATTTACTATTGCAGGAACGATATGACAACCTGCATTCAAGGAATTACAAGTGATCAATTTAGATTTAATACAACTCCCAATATCTTTATTTTGATATCATATACAAGGAGTTAGAGGAATAGTACTAGGGACAAATGTCGACCCAATAAAGCATGTACGTGATTTCTTATGTAAAAGGTCTTATCAACCCAATAATGCATGTACACGATTTCTTATGTATTTCTTATGTAAATGGTCGTGTCGACTCAACTATGCATATACGCAATTTCTTATGTAATAAAAGGATGTGTCGACCATATTGCCATATATGCGATTCTGGATATTAATGAAACGTTGCGTCGATCATACTAAACATGTACACGGCTCAATATTAAAGGTTGTGTTGACCCAATCACGTTTGCAAGAGTTTACAGGCTTGTCTCATGTAACCAATTATAAATCAAAATTATACGAACTCCATTACATGATGGTCGAGTCGTCTTCACAATGATATCAAATCAAGTAAACTTCTCATACATAAAAGAATATCAAAGCAAAGGCAAAACAAATCAGAAATAAATAAGGTCGATTTGACCTGATCATTCAACAGGTTACATAGATAAATCGACATAAGAAATTATAGACAGTACACCCGTTCGACATAGATAGAAATTAAAGCTAAAACAAAAAAAAAGTTATAAACTCTGGGTCGTTTCGTCGATGGAGACATTGGGATCCATAACGTTGTCGAGGCCCTTCTCAACTTACTCTTCCTCATCTCCTACTACCTCAACTGGAGACCCTTCAAGCCTAAGACGCTCCATCTCATCATACATGTCGATCTCCGTTTGCATCTCGATAGGATCCCAGTTCACATGCTAACCAAATATATATTCCTTGAAAAGCTCCGCCCTAGCCTTACTCATGGCCTCAGCAGAGATAGACAGAAGTTATCCATTCAGCCTAGCAATTTGCTGCTCCTGCTCTACAACTGCTGCATTAGCCCTCTCCAACTCATTACGACGTCAATCACCCTCATCCTTTGATGCCCTCAGTTCTTCCTCAAGAGTAAGATTTTTCTTCTCCAACTCTTTGTAGGCCTTGTCAAGTATGCCCCCTTCCTTCCTAATGGTGTCGTTCGCCTTCTGAATCTTTGCGCATCTTTCTCTAGTGATCTTATATTTGTCGTGAAGATGCATCTACGCTTGCAAAGCCTACAAAACAAATGTCATATCATGAACTACCCAAAACTCAACAATGAAAAATGAAAACTTAGAAAATAAAACCAATTTACTTGAAATGTTTAGAGAAAACTCGCCTCTAACGCCTCCTTCGTCTTTTTTCCCTTCAGATAATCCTCATCAACAAGAAAAAGAAGGTCGCTCAACTTTCCTAGGAAGCTGCTAGGCTCCTTGTACGCTGACACTCCTAGAGGGAACAATACCAATATTGAGTCGAGGGTCGACGAGGCTTCAACAACCGACTTCCCTTTTGGTTCGACCTTAGTACTCTTTTTACTATCATCAGCTGTCTTTATTTTCTTCTTGGGACTCGACTCTAGAGATGAAAGAAAGACATGCTTCGATATATCAGCCGACCTCTCCTTCGATGCCTCCGATGCTTGCTTCTTCTTGGCGGTAACTCTCTTCTTGCTTATGTTCTCTTTGAGAACCTTCAACGCTTCAGTGGAATCCGGCATGTTGAACTTCGCGCTAGACATCGAGATCACTGCGAAACGATGTTCGACATCATTAATAGGCGTTAGAAATTTCATATCACATTGCAGAATATCAAGACTCCTTCTAATCCAAAAATACGACACGAAATCCTTCACGTGAGGATACAGTGCTCTCGAGATATTCAACGTCGACCAGCGCCATAAGCTACTAGGCCTAAGTTTACCTTCCATAAGTAATACTCTCCAACTCCTTTCTTCAGCAGGAATGGCTAGGATGCTTTTAGTACGTTCAGGTGCCTCGTCGCACAACGACTTACTCTCTGCACCCTTTATTTCTACATAGACAGTTAGACTTGTCAATACCAAGGGAAACTTTAAAAGAAAATTTTCTAAACGACAGTGGTAGTCAGTACTCACCATATTGGTTCCAAACACACCGATAGCGAAACTCCTACCTCACCCAAGGACCGTCGATCGAAGGACCTTTACCAAAAAAAAAAGGTATCCTTCTAATGTCGTTCGTTGGTCCCCAGGTTAGCAATAAGCTGAGTGACTTTAGACCTAGGTATCAACATATAACGACCTTTATCACATACGTGCTCCTTCAAGTAGTAGTTATGTAGGAGACACCCCAATCCAAACTTCAACCCATGTCTCTCACAGTGAACATTTAAACTCAAGAGTATCCTCCAACTATTTGGCATCAATTGGCCAGGAGCTATATCGTAGTACAATAACATACGTCGAGCCAATGAAAGAACTAGGAATCTAAACCCCAGACGAAGGATATACTCATAAAAACACATCCACCCCGGGTATATCCTAATCCGCCCATTCATATTCCTTTGGTGCACGCAATTCGATAGACGCGAGAATTCCATAAATTGTTCGTAAATGACCCATGCCGTTATCCGTAAGCATGCTTGCTGGACAATCATTAGATAGAATACCTAGCGAATGACCTGAAGTAGATTGCTCTGCAACATCTATGTGCTCCGAAAATTCAACTCGTTGCGTGACGGCACGCACAACCCCCTGCTCTAACATACCAACTTTGTTGATATTTACTGCAATCGACTGGTGTATCAACGAAACCTGTCGATCAACATCTCTAATGTCGCTGTCGACTCCCCATTCGACTTCTCCTTCCAAGTCACTCAGGGTCTAGGTAAAGCATGGAATCTAAGACTGTATCATCGCTCAACATGATATCCCCAAAAGCTAACAAATGCAAAAAATGCACAAGTCAAACCCAAACTAAAACTCTAAAATCAAAGCCTAAGGATAAAAGATAAAAAATCTAGGGTTTCTAAGAACCACCAAAACACTAGGAAAGCTAATTTCAATGCTACTTTGCAAAAACTCAGCCAACCTAAGTCGAACGACTATCAGATTCAGCACCAATTAGACGACACAACAATATTCACAGTGTAAAATGTACGAAATATTGTTTAAATATATCTACAAATCGATGGTATTAAGCATAATCAAGAAAACAATTAAGAACACAATCAAGAACACGTAATATTCTAGATAAAAATATCGTAAATACTCCTACTAGATTCCCTACATAAGCATAAAAGTAAGTTTTGTACAAAACAAACCAAAATAAATAAACTCTTAACCAACCTTTAAAGGAATCGAGGCTAAAACCACAGGAAAATTGATCAAACACCAACGAAGATTTGTGGTATCTCTGCTGAAGAACAAAGCTTTTCAACTGCTGAGAGTTTTTTCCAATGCATAAAAATGAGAAGTCAAAAACTTAGTGGTTAAGTTTTGGTTTATAAACCAAACACTTAACCATATGAGCCATGTGTCACAACTGCTGCAGTTATTTGATAACTATAGTTAGTTCAAAATTTAAAACCCAAATAAATATGCCAAAATTGAGGCATTAAGTCAGCTATCGGAAACTAAATCGCTCCAAGTCCCATCGATTAGACTTCCCTTCTTAACGATGTATGAAGTTGTCGAACGACAAATCACCTCAAAGAACCATCATCAAAATCACTCGACACTTGGTCAACTCACCACTTGACAAGAATGATCCCTAAAGTAATGTTCCTAATACCTGTCTCGAAACAACATCAAGTCTACTGCACGAAACGACTCAACTAAAACCGCTCTCTAAATTTGGTGATCCCTTCTTTAAAGAGTGGGAGACAAATTGTGGTAGCCAAAAATTGAAATTCCCTTAAGTAATATAGTGTATATTATACCTAGGAGAGGGGGGGGGGGGGGGGGTGGTAAATAGTTATAGTCCCAAATTTTTTCCAACTTCAAAATATGTTGATTATAAGAATGAAATGTACACTTGATATGATCTAGCAATTGTATAATATGAGTTAATACATGTGAAAATCAATATACAAGAGATACAATCAATACATGTTATGGAAGATAATGAAAAGTAAAGCAAAAATAAACACAAGTATTTTTATGTGGTAAACCTCAAAGAGGAAATATCCATGGGTTGATAACCACAACCACCGGCAAAGCAATCTACTATATCACACTCAAGGCTATCAACAAATGATATCCACCATAAGATATCAACTCCTAATCTACTTTCAAGGCTTAGTGAACCACCTATTCTACTCTCTATCCAAGGTTTGTCCTACACCTCTAGAGAGAAACTCTATATCCAAGACTCTCAAGCCTCTAGGATGATTTCCTTACTTAGCTATTTAGATCAACAAGATCGTAGTAAAGCTTCCCTAGCTCAACCATCCGGAGTGTCACATTCCTAGCTAAGACTTTTGCATGATTATCCAGACCACATGTCCTAGTCAAGTCTTCTTGCTCTAATCAAAGCTTCACTCACTTTAAAAAAGACTTTAACCTTTCCACAAGGCAATGATCTAAGTGATGCAAATGATGCAAGAACAATCAAATAAAGCAAGATGATCAATCAAGCTCTATGAATATGTTCAATGATAATTTAGAATATGCTTTCAACAAACAATCATAAATGTATCTAGACATATGAATCAATAAGAACAAGATATGAATATTTAATATATCACACAAAAATCTTAGTTCTTAGATGATGAAATTTAACCTAGAAAATAACATGAGGCACATCATATACAACATTTCTAGAATCAATTTCAAGATTAGTCAAGTTTAGCTAAATATGTTCAATTCAGATCACAAGGTTAAATCTCAACAATCAATAGATCAACCACCAATAGAATATGATCTAACAACATTCTAAACATATATTATCTATCAATTGGGAAGATTAAAAAGAGATGATCAAAAGATGAAGTGGGAAGAAGAAGAAGTTTCACATACAAAAGTTGAGTCACGAACTGAAATCAGCTCACTGCGAAAAATCACGAACTCAAATGACTCTGAAAATGCTTAGGGTTTGTAGTTCTCTTCAAGACCAACAATTTAGGTTTTTGAATCACTTAATTTCGATTTAGCATGAGCAGTTCTTTTCTCCTCAGTGCGTCCTGATATAACTCCATCAGTGTGTTGCATGTGAGTTATAGATTATGGAGAACTTTTGACAAGTGCATACATTTTTAGTCAAAGCATGTAAATCTAATGTTCCACATCCAACGCACTGATGGAGTTATATCAGGACGCACTGACTTGAAAATTTTCCTTAGCATGAGAGAGTTATGATCAAAATAAGAAAACAAAAATTGAGAGAAAATTTCTAATGTTCTTTCTTTTTCAAATGTTCTTCTTACATGTTTGGAGGGAAGGAGGAAAGTATTTAAAAGAGAGAAAGAGGGAAAATGGGCAGCCAATCAAGTCATGCCACCTCAGCTCCACCTATGGACCACGTGTGGCACACGTGGGCAGAGAGGTTTGCTGGCCGTGTGACACATGTGGCCTCCAAGCTTGGTCGTTGGCCACGCTTGCTCCTTTCGTGTTCTTCAGCTGTATTTGGGCATCTGAACACCGAATTATTATCTGTTTTCGAATTACGAACCGTGACTCCCTCAGGCACAACAAAAACTATAAAACTTTACAAAAGGGTTGAGAATTCATCTCAGAAAACGACGACGAAAATAACTCAATGAATAAGAACGCAAAGTAGCGTAGCTACATCGTTTGGACTCGAAACGTAATGAATGAGTAACCGAAATGACCGGCACTCAATAAGAAATTATATGAGATCATGTTCAAGTCCAAAATACAACAAACACAAACAAATAAACACAATGTCACACAAGTATGCCATATCTAAGCGATAGTCATAAAACATGCAAATCTACAATGTTTGTCAATACGAGACCAATGCATGTGCATACTTAAATGTGTGTGAATGTGTTATACCAAATGTTTGTACAACGATGTAGGGACACACATGAATGAATTGTTTATGTGTGTACGCTTAAGCCTTGCAAGAGGAAGAAGTAACTTGATACATTAACATCCATATAAGCGTTTTTCCTCTTGAAGACGATATTTGCATGAGAATTTGCTTTTCTCTTTTGAAGCTTCTTTTCACCAAGAATCACCTAAGAAACAACTATTACAAATATAAAGAGTTTTACAATGAAATCAAGCAACACAAATCAAGGATCTTACGAAAATGGTCCATGGGCCCAAACATAAAAAGGCCCAAATCTACATGCTAAAACCAGTCCAAGCCCACATACTTCGGATTGACCCAACTCTTGTGTCAGTAAAACTTGGCCATTTGAAAACCAAGTCAAAGATTTCAGTTACAATAGATGGGTAACGGTTGATTCAAATGAGAGGAAATCTCTCCTAGAATCAAGCCCACTAGCTAGTAACTAATGAAGTGAACAACGTTGGAGGAAGGGTTTTGGCCTATAAATAAGAAACACAAAATCACATTTGGCCACTCTGAAACTCTTAAACAAAAACAAAGCATACAAGCGTTTTGAAGCTCTGATCAAACTCATTACGACCACCGAAATTCAATCTAAATCATAGCCATGAAATACGTACAACCATTGCTCGGCCCAAGCACATCTACGACTAATAATCTAACACCCACCTTCATTATTCTCTTCTATCTTTGCTTTCTTCTGTTGCTATTTTGCAGGTTCGACCAAGAAGACAACGAATTTTGTTCGACGTAGGCTAATTGAGGTGACGACATACCCTGTTCAACCAAATTACTTTGGGCCTAACATAGATCCGATCCAATCCGATCCACATAATCCGTAGGACAACCCCTTACATATATCATGATGAAAAATAGGAAAAAATTTAAACATTTTGAACAACCTCCACCATGGTATTTAGATGGCTTTACAGGCATCGTCTGAATATAATAATCTACGATTGTGGAGGAGTTCATGAAACCATCTCCATTGGCTAGTTATGGTCAATATATGCAAATTTAATATTTATGATTTTTGTTTTATTTTATAAATTAAAATTTATTTTTTATTATTGAAATGAAATGATAAGTAGTATACCCATAAAGCCATCTCTAATACATGTGCCGATGCTGATGCCAATGCTAAATTTGACACGAAATATAGTAAAATGTTATATTTGACATATCATTTTAGCATTGTACTTCAATGCAAAATTCTATTTGATATTCTATTTTTTATTTTTTAATTATTTAAAATTATAAAAGTTAAGAAATACAACCAATACATTCAATGAATACATTGAATTTTTTTAGAATTGTTTCAATTTCAATTTTTCCGACCAAATTTGTTAAATTTTTATTATTTGAAATTAAAAAAATCAACAAATATGGCTATATTTATTGCTGTGCCAAATTTGGCACAGTTTTTAGCATATGTCAAATTTGGCACAACTTTTAGCATTGCATTGGAGTATTCGTTTTTCACTTTGTGCTAAAATATAGTATTGACACAGTGGCTTAGCATTACATTGGAGATGCTCTAAACCCGTTAAATCATAATAGAAATTGACAAACGGTAATAATCGACTTTAACGATAGGTTTCTTTATAAAATCCAAACCTTGTCTCAGCATGCATGTTAAAAGTTAAACACTACACATCCCTCAAAGGGGCTTAATTGGTGTAATTAGGTTCTATAAAAGTGAAAACTATAAAGAAATTATTTACCTGGTATACTAGAGACGAGAGATTGTAAATATTGTTGGCGCTCAACAAAGGCAGATTCGATGTGGAAAGAACCACCGATACAAGTAACACACTTGTTAAGACATCTTTAAGCTTCATTTTTACTGTTGTGTTGGATAACCTCTAAGTGAGTTAACATTGATATTTATAATTATCATGGTTCTAGCAATCGGCCTAGGTCGCCGCGTAGGCCTTTGGTAGACCAGAGTGCCGCGATGAGCAATTTTTTTTATTTTTTTTATTTTTAAGAATTGTTTTCCAAAATGATGTCGTTTTGACTCAAAACAGAGTCGTTTTGGTTAATTCAGCTTCACCGTTTATGCGGTCTAGGAGCTAGGCATTTAGAGCCTACTAAAACACCGATACTCACAGTGTTGAAGAGAGAGGAGTCCATAAGAGAAAAAAAATGAAAAATATTATTTGCTTTAAGATTTAAAGTACATCCCCCTAGTTCAAGCATTGTGTACAACTGTACATACATCCCCTATTACGGGAATGGATTTTCGGATAAATTTTAAATCAAGACTTTTTTTTTTTTTTGACATACAACTATTGTTGGGACTCGATTAGATTAATTAAACTCTACAAGTACTGTCCGGAATACTACTTATTTTTTGACATACAACTATTGTTGGGACTCGATTAGATTAATTAAACTCTACAAGTACTGTCCGGAATACTACTTATTTTTTGACATACAACTATTGTTGGGACTCGATTAGATTAATTAAACTCTACAAGTACTGCCCGGAATACTATTGCCACTATCAGAGAGAGATTACATATGGACTACAACTCTCATAACTAGAGAAAGGGCTGCTCTCACTAACCGGGAAAAAACTCCCCACACATGCTTGTAAAATACGCATGGTAGGACTCGAACCTCTGACCACATGTGTGGAAGGGAGGTGCATAACCATCTCTACTAAGAGCTCGTTCTGTGTCAAATTAAAAAAAAAAAAAAAAAAAAGACTAGTACTAATAACTTGTCACCTTATTTAGGTCAAGTCTTGAACAAAACTTATGTAAAATTGCACTAAATTAAGTGTATTTACTACATTTGAAAAGAAAAAATTGGGTTCGACCATATCATCATGGGATCTCCGTTTTTTTTTTTTTTAAAAAAAGACGTTTTTTTAATATAAAAAATAGGCTAATTGGTACCGATGTCCCCTAAACTATGCCCGAATTTGCATCAACAGAATTTGCCCTCTCACAGAGGGCAAAAAACCCAAATGTTTGCCAAAAAAACAAGAGTTCGAGGGTTTAGTGGTGAAAAAAAAAGTATAGAGAACATAGTGCATATTTAGAAGAGTTTAGGGGCATCAGTGCCAATTAACCAAATATATATATATATATATATAAGTAAATTTTCAAGTCAGTGCATCCTGATATAATTCCATCAGTGCGTTGGATGTAGACCATTAGATTTACATGTTTTGACTCAAAGTGTATGCACTTGTTAAAACTTCTCCATAATCTATGGCCCACATGCAATACACTGATGGAGTTATATCAGGACACACAAATGAGAAAAGAACTATATATATATATATATATAGAGAGAGAGAGAGAGAGAGAGAGAGAGAGTTTAGTGAATCGCGATGCGCGTATGGATCAACTTTTAGGAATAGGCCAGGGATGTGGTGTCTTCATATGCAAATAATATTATATATAAAGATTATTATTTTTGTTGAAAAATATATAAAGATTCCTGATGGTCTCATACTTAAATATTTTATTATATTTGTTAGATGGACAAACTTGGGGCATGGGCAAATGACTTCCAAGTCAGTGACTCAAATCCCAAATCCTACCAATGACAAAAAGCTTTAAAAAATTACCTGGTTTAGATAGGATATGCCTCCAGTGGTGTAGCTCAGTTGGTAGATGGACAAACTTGAGGCTTGGGCAAATTACTCCCAAATCAACAGCTCGAATCCTACCACGACAAAAACTTCAAAAAATTAGTATATTACACATGTTAACGCAAGGTTCAAAAGTAGATCAAAAGTAGGAGAAAATCTTGTGTGGTGAGACCATTCAATCAAGTTTTCCAATTCTGTATCATTTTAATATTTTAAATTTTATTTTTATACTTCCAATAAAAATTGGACAATTTGATTGGACTGATACACAACCCGGAGGAGGTGAAATCATCCCACATAAGTTTTTATCCAAAAGTAGATCAAATGAGTAGAACTAGGGGATAACTGATAAGATTAATGAATTGGCTACTTGTTAGTGAGGGTATTCTAAATTTAATTCTCAATTTTTGTTTCAAAAAAAAAAAAATCTAAAAAAAGCTATAAAATTTTTTTTCTAAAAAGAATTTAAACATTCAGATATAATCAATTAATTTACGTGTTTGACTTGTAAAGATATAAAAATTCTCAGATGCTTAGCTTACAAATAGTATTAGTGGAGTGCTAAATTCACTCTCTCAACACACTCTCTGTTCCTGTGTTGACGATGGACAACAATAAATTTTATACATTAAAAATCTAATATTTATAAATAGTCTACCTTTTCATTTTATTTACAATACAAACTAACAACTAATTTCCTAGATTGCCCTTCTTCATTTAACATCAATTTTTCTATAAAAAAAATAAAAATAAAAATCAGGTCTATGGTTTGTATTATTACTCTACGACTCTACAACTTTTTTTTTTCTACAGTTCCATCAGGTCTGAGTTAACTCTAACTCTTAACATTTACAAACGAAAATTGCTTTCTTACCATTGTTATATCTCTACCTAGATAATTTTTTTATTGTTTTTTAGAAAATAATTTTATTGTATTGGATTAAATATTTAATCCAATATGATATAAAAAAATATATATTTTGATAGAAGTTAAATATAAAAAATTTATATTTTGATAGAAGTTAAATATAAAAATTTAATCCAATAGAATGAAATTATTTAATAAAAAACAATAAAATAATTACCTGGATAAAGTTGTAACAATGGTGAAAAAACAATTTTTGTTTGTAAATGTTGAGAGTTAGATTTAATTCAGATTTGATGGAACAGTAGAAAAAAAAAAGTTGTAGAGTCGTCAACACAAACCACATACCTTATATATATATATATATGTATATATTTTATAAAACAAATTGATATTAAATGAAGAATGACAATCTAGGAAATTAGGTGTCGGTTTGTATTGTAAATAAATGAATATTAGATTTTTATAAATATTAGATTTTTAATGTAAAACATTTATTGTTGTCCACATGTCAACACATAAACAGAGAGTGTGTTGAAAGTAGTAGCGGACCTAGGAATTTTAATGAGATGGGGCACTTGAACAAAATAACAATTAAATTAAAAAAAAAATTGAAAAATTAAGGTAATTGTAAAATGATTTGTTTTTTTAAATAAAAAGAGTTATATTTATAAAGAAAAATTAATGTTATAACGAAGTTTAGAGAAAATAAAACAAATAGAACGTATACTTAAAATGATCTAAATAATCTTACATTAAAATAAATAAATAAAGAAAATCAAGAAACGGGATATTAAAAAAATAATAATAACAAGAAAAACAATATAAACAATTAAAATTTACAATATTTATTCCTAAAATAATAAATTACATTCTAATTTTATAATAAGAATTATTATTATTATTATTTTTTTTTGTATTTATAATGAATTCACTTTAAATTTACACAAAAATAATTGATTAATAAATATTACTAAATATATTTTTGATTTTTTTTTAAATTTTTCTAATTATTGGTAAATTATTTATTTATTGATTTTGAAAACATTAAAATTATAAAATAAAGAAAAACACTACGGATAAAATAAAATAAATCATAATAATAGATGGACTATTTTAATACAATAAATTAACATTTGAGATTTTAGAATGTATTGATTGGATGTCTTAGGTATATCAAACTAAAATTATTAGAAATAATAAAAATTCAAAATAATAATATATAATTTTTAATATAAAAAAAAATTGAATTAAGCAGATACAAATTATAGAAAGTTAAGAAGTTTTCAATGCAGAGAAAGAGAAATTGAATTAGAAGGGGATGGAAATTTAAGAAAGAATTGGAAAAGATGGTAAATTAAAAAAATATTAAAATTACAAGATAAAATTAAATTAATGAAAAAAAGATATTTAATTTGCTTGGAAATTGTGAATGGTGGGAGTAGAACACCTCACCATCACTATAGAAAATGGACATAATACCAATTGTGTTATCCGTTATTATCTATATTAAGTTAATTAATATATATATATATATATATATATATAAATGAAAACTAAATCAATTTCTTAAAAATTGTGGTAGGGCATGGGCCCTACCTAGTCTTAAAGTGGATCCACCCCTAGTTGAGAGAGTGGGTTGAGAGAGATTATTATACATAAAAATATTAGATGCATAATGTAATGCTCCGGAACCTGGATATGCTAGATCTGAAACGTTAAACAAATTTCTTCCATTATAATAATATCAATTTTCAAAATATTTACAATAAAGGGAAATAATCATTTTCGTTCTATAGTTTGCAATATTTTTCGCTTTTCCCCATCTTATTTCATACACTTAAATTTAAGAGAGAGAAAAAAAAATAGTTTCCCATATTATTAGAATTTCATTTTTAACAACATACGAAAGTTTAATTGTTAATAACCACTTTTTTAAAAAGTTACATGAATACCAACATTTAAATGCCACTTTAAAAACACACACACATTTCAAATTGTGAAAGGTTGAACAACCGAGATAGAGAAAAGAGAGAGAGAGGCATCGTCGAGCTGTGAGAGAAGAGGGTGTGATGCTGCTATCATCGTCGCAGCAGGAAGAGACGAACCCTAAATTTACCGGAGAAGCTTCTTTCAAAAATTTGACGTCTTGTCTTAAAACTTGAAATCTTTGAAAATATTTGAAATCTTTTAGGAAAATTTGAAATTTTTGGTGAAAAACTTGAAGATTTAAAGTTTTCGTATCAAAGAACTTGAAATCTTATGGAAAAAAACTTTCCACAAGTTTAATTCGTAAAACACACACAACAAGTGATGCAATAACACTAAAACCATATTAAAGTAACTGTTTACAACTACATTAATGAGCAAATAAATAGATTTACACAATTTAAACTTATTTAGAGCAAATTGAATAAGTTTATTTATTTATTTATTTTTTGTTCAATAACTTCTTCAAATCTTCAACACAATTTCGAAATTAAACCTTCTTCTAGTAAGTCAATTTGCAAGAACAACAAATCGAATTATATGAGGAAGAAGAAAGAGAGAAGAAGGAAGAAGAAGGCAGAAGAAGGCAGAAAAAACAAAACAAAATATAAAAATTGATGTTGGGGGTGTTTTTTGTAATTTATGGATATACACTGAAATGTTTTTAAAAATGTGCTTATTAACAATTGAATCACATCTTGTATGTCCATCTTTTGTAACATGAACTAATTTCCTTAAGCTAGGGCTAAGATGGACCCTTTTCCTTGATTTTTGATTAAGGACCTCCATTTTATTGAGTTGTACGTGGTTGTGATTTTTGAATGAAATTTTATATTCGCAGTGCTTTTTAAGTGATTTACCATCATTTGAATGATTTTTGGTTGTTTTGTTATGGATAGAAAGGCAATACACACAACATGCTCGATAAAAATGCCCAATGCATGTTTAGTAAGGTATTTTGTGTGCCATTAATCATAATGAATCCATATGCATTACTTATAGTCATTGATAGATTATAGGTGTGTGTGGGTATTACCTTTGTTGCTCGAGAGAGAATAGATGTTATATTAGGGTCAACATGGGTCTTTAACTTGCACAATTTGATGAATTGATGGTCTAAAATGTTCAATAAGATTGGTTAGGTGAAATTGGAACCATTGCTATCTCTTCTTATAGTTTAAACCACATTTGCTTCCTAAAGTGCTTTTAGTTAATTGATAGTTTAATTTGCATTTAATTAGTTTAAATTTTAGTAGTTTTTAATCAAATTACCCGTTAATTGCTTTTCCAAATAGTCATGTGCCTAACATATTTCGATATTTAGCATCCCAATCTCCGTTGGAACGATAATTTAGTCTTACTATATTGCATGTTCCAGCCTCGTTAGATTGCAAGTAGCTTTACCACGTGTCAATTTATGGCGTAGCTGTCGGGGATTGTGCGCTTTGTTAATATCGATACCAAGTAGGTATATCACTAATTTGGATTAAATGACATTTGAATTTTGTGTAAAAAGCCCTCCAACCAGGAAAAACCTACGAGACTAGCTTCGCTAGCCACTTAGTCACAGAAATTCACTAATTGAATATTTGTTTACAACCTAGGTTGACATCCTAGTCACCCTTCTCAAGGTTCGTAACACAAACTATTTTATCCGTGACTTTTAAAATTTGGTCTTGACAATGCTTATGCAATCACCACATATAGCCACAAGATTTGGACTCTAAAGAAGATAATTAAGTCTAAGTGAACATGTAACAATGTCATAAATGCTATAAAGTGTAAGACAATACACAATATGCTTAACTAGAAAGATAGAAGTGCAATCTAACAGTCCTAATTATTATAGATGCATGAATGAACATACAAGTAGGCCTGATAAGGAAAATGCAATCTAACATATTAGCTATTAATCAACCCTAATAAATCATCATGACTTCAAAGAATATGTATTCAAGGTGAAGTCTTTGCAAACAAAATGCAATAAATGAGATGTCTTGACTAAGTAAAACAATAAATGATGTAGAGTATTTGTTCTAACTTATCAAGTGATGAAGACTATGAAGACCATGCTTTAATGATGCTTGAAGATATTAAATGCACATGGATTTTGGGGAGTCAAAAAGGCAATCTTGGTGCTTTCTCTCTCTAGGAACTCTATTCTCACTTTAGGGAGTCTAAAGGCCAAAGTTCTTGATGAACAACAAGTGGTATAGGCAATATAAAGGGTCCTCTCAAAACTACATCGTTTTGAAAAAGGATGGATTGTTGCGGTCAAAATTTCGAAGTTGACCAAGACGACAACCAATCGTGACAAAGGTAGACCAATTGTTGTCGGAGTATTGCGGTCCCATTTCCAGGGTGGACTATGATGACACATGGACCATGAAAATCACTAGAGAAAAAAATCGCGCCAATTGTCGCGGTTCTCCATGACGACACAATGATTGCGAAAACCACTTGAAGGCTTTTTGTAGCCATTTTTCACGATGGTCCATGATGACACTTGAACCGTGAAATCCCCTAGAAGGAATGTCGCGCCCATATATCACGGTGGTCCATGACGACATAAGGATGAAAAAAAACCACTGGAAAGTATTTCGTGATTTACCCCGACAACACCAAGACCGTTACAATGACAAGAAGAGACCTTCTCATGCAATCTAACACACTAACCTTTATGCAATGTGTGCAAGTGTGTGAATGGTGAAATGCACACAAAATTGACAATAAGAACACAAATGAATGACTTGTGTGTATGTGCACCAAATCTCTTCAAGAGTATAAGTCAAGTGTTATACCTTTAAGACTATTGATCTTGAAGCACTTAAGATGTTGGGAAGCTTTCCAAATACGATCACCTACTTGATGAACCTAAGCTACCTTTACAAATTATCCCAATGTGGTTTGTCAAAGAAATAAGTCAATTACAAAAATGGTGGAACTTGCAATAAGGAATGGGGTTTGGGCACAAAATTTCTAGCCATAAATGCCCTGAAGCACGATACAGTTGAATCAAAGCAGATATCTACCGCTATTCTAGCACTCGCTATTGGTTTTTCTAGGCTTTTTAGGGTGAAATCGGTTGAATCGATGCGGTTAGCTACTGCTGTTCAAGTGCTTGCTTTTGCCCTTTTGGATTCTCTAATGACGAAAGCGACTAAATGAAAGTGATTTCTCCCCAATATTGAATCACTTGCTTTACTCTGCTTGAAACCCTTTAAAGCTCAATATGGCCAAATGAATGAGTTATCCACCACTATCATGCACCCGCTTTTGGCTCCAGACTTCACGAAAATCCTATTTCCCTAAATTTGCTTCCTGAACATCCTTGAAAACACTTTATTCAGATTATTAAACGACTAAAACAACCCTAAAATGGACACAAAACATAGAGAATGGGCACTCAAATCATATGCATGATTTGAGCGATCAATATACTAGAATCCAATTTTATAATAATGTTGCGAATATCTTCTACTCGTTTTGTGAGTGGTGAGCTCTTGTCAATTTTCCATTTAGAAATTCTCCGGTGAGCTGATATTTTTGACAGGCAACTTGCTGTTTGCTTTCCAGCTCGTCGCTACCACACATGGATTGTGGAGTTGACGTGGCCCGATGTCATGGCAATTTGATTCCATGAATTCCGGGTTCTATGCTGATTTGTCAAGCCAAATTAAATTATCCCAAACAGTAATGTTCCAAAGTTAGGATTTCATACAAAAAAAAAAAAAACATATAGAATCTCACACGGATATGATAATTTATATGTATATAATTATTAATGCTTCATGATATTTGCCAGTTCATCAATGTCTACAGACTTACAGTGCACCTTTGGTTTTCATCACAATCAGTGCCTTATTGTTTGTGTTTGTCATGTCGTTTGTAAAAGATCTTTTCGATGTAGAGGGGGTTCGTAAGTGAGTTACTTTCTTGATTATATTAATTTCTTTTTATATATATACCACTTACTGGTGCGGAAAGACTGGCTCTGATACCAGTTGTTGTAAAAAACCGCACACAATCACGCAAATCGCAATCACACACAGATAATAACGAAAGCAATAAAGAACAAAAAGAAGACACGAGAAATTTTACGTAGTTCAGCGTAAACCTACATTATCAGAGTTCAATTACAATCTCTCAGTCTCTCACTAACTATCTATTGCTAAAGCTTTATTCAAAGCAGTGTAAATAGGACATGGAAGGGGTGAGAATGGTATATGTGAAATGTAAGCATAATGCAGAAGAGTGTGAGGGAATGCAAACAAAATAACCTAAATTACACTACTCCTAAAGTAACCCGGTACTTGCCTTTCTAAATTACACTACTCTTAAGCTAAATTAAACTACTCCTAAAGGCAAGCCACCCAAATTTCGAAAACAAAACAAGGTAAAGGTTAGCTTGGGCGGATTGGAGAGATGCAAGATAGTGATCACACAAGGGAAATGAGTTCACCAAACAATTATGCACATCAAGTTGATTGTTAAACAATTAATCACATTCAATTCAAATTAAGGGTTCGTTCTCATGATCATGGAATTTATCATCACTCATCCTAAGTTATGGAATGAGAAATTATGTCTTAAGTCAAATACCCATTAAGCACAAGAACATAGAACCAAAACCTATCCTAGCAAGGTTATGCATAAAACAAGCTTCTCCTATTCTCTAGAGCTAATAGTCAAAGTCATGTCCAGAAGGTCATCTAAAGGCACAATCCTAATTCTCATGCACTCAAATCATTCCACACATGGCATTTGAATCATCATCAACAAATAAACAAGAATGATATGTTGCATTACACTACTCCTAACTTAAGTTATACTACTCCTAATCTCATTCATGAATACACATCAATTTCCAATCCTCCATACACATGCATGTAAAGATAAGAGATTAATAATAACATTTATAAAGAATAAAACAAGACCCAATCAAATAAAGAACAATCATTACATAAATGAACATAAGTGAAGGTTTAAAAATGTCCTATAATGAGGATTACATATCAAATGAAAAGAAAATACAAAGGAGAGTGAGATATAAGAGAAAACCCAAGTGGAGAAGTCCATCCAAAGTGTCTTCATCTCCATTGTTGTTGCATGGCTCATATTTGGTCAAGAGACCCCTCTTTTTTCCTTATAAACTCCTTCAATGATGGGTGGAGGAAGTGTAGAAGGTGTGATGGTAAGTCACTCATGGAGCCTTTGAAGGTTTCTCTCTCCCTCTCTCTCTCTCTCTCCCTTTTATGTGAAAAAGATGAGAGATGTGTCTAGGGTTTGTGATGAGTGGTGAGAGTTAGAGAGAGGCCAAGAAGGTGTATTTATAGGTTGGACATGTTAGGGCATGATTTGGGATGGAAAAGATAGAGATGCCTCTGATAATTCATGTGTTTTCAGACCTGACGGGCGATGTGTGACTTTGCAGCCTGACTTGTAGCCCACACTGACATTCCATACATGTCAGTGCAAATTGTGGTGCGGTTTCTTGCTCGCATTAACTGAACTTGCACAAGTCTCTGATCTTTCGTGCAGCTTCTCAATGCGGCTTCTTACCCGTACTCTCTAACTTGTATACTATTCTGATGTTGAGTACAGCTTCTTGCCCACACTGGCCTTCTCGCACATTCGTCTATTCTTCAATCCGGCTTGTTGCCCGCACTAGTGTCTAGCCATCCAACACTTAGCTTTATCTTGAATAATTTCCCTTTTTGCTCATAAAAGTCCACTTTAGGCACAAACACAATCTCTAGGGAATTTTTACCTAAACATTGCTCAAACGCACGATATATACACAAAACCTCTTGAAAATGAGCACAAAAGCTATGAAAAAGGTGCTTAATATGTGAATATTTTTAGACGATCATTAATTTCTTCCAAATCTACGCCAACTACTAACATGTCATTATCATAAAGTAGCAATATAATGAAACTCGGCTTAACCTTTTTGAAGTAACAGCAGTGGTTAACATTGCATCTAAAGTTGCAATTCTTTTGCATGAACCCATCAAATCTCTTGTACCATTGTCAGGGAGCTTGTTTCAAACCATATAGACTCTTTGTCAACCTACAAACCATCTCTTCTCAACCCTTTATTTCAAACCCCTCTGGTTTCTGCATGTATATAATTCCTCTATATCACTAAGAAGAAAGGCAGTTTTGATATCTAATTGCTCAAGATATAACCCTATTGCTACAATGCTCAATACTAACCATATCCTAGTTATTTTAATAACTGGAGAGAATATATCATTGTAGTCGTTACATTCTTTCTGTTAAAAGCCTTTGACCACCAATCTTGCATTGTATCTCTTGGAACCATCATAATCCTCCTAGATTCGAAACATACCCATTTATTGTGTAGGGCTTTCTTTCCTTTAGGTAAGTCGGTTAACTCCAAAGTCTAGTTGGATACATGTGACTTAATCTCATCCTTCATAGCAAGCTCCCACTTGCTCTCATTTGTTGATCAAATACATTGTGTAGGGTTTTAATGGCCCTTTGTTGATCAAATACGCTACTATGTTGATTGTCTCTACCCAACACTATTTCAATAACCATGATTGTAGACTCGTACTTCTAGCTCTCTCAGTCAATGTTCTATTCATCTGCTCTACTATACCATTCTGTTGCGGTATCCCCCGCACCATTCTCACGAGTTTAATCTCACTATGGTAGCAAAACATCTTGAACTCGTGGTCTTTATACTCACCACTATTGTCAAAACGCGAATTTCTGATCTTCAACCTTGTCTCGTTCTTAACTATGGCCTTTCACTTCTTGAATGCTTCAAACAAATCAGACTTGTATCTCAAGAAGTAAACCCAAACCTTCCTTAAATGGTCATCAATAAACGTGACAAAATACTATTTTCCGCTGGTTGATAGATTAAAGTTGGACCCCAAACATCGGTGTGCACTAACTCTAGTTTTGACTTTACCAGTGCTCTACCGGTCTTTTTGAAACTGACTCATTTCTATTTCCCAAGTATGCAACTCTCACAGAAGTCAATTTCCACGGATTTCAACCCTGATGACTTTCTCCTCAATTGCAGACACCTCAACCCCAAACTACTCATGTGACCAAACCTTTAGTACCACAAATTAGGATCCTCTCTACCTTCTGCCACTGCAACTGAACCATACCTATCGGCAGTCATGTGAAAAGACCTGTTCTTATTTTCATATGGGAAACAGATTGTAAGGTTAAATTTAATGTTGAGTTGAAATGTGTGTTTGTGATGGAATCATATTGTCTACTTGTATGAGTTGCAAGATACTAATAAAAGAAGTGGAATGTTTTCTTGGAATTCAAATTTCAAACGATTTTGGAACACATAGGATATGATGCATAATCAGTGGAAACAATAAAAGGGAAAAGCAACCAAATGGGTGAGAATGATATAATTAGCAATGCTATCTATCACCCTCCAAGTCACTTCTTAATTTGGCTTAAGAGTATTGTAAAAACAGATAAATTTAAAATTATAGGTAGGTTTTAGGTTACTTGTTAAAAAAATGAATTAGTTTGGATTTAAAGCCAGTTTGGTATTGCTTTTGAGAAGTTAAAATCAGTTTCTTTTATAATTTTGACATAAAATGATGTTTGGTAAAACTTCCAAAAGTGATTATTTGATAATCTATTAAGTTTTGACAGTGATTTTGAGAAGTGGGTGCGGGGTTACTAGAATAATCTATTTCAACATTTAATAAATCTTTTAAATATCATTATTATCCTTATGAAATTAAATTAAAATCATTTATATACCTTATTTCATCTTAAAATTAAATATTCTAATTAAATATTTATTTGATTTATTAAATCTTTTAAAAATATTTTTATTGTTCTTATGGATTTTTTTTTTCTAATTTAAATATTCTACTTAAATATTGATTTAATATATATAATTAATGAAAAAAAAAAATGAAATAAGGTTCTAAAATCATACCTATTTTAGTCATTGTAACTAATTTTAGCTCTTTTGAAATAAAATTATCAAACATATGTGTACTGTTTTTGAGCTATATAGTAGTTTTAAAAGTACAATTAACTTAATATCTGCTGATTAACTTCACAGCTGATTATTCCTTGACATAGTTAACGGTGATTATTATAAAAGTTACAGCAATACCAAACTGACCCTTAGATTATGAAAGAAAAATTTAATTCAACCCATTTACAGGTTACAACCCGGTGAATTCCATTTGGTTCAACCATTGATAGGCCAAGTTTAATAAACTAATCATGTTTTAATCAAATATCAACACAATAAATTAAAACAAATTTATCAAATGACCAATATGGCATATACTATATTAACAATAATGCTATTTTGTTCGATGTGATAACACTATAATCCATTCATTTAAATTATATTAAATTTGTATGATTTAAATGATTTGGATACATCATTAGGATACCAGATTTAAGTACCAAATTTAGTGAAATTAGGATTACTCTTATCTTAATATGGGTCCTAAAAAGATGATGATAAAATAACACTTAAATAGTGCATAAAGTGTACTCCAAACTGAAAATCAGGTTCAATAACAGTGGGAGATGATTCACAGATCTTGATGGTTACAATGTGAAGTGAGCTGAGCATTTATTATTGTCTTGAATGTATTATTATTTTAGAGCTCTTTGCCTAATTGTTGAGTTCCACCTCCAACTTGAACTCTTCACCTATGAGTAGTGATAACTTTGAGATTTCCACTATAAGGAACTGTGCATTACTGTTCACAATTTCCTTACCAACCAATTTTCTTCCTTTGGAAGTGCTCAATGCACACCTCCTTAATCTCTTGACCTTTTCCAACCCAATGAATGTAACTTTGTCAATGATCCACTTCTCATTCAATGCAAAATCTCCATTTACAACTTGTGATCTAACCATGGCTTTATCATCCACTATTCCACCATAGAATTTCACCAAACTCCACTTCCCTCCCCTTTCTCCCATCTCCACTACTTCTCCATCATCCAAGAAGACCTCTCCACTACTATTTTCTCCTCTGCTGCTCATAACCACCAACAGTTCGAATGCTGTTTTCCGGGCTTCTTTCGTTGTCATAGCCTCTCCTTGCAATGCCAAAATATTACCTTCTCGAACATGAACGTTTATATGATCTGCTGGTGCATCAAGTCTTATTTGTTTTCCTGGATTTGCACTAACTGAATTTGAGTAGTTGAATAGATCAAACCAATTTCCTTTTGGAAAGTATGCATCAACCGAAACTGCTCCAGGCTTCAATACAGGGGACACCATAACACCTTTTCCGATCAAAAATTGTGTACTGATTTCATAAGTTTTGGTATCTTGAGGGAATGAGAAGAAAAGGGGTCGTGCAATGGGAGTCCCTGTTGAGTGTGCTTCATACATTAATGTGTAGAAGTATGGGAGTAGCCGATACCTAAGCCCGAGCACTTTCCTGGCTGATGCCGCAACTGAATCCCAGATATAAAGCTCTTGACGGGTTGTATCTATTGAAGAGTGATCTCTTGCAAAGGGGTAAAATGCACCTAGCTGCATATTTGGTACAGAGATTGAATAAATCACAATGGCACTCGTTTCACATAAAAAGCGTGCAATTCATTTGAAATTTTGATGTATCTGTTAAATCATTTGCCATGTCCATGTATAGATCATATGCACATGATTATGTAGCATACGAAAAAGTATGTTGAAGAGAATGATTCAATATCTAGGGAGGGAAAGGCACTAAAGTCTACCTGAATCCACCGGCGGCAAAGTTCTTCAGTTGTATTTCCAGAAAATCCGCAAATATCAGCTCCAACCATTGGAATTCCAAAGAGCCCAAAACTTAGAATAGATGGAATTGTGTATGCCAAATCATCCCAAGTAGCAGCATTATCTCCAGTCCAATGTGCAGTGTACTTTCCAGAACTTACAAAAGTTGATCTGCTCAGTATAAATGGCCTTTTACCAGTAACATTTATCAAGGCTGCATGAGTAGCTTTGGCTTCCAGGAGTCCATATAAATTATGAGCGTTATATTCTGTAATGTTTCTGAAATGTAGAGCAGTTGCAGGAACGGTTTTATTATTAATTGGCCGTTTTATGCCTTCATTGTTGATCTTGTAGGGAGGATCATCAAGGGTAGAAAATGGGGTGGGATTGGAAGTTATGAAATTGGATAACTCATTCATGTCCAGCCAAAGACCATCCACAGGAAGAATATCTCGAAATAGTTTGATCTCATTTTCCCAGAAAATTGCAGTCGCTGGGTTTACGAAATCAGGGAAGTACACTGGTCCAGGCCAAACCTGACCTAAGTAAGGAACATCATCACGTTTTATGAAGATGTCAGCTTGCATCCCTCGAATGAAGGTCCCATAGCTCTTGTTCACACCAATACCTGCACCTCAATGCCTTCATTATATGAAAAAATGATACTTGTTTGCTGCCCAAGAAACTTATTTGAGTAAAATTTTTGTTTCTATAGCAACATACCAGGATCCAAGATGAGCACATATTTCTGACCATTTTGGTGAAGTAAATCCACTAACTTTTTCATCTTGTCCACCGGAAAGTTGATGGGATCAAACGTGAAATCCTTAAAACCATCCATGTAATCAATATCTGTCCACATAACTTCAAGAGGGATGTTAGCTTTTGCATAGCCAGCAACCACACCCTCAACGTCCAACACATTTTTGTAACCATATCGACATTGATGAAATCCTGCCGTGAAGGGAAAAACAACCAAACAGGTGAGGATGATATAACTAGTGATGCTCTCAACAAACAACTCTTCTAAAGCCACTCAAAAACAATTGTAAGATTTATATCTTGATTCTATTTATTACAAATGTAAAATCAAGTTAGTATTCTCATTGATAAATTTCTTCTTTAAAACTCTTTATAAAGTTCTGGCTAGTTCTTGCTGAGAGAGAATGGTATTTTGAATCTTCTGTATTAGAAGATTTGCTCAGGTGGGGTGCTGCTCTGAATCTGGCCAAAGAAGATAATTTACAAAAACAAATTTTAATCTCTGTTCAGGATTGAAGACAATTTTAAAGAACGGACAACTTTTCTAAGGCCACTCAAAAACAATTGTTCTAAAACTAGTTTCTCTATCATGAGCAAACAATGTGCTAGCAATCAACTTAAAATGTTTGTTGAAGATTAAATTTCTTGAAAATAAACTAAGATTGTTCATAAAAAGCTTACCAAAGGACCAATATGGCATTGGAGCAGGACGGCCAATCAACTCAGTATACTGCTGCACCACTGCATCGGGCGAGGGTCCAGCAAAGAAATACAAATCAATAATTCCTCCTATCAACTTGTAAGTAATCCGATGACCATCGTAATCAACATCCATGGCATTGCTGTTAAGCAGCAAAACACCGTGACTGGTCCCAGCCGGGGACCTGACATCGACGTAAAAAGGGTGGGAGCCGTAGAGATTGACATCGAGGTTAGAAGAGCCCAAATCGGCGTTCCACAAAGTTAGGGTTTGATTTGGGATGAGCTTGAAGGATTTCTTTGTGTGCTCTCCGAGTCCATAGAGATGAGACCTTTGATTTGGCAATGAAGAAGAGAGTTGAATGTACTGATCCTTGAACACCATTAAAGTGCTTGTGGTGTCGAAAAGGACGTCCCCGGAGGAGCGGCGGGAGACGGAGAAAGCGAAAGGGGTGGTGTTGTGGAGATTGAAGAGGAGGTCGGAGTCGGAGTGACTGGGATTGGGATATGATAATTGGCGGGAAATTATGTCTCTGGGGATTTCCCATCTTTGCTTTTCCGAATCACTTATTCGGACTCTCAACCGGTCCTTTGTTTCATAGCTGAAGAGAAGACAAGGTTAGAAAGAGTAATTTTGTACAACCAAAAGTCCAAAACTCATAAAATAAATGATGCGATTAAAATAAAAATGGTGAAATTTGTTGATTTTTTCCTCTAAATTTGAAAATTCCTTACACTTATGCAATACCGTATATATAAACGTGCTTTTGGAAATCTAATTATGTTTGTGTTTGTCCCATAGGCCATATCTATCGAAAGAGAGTGAGAAATTTGATAGAGAAGTGAGAAAGAGAGAGGGAAGGAACAGAGGTTGAACGAACGTATAAATGGAGGTGTTTTTGTAACTTTTGGGCGTGGTAAAAAGTCTCATTTGTTAGTGACAATCAACGTGTAGTTGAAAAAGTATAAGGTTAAATTTGATAATTTGCTTAGATAATACTTCTTTTGTTTTTGTTTTTGTTTTTATCCACTTATCTAGATCAGATGGGAGTCATTTGCCATTTTCTAAAGCTCAAACTCGTCCATCCACCACTGAAGGCAATTTGCTTAGATATTACTAAACCGATTGCAGTAACACTATTCATATCAGGGATCCCTTATTTTAATTTCGGTAAGGACCTTAATGAAATCATATTGATTTTTATAAATTTTGATCTGAATTTTTTTATGAATGATAAGTTCATTGAAATCTACATATGAATAAAATTTGAGAATTTTTCAAACACTATAACTATTTTTCTTGAAGTTTCTATATTTCGTCCATTTTTCCAATACCTTCATATTTAAAAAAAAAGGGGAAAAATAGTTCTAGTATTTCAAAATTTTTCAAAGGTATATTTCATTGAATTTATCATCCACAAAAAAAATTTAAATGAAAATTCATAAAAATTGATGTGATTTTATTAAGGTCCTTACCGAATTTAAAATAAGAGATCTCTTACGATAGACTCACTCTATATATATTTTAACATAATACATATTGAATTGTATCATCTTTACAAAAAAAAAAAAAGCAAAAACCCAGCAAGCAAAATTTGTGCTATTCTTTTATAATATATATAAATTATCAATTAAATTCCTCTTTTAAATTCCCAGAAAACCCAAAAAAAATAGTATTAAAAAAGAAAAAGAAAAAAAAAAGACTAAATCGGCTACTTTTGTAGCCAAATTCAATTCACCGTGTTGTATAAGAAAATGGAAAAAAAAATCAATAATAATGAAAAGCAAAAGAAAAATAAATAAAACTCATACCAATACATACAATGATGCTATACAAAACGTAGCAACAATGCAGCGACTCCTCTTGAAATTGAAAATCTCATCGGTTCCCGACGATGTGATATCTTCACATAAACTAGGTGGTGACGTTAGATACGAAGAGGGCCCACATAATCCGGTAGAATTTTTCGGCAAGAGCAAGTTGTCTGGCGGCTGAGCACCCCCATCAAGACGGTTCCCGGCTTCGACGACACTGTCAATTCCTTGTCGAAAATTTCCCTCGGTGATAACACTCTAGAGACACCGAATCATAACACATAAAGCATCTCAAAATCACCATCAAATCATCACCAACAATCAATCGTCCATCAACTCCTCCACGACAATCAATCGTTCATCATCTCCTCCTCGCCGGATCTAGAATCTACTCTTCTGTGAGCAGCAGATTTGATAGAGATTGCTTCGTGGAGTGTGCTCGCAGCCCAGAGCCGACCTTGTGTTAGTGCAAGAGGTGCAGCAAGAGGTGCAGCTAGACCTGACACGGTTCCGATTAGGTTCTGATTCTGGTTCCGGGGGAACCGACGGTTTTGAACCTTTTTTTTTTTTTTTTTTTTTTTTTTTTGCAGTTGCATGATCTGATGATCATCATTTTCTCCACAACTCCACCACTAGATTCACCAAAGTACCAGTCTACCAGACCAGAGACCAGACCATCACCCACCATCGTCGGTTATTCCACGTCAACTCACAATCCCCAATTGAAAACCTAAATTGAAAATCCCTAACTTCCAATTGCTCCCAATTTGATCCCAAAACCAACCACCTAACACATCGATCTGGAAACCCGAATCTAATCAATCCATCACTTTCCTAAATTCTTAGCAAACAAACACCCAAAAAAAAAAAAAGAATAGAGAATCAGAGATCGTAAAGAAGAAAAAGAAGAAGAAGAAGAAGAAGAAGAAGAGATCGAAGAGGGTGACCGTTCGGTGTCGGTCGATCGTCAACGACGGGATGAAGAAGCGGTCGACGGTCGAGTCTTCGAAATAAAGAGAATCTGAGATGAGAGAGAGAGAGAGAGAGGTGAGTGACTGAACTGAACTGAATTGAACTCTGAAGTGTGAAGACAGTGATGATAGAGTTCCGGTTCTAGTTCAAACCAGTCGGTTCTGCAAACCTTAGAACCTGAACCGGAACCGGCCTCCCCTAATTCCGGTTTCGGTTCCACGGTTCGAATCGGAACCTTGTCAGGTTTAGGTACAGCCACCCAGGGCCTATAAAAAAATTGAAAAATTACTAAATAGATTTAAACTTAAAGGGCCCAAAAGTTAGCTTAAAGGGGCCCAAAATCCAAAGTCCTTATTAGTTTGCCCTGGGCCCCTGATATGTCAAGGTCGGCACTGTCACAGCCCCATTGATGGAGCTCCTATGGAGCTTGAGCTCGCTGGAGCGGCTCCATCAAATATGAACCAGATCTACTCCATTTCTCATTTTTTTTTTTTTTTTAAGATGATGATGTTAAAGATGGAGATGTTAGATGACGATGTTGAAGATTTTTGAAGATTTTTTGGTTTATATATGATTATTTTTATTTTTTTATTTATTGTTGAAGATTTAATTAAAATAAATAACAATAATGTTAAAAGAGAAGTTTTATTTTTTATTTTTAAATTGTTTTATTTTCTTAATTTTAATTTTTATCATTAAATTGTTTTTTTTTTATCTACAAGGGTAAAAATGTCATTTCAATTTTTCTATGAGGGTTGACCATTAAAAATAAGGTCAAAGGGACTAAATTGATTGATTTTTAAAAATATAGGAACCACATCAATGAAAAATGAAGAAACAATTAAAAAAGTCATTATTCATGAAAATATAGGGACCAGAATGATAAAACTCAATTATATAGTGGTTCCAATTTAGAGGCAGACCAATAAGGGAGTGCCACGCAGTCGGTTGCAGAATTCGTTATAAACATAAAGTTATATGGAAACATACCTGGCAAAGAGGCGGAGAGTTTGAATATCAGGTCCGTAAACGGCGGATTTCTTGACGAGGCCGAGATCAGCCGTCAACGAGGAAGAACTAACGGCCACTGATAGAATTCTGTAACCGTACCCTACTGTTTCTGCTTTTACACATGATTGTGGTTGTGGTTGTGGAACAAAGCAGCAGCAAAGAAAGAAAAGTAAGAGAGAAGCGCTTTTGGATCGATTTCTAGCTCTATCATCCATTCTTGTGTGCTACGACTCACGAGGAGATAACTTCACATTTTCGCTATTGTTTATATCATGAAAGATTTGACAAAACGTGCTTTTCAAGACAATGGCCCACTTGGCTTAAACATTGTCAACTGATTGCTTAGAAGGATCTTTTATGGCCATGTCTTGTGAAATATGGTCACATAAACATTTTACTAGATAAGTGTGTCGGCAATCAGACTGTGTTTTCAAATTTTGAGAAAAAGAAAATGTTACCAGGTGCATTTAAGTTTGCTGTTGATGTTTTGGAAGAGGTGTTTGTTGTTTGAGGTTTAGTATAACGAAATTACTTTTAAGTACAAGTGGAATCTTCAAAACTTAGAAATAGGTTGAGATGATTTTACAAATTGAGTGGGTTTAGGATTTTCATTTTTTCCATCTAGGAATTCGGTCAAGTAGTATTACAGCAGACCATCTACTGCAAGAATTCCCAACCTTTTGGCCTTCTCGAACAGGCAGGCAAGAATTCCCCCAGCTTAGGCTGAAAAAAACCAGCCCAAAGGCTTGGACAAAGCTGCCACCATATTACCTTCCCAATCTCTTATCGTCACCCCCACTCCAATATGGTTGATACTAGATTTCACAGCGCATCAAAATTAAGTTCAAGATAACCATAAGGAGCAGGAAGCCAGCAAATCTGAGAAACTGACAACGCAGAAGCCGTCATTGGCTTTAGAGCTTTACAAGTGTTTTGAAATTCAGTCAGGAGAGATGCAGCCCAGTTTAAAATTTCATCAGCCTCTAATATTACCTTTGTGCACAAAGGTAATTATGCTCCCCACCATAAGCTCCATTAAACTACACACACACAAAAAAAAAGCCAAATCATTTCTCAGTGTTTTGGAATACACAAATCTCAACACATCCTGCGAATTCAACCCTTTCAGATCAGAGATTAGGCACCAAGAGGCAGATTTTGACCAAACCTCCTTGGCTTTGTGGCACCAGAGCAGAGCATGTTCCATCGATTCTTCAGCTTTCTCACATCTCAAACACTTCATATCACCAACAATCTTCCTTCTAAATAAGTTGGTAAGTGAAGGAATGGCATTATTGCACACTCTCCACACAAAAATCTTCACTTTTGGGTGAATATTTAAATTCCACAGGGCTTTCCACCAACCACTGTCAACACTCGAACACAAGCTCAAACATCCTGCGAATTCAACCCTTTCAGATCAGAGATCAGGCACCAAAAGGCAGATTTCGACCAAACCTCCTTGGCTTTGCGGCACCAGAGCAGAGCATGTTCTATCGATTCTTCAGCTTTCTCACATCTCAAACACTTCATATCACCAACAATCTTCCTTCTAAATAAGTTGGTAAGTGAAGGAATGGCATTATTGCACACTCTCCACACAAAAATCTTCACTTTTGGGTGAATATTTAAATTCCACAGGGCTTTCCACCAACCACTGTCAACACTCGAACACAAGCTCAAACATCCTGTGAATTCAACCCTTTCAGATCAGAGATCAGGCACCAAAAGGCAGATTTCGACCAAACCTCCTTGGCTTTGCGGCACCAGAGCAGAGCATGTTCCATCGATTCTTCAGCTTTCTCACATCTCAAACACTTCATATCACCAACAATCTTCCTTCTAAATAAGTTGGTAAGAGAAGGAATGGCATTATTGCACACTCTCCACACAAAAATCTTCACTTTTGGGTGATTATTTAAATTCCACAGGGCTTTCCACCAACCACTGTCAACACTCGAACACAAGCTCAAACATCCTGCGAATTCAACCCTTTCAGATCAGACATCAGGCACCAAAAGGCAGATTTCGACCAAACCTCCTTGGCTTTGCGGCACCAGAGCAGAGCACGTTCCATCGATTCTTCAGCTTTCTCACATCTCAAACACTTCATATCACCAACAATCTTCCTTCTAAATAAGTTGGTAAGTGAAGGAATGGCATTATTGCACACTCTCCACACAAAAATCTTCACTTTTGGGTGAATATTTAAATTCCACAGGGCTTTCCACCAACCACTGTCAACACTCCGAGCTCAAATCTCTCAACTTATTCCCCAAAGCCACTTGATACCCACTCTTCACTCTATAGATTCCTCTCTTGTCAAAGTGCCAAATGAGCTTATCAGGCATCCCGCCTATAACTCAGACGAATTTTCAAAATGGCCTCCTTATCGACATCCAAGAACACCTGATTCAGAGTCTCAATATTCCAATGCAGCCATAATCATCCAATAAATCAGCCACTAACAAATTCTCATTCGCCACTCTAGTCATCGGTTTGAAAGAAAAAGGCCTTGGTAGCCAAGGATCCTCTATCACCTTAATCTTCTCGTCATCACCCACCCTCCACCTTACCCGATTAAGAAGAAGATCTCTGCCCCATAATAAGCTCCTCCAAATATGAGATTTGCCTGGTTTCAGTCTAACTGAGAGGAACTTCTCATTCCTTAAATATTTAGCTTTCATAACTTGAGCCACCAAAGAGCACTCCCACATAGCCAGCCTCCACGCTTGTTTGGCAACTAAGGCTTGGTTAAATAAACCTAAATCCCTAAAACCCAGACCTCCCACTGATTTAGGCAAACACAAAGTCTCCCTCTTGACCCAGCTGATCTTCTTCTTCCTCTCTACAGAGCTCCACTAGAAATTTCAAATAAGAGAAGATAACTCTTTACAAAGAGAAAGTGGAATTTGAAATATGCTCATAGCATATGTGGGAATGGCTTGAGCAACTTCTTTAATTAAGATTCCTTCCCCATCGAAAAGTGGTTCCCTTTCCAACTTCTTAATCTTTCCACACCTTCTCTTTAAGCTCATTAAAAGTCTTTCTTTAGTTTTTCCCCACCAAAGTTGGAAGACCTAGATATTTATCAAAAGCTTGCACCTCCTCTAGCTCCAACAGATCTAGAATCTGCACTCTCAAGACCTCCCTCATAGAAGGACTACCAAAAGTAACTAAAACACACCTTTATAGAAAAGATTTGAAATATTTTGTGTATAAGCTTAAGCACAAAGCACTAGAAATGCTTCTCTTAAAAGAATTTTTAGAGAATGGCTTTTACTCAAGTGTTTTCAAGAAAAAGAACTTGTATAGATTACAAATGGATGATGATATGCAATGCACTCCTTTAGTGGAGCTGAACTCTTATTCATAGTTTTAAAACTCGAAAGGCGGTGCAAAACGAGAAGGCCTCTGCGAGTCAAGACGGGTGCCTCGAGGAGATTGAGGCAGTCGCCTCAGCCGGAAAATGGGAAAAGAATTTAATTTAATTTTTTTATAAAATTAATAAATTATAAAATATTCCATAATATTCATAAATAAGTACTTTGATTCTATACACCCCTCCCTTCAAAATTTTATCACAAAATTTGTATCGGAGGTACTTGCTAAGAAGCACCGATTCGGGTACGAATACAAATACATTGATATTGCGTTGTCTAAAAAAAATAGGATACATATACGTTTAGGATATACCAATATATATATATGGGTGTTTCTCTAGTAAGGACGTCCTGAAATTATAAATTAAGGACGTCCAACCACCAAATTAACGAATACCTACACCCAATATGAATGTGGCTGTGGTTGAACGTCCTGAAATTATAAAGTTAGGACGGTCCTGATGAAGTATTATATATATATATATATATGCAAAAACTGCATATGAAATGGTTATCACAAAAATGCATATCAGTTAAAAGGAACCCACTTGGAAGCAAGTATTTACCTATTGATACAATAACGCTTTCCTGTGGGGCATGGACCGTCATCAAAGACGTGGCCGAGATGAGCATCACATACACCACAAAGAACTTCCTGCTGTGGCATGAAAAAAAACGACAAATCTAACTTTGACTTTACATTGTTTCCTATGGGTTGATAATATGATGGCCAACCAGTACTACTGTCAAATTTAGTTGACGATCTAGAGAAAGAATGTCGGTTCATCAGGATTACTGAAATATGTAAAACATGATTTCTTTATGAAAAATGCCTAATACAAGTAACCATACTTACTCAGATAGTGGTGTGTCACAACATATGCAATGGTAAGTTTCAGGGTTTTTGTGTTCCAGTATTCCCTAAGAAAAGATGTTACAGATCGATCACATACATCAGTGCATAAACAAAATTAGCGTTCAATATCAACACTACACACTTAACAAACTGAGGTCATCAGCCTTCGCCCAACTATAAAGATTAGGCTGCAACCTCCTCTAGCAGTAGGCCTTGTTGGCACCTCCAACACAGAGGAGAAGTGCTTAAAATAACCAATTTCAACATGATAATTTCAAATTTGTAGGTTTTCTCAATGTTTTTCTGCATCATGATCACGTCAACCAAAATCAATATTTATGAGAAACGGCTTGGAAAATCCCAAAGATACCATCAGTTATCATTTGAGCAGATCATTTATTAAGATGAAGAAAATTTCTCATATAATAGTACTCAAACTAGGATCTATATCATACCTGGTAAATGCCCTTTCAGTTCCTTTTTGTCGAGTTATGTAAAATTGCTCCCCTGTGAGCTGCTTTTTCCATTCTTCATCAGTTAAAGACGCATAGTCCACCCCACCTACCGCTGCTCATGACAACGAATGAATTTCTTAACACTGTACTGAAATTAAGCATGATTTATCCTTCATCAAGTACCAGAAAATGCAAATACAGAAAAAAAATGATTATTCAATTCCTGAAGTTCATCAAGACCTCCATATATATAACACCACTGGTCTACTATTCCGCTTCGTAATCCTAATTCTCCAACTGAACGAAGAAACTGTTCTTCAGGAAACTTCTCTAGCAAATCTCTTTTCACTATACTGATTGAAAACAGCTCTTGCAATAACTTCTCAAATAACTTGGAAGGCTAAAGTTTCCCTAAAGATTCAAATTATTGTCTGAGCAGCAGCTCATAGAGCTCAAATGCTCAATACTGCTGACTTTATTGAGAAAAAAATCCTTACTTCAGACTCTCTCCTTCTTGGTGTTTGGTGTATAATGTGCAAGAGAAGTGAGGAGAATGTTGATCATTTGTTTTGGAAATTTTTGTGGCCCGTCAAGGTGCCATCCAAGGTTAAAATGTTGAATTGGAGGGCTTGTCATGATTAGATTCCGGCAATGAATAATCATTTGTCTATATGGTTAAAGTTAATTCAAACAGAAATTTAATGGGCATGTTCTGCCTTCTTGTTGATCTTTGTTGGAGGGAAGGGGAAAGATGCCCAAGTTCTTTGAAATTAAGAGAAAGAATTCGAAGACACCTCTTTATTCTACACTTCCTTTCAAATTGGTTAATACAATAATAGCAGATGGTTAGTTTGATCCCTGATAATCAAATTAAGAGAAAGAAAGCAATATTCTAACCCATTAATTGATAAAAAAGAAGTAGAAAACATAAATGGGTCAATCTAATCAAGAGAAATGAAATTATGAGAAAGGGAGAGACCTTGAGTAGTGTCTGGTTTTTGAGAAGAAGAAGAAGAAGAGGATCCCATAGCGCGAACCGACAAGGAGACTGTTTTGGGTTGTCGATAAGCACCAAACACAAAAAGAAGCTTGGATTTGAATTGACTATTTGAAGATACGTATGCTAATGTTGTAGTACCAGTACTGGGTATTGTTAAACTATAAGAGACCGCCGTTGCCAACTGCAGGCCCTGTGCTGCTTTGTAAAATGAAAATAACAAACGAGATGCGACACGTGGCTTTCTCTAAACAGGAGAGCAAAAATGTTCTCGCTGAAAGAGGCTTTCTTTTGGCCACGTATTAAACATTTGGTGTTTTCTAACAATTATCTTCAGGAAAATGCTTGGGTCAGTACCCAGTATACAGACCACCCAATGGGGTGTTGCCACATGACCCAAATTCTTTTACTTTTTATATTTTTATCTTTGTGTTTGGATTATGTGGTAACTAACCATTGGTTGATCAGTATACCTGACTGACCGGTCAGCACCTAAACAGTATCTTTATCTTCATTCTAGATGATGTCAAATAATGGTGTAAATATATGCCAACCCCACTAGACCCTGCACGGTTGGCCCGCCAAGGATAGCGGACTATGCTTGGCATAGACTGCCTGAGGCGCGGGTCATACCAAGCACAGATCATGTCTAAAAATGAGGCCCGATGCACTGAGTCATTCCGGGCCACCAGTCCAAAGTGCTAAGCCCAATGATCGGCCCGCCAGGCCGACCATTAGGCCTGACAAATTTTTTTTTTTTTTTTTACCGTTAACACATATTTTTATTTATTTTTTAAAAAATTTATTAACCGTTGCTGACGTCAACAAACGGCCAAATTTTTCAAAAAGGGCAAAAATTACAATTTGCCACTCATCTCTTCTATTTTATATTTTTACCCACATTTTTAAATTTTCTATAAATAACCCCATCCATTCCAATTTTCATACACCTCTCTCAATCTCTCAATCTCATTTCTCTCAATTCTCCTTAATAAACTCGCACACTCGGGCGAGTCGAGGCGATGCGGCGGAGGCGGATTTCTAGGTCAGAAGCGCCGATGCGGTCTTCCCGGTGCGATTTTGGCATGAGGCGGCCGGCTTAGACCGAGTTTCAAAACTATGCTCTTATTAACTCATAATGTTACATTGTTGTATCTAAAGTAGAGATGTACACTTTTCCCCAGGGCCCTAAATCCCTGCCTCCCCATCCCCATTTATGGATGTTTTTTTAGGAAAAAAATGGGGGGGAGGGGATGGGGATGAAAAACATCCTCAAATTGAAATGAGGATGGGGATTGGGGGACCCCTCCCCATCCCTATTTCTCCATTTTCCCCACTATTATGCTGAAAATAGGGATGGGGATGGGGATAGGGATAGGGATGGGGATGGGGGGAGGTCCCTCATTCCCATTTCCCCCAAATATATATAAATAGAATTATAATATATATTTTTATTTTTATTTTTTATTCTAGAAAAACCCTAATTGGCTAACTAGTAACTCCCTAACCCTAAGTATATATACATATTTACTCTTTTTATCTTCAAAACCTAAAACCTAAATCTAAAAGTTGCTTTCATTCTCACAAATTTAATTTGATATTTTTAGTCAAACGAGGGAATGAGGTTACCGAAGGAAACGGAAAAACAGGAAAAACCGGGAAAAAACAGAAAAAATAGAGAATTGAAGATAAGGATGGAGATGAAGATGGGGATGGATATAGATCCTCCCAAAATTCTTCTTCCCCATTTTCCCTAAATGGGGAAATGGGGGGATGGGGGAAGGGCATAAGAAGTGGGGATGGGGATGGGGATGGGGGACCTATATCCATCCCCATTCCCCAAACGTGCATCTCTAATCTAAAGGTTTATGCTGTTCGCTTCACTTCAAATACAACAAGAAACTGACAAGAGAGTAGCCAAAAACTATTCAATTACACCAAAGACGAATCAGAATTTGAATATCACTATTTCTCAATAAACAAGTAAAATAATTCAATACAATAAATTAAATATTAAAGGAGGAAATGGAAAGGGAAAATCGGTAATACTATCTAGGAGGAGATAGTATTGGATGAGATACAGAGAGAAAGAGAGAGCTGCGCCTGTTGGCACTGCGATCTTTTTAGTGCGGTGCCGCCGCTTGTGCACATGCTCCGGACCGCCTCCGCCTCTTCCGGGCACACCACCGAAACCAGACACTGAGCTAGGGCTCGGTTAAGGTGCCGACACGCCGATTCACGCGCCGGACCAGACGAGACACGTCTGTGGCATTCGATCAACGCATTCTGCAACCTCTCGCAGCCTTGCATCGGAATTGTTTTCTATATCTGTGATTGTGAATTTTGTATAATGAGACTTTTGTATAAATACGTGTCAGGAATTTTACACTTTCCCAAAACTATTCTCTCTCGCACCGAACACATACCTCTCGTGAGAAATAGAAATCCATATATATATTGCCATGCGGTGAGACTGAGTAAAGAAAATTGTATTAAATTAAAATTTTATAATATATTTTTTTTCTTAAAATAAAAGGTAGAGTTTTATTAGACGGTCTTATTATGTAGCAGTCTTGTGTAAGATTTTCTCTCCTCTCATAATCTCGAACTTAATAGCCTTTTAAATAATGAGAGTTTATTTATTTTTTTTTTTTAATGAAGAATTCAAAGGATTAGGATCCTCTCCAGACATAAGAGCATCACCAAAAGACTCTTCTATTTTCACTTTTCAAATGTCTATTACTTACATACGTGGCAATTTGATAGGTGAAAAAAGAAAAGTTTGTTCAAAAGACTTTTCAATTATAAATAGGTTTATATTATTTTAATGAAATATTCAACTTTTCAAATATACTAGTTTCAAACATGTGAAACTAGTATTATTTTTAGGTAGATATGAAAATCATTTAAATGACCTTCTAAATTATTAATACGTTATTATTAAATATTCAATATTAGTCTCATTTTAAAGATTTAGATAAGACCTTTCTAATGGTATAATTTTTATAATAATAAAATTTATAAATTAAAACTTATTATATATTAATTAAATTTAACTAAAAAGATAAAAAAGGTTATAAATATTAAATATTAAAGATGATGTGATATAAAAAATAACATAATAATAATTAAAGAGCGAGAAATTGATCTTTAATATTGAAGAGAGAGAAGCAAAAGCTTATTTGAAGAAGCTTATTTGAAGAATTTCATTTGAAGATTCTGTTTGAGCTAAATATGCTGACATGACTTATTTGACTTTAACAAATATCTTATTTGAAGAGTCTTTTGGGGATACTTTAAACTTTTCTTTAACTTTTGAGGATTGTATGCCATGTGTCCATGATAAGATTGGATGGTTATGATTTATTTTTTTCATTTAAACTATTTTAAAGTGATGTTTTCTCAGCCTTTAAAAAAAAGGTGATGTTTCTTATAAGTGCAGACCTTAAAAAATCTACAGTTGAATTTGGTAGAGCAGCAGGCACTGACAATCCTGCAAACTAAAAAAGATGGGGTGGGGGTAGTTCTTTTGGGGGACTCATTTTCATGACTGGCCGAGCCCTAGGTTGATATATTCTTTTGGTCTTATTTTGCTTGGGTTGAGCGTAGAGTTAGGATTGCTATTGATAAACTGTAGAGACCTCAATTTGAATGTGTTAGTATTGGGCTCGTAGATCCCTCGGTTTGAACTTGTAGAGCCCTCGGTTGTAGAGCGATCGGTTTGGACTTGTAGAGTTCTCGGTTTAGACTCGTAGAGTCCTTGGTTTAGAGGTATTGGTTGAATGAAGTAATAAATGAAAAATAGAAAATAGCTACAGATGTTGGACATGTGTGATGATGATTGTGTAAGAAGTCAACCGATGCAAATTGAAAGTGAATCATGTTAATTGCATCTTTCCTATGTGTGGGGCCTTAATATTTATTGTGCTATTTTTTGCTACCATAATAAGCAAATCCAAATGTCACCATAAATATTTGTTGGGGTTTATCCCAAAAGCATGTAATTTGTAAATGTGAATGAAACATTAATAAAAGAAGTAGTTTATTCATTCTATAAATATGTCTCATACATTTATATCATATGTACTTGATATCTAAGATTGCCAGATGTAATCTCTAACTGAGTATATGAGTGTTATATATAGATGAATTCAGTTTGAGATGAGTAATCTAAAGAGTTCGTAGATAGCAAATAGAGTTGGGTGCTTTATTTGTGATTAATCTATAAATACGGTCCATTCCGTAATGTACGGTGGTCTTATTCTAGACTATTCATATGGTGATATAAGAATCGAGGCACCTTATATGATATGATTAAATAGGACTGGGCCACGATCTATATGAATCTCTCACCAAGATCCCTTACATGATGAGATTTATATATATCAACAATTGATGGCTATATATGGGTGATCTTAATCATGAGTGTCTTATTGACTCCTTCAGGTTAGATCGTGGTTTTTGATATACCATGGGTGAGATCAGAGTTACATTCCCAGTCAATAACTTCGTATGTTGGAATTGCGGTTCAGCTTATAGTTAGGAAGGTCTGTACACAATAGTGAAATCTATTTATTCTTATGAAAAGTAGATAGTAATTCCCTTAATGGTTGATTTGGGGCTTGAACAATATGAGTGTTCTCCTTCTTCCATAAGGAAGTTATGATTTATTGATCATTAGAGAATCAATGGTACTTAAGGGTGTGTTTGGCATTGAGATAGGATAGGACAATGTGGGACGGGACGAGACATGACAAGACAAGACATGTTGTTCTGTATTGTGTTTGGAAGGTCTGGGACAGAACTGTTAACTGTGTTATGTGTTTGGTATGACTGAGATAGAATAGTACAAAAGATTCAAATGACCAGATTATCCCTTTTATATTACTTTTAATATTACTTTTTATATGTTGAATTTCCAATCATTTAATTATTTTACATGATCATATTATCATAAGCCTCTTAAATTAAAAGTATTTAAACTTTGTCCCTGCCCCTACCAATAAATATATATACCAATACTCACTAGCTAATTAATTATTAACAATAAATGTGGGAGTTTAAGCTACACATTAAAATAATTAACATCCAGCTATAAACACAATTAAATCAATTGAGTTTCTATCTTTCATGAACCATTTCAAAGGTGACTGAGCTGAACAAAATTTTATCAAGAGATTTTATTTTGTGCTGTGTGGTTGTTATGGGTTTATATATCAAATCAAATATGCATTTGTATAAACATGTTCCTCGTTTGGAGATTTTTATAATTAGTTGTTATGTGTTTGCTTGGATTGAAAGAGAGTTGTGTTGTGTGGTTGTTGTAGGTTTATATGTCTTGTTTCTTTGAGATTTCAAACACGTGTTCTTTGCATTCTCCAAAACCAGACACAAACCCAGAACTACAACCCCACGAATCTCCAACAACAACAACCCTAGAAAGCCAAACCATACACAAACTCAGAACCATCCACCACCATTCACAACCAAACCCATAACCATCCATCACTAGATTAAACAAACCCTCTACAAAATCACACAAAGCAGACCTATCAAAATACAATAAAAAATCCAGTTAATTGCATTTCAGTTCATTGAGTGATGCTAATTAAACAATCGAAAAACCAATCGAAAAACCAATTCGAAAAACCGAAATTGAAAAACACCAAACCACTTTTAGACTGGTTTGATTTTTGTGGAGAGGTTTTGGGTGTTGGTGGCGCGACGACGATGACGATTGAAGGGGTTTGATTTGGGTGTTGGGTTTGGTTTTGGTTTTAGTGATAGGATAGGGAGGGTTTGCAGATGAACAGACGAAGAGGAGAGAGAGAGAGAGAGAGAGAGAGAGAGAGAGAATGAGATTGGATTCAAGTGGTGTATATATATAGTTTGTAATTTTTAGAAATATGAAGGGCAAAAGCGTCTTTTTGGCACTTTTCCCATGCCATAGGACAAGTTGGCTGAGGGTTTTGAGTGGTACAGATTTTTAAGATTTCTATCCCACTTTGTCCCATTCAGTCCTACACTAGAGTCACGCCAAACGTGGGATAAGAACAAACTGTCCTACGTTGTCCTGTCCCGTCCCGCATACCAAACGCACCATAAAGGAAAAGATATAATTAGAGGGGTATAGCATACTTTATGACCTAACTTTAATTATGAATTACTTGTGGAGGATCATACCATATACAATAGCTATAGTGATGTAATTTTAGTTTGTGTAATACATCTACAATTTCGCGAGTGCAGTCTCGGGTTTTTAGTGGAATAACTTCGAGGTTAATAATTATGAAATATTAATTAAAGAGTTTAATTAATTATTTATAAGTATTATTGGAACTCAAACTGTGGGTCCATTAGATCCCCTTGCTAGCTCGTTAATTAAAGGTAACAAGGGTCACATTTAATTAATTGGATTGTCAAATTAATTGTGTTATAAAAGTGACACGTATTTATTTAGAGATTAATCTAATAATGAGATTATTTAATTAATGTATTAATAATTAAATTAATTAATTAATTGGATTATTTAATTAATGAATTAATAATTATGAATTCTGAATTAATTATTAAATGGAGGTTGTAGGTTCAATTCATGATTGAGACATAAAATAATTAGATTATTTTATTCTTAGCTAAGTCTAGTGTTTAAGTTTAAGTCAACTAGGGTTACGTGGGAGTTAGAATTCTACTCTACGTAGGGCACTTAAATACTAATTATCTTTTTGAATATATAAAGATATATTTGAAAAAGATAAGGATCTAGTTTTTAAAATATATAAAGATATATTTATATAACTAGATAACAGAGACTTAAGGTAATTAATTGCTTCACAAAGTCAGATTATTGATTTGAACGACATAGACCAAAAAAGCAAGAAAAGAAAACCTAGAATTGTATAGGTGTGATATTCGGCCAAGGAATATATATAAATATTTATATATAGGAAAATTTTCAAGTTAGTGCGTCCCAATATAACTCCATCAATACGTTGGATGTGAACCATTAGATTTATATGTTTTGACTCAAAGTGTACTCAAGGTGTATGCACTTGTCAAAACTTCTCCATAATCTATGGCCCACATGCAACGCACTAATTGAGTTATATCAAGACGCACTGAGGAGAAAAGAACTGCATATCTGTATATATATATATATATATATATATATTCTTATTCTGTTGTGGCCGATCTTGCTAAGAAGAAGAAAAGGTTTTTTCTTCAAGCCTCATGTACATTCTTTGAAGACCGTGCCGCGCCCACACGCAGTTGCCGGATCACGAGACATAGCGAGCAAGATGTGTTGGTTCAAATAGAATAAAGCTTAAAGAAATGAAGGAGTTGGTCTACAATGGTATGATCTAATTCCATTAAAACATTCTTATATATTGTATACGGTTTACATATTGCATAAAAATTAAAAAACCTATTTACCATTGCGCAATGTAAATCCGGGTTCCCACAATATCATCAATCTTATTTAAAAAAAAAAAGTTGATTTATCCAAGCCTTAATCTCTAACCAACCTGTACAATCCACACTAACGATAATAATAATAATAATAAACAAATCAATCTCCATTCTCATCGTAAATATCTTCGATCTTAAAAAAAGAAAAAAAAAAAATGAATCAATCCTAATTTTTTGAAGAATAATCCAAACCCTAATCTCTAACCAATCTAAATCATTGTAAGTCATGCAGCGGAAAAAATCAAAGAGTTTGATAAGATCGATAGGTTTTAAAAATTTTATCGTCTTTGGACCTTTTTGTATACACGAACATGAAGAAGAGATTTGTTTTCATACCTTTGAAGAACACTCATTCGTTTTCTTTTCGATCCTTCACCACTAAGCCTTTCGAGCTATGTCCCGCGATCTAGCAACTGTTTGTGTGGGCACGTCACGGATTCCGGGAGCAGTTGAATGGTGGTTTGAGAGATCCGGAAGACAACCCTTTGTCCTCTCTAGTGAATTCGACCAAGCTAGGTGGAAGAGAAAAATCCTTTTTTTTCTTTACTGTATGTGGCTGCACCTCTTATGTCTCTCTAAGGTTTCGGTTAGTTTATTTTTCCTGATAAGTATATCTTATATATTAGGATCCAAGGGTTTAGTAAAACAAGTCAAAATAAGATTATAAATCCTTTTTAATTCGGTCACCACTAGGGTTTGAACATTTGACCTCTTAAAGTAAATAAAAATAATCTTTTATTATTTTATTCTTTTGCTCTTGTCAAGGTTCGGAACTGAAACCTCCAAATAACAATTAATAATTCTTAATTATTAATATGTTAATTAAATAATCATATCATTTAACAATATTTAATTAATCAATTAAATAATCAAATCATTCAATTAATTCCCAGAATATATTTAAGTTACTTTCGTAACACAATTAGTTGGACCATCCAATTTTCCGTGAGCCTTGTTACTATCATTCGTAAAGGGCTAGCAAGAGGACCTAATTGACCCACAATTTTGAGTTCCAATAATAATTAGAAAAATTAATTAAACTCTTTAATTAATATTTTAATTCATTTTTCTCAATTATTATCCTTGGAGTTATTCCACTAAAAACTCAATGTTGTACTCTCGTAACTGTAAATATTTCACACAACCAAATTATCAGTGTCCATTGATATAACTATTACATATGGTATGATCATCCACAAGTAGATTATAATTAGAGTTAGGTCATAAGTCCATTATACCTCTCTAATTATATTTTTTTCCTTTAAGTACCATTGATTCTCTAATGAATGATTATATCCTTCATTCCTTTACGGAAGAAGGAGAACGCTCTTAATTGTTTAAGTCCCGAATCAACCCTTAAGGGAGCTACTATATACTTCTCACAATAAGGAGTGGATTCGTCTATTGTGTGTATACCTTCTTAGCCACAAGCCAAACCGTGATTCCAATAAACAGAGTTATTGGTTGGGAATGGTCGGGAATGCTACTCTGATCTCACCCATGGTATGCCAAGAAACATGATCTAACTTGAAAAAGTCAGCAAGACACTTAGGATTTAGACCACTCATATACAACCATCATTTGTCGATATATATGAATCTTTTCAACTAACGGATCTTAGTGATAGATTCATATAGATCATGACCCAGTCCTATATGATTACATCATATAAGGTGTCTCCATTCTCATATCACCATATGAGTGGTATAGAATAAGACCACCGTACATTACAGAATGTACCGCAACTGTAGATTAATCACAAATAAATTACTCAGCTTTACTTGCTATCTACAGACTCTTTAGATTACATGTCTCGAAATGAATTCCTCTGTATATGATATTCATATACTTAGTTTGAGATTACATCTAGCAATCTTGGATGTTTAGCACATATAATATAAACGCATGAGTCATGTTAATTGAATGAAATAACTACTTCTTTTATTAATGAATTTATAAAATTTATAAACTACAAGCTTTAGGACATAAATCTCAATAATTGCCACCTTCAAAGAAATTTACTTTTAAAAATCTTTAGGAATTTTCTTCTCCATATAATCAGAGAAACATTTGGGGATTTAATTAATAAGAGGTATTAGAGTGGAAGAATTGTAGGTGTGGAGTCTGGTTGTATTCGATGAGTCAACAAATTGCTAGAATCTCAAATCCAAGAAAATGCAAATCGAAGTTTGGTGCAAAAAAAATCAAAATGGTACCATAACTGAATCTTCTTTCTCATTCAAGAGCTTTGTGGGTTGAGTTTAGGATGAGCAGAGGAAAAGGAAATGAAAAAAATAAAAGTTTTATTCAGGATAGAGTAACCATTTTTGTTCTAGTTAAATGAAAAAAAAAAGTAAAAAACAATCCTATCCGTTCAAGTTTTTAGTGGACAATGGCATATGATCCTCAAAAGCTTAGAAAAAGCTTAGGTTATGAGAGGATCCTGATCTGAATTGTAGATAACCCCCTGCCATTTAATCAAATGCCAAATGAAACTGTCTGGTTTGAACAATCAATAAAAAAAAAACCCTTGTTTTTAGTTGAATGTTAGTTGACCATCTTGACCATTAGTTGAATATAGTTTTGATCGTTACATTTAATAGTGGTGTTAACCATTGAAAGGTAGTATTGCCATTTACCTAATGTACTTATGACAAAAAATAAAAAAAAAATTAGAGATTTTATTCTTCTCCAAATGAAGAAGTGAGAACAAAAAAATTCAATCAAAAGATTTCACATGTCCTCCTTATGGAATTGATCAACAATTTCCCTCCATATTTTGGAGAATATTCGTATACGAAGGAGATCGAACTGATCTCCTCCATATGTCGAAGAAATTGGTTCGATCTCTTCTGTTTGGAGGAGATATGAGTTCGCCATGGAAGGAGTGGGAGATAGAGAACATGGTGGCGGCGTTAGAGGCGCGTGAGGGAGGAAGTTAGAGATGGATGGCTAGTCGGTGGCAACGATGGTGGTGGGTAAAATAGTTCTCCAATAGAGATTTGGGTTTTATGTTTGTAATTTTATCATTATTATTTGAGTTTATTTGGATCTGTATTTGGGAAGATTGAATGAGTTCCATCTCTTTTGAGTTTTGTTTTTTTACTGGTGCTGCATTTTGGGAAAATGAAGGGAAAATGAAGGAATTTATTCTTTTTCAATATTTTGTTTTGCTAGAACTAGATTTGAGGTATATATATATAATATTTTTCGGATTTGGATTTGGTGAGATTGAATGAGTTCATTTCCTTTTGATTTTATTTTTTATTTTTTTTATGTTCAAATGTGTTGATGGCGATTTCTAGACTTTTGAAAAGTTAACCGGTCAACGATGTAATGCATATGATCTGTGAGCAAACAAAGTAAAATAAAGCGAATAATAAAAGAGACACAATGGTTTTACGTGGTAAAAATCTAGTAACAGAGAAATATCCACATGCTGCTGTTGATGGCAAAGAAATAATTCCACTATATATTGAATTGGTTGCACACTCTGTTCTCTCTTTAACTTGCGTTAATTGTTCGTCCCTATTACAATAAATACATGGCTATATTTATATGGTTCTCCCTATGGTTTCCCAGTCTTGGTGTATAAGTAGAAGATTCATTAATTTGAATCCTGCTGAAGTTCGGGTAGTGCGGACCAATTAGGATTCTTTCTTGATTGGTGTTGAATCCTTGCCTGATTGTGATTCTAGTATCTTTGAAGAGGATATGTTCGTTTCCTTTTTGGAGTAGATTTCTTTACCATTTATTGTGGTTTAGCAGAACTGGAATTTTACATATAACAATACCCCCTTAAATATCTGAGCCGAGTATCCATGTTCGACTTGTACTTGACACTTATCCCGAGTAAACCGTGTTCACCGTAGCTCTTGCTTATATAAACTGTTTCATACATGGTGAAAGGTATTTAAAAAGATTCCCTTCTAATTATGTCGCTATCTTCATTAATACAGTAATTATGGCACTTCCACTAACTTGAAATTTTAATGTTGTGTCTTAATTGGGTCCACAAACATTCGAATGTCCTAATGATTAGATTCCTTGATGGCGACATTTGGAGGCTTGAAGTCTTCTTTATATGACACATGTCCTCATTTAGGTAGGTATGTCAAGCGTTTTTCAAGGAAACGTGACTTGATCTGACCTTCACGTCACTACCCACGTCCCTCCATTTTCTTGCTTATTCATCCTATGACATCATTAGGGTTTTGTTCAAAATATTTATTTCACCGATATTTTACCCTTTCGCTTGTCCTGTTGAATTCTTTATTCTCATTTCATGATTTATTTTCATTTTCACAGCTTCTTCAAACCTTTTTCTAGAAGAACATCCATTCAAAAACCAAGAAATCCGAAAAATCTAGATTTTCATCGTCTCTTCTTTGTTTAAGTCTCAAGTTGCCCTATCGTGCAAATTTGCTGTCCTTTTTTGTTGCTTCTTCAACCTTCGTCTTCCCTAGATAAGTATCTGTAAGTCTCACAACGGAAAAAACCGTTTTTAAATTAATAAAAACAAATTAAGAACAAAAGGTTTCAAAAAAATTTCTATCATCTTCTTAGGACCTTTTGTATATACAAGAATATGAGGAAGAAATTTGTTTTCATATCTTTGAAGAACACTTCTTCGTTTTCTTTTTGATCCTTCTTTACGATCCAAAATCACTAGGCTTTCCTAACTATGTCCCGCAATCTATCAACTGTGTGTGTGGGCACGTTACGGATTCCGGGAGCGATTGAATGGAGGCTTGAGAGAACCGGAAGACAACACCTTGCTTCCTATTGAGAATTTGGCCAACCCTTGAGCAAAGAGAAAAAAATTTCTTTTTTTATTTTTCTCCTTGCTACTGCCGCACCTCCTTGTTCTCCGTAGGGTTCTGAATAGCTTCTTTTCCTGACAAGTATATCTTATATACTAGGAATCTAGGGTTTAGTAAATCCAAATTAAAATAGGCTTCCAAATCCCTTTTAATTATTACTTTTACTAGGGTTTGAACCTTTGACCTATTTAGAGTAAATAAAAATAAGCACTTATTATTTTATTCCTCTTGTGAAGGTTAGAAACTGAAACCTCTATATGACAATTAATAATTCTTAATTATTAATATGTCAATTAAATAATCATATTATTTAATAATATTCAATTCAACAATTAAATAATATATTAATTAAATAATCATATCATTTAATTAATTCCCAAAATATATTTTAAGTTACTTTCGTAACACAATAAATTGGACCATTCAATTCTCTGTGAGTCTTGTTACTATCAATCATATAGGGCTAGCAAGGGGACCTAATGGACCCACAATTTTGAGCTCCAATAATATTTAAAAATAATTAATTAAACTTTTTAATTAATATTTCACAATTATTAACCTTGCAGTTATTCCACTAAAAACCTAAATTATACTCTTGTAACTATAGGTGTTTTACACAACCAATTTATCAGTGTCCATTGATATAGCTATTACATATGGTATGTTCCTCTATAAGTAGTTCATAATTAGAGCTAGGTCATAAAGTCCGTTATACCTCTCTAATTATATCTTTTCCTTTAAGTACTATTGATTCTCTTAAATAATTATATCCTTCATTCTTTTATGGAAGAAGAAGAGCGATCTTAATCGTTCAAGCCCTGAATCAACCCTTAAGGGAACTACTTATCTACTTCTCACAAGAAGGAGTGGATTCCACTATTGTGCTTATACCTTCCCAGCCACAAGCTAAACCATGATTCCAAGATACGGAGATATTGACCGAGAATGATATTCTGATCTCACCCATGGTAAATGAAAAACCACGATCTAACCTGAAAGAGCCTGTAAGACACTAAGGATTTAGATCACCCATATATAGCCATCATTAGTCAATATATATGAATCTTTTCAACTAACGAAACTTAGTGACAGATTCATATAGATCGTGGCCTATTCTTATATGATCGCATCATATAAGGTGCCTCCATTCTCATAACACCATATGAGTAGTCTAAGATAAAACCACCGTACAATACGGAATGAACCGCAGCTGTAGATTAACCACAAATAAAGTACCCAGCTTTACTTGCTTTTTACGGACTATTTAGATTACATGTCTCAAACTGAATACCTCTGTATATGACATTCATATACTCATTTTGAGATTACATCTGACAATTTAGGATGTTTGCATATATAATATAAACGTATGAATTAATATATTTGAATGAAATAACTACTTCTTTTATTATTGAATTTATAACATTACATATTACAAGTTTTAGGGCATAAATCCTAATAATCTTCCACTTGCACTACATCATGTGAGACATGTCTCATAATCCCAAACCCTCTAGGTGACCTTCAAAAACTTTAGCCATTAAGATCTTTGTAAATGGATTAGCAAGATTATCTTGCGACGCGATCTTCGTCACTATCACATCTTCTCTCTACACTATCTCCCTGATGAGTTAATACTTCCTCTCTATATGCTTTCCTTTTTTGTGGCTTTTTGGTTCTTTGAAATTAGCCATTGCACCACTATTATCACAATAAAGGGTAATGAGCTTATATAAGTTTGGAATAACTTCTAGATCACTCAAGAACTTACGGAGCCGTACCGTTTCTTTAGCTGCTACATATTCGGCTTCCATGGTGGAATTAGCAATACAAGATTGCTTAATACTCCTCCACACTACGGCTCCACCACCAAGGGTGAATACTGACCCAGACGTGGATTTTCTAGAATCCCTGTCTACCTGAAAGTCAGAATCCATATATCCTAAAGGGATCAGATCCTGTTCTGAATATACTTACATATTGTTTATCGTTCTCCGAAGATACTTGAGAATAAGCTTTACAGCCACCCAATGATCCAATCCTAGGTTAGACTGGAATCTACTGGCTACTCTTACTATGAAACAGATGTCAAGTCTCGTGCATAACATAGCATACATGAGATTGCCTATTGCTGACGCATATGGAACTCATCTCATATCCTCAATCTTTTGAGGTGTCTTAGGACACTATTTCTTAGACAAGTGAACTCCATGCCTAGAAGGTAGATTACTTTTCTTGGAGTTCTCCATCAAGAATCGCACAGGAATCTTGTCTATATATGATGCTTGAGACAATGCTAATAGTTTGTTCTTACAATCCCTTATTAATTAGATCTCTAGAACATAACTTGCCTCTCCTAAATCTTTCATTTGGAATTGGTTAGCAAGCCATCCCTTTACTTCCGATAACACTCCCACATCATTCCCAATGAGTTGGATATCATCTATGTAAAGGACCAGAAAAAGTACTTTCTTGTCATTGATACGCTTGTAGACACAAGACTCATCAATGTTTTGCTCGAAGCCATAGGTTTTGATAACGGTATCAAACCTGATGTTCCAAGATCTAGATGCTTGCTTCAGTCCATAAATAGACCTTTGCAACTTGCAAACTTTTTGCTTTTGATCTTGGGACACGAATCCCTCTAGTTGCATCATGTAGATGGTCTCGTCAAGATTGCCATTCAAGAATGCAGTCTTGACGTCCATTTGCCAAATTTCATGCTCAAAATGCGTAGCAATCGATAAGAGTATCCTAACAGACTTAAACATAGCCACCGATGAGAAGGTCTCGTCAAAATCGACCTCCTTTTGGGAATAACCCTTTGCCACTAGCCTTTTTTTTTTAAGGTCTCTACCTTTTCGTCTATTCCTCTCTTTCTCTTATAGATCCACTTACTCCCTATGGGTTTGATCCTATCAGGTAAGTCTACAAGTTCCCAGACCGAGTTAGAGTACATGGACTCCATTTTGAGATTCATGGCTTTAAGCCATTCCTCTTTGTCAAAGTTTTCCATTGCATGTTTAAAATGACAATGGATCATCCACACTATCATCAAAGACGACACCATGTGCCTCTCCAATACCTAAATAGCGATCAAGCTGTCGTACAACCTTCCAACTACGTTTAGGTGGTAGTGTGATCTGACTAGGAACCGTCTGACTATCCGACGTTAATGAAACAACAACATCGTCAGCAACTCTTGTTGATTGTATACTGGTCGAACCAGCTTTTAATTCATTTAATACAATCTTACTTTGATGCTTATGATCATTCATATAGTCTTCCTTAAGAAACGTTGCATTTGTCGACACAAACACTTTGTTTTCTTGTGGACTATAGAAGTATCCTTCTCTAATCTCTTTTGAATACCCTATAAATAGGCATACTTGTGAATGAGGTTCCAACTTTCTAGATTTGTTCTTCAATACATGTAGTGGACACCTCTATATGTGAAAATGTTGCAAACTAGCTTTACGACAATTCCATAATTCTAGAGGAGCCTTAGGAACAGATTTGGATGGAACTACATTCAATATATAAGTCGCAGTTTGTAGTGCATATCCCCAAAAAGAGTTTGGCAATGATGAGAAACTAATCATAGATCTCACCATTTCCATCAAGGTTCTATTTCTCCTCTCCGCTACACCATTCTGTTGTGGTGTTCCTAGAGCTGTGAGTTTGGACACAATCTCATGCTCAACCAAATAGTCCTTAGACTCTTGGTCAAGATACTCACCTCCACGATCTAATCGTAGAGCTTTAATAGTTTAGCCTAATTGGTTCTTAACTTCAGCTCGGAATTCTTTAAACTTTTCAAATGTTTCCGACTTTCGTTGCATTAGGTAAACATATATGTATCTTGAGTAATCATCACTAAAAGTACCATAATACTCATAATTGCCCCTAACTTTAACATTCATAGGTCCGTAGATGTTTGAATGTATAAGCTCTAGTGGTTGTGTAGCTCTAAGCCCTTTTAGAGTAAAAGGTCTTTTGGTCATTTTACCTTCTAAACAAGACTCACAAATAGGTAAAGTGCCAATCTCTAATTGACTTAAAGATCCACCTTTTACTAGTCTGTCTATCATGTCAATGGCCAAGTCTTAAATGCCACAGAAACGTTTCATTATTTGGAGAAATCTTTTGTCGTTTTGTTTTAGGTTTTTCAACTTTAAACAATTCAGTATTAAGCAGTGATGTATGTAATGACGGTCTCAAAACATACAATTTGTTTTCAATCAAACCAGAACAAATATTCAAATCGTTTCTAGAAGCAATAACTGATTTATTATTAAAAGAAACTGGATATAAAAGTTCTAATAATCTAGATACAGAAATCAAATTTCTTGTAAATCCAGGAATGTAATAAACATTGTCTAATGAAAGAAAACATTTATTATTAAAAGCTTCTCTAAATGCTCCAATTGCTCTTGCTGAAACGACATTCCCTATTCCAACGCGTATTGAGAAGGCCCCCTTCTCAATCTCTGTCCAAGAATCAGTCCACTGTAAAAAAGAACAAACATGGTTAGTTGTCCATGAATCAACTATCCAAGGTGAAGACTCATCTTCCACTAAACACGATTCAATGACAAGCAAATCTAATTTACCTTTCACTTTCTTCTTCTTAGAGAGCTCTTCGAGGTACTACGGACAATCCCTCTTCCAATGACCAACCTTGTCGCAATGGAAACACTTCCCTTTTGCTTTGTTAGTCGTGGTGCTTTTCTTCTTATTTTAAACTTGTTTCTTCTTGGGCTTAGCCTTTGCCTTGCCAGCATACCTCTTCCTTTTCTTTAATCCAAAGGAAGATGGTTCAGTAACATTTGCCTCACCGGTCTTACTTTTGTTACCCTTAATCATGGACTCAAAAGTTGTGAGCTCATTAAGCAACTGAGTGAGATTGAACTTCAACTTGTTCATCCCATAGTTGCTTTTGAACTGATCAAAACCCTTTGGAAGAGTTGTCAGTATGATGCTCACATGGCAAGTCTCATCTATGGTCCTATCATTGACTTCATTAGTATTGAAATGGGACATCATACACGGGATATGTTCCCAGACTGATGATCCTTCCTTCATGAAAGAAATCATTGCGGAACGAACAACTTCATGCCGCTTTGCTCAGAAGGTTGCCCAAACATGGCCTGTAACGACTTCATCATCTCATATGATGTTGTCATTACTTCATGTTTTGTATAAAACACTTATGTCATGCTAGCTAACAAATAAATGCGGGCATTTTCATTTTCTGAAATCCATTTTTCTTAGGCTTCACGAACAATTCGTGCTGTGATGGCTGTAAGCTGTGGAGGACATTCCTCCTTAAGCACAAATTTTAGGTCTTTGGTGACCAGGATTGCATTAATGTTATTTTTCCATTTAGTATAGTTATCCCTAGTTAATTTGTCGTTGGCAAGTATTGAAAGTAAAACAGAAGACATTGCTGAAATAAACATAAATAAAAACTTATTCATTCATTCATACACTTAAATCATATATAAAATTATTCGGCATATAAATAAACATGATGCATGAAACATAGTTAATGAAAAATAAAAATCCCTAAAAAAGTTACTATGCCACGATAATCCAACATGCCACAAGTAAGTGCCGCCTTAGGGTAGGTCAAGTGCTTGTATATCGGATCAAGACATTCTCAATTAAATGATACTCTAGAATAACTCTTTATTCTTATATAATTTAATCATCGTTTATTTTAGTCAGGATTATAAATTAACTATTTAATTAAATCCTTGTCAGTGTAACCCATCATTTCAGATCTCTAAAACTTAACTTGAGAGTTGTTGCCTTAGAGTCAGTCAATCCCAAAATACATCTAGAAATCCTATTCGTTAGGAAGTTAACCTTGGTTTTGACTCTTATGGAGACCTTCCTTAGGGAGGATGAAAACAAAGCCGTCTCTAGGCCTCACTTGAATCTCACGGTGTTTCTACTAATGTTGGAGACTGCGGGATATAATGTTATATATCCCTCCCACTCACTATTTTCTTGTTAAGGTTTTCTAGTGCTTCTAGATGAACCTACACTAAACGGCTAAGAAAAATCTAGTTCTTTTAGGTTATGTTACTAGAATCTCATCCTATTAACATTAAATAATAAACCGGATTTTCAACTATTAAAACCTAATTTATTATTCGAATCTAATCTATGTAAACAACTTTAAATAGACTAAAATTAAATGTGAGAATTACCAAGTTTTAACTATTAAAACTAAATCACATTATTTGGTCCAATTATTATTAAGGCCTTAATCATGTTAATCTTAATAATGGATTGGGCTTTACTAATCTATTTAATTAAACTCTTAATGAAAGATCATTAATTAATGAGAATTACCAAGTTTTTACTCCTAAAAACTAATCTCATTTTTAATAGCCATTTATTTGATTATTCTCTATTAATCATATTAAAAAATAATAAACAACATATAAAATAAATGAGCTATTAATCATGTACAATATATTATAATGCAAGTGTAGGCACATCTAATCTATATGGCATAAGTATGCATGACAATGCTTTAATCATCTCATAAATAAAACATACATGAGTTGACCGAATATGATGAGCTATCTAACTTAAAAAAATAAAAATAAAATAAATAAATAAATAAATAAAAATTAATCTAATTACAAAAATTTTATCCAAGGCATTCCTTGGTCTTCTTGTAATCTCTTTTTCTTTAAGTCCATCTTTTGCATCTAATAAGCTTTTAACCAAGTCCAACTTGATTAACCATAATATTTTTAATGGTGATCCATCTCATGAATCATAAACTAAGGTCTATATGCTACACTTAAACATTTATTGGAGACACAAATCATTAATAAAAATATTCTGGCCCATTCACGCTTCCGAATACGCAAGCCTTAGTGTCACGAACACTCGACCTTGTTCTTTCGTGTGTAGCCGTGGTCTGCACAACAGGGTGGCTATCCGTAACCTTGCGCGTAGTGTGCGGTGGCCAGCCCTTGCGCACACTAGTGCCCAAACATGCAGCCTTCCATGAAAAACAGCCCAGCTGAGGTAGCCTTGCCTATGCGCAGTAGCAACTTGTGCTACACCATGTGCATGTGATTGTTGCTCAAAACACACAACAATTGAATGTTGTAACAGTGTTGTTGCACAACACTTGCGTATGTGATTGGTGGCATTGCACATAACACAACAATTATGCAGTAGTGCAATTGCGCACCACTTGAGCATGAGAGTGCATGACATTTGTAATAATTCATAACAGCATAACAATTTCAATATTGTATTTGTGTATTGCGCAACAATTGCGCTTGGGTGTGCGATGGATGTGCCATCTGTAGTGGTGGCAAGGTTCCGGTTCGGTTCCGGTTCCGAACCGGCGGTTTTTGTTCCAGGTTTGGGTGGAACCGGAACCGACAGTTCTGGTTTCGGTTTTTACGGAACCGGCGGTTCTGAACCGTTGGTTCTGAACCCTTTTTTTTATTTAAAAAAAAAGACTTCTAAATTGTAAACTTGTAATAATATAATTTTAAAAAATAAAATAAAATAAAATATATAAATGACAAATTACAAAATAAACAAATGACAAAAAACAAATTACAAAATGAAATTAAAATAAAATAAACAAAATGTCAAATTACAAATTACATATTACATTTCATTGGATATTTGGGAATTAGGTCACCTGAAGTTCGAAAATAACATAAAATAAATAAATGATAAACTACAAAATTAAATTAAAATAAAACAAAAAAAAAATGTAAAGTTATTAGTCTTGCACTTAATTTTCACTACAATTAAGTTGCCTACGTATCCTCTTGGAGTCTTGGGGGGTTTAGAGGAATTAAAGGCCACGTAGTTCTCTTACCTTTTATTGCAGGTTTGTTAATGACATGGACTTGTGATGACATGAATACGTGATCCACATCTTCTATTCCGGGCCCGTTGTACTTATCTCTCCACATTCATGTTCGTCATCTTTGAAGAAATCGTATGTTATCTCATGTTCGATTTCTTGTTGTCTATATTGAACCTTAGTCCAATCATCCACACAAACTTGTATCTGGAGTGCTTTCGGAGTCAAGCATGAACGCCTTTCATCCAAGATATTCCCCCCGGCGCTGAACTCTTGTTCCACCGCCACTGTAGAATTTGGTGTTGAAAAAATATTTTTGGCTATGATAGCCATGATTGGATAGTACTTTGCGTACTCTTTCCAATATTGTAATATATCAAATTGTTTCTCTGACGTATCTTCTATAAACTCATAAAAATCATTTAGATAAGATTCAAGCTTAGAATACTTGTCAATGCTTGATGAAGAAGAAGATCTAGGTTTTTTGGTTTTTTTTGATAATAGGCTATATCCTAAATTCAAAAATCCGGAGGATGATGATGTGGGCTATACAGTTTATGTTCATGTAACATCTAAGTTGAGTGAGGATCCATAAACTAAAAGATATTCATCATATAAAGAATACAATAATTTCTTAATTCTATCATAACATGCATTAACATTATATTCTATGTTTAAACCTTGGATGCCATAATAACCATTGAGATAATAAATTTTTTTTTTGTAATTTACAACGTGGATCAAAAATCATGGCAATCAAATAAATATCTGGCAACTCATGATAATAACGTAACCATTTTTCCTTCATAGCATTAATGACTTCCCTTATTTCGATGTCGGATTCACAATAAGCAAATTCACCAGCAATATTTAGACTTTCAATAATAAATAAATGAGTTGTAGGATAATAAACACCAGATAAATTTGTTGTAGCAGTATGAAATTTTTTTAACAAATTGAAAACGTTGTAACAAGAATCCTAATGAGATTTATAAAGTTGAATGTCAATAACATGAAATTGAATAAAAGAAACTAATAAATCTCTATACTCGTAACTTTGAGCAAGCAATTTATAAGTAGAATTCCAATGTGTTGGAACATCATGAGCAAATCTAACGGCACGTCTACCATTTTGTTTACAATATTTTACCCATGCATTCATTATAGAAGAATGTTTCCATAAAAACTGAAGGGCTTGTTTAATGGGTAGAATATAATGATCAAGAGTTTCTAATCCTTTTTTAACACATAAATTTAAAACATGGCATGCATATCTTTGATGAAAAAATGCACCAACAACAAATGGTTTGCATAAATTAATTAAAGATGGAATAGCAGCAGCATTGCTAGAAGCATTATCAAAACCAATTGCAAAAATTTTGTTCTCAATTTTATACTCTGAAAAAATAATTCTAAGCATTCTAACAATATTTTGAGTAGTGTGTGAATCATCAAAAACTATAAATGCAAGAATTCTTTTTTGGATATTCCATTCATCATCCATAAAATGGCAAGTGACACCCAAGTATGAATGTGATCGCCAATGGTCAGTTCATATGTCGGCACATACGGAAACACGACCATTATATTTTTCAAAAAATCTTTCTAACTTTTTTTTTTCTTTTACATAAATATTTTCAAGTGTATATACAAAAGTGGATCTATGAACACCACATGCAGCAGGGTTTAATGCTCGTCGACAATAATTAATAAAATCAACCCTTTCACCAAAACCGAATGATAAGTGTTCTACTGCTACCATTCTAGCTAATTCTTCCCTATTTTGTTCATCAGTATAACGAAATAATTGTTGGTTAGGAATAGCGTACCTGGGAATTTGTGTTTGTGACCTCGATCTGGTCTCTGCTTCTGGATGTTTGGTTTGAATATGCTTCCGATAAGTGTCATATCCTCCGGATTTGGACCACTTGTATACTTTTTTGCAATAATTGCAAGCCGATACATAGCTTCCATCTTCTTGCCTAACTTTCTTCATATGTTTGACGAATAGATCAGATTTGCTCAGCTTCGGTTCCAGTTCGTCCTCATCTGCTTCTGGTGGATCAAAATCATAATCTGTAGGTGTATCAATATCAGTCATATTTTCTGAATGGCTTGTCAAATAAGGGCCGGAGAGGGTGTTATTATGATCGGGTTCTGAAATTATTAAAAGGGGAGTAGGAATGTTTAGGCTCAGGTTTTCAACATAGGCCCGTCGTTGCAGATAATCGTGATAGGTGGTGTCGTTATGACCGAGATTATCGACTATTTGACCCTTACCTTTCATCGAAATCGAACGCCTAGGATCGTCATGGCCGTGACTCCTTCTATTTCTACCACTTGCCATTGGATTGGACGGAATAAATTTGGGACTAGAGAAATATTGAAAATCTGAAATAGATAATTGAAAACTTAGAACTTAGAAGAATAATACTATAAAGTATAAATCTATATTCTATAATAATATAATACTATAATAGTAGATTAGTAGTAACTAGTAAGTACTAAGTACTATTATAGTAAGTACTAAGTAGTAACTAGAAATAAGATAAATTGCAAATAAAATAAATTGCAAATAAATGAAATTGGAAACTTCGTATTTAGTAAATACTAAATAGTAATTGGTTATTCAGAAATTAAATAAATTAGAAATAAGATAAATTGTAAATAAAATTAATTGCAAATAAAATAAATTGTAAATAAAATATATTGGAAATAAAATATATTGTAAATAAAATTAATTGGAAATAAAATTAATTGCAAATAAAATTAATTGAAATTTTGAAAATAAAATTAATTGCAAATAAAATTTATTGGAAATAAAATTAATTGCAAATAAAAAAAATTGCAAAATTAAATAAATAATAAAAACATTGGAAACTTGAAGTCTTGGAGAGTTGGAGAGTGTTGGAGACTTGAGAGTTGAGTGTTGAGACAATGAAACTTGAAATAAAAATTAGAAATTTAGAATTAGAGATTTAGAGAATTGAGAATAGAGAGAATTGAGAGAAATAGAGAATGAGAGGAAAATAAGAAATTGGTGTGAGATTGTGAGAAAAAATGAAAGGGGAGGAGGGGTATATATAGAATTATAGATAACAAAAAGAAAAAAAAAAATTATTAAAGGGGTGGCCGTTGAGGCCCAACGACATGCTGACGTCAGCATGACATTGGGCCTAACGGCATGCTGACATCAGCATTCCGTTGGGCCTCAACGGTCCAAAAAAAAAAAACAGAAGAATCGGCCGGTTTGAACCGAACCAGAACCGTCGGTTCCAGGACGGTTCAAACCGGCCGGTTCGTTAAACATTAGAACCGGAACTGGGTACCACCATTTCCAGTTTCAGTTTTTTCGGTTCCCGGTTCCAGTCCGGTTCCACGGTTGGAACCGGAACCGGAACCTTGCCAGGTCTGACTGTGTCTTTGTTCTTCGTTTGTTCTCGAATCTTGTTCTTCGTAAACGGTTACATAGTCATATTACAAAATATTGATTTACATAAAACGATTACATCAGAAAAAAAATTCATAACTAATTATTACAACCCGAAACGAATTTGACTAAACTCATCGTAACATACAATTAACGATCAACTATGTTTATAAAAAAATATGTATAAACATCATACAACCGTATATTGTGCCTACAAATATCATACATATCGAAAAGACTTTGAAAACAAATATATCATATTCGTGTATTACAAAACCAGACTCTCATACCAATTGTAAGTCGCACAACAGAAAAAAATAGCTTTTAAATTAATAAAAACAAATTAAGAATGATATGTTTCAAAAAAATTTCTATCGTCTTCTCAAGACATTTTGTATATACACGAATATGAGGAAGAGATTTGTTTTCATACCTTTGAAGAACACTCCTTCATTTTCTTTTCGATCCTTTTTTACGATCCAATACCACTAAGCCTTCCTAACTATTCCCGCGATCTAGCAACTGTGTGTGTGCACGTCACGGATTCCGGAAGCGGTTGAATGAAGGCTTGAGAGAATCGGAAGACAACACCTTGCTTCCTATTGAGAATTCGGCCAACCCTTGAGCAAAGACAAAAACAAAATTCTTTTTAATTTTTTTCCTTGCTATTGTCGCACCTCCTTGTTCTCCATAGGGTTTGAATAACTTCTTTTTCCTGACAAGTATATCTTATATACTAGAAATCTAGGGTTTAGTAAATCAAAATTAAAATAGGATTCCAAATCCCTTTTTAATTATTACTTCTACAAAGGTTTGAACCTTTGACATATTTAGAGTAAATAAAAATAATCACTTATTATTTTATTCCTCTTGTCAAGGTTAAAAACTGAAACCTCCAAATGACAATTAATAATTCTTAATTATTAATATGTCAATTAAATAATCATATTATTTAATAATATTTAATTCAACAATTAAATAATGAAATCATTTAATTAATTCCCAAAATATATTTTAAGTTACTTTTGTAACACAATTAATTGAACCATCCAATTCTCCGTGATTCTTATTACTATCAATTGTATAGGGCTAGTAAGAGGACCTAATGGACAATTATTTAATTAAACTCTTTAATTAATATTTCACAATTATTAACCTTATAGTTATTCTACTAAAAACTCAAGGTTGTACTCTCGTAACTGTAGGTGTTTAGCACAACGACTTTATCAATGTCCATTGATATAACTCTTACATATAATATGATCCTCCACAAGTAGTTCATAATTAGAGCTAGGTCATAAAGTCCGTTATACCTCTCTAATTATATCTTTTCCTTTAAGTACTATTGATTCTCTTAAATAATTATATCCTTAATTCTTTTATGGAAGAAGGAGAGCGATCTTAATCGTTCAAGCTCATAGTCAACCCTTAAGGGAACTGCTTATCTACTTCTCACAAGAAGGAATGGATTCCACTATTGTGCTCATACCTTCCTAGCCACAAGCTAAACCGTGATTCCAAGATATAGAGATATTGACCGAGAATGATATTTTGATCTCACCCATGGTAAATCAAAAAACACGATCTAACATGAAGTACTCAGTAAGACACTGAGGATTTAGATCATCTATATATAGCCATCATTAGTCGATATTTATGAATCTTTTCAACTAACGGATCTTAGTGACAAATTCATATAGATCGTGTCTAGTCCTATATCACATCATATAAGGTGCCTCCATTTTCATAACACCATATGAGTAGTCTAGGATAAGACCACCGTACAATACGGAATGGACCGTAGGTGTAGATTAACCGCAAATAAAGTTCCTAGCTTTATTTGCTTTCTACGGACTATTTAGATTACATGTCTCAAACTGAATACCTCTGTATATATCATTCATATACTCAGTTTGAGATTACATATGGTAATCTTGGATGTTTGCATATATAATATAAACTTATGAACTAATATATTTGAATGAAATAACTACTTTTTTTATTATTGAATTTATAACATTTACATATTACAAGCTTTAAGGCATAAATCCCAACAGTATTTTCTACTGGTGAGTTTTTATGGATCTTTGAAATATACAATCGTAGTTAAATTGCCTAAAGCACACCTAGAGGAGGGGAGGGGGGGGGGGGGGGGGGGTGAATAGGTTTTTACACATTTTTCAATCCCTTAAAACAAACGCAAATTTGTCCCTCAAGGTATCTTACTTACATTACAACACATAACACATAAACCATACATACATGTATAGAAAAGATAAGCATGTGATCATTAAAGCATTGTCTATATATCAACAAGTAGCAAGAGGAAGATTAACATTAAAAACTCAACAACAAAGAATTCTTGTATTTCCAATAATGTTCAATGTGTTACAAATATCAATCAAAATATAACTATACAATAGTATCAATGAACAAAAGAATTATATATACTGCTATGATCAAAATGATTTGCTTACATATCACACTAAACAAAATCTTGTCTCAAAATACATCGCAATTGAATATTATGCAACAAGATTAAAACATCCACATATACAAATATGAAAGAGAGAGATAGAAAGAAATGACATGAGATTTTTTTAACGTGGTAAAACCTCCAAGGAGGAAACATCCACGGGTTGAACTATAACCATTGGGTACTATATATATGTGATAAACCTATGATCTACTTCCTATTGGAGTCTATGTCTACCCAATCCTTATTGGTAGATAAGAAATCCCTCAATGATACGGAGCCACCATATATTGGAGTCCATCTCTACACAATATCGTTGGAAGATTAGAAATTCTTCAAGAGCCAATGCATATCCCATGCAACACTCTCTATTGAAGTATATGTCTAACCAATCGCCTAGGCCTACCGATATTGTAGCCAACTTCCTATCCAAGACACTCATACATCTAGAGAGCCTCTCATGAATAGCTATCCAGACTTTTCAGATCCTAGCCATGACTTCTTGCTTGGTTATCCGAATCTCTTGTCCTAACTAAGACTTCCTTGCTTGACTATCCGGACCTCTTGTCCTAGTCAAGACTTCTTGCTTGGTTATCTGGACCACATGTCCTAACCACGATTTCATGCCTTTTACAAGGATTTCCTAGTGTGATCAATGAATGCGAATGATGCAAACAAACAATTCAACATAGAACATGTGATCAATACATTCCATGAAAACTAGACTTAATCATGTGAGCACACAAGTAAAAATAGTCTAGACACAAAACTTGAATTAAAATCTAGAGTATGCGAAAACACCTAACACATATGGCTCCTAGTTTTATTCACAAATCTAATACTTGAATAAATCATATTCATGAAGCACATATTCAAGATATTAGAAACATACACTAAAAATGCTATAATCACAAAATATGTTCAATGAATAGCCAACATTTAGAGCAAGGATATAATGAATAATCAATTAAATCATATTAGGCTCTAAATACAAAATCACAAGTGCTAATCCTAGATTTGTTCAATTAGAGGATCCAAACACATACCAAGGTTATTGATCATAAAATGAATCAATCAAATGACAAATAACCTTAAATATCAAACTAATCACAATACAAGTCTCAAACATGTGAAAAACTAGAATCTTAGAAAACTATTTCACATTTGTCTCTAAATAGACTTGATTAGTTTTGATTATGAAACTATATTTCTCAATAACATTCATCATATGTACACATACATATAGTAGAAGAAAATCCAAGGTAATTGAAGGTTTAAAAAGAAGAAAACACAAAGATTAGTCAAATACCTATGATTCATGAGCTGATTCGGTTTTGAAGGTAGAACCACCACAAAACTCGATCAAACAGCTGGAAAATCACTTGAAAAAGGTAGAGGACTTGATCATGAAGATTTTCCAACTAAAATCACTCAATTCGGAGTTCAAATGAGAAAGTTATGGTGTTTAGAAGGTGAGAAAGTTTGGAGAGAAAATTCTGCACATAATGTTTTCTAATTTTTCTTCTTAAAATGAATGGGATGGAAAAGAGAGATTTAAAAGAGATGAAAGAGAGGGAAGTAAGTGACTATGTAGGGTTGCCACATCACCTGCCCGTGAGAGGCGTGTGAGCCTCATGGGCCAGAAGGGCTGTTGGCCCGGTGAGCCTCACGCGCTCCTCACGGCCACACCCTAAAATGGCCATTGGCTATTTTATGCCTCCCTTGCGCTCTTCTCGTGTTCTCCGACTGTATTCGGGCCTCCGAACTCCAAATTTGAATCCGTCTTTAGATTACAAACCATGACTCCCTCGGGAACAAGAAGGACTATGAAACTTTGACAAAAGGTTGAGAATTTGACTTGGTACAAGATGACGAAGACAACACAATGTATGAGAACGCAAAGTGGCTTAGCTTCCTAGTTTGGACTCGAAACCTAATGAGTGAGTAACCGAAATGACTGAGACTCAATAAGGAATCATATGAGATCATGTTCAAGTCCAAAACCAATAAAACAAAAACAAATAAACACAAAGTCACATAGGACAAAAATAAATGCCATTGTGTGTGAATATGCCTTATAAGAGAAATGAGGTATAATATACCTTTGATGATCAATGTAGCTTATTCCTCTTTGAAGACACTATCTTGCATGGAAAGTTGTTAAGTCTTCCTTGAAGCTTGAATCATCATCAAACTAAGACAACTAAACATTACAAGAGAAACAACGTTTTGATATGGAATTTATGCCAACTAGGGTTGCACATCGGGGAAATGGGGATGGATATAGGTCCCCCCATCACCATCCCCACTTCTCAAATCCTTCCCATTCTCACCCCTCCCCCATGGTCCTCCCATCACCATCCCCATTTCCCCATTTCCCCTGTTTTCCCTCGTTTTTCCCTGTTACTCCGTTGCCCCATTCTCCCATTTCCCCATTTGGTTGAAAATTACAAATTAAACTAAAAAAAAACATTCCATTACAAAATAATGTCAAATATATATATACATTACAAAATAATGTCAAAGAAAATACATTACAAAAAATATATAAATATATATATAATTATTTTTATAATATTTTGGGGGAAATGGGGAAATGGGGAAATGGGGATGGAGGTATCTCCCCCTCATCCCCATCCCCATTTCACAATATTAGTGGGGAAAATGGGGAAATGGGGATAGAGGAGGGTCTCCCCATCCCTATCCCCATCCCCATTTCAATTTGGGGATGATTTTCATCCCTATTCCCCCCCCCCCCTCTAATTTCCCCCATTTCCCCATTTCCCCCAAATGGGGATGGGGAAGCAGGGAAACGGGGATCCGGGGGAAAATGTGCAACCTTAATATCAACACAAACCAAAATCATAACAATCTCCCCCTTTGGCAAATTCCATGTCAAAACCCCTATACATATACTAAAACAATATACAAGGAAAATTGGTCACAATGAGTTACACAATTCTAGACAAATTTTCAACCACAAGTCTTGAACTTCTTCTTGGTCTTCTCTTGATATCACCTAAAATCAACTTGAAAGCATAAGAATATCAAGATACAACACATGGCAATGTACATTCTTTGGTAAGAAAATAAAAACATTAAAGTTCAAATTGATCATGTATGCTCCTTTTTAATACATGCTATCCAATAAAATATTCTAGCCAAGATCAGAAAAAATATATTACATGCCATAAAGTTCAAACTTGATACCAAATACAACATATAACTAAAAAAATGAGAATAAGCAAGTTAGAAACTACCATATTTCTCCCTATATTTCTCCCCCTTTTTGACGTGATATGAAGTCAAAAGGAAAGAATAAGAAAAATATATCTCAAGACCATTTCTAGCCACTTGTGCCACTAAGGAATGTTGTGTGATTGGATGATCTCACATAATGCTTTGGAGTAGATGCTTTGCTTTCCAATTCTTTGATCTTCACATCTTGTAGCATTACCTTAGCATTGAGTTCTTCAATCTTCCTTTGTGACTCCTCAATCAACCTTATGGATATAAGAACAACAACAATAATCCAAATCCATACATTTTTCATGAATTATCTTTTTACGCCCAAATATCTCTAAAAGTTTCAACTTCTTAGCTTTGGCTATTTTGGATGAAGAAGAGGGTTTGGATTTGACTATGGATTAGAAGGGTTGTTAATCCCAACTTTCTTGGTTTTCCCCATGACCTTGTGTAATGTATCACTAAAACACGAAAACAAACGTGAGTGGAAACATCAAAACAAGTTAGTGACCAATAAACATATACAGAGGCAAAACATCACTTTTGAACAAATCAATATTCATATCAAGAATTATCATAGCATCTTTAAGATTTATCAAAAACAAGAATAATGCCAACAAACATCAATCTTAAAGAACATGTGAACATATTATAAAAGAGAGCAAAAGTTTAGCATATAATGCTCCCCCTTGATAAATGCCCTATCTAAGATCTAGATAGACAATTGTTCACAAAAAATAGCCACACAATAACATCACCAAGCAATTTTAATAGTTTTCAAGTAAGCTCCACATAACAATGAGAGTTACACAATGATTTTCAATCACTCTCATATTTCTTCAAAAATTACTAGAGTATCAAAATACCAAATAAGCAAATGTGAGTGTGTGAAGATTTTGCTTCAAGTATATGAAAATAAGTAATTTGATAATCAAACATGCAAACAATTTCAACATCTATTCATCTTAAGCCGTTCTATAAAAAAGTCAAACCGATCATCATCCAGAATTTTGCTTTTAAAAAGAATAGATTTCAACATGTGAGCATGTGTGTGCATGTGGCTCATCATTCCATTTCTATTTCACAACCCGAGCTAATTTGATTATTCAACTATACTCCATAAAACCTTTTTGTTTTGTTTTAGGCTTGAATCAAAGATTTTTTTTTTTTTTTTAAATGATTCTTTTCAACACTTTTTATTTTATTTTTTTTCAACGTAAATGATGAGATCGTTTGTGTTCTCAACAAAATACTTTTTTATATTCTTTTGAAAACTATGTTTTAGCCACTTAAAATTCCTTTGATATGTTAATTTATATCAAATGGTAAGCAAGATTCGTTCCACAAGGAAATGGAGTAATACGTTAGATTGATTGACTAATCTATTTTGCAATAAGATAAATCATAATGAGTTAATAGTTGTGTGGTTTGATAAACCACCAAACATAAAAGTCAATAAACATACAAGTAAATATACATACAAAAGTGATAGGAAAAATAGAAGACTCAACAATCTTGATAAGAGAGATGATGTAAACAAATAGAATGAATGTTAGGGAATTGATGGATTCATAAGTGATATGGGTAATGCTCTTTAAAGCTTCATTAATGGTCAAATCTCTTAGATGCTAATCATGTGTTTCCTATAGTGTGTTTAGATCATTTTTAATGAACAATAAACATCTTCCCACCCCAATGCCTAACCGATTAAGGAGAGGGGGTCAAGGTAGGATCAATTTGATACAAATCAAGGTTTAGATTAATGGGGTTGGTATATCCACCACTAATCTATCCTATTCACTAAGTTCCTTAACCAATCAAGGGTGTCAATCCAAGATTGGTTTCACAACAAATTATCCCACACAATAAAATGATCTACTAGTGATATACAATGCAAATCGAAGTAATGTATAGAATCTCAATATTAAGTGAATAGAAAACAAGAAGAGATTTAATTACACATAGCTTAAGCAAAAACACATAACAAATGTTCCTCACATTTATCCCTTAGATTAGGGTTTTAGTTACACATAGTTACAATCAAATGAGTAGGAAGTAATAGTTAAGGAAATCACCCTTAAGCCTCCTTCTTTAGAGCTTGCTTCTTCCCTTCCTTTGTTGCTCCTAGTGTCAAGAGTGGTAGAAGAGGATGTGTCTAGATAGGTGAGTGTCTAATGGTGAGTGACAAAGGTATTGAAATGTAGAGAATGGAAATAGATGAATGGTTGGGTGAAGTAATCAAGACATTGGTGTTAAGGTTTTGGATGGAAAAGATTGTTCAAGTTTAGAGAATGGAGGAAGTTGAGAGAGTGATGCATGGAGGAGAAATTAAGTCTAATGCTCTGTAAATTTCTTGCTCTAGAAAATGCTTGGAACATTCTCAAGTTGGAAGAAAGGGATATATAAGTCACACTTGGAAATGTACTAATAACTGCTTGAAAATCCGATGTGGAGTGATGTCGCCACTTGTGTGGCCATTGTCAACAAACGGTTACTCATTCTAAGATTCACATGTCGCCACGTTTCTAATCTTTTTCACCACTTTGCAAGTGGCGACATTAAAGAATTCCAATTTTCGCCACTTTGTCAATATGGCGACATAAAGTGGCGATAAGACTTGATGCTTTTTATTTTAAAATAAGCATTTTGTCGCCACTTCTACCATCATGTCTCCACTTTGTGATATGGCGACACAAAGTGGCGACAACACCCGATGCTTTAATTATGAGAAATGGATTCTGTCGCCACTTTAGCCATTATGTCCCCACTTTGCAAAGTGGCAACAATGCCCTGTTTTGCCATCTTGAGCTCGTTTTGCACCAAAGTCCTTAAATTCCTCACAGATGCCCCTAAAGCCTAAGTAAACATGAAACAATTGATTTATCGATATTAAATACGGGGAAATGCCCGATAATCAACCAAAGAAAGTCAGGAATGGGGGCCAAAATCATACCAATTTTGGCTTGATCAAATACCCCTAAACTTATCTTTTACTAGTCCTCGAGCAAAACAATCACAAATCAACCCCAAAGACAATCATCAAGATATTTCAAAGGTTTTTTCAATCAAACACTAACTCATCCGAGGAAGGTTTTACTTCTCATGATCAAATATGCAAAACCAAAATAAAGAGATTAAAAAGATGATGCACTAGTGAGGATTTGTACATGTAAGTGAATTGTTAAGTAAAGATTAAGAGCATGCTACTCTAGATATGATTGTACGCAATGCGACCTTACATTCAACATGCCTAAGCTTTAAAGTAAAGGTGCCATTTGGTTTAGAATGTAATTCACCTCGATAACTAATCCTCACCGAATTCTCTTCTTTCTTCTCTTGAGATTCCTAGGTTTCACTCAAATTCTTGTGCAATATGAATTTATGTCATGGATATCTAATTGATTGCACATGATGACATTTAAAACGTAATTTCTTGAAAAGTAAGTCTCATGAATGGAATTGCAAACCATGAATCAGAAAGAACATGTATCAACCAAAATTTACAAAATGGACATTCCTAGAGATCATAAAGGTCTTCTTTTTGGTTGTAATGGGGTCTTAGGTGAATGGTGAGACAAAGAATGGGATAATGGATAACAAAAGACTCAATGATTACACTTAGGACATACATTCTAATTATGAGTTTCAATTTCTTTCACGCATTTGTTCACACCATTGGCGTCCATTGCTTACAATATTACTTCAATTGCACATTCTCTACTCAAAAATTTTTATTGAGTAGCTCTTTCAATTCTTAACCCTTTATTTAGGCCAATTGTGCCCAATTCATAGTTGTTTTTTTTTCTTTTCTTTTGCATACATCTTTTTATTTCAATCTTTTTCTTTTCTTTTTTACTTTTCTTTTTCTTTGCTTTTTTTTTTCTTTTCTTTTCTTTTTTCTTTTCATCCACTCTTGCATTTCAATACTCTTTTACACAAATTTACATGCCTAGGTACATGTATCAACATTTTCTCTTAAAAGAGCTTACATCCATATCCTAAACCTTAGCAAATCATTTGGTCAAGATAAGTCAATTATGTAGGCTATATGGTTCATTTAGATGTGGTTCAAAAATGAAAAGCTTAAGATGTGTTTTAGCTTTAAAAGGGGCTTGGGAGCACACACATTAGAGGGTATAGAAGTATTTAGGCCAATTAGTGGTTTTCATATGCATTGCCTAAAGTCATTTCTAAAGGCTTGTCCACAAAGCAAAATAAAGCATCCACAAGCAGTCTATAGTATTCTTTGGCAAACAACATTTAAGTGCAAATGAGACCTATACATGCTTAAATGAGTGTTTGAGAGTGACTGTTTAATGAGACCTATACATTTTTTCAAGCCGTGTTTGTGATCCTCACGGGAATCTAAACTATTAATTCCTAGCCTTCAAGCAAAAATGATAATTTACCCTAAGATTATGAGAAAACGATTAACGCACTTTGTTCAATGACATCCTAAATGACATGACGTTATTCTAAACCAAACATTGGCAAAATGTGCAATTCCTTACTACTCATGTAAAACACAATCTCAACAAGCAAAGTATGCTCAAATATGGCATTATCGCAAAATTTAAAAATTAGGCTCAAAATTTGTAAAACCAAGCAAAGTGAGTAAAGTGGTGTTGCGTAAATATACCCCCACACCTAAATTGGACATTGTCCTCAATGTTCATGGGAGGCAAAATTGGTCAAACGGCGCAACCCAATAAATCCATAGCAAATAATACATATATGTCTAAAAATAATCAATGCGTTTTCAAAAATTTGGCAAAGTGCCTTTCAATCCTAATATGCACAAAATCATCTAAAGAGATGCATAATCATGAATAACATATTCTCAATAATCCAATCATCCAAAAATTAATCAATGAGCACATACAACCTAAATCCTCTATCAAAATCCATCTCACACCTTTATTCTAAACAAACAAACAAAAAAACAAACAAAAACAAACAAACAAACAAAAAAAAAAAAAAACTAAAAAGCAAAATAAAATAAACAAAGAAATAAATTATACCTAGGTGGGGTGCCTCCTACCAAGCGCTTCATTTTACATCTTCAGCTAGACGGGCTACTTTGATCAGTCAATTGAATTCCAAGGCTTCGAATTTGCGCCTATATGCAATTAGGTATTGAAAGTATTTGTCACCCACCGGCATGTTTCTAATCACATAAAACAAAGGCAAGTAAATGTTCACTTGAAAAAGTGATTTAGTTAATTCGGAAAAATACCTATACCATTTGCTTTTTTGTAGGCGACATGTAAAAGTAGTGGGAGGGATATAAGGTTTGGGTTCCTTCACTTTATCTCTCATTTCCTCCTTTCCTACTTCTTCACCTGAAATACTAGAAGAATTGTTAGCAAAATTGTGAACATAATTGTGCTCTACATTCTCACCATTCCAAGGGATGGTGGTAGCTTCTTCTAGCATTGGTAGAATTGGAAACTCTTGGCTCTCTTTCCCTTGCATGGCTTCCATGATAGCTCCAAAGTGCACTTCTATTCTTCTCAACGAAGCATCTAATCTTGAAAACCTAAGTGCACTTGCCTCCAAACATCCGTTCAAAGTATGCTCGTATGACATTTTGATGCTCGAATGGCCTTTAGCATTTCTTCCTCGGGATTCCCATCCTTCGGCCCCATATTGGAAGAATTCGAATCATGAGCTCTTTCTTCCCTAGAGTGCCTTGAGGCATATTATTCCATGTCCCGGTTGAATGTGGCCAATTGCAAGTCAAATTGATCCATTGTTCCTAAAAAGAAAACAAAAGGAAAAACAAAAACAAGATACAAAAAAAAAAAAAAAAAACAAGACTAGAAAATCTAAAAATAGCAAAAATGATACACAACCTAATAATAATAAAAAAAATCTAACCATAAAAATAAATAACAAAAAAAAAATGAAAATCTAACAAACTAACTACAAAGACAAGTTAAGTAATTCAACAATCGCTACTAATTCCCCAGCAGCGGCACCGATTTTGATGAGGTCGTTTGTGACAAAATACTTTTTAATGTTCTTTTGAAAACCATGTTTTAGCCACTTAAAAATCCTTTGATATGTTAATTTTTAGCAAGTGGTAAGCAAGATTCGTTCTACAAGGAAATTGAGTAATACATTAGATTGATTGACTAATCTATTTTGCAATAAGATAATCATAATGAGTTGATAGTTGTGTGATTTGATAAACCACCAAACATACAAGTAGTATAAACATACAAAATTGATAGGAAAAATAGAAGACTCAACAATCTTGATAAGATGGATGATGTAAACATATAGAATGAATGTTAGGGAATTGATGGATTCACTAGTGATATGGGCAATGCTCTTTAAAGCTTCATTAATGGTCAAATCTCTTAGATGCTAATCATTTGTTTCCTATAGTATGTTTAGGTCATTTTTAATGAACACTAAACATCTTCCCATCCCAATGCCTAATCGATTAAGGAGAGAGGGTCAAGGTGGGATCAATTTGATACAAATCAAGGTTTAGATTAATGGGGTTGGTATATCTACCACTAATCTATCATATTCACTAAGTTCCTTAACCAATTAAGGGTGTCAATCCAAGATTGGTTTCACAACAAATTATCCCACACAATAAAATGATCTACTAGTGATATACAATGCAAATCGAAGTAATGTATAGAATCTCAATATTAAGTGAATAGAAAACAAGTAGAGATTTAATTACACATAGCTTAAGCAGAAACCCATAACAAATGTTCCTCACATCTATCCCCTAGATTAGGGTTTTAGTTACACATAATTACAATCAAATGAATGAGAAGTAATAGTTCAGGAAATCACCCTTAAGCCTCCTTCTTTAGAGTTCGCTCATTCCTTTCATTTGTTGCTCCTAGTGTCAAGAGTGGTAGAAGAGGTTGTGTTTAGATAAGTGGGTGTTTAATGGTGAGTGTCAAAGGTATTGAAATGTAGAGAATGGAAGGAGAGCAATGGTTGGGTGAAGTAATCAAGACATTGGTGTTGAGGTTTTGGATGGAAAGATAGTTCAAGTTTAGAGAATGGAGGAAGTTGAGAGAGTTATGTATGGAGGAGAAATTAAGTCTAATGCTCTATAAATTTCTTGCTCTAGAAAATGCTTGGATCCTTCTCAAGTTGGAAGAGAGGGATATATATAATCACACTTGGAAATGTGCTGATAACTGCATGAAAATCCGATGTGGAGTGATGTCGCCACTTGTGTGGCCATTGGCGACATAGTTGCGACAAACTGTTACTCATTTTGAGATTCACATGTCACCATGTTTCTCATCTTTTTCGCCACTTTGCAAGGGGTGACATTGAAGAATTTCAATTGTCGCCACTTTGTCAATATGGCAATATAAAGTAGAGACAAGACTTGATGCTTTTAATTCTGAAATGAGCATTCTACCGCTACTTCTACCATCATGTTGCCACTTTGTGATATGGCGACACAAAGTGGCGACAACACCTGATGCTTTAATTCTGAGAAATGCATTCTGTCACCACTTAAGCCATTATGTCGCCACTTTGCAAAGTGGCGACAATGTCCTGTTTTGCCATCTTGAGCTCCTTTTGCACCAAAGTCCTCACCTTCCTCACAAATGCCCCTAAGGCCTAAGTAAACCTGAAACACTTGATTTAACGACATTAAATACGAGAAAATGCCCAAGAATCAAGTAAAGAGAGTCGAGAATGGGGGCTAAAATCATACCAATTTTGGCTTGATCAATAAACATATACGCTTCATGGCGGCTTTCACTCATCACAATGGTGTAGCCCTTTCCTACATTGGGCGGCTGCACAACCAAGGTGTGTAGCCTTTTCCGTGAAGGTGCTCATTGAGTTCTATGTTGCCGAAGCAAATGGATACCAACCATAGGTCATCTTTAAAAGTACCTAGTCCTAGGACTTCAAGGTGTATCCTAAACTTAGATCAATCAAACTCAACTTACTTTACCAAGCATACAAGTGAAGCAAAATGCATTTTTGAAACAAAGTTTTATGGCTTAAAAGCACATTATCGAAAAGCAATACAAAGAGACTTACTTAAGATCATTACTTCTCAAGTGAGTAGCTTTCAAAGAATATAAAGCTTATATTTTTCAAAACATGCCACTCAACAAACATACTTACAACAACACACATCATGATTAAGATCAATGTGAACAGTTATCACCAAAAGATCTTAAAAGAGCAAATGTCGGAGAGGACCATATAAACACTATACTAGTTCTCTAATATGAAATGCTTCATGAAGTGGTACAAATAATAAGTCGAAAGATGAAAAATCAAGTAAGCAAGCAATGTGATATAGAGATATATTCGCAAGCTATTTTTCATCAAATGTAAAGTCTTCACCCTTTTTATAAGCCCTATTGGCTTGTTTGTCCTCATGACAACAAATTGTTGGTGTGTCGATCCAAGAGGCTAAAGACTTAGCATTTCAACTCAAACAACAACAAGAAAATGACTTTCTCCAAAAGTCTTAACATGATTGTCACCATATAAATTTCATGATATACAACTTCTCTAAAGTTAATCAACAAATTTTGACTATCATAACAAAAAATGTGAGATAGCTAAGTTCATGTAAAGTTATAGAGATACAAAGCAAACAAGCTAAGTTTCTTAACAACATAACACCAATCTTAAAGCTAACTTACATTTGCAACTTACAGTATTGGTAATAGCACTCACCCTTGACAAACTTTGTCTTGGGTGAACCTACAGAAACATTATCAAAATTCTTATTGACGACAATATTGAATCTAGAATAAAGACCTTCTAAGACTTGCTCAATAAGAATATCATTGATACTCTTCTTTTCAACATTGCTAACAACATATGCTTTGTCAATTTTAGCAAGATTTGCATTCTTCACATTCTGGACATTCTTAACATGCTTTGAGACATTATCATGCTTTCCATATTCAAAAGCTTTAGCATGCTTAAAATGAAGTTCAATCTCTTTATCCCTAAATGCATTTCCTACTTTGCAATATTCAATATATTTAAAGCGCTTGGGCTTGATATGACCTACGGTATTGCAAAAATGGCATATGAGAACAAAAGAAGAGATTTTACCTTAAAGAGTTGGAGAAGCTCAAATGGGAGTTTCAAGGGTTACATTGTTCTTCAATTTTTTTCTTGGTCTTGGAATGTCTCTTCTTAGGAGCTTTCTTGTCAACAATGACATTTTCCTCGCTTGTAAGAAGTGATGCTTCTATGAGCTTCTCCTCAATTACCAAATCGCTTGAGTCTCCTAGAGTCAAACTAGAGATGATCATATCCCATTCAAGAACAATCCATTCAACTTCTCTGAGCTTCTTGGTAAGAGCATTCTTTTCACCCAAAAGCCTTCGAGTTGTTGACATAAACTTATTCACTTGTAACTTGATCTAAACATCCTTCTCATCAACCTTCCTTAAGGTTATCTTTAAATTCTCTTCAAGACACTTCACCTTAGACAAAAGATCTATGTAGGTTGGAATCTCACTTAAGCACCCTTGATGATTTGGATCAACCTCTTTGTCCAAAGAATCTTGACATACACCCTCTAGAGTAGAGTGAGAAGTTGTGAAGGCAACAAAGTTGCTCACCAACTTTTCTTTACTAGAAGACTCATCACTTGAGCTCTCCTCCTCACTAGAGTTATCATCATCACTCTATGTGGCTAGAGACACAGAGGTGCGGCAAAGAGAAGAAGGAAAAGAAAAGAAATTATTTTTTCTTTTGCTCAAGCTTGGTCGAACTCATCAAAGGAGACAAGGTGTTGTCTTCTCCATCTCGATAGTCTCCATTCAAGAACTCCCGGAATCCGTGACATGCCCATACATAGTTGCTAGATCGCAAGTTATAGCTCAGAAGGCTTAATGGTAAAGGATCGAAAAGAAATGAAGGAGAGATCTTCAACGGTATGAAAACAAATCCCTCATCATATTCGTGCATGCAAAAAGGTCCTAAGATAATAAATTTTAAAAACCTATCTTTCTATTCTGCTGCACGACTTACATAATTTACACCCTCAAACGATCAATACACATGATCAACCCTATTGGATCGTCCCATTCTAATCTACCCTCAGACTTTTACTAGTGAGAGGCTTACCTCTTTCTATCCAAGACACCGCATGTGCCTCTTTCTTGCTCAACTTTTGGATTCAATTGATCCTAGTCAAGACTCATTGCTCAATCTTGATCTACTTGATCTAATTGAGACTTTCTTCTTTTACAAGGCAATGGTCTAAGTGAAGTGCAAATATACAAACATGATGCAAACACAATCAAATAGAGTATATAGATCAAATACACTCCATGAAGAATTAGTTATCACAATTCAAGCTCACAAACATATGAAACTAATCCTTATGAACATTTAATAGAAAATCTATAATATGCAATTCAATTCATACACAAAATACATCTAGAAACCTAAACATGTCAATCAAAGCTAGAATAACAGATTTGCAACAAAAAACACAAAACTAGCTTTGAAATCAAGTGGACAAATCAACACTTGAAATCCATAACATATTCACTCAAAGAAGAACTAGATTTAGAACAATTAAAATCACAATCAAAATATTATTGTTTTAGAACATGTGACTAAAAACCTAGAAATTAACAATCAAGAACAAACACAAATATTTCTAGTTTCAAGTTCATGTTCATCAAAATTAGCTGGAAAGATATTCAATTAAAAATCACAAAAGCTAATTTTGAAAATCACTAAAACAAGTCTAAAAATAGAATCCAAAACATTCTCAGCACATTCAACATTCAAATCAAGAAATTCAAAAAATTAATCACACGAAAAGTGTAAAGAATATGATTTACTTACAAAATGATGAACACTTGATGAAGATCAAAGAAAACCAAAATATTTGGACTAATATTAGCTCTCTAAACACTTGGGACTTGTTCGACTTTGAAAAAAGAAGATTTTGGTTTATGAAGCACCAAAATTGGATCTAAAATGAGTGAGATATCACAAAAACAATTCTGCACAACTTTGAATTTGAATGAGAGGGAAATGATGTGGTGTTGGAAGGCTCATGGTAAGGGAATGGGGAAACGCCACCTTAGCGCCCCGTTGAGGCACATGGCCTCCATGCAGAGGGGTACCTTTCCTATGGAGGTGCGTGGCCTCTATGGGAGAGGGGGTATTCTAGCTATTTGCCACCTCTCTTCCCCTTTCTTCTTTTTCGCGCTCCTCTCACACTCTTCCAGCGTTCTCCCGCCTTGGAACTCGAAATTAAAATCCATTTTCGGATTATAAACCCTAACTTACTCACTGACATGAACATCTACAAAACTTTAATAGAAAAAATGGAATTTGACTTGATACATAAGGACGAAAACCATGTACGATAAACACACGAAAAGTTTCGTAAAATCCAACTCGGAACTCGAAAACTAATGAATGAGTAACTAAAACATTTGGAACTCAATAAGGAACAATATGAGAATATATTCAAGTCTAAAATCAATAAATCACAAACAAATAAATACAAGAACACACAAGTATATAATTTCCTAGAAATAGTCCTAGAACATGCAATTTTACAAAAGTTTTCAATTTAAATCTAATTCATGTGCATACAACAATTATGTGTGTGTATGTGTTATACCAAATGAGCACAGTGATACAAGGACACAAATGTTATGCAATTTGTGTATGTGCCTTATGCCTTGCAAGAGGAGAAAGAGTCTCGATACAACAAAACAAACAAGAACATCTTCTACATAGAATATTGGTAAGATATATTCGTAAACACAATAAACAAACACATAAACTCCCCCGATCTCATATAATAGCTCAACGCAAAACATCTCTTCTTAATAACTCTCTCTTAATCAAGCAACACATTTCTCCCTCTTTTTATCAACGAATAGTCAAATAAACAAACAAGGGATAATCAAGGGAAAAGAGGCAAATATATGAGATAAGTATCACACATTTTCAAGATTCAATTATGCCATTTTTTTTTATCAAAATAAATCATGTGAACATATCGTAAAAGAGAACAAAGTCTAGCATACAATCCTCCCCCTTAATAAATGCTCTATCTAAGATTAAGATAGGATATTATTCACAATGATATCCACACAATCACACACTCAAGTAATTTTAAGGAAATTCAACAAAATAAGTTTCACAAACTATGAGAGATACACCAAGATTTTCAACCTCTCTTCATAATTCTTCTAAAATTGCTAGCAAATCAAGTACACTTATAAGAAAAACAAGTGTGTGTGTGTGTGTGTGTGTGTGTGTGTCTGTGTGTGTGTATGTGTGTGTGAATTTGCTTCAAGCATATGTAAAGGAGTAATTGGATTATCAACATGCAAAACTATATCAACATTTATTCATCTTAAACTTTTCCATTCAAGGTCAAACCGATTATCATCTGAAATTTTTGCTTTAAGAGAATAGTTTTCAACATATGTGTGTGTGTGTGTGTGTGTGTGTGTGTGTGTGTGTGTGCATGTGGCTCGTCAATCCATTTCTATTTTTCAACCCCGAGCAATCTTAATTTTCAACTATACTCCTTTAAGCTTTTTGAAGTTTTAATCAAATATTTTTTTTATTTGATTCTTTTCAACACTTCTTTGATTCTTCCTTTTTTTTTTTAAACAATTCATGATGGCTTTCACTCATCACATTGGCATAGCCCTTTCCTACATTGGGTAGATGCACAACCAATATGTGTAGCCCTTCTCACAAAGATGCTTGTTGAGTTATATATAGTTGCCAAAACAAAATGGATACTAACCATAGGTCATCTTTCATGTACTAGTCAAAAGACTCATTAGTGCATCCGTAACTTACATATTTTCAAACTCAACTTACTCAAACAAAACATATAAGATAAGCAATGTGTACACTTTTAAAAACCAAGTTTTAAGGCTTAAAAGTTGATAAGGTTAATCGAACATTAATTACGTTAATTTCGAAGGTAAAAGGGGTAGAGAGGATGGCTGACTTTAGACCTATCAATTTATTCAACATTTCGTATAAATTGTTACGAATGACTTAGCGAGTAGATTTAGAGGTTTGTTGGGGGATGTTATTTTTGAGACACAAAGTGCTTTCATTCCCGGAAGTTTGACACCTCAGATAACGCCATCGTAGGTTTTGAGTGCATGCATGCACTAAAGAGGAGGAAAAAAAATGTAGGAGAGGAGCATTGGATCTCAAACTCGAAATGTCGAAGGCTTTTGACCATGTGGAGTGGGACTTCTTGGTTAGTATGATGAATAAACTAGGATTCTCAGATTCTTGGATTGACTGTGTGATGAAATGTGTGAAATCAGTTTCATTCTCTTTTATCGTAAATAGGGAAATCCGAGGCAATCTGAGGCCTTCTAAAGGGTTACGACAAGGGGATCCACTGTCTTCGTACCTATTCCTTATTTTTATGGAAGGTCTCTTGTTTACTACTTCGAGCGGAGAAACTAGAGGACATTACCGAGTTTAAATGTAGTAGGCATGGACCTAAGATCTCACATTTTTTCTTCAAGGATGATAGTATGCTTTTTACAAGAACTTCTGAGCAAGACTGTCAGGCTATTAGGCGAGTGTTAGAGGTCTATGCAACAACTTCGAGTCAGGTTGTGAATTTCCACAAATCAGCTATGTGTGTCAGTAAGAAGGTTCCTTGGCAGTGGGCTAATACTTTGGCAAGAATTATTGGTGTTCAGTTAGTGGAATGTCATGAGAGATACCTCGTGTTGCCTGGCTTTGCAGGTCGATCTAATAAGCAAATCCTTGCAAACATTAAGGATCGGGTATAGGGTAGGCTAAAAGATTGGAAAAATAAGTTATTTTCTGCTGGAGGTAAAGAGGTGCTGCTTAAAGCTGTTATATAGAGCATCCCAACCTATGCCATGACTTTATTCAGGCTACCACGGAGTCTTACCAATGACATTCATAGGCTTAGTGTGCTAGGATTTTAAGTTATGTTGGCATTATTCCATATCAAAACGATATTTCCTTTGTATTGATTAGTTGTCTATGATTCACGGTTTAATAAGCTTCAAGGAAATTGGGCAACTTATCAAGTAAAGTGAAGCCTTCAAGAGGAGTAAGCATAGTTGCATATTAAAGGTATAATAAGACCTCATTCCTCTTGCAAGGCGTTTAGGCACACACACACATTGCATCCATATGTTTCCCTGTATCGTTGTGCTCATTTAGTATAATCCATTCATGCACTTGATACTGTATGCTCATTCAGTAGAACTAAGTTGACAAATTTTGTGAATTGCATGTTTTAGGACTATATCTAGCAAATAGCATATACGTGTGTTCTTGTGTTTGTTTTTTTATGATTTTGTTATATCCGACTTGAATTTGATCATATATTATTCCTTATTGAGATCCGGTCATTTCGGTTACTCATTCATTAGTTTTCAAGTTCCGAGTAGGATGTTATGATTTCATCCGTTCTCTCTTACAATGCATTGTCATTGTCTTCGTCTTCATGTATTGAGTCGAATTCATAACCTTTGGTCAAATTTTATAGTCATCATTGTGCATGAGGGGGTCACGGTTCATAATCTGAAGATGGATTTGAATTCGGAGTTCAGAGGTTAAAATATGGTCGAAGAATGTGAGAGAAACGCGAGAGAGGTGAAGATTGGCCAAGGGATACTTGCACCCATTCCTGTGAGAGGCGCGTGGGCCTCATGGGAAGGGAAGCCCGTTGCCCCCATGAGGCTCACATGCCTCCACGGATGGCTGCCATTGGTGCTCCAAATGCTTCATTTCCCTCTCCTTTAAAAATCTCCTTTCCTTCCCATTTCATTCTCAAAAGAAAATTAGAAAAAAAAAAGAGTGCGAAAATTCTCTCCAACTTTCTCAACTTCCAAACACCATATATTTCTGATTTCTCATCCGATTTGAGTGATTCAAGTTGTAAAATCTTTGTATTGAAGTTCCTTACATTCTCCAAGTGACTTTGCAGCCATTTGATCAAGTTTTGTGGTGGCTCTACACACAAAACCGAAATTGCACGAAAATTCACAAGGTATTGTTTCATCTTTGAGTTTTAATCTTTCAGGTATTCAATTACCTTGGGTTTTCTTCTTCTATATGTATGTGTTACTTTGACAAATGCTATTGAGAAGTAGAGCTTCAATTATAAGCTAATCTATTATAATTATAGTCTTGAATGTCAACTAGTTTTCTTGAAATCTAGGTTTTCACATGTTTGTGAGTTGTATTGTGATTGATTAGCTTATTATCTAGGGCTATTTGTACTTTTATTGACTTTATTTCATGATTGATAGCCTTATCATATGCTATGATCCATTAGTTGAACAAATCTAGGAATAGCATATTTGATTTCATATTTAGAGCTAATTAGGTTTTAATTGATTATTGTGTGAATACTTGCTCTAAATATTTGCTAGGATATTCTTTGATTATATCTTTTAAATCTAGCATTTTTGTGTATGTTTCTAATATCTTGAATATGTGCTTCATGTATATGATCTATTCAAGTGTTAACTTCATGAATGAATCTAGGAATTACATGTGTTAGGAGTTTCAAGTGTTCTAGGTTTATAGTCATGTTTAGTAACTAGACAATCTTGATTTATGTTCTTACATGATAATGTCTAGTTTCCATAGAATGTATTGATCACATGTTCCATGTTGAGTGCTTGTTTGCATTTGCATTCATTGATCACACTTAGGAAATCCTTGTAAAAGGCATGAAATATTGGCTAGGACAAGTGGTTCAGATAGACAAGCAAGGAAGTCTTGGTTCGGACAAGAGGTCCAGATAACAAAGTAAGAAGTCATGGCTAGAATCAGAGAGATTTGGATAGCCATGCAAGGGAGGCTTTTTAGAGGCATAAGTGCCTTGGATAGAAAGTTGGCTATGACATTGGTAGGCCCGGGATATTGATTAGACATAGAGTCCAATAGAGAGTGTTTCACACTTTTGAGGAATTTATAATCTACCAATAGGGTTAGGTAGACATAGAGTCCAATAGGGAGTGTATCATGAGTTGGTAACTTTTGAGGAATTTCTAATTTATCATCCAATATATATAGTACCCAATGGTTGTAGTTGTAATCCATGGATGTTTCCTCTTCGAAGGTTTTACCACGTTAAAAATCTCTTGTGTTAATTCTTTCTATCTCTATCTTTTATATTTCTATATGTGCATGGTTGAATCTTGTTTCATAATCGTCACTTCTAGATATCCTTGTAAACAAGATTATGTAAAGTGTGGGATACAAGAACTTCATTTGATCAAAGTAGTAAATATCATTTTATTTGTATATTGATTTATTTGTACATTATCACATAATGTTTAGTACTTGTACATATTGAACATACATGTAAATACAAGTATTCTTTATTTTAAACATATTTGTATATAAGATATATTGTCTCTTGATATATGTTTTTTAAACTAAGGGTGGTGATTTGTGCATATATGTGTTAATTGTTTTTTTTCATAACAATCACGTTAAAGGTTAATTTATATACTCACCAAGATTTTAACAAAAGTCACGAAAGAGTTTTAAAATAGAGTGTCAACCTATTCATCCCCCCCCCCCCCCCTCTCTAGGTTGTTTAGTATAACCTTATAGGTATTTCATAGTGCCCGATTTTGGTGAGGTTCGAAGGAAGAGAGACAAAGAATGCACTGGGGTTCCTGACAAAAATTGTGTTATGGCAAGGATAAAGGTGGACTCGGTTTCCGTGACCTTTCGATGTTTAATAAAGCCCTCCTTGTTTAGCAATGCTAGAGAATTATCCATCATCCGAACACATTGGCAACCAAGGTTTTGAAACAATGCTATTTTCCTAATTCCTCTGTTTTGTAGGCTTTAAGTAGTAATTCAAGCTCCTTCCTTTAGAGAAGTTTTTTATGGGGCCGTGAGCTGTTGGAAGTAGGCACTCGTTGGTGAATTGGTTATGGATCTTCAATGCGAATTTATCAAGACCAATGGTTGCCTCGGCTATCTACCTTTAAGTTGATCTCTCCACTGACGTTAACTACGGTGCAAGCGTTGAAGTCTTCTTCAAGGTCTTGGAATGAGGAACTTATCCGTAGCTCCTTCTCTCAATGTGACGCTTTGATGATCCTTAGTATTCCTTGTTCAGCCAGGCAATCTGGATTCTTTACTGTGGCATTATGAGAAATTTGGCTCTTATTCTGTAAGGTCAAGATATCTCCTCAGGATGTCTTTGAACTCTATTTCCAGTTCTTCAAGTATGAGGCATGGTGGAAATTCTTTTGGCAAATCAAAGTGTCGGCTAAGGTAAAGATGTTATTGTGGCATGCAAGTCATAATTGGGTGCCTTCAAATCTCAACCTCGCTAAAACGGGTATGGTGGTGGACTATGCTTGTAGAATATATTATGGTAGACCGGAATGAACAATGCATGCATTATATTGCTGCCCTCTATTGAGATCGGTTTGGAAAACGTGTGCTTTCATGAAAGGTATTAAAGCCACAGATGGTATGCATTTTATTGATTTTATAATGGCATGTAAGAATAAGTTAGGTGGTGATGAGCTGGAGCTATTATGTATGGTGATTTGGAGAATCCGGTTCCGTAAACACGACCTTGATCATCGACAAGGAGATCGTCCCTTGGGCTTCTTCCCTCCTTGTTGATTTTCTTTGGTTGAAAAAGACTAACGGTGCTGGTTTTTGGGTGATTCTTGTTATTGGTGCTTCCTAAGGTCCCGAAAAGGTGGGAAATATTAAAATGACCATGGATGCGGCCATCGATATGGTAAATGGTAGAGTGGGTATTGGTGTTGTTATTCGTGATCATGCTGAAAATGTCTTGGCGTCTAGTTCTCAATCAATCGGGGCTCCCTTTTCTTTGGAGGTTGCAGAAGCTTTGGCAGTGCTTAAAGGGATGTAGTTTGCCCGTGATTCAGGTCTACTTCCATGCTTTGTGGAGTCTGATGCCCGGGTGGTTTTCAAACTCATCAATTCAAGATTTGCTTCTCTCTCAGATGTTGGCTTGATCATTAAGGATATCATTCTTTTTTTAGATTGTCACCCATATTGTTCTGTGGCTTTGTTCCCAGGTTAGCCAATATGGTTGCGCATAAGTTAGCCAAACTTGGTTTGTCTGCTATTAACAATGCCTTATGGATGGAGGAAGCTCCTCCGTCTGTGGCTCCATTCATTCTGGGCTATCGTATAGCAAGTTTGTAGGTCCTTTTGTTTAATGAAATTGGCTCTAAAATAAAAAATAAAAGCAACAGATTGGTCCGATAGTAAACTTCTCATAACATTATTTTGTGATTCTTTTATGATGCTTAGAGACTCGAATTATAAAGCCAGCCGGAACATTATTTTTGTGATTCAATATTTGTAATGCAAATACAGTATTATTATAACAACATTCATATGCATAAGAGTTTTTATTATCCCTAAACTTTCATAACATAAATTACATAAATTGAACGACCCACCCAAGAATAATATTGAGGTTATTAAGAAAATATTAAGACAAATATATTAATATCACAACATTATGTTATTAAATGGAACTCAAAGTGTAATACAGTAGTGTTGAATTGAATTAGATTAAATTAGATTGTATTATATTGGACTGTAATATTCTTATACAATATATCTTATATGTTATGATATTTCGTATTAGACTGTATTAAGTTATACAATGTTATAATGTGATTTTTTTTATAAATATTTTGTTAACTGATAAATTGGAATATTTTAGAATAAAAAAACATATTATAATCTATATTTGTTGTATTATAATTTTAAAAATAATAATTAATATATTTATTACATCAATTATTATTTACATAACAAATTTCAATAATACTTGACAATTGTTTATAATATTTTAGACTTAATAGAACCAGACCCCCCTGAAGTGTACGTGAATTTGCAATGTGCCGTCTGAATGTTTTTTTTTTACAGTAAACCCCTTGAACTCTCATTTTCTTTGCACCTGCTTGTTTTATTGCCTCTTGAGGAGAGGACATCTCCATAAGGGTAATGCAAAGAAAAGAAGAGTTTGAGGGGTTTACTACTGAAAAAAAACATGCATGAGACACATTGCAAATTTGCGTTCACTTTAGGGGGGGTCTGGTGCTATTAAGTCAATATTTTATTTAACTTAAAATTTTTAACATTTATACTACACCTAGTAAAATAACATTCAAGTTACATGATGTTTGGTGCATAACCATTGTAGTACATTATTATAAAAATAATAATAATAATAATAACAATTAAAATATTTTTTTAAAAAAAAAATATATATATATATATATTAGCTAACGGTACAAAATAAGCTAAACACTGTATTATATTATTTTAATAAATTTTTAACTCCTAACACAATACAATACAAACCACCAAACATGCATAGATGAAAAAGTGAAACTCATTAAAAAAAAAAAAAAAAGGGTTAACAGCACCATTGCTTCCTTAACTATTCGTGAGTTTGCGATTTGCCCCATAAACTCTTTTTTTTTAGCAAGTAAAGCCCATGAACTCTCAGTAATTGGTAAAACATAAATGAAGATGCCCTCTCAGACAGGCGTTCAGAAGGCAATAAACCAAACTGTTTTGCTAATTACAAAGAGTTCAAGGGGTTTACTTGCTAAAAAAAGGTTTAAGGGGCAAACCGCAAACTCACGAATAGTACAAAGAACAATGGTGTTGTTAACCCTAAAAAAAAAAACCCTAAAATTTTCTTTATAAGATGAATAGATGATTCAGACACAAGCCCTGTTTGATTTTTTATCTAAAGATTGAATAGTGTTGAATGTTACTAAAAACTAAATAGTGACTGAAATATTGAAAACTGAAAAACATGTTTGATTGTTTTTTACTTGAAAACTAAATATAAGTGATAAGTAAAATAAATATTTTACATATATGCCCTTCTAAATATTATTTGATATATATTTACATTTTAATATATCTAACTATTATTTGATATATATTTTCATTTTAATATATTAAGGTCAACTATAACAAGTAATTTAATAATTCTAAAACAAAATTATTTAGTTATTAATAATATTTCAAATTTATACATATAGGTGGCATTTGTTTTTTTTTTTTTTTTTTTATGAAGACTTAAAGTTCTGAATTGGGTCTGAAATTTAAAGTCTGAACAATATGTTTGTTTTTTATTTTCTGATATCTGAATTAAGTGTTAAGCTGTTTGTTTTTTTTAAACCAAAACATCTGAAAATCTATAATTGGACATTTATACCCCTGTTTGTTAATGGTAGCATATGAATGAAAACATATGTGATGCTTATGACATGTGACATGTGTAAGTGATAGGTGTTATGTGATTAATGAAAAAAAATAAAGAATAAAATAAGAAAAGAGATAAAGAGAGATAGAGATATGTGAACAGAGATAGACTCGGCAAATCAAAGAAGAAGAAGATAGAAGAGATGAATAGAGAAGAATAAAGAAGAAGATGAAAATAAGGCTTTTTAATTTTCTTTTCTTATTGACTTATCTTCATTATCTTCGATCTCATCTTCTTCTTAGTTCTTAGCTTATTTTTATTTTCATTGATTTTAGCTTTTTATTTTATTTTTTATTTTCACCGTCAATGGTGTCAGATCTGAACACCGGGCAACTGGGTTTTGTTCTTCGGCGCCTCCTGAAGCTTCTGGTCAAAGTGGTGACATCACACTTGCCGGCGGTGGCGATCTTTGGGAGACGGTTTAACCGGCCAAATGAGTTCTGTCGAAGGCGAATTTTGGAAATAAGCTATTATGCAAAGGGCAATTTGGGCAAAAAAAATTAATGTTGATTGGAGTCTTAACAGACTTCAGACAAAAGTTAGAAATTTCTATTTTTTTTTTCTCATACGTTTTTTATGATTTCTCAGACTTTAGATCACTCGAAAAACAAACAAAAATGTCTTACCAAGACATTTTTGCCTCTTTCAGACTTCAGATGCAAAAAACAAACAAGCCCATAATTTAACAAAACTTTTTGTTTAGCCATATTACAAAAGAAAGATCTTAGTTTTTTTTTTTAGGAACGTACGAGATGAGGTATGTTAATCTTATTGAACAATATATTATTTCCCTTGAAACAATCGTAATGATGACATGATGTGCGCAGATGAAAATAAAGTTATTATCAAACATTAGAATTAATTGACTATAAAAATGATTGAATTGCATTCTATGATGTGAAGTTGTAACAATCCTACTACGGTGTAATTTTGTATAGAGAAATTTACTTACATAATAGTTTTTTACTTTTTTTTTTTTTCCTATTTTGTTGAAGTAATATTAATTTTGTTGATGGGGAACGGGTGACTTAATAGAATTACCTTGTGTAAGTATTAAATCACTCAAAAACTGTATTTCAATGGAGTTGTTTATATAAATAATTTTTTTTAAAAAAATAAAAACTATATTCCAATGGAGTTGTTTGAGTTTTGAAGCAACTATGTTTTTGTAATGCTTGAGTTTTTTAAGGTGATAAGAAAAAAAAATATTAATGCTGTTGGGTTTTAGAAGGAAGATAAAATCGGAAATAAGTTAGATTAGTGAGGGTAGTTTTGGAAGTAAATTTTTTTTAAAAAAAATCCACTAGGTTTTTGTTAAGTAAAAAGTGAAAAAATTTCACTTTTATAAATAAGTGATTTTAAGGGTATTTTAAGTGATTTTATCACTTAGAATTGAGCATATTAAGTGCCATTAAAACTTAAATCAAACAGGGCCTAAACATTACGACTAGAGTCAAAAAAAAAAAAAAAAACCCTAGATCGAACGGCTGAAAAGACCTATAAGATGAGAATAATAAAACCCTCCGCCTCTCCCGTTCTCTTCGACGCACACACAAACCACAATCCGAAAATGGTAGAGAGAAGCACAGAGTTTGGTTCACCAGCAACAGTTTCTATAATTTGTTTCACATGCAGTTCAGTTGCAAAAAATCTATTTTATGCAATTCAATGTCAAACAAATCACAACAACCACTAAAACCATGCCTTTTAATATTTATATTGCACACGATTTATTTGAATTTAAATGGAGTTGTTGAATTGCTGATTTCAAATCATAAGAGTTGCTGCTTTATCCTTCAATTGTTCATGCTTGAATTCTAAGAGTCAACCGATTGTTTTACTTTTGCCCATTAAGACGGTACTAGAATGCAGGCAATAGTAAAACGATTTGGCTAATTCTTAGGATAGTCAACCGAGTGTGTGTGGCTCTAAAGCACAAGTTTGGAGTTGATGATAGTTGTGTTTTCTTATTTGTAGACGCTTTTCAGTTGGATAGAATTCTATCTCTGCTAATCATCTTCAATGGAATGAGTGATTGATAAGAGATTCACATATATGTATTAATTTTATATTATATAAAAATTCTTAATCGATCAGCCTTGTTATGACAATGCAGGACCGATGCAGCCTTGGTATTCCAGTTCTTTTTTCCAAAGAAGTCATGGACAATATACAAAATAGGTAGAAGAAGTTGTGACATTTGGGTCGATCCATTATGATACTATGGGATTGAAAAGAATACACCAATCCTAAGGGTCTATAGGATTAATTGTGGATCCAACACAATGATAGAAAGAGTTGCGCTTTGTCTTCTATTTTGTATTTAAGATTTTATGTATCTAAAGATTTCTTTTAATTAGTAAGAAGAGAATTAAGAGAGACAAAATTGTTCGTGTTAAAGTCCACACCAACTTGTTTTCCTTAAGAGTATTAGTTGATATCAGCCATCGATAATATACTGTGTAAGAATTTGTGTAAAAAAATGGGTTTGGATGGAAGTTAAATTGGTTGTAGTGCTTTTTCAGATAATCAGATGGGAAATGAAAACTATTAGCCCCACCCGAAGTTTGTGAATAAGTGATTGTCTGATAATGAGCAAGGAATATTCGTCTTTCTGCTAAACAGGGTGAATTGAACTCATAATTCATTAAATGCTTTTTATGAATGTCAACTAAGTATCGTAAGTAAATTGTTCCCGGCTGTTCAATCATTTGATAACCAGAGTCATTCTTTGATAAATGATCACTATGAGTCAGACTCAATAGAATTTGATCAATCCTTTTTTCTGTCGTTAAGGTGGAGAACTGAACCAAGAATTCTCTTTCTTTATCATCAATCGAATCACCGTTCGCGACCCAGGATTCTATTTTATCATCAATCCAATCACCGTTCACCTTTTTTCTTTTTCTTATCAATGAATGGATCTTTTTACTTGTATGACTTAGATGTCTCGTATTTCTCGAAAAAGTGATTCGCTGTCATCCTAAAATTAGGATTCATTTCTTGTCGCAAATATTCACTTGTAGCATACCATATCTCAATGGATTGGCGCAGTTTTTCTACCGCGTGTACATTCCCATAATGATGGTGTTTTTCCAAAATCAAACTTTGTTATTCAGCATCTTGGACTAGCCATCCTTTAAAAGGTATCGTTAAAAGATTATCAATTCCTAATGAAATGGATGTAGCAGTGGCTTGCTGGAAACCCAGAGTCTTTACTTGATCCAGGATGTGTGATGTATATGCCATTCTGAAGTGATCTATTAACCTGCTAATAAGTCGATTGAAAGACCTCTAAAAAGAACATAAATTGAATCAAAAGAGTTTGTTCACTTGCTTTAAACAAGAGCAGCAACTGTTTCAAAGCAAGAATCATTGGCAATGTTCTGCAAAAACACACACGAAATCGTGCGAAACTTAGATCTAATTAAAATACAGTTCTCAAGCGGTTTCAGTAGCTGGTTGGGTCACACCAACCTTCACTAACAGCTTACTAAGGGACTCTGGAGAGCATATCTGGTACTTCACTTTTCCTGAAGGCAAAAGGAAGACCTCAGCCAATTCGAGCTTTTCCGAAGTAAGACTTGTGCTGTCCATAGTCTTACTAAGCACCTTAAGCACAAGCTTAACTGCCTCTTCTCTAGTGATGTCATCCTTGTAGTCCTGCTTTAGCATTGATTGTGCTGCCTGGTTGTTTGCCCCGATTGCTGCAGCCTTCCACCCACCGTAGTTTCCACTTGGATCACTCATATAAAGTTGGAAACGATAGTTTTTGTCCCATCCAGCAAAGAGAAATGAGACACCAAATGGACGAAGTCCACCAAACTGTGTGTAGCCTTGTTTGGTGTCACAAAGAGATTGGACAAGCTGTTCAACAGGCATTGGTTCTTGGTAAGCAAAGGTGTATCGCTGGGCTTGGACTCTGGCAGTGTTGATAAGGATATTGGCATCGGACATTATCCCAGCCACAGCACATGCTACATGATCATCAATCTTGTACATCTTTTCAGTAGATGTTGAGGTTTGAAGAAGCTTGGAAGTGACCTTTTTTTCACCAACTAAAACAACCCCATCTTTTGCCAATATCCCAATTGCTGATCCTGCATTTCCAATGGCCTCCATCGCGTACTCAACTTGGTAAAGGCGACCTTCTGGCGAGAAGATTGTTGTGCGGCTATCATACCTTCGAGACATTTTTCACACTAAAGATGAAACAAAACAGTCACATGAATAACGACAATCTTGAAACTGCAAAACACATGAAGACTTAAGCAGATGCAATGTATAATCAAGGGAAAACCATAACCATAATTCATCTTCCATAAATCATAACGATATTCCTTCTTTCTCTGTGTGTTCTCTTTCTTTTCTTCCTAGTTCAGATGCAATTTTTAATAATTGTTGTTCAAAATCGGCCTATCAAAAATTGTGCCAAGCCCAAACAGTACTTTATCTTGTTTCAAATTAATCAATTACCACCTCAACATATCATATGATTCTAGTACTTTGACAAAAGCCAATATTTCTATTTGATTAAGAAATTAACCAACAGAGTGCTTTCCAAAGCGTCCAAAGTTATTAAAAAATGATTCAGAATTTAGACTTTTAACTAAAATTGAATACATATGATTATTATGCATGGAAAGCATGAACGTTTAATTCATAAAAAACTTTTTGTAAGATTGAATAAATCAAATGATGGGTAGGGGACTATTCCTCATAGCACAAGAATTCATCTCTACAAGCAATCCACACAGTGTACAACAAAACAATGCTATGAATGGTGTATTACATTTTAGAGGTTAACAGCATAGACACCGTTATTTATATTTTAAAATATATCAGCTGTAAATATAATTTCAAGAATTCACGATAAACAAAAACCACCTAAACAACTTAAGCTAATCTAAAACTGTATATCAGCCAAAACTATGCTGAATTATTTTTTTTTAATCAGAGAGATTCCTTCACTTAATGCTATTCAGAATGAGAGGTCTACAATCCTTATGATTACACCTTTTAATTTTATTTTTTTTCTGATCTTCAATTCACATCCATATGGTTTAACAGCTGCACTTGACAAATCAAAGCCGAAGTTAAGCCCAAATGAAGTTTCTAGCATGGATAATTTAAAATATTTCAAACAAAAATTTCTCAAAACCAAAGATTTCTTTTAAGAAGTCAGATGGAAGACACAACGAATTCTATTTTGTTTAAAAGATGTGAAGACAGTGAAGCAATAATAACATGTATAGCTTTGCATCAGGATTCATTAAAAAAACAATGCTTTATCTGTTTGAGTTGACAAATACCATTTAAGCTTATTTCATTTCCTCACAGTCACAACCAGAAATTTATATCATTTTTTCTGTCAAAAACCAGACTTTCATAACTAATGAATCAAAAAAGAGGGAAAAAACAAGCGTGCAATCAAAGGATCTAACACCTTACACGAAGGACTCAACCAACATACAGAATGCAATACCATTGGTTCAAAAGGAGCTGAATTCTAGTATGTTGACTAGCAAATCACTAATCCAACCGACTAGCACATTTATATAGTAGGAGCTTAAATTTAGGACCATCCTACAGAATAAATAATTACGCAATACCCTTCATTTTTCCCTCTAAAGCAAGAAATTACTAATGGCGGTGTTGAAAAAAAATCCTAAAAGGTCCACTAATAAACAGGTTGCACACTTGCACTGCCCGGACCAAATCCAGTGAGTGAGAAATCTGCTAGTATAAATCCACCTCTTCAACAATTATGTCTTGAAATAAAGCAGACATCACCACTGAAAATATAGACATAACATAAGCAGATTCCAAGTCGGCATTCATCAAAACCCCGTCATTAAATTGACTATAGAGGTCATAAACATGTCAAATAAATAAATAAAATTTAGAAAATGAAACCGTGCACAGAGTTCATGCTTAAAACAAACAATTAAACACATAGTATAATTTATTTCTGGGCATGCACATAGCCTAGCCATTTCAAATTTTTCTCAGAAAGTCAGAAACGCAAAACAAAGCTCACAACTTTCAAGTTTTTAAGGTCCCATTAAATTGCCCTGAATAATTTAAACCAAATTAGAATTAATTTTAATAAGAAGAAAAGAAAAGCAACAGATTGTATTGCATTAAACACTAAAATTAAAGAACACCTACTTCTAAACTTAGGTTTTCTTGCTGAAAACTCAAATACCCAAAACTAAATTTCCTCCCATTTCCCCCATTTTCACGCAGCCAAACAGATCATTAACCAACAAAAACAAAATAAAATTCAGTATAGAAAAAGAAGAAAAGAAAATCAAAATCCCATTTAGCAGATTTATACAAACTTAAGAACGTTATATGATAGAGTTGTAAAAAGTAAACAGACCTGAAAAAGAAAAGAGAATCGAGTTTGCCTGGCGACCAAGAATATGATAGTGTTGCAGAGTAGTAGCTTCTCTTCTAAATAAATTTATAAATATATTTGTAATGAAAATCTAGGAACTGGAGCAGGCTGGCCCACGTTGGATGTGGATCGGGTTATGAAGATGAGTAATGCTAGGGCTTGTCCTATAGCAGTTTTTCGGTTTGTTTTCGTTTTTATTTTTTAAAAACGATTTCGAATTAGGGTTTGTTAACCATTTTTCATTTTATTTTTAAAAAATATAAATAAAATGGAAAACAAATTTAATTTATGCTTAGTATATTTTTGTTTAGTTAGTAAATTGATCATTTTATGTTTATTAATTAATTTTAATATTTTTTTGTAAGTAAATTGATCATTTTATGTTTTTATATTAATTTTTATATTTTTGGTTAGTAAATTTATCATTTTATGTTTAGAATTCAGTTATTAATTTCAATATTTCTTGTTTAGTTAGTAAATTTATCATTTTATGTTTAGTTATTTATTTTATTTTATTTTTTTGTAAGTAAATTTATCATTTTATGTTTAGTTATTAACATTAATATTTTTTTTTTACTAAATTTAATATTTTATGTTTAGTAATTAATTTTAATATATTTGGTTAGTATATTCATCTTTTTATGTTTAGACTTTAGTTATTAATTTTAATATTTTTTGTTTAGTTAGTAAATTTATCATTTTATGTTTAGTTATTAATTTACTATCTTTGGTTAGTAAATTTATCATTTTATTTTTAGTAATTAATTTTAATATTTTTTGTCAACAAATTGATTATTTTATGTTTAGATTTTAGTTATTAATTTTAATATTTGTTTAGTTAGTAAATTTATCATTTCATGTTTAGACTTTAGTTATTAATTTTAATATTTTTGTTTATGGCTTTTATAGTTTTATGCTTAGTATATTTATGATTTTATGCTTAGTTTTTAATGACTAATGAGCAAGGAATTGAATATCGAAAGATATACCAAAATATCCAACGATATATCCGTATTTTGGAGGGACCGATATCGAAACAAGAAAATATCCAATACCTTCTGACCTGGTAAGGTTCTGGTTCCAACCATGGAACCGAAATCGGAAAAATAAAAAAAAAACTGGAACCGGAACCGGAACCGGTGGTACTCGGTTCCGATTCCGTTTCTAAGGTTTAACGAACCGGCCAGTTAAAACCGTCCTGGAATCGACGATTCCAGTTCGGTTCAAACCGGCCGATTCTTCTGTTTTTTTTTTTTTAGACCGTTGAAGCACAACGGCATGTTGACGTCAGCATGATGTTAGACCTAACGGCATGCTGACAGCTGACGTCAGAATGTCGTTGGGCCTCAAAGGCCACCCCTTTAATTTTTTATTTTTTTTCTTTTTGTTATCTATAAATACCCCCCTCTCCTTTCATTTTTTCTCACACCAATTTCTTATTTTCCTCTCATTCTCTCAATTCTCTCTATTCTCAATTCTCTAAATCTCTAATTCTAAATTTCTAATTTTTATTTCAAGTTTCATAATTTCATTGTCTCAACACTCAACTCTCAAGTCTCCAACACTCTCCAACTCTCCAAGACTCCAAGTTTCCAAGGTTTTTATTATTCATTTAATTTTGCAATTTTTTTTATTTGCAATTAATTTTATTTCCAATAAATTTTATTTGCAATTAATTTTATTTTCAAAATTCCAATATATTTTATTTCCAATATATTTTATTTGCAATTAATTTTATTTCCAATTAGTTTTATTTACAATTAATTTTATTTCCAATTAATTTTATTTCCAATTAATTTTACTTCCAATATATTTTATTTACAATTAATTTTATTTGCAATTAATTTTATTTCCAATTAATTTTATTTGCAATTAATTTTATTTCCAATTAATTTTATTTACAATTTATCTTATTTCTAATTTATTTAATTTCCAAATAACCAATTACTATTTAGTATTTACTAAATACTAAGTTTGCAAATTCATTTATTTGCAATTTATTTTATTTGCAATTTATCTTATTTCTAGTTACAACTTAGTGTAGGGGAGTCGATGGACGATTGAAAAGGATCAGGTTGGGTTGAATTAGGCCCAAAGCAACTATCTTGGTTCGTCAGTTGTAAGATGTCGTTCGAATATGGTTTTGCTTGTGAGATGAGTTTTTCGACTCTGACTCGTTGTCGCCTTCGTTTAACCTGCAAATGAACAAGGAAACAAAAAGAACAGAAAAGAAACAATGATGAAAGTGGGATATGTGATCTTAGCCTTAGGTACGCTTGGGTTGAGCAATCTGATCGCGATTAGAAAATCCGCATCAATTCCGATTGATAGAATTCTTAATAAATTCAATATGCTAATCTTAAGCTTTTTTCCTTCCCTGCTCAGGTTACTGAGGGTCCTTTTTATAGGTGCTCAATTTCTCTTTAACGGTTAGAATAGGCTAGAATCACGTGGAGAGATTTAAGGAGAGATTCTTTCCACGTTTGAATGGGTTTTTTTTTATCGCTGTTGATAACTTTTTTGACTTGGTCAGTCAATAATAATGGTAGCAGTATCGGGTCGACTAACGTTACAGGCCTGAACTGATCCTAACATCATTATGTTTTGGGTTTTTGCATGTTGGGCCTATAAGCCATTTCTGACTACCACAGTTTGCCCCCCACTCTCTAAAAAATGGAATCGCCAAGTTTAGAGAGTGACCCTGGTTAGATCATCGCAAGTGAGCCATGTCGAGTCGTAAGGTTTCAAATAACGTTATCTTAAAGGGTCATTGTTGAACGAAAAATAAGATCGAAAACACGATGACTCATATTTTGAAACGACTTGTCGTCTGTAGGTACTGTATACGCTTAAGCCATTATATCGACAAGATGGTTGCGTTTGGGTTTCCCAAGTTGGTGTCAGAGGCATTAAATTCGGGCGCAGCTTTTAAAGTTCGAATTTTGAATCTGCGGTTGTTTAGATAAGTTGGCAACTGAAAGGGTGTGGACACGTGTCAGACTAGGTTTTAGGTACTTGCAGTTATGTTGCTTGCCTTTATAAACCAACATATCTCCAATTGTCTCAATCTGCACGTAAGTCTTTTCTTTTCTAGCAAAAAGAAAAATTTTCTGCGACGAGGGCGATTATAGAGTTCCATCGATTCATTTCCTATAAGGTTAGTAAAAAAAAAAACAAAAAAAAAAAAAACTACTTTTATGTTTCGTAGTTATCTTGTATGAGATTTTACCTTCGCGATTTTCATGTTTCGTATTGTCTCAATCTGTACGTAAGTCTTTTCCTTTCTAGTAAAAAGAAAAATTTTCTACGACGAGGCGATTATAGAGTTCCACCGATTCATTTCCTATAAGGTTAGTAAAAAAAAAACAAAAAAAAAAAAACTACTTTTATGTTTCGTAGTTATCTTGTATGAGATTTTACCTTCGCGATTTTCATGTTTCGTATTTTGTATGAGATTTACCTTTGCGAATCTTTATAGGGAGTAGATAGGAGTGTTTGATGCCCTTTTTTTTTTGGAAAAATACATGTTTCATCGTTCTTTATTCTATGTGTTCATGCTTTGAATATATTCGAAACGTTCATCATTTTTTGTGTTCATGCTTTGAATATATTTGAAACATTTGATGTGCCGAACGATGTTATCAGTCTGTCATGTCTCTAATGTGTTTTCTTGATTTTTATGATCGCTTGACCTAGGATAGGAGTAGGTAAAAAGCTTTAACCGATGTCTTGGGGTTTTAGTGGAGAAATTCCTAACGACTTTGTAGAAAACCCTAGGCTTTGGTCTTTAAACCTTAGGTTGTGATTGTAGCACCTCAGTTTGTGCTTGACTTTTGAGTGTTTGCATGTCAGCATTCTTTTTGGAGACATTATGTCGAGCGACGCTACAGTTTCGGAGCCGCAATTTTCGTGGACTCCTAGTGATGAAGAAGTAGATAGGGAGGTCGACTCTGTCACTAGCAATGCTGGTCTACTGGTCATGGTTGAAGACCCGTCAAATGTGGTCTCTATAAACGTAGGAGGGATGTTGGAGTGAGGCGTCGTCCGCGCTATCGCGGGTTTAGTCGACCACCCAGAGCAAATGGATGTCGCGGAGGCGTCTACATCTGGTCGTTCCTCTGGTATTTTGATTGACAACCCACCGAGTGTGATTTCAGATGTTGATCTGGACAGGATCCGAACGATCTATGGGATCCCGAATTCAGTTGAACTACGGGCACTAAAAAAGGGGGAACGGGCGGATTGGGATATACCTAGGTGGATATGTTTCTACGAGTACTTCCTCCACTTGGGTTTTAGATTCCTAGTTCCCCAATTGGTTCGACGGACATTGTTGTATTACAACATTGCTCCTAGTCAATTGATGTCAAATAGTTAGAGAATATTGTTGAGCTTAGGTGTTATCAGCGAGAGGTACAAGGTGAAGTTTGGGCTAGGATGCCTTCTTCACAACTACTATTTGAAGGAGTATATACACGATTAAGGTCGTTATATGTTAGTGTATAGGTTTAAGAAAAATCAACTTATCGTTGATACTACGACGAATGATCGTCAGTGGAAAGATACCTACTTTTTCGCAAAGGGTCCACCGATCGACGGTTCTTAGGGGGAAACGAAGTATTGGTATAGGCGAGTCTGAATCGATATGGTGAGTAGTTTATCGGACGCTTTATAGATTACTTGTATATCTAAACTATATCTTATTGACGAATAATTAATTTTGTAGAAACGAAGGGTGTAGATAGTAGACCATCGTGTGAAGTGGCGCCTGAATGTACCCAGGCTATCTTAGATATTCCTGTAGAGGAATGGAGTTGCAAAGTTTTGCTGACAGAAGGTAAACTTAGGCCTAGCAGCTTATGGAGATGGTCAAGTTTGAATAGATCGCGAGCGCCATATCCTCACGTGAAGGATTTCGTGTCGTATATTTGGATTAGGAGAAGTCTCGAAATACTTGAATGTGAATTGAAATTTTTGTCACCTTTAACTGATGTTGAACGTTGTTTCGCAGTGACGTTGATGGCGAGCGCAAAGATAAATATGCCTGACAAAGCTGAAACCATACGACTTGTTAGGGAAGAAATGGCAAAGAAGAGAGCGGCGGCCGCAAAAAGGAGAGTAGCCGACAAGTCGACAGAGGGTACTCCTTCCATGCCAGAACATATGTACACCTCTTCTCCTGAAAAGAGTCCTACAAAGAAGAAATAGAAACGAGCTTATACTGTAAGCCAAGGAACAAATGTTGAATCAAGCTCAAAGGCGACTACGGCTGAAATGGAGCCAGATTCAACAATGATGCTCCTTGCGTCGAGTTTTTGTCTTTCACCGAGCCATCTGGGTTTTTGAAGAGGTCAGATGAATTTTTTCTTTCAGCAGACGACATTTTTCTGAAAGGTAAGAGGACGAAGAAGGTGTTTGACACAGGCATTCTTTTAGCGTTTCGTGTAAGGTTTTTTTTTTTTTTTTTGGTGCCACATTCTTAAGTATGACGCGACATTATATTTTGTTGGCTTTGCAAGTGCAGCTGCATCTTCATGACAGGTACAAGGTGGTTAGCGATAAATGCGCAAAGTTTATGGAGGAGGTCGACGTTTATAAGAAGAAAAACGCTAAACTCGACCAAGCCTTGAAAGAAGTAGAGCAGCAGAAAACAGCCCTGGAGAAGGAGTTGAATAATGTAAAAAGAGAGAAATGTCGATAGGATGAGAAGTTGTCGACTACCAAAGCTGCTGTTGTCGAGCAAGAAGGTTTGATCGAGAGTTTGAAGAAAAGATTGACGTCGATGGCGACCGAAGCTATGTGCAAGGCAATGGGAGAGTTGTACAAAGAGTATCTGTCGGGGGACCATGTCAAATGGGATGAAGTCGAGATGCGAGACGCTATTGAAATGTATGAAGAGATGGAGCGTTACGCACTTGAAGGATCCCCGTCTGAAAATGTGGTTGAAGAGGAAGTGAATGCTGAAGCTCAGGGTGGAAATGTTCACGTAATCGACAATCATGATGCTCCTGCAACTGACTCAGCACCCAAATGATTTTGTCTTCATTGTATCTTTTTCTATTTATTATTGTACCTCAAGATTTTATCTAATCTGTAACCATGGATATCTTTGCTTGTTATAATCTTATTTAATTTTGATGTTTCTGATTGATTATGTGAAAACGAAACGACCATCATACAATAGGGTGCACAATTGTGTTGATGTGAACGTGATAAGCCTGTAAACTTATGCTCATTCGTAATTTGATGGATGGAACCTGATCATTTTCGTATGGGTTTTAGAAATGTTATCTTGTCGAGTCGATTAAAGATGTTTAGAAAATCTCGTGTAGATATAAATCTTATGTACGGATAATAGCGTGTTTTTGTGGTTGACATGACCTTTACGCTGAAATGTGTTTTCGTGGCCGACTTTAGACAAATATTTTGAAATGACTGCTTGCATGTGTTTTTATAGTCGACTTTGATCTTTATATTGAAATAATTGCGTACACGGGTTTTTGTGGTCGACAAGACCTTTACATTGAAACAATCGCGTACATGCGTTTTCATGATCGACAAGACCCTTACATTGAAATAATCGTGTACACGCGTTATCATGGTCGACAAGACCTTTACATTGAAACAATCGCGTACATGCGTTTTCACGGTCGACAAGACCCTTACATTGAAATAATCGCGTACACATGTTATCATGGTCGATAAGACCTTTACATTGAAATAATCTTGTACACGCGTTTTCATGGTCGATAAGACTCTTAAATTGAAATAATTGTGTAAATGCATTCTCATGGTCGACTTTGTCTGATCAAAATGTTTACTCAACTGTTGCCATTACTGTATGATGTCAAGTGATGTTTTTCAGAGTTGATGTATGCATTGTTGCGGGGCAAATATAGTAACAAAATATTTTGGTGAGCTCAGTTTACACTTAAGTTTTCATCATTGCTCTCTTGAGGGTCAATTTGTCAGTGTCTAATAAAAGATAAAGTTCAAACATAAAAAAAAGATAGTTTAGAAATGGTACTTTTTTAGATGCAGAGCGTTCCAGCTGTTGTGTATTTCTCGACCATCGAGTCCTCGTAGCTTATATGTTCCGCGTCCTTTAATGTCTGTAATTTGGTAAGGGCCTTCCCTTGTCGGACCCAATTTTCCTGCTCTTTCTTCCTTCGTGTTTTGGAAGACACGTCGTAGTACCCAGTCATTTACCTTGAAAGCCCTTATTCGTACTTTCTTATTGTAGTGTCGTGCAACTTGTTGTTGATAAGATTGTATTCGTATTGCAGCTCATTCTCGTCGTTCGTCTAGATGATCTAACTCAAAGCTTAACTATAAACTATTTTGTTCTTCATTGGGGTTTTCGCTCCTTGCAGTTTGAAGCCTGGTCTCGATGAGAATCACTGCTTTCGAGCCATATACAAGTGAAAATGGCGTTTCACCTGTCGATCGACGAGGGGTTGTTCGGTATTACCACAGTATCTCTGAAAGTTTTTCTGCCCATTTACCTTTTTCTGCTTCTAAACATTTTTTGAGTGAATTGATGATTGTTGTGTTCATCGACTCCACTTGTCCGTTAGCTTGAGGGTAACGTGGTGTTGAGAAGCTAAGTTTTATTCCATATTTGTCACAGAAATTCTTGAAGTCATATGAAATAAATTGAGATCTATTGTCGGTCACTATTTCTCTAGGTATGCCGAACCTGCAAATGATGTTCCTCCATATAAAATTACGTACCTCAATGTCGTGTACTTGTCGAAATGCTCCAATTTCGACCCATTTGGTGAAGTAGTCCATCAACACGAACATGTAGACGATGCCTCCTAGAACTTCGGGTAGTTTGCCTACAATGTCCATTCCCCACTTCATAAAAGGTTAAGGGGCAGAAATTGAATTTAACGTACCTAGTGGAAGATGTGATACTAGCATGAATCTTTGGCATTTGTCACACGACTTTACATGGTTCTGAGAGTCCGTACGCATCGTTGGCCAATAAAATCCTGTTGTAATGGCTCTATTTGACAAGCTTCGGGCGCTAGAATGATTTCCACATTCTTCATGATGTAGACTCTTGAGGACATCGTATGCTTTTCATGGTGTTACACATCTCAAGTAGGGTCCTGTAAAAGATTTTTTGTAAAGCTTACCATACATGATACAAAACTTTGCGGCTTTTACTTTGACTTTTCTGGTGTCGGCTCTGTCCCCTAGTAGAATGTCGGCTTGTAGATGGGCCTGTATGGGATCCGGGATCCATCCAACTCTTCCCATGGTCGACATGTGCTAAGACTTCGCCTGCTTGTATAGTTGGAGACATGAGATGGACAATGAGAATTGATTTGGTACTGTTTGACGTTGTCGACCCAAGGCTTGCCAATGCGTTTGCTCGTGAATTTTCTGTCCTTGGAATCTGTTGAATGTCGAATTCGTCGAATGCAGACTGAAGTTGTTTGGCTTTTGCCAGATATGCCGTCATTCTTTGATTTCTGGCTTCGTACGAACAAGTCATTTATTGAACAACCAGTTGTGAGTCGCTTTGAACTTGGATTTTCTTGATGTTTAAACTCTTTGCGAGGTCGAGCCTGGCGATCAGGGCTTCGTATTTGGCTTCATTGTTCATCGTGCAAAAGTTACAGTGGATCGATTGTTCTAAGATGTCTCCCAATAGGGATTTAAGTACCGACCTAGTCCGCTTCCTTTTATGTTGCTAGAACCGTCGACCTACAATGTCCATTTTTTGTCTTTCACGTTTTCCGTCATGGCTCTTAACTCTTGTTCGGCCTGCATATTCTCACACGGACTAAAATCTGCTATAAAATCGGCTAATACCTGAGATTTCAACGCCGTCCGTAGGTGGAAGCTGATTTCGTGTTCGCTTAGTTCCACAGCCCATTTCGTCAACCGACCTGAAAGCTCTGGTTTATGTAATATACTCTTAAGTGGGTAAGTAGTTAATACCTTAATAGGATGGCATTGGAAGTACGGTCGAAGCTTTCGAGCAGCAACGACTAGTGCTAATGCCAATTTCTCCAGTCGACTATACCGAGTTTCTGCATTGAGAAGTGCTTTGCTCACATAGTAAACTGGGTGTTGAATGCTACCTTCTTCCCTAATTAAGACGGTGCTTACTGCCGTATCGGATACTGCTAGGTATACGAGCAATATTTCGTCATCTTTGGGTTTCGATAGTAGTGGTGGTGTGCTCAGATAATGTTTTAGGTCTTGTAGTGCTTTCTCGTAACTGTCGTTCCATTCGAATGCTCTGTTTTTTCTTAATGTATCAAAAAACGGATGGCACCGCTTAGAGGACTTGGAGATGAACCTGTTCAGAGCGGCCACTCGACTTGGAAGTTTCTGTACATCCTTGATACATCTTGGTGATTCGATCCCTTGGATTGATCGAATTTGATCTGGATTGGCTTCCACGCCTCTTTGGGTGACCAAGTAACTTAAAAATTTTCCTGAGGAGACACTAAACGAGCACTTAGCAGGGTTTAGTTTCATACCGTATTTGTCGATAACGTCGAACGACTGTCTTAGGTCCTCAATGTGTTGTTGAGCCATTAGAGATTTGACCAGCATATCGTCGATATATACCTCCATCGTCGTTCCAAGCATATCGGCAAACATTTTGTTGACAAGTCTTTGGTAGGTCGCCCATGTATCTTTTAAACCGAAAGGCATTACTTTATAGCAAAAAGTACCTCGTTCTGTCACGAATGCCGTTTTTTCTTAGTCGTCTGGATGCATCAAGATTTGATTATAGCCCGAGTATGCGTCCATGAAACTGAGTAGCTCGTGTCCTGATGTAGCGTCGACTAACATGTCAATGTGAGGTAGAGGGAATGAGTCTTTTGAGCATGCTTTATTAAGGTCAGTGAAGTCGATACAAACGTGCCATTTGCCATTCTTCTTTTTGACGACTACTACATTTGCCAGCCAATCCGGGTATTTTACTTCTTTTACCGAGCCGATGTCGAACAGTTTTTTGTATCTCTTCGTTGATTACTTTGTTTCTTTCTGGAACAAATTTCCTTCTTTTTTGTCTTACTGGCTGGTGTTTGGGGTCTACCTGTAATTTATGAACTATTACTTTTGGGTCGATCCCGATCATATCTTCATGCCACCAGGTAAAACTACTTCGTCGTTCCTTCAAGAAATCAATCATTTGCTCACGTATTTCGATTGGTAGTCTAGATTCGATGAAGACTTTGCGCTCTGGTCGATCGGGATCTATCGATATTTCATCGAGTTCTTCCATTCTCGGCGCCTTTGGGGTGGGCTCAACGTTTATTTTCTGTAATTGCTATAACTTTTCTTTCTTTTTCTTCATTGCTTTTTGGTAACATTCTCTGGCTGCCCTCTGTTTACCTTTTATTTCCCGTACTCCCCATTTTGTTAGGAATTTGATCATTTGATGATATGTCGACGGGATTGCCTTCATCTCGTGTATCCAAGGCTTGCCTAAGATTGCGTTGTATGGAGATTGGCAATCGAAAACTAGGAAGTTGATATAAAGGTTGACTCCTCCCGCATAGATTGGTAGTACGATTTCGCCAAGGGTGCTTTTCTGTTCTCCACTGAAGCCTGTTAGCATTGTTGTTCGGCGACTGAGTTGAGTTTCATCGACCTGCATTTCTCGTAAAGCACTATTGAACAGAATGTTACATGAGCTGTCGTTATCTATTAATATACGTTTTGTTAAACAGTTTACAATGTGTAATGAGATAACCAGTGCATCATGGTGTGGAGAAAACAAATCTGATTTATCGGTCGACTTGAAGGTAACAGTTTTGTTGGTACTTGAGGGATGTTCTCGGTTAGGCTGAATCTTTGCATTCGACACCTGTCGAGTATGCTTTTTAGCCGCAGAATAACTGACGCCACTAACTTCGGACCCTCCTGCGATATAGTTGATCACTCGATCTTGTCTTGGCAGATCAGGAGGACCGTCATTGATTGTTGGCCTTTTTTCGTCGCGTCGAGTCATAGTTTGCTTCCCTTTATCTATCAAAAACTCCTGTAGATGTCCTCGTTTGAGAAGCTCTACGACTTCTAGCCTGAGAGCGACACAATCCTCTGTTCGATGACCATGATCCTCGTGGAATTCGCATCTTAGTCTTGCGTCTCGATATTCTGGAGGTCCATTCATCTTTTGTGGCCACTTGATAGTCTTGCCCATTTCTTTCATGAGTGATACAAAGTCGACTGGTTCGATGCTTAAGTTGTATTCTAGGACTTCTATCCGTGGTTTATTTGTTCTTGGATAGTTCTGCCTAAACGGTCGGTCTCCATTTGAATTTTCTTACTGGGGCGGTACGTTTCTTCTAGTACCTGTCGGGTAAGGTTCTGATTTTCGATCGTTCGACTTTCTATCCACTCGATCGTTTCTGCAGTTTGAGTAGTTGTTTACTTTGCCTATGAAATTGGCTTCGTCTTCTTTCCATTTGATTTGGGCCCATACCTTTGCTAATACGTCATTCATTGTCCTACATGGATATTTTGTGAGTTCTTTATAAAGATCAGAATCAAACCTGAGACCTTTTCTAAAGGCGTAGATGGCGGTCGCCTGATTACAGTACGGAATTTGCACTTTTTCTCTATTGAAACATCCGACATAAGTCCTCAAGTTTTAGCCATGTCTTTGTGTGATTGTGTAAAGGTCGTCCGATTGCTTCTCAAGTTTTCGACTACTTGCAAATTGCTCTACAAACGTATATGTAAGTTGTGCAAATGAATTGATTGAATTGTTAGGCAAATTAGTATACCATTGTAGAGCCGGACCATTAAGACCGGATCCAAATGCTTTGCACATGCATGCTTCACGCAGGTCGTGCGGAATTGCTGCAGTCAACATTCTCTGCTTGTACTGCACTATATGATCGTCCGGATCAGTAGTTCCCTCATACTGCTTCATGTTTGGAAAGTTAAACTTCCTGGGCATTTCGGTCAAGGCTATGTCGTCAACAAATGGTGAGTCGGCGAAGCTGTTGGCTATACTTTTCTTTATCAGAGCGGGAACTCCAAGGATCCTCTGTATAAGAGCTTCCATCTCTGCAATCTACGAGAAAATTCACTGTTAATAGCCATAGGTAATTCAAATCCGGATTTAACCAAACCTGGGGTCGACTGGATTGATAGAGGGGCTTTTAAGATGTTTTTCGGTCGTTGGCCTGCACTTAGATCCTGTTCGATTTCGTTCCGGAGCGGCAGATCGTTGAGGTCGATTTCGACTCTAGCCGTCGGTAGCGTTCTCTGATTATTGCTGAGATTGGGATTTACGTCTGATCGAACTCGTCTAGCTAGGTCATCTGGAACTGTTCGGTCGACTTCCTGTTCGTCGTTTAGAACTGGGACTGGCGTCTCGTTGTTTCACTATCGGGTATAAAGCCGTCAACTAGGGCTCTTAGTTCCTCATTAGTCGCTCGAATTGCAGCGTTTTCTGCCTCGAGTGCCTACAATTTCGCTGCATTTGTGGTCATTTGGGCAGCCAACGCCGCAATTTGTTCTTCAACCGTCGGGGTGTTTCCATCTTCAGACATGTTGAAAAATGTTGCGATAGGCCCCATGGTGGGCACCAAACTGTAGGGGAGTCGATCGATGATTGGATAGGATCAGGTCGGGTTGATTTAGGCCCAAAGCAACTATCTTGGTTCGTCAGTTATAGGATGTTGTTCGAAGATGGTTTTGCTTGTGAGATGAGTTTTTCGACTCTGACTCGTTATCGCCTCCGTTTAACCTACAAATGAACAAGGAAACAAAAAGAACAGAAAAGAAACATTGATGAAAGTGGGATATGTGATCTTAGCCTTAGGTACGCTTGGGCTGAGCAATATGATCGTGATCAGAAAATCCGTTTCAATTCCGATTGACAGAATTCTTAATAAATTCAATCTGCTAATCTTAAGCTTTTTTCCTTCCCTGCTCAGGTTAGTGAGGGTCCTTTTTATAGGTGTTCAATTTCTCTTTAACGGTCATAGTAGGCTAGAATCACGTAGAGAGATTTAAGGAGAGATTCTCTCCATATTTGAATGGGTTTTTTTTATCGGTGTTGATAACTTTTTTGACTTGGTCAGTCAACAATACTGATAGCAGTATCGGGTCGACGAACGTTACAGGCCTGGACTGATCCTAACATCGTTATGTTCTGGGCCTTTGCATGTTGGGCCGATAAGCCATTTCTGGCTACCAAACTTAGTACTTACTATAATAGTTCTTACTACTAATCTACTATTATAGTATTATAGTATAATAGATTTATACTTTATAGTATTATTCTTCTAAGTTCTAAGTTTTCAATTATCTATTTCAATATTTCTCTCCCAAATTTATTCCGTCCAATCCAATGGCAAGTGGTGGAAATGGAAGGGGTCACAGCCGTAATGATCCTAGGCGTTCGATTTCGATGAAAGGTAAGGTCAATGGTTGATAATCTTGGTCATAACCAAGGAATAAAATATCGGTATCGGTATCGATATTTGGGCTTATAAATTTATGAATATATCGGGGATATTATCGATATCAATGGATATTCGGTAAAAAATTAAAAAAAATGATGGATATTTACATCTAAAGTTAGAATTTTTTTTGTGAAACCTTAGGACGAGCTTAAACAAGTAATTATACATCAAATAAATCATATTTCAACAATAAATTAGCATAGTTATGAGTTTATTATAAATTATAATATAAATTGAGTCTGTATATAATTTTTAAAATTGAGTATTTAATAGAATAATATTTTGTTTCATTTTTACAATATTATATACAATATAAAGATATTAAATATTTAATAAACAAATTTATCATTAAAACATATATATATATATATAGTTCCATACTTCCAAGATTCTATCATAAATCATAATTCATACATAATAATACATTGCATGTCTGAAATTTAAAACCAAAATGAATTCCTTGCTGGTTCAAATACATAAGATATATTTCTATCTTGATTCGAACAATAATTTTCCTAGGAAAACATGCTAGCATAGTTTTCAAGGTAGTTATTAATATGCCACACGTATGTTGCTTGATCTCTTTCAATTGATCCATGAATTGGGTAGTTTGGATTTACCTAACTTGATAGATATTGTTGATCCGCATGCATAGGTATTGCATATGGCATTTGTGGAGAAGGATAATCAAATATACTACAGCCACCAGAACTACCAAATGGTACATGACAACCTGACCTTGTATGTGAATCACCCAAAAAACTATTTACTGTGTCCATACTCATTGAGGAGAGAGACATATTCAAAGAATCTTCGTCTATTTGACTTGTTCCTCCATGTTGTCTACCACGATTTTAATCAAAATTACCTGCATGAGCATCCTAACCTATCGCACTAGCATTCCAACCTGTTGCACCAGCATCCCAAACTCCAGCACGAACATCCGAACTTGTTGCACCAACATCCCAACCTCTTGCACCAGAATCCCAACCTCCTCCATCATCTCCATCATCTTTTCCTCCGCTATTTCCATCAGAAGAGCTGCTAACAGTAACTCCACAATCTATACCAACTTCTTTTCTAATCACTTGTTCAACATTTATTCTCATGTCTCGAGCATGAGAAGCAATTTGTGGATCAGGATTTCCCTCATCATCATCCAAATAGGCAGGTTTAACCCAGTCAAAAAAAGGATTCTCATTATCGTCCCTTACTTCAGCATTTACTTGAAGCGGATCCATAAAATCAATTTCATCTACTTTATCATTTTCAGCTGTCATATCTCTAAGTTTCAACTTCTTATTATAATAACAATAAACAAGTTGTTCAAGCTTAGAATAGAAAAGACGATTTCTTTGTTTTGTGTAGATTAAAGCAAATGTGGACCAATTTCTTTCGCATGCAGAAGATGATGCTGTTTGTGATAGTATGCGAACTGCTATTGCACGCAATGATGGAGCACAATCTCTATACATTACCCACCAATCTGCTGCAATAAAAATTATTAAGTATTACAAGTATGAATACCATTTCAATGATATTATTATTACATATATTTTTGTAATAAAACTTATATACCTGATTGCATTTTGCTTCTAGCTGCTATGGCTGCTCGTTCACTAAAACTTTTCTTTCCATCTTTAAAGTATATGAGCTACATTAATGACTCAAGAGATCAATATGTAAATAATATATATAAATATGAGTATATGACACAATACTCTCATGCAAATAAGTTATAATATTGGAATTATAAAATTGATTGTAAATTGTAACTTTTTACCTAATTTCAAAAATTAGCAATCCCTGGAGCTTCAGGGTCTAATTGCGGATAGACAATATGTATGGCTTTCAAAAGATCTGAATTATCTCCAATATTGTCTCTATATTGGTACTTTGGGTTCAAATAGTAAGCTAGAAGAATAAAAAAATATATTAATTTTAGTATAAATAATTAAATACTACTAAATATTAATTATGAATAACAAACAATACAAAATAAAATTTACCTGCAGCATGTAGTGGGTGATTAAGCATTTTATCCCACCGGTTTTTTATAATGTTTAGAATCCATTTAGTATTCCCTCTTTGCTATTTTACTGCATCTTGTTGGTCTTTGGGACTTATCTTGATTCTTGTGTCACGATGCCATGCAAAAATTCTACTATTGACTATTGCGTTTGAAAATTTTATAAATTTGTTAATGCTTCTTTTAAAATAATTTTCAATATAGATTATTTGAAAAATAATTTAAGTCCGTAAGATTAATTTTTTAAAAAAAATAATAATTTGCAAAATATCCCTGGATTTCGGGATGAAATTCACAATATATCGGGATATTTCGGAAATATCGGGAGATTTTTAAGGATATTTCGATATTGAACGGATATTTGCTAGATATGGGATATTGCCCCTGTTTCGATATCGGTCCCTCCAAAATATGGATATATCGGTGGATATATCAATTTTAAATTCTTTGGTCATAACGACACCACCTATCACGATTATCTGCAACGCTGGGCCTATGCTGAAGACCTAAGCCTAAACATTCCTACTCTCTCTTTAATAATTTCAGAACCCGATCATAATGCCACCCCCGGCCCTAATTTGACAAGCCAGTCAGAAAATATACCTGATATTGATACACCTCCAGATTATGATTTTGATCCACCGGAAGTAGATAAGGACGAACCGGATCCGAAGCAAAGCAAATCTGATCTATTCGTCAAACATATGAAGAAAGTTAAGCAAAAAGATAGAAGCTATGTAGCGGCTTGCAATTATTGCAAAAAAGTATATAAGTGGTCCAAATCCGAGGATATGGCACTTATCGGAAGCATATTCAAACCAAACATCCAGAAGCAGAGACCAGATCGAGGTCACAAACACAAATTCCTAGGTACGCTACTCTTAACCAACAATTATTTCGTTATACTGATAAACAAAATAGGGAAGAATTAGCTAGAATGGTAGCAGTAGAACACTTATCATTCGGTTTTAGTGAAAGGGTTGGTTTTATTAATTATTGTCGATGAGCATTAAACCCCGCTGCATGCCGTGTTCCTAGATCCTCTCTTGTATATACACTTGAAAAGATTTATGTAAAAGAAAAAAAAAAGTTGGAAAGATTTTTTGAAAAATATAACGGTCGTGTTTCCGTATGTGCCGACATATGGACTGACCATTGGCGTTCACATTCATACTTGGGTGTCACTTGCCATTTTATGGATGATGCATGGAATATCCAAAAACGAATTCTTGCATTTAGAGTTTTTGATGATTAACACACTGCTCATAATATTGTTAGAATGCTTAGAATTATTTTTTCAGAGTATAAAATTGAGAACAAAATTTTTGCAATTGGTTTTGATAATGCTTTTAGCAATATTGCTGTTATTCCATCCTTAATTAATTTATGCAAACCATTTGTTGGTGGTGCATTTTTTCATCAAAGATGTGCATGCCATGTTTTAAATTTTTGTGTTCAAAAAGGATTAGAAACTCTTGATCATTTTATTCTACCTATTAAACAAGCCCTTCAGTTTTTATGGAAACATTCTTCTATAATGAATGCATGGGTAAAATATTGTAAACAAAATGGTAGACGTGCCGTTAGATTTGCTCATGATGTTCTAACACGTTGGAATTCTACTTATAAATTTCTTGCTCAAAGTTATGAGTATAGAGATTTATTAGTTTCTTTTATTCAATTTCATGTTATTAACATTCAACTTTATAAATCTCATTGGGATGCTTGTTACAACGTTTTCAATTTGTTAAAAGGTTTTCATACTGCTACAACAAATTTATCTGGTGTTTATTATCCTACAACTCATTTATTTATTATTGAAAGTCTAAATATTGTTGGTGCATTTGCTTGTTGTGAATCCGATATAGAAATTGGGGAAGCCGTTAATGCTATAAAGGAAAAATGGTTACGTTATTATCATGAGTTTCCAAATATTTATTTGTTTGTCATGATTTTTGATCCACGTTGTAAATTAGAACATTTTTGTTATTATCGCAATGGTTATTATGGCCTCAAAGGTTTAAACATAGAATATAATGTTAATGCATGTTATAATAGAATTAAGAAATTATTGTATTCTTTATATGATGCATATCTTTTAGTTTATGGATCTTCACTCAACTTAGATGTTATACGAACACAAACCGCACATCCCACATCATCATTCTCTGGATTTTTGAATTTAGGATATAGTCTATCATCAAAAAAATAAAAAAATAAAAACCAAAAAACCTAGATCTTCTTCTTCATCAAGCACTGACAAGTATTCTGAGCTTGAATCTTATCTAAATGATTCTTATGAGTTTATAAAAGATACGACAAAGAAACAATTTGATTAATTACAATATTGGAAAGAGTACGCAAAGTACTATCCAATCATTGCTATCATAGCCAAAAATATTTTTTTAACACCAGTTTCTACAATGGCGGTGGAACAAGAGTTCAGCACCTGGGGGAATATCTTGGATGAAAGGCGTTCATGCTTAACTCCGATGGCACTCCAGATACAGGTTTGTGTGGATGATTGGACAAAGGCTCAATATAGAAAACAAGAAATCGAACATGAGATAACATACGATTTCTTCAAAGATGACGAACATGAAAGTTGAGAGACAAGTACAACGGGCCCGGAATAGAAGATGTGGATCACGTATTCACGTCATCACAAGTCCATGTCATCAACAAACCTGCAATAAAAGGTAAGAGAACTACGTGGCATTTGATTCCTCTAAACCCCCCAAGAGGATACATAGACAACTTAATTGTAGTGAAAATTAAGTGCAAGGCAAATAACTTTACATTTTTTTTTTAAATTTAATTTTGTAATTTATCATTTATTTATTTTATGTTATTTTCGAATTTCGGGTGACCTAATTCCTAAATATCCAATGAAATGTAATATGTAATTTGTAATTTGACATTTTGTTTATTTTATTTTAATTTCCTTTTGTAATTTGTATTTTGTCATTTGTTTATTTTGTAATTTGTCATTTATATATTTTATTTTATTTTATTATTTAAAATTACATTATAACAAGTTTACAACTTAGAAGTCTTTTTTTTTTTTAATTTAAATTTAAAAAAAAAACGGTTCAGAACCGTCGGTTCCGTAAAAACCAGAATCGGAATCGTAATCGGAATCGGAACCGGAACCGGAACCGGAACCGAAACCGGAACCGAATCGGAACCTTACCACCTCAATGTAGAATATCTGGTCAATTTTGAAATATCCATAAAAATTTCCTAATATTCCTAAAATATCCCGAAATTCCTGAAATATTGTGAATTTCACCCCGAAAGTCCATGGATATTTTGCATATTATTAAAATAATTTTTTTAATCCTAAACAATTAAATTATTGTTAAAATAATTTAGAATGAAAATTAATTTAGAATAGGCATTAACAAATTTATAAAAATTTCCAACATAATAGTTAATAGTAGAATTATTGTAAACTTGAAGTAAAATTGGACAAAGAACTAAAGAGTGAATGTGTGATGAAAGATACAGTAAAATAACAAAAAGGGAGTAAATGGATTCTAAACATTATACAAGACCAGTAGATAAAATGTTTAATCACCCACTACATGTTGTAGGTAAATTTTATTAATATAGTATTTATACCAAAATTATTCTTATTTTTTCTTCTAACTTACTATTTGAACCCAAAGTACCAATATAGAAACAAAATTAGGGATAATTCAGATCTCCTGAAAGCTGTACATAATGTCTATGTGCAATTAGACCCTGAAGCTACAAGAATTGCTAATTTTGGAAATTCGGTAAAAAGTTACAATTTACAACAAATTTTATAATTATAAGATTATAAATTCTTTGCATGGGAGTATTGTGTCATATTAATATATATTATTTATATATTGATCTTATGAATGTAGCTCATATACTTTAAGAATGAAAGGAAAAGTTTTAGTGAACGAGAAGTCATTGCAGCTAGAAGCAAAATGCAACCAAGTATATAACTTTTATTACAAAAATTTATGTATTAATTATAAATAATAATATCATTGAAATAATATTCATACTTATAAAGTTATAATGCTTAATAATTTTTATTGCTGCTGATTGGTGGATAATGTGTGGAAACTGTGCTCCATAATTACATGCAATAGCAATTCGTATACTGTCACAAACATCATCATCCTCTGCCTATGAAAGAAATTGGTCCACATATGCTTTAATCCACACAAAACAAAAGAACCATATTGCCTATTCTAAGCCTGAACAACTGGTTTATTGTTATTATAATATGAAGTTGAAACTTAGGGATATGGTAACTGAAAAAGATAAAGTAAATGAGAATCCTATTTTTGACTGGGTTAGACCTTCCTCCTTGGATGATGATGAGGGAAATCTCGATCGTGAAGTTATTGTTACCAGCTTTTCTGATGACCAACATACCTCTGATGGAAATGGTGTAGGGAAAGATGATGAAGATGATAGAGATGGTGGGGATGAGGCAAAAGGTTGGGATTCTGGTGTAGGAGGTTGGAATGCTGGTGCAACAAATTGGGATGTTCGTGTCAGAGGTTAGGATGCTAGTGGAATATGTTGGAATGCTAATGCGGCAGGTTAGGATCCTCATGCAGGTAATTTTGATCAAAATCGTGGTAGACAACAAGGAGGAACAAGTCAAATTGATGAAGATTCTTTTAGTATGACTCTCTTCTCAATGAGTATAGACATATAAAATAGTTCTTTTGGTGATTCGCGGATAAGATCAGGTTCTCATGTATCATATTATTGTAGTTATGGTGGCTATAATATATTTGATTATCCTTTTCCACAAATGTCATATGCAATACCTATGGATGCAGATCAGTAATATCCACCAAGTTGGGTAAATCCAAACTAATATGGATCAGTTGGAAGAGATCAAATAACATACGCATGGTATATTAATAACTACCTTGAAAACTTTGCAAGCATGTTTTCCTGGGAAAATTATTGTTCGAATCAAGATGGAAATGTATCTTATATATTTGAACTAGCAAAGAATTCATTTTGGTTTTAAATTTCAGACATACAATGTATTATTATGTATGAATTATGATTTATGATAGAATCTTAGAAGTATGGAACTATATATTTTTTAATGATAATTTTGTTTATTAAATATTTAATCTCTTTATATTGTATATAAATATATAATATTGTAAAACTGAAACAAAATATTATTCTATTAAATACTCAATTTTAAAAATTATATACAGACTCTATCTATGTTATCTTTTTAATAAGTTCATAACTATACTAATTGATTGTTGAAATATGATTGATTTGATATATAATTAGTTGTTTAAACTTGTCCTAAAATTTCACAAAAAATTTCTAACTTTAGATGTAAATATCCATAAATTTTTTTTTTGACAGAATATTCATCGATATCGATATTATCTCCAAAATATCCATAAATTGAGAAGTCTAATATCAATACTGATACCGATATTTTATTCCTTGCTAATGAGTTAATATTTGTATTGTAGGAAATGGATCATAATCATCCTTATTTTCCGGACAGTCTTAACATGAACAACGATTAATTTGACCTTTCTGACCAGACAGAAACAACAATGGGACTTTTCGGTTCCAATGCCACACTGACATCACGTTCCAAATCTAAAAAGCACACATAAGAAGTATGGCAGTGTTTTAACGTAGTACAAATGACTATACCAGACAGTACAGTCATGGATAGAGCTAAATGTAAGTTTTGTTCTAAGAACTATGTCACAACTAGAGAAGAACCGGTCATTTGAGAAGGCATATGCTCAAATGCATGTCTGCACACGGACAGGTAGACACTACTACCCGGATAATTGCAACGGCACCTAGACGAATCCGTTACGACATGGCGTTACGACGCCACACATGCTAGAGAGTGCATGGCACGTTACATTGCACAAACTGATCAACCGATTAATTTCAGTGATAATATTTTTTTATGAAGAATTTATCCAAAACGCATACAACCCCCAATTTAAATCTTTTTCTACAAACACCACCAGGAGCGATTTGTTAAAATGTTTTAAACCCAACAAAATGGGTTGATAGCTGAATTACAGCATCTATTTGGAACACATGTTCCAAATAGTACTATTTATGTGTCATGTGACACTGTTTAGACTATGATTAGAGGTTACAAAAAAATTCTTGGTTTTCGTTCTATGGATTTTGCACGTACCGTAGAAAATATTTTTAATGTCATTCTTTTTATTTTAGAAACGTATGAAATAACTCAACGCATCTTTTCTATCACATTAGATAATGCATCGGTAAATACTAGCTCTATTGCATTGTTTATTGAAAGAAAAATCCAGCAAGATGGGGGTTATTTCTTCCATCAATGGTGTGCATGTCATATCATAAATTTAGTTATACATTATAGTATGAAGGAAGTAAGTGATCATATAGATCGCATTAGAGATGCCCTTTCTTGGATCAGCAAATCTAATCCAAGATTGCAAGATTTTGATAGATACTGTAAAACTTTCGGTTTACGACCTTGAAGATTTCAAACAGATATGCCGGTAAGGTGGAATTCTACTTACTTAATGCTACAAAATTGTTTGGATTATGATTCAACTATTTCATGTTTTTATAACATGAAAATGTCCGAAATTGGCCTTCCAGTACTGACCTCAAACGATTGGTATGAAAATTTTTGTTGAATTTTTAAAGGTTTTTTATGATGCCATTGTAACTCTTTTTGAGGTCTATTACCCCACTTCTTCCCAAGCAATCCATCAGATTGTGGAAATGTTTGAAATGTTAAACACTTATAGGAAAGATACTATTTTAGGCACTATAATAATTGCCATGGAGACTAAGTTTAAAAAATACCGGTCTACAATTCCTGCCTTTATGTCTTAGGTGTTAAAGTAGATCCTATATGGTTTAGAAGTTTTGCTTGAGTTTATTGGTGGTAATTTGAGCGTAAATTATTTCGCATAGGTTACTGACATTTGAAACAAGTTATTTGAAGTTTTTAGTATTTATGAGCACAGGTATGATGGCGTTTACATGCAACCATCAGCAAAACCTGACACACTCTCGTTGTAGACAAGTTGGAGCATTCTAGAACGTCGAAAAAAGGTCGGCTCATCAAGTTCTTCTTCTTCACGAGCTGTTGCAACTTCCAATGCTGAACTAAACAGCTTCCTTGAAGCTCAGTTCGATTCATTCGAAAACACGAAGGGATTTGATCTACTGCTATGGTGGAAGACCTATAGCTATAGAGATATGGTACTGTCACATTTAGCACGTGATGTACTGGTTACCCTTGTGTCCACTGTTTCTTCTAAACATGCATTCAGCACCAGTGGACAAATTATTTAATCAAGAAGAAGTTATTTGTCTCCAGAGATGGTGGAGGTATGAACATACCTTCGGGATTGGGAGCATGCTCGAAATAGGATGCAAAATGAAATGGTAGACAAACAACTTAATCAAAATTTCTCCAATTTATATGTCGATGAGAGTTCCAGTAGTAACTAGGTCCAAGACTAGGTTATACATGTACATTAACTTGTAATACGATTGCACTCTTTTTCCCTTACCAAGTTTTTATCCCACTGGTTTTTCTTAATAAGGTTTTTCTTAGTAAGGTTTTTAATAAGACAATCATGTAATACTGAAAATCCGAAATATATAAATAATTCTTTATTTTATATTTTCATAATTTCATCTATTTTTTATTTTCTTTAATCTTTAATCTTTATTTATTCTTTGAATTATTTTATTAAATGAAATAAAAAATCTATCTATTTTCTACAATTTTTTTATTAGACAAAATAATAAATAAGATAAACAAATTACAATTAAAAATACATAAGTTAAATTGTTAAAACTTATAATAATATTTAAAGACTAATAAATTTAAATAAAATAAATGAAAATAGCCCTAGGCCTGACCCCTTTATGCCTGCCTGAGTAGGCCGGCATGTCGGCACGGCCCACCCAGGTTGGCTCCTTTTGACAACACTAGCTAGATCGGTGTCGTCGAAGAAGAAGAAGAGGAAAAAGAGGAAGTCTAGAAGAAGAAGAAAAAAAAGAACAATGACAAGAAGATGTCGAAGAAAAAGAAAAAGAAAAAAAAGTAGGAAAAAAAAAGTGATTTTAAAAAAAAAAAAAGTGAAAAACAAAATGAAAAACATGGAAAACATCTAGAAGTTGTTTTTCAAATTTTTTATTTTTAATATTGTAAAATTAATTACTATACATAAATTCATAAAATGATAAATTTACTAAAATCTAAAATTTTAAGAATAAATATTAAAATTTATAACAAAGCAAAAAAAATATAAACTCGTAAATATATTAAGCATAAAGCCATAAATGTTAAACATACATAAAACCTAAGAATAAATATCAAAATTAATAACTAAACATAAATATATTAAGTATAAATATAAAATTTAAAAACTGAAACATAAAATTAAATAATAACACTTGAAGAAAAAAGATACATTTGAACTTTGGTGGAGAGATTAGATAATAATAATTAGATGATAGTAAATTAGTAGTATAGTCTTAGAATAGTAGATTAGTAGTGTAGAGAATAGAGAGAGAGAGAGAGAGAGAGAGAGAGAGAGAGAGTAAGAATTAAATTATGAAAATATGAAATGGTGTATAGAATAGAGATTAGAGAGTAATGGAGAATTAGAGAATGGAGAGAATGAGAGATTGAGAGAAAGTGTATGAAAATTGGAATAGATGGGGGTATTTATAAAAAAATTTGAAACGTGGATAAAAATATAAAATATAAGAGATGAGGGGGCAAATGGTAATTTTTTACCTTTTTAAAAAACGCAACCATTGGCTGACGTCAACAATAGTCAAAAGTTTAAATAATAATAATAATAATAATAATAATAATAAGAACTGGACCGTTTGATCCAAATATATATATATATATATATATATATTTGGCGAGCCCAACGGTCGGCCCTCCATGCCGGCATGAGGGCTGACTGTTGGGCTTGGCACGCCCCTCATACTTGCTGTGCCGGGTTGGCCCGGTGGGTCCCGACCCAGGTCCTGACACGGCCTACCATCCTTGGTGGGCCAACCGAGCTAGGCCTGCCAAGCTCGGTCCATATTTACACCATTAAATCTGGCTCCAACACTAGAGTCTCGTCGATCTACTCTTCTTGGCTCCTGATTTGCGTTTCTTCTTCTTCTTCTTCACCTTAGCCGATCTGGCTATCTTCTTCCTCCGTTGTTGGCTATCTATTTAGGTTTGACTAAAACAATGTGCAGAAAGATTGAAGTTTTGAATTTGTGATTTATGGCATTTTTCTCAGGAGACAAACTGGATGTGAACTGAAATTTGTGATTGAAGTTTTAATAGGTTCTATTGTGCTTTTGATATCTGAATTTTTGTTTGTTTCACTTTCTAGGTTATTGTTGTAATGCCATTTTGAGATTATTATATGATTGTTATTTCTTTTTCGATTTTATGAATATGAGTGTTTATCTTGCTTCATGGGTTATTGATATCTGTTTGTTGTAGAGAAAATATAGGTGTAGAAATAACAAAACCCCATCCGTAAATGTTTTTTTTTTTATTTTATTTTATTTTATTATTTTTTTTTTATTTTTTTATTTTTAAGAAGATGAAAACTCAAATAAGCTAATTGGGCTTATTTTAGGATGCAGTTATTCCATTTATCATTGTTTTCTTAATAATTTTTTTTCCTTAATAAATAATTCATGTTTAATATATTAAATTCTTTTTTAATATATAATTTTTATTTAATACAAAAATTAAGACTTAGTTGTTAAATATTTAGAATGAATTATTGTCAAATTTTAATATTTTTTGGTAAATCTACCGGATGCGTTTTTTATATTTTTATTTTCAAAATACAGCTTTTAATATATGATACCATACGTGTTTTTAGATTTCGAAATTAAAACCAAAAACACTGTTTTTCTTTTCGTTTTTCTTTTCAAAAACAGCAATTGAAAAATGCTTGCAATACGAGTCTGGTTTCCCAATATTTTTTTCCAAATTTCTTCCCAAATGGTGTTGGTACGCAAGATGTCAACATTTTGTAAATCATGAGATTATGTGATGAATGTAAAGTTGTAAAAGTGGACCGGTCCGACCCAATTCAATCCGGCACGCCTGGCCCGTTTTTGAAAACGGGCCGGACTTGGTCTGCGCCGCGCCGGTAGGCGAACCGGACTAGGTCCAGCACGTTTTCGGAAATCGTGGCCCGGCACGGCACGTGGACCGTTTCCGACGGACCGTGCCGGCGTGCCGCCAGACCGGGACCAATTATTATTTAATTATTTAATTATTTTTTTTAAATCAAACGGCCGGACCTTGGGGTCGGCCCATCGGACCGGTCCGACGGAGGTCCGCCTGGCTAGGTCCGCCAGCCTGACGTGCAGCCCGGCACGCGGTGGGCTGGTCCGGCGGACCGAACCCCTGCAGCCCGGCACGCGGCATGCCTCCGTGCCGGTCTTGATCCGGCACATCCCCTTTGCGAATCGGACCTGATCCAGCTCGTTTTGCTTGGCAAGCCAAACGGACCGACCCATTTTGGCCTGGTCCATTTTTACAACACTAGGTGAATGATGTGATGTTGGCACCTCATGTGCCAACACCATTTGGGAAGAAATTTGAGAAAAAAATTTAGGAAGCATAGAATTACTCTATGAAAATAAAGGCATAAAAATGGTTTAAGAAATTGTTAAAAATTACCACATATTTTATAGAATTTTTTTTTTAATCACATTCGAAGTTTTAAACGTTAATAACTACAATGTAAAATTCATTTCCAATCCATAACCACAAATTACAAAATGTCACATATTATAGTTAGAAATAGATTTTAAAACCTTATAGAAAGGTAAAAGTGTCGTACTATAGTTGTTATCCAGAAAAAATCAAGAGGATCTCTACACAATAGTTGCTGAGGGGTATGGGCGCCCCTTAGTGGGGTTTTTGTTTTCCAAGGATCAGGGACTTAGTGTATAGGTGAGTGTTTAGTGGATGTAGTGGTCAAATTTAGCCATATAAGCCCAACCCATTTCTACGCCAATAAGGCCCAATCCGAACAAAATCTGGACTAATAGGCTAGGGTAGCCCATCAAGACCCATCCTAAGGTTGTTAGCTTGAGTAATAGGCAAGAGAGAGACCTAGTCAAACTTGACCAGATCAGTGAAGCCAACTACTAAGATATTTTATCTAATCCTTGCATCTCGGGTAAGATCTCCCACAATCATGATCTTCTAGAGATCTCGTGGAACTCAACCACATATGTGGCTTTGTCTCAAAACCTATAAATACTAAACCCCTCTTCAAAGAGAGGGGTGGGCTTTTCACTACCCGGACTCTCTCTCCAACTATTCTCTCTATATCAATCGGTTCACATATTAACTAATTTAGCTCCTCACAGTTCTAGGCTTGATTCGACAATGTTGCTATCTAGGTTCCTCTAGCTCCGACTCTAACTCTTGGTTAAAAACGACTAATACAGGGACTCTTAGTCTCCTTAGCACACTCAACTCGACACGAGGCTTACCAAGAGTTTCCTAAGCTTTAGTTCCATTTGATACAACGTCTATTCAAACCTTACAGCACGAGCACTCGACTCAACACAATAGTCAGCCAAGGGCTCCCCTACTTCACTCAACTCAGTATGACAGTCTGTTAGGACCCAACCATAACCTTTACTTGATTCACTTGACTCGACTTGACACAAAAGCTACCTAAGCTCCCCTAGCTCTAGCTTTCGGTTCGATTCGATTCAATCATTATACATGGACTCTTAGTTCCATTGCCGCACTCAATGCGACACGGTCGACCCGACGCACTAGACACGACACCAACAAACTGGTTTATTTTAAGAGTTTTATTGTATTTCATTACTTTACTTTAATCATTTCTTGCAATATACTAACTCGAGCGTCGAAGATTCTCCTTAAGGGGCCATCCCCTCCCGTGGTTCAACCGCCGCTCTATTTTCTGTCCAATTTTGCAAGTTGTCAGTGCCTACCAACGAATACAAATTTCATTGTAGATTCGAGCATCTACAATTTGGCACCCACCATGAGGCCTTGCCAATCCCACCCAAGATACACGAGAACGCTGAGAGGTTGAAAGTGCTTGAGGAAGAAAACTCTGTTGTAAAGGCATAAAACTAAGAATTGTAAAACCATTTGAAATCTGTGTCGACATGACACCAATATCGAATCAGCCAGGCTCCCAACATTAGGTGGAGTTAGGCTTACCCCCAAAGCCTCAAACGAACCAATGCGAGTGACATATACAAATGCCAATCAAGCCGGTCCATTAAACCTGCTTGGAGCATAGATTCACCAGAACGGATGACCATGAATTCGAACCCATAACTAGTAAGACCATACCCTATTTTTGCTTATTCTTTTGTTTTTCAAATTACATCTCTTTAAGCCCGCAAGATGAAATATTATTAGTTTAATCCATAAAAAAAATAGAAATCGATGGAGGCTGCAACCTCCACATACGGTTTGCAGGAAGGATGGATGGAGGTGGCACCTCCTCTCTTGGTTTAACTAATAGTTAACTGATAGAAACACTAAAGTAATGTATTTATGAAAAAAAAAAAAAAAACAATGATAAACTAAAGCTGGACGTTTAGAAATTGTAACATTTGAGGAAAAAAAAATTCCCTTTGTTAACTTTTCCTTTTCAATAAATATTTAAATGTTTACTTTACCCATAACTATCTCTTGTAATAAAAAAGAAAAATTATTACACTACAGTATAGTCTCAATTATTATTATATAAGTACCTTCTTTATTATGGGGTGAGCTACAAATTTCTATCCACCAATAATAGATATGATGTCGAAAGGTTGACCAAGATGTACGGAAGGATCAGTTTGAATAAAACCAGGACATATAAAATTGAAACATGTTTTTTTTTTATATGCATCTACCTTTTTTGCATGATAAAGATTATATCAGACTTCAAAAAATAAACAAATATATATAAAAAAATATACAAACAAGAAATTAATTCTTACTATCCAATATACAGTCGCATGTGTTCGATTGTCACCATAAAGACGTGGGGTCACCTAAAATGTTGCGTATGATTATTTGTTTTTTAGTTTTCTACTTATAAGTCAGGGTAGATTGCAATAAAGTACCCTCATGTTTTTTCATACCATAGCCAAAACGAATTTTTATCTAAAATTATAAGGAGATACCCTTGACCCATTTGACCGATCTTAGCTTTAATGGTGGTGTTAATGCCAGAGGAGTACATTAGTCCTTATGCTTTGAATAGGAATAAAACATTAAAAAAATTGGCACACCTCTTGAGATATGCTCTTTGAGCCCCTAACTCATTGAGCCACTAACTCATATCTCTTCAACCGTCTCTTCAACTGACATCCGCCCTTTCCGCTTTAGCACAAAAACACTACCATTTTCGCGCGAAAATACTACCCTAGCACATCTGCACATATATTATTTATATGTAATAATTAGACACTTTATCTCATACCAACACCATTTTTAGAGGGAGAAAAATATATTGCATGCAGGGAAAGTTCATCTTTTGGTGGTGAAAGTTCAGGTATGTACGAGTTCCTTTGAATAATATGATTGATGATTTGTTTAGGGTTTTTATTTTTTTTATTTTTTATTTTTTACATTATATTTGTTGTTTGAGTTTGAAATGGGTAGTGTCAATTATTTATTGTTTGATTTCAAATTAAATATGATATTTACTACTTCTCAACTTTTATTTCAAAATTTATTTGTGGATTTTCGATTTCATAAGGTTTCATGCACGTAGGGAGTTTGAATCTTGTAATAAGGCATATAGACATGTTTTTTTTTTTTTTTTTTAATTTAATTTAATTTAATGTTTGTTTAGTATTGTTTGATGATATATGGATTTTATAGGTTATTAATCCACTAAATGTTTTTGTTCTATGTTATGCTACTGCTTTGTGTAAGTATGATATTTCCATTTGTGTAAATTTGGAGTGACATTACAGTTTTTCATTTGAATGATTTAATAATGAAAAATCAATGTATGTTTTATTGATTAGTTTATTTTTTTCCTATGTCAAAAATCAAATAGTTAGTTTTCTCTGTGAACTGTTTATTGTTGTTTGGTAAATATTAATTGTTTCTTATCTCTTTCAATTTGTTACATGACAATTGTTTGTTCTCTATTAATTGTATTACTAACATGCAACATTTCTTTGTTATATGTTTGTTACTAACAATGTATATAGCAGTATGCTCAATTGATTAGTACAATTATTGATATTGATTAATTGTTCCAGTGTTGATATATATTGAATTCTTGTGTACAATGTTTAATGTTATATATTATTTTCCATTCAAATTTCAATTATCAACATATATTACAAGGATTACATCCGATGACTACCTAATTGTTTTCGAGGATGAATATAGTAAGTTCCTCATATTTTTTTTTTGGCTTATTTCGATGACAAACTACATTTGGGGCTATAACCTAAGGGTAGCTTAGGTGCTAAATTGTTGGTGATCAAGCTCAAAAGCTCTCTCAACACCTCAAGATGATAAGCTCTTCAAATGCAAATCACTTGTGCTTATTTACATTGAAGAACATAGTTGCACACACACACACCTCTCTTGTATGCATGTGTGTTTATTGCTTAATGTGTGCATTCTATTCACACTTCACACTTGCACTTCTTTGTTAAAACTTTTTCTTTGATAGTGTGTCTAGTAATTCGTCTCCCTGGGTTTGTTCGAAAACGTCTACACATGCACATTGGTGTGCTTGGTTTAGCGCGAGGATCACTGTCGAAGAAAGCTCGTGTTCTCATTTGGTTTCTCCACAATTAGTGAAACAAAGGTTATGATTGGTGGCCAGGCTGCCGAATAAAACTGCCGTTTGAGACCTGATTGGTTTTATCTCTCGGGTTCGAAACCGCGGTTGTGATCGGCATCCATGAAACCGCTGATCGGTGCATTTCAAGGGCAAACTTGTCTTTTCACCAAGCCTTTTCTTGCTCTCTATAAATACACCATTATATCATTTTCTTTTATTAGGCTTTTGAACACCAAGAACCCTAAAAAGAAAAAGAGAGATTTTTGAGATAAAAAGCAACAAGATTGCTTCTTTACTTATCCAAACTCATTTCTATGTGCATCAAACATCATCTAAGCATCATCTAGTTTCATCTAGGATGTGTTCTTGTATGGGTCTTCTTCAACACACTTGACTTGAGATTTATTTTGTGGCTTGATGTAGTATGGATATTGACCCCATAAAGGGAACTCAAGCAAAGAGAGCAAACTTACATACTTGTCACATGCAAAACATTTGATAAACATTATGCTTATTTATTAATTACTTAAGTATCTTGGTTGCACATATGCTTATATGATATTTTCTTGAATAATTGTGACCTTTGCTTTGTTGACAATCCATGTCATATTTGTGTTCTAATACGCATTTTGGACTAGGAGATTTACTTTGAAAGTACTCTTTGAATGACCTATAATTAAGATCCATGACATGATGATTCTTTTCTAATGACATGCGTAAAAAAAAAAAAGCATGAAATGTTGATTGCAAATCTTTGAATGAAAATTATGTGTGAAAAGCAAAGTATGAGACTCAAATGAATAAATGATCTTGTATCCATTCTAAGGATTTTAAAATCGAATGTCTCTCTTTCTTTATTTGTTAAACATAGCTACTATCATATGAGTATCTTACTCGGAAAAATCGAATAGGGTGCAAAAGTCGCTCATGCCTTGTTTTGCTTATAAAGTTAGATATAGTTGCTTCTTGAAATTGAATTCGTTATAAATTCTATATCCTCATTTTTTATTAGTTTATTTCAGTGAAAAACCACATTTGGGGCTATGATGTAAGGGTTGCTTAGGTGCTAAATTGTTGGTGATCAAGCTTAAAGACTCTCTCAAAACCTCAAGATGATAAGCTCTTCAAAGGTAAATCACTTGTATTTATTTACATTAAAGAGAATAGTTGCACAAACACACCTCTCTTATATACATGTGTGTTTATTGCTTAATGTGTGCAAAATGTTCACACTTCACACTTGCACTTCTTTATTGAATCTTTTTGTGTGTTAGTATATCTAGTAATTCGTTTCCCTGAATTTGTTCGAAAACGTCTGCACATGCATGTTGGTGTGTTTGGTTTAGCGTGAGGATCGCCGTCGGAGAAAGCTCTTGTGTTCTCCTTTGGTTTCACCACAATTGGTAAAACGGCGGTTATGATCGGCAGCCAGGCCGCCGAATGAAACCGTTGTTTAAGACCTGATTGATTTTATCTCTTGAGTTCAAAACTGCGGTTGTGATCGACAACCATGAAATTGTCGAATGAAATCGTCGTTGATACTTTATGCTCTCGGGTTTAATTCGACGGTTTGAAACCGCCGATCGGTGCATTTTGATCAGTAGTTTCAAGGGAAAACTTATCTTTTCACCAAGCCTTTTCTTGCTCTCTATAAATATATCATTATATCATTTTCTCTGATTAGGCTTTTGAACACCAAGAACCATAAAAAGAAAAAGCGAGATTTTTGAGAAAAAAAGTAACAAGTTTGCTTCTTTAATTCTCCAAACTCATTTATATGTGCATCAAACATCATCTAGCTTCATCTAGGATGTGTTCTTGCATGGGTCTTCTTCAACACATTTGACTTGGTAAGTTGATCACTATTTTTATCCATTTTAGTGTTCTTGCTTATCAAGGAATCTCATTTATTACTTGTATGCATCTAGATTAGATTTTATATACAAGATTGAATTTTTGTATTGATTGATTGAGTTGGTGTATTGTGATAGCTATTGCATTTAGGATTGTTTTTAATCTTTGATAGTTAAGTTTTATATGACATGTAGACACATGATATTTATGATTGATTGACATGCTCATGCATGATTTGACAAGCATTAAATGTGTTAACCTAGCAATACGCACTTGATTTGCGCATAGGTTGTGTTCTCTTCATTGTGATTGAAGCCTGATGACTAAGGAGCTTAGTGCACAAGCAAGCAGGTCTAGAATTGCTATTAAAGGCCTGTTGGGCATTAGTGGTGGGTTAGTGACCAAGAATGATTGAGGTCAATCTAGGTTGTAAACACCATTACATGTAGTGGATTTAAGGACCGTGCGTGGCTAGTATATTAGCCCGTGAGTTTTTTCCAGTTGTGGGTTTCTAACGTAAATCAATCAACATACAATTTATTTTTTTCACACATATTTAGTTGATTGTATTTTGCTTAGATTGGGTGTTTTATTGAATATTGACTGATCAAGAAAAATCAGTAATTGATTTGATTAAAACCTATTCACCCCCTCTAGGTATATTTAGACACACCTAATTAGTTTCAATTATATTCACTATTAGTGCCAAATTCCTTGGTGGGCAAGCGGAATTTGGTGTAGGGGATCATGAACAATACACATTGGCTAATTTATGGGCTGATGTCTACATGTACTTTTGTTCCACTAAGCCTAACCCAGCGAAGAGGTTTAAAGCGAAAGTGAAGCTTCCATGGAATGGAGAGTACAAACTTGTAGGAGATGATAAAGAGTTGCAGCAAGTGTTTAAAATGTTCACGGAAAAGAGTATTCACAGCATCAGATTTGACTTTGAACTTCTTCCTTGTGCAGCCTTTACTCCTGAAAAGATTATTAGATCACATTCCACATCATTATCAAGTGATGAAGATGAAGATTATATTCCACACTTTAACAGTAGAGGGTCTACTAGTGGTTCACAAGATGACAATTCAGGTTATTCAGTTAATGATATTGAGCCTGCTATTAATGAAGAGGCATCTGATGATGATTTCAATGATCAACAATTGCCAAATGCTGCATCATTCAATTTGGACAATGGCTGTATGGGTGATGAGGCCACTAATGATGATGAAGATAGACTCAATAATTACAAACATATAAGAATAGGGAAGCCTTATAAGCCAGCTGACAATGGGAAGGTCAACATAGAGGTTGGACAATTATTTACCAATCTCAGCCACTTTAGAATGGTGCTGAGAGAGTTTGTTGTTCAGGAGGGGATCCAATTGAAGAGGATTAAGAATGCAAGTACAAGATATACTGCAGTATGTGGTTTTGAACGCTGCACTTAGAGGATTCATATAAGCCCTATGGATGACAAGACATTTATGATGAAGACATTACACTTAAGACATTGCTACCAAAAAGTGCATAGAAATACCGAAGCAACAACAGCATGGGTTGCAAGCAGGTTTAAATCCATGATAGAGGAAAATCCTAAAAGTGTCGGTGAAATTTGTAGGGAGAGAAATACAATAGATCCATGGTCTATCCATCCCTACATACACACTATACAGAGCTAAGAATAAAGTGTTGAACAAGACAGATAAGGACCACATTGCATCGTATAACAAGTTATATCGATATGGGTATGCTATGAGGGCAACAAACCCGGGTCCATGGTTTAGTTCCAAAGTGCACCTGCTTAGTTCCAAAGTTTTTTTTTTTACATTCATGTTTGGTTGTAGGCCTTTTTAGGCCTCGATGGGTGTCACCTAAAGGGAAAATACCCAAGTGTTCTTCTGTTTACCATTGGAATATATGCAAACAATGGTGTATTCCTAGTGGCGATATGCATATGTGGAGGAGAGAATAAGAAGAGTTGGGGCTGTTCATAGATCAATTGTACAGGCACATAGGCATGGGAAATTCAGAAGGATTACTTTTATGAGTGACTGTAAAAAAGGTGTGTTGGATCTTGTTGGGAGGTAATGGCCTAGATCAAGCACAAGGTATTGTGTAAGAAACTTGATAGCAAACTTACAGTTGAGGTATAAAGGTTAATTAATTGGGTTATTTGTTTGGAAAGCAGCAAATTACAGTAACAAAGCTATAATTTTAGATGAAATGGCCAATCTCAAAGAGGTCAACCCAAAAGCCCATGACTAGATGATGGAAATCCCCCTCAACAAATCGTGTTTGCATGCATTTGACAAGCATGTGAAGTCAATTCATACCATAAACAATATAACCAAGAGCTTTAATGGTTGGGTTGACAAATACCGGGCCTACCAAGCCTTGCTGTTGATGGAGAATGTCATAAGAAAGATGATGATAAGGATGCACAAGAGGTTAGAAGATGTAAGAAAATAGACCTTAGAGTTACCCCCAATGGTGAAAAAGAAGCTTGCTGAAAGGCAAGATAAGGCCACAATTTGTGACAGTCTTATATGCAAGTGACCAAGAATTTGAAGTTAAGGATGAATTGAAGTTTTTCATAGTGAACTTGGATACTCAATTGTGATTATGGCATGTGGGAGGTCAATGGGATCCCTTGCAAGCATGCCTTAGCAGTAATCATGGCTAAGAGATTGAATGTCAATGACTATGTGGATAGTTACTTAACAAAAGCTGCATATTTGAGGACATATGCAAATGTCATCAATCATATTCCAGATGACGCCCAATGACTTGAAGTTGCAAGAGGTGAAGTGTTGCCTCTTGGGAAGCAAAGGCTTCCTGGTAGACCAAAGAAGAATAGAAAGAGGGGCCATGGGGAACCTCTAAAACATAAGCGAAGTGCGAGTGGAAAGTGCAGAGGTTATAGTGAGTATGGCTATAATATAAGGACTTGTAGTCAAAAGGCTGCTGGAAATTGGGAAATTAGGGTATGTTATTTACTAATTATGAACAATATGTTGGTATCCGCACAACGGAAGGGCGGTGGGCCCCATTTTTTTAAAATTTTCTTAAAAACAAAAACGTTTTAGCCGGATCGTTGTTATTATATTGATTCTAATATTTGACTATAAATAATAAGGAAGGAAATAATTATCCTTGTAAAATTTTCGTGATTCCCTCGAACCGATTTCTTCCACAGTAGAATCTTCGTGATTCCCTCGAACCAAGTTCTTCCAAACCAAATCTTCAACACCAAAGAACCAACGAGTGGGCGTCTCGGTATTGAATAGAAAAATTCGACTCTCAAATTTCTGTTCTTATTGTGTACTCATCACATGAGACAACAAGAAAAATATTGAGAGACTCTCTCACAATATTCTCTAAAGGCTTAGTAAAAAAATACTTTATTTTTCTTTCTATATATAACTGTTGATACAAAAGGTCAAGAACTCTTCTTTGGTCCTCTCTCTCTCACATGTAAAATTACAAGAACTTGTGTTTCTCAAAGCAAGAACTCTTCTTGTCTTCTTTTTATCAAAAAATAAAATGAATAAACTCAATACATAAAAAATACTCTTTGTATGCTTCTCAAACACATGAGAGAGAGAGAGAGCTATTTCGGTGGTGAGCATTATCAACCATAATTATACTAGGGTGGGTGGTATTCAGAAGCAAAGAATAGGAGCTTGCTTTTCACCCTTGTTATAATTTCAAGCTCCAATAAATCTTTAATATTTAATCAAACTCTTTAATTAAATATTGGATTTATGAATTCCAGATTTATTCCACTAAAAAACTAGAACTGCACTTCTGTCATTATAGAATTAATTACTCAAGTAGGAATCGAATAGTCCATTGATATAATCACTACATATAGATCAATCCTCCATAAACAGTTCGTAATATGAACTAGGTTCAAATCCATTGACCTCAATTATGTCTTTATCCTTGAGTGCCCGTGATTCTCTAATGAACAATTATTTATGATCTTATCATAAATTGAGCACTCTATTGTTCAAGACTCAAATCATTTACTCAAGAGAACTGTTTGTCTGCTTCAATTAAGAAGGAATTGATTCCATCTTGTATATTATCATTCCCAGCTAAATATATCATAATGTCTTCAAGATACAAGGCTTTTAGGTTTGGCAATTTGAGCAAACCATACCGAGTAAGTCAAAAGACACAACTCTATAGGAGTCTGTTAAATACTTAGGATTAAGATCGTTCCATATATGACCATATGATTGATAAAAGAGAATACTTTATTTCATGATGGAGATTATTAAAAATTCAAATTTATCATGTCCGTATCTTGTATAATCTTATTATACAAATTACCTTCATTCTAATGTCACCACATCAACAGTTCGGATAAAACTGTTTCATTCTTAATGGGAATGAACCGTACTAGTAATTTTAATTAATTAAAGATCCCAACTTCAATTATCAATTACAGACAATTAAGATTATTATATTAAACACAATCCTCATGTATATAACAACTTATATACTATGTTTAATATTACATTTAATAATCATGGAATTTTATGTTATTAATACAATATTAATAACATTAAATGCACACAAATATATAATAGAATATCAATCTAATTATTAATTCAGTAAAAGATTAACAACATTTGTTCTTAGGGTACTTTTCCTAACACAATACATTGCATTTTATGAAATTTGTTTATAGAAGTAAACGTGTCTTTTACTGTTGACTTTAGCAAGGTAAAAATGGTGCAAGATGTGCAACCACAAAAAGGAAATTTGAGGTTTAGGTTTTATTTTTTTTTCCATCAGTTTTTGTTGTAATGTTAGTGTAAAGTGTTAACATTTTTTAAGTTAAATCTTTTGTACAGGTTAGTAGCAGCTCTGGTACATGTACAAGTAGAAGAGTTCAGGTCATGTAACTATGTTTTGTGCATATTAGATAACAGAAATTATATACACATTTATTTTTTTTTTCTAATTAAAAATTTGGTATGTTATAGGTGGAAGAAACAATTGCAGTAACATTGACACGAATGTCTGCTCCAAATTATGCTAATGCAAGTCAGTTTGTTGGAGTTGTATCCTCTCAACTTATTACATTAAGTGCACCTCTACACTCAAGTCAAAATGCATCACATCCAACCCAATCCAATGCAAATCTAGGTAAAGACAATTTACATGCATAACAATTTGCTTATTCTATCTTATTATCATTCACTTATTGATATATGTATTTACTTTTCTCTTGTCATTATTCAAGGAACCGTGGCAGGGTTGGACATTGACTGGAGTGCACTTTTCTAAGCCAATTGTGTGGCTCTTTTTTGTGTTGGCATCTTGCTGATATGGAGTTAGATGGTGGTGGTGGCAGCTTTTTTTTTTTTTAAAAAAAGTTATTAATTACTGAAATCTAGTTTTAAGTGGTGGTTTTTGCTTTTGACTTGGGAGTAACATGTTCGTACAAGGGTGGTTGTAGATTTAGGTTCATGTACATGGATCTGAAATAGTTTCACCTTCCAAGGTGCCAGATTGATGAGTGCATTTTGTGTCGTCACATGGTTGGATATATGTGTGTATTTTGTTCGTCTAGGTGGGCATATGTCAGTACATTAATATGTAAATGGTTGTTGAACCTTACAATTATTACATATATGTTGTGGATTGTACAAGGTCAGAGAACCTTATGTAAGACCTTGTACAAATGCAGCATGGGATGTTTATTTGCCGTTGTTTAATGTCAATGCTTATGTTATGTTTTCGGCTCGTTATGATAGTTATTTTGAGATAGAATTTACTAACATAGTTACAGCAAAGGAAAAAAAAAATTGAAGATTTGATACAGCTAGCCTAATTCTACTATTTTGGTTTGCCATTTCAACTTAAATTTGTACTATTAGTGTGTGAAGCTTTCAAAACTTGAAAAAATTTGCTACTAAATAACCATAAAAAATTGGATAACTTAATAGAAAATCACAACTAACTTGCCTCCAAATAGGCATGAAGCTTTCACCGTTTGCCACAAACAGTAACATAGTTCCAACGATTACATTTGTGATACCTTCAATTATTATTTTTTATTTATGTTTCAAGGCTAATATTGTCATTATATATGGTAAGCATGCCCAAGTTTTCATTGTATGTCAACGTCACATCACATAGAGTAAGGTGCAAAGGCACTTTGGACATTTCAATCTCATAGTCATGACCACCGTTAAAGCTAAGGTTGGTCAAATGGATCAAGGGTATCTCCTTGTAATTTTAGATAAAAGTTCTATTTGGCTATGTAATGGCAAAACGTGAGGGTACTCTGTTAGGTTTTAAAGTCGTGTTGGCATAATTCCATATCAAAACAACGTTTTACTTGTATTGATTAGTTGTCTTAGTTTTATGATGATTCAAGCTTCAAAGAGAAATTGGCAATTTATCAAGCAAGATAGAGCCTTCAAGAGGAATAAACTTTATTACACATCAAATGTATATTTAGACTTCATTCCTCTTACAAGGTTTAAGCACACACATACATTGCATCCATATGTGTCCCTGTATCGTTGTGCTCAATTGGTATAACACATTCATACACAAATTAATGTATGCACATGCATTAGATTTAATTGACAAATTTTGTAAAATTGTATGTTCTAGGACTATATCTAGGAAATGGCATACCTGTGTGTTCATGTGTTTGTTTGTTTGTGTTTTTGTGATATCGGACTTGAATATGCTCTCATATTATTCTTTATTGAGTTCCGGTCGTTTTGGTAACTCATTCATTAGTTTTCGAGTTCCGAATTGGAAGTTACGAAACTTTCTATACATTTATCGTACATGGTTTCCGTCTTTGTGTATCGAGTTGATTCCATATTTTTCATGAAAGTTTTGTTGACTTCCATATACGTGAGAGAGTCCTGGTTCATAATCCAAAAATGGATTCGAAATCAAAGTTCAGAGGCCGAAATACGATTAAAGAACACGTTAGGTGTGCAAGGGAAAAGGAGTGGATAATTGCCACTTGCACCCCTTCCCCGTGAAGTCACGTGGCCTCCACGGGAAGGGATGCCCTTTGCCCCCGTGGAGGCCACAAGTCTCCACGGGATGCAAAGGTGGCAGCTCCTCATTGGTGGTCTTTGAATCTCTTTTGTTCCCTCTCTTTCCATTTTCCCTCCCATTTTCATTAGAAGAAGAAAATTAGAAAATCAAGTGCAGAATTTTCTCTCAAAATTTTCCCAACTTTCAAATACCATAACTCTCTCATTTCACATCCGATTTGAGTGATTCAAGTTTGAGGATCTTTGTATTGAAGTTCTCTATCTTCTATAAGTGAGTTTGAAGCCTTTTGTTCAAGTGTTGTGGTGGTTCTACACCTAAATTCGAGACTGCACAAAATTCCAAAGGTATTGATCTATTCTTTGTGATTTGATCTTTAAAGTCTTCAATTACCTTGGGTTTCTTCTTTGATATGTATGTGTTACTTGGACAAATGCTATTGAGAAGTAGAGCTTCAATTATAGGCTAATCTTGTCTAATTAGTGACTTAAATGTGAACTAGTTTTTCTTAAATCTAGGTTTTCACATGTTTATGAGTTGTTTTGTGATTAGCTTATTATCTAGGGCTATTTGTACTTTGACTGACTTTATTTTCATGATTGACAACCTTATCATGTGCTAGATTAGTTGAATAAATCTAGAATTAGCACTTTTGATTTTATATTTAGAGCCAATTATGATTTAATTGATTATTGTGTAAACATATGCTCTAAATATTTCCTAGAATTTTAATTGATCATATCTTGTGAATCTAGCATGTTTTTGTGTGTTACTAAAATCTTGAATATGTGCTTAATGTATATACTTTGATTCAAGTTTTAGTTGCATGCATGAATCTAGGAATTAAATGTGTTTTTGGTGTTTCACATGTTCTAGAATTCAATTCATGCATAGTAACTAAACAACTTCAATTTGTGAACTCACATGCTTATGTCTAGTTCCCATAGAATGTATTGATCTCATATTCTATGTTGAGTGCTTGTTTACATTTTGCATTCATTGATCACACTTAGAAAGTCCTTGTAAAAGGCATGAAGTCTTGATTAGGACAAGTGGTCCGGATAGCCAAGCAAAAAGTCTTGACTAAGATCGGAGAGATCCGGATAGTTAAGCAAAAAGCTATTGCTAGAATCGGGGAGATCCGGATAGCTATGCAAATTGTCTTTCTAGAGGCATGGGTTGCCTTGGATAGAAAGTTGTATATGTTTTATTGGTAGGCTCGGGAGATTGAGTAGACATAGAGTCCAATAGAGAACGTTTCATTTATTGATCACTCGAGGAATTTCTAATCTATCAATGGTGTTGAGTAAACATATAGTCCAATAGAAAGTGTTTCACACTTTTGAGAAATTTCTAATATACCAATAGGATTGGGTAGACATAGAGTCCAATAGGGAGTGTATCATGAGTTGGTCACTTTTGAGGAATTTCTAATCTATCATCTAATAAAAATAGTACCTAATGGTTGTGGATTCAACCCGTGGATGTTTCCTTTTTGGAGGTGTTACCACATTAAAAAACTTTTGTATTAATTATTCCTATCTATACCTTTTATATTTGTATATGTGTATGGTTGAATCTTGTTTCATAATTTTCACTTCTAGAGATCTTTGTAAACAAGATTTTGTAAAGTGTGGGATGCAAGCACTCCATTTGATCAAAATTGTAAATATCATTTTATTTGTATATTGATTTATTTGTATATAATCTCATAATGATTAGTGCTTGTACATATTGAACATACATGTGAATACAAGTATCCTTTGATTTTAGTTTTAGTATAATTTCTTCACTTGCAACTTGTAGAAATAGATTGACAATGTACATTGAATATGCTTTTCAATTGTCTACATTCGTTTTTAGATGACTAAAGTATTGTGATATAAGCTATCTAGAAAGACAAACTTTTGTTTGTTCCAAGGGATTCAAAACAAAAATCTATTCTCCCACCCCCAGGTTAGCTTTAGGCAAATTAATCGTGTTTGAATATTTCATATTTTATTACAATTTACCCTATATGTTATAACAAAGAAGAGAAAGTTTCATTTTGAAAAATTGTTACACTTTAATTATTTTAGAACAATTTAATTATTAATAAAAAGTTTAATGATAATAAGGTATTTTGTGTAAAAGAGAACAAAGAAAGATTAAAATACAAATTTTGAAACCAAACGTAAATTGTTCATAATTTTACATTTACATTAACATTTGCTGATATAGATGAAAGTGATGAGTACTTACTGTCCAACCATACTATATATTGTTGAGTTCAGCTAGAGGTCCACCTTCAAGCCATATTTGGGTCATACTAACTTGATTCATTTAATTTTTAGGCTATATAAGTCTATTGCAGCACTTGCTCCATAAATAAGCCCGGTTGATTTAATTCACTATGAAATGCTGCAAACTAAATACAATATATACATAAATAATATTTGAAATAGTTTTATTCTGCTAAGAAATTAAATTTAATCAATATTATGATATTTCTTGAAAGTGATAATTTTGTCATATCAAGTTGGTACTTACGTGTTTGCCCAGTGATGTACTAGTTTGTGGATGAATGTTTTCGAGATGTAATTTAGATACTAATTTTAAATCTACAAGGTTGTTAGCTCGACTTTTATGAATAGGTACCATTCCCTCTGGACAATTGTCTATAGTTTGGAGTTGAAGGCTACGATGTGTATCAAATGAATTACTATTACTTTTAAATTTTTGTAAAAAACTCGGTTTCATCTACAAAATACATGAATATATATATATATATATATATATATTGATGTTTAATTGAAATGAATTATCACTTTACTAACGAAAGACTAATACCTCAAAAGAATTGTATTATATAGACTTGAATTTTGTGATTCTTTAATAAGATATTGTCAAACGCAGGTTGTTCAGATTCATCAATATCTTTTGACTACACATGTATACATTTTCAACATATCACTTATATAAATTTTTGGTGCATAAACGTAAGTTTAACAAATAACTGAAACTAAGAAACAGGAGAACTAAGAGAAGTGAAGACATTTTCACTTTAGAGCACCAATTATCATAACACTTCATAGGATTTGTAGTGCTCTCTCATTTTAAACAAAATTTAGAGTCGTATTCAATTACTTTGTAGATTTAGATTTAGCTTTAAATGACCATTTACTAAAAAAAAGAAAAAAAATCTTTTTTTATTTAATATTTTACCAAATATGTGCCAATTTTTTAAAAACGTTTTACTAAATAAGCCATTATTTTTTAATAAGTGAAAAGATTTATTTATTGAAATGACCTATTTACCATTGACTTGTTAGATTTAGCATCCCTAACCAATGATAGGTTTGTTTTCAAAATGTTAAGACAGTTTTTGCATATATATTTTAAAATAAAGTGAGTTATTTGACATTAAGCCTTAACTCATGTGTTCAAACATATGTAAGTGCAAATATATTGTGAAAGACTTATTTTGTGTCAAAACCATTGTGATGCTTTTGTATGGGTAGTTTAGGTTCTTCATGTGGTCAACAACACTATGATCGTGATTAATGACAATGTAAGGTCTCATTTATTGATTGGCTTATTTCGTGGACAAACCACATTTGGGGTTTAATGTATGGGTAGCTCAGGCTTGCGATGGTTGGTGATTTGCACAACCAATGCCCTTTCAAGACCTCAAAAGAAAGAGCACTAAAGGTAAATTTCTCAGTGCTTACTTGCTTTGAAGAGATGTAGTTGCACACACTCACAGCACATGCATAATTCTTATTCTTGTATGTTGTGTGCATTAATGTTCATTAATCTCTCTTCTTGCATGTTTAATTTGATTTCATCTTGTTTGTTCAATGTCGTGTCATGATTAGGCTTATGATGCATCATTTATGTAGGGGGCGATGTACACCCACCCTACGGGCGCCCTACGTACAGCTCCAATAAGGGTCATTAAACAAATTTGCTCTTAACCACTTTACGACCGCCCTACGTAGAGCGATGCCACTGGTCGATTTAAAAGTCGCCTATGGTTCGCCCTTCATCCGCCCTACATAAAGCGGGTGTAGGGCGGCTCTCCAAACCCGAGAGCAACCGCCCCCTGTTCGCCTGATTTCCGCTTCTTGTGTAGAGCAATCACGAAGAACTTGCTCTTCATTTTCCTAGGTGAACCGCCCTACAACTGCCCTTCGTAGAGCCAGTGTAGGGCGGCCAAGGCAAAAATTAAGGTAACTTATTAAAACGACTCCACTTTATTTTGACACTCTAGATATTTGTCTTTTCCATTTTAGGTTAGTTCTAAGAGTCCAAAATCACATTTTTTCCTTAGAAAAAATTTCAAGAGAAAAAATTCACAAGAACTCTCCTTTAAACACTTAAAGCTTTTCCTTTATTCATCAAAGATCATCTTGCACATCTATGACCATACATGATGCATCCATGCATGGTTTTGCAACATCACAACATGCTTGGTAAGGTTTTCACTATTATCTTACATAATTAGTGTTTTTCTTAACAAGTCATCTCTTTAATCATTTGTATGCTCTTAGAATATATTTTAGATACAAAATAGAGATTGATTGTGGTGTATTAATTGAGTGTTGTATTGTGATAGCTTCATAGGATTGCTTAATCTATGTTTAGCTAAGCTTTATAATATGTCATTTAGCTCTTGATATTTAGGATTGAATTAATTGTTATATTATCATCCTAGATAAGCATATAAGGTTTCCTAGCTCTATGCACTTTGAATATCATCATATATTCACATATGGATATTATCTCTTCATTGAGAACTAATTCTTATGTAGCTTCTGGGATTAGGTTGCTTGGATCACAAGCAATTGGACTAGGTTCACTTATACCGGGATTAGGTAGTGGTGGTGAGTTATATACCGGGATTAGGTTGTAATCACCTTTACCATTAGTGGATTCGAGGTTCGAGTGTGACGCACTTACCAACCCGTGGTTTTCTCCCTGTTGAGGGTTTTCATGTAAATATCAAATGTCTTTTATAATTCCACACATATTACACTTGTTATATAAATTGACTAATTAGGGGTACTTTCGTAAACTTGACTAACCACGAAAATTGGGTAAAATTGGTGAAAATCTATTCACCCCCCCCCCCCCCTCCCCTCCCCCTCTAAATTAATATTGAGCACACCTAAATTTGTTTCAGACAACTTTCCTAGCATCTAAGATCTTCATGAGCCAAGCTTAAAAGGTATAATCTACTAGACTTGTTCTGTTGAAGAGATTAGGCGTACACACAAACAATTTGCATACTTGTGTCTTTGCATCATTGTGCAACACTTATACACACACATATTGTTCATATGTCATGCACCAAGCATTTAAATTGATAACTAGATTTGTTGCATCATTCAATTGTGTTGTGTTTATTCGCGACATTCCATCACGGTTTGGTCATCGTTGTAACACACTCATGCATTTGATTTGTGTGATCATGCATTTTATTTTATCATGTGATATCTTGTTGTTTACATGTTGTTTGATATGTGTTAGCTGTGGTGTGTTTGTTTGGAGCTAAGTGTCTAATTTGGTTTTTCGATGGTTTAAATGTTTTCAAAATTGACATTTGTATGGTCTTGTGACCATAACATTTTATTCAAATATTCAAATTGACTTTAGAAAATTTCTTGATAAACTAAACACTCATATTTTTCCAACGGTATATTATTCATAAAATTCTTTGATTGTTTGGATTGGTTTTGAAGTCTCCAAAGAGACCACTAAAACAGGGGAACTTTGTTGTTGTCCAAATCTAATTATTGGTCACTCAAATGACCATAACTCTTTCTACATACATTCAAATCTTATTTTGTAAAAAGGGGCAAAAAGTAGACATCCATATATTTCCAACGGTATATTATACGATAGGTTTCGATGTCATTGGTCATGTTTTGGATCGCTTGAAAATCGAGTTGTTGCGTTGTGATGCTTTTTCACGACCCAGGTGTCATTGACCTGGACCGCAACTTTTGGTAGTGAAAAATTGTCCAGTGATTTTCGCTATGCAATTTTGACGGGACCTCTATATAAACACCTCTTTCTCATCTCTTTCAACTTGGAATTCAAAAATTTAGTGTCTTAAGATAGAGGTTAGAGTTCCTAGAGAGAGAAAGCTTGAAGAAAGCGTCTTTGACTCTCCATCCCTCATCTCATGTGCATTTAATGTCTTCATCTTTCATCGGTCTTCATTAATGGCCTCCGTTGTTATGTAAGAACAAACTTCCTCTTCATTAATTGTTCTTTACTTGTTAACTTCGCATTTATTGCATATATTTTAAAGTTTAGGGATTTTTTGAAGGATTAGTTAATAACTAGGTTTAGTAGATTTCTCTACATCTAGTTAAGTGTTTTATGTTGTGTAGCATAGTTTGCATTGAGCATCATTACATGTTCACTTAGACATTTTATTCTCTTCATTGAGTCCAAGTCTTGTAGCCATAAGTGGTGGTTGACAAAGGAAAGTCTTGTGGCCAAAGGTGTTGGTTGCACAATCAATTGCCAAGACCGGTTATAAAAGGCCCGATGGGTAGATTAAGAGGTGCTCACTCCAAAAGTTGTTGATCAGGGGATATCACTAGCATTAAGCCAAAAGTCATGAATATAACCTTCTTGTCATAGCGATGTGCGCGATACAAAGTTCATGATACAGAACTCTTTTTTTTTTTAGTTCATCCTATTGGCTTGGCTTATCCAAAACAAGCATCTTACAATTTTGAAAATCTCAAAATTGTAACTGTATTGTCTTTTTTTTTTTTTTTTTCTATTTAATTTATTTAGCGCGTTCATAATAATAATACGAATGCGACTTCAATTCCTCTCTTTGATCTAGAAAAGAACGTACAAATATTTATTGAATATCGGGAGTTGTAAAAATGAAGATTAGTTTCTTATAATTCAATAAGCATCTTGTATTTCATAAAAATTAGGGGCAATATAATCCTTACGTAAGGGCCATCCTATCCAACTTTCAGGTATTAAGATACTTTTAAGCCGTAGATGATTATCATAAAAAATTCCCAACATATCATAAGGTTCACGTTCTTGAAAATTCGAACTTTTCCAAATCCAGAAAACGGATGGAATTTTATGATTATTCCTTGGAGCAAAAACTTTTATGCATACTTCTTCCTGTTGATCTACCCCATACTCTATTCTTGTAAGATTATACACACTGGCTAACAGTCCGCCCGGTGCTATATCATAGGCACATTGGGAACGTAGATAATTGTAACCATATATATATAAAATGACAACAACGAAATGCCAATCCTCCGGCTTTATTTATAAAGTTTCTATTCCTTGACAGCCGTATAGAAATTTATTTATGTTTTTGTAACTTTTAATTGCATGTTATTATGTTAAACAGGTATTTATTCTACTTAAACAGGTATTAACACTTGGTAACATTGGTTATAACAATACAGATCAAATGTAAACCAACCCTCAAATCCAAATTCGAATTCTGGTGCGAGCGAGATTTGTTCTGCTTTTTAGAACTATAATTGATTTGCTAGTTCACCTAAAATGACCATATACATACACCATATTAAACCGAACGAGTTCATCTACTATACAATAAATATAATTACTACTAAAACAATTTTAAGTACACTGGCTACGTCAATGACAGTATTGATTCTTTTGGTTTCATGCAGCGTGTACTCCATGGATCTTCCAGGTCAACCAGAAAGTCCAGCAACATCAAAATTCTCTGCGCTTATGTACAAGATGATATCACTTGGGACCGTCCTACCTATTTTTCGATGGTAGGAAATAATGAGTAATGATAGAACCTGGTTTAACCTGGTTAGGGCGCTTATTAGGCCGGACCCAAGCCCGGATTTCTTTTTGGATTTCTGGTGGCAATTCATCAATCACAGATGGGTCAATATCCTCAATCCTGTAATCCCATGCTTCCCTTCTCTGTCGAATTTGCTCAATGTTTGTTGTGGACTCCTCGAAAAAACTCTCTTTCGGCAGCTCAACTTGATTTAGTTCTGCACAACAACCACCTGTGGGTTGGAGAGTTGTACCTGAATAAGCTTTCAAGAAACCATGAAAATAACAATCTTAACCTAGAAACCGATCCATACCTAAAGATGATGAAGCTTTAGCATTTTGAATAGTTTCATTGTGCTCCTGTGTACAGGGAGAGCACAGGGTGTTGCGGTTCTTAAAGAAATTCAAGATTGAAGACTTTCCCTGCCACAACAAGCGCCAAGAACAAGTTAAAGCAATTCCCTTATAGCTGAAATATTATTTACACCAACATTTGGTCAAAATCCAATTTTTCCCAACTCAAATTTATGGTCCTCACTTGAATAGACAAGTCCTGTATTTTAGTTTTATGTCGTTTGTCTCTACCCAACAATATGGATTATTAGAGATAACGAATCAGCTTGTTCAGCTAATAGTTGTTACTCAGCTTAAGCTCACCACATGAGCTCAACAGAGTCTGGTCAAATAACAAAGTAAGCTCAAACAGCTCAAGCTCACTTCATGAGCTCAACAGAATTCATTCCAATCTCAATGAATTCAAGAGTCTATGTTACTATGCCGGTGTTTCCAATTAAAGGTGACAGAAGATGATCAGGATCATCATGGTCATCAACAGAAGAGTGATGAAAATGATTGGCAACAAAACTCAGCATTCTGTTATTGGAAAGATGATGTGGATCAAATGATTGGTCTCCCACACTTTAAAGAAGTTAGTCTGATCAGTTGTATATAAACAACTCTCTTCTCTGTAAATTGATTATCGATTGAAATAGAAAACTCTCTCTTCTCATGTTCTCTTCATTTGAGCTTTAATGGAGTTTTTTATTAATGTTAGTGTTTTGGCTGAGTCCTTTTTACAAACACTTTAGCATTTTCATCAAATACTTGTTTCCTTTCAATTAGCCAATTCCTGAACCCCACCTATTTAAGCCATCAAAGTATTGAACCTTGAAAAGAATCTATCACCAACACAAAATCTTTAATAGGTAATAAAACACACATGATTGCAGTGTCATACAGTAAATGGCAATAAATCACTGAAGAAATAGCATAATGCATGATTGAACCTTATCTTTTGATGCATTTCTCTTTTGTTCCTGCTGCTTCAAGTTAACTATCACAGACTTATCCAAAGAGTCATCCCAATGAACCTCTCTCGGTGGCTTACTCCAGTTTAGTACTGAACAGTTTGCAGTTCCTATATAAACAGCTGGCCCCGGTTACAACGAGGAATGGAAATTTAAAAAGGTATATTCAGGATAGGGGGGAGCCCCCAGTATAAGTTACTACCTGAGGACAATGATGGTGAAGTTTCTCGGGTGAAGCTATCTGTTGCCTCATTTAATGTGGCACAAGATGAATTCTGCACATAGAAAAATCTCATACATCAAGAATCATGAATTGTTATAATTTCTTTTAAATTGTTTATTTTTTCATCATAATATAGGCTATCATAAAGAGTATATTTAATTAAACAATAATGAAATCTGAATTGCTGGATAATGGAATTATTTTCAAATTTTCAAAGGGCCAAAAATCTTGGTATAGTTAATACAGCTACTGTATCATGAAAATTGCAAATTTTCATCAGCTTCATTTCTGATTTAATTTCAGACAACCTAAGTAGGCTTTCCAAACTACATATAAGCAGCTTAAAACCCATGTAATCAATTATCAGCATTCTCATATAAACATATTGACAATCATGAACACAAGTTTTCCTTATGAAGGGACACATGATGTTTATATTGAAACCTGCTCTTTCCGTGTATTGGTTTTCACTTCTTGTTGATTGAAACCAGATACAGAATCTCTGATTGTGGCTTCTTCAGCAGAAAACTCAATTTGTGGCTCGGTTGAATTCAGTTCCGAATAGTTTTCACTACCTGAAAATGGGCATGTAAGAAAAGTGACAATAAATGACCCAGAAATGACAGACAGAAGAACTGAAACCACCTGACGGTGACAATGGAGCATCTTGGATGAAGTTAATTTCATCCTGCTTTGAAGAAGAGACATATTTATCTTGACCATGAAAGTATTTCATGATTGAACAGGTCCCCTGTCAAAGTACTTGGACATTGAGATGTAATGCATCCAGAAAAGATAATCAATGACAACCAAGTAGATGGTTAGATAACTGAATCAACATCACAGTTACATCCAAAGCAAAAAAAAAAACAAAAAAAAAAAACAAAAAAAAAAAAAAAGATCCTTGAGGTTTTGTTTCACATATTTTGTGATAAGAGGTGATGACCTGCAACTCTGCAATAACAAGATAACAGAACTAAACAGATAAGGCAGATAAATATTGTAAAAAGTATATGTACTGTGAAAGATTTCTCCCTACCAAACTGGAGACACGCTCTTAGCACAATGTCAGCAGCTGAGAATAGATATGATAACACATACTCAAGAATATTGTTATAACTTATAACTAGAAATTATATTTTTCTTGCATCTTAGTTAATTATGGAAATCCCAAACTCTCAAGGATTCTGATTGTTTTAGTTTTCCTTTCTAGTTTAGGAGAAGCAACTATATATACATCAGTATTCTTGTATTTCAACCTATCTGAGGTGTAATTATCTATCAACTAGTGGATCTTGTTTGGTCCTGTGATTTTTACCTGTTGGGGAGAAAAATTGAGTTGTTTCATTTATTCAATCAATAGTACAAATGTATCATATGATAATAGACACGCTCTTAGCACAATGTCAGCAGCTGAGAATAGATATGATAACACATACTCAAGAATATTGTTATAACTTATAACTAGAAATTATATTTTTCTTGCATCTTAGTTAATTATGGAAATCCCAAACTCTCAAGGATTCTGATTGTTTTAGTTTTCCTTTCTAGTTTAGGAGAAGCAACTATATATACATCAGTATTCTTGTATTTCAACCTATCTGAGGTGTAATTATCTATCAACTAGTGGATCTTGTTTGGTCCTGTGATTTTTACCTGTTGGGGAGAAAAATTGAGTTGTTTCATTTATTCAATCAATAGTACAAATGTATCATATGATAATAGACACGCTCTTAGCACAATGTCAGCAGCTGAGAATAGATATGATAACACATACTCAAAAACACCAAAGAAGGGTTTGAATATTGTTATAACTTATAACTAGAAATTATATTTTTCTTGCATCTTAGTTAATTATGGAAATCCCAAACTCTCAAGGATTCTGATTGTTTTAGTTTTCCTTTCTAGATTAGGAGAAGCAACTATATATACATCAGTATTCTTGTATTTCAACCTATCTGAGGTGTAATTATCTATCAACTAGTGGACCTTGTTTGGCCCTGTGATTTTTACCTGTTGGGGTGAAAAATTGAGTTGTTTCATTTATTCAATCAATAGTACAAATGTGTATATATATATATATAGAGAGAGAGAGAGAGAGACTAGACCTAGAGTAGAGAAAGGAAATGGAATCAGTCTACAATCAATCTAATGATAATTGAATCAATCTAGAGCTGATCGACAGCTCAATCTATTAGCTAAGCTAATTGATGTCTTTTAACACTCTCCCTCAAATTGGAGCATAGATATTTTCAATGCCCAGCTTGAACAAAGTTATTGAAAAACTAAATTGGCAATAAAACATAATAATATAAAAAGAGAAACATATAATATTTTTTTCCAAGATTCTTTAAAATCCCCCTCAAAATCAAGATGTAGAGATGATGTAGTTTGAGTTTGCAGAGTTCCGATGACATGGTAGCAGGTCCTCTCAAGAGGTTGACAAACTAACTTGATAGATGTGCCAATCAAACGATTTGATAGAAAGGCCAATGAAATGGCTTTGATAGAGTGCTGATATAGCAGTTTGACATAGTGTCAAGGAAACGGCTTAACTTAGTGGCCGACGAGGCGGCTTCACATAGTAATCGAAGAGGCGGCTTGACAGTGTAGTGGAGAAGCGGCTTGACAGATTGTCGATGAAATGGCTTGACAGTGCCTATGAAATGGCTTTACGCAGCTTGACACAGTTTTTTTTAGAACGAAATGCACACACCTGTGACTTTTACAGGTGAAAGCTTGGACTTTTTATAGGGGTGCCGGTGTGGCAATGCCTATGCCACAGTCTACAAATGCAGATGGTGGCACATATGAGATATTTTTAAAGGTTGTGTCACTTGTGTGGAGAATGATTGGTGCTCTAATACCATGTTAACACTAAAGAGATAGAGGAGGAGAGAATTGATTTGTTTCATATATTCAATCACTAAGTCAGTTCATAAGGGATGAGTTTTCTTGCATCTTTGTTCCAATTGAGGAATTAGAATATATGCTCCTGCTTGAGGGGGACTGCTAAAACTAATATTTATATTTTTCCTACTCTACTCATGTTCTAGATAATTATAAAAATCCCAAATTCGCTAGTCTTCTGATTTTTTTAAGTTTTCCTTTGTACTTTAGTAGAAGCAACTATATATCTATATATATATATATATATATATGATGAGCTCATTGATATCTACCTATAAACAAAATTTGAGAATTTTCCGAGCACTAGAACTATTTATCCAAATTTTGTTAAATATGAAGGCATCGGAAAATAGGCAAAATATAGGAAAATTCAAGAAAAATAGTTCTAGTATTCGAAAAATTCTCAAATTTTGTTCATAAGTAAATTTCAATGAACTCATCATTCATAAAAAAAAAAATTCAGATTAAAATTCATTAAAATCGATGTGTTTTCATCATGGTCTTTACTAAAATTAAAATAAAAGATCCCTTGTGAGAGACTCACTCGTATATATATATATATATGTATGTATGTATATATATATATATACCAGTAATAATAATTCTATAGTCAAAACGGTCTTAAAAAAATTCAGAACCTTTTTGTAACGTTACATAAACTATTTTGTAGTTTTGTAATGTTTCAAAGTTGGTTATGTAACTTTACAAAACTAAGCTCCTGAAAAATAGAATAAAATAAAATTAAAAAATTAAAAAAATTAAAAAAAATCGAGACCGTCCGGACTAGAGAAACACCCTATCAATATTCTTGTGTTTCAATAGATATCAATAAAGGGCTATTCTGTTAACAAAAATATAAACTACAGTCAAAGCAACTTGGAACTTACCGATAGAATGGGCATAATTTTACTTGCAGAAATAGATATAGCTGTTATTCCCCATCCATTATAACGAGTTCCTTGAGTCCTAACTACGCATGAGCCCAAATATTCACGTAATCCAGCTTGAAATAAGTTAAAGGCGTCTTCTTGCATCTTGGCTGCCCCATACCTTAATGGACAAGACTTTGAAGGAAACTTTTTAAATGAATCTGAGCTACTTGACTGCAGAATAGATTCATAATCAGGACAAAGATATACTGAAAGTTTACATGTGATTTACAAACATCCAAAGATGAAAAGGTGTCAGAGATAAGAGCATGCAGAAACACACACCTTGAAGGCACTAGCATGCAGAGTGAGTGTGCGAGCAATCCGCCTGTTTTGCTCCAAGTCAGAGCAAAGGCGCTCGTTGAGTTCTTCACAGAGTTGATTGAGCCAGTGCTTAACCTGGAGAAAAAGTAAGAGAGAACAATTAATGAGAACTTTTTTGTTGATTGGAGGCTAAGTGTTTCTTAATTTTAAATATTAGATGTACGTGTTTTTCAAAACTTTTTATGAAAAAAGAAAATGACAGAACTAGCAATAACATGTGAGAGGGCATATGTACAAGTGTGTGTGTGAGTGAAGTGTGTGCATCGGGAGAGAGAGAGAGAGAGCATCAAGTTGCAGCAGAAAGCTTTTAAAATCACCAATGAATAACTTTAGCAAGATTAGCAATTCATAGTGTCAACCAATCTATTTAATAGTTTCGATAAACTCCTCAGATTTTTCAAATTCATCAAAGTTCGAGCTATTTGGTGAAAATGGTGTAAGAAAATTAAAGACTCATTTGTATGAAAAAGTAGCACATGCGGTTAATCTGCTAATGTGATATTTGGTATGCGTTAAGGTTACTAGAAAACATTTAATTCTAAGGTTGACCTGGTGAAAAGTAAAATCATTCATAAAGTTAAAAGAGTGGTGTGAGCTAATAAAGTTTAGTGCCTAATAGAACTTCGTCCTAGGTTCCATACATAAAAGATTCACAATCTAAAGTCCCATTTATTATTATTCAGAAAAAACAAGTCCAGATATTATGATGGGAACGAAAGCTTCAGAATTTCTCTTCACAAAGCAACAAACCTTTCTCAACAACAGAGTTATTAGAAGACACATACACACATTCAAATGACAGATATTAGAACACACAAAAATATCCATACAAATGACATGACAGTCATGCAGTTTGCAAACATTCTTTCTATTGTGTAAGACTAAAGCATAAACCAACACAATTATTTATCAATTAAGGGTATGGGAAGACATGATCATACAACCTAAATTATTTGCAACCCATCTACTTAATTTACAACATGATGCATAAAAAAACATTCATTTGGTAAGAATAAGAATTCTCACAGAATCAGCAGTCTTTAATGCCCGAGGGCCCGGAAATGACTTCCCAGAGCCATGGCTTTTGGGGAGAAGCCGTGCCTGAACTTCTTCGCCGCTAATTCCTCTTGCAATATTCCATAACCAAGTACTATAGTGCATATCAAAAATATTAATGAAAAATAATATCCTAACTTTTGTTAGACAGACACTCACATAGTAGTGCAACTTTAACAATAATACTGAAAAATCTCATGAAGATTGAGAAAACTATTTGGCATATAAATTTCATTAAGAATTCACAGTAATATGACAAATTGACAATTCAAAAAGGCACTGCATGTTGGTAGTTTATGAAAGAAGCAACTTTGTTTAAAACAATATCTAATGAACATCTAGAATAAAGGGGGGAGGGGGGAAAGAAGCTACTTACGATATGAGAATTAGAACATTCAATTCTAGTTTTGTAGCTGATACTCACCCAGTATTTACACCATAAAGTTCTTGCAGTTTATCCTCTGAAAAATTTAATAGATCTCCTACAGTGTTCACACCTAATTCATTTTGTAAGGATGTTCCCAGCTTTCCACCTAGCTGTTTCCTGCAAATGAAAGTTATATATATAATTCATCACATAAGACCATACCAGCCAGCAATAACTCTACCTTACACAAATGGAATACAAAAGAAAAAAGTTTTGTTACTTTTCACATTCAGGAAATGCATTGAAATATATCATCTCAATATTGCAATTCAGATCATAATTCATAAGCACCAAAGCAACTGTAACTGTACTAAACCTACATTTTCTTAACTGGCAGCGATTCAAGCAGTCCTTTAACAGATGAGAAGGGCACAACAGTTTGTTGTGCAGGTTTATTCAAAGCACTTGCGAGTTTGGCCAGCATCTGTGAAAAACTTTATATATAAGCTTACAACACAAAATCCAAGTTATAAAGGCAAGCATGAATGCAAGAAGATACTTATTAGAGAACAGAGCGAAAATGTAAGGATTGCTTCATACTTTGTTATGAGCAACCCCAGCAGAACATGTGAACTCAGTCTCCTTTAGAACTTGCATTCTAAGTTCTGCAACAATAAGGGCCCCACATGCTAATAGCTTTTCACAGTGATCAGCGTCACTCCTGCATAGCCACTCCCTCACATTTGCTTTGGTATCACTTCCATTCTGAACTTAATCCAAATCCAGTATTATAATACATGTAGGCAATGCACATAAACAAAAACAGGAAATAAAAAGAAAAAAAGTTATAAAGCAATAACAAGAAAGTTAGTTCACAAAATCAGCCATGTCATGTACTCATGTCTAATGAAAAATTCAAAAAAACATTCTTGCATGGTGAAGACATTGTTGAGATATTCACTGACTTTTAAATTCACATCTGCTTTGTAAAATAATTAAAGAAAAAAATAGAAGTGCTGGCACCTAAGACTTTGGCTCAGCCATACAGAAAGGGTAACAAGTAAAAATTATAGATTTTTCATCTTCAATGGTTGTTCCATTCATAGATTAACAGAGAGAGAAAATAATGAGACAACTTCAAAATTTTCAATAATACCCTCCACAAATCAGCTCATGCCCAGTAAAAACTAAGGCAAAAGTTAGGTAGCAAAGAGACTAGGGATGGCAAAATAACCCGCAAGGACCCACACTTATGAGGTGGGGATGGGTTTCAATTTAGTGCAGATGGGGGAGGGATGGGGATAGATAGTAAAACCCGCAATAGGTATGGGGCGGGGATGGGTTTTATAATCCCCGCCCCACCCCACCCAGCCCCGCTTAAAATATAATGTTTATTTTTTTATTATATAGTTTTTTTCTTATAATGTTATGTTTAAAAATTATTGAATTTATTTGTTTAGTTGTAAGATTTATGTTTATTTTTAATGTTTATGAGATGATTTTCAATACTAATTTTGAATTATCAATGATGTCAAGAGCTTGGTGTGCTAGGACCTTCAGTTAGTTTTGGTTGGCTTGATTCCATAACCAAACACTCTTTGCTTGTATTGTTTTTTAGTTGCTTAGGATGTTTGTTACGTTCATATCTCAAGATCTAGTAACTCGTTCAGCAATTTGATGACTGATGTCTCCAAGAGGATAGTTCACTAAGTAAGTACTAAAAGCAAGTTTTAAACTCGTGAGAGATTTTGGAATGTGCACACACATTTCATGATCATGCATTTTATTCCTTGTGCTATTGAATTTAAAATGTCATATCTTGAGTGTTGCAGGTTAGGAATACGTTTTAGATGTGGGACGTTCAATTGTGTTTAACTTGTCTAGTTTTGAAATTGGTTTTCAATATTTTTGAGGTTTTTCAAAAGTGGCATTTATCTGGTTTTGTCACCATAATATTTTATACATAGATTCAAATTGAAATTTGAAAAATTCAAAGGAAACTAGACATCCATACCTTCCTACAATATATTACTCGAAAGGTTTGAATCCCGTATGGTCAAGTTTCGAAGTTCTTGAAGTTGTGGTCCTTTTTGTTTTTGGGAACATTGTTTTCCAAACTGACCATTCATCAATGAAAATGACCGTAACGTTTTCTGTAGGCATTCAAATCATGTTTTGTAAAAAGAATTAGAAAGTAGACATTCGTACCTTTCCAACAATATATTAATCTATAGGTTTTGGTGTTGTTAGCCTGGTTTTTGGGGCACTTGAAAAAGTCACTGTCATGCAGTAACAGTAGGCGTGATGTAGTGGTGCCACTATAAATTGTGTCTTTTCGTCACTTTGACGAATGAATCCCAAAATTTTTATATCTTGGGCCATTGGAGAGTGTTTTGAGAGAGATTTTCTTTTGAGCAATGCAATCACTCAAGGTAAGGTATTTGGATGAGTTTATTCATGATTTTATCATTGACTATCTAAATTCCTTTTTCATGAAAATTTCTCTAACCTCTCTAGGGTTTAGATTTGGGGATTTTTGATTTATTATTAGGTTCTTGTGTTTGTGTTTTGTGTCATGCATCTAGCTATTGTAGGATGTTGTAGTCACTCATTCTGCTGGATTTGTTCATGTAATTGATCGAACACTTGGACTAAATCTCTCTTGATTGAGTTCAAGTCTTGCTAGTTCTTGGTTAAGGGATTGGGCAAACAATTGGAGTAAAAAATTACTAGTAAAGGTTTATGGGTAGATTAATTAGGATATTCCAGTCGAGGTGTGATTGAGTGAGTCAACCTTCAAGGTGTATCCAATTATTCAACTAATGGATTTTGTGACTGGGTGACCAAAGGGATGGCTCGTGGTTTTTACTCCACATAAAAATCATGTGTTGAGTTTTCACAATCTCTCTCTTTATTTTTAAGGCTATACAATTTGGCCTTTCAGAAAAATTCAAAAGGTTCCATAAACCTATGAATCCCCCAAGGCTTTAATTAGACTGGCATATTGGCATTTTCATGGTGGTCTTTCCATTGTCCTGTTTCCACGTATTCATACACAAACTACACAATAAGGATTTATACCTAGACATCATCAACTATATTCACTCATATATATTGATCAATGATCACCAAACTAATTTTGAATAATCAACGAAGTAAAGAGCTTGGTGGTCTTTACATTGTCCTATTTCAACATATTCATACTTAAACTACACAATAAAGATTTATCCCTAGCCATCATCAACTACATTCACTTGTATAATTTGATCATCATACAAATTTTGAATTATCAATTAAGTCAAGAGCTCGTGGTCTTTCCACTGTCCTATTTCAACATATTCATACCTAAACTACACTAAGGATTTATACCTAGCCGTCATCAACTACATTCACTCATATAATTTGATCATCTGATCATCATAATCTAAAGCACTACTAAAAGTTATAGAAAATCAATAATTCAAAACAATTTTAATATACCTCATTTTGAAGCCCTAAAATATGAGATTTAAGAGCTTCCTCATCCACTGCTTCCAAGCTCTCTGGTGGAGTTTCTGCAAGCATAGCTTTTGCAGCATCTGTAAGGTCAAGATAGACCTCATCAATGGAAGCCCTCTCACATCGGCCCTTCCTTGAAAGAATAGAGACCACCTGTGAATGTGCTAAAAGTATAGCATAAGAAAATCCTTTAATAAATTATACTAATTATGAATTTAAACCCATTATATTCTGAATCCCATACCTCTGAACCTGCATTACGGTATGTACTCAAGTCAGCTTTGTCGCGGGCTACTGGGACTTGAACCAGATTAATTTGTGGACAGGCTTCCTTTGCTTCATGGCCACGCATATGACTGAAAAGCATGCATTAGATATTTGCATCCCGAGCCAAACCTGGTTACAAAAGAAAGATCCTCAAAAAGTAAAAAGTAAATGAAACATTGTTCTTACCGGTTCACACCAAAATTTCGAGCCTCGTAACCAACAGCAATCAAGGCCCCACCTTTCCACTCATTGTACTGTACCACAGCTGTGGGCAAACCTCTTAACTCTGGTTGCCTCCTCTGCTCCACTACAGCAAAGTATATAATACATGTTTAAAGCAGAGTAAGGATGCTATACCACAACTAATGTGGTCAAGTCTGATGAGAAAAATATATAAATTTATAACAGGTAAACATTTTCTAGAATGAGTTCATAATTGTTTAGTTACCTAACGGATTACTACACCTTAATTTCCAAGAAAATGGAATTAAGAAACAATAATAAGTGAAGAAAGGGAAACAAAAAAATATCAATATCCAATAAGTGAAACCAAAGCCATGTTCTGAAACATTTTTTTTTCAACTCTGGAAGATTTCAAACAATATCAGAAAATATAACAGCCATAAGAAAAAAGTAAAATAAAGTTTGGGACTGTATCAATCACCCATGAATGCTTGATATGTGTTCATTTAATTGCAAGATTACCACTCACTAGATTGAATAAGAACTATGTATTCATTTCACCACATAAAATGCCACTGAAAAGTGTAAGTGATATAATCATGCAAACTATATTTAACATTCCTCTACAGGGGCTCTACTTGACAATACTGACACCTAGCACCTTCTATTCAACTTTAAATTGAAGCATAATTCCAAATGAAACTAAAACAAATCAAAGTGATAAAACATCCCGACATTGGTCACTAACAGTCTAACACATCTGAAAACAAGATTATTGTGTCTACATTTTGATTATTATCAATTAAAAATGTAAGAGGTAATGTTAGGCTGTTTAGGCAATTATCAACAACATGAGTGTACACAATGAGTTATCAACAAAAATTCAACTGAATTAACCTACACAAAAATCATTGAAATCTGTATGTATATAATCGTAGGTCTTATCAGTTCCTTCTTTTGCTAAATAAACCCAATTCTCTTTAATTTGACTTTTCTGCTCAAAATTCGGAAATTGGTTCATCATTATTCGAGTCCAAAGACAAGGAAAAACCTCGAATTCTATAATTTTGTTTACACTGTCAGCGACTGCTTTTGAGGCTATTCTTTGAAAATTCACACAATTTTCTTAGAATTCAAAAACAAAAATAAAAATACAGAGAGGGAGAGAGGTGGGAACCTTGAACGTAGAAGCAGTCCATGTCGACGTGAGCGATGATTCTCGCATCTGCTGATTCCGGTCTCGCCACTGGCATTTTTCTTTTCTTTTCTTTTCGTTTCCCTCCAATTCCAGTTCTCCAAGCCAAGGAAATTCGAAGATAAAAAAGGGGGCATCTTTAATTATTTACGCTCCGTGCCCAAATTTAAGGGGGTGTATTCCATTAGAATTCGTGAAGCCATTTAAAAACTTTTTTAAAAAGCCGGATTTTTATGGATTTTTACGGATTTTTATAAATATAAATAGACTTTCATTGATTTGTTTAGATATTTATCTCAAATTTATATGGATTTGTTTAGACATCTATCTCAGACTTGTATGGATTTATTTAGGCATTCATGGATTTGTTATCTTTAACTTCTATTATAGATAGAAAATTATACCACTATATAACACAATAACACAATCTATACACTCAATCAATATGATCTATTAATACAATTTGCAATACTAACAACAATCTCTGTTTTCTTCATTTTCTCATCTATTATTTTTCACTTCCTTAATCAGCTATTTCCCTTAATCAGCTATTTCTATTTCCAGTTCTCCATTTGGACTTTGTTAATGGCTTATTTATAGTTTTTTTTTTTTTTTTTTTCATGTATTATGTTTCAATAAGACAAATGTATCACGTTATCTATAAAATAATTTAATAACATATGTCTATACATCTATTTATGAATTTAATTAAAAACCATCATTTTTAAGCAAATAAATGTTGATTGATTATTAGTATTTTTTTTTTCAAAAATGTTTGAATATATAGGACGAGCTTATCATGTATCATGCCATCAATATACTCGTTCAATATAATTAGTATATGTAATAAGGTTAGGTAATGTCAGGTGATAGCATGCATACATTATGGCTTTAATCATTATAGCGTTAGCAACATCAAGCAACTAAAAAGTATATACGGATCAGAATTTTCTCCTATTTTTTTTATAATTATTTCAATTTTGTGGTATCTAAGAATAAAAGAGAATACATGATTAAGATTTATTCATTTTTTTTCTCTCTCACACAAGTAAATGTTTCACTTATACTTGAAAAAAAGTAGGGAAAAAACAAAGTTATGGAAGGATACAAACTCAGCACATAAACCAACTTATTTAAATTATCAATTGCTTTTTTTAGCCATGATCAAAACCATTATATTATAGGTCTTCTGTGTATAGCTATAGTCGCCATCATCATTGATGAGATAGAAAATAAAAGAAAAAAATTTGGGAAAACATTATCAGTGGGGGTTTTAGGTTTATGATAAGGAATCATTTGAACAAGAAAAATGGGAGAAAGTATTATTAATTCGAAAAAGATAGATTGAATATATTGTTGGGACACTAAAATATTTGTGCAGGAAATATTCTCCATCACTTTCATTCTATTTTCAACTTATTTTTCAATTTCTTTATACCATTTGTTGTTGATTAGTAACCAATGAATGATCTAGGGCCCATTATAGGGTCTCAACTGTCAAAAAATGCAAGAGCTAATATACTCTGTCTCTGGGTTGTACCTTGATATATCATGTATTCACTCTATCTTTCTCGTCTTTTGGTGCTGTAAGTCTGTAACTATTTTCGAAAGAAAAAATTTGACCCTGTTTGACAAATTTCACAAACGTAATTATATCGATCACTTAGTTTCAAAAAAAAAAAATTATTTCAATCACGGTCTCAGATTTTTTTTTTTTTTTTTCTCTTTTTGGGATAGCTATCTTAATTAGGAAGTGGGTGTGGGAGATTCTAAAAAGTTGTCACTTCATTTGTCTCTCTTCGAGTTTTATAAGTGAGGTTGGAGACTTTAGAGTAAAAGGTTGACAAGAAAAGCTAGATCATAGCAATGCAAAATGAATGAAATATCATATGTGCATGATTTGATGATAATCGATCATGATTATTTGAGCAGAGAAAAAGTGAAAAGAACAACACGTTTATGTTGAGAGAGAGAGAGAGAGCAAAGTCCACCAAAATCTTTAGGGAGAAGGCCGGACATGTTATTATATTTGATATTTATATCTCTCACCATCAAGTCCACCAAAATACGTCAAAATCTATGACCTAAGAAAATTCTTTAAAATCTAGTCTTAATTGAATACACCTTGATTCTTGTAGATATTTTTAAAGTCTCAATTCAACACACCGGATTTGGAAAGATTTTTTAAAAATCCATAGAAATCTGAATTGAATACCACTGGATTAATATAAACTCTTTTAAAGTCTTTAAATATCTGAATTGAATACAAGAGGATTTATAATGTCTTTAAATGTCTTTGAGAATCCTAATTGAAGACACCCCCCCCAAGTGACTAAGGCTATGTTTGAGATTGCTTTGTTTCTAAAATATTCTGCTTTTAATTTAACTTAAGGAATAATCAACTTACAAAATAAGTTGATAGGTGTTTGGTAAATTGACTCCATAAATAATCAACTTAAGAAAAAAAAAAAAAAAAACAAGGAAAAAATGTTTGGTAAAGTTTAATTGATTATGGAAAATGACTAAAATGGACTTAATTATTAAAATGTAATATATTATTCAAATATGTTTTTACTATTTTTTTATTTAAATTAAAAATGCAAATATAAAGCATAGAGAATATATATAATTAAAAAAGTATTCTACTAAGTCAACTTGTTCATCTAATATTAAGTTACCGAGTTAACTTACTTTTGTCAACACTAAGTTACTAAGTCAACTCGGCTAAGTCAACCCATTCACTCAACATTCATTAATGGAATCTCTGCAACTCAAGCAGTCAAGCTCCAAATCCGCCACCGTCTTCTGCTCGCCGCCAACATCAAGAGATCGTTATCCTTCATCCTTTGCAGCTGGGAGCGTGGCTTTTACATCGTCTCCATTGCTAAACTGAAAGTATCAAGAGATTTCATCCCGGAATCATCGCAAAAATGGAGAAGGCTTCCTCCTCCTCCATCGCCTAACCGATATCTCTCGCTCAACGGAATTGCGACAAAATCGGGACTGAATCACAACGAAATCTCGCCGACAAGATTCCCGCTTTCAATCGCGAAAGGGTACTATAAGCATGCAGTAATTTAACCGACATAATTAGTTTGCCTCTTCCCTGCCGGAGGATGATCGGCTTCCTCCTCCGACTTCGACATTGCCAGAAGTAGTGGTTGTCCTCGAGCCTCTATCGTCGATGGTGGCCACCACCAATGGACAGTGGCCACTGATACTTAAAAAAGATTATTTTTTAAATTTTTAAATTTTTAAATTTTCAATTTTTTAGAATATTATTAATTCAAAAAATTATCACAATTAAATAGAAAGGGTATTATTGTCTTTATATTAAAATAGTAGCGATATTATATACATTTTAATGATAAGAAGCTAGATTCCCCAATAATCTACTTTGAAAAGAAACCCTCAATCAACTTCTCAAAAGCTACTTATTGGAGGAGCAAATTGTAAAATAAACTGCTTTTGAGAAGTTTACCAAACACCTATCTATTAAAAACTTGAGAAATATGTGATTATTTCTCAAGTAAAAGCAATCTCAAACATAGCTCAATTTAAATCGAAGTTTACAGTGATGCATCATTATAACCTATTTATGGAAAGCCTTGGATGTCTAATTTCCAACACTTTTTACAAATCGTGATTCCAAGTTCTCTGGAGAAAGTTATGGCTGTTTTCGTAACAGTGTGCGAAGCTGGAAAAAAAGAGCGACCTCAGGGTGACCTCAACCAAGGTCGCCCCAAGGTCATTTTCCTCTTGGGTTCTTAACTTTTTTTCTCGAACAGAGAGCCTCCAGGTCGCCCCCAGGTTGTCGTAAGATCACATTTTTACCCAAAAAATGTTAAAATTCAAGAATTTACTTCCTTGTCCTTGACCTAACTCATTCCCTTATATAACCATTGATATTTTATGACCTAACCACCAACTCTCTACCCAAGAATATTCACCAAGACATCATCTTTACACATTCCTCTTACATCACCATTCTTTTCCCAAGATAACTACCAAGATTCCACCTTTTCCTAAAATCCTTCACATCTATTAACCACATCCATCATCACTTCTTGTTTTTGCGCAAAAGAGAGTTGAAGAAGATGGAAGGAGAAAAAGAACCAAGAAGAAGAGAAAAGCTCTCCACATAGTTTTCTCTACAACTCTTTCTCTTTCTCTTTTTATTATAGAGTCATGTATTTATTTGCTTATATATGTTGTATGGATTTATCTTGTAACATGAGCTAAATTTCTAGTGCTAAGGCTTGATGAAACCGAACCCTTGACTTTATATATACATACCACTAAATTTATCCATGTGTGATTATGTTTTGTATGAACAATTTTGAGTATTAATGCTTTCATTAGATGATCTCCTTTTGAATAATTTTTGGTTGTGTGTTGTGAACAGACTAGAGACACACACAATGTGTTTGATAAAATGTCCTCTATGCATGTCTAGTAAGGTAGACCTATTGAGGCTAGCGTATAGGGCTCTCTTGAGTGTACAAAAGTTCTTAATGAATTCACGTATATATTACGGGGTCATCGACCGACAGGCTTTGGGTATGTGTGGATGTAATTTCTATAACTTGACCGAGAGTAAAGATTATTATTGGGTGCACGAGTCTACAATTCACATTTGCACAAATTGGGTATTTAAGTGAGTCTAGGGCTTTAATTGGAAAGGGTGAGATTTATTCCAGTCTTAGCATATTTTCTCATATTGTTACATTCGATTTCATTGTTTGTTATTATTTTACATTCTTAGTTTAAAGTTGTTCGAGTAGTATAATTTAGCTTAATAGTAGAATTGAAATTTGAAAATCATCTTTTATTGATTGTTTGAATAGTAATTTGGTTAATCAATTTCGGTAATCAATCACATAGTCTTCATGGGAACGAATTTTACTTGTTATTGTACTACACTTCCGGCCTCGTACGATTGCGAGTGCCACTTAGGAGTGGTCAAATTTTTGGCACCGCTGCCGAGGATTGAGCAGATGATTGATATCGATACTAGTTAGTCTATTGCTAATTTGAACCTTTTAATTTAGTTTGTGTGTTTTATTTCATAGGTACCTTTGCTCATACATGTACCCGCGTACAAAGAGCCAAAATCTTCGATTCTTGCACTTTGATCCTAAGATTGAGAGATTAGCTTGAAGGAATAGACAAGAGGTAAGGGTGAATAAAGCAGTGATGGATCGATGTGCGTAGTAGTGATTAGAGTAGTTTTAATATTATTAGTTTCTTAGTTGTTTTTGTTTCTCTAGTTTTTTTTATTGCTTCGGTAGTTTTATTTTCTTTTGTTTCAGAAACGATGGACTATTATGGGCGACACACTTATGCTTATGAGAGAGATGCAAATCATGCACAGGCTTCAGGGAGAGAACAAGAGGAGGATGTGGTTTACAAGTTATGTAATGTAGTTGGGCACAAGATAGAGAGTTGCCCGTTAAGAGATGAATTTTTGGAGTTTTGCTGACAGCATACTCGGACATTAAAATCTTACAGTTTCAAACCCATGAACACATTTGGAGATTTCTACAACCTAGAGGCGCACTACAAGTCATACAACAACTCTTACAACAAGGATTGGAGGACACACCAAAACTTCTCAATGAGCTATGATGAGACCAATTCCTTTGAACAACCTACCTCATCTTGCCAACCAATGTTCAAACACATTGAAAAAGAGATGATCGAGTTGAGCAAGGAGGTTATGAATGCAAATAGGGATTTGATGTCTGAAATGGATTAGCTGAAGGAAGGGAAGGCTCGACTTCAAGAGAAAATAGAGGAAACATCCTGAGAGAAAGAAGAAATGAAGGAAGAATTTGAGAAGAAGTTGTAGCTCATGAAGAAGGAATTTGAAGGCAAAGAAGCCTTGGAAATGGTGAAACAAGGAAACAAAAAGCTCACACTTGAAATTGAGTCGCTCAAGGTGGATAAGGGCATACTCAGATGGAAGATATATGATGTTTCTGACAAGAACAAGGAGTTAGAAGTGCAATCAAGAGCCTTGAAGCTGAAGATAATATACCCTTGAAAGATTTTGAAAAGATTAAGTAGCACTTTGCGAAAAGAATACGGCTAATGCAAGCCGAAATTGAAACAATGGACAAGGCTTTGGGGATAATGAAGAAGACGGAACTTGACCACTTTATGGAACTTGCAAAGGCTAATCAAGAGATTGAAGTAATGACGATGGAAGCGATACAACTTCCAAAAGAATAGGGATTTAACTTAAGTTAAGGAAATTCAAGTGCCGAGGTCAAAAGGCCAAGTCCTAGCAAAGCAAAGAGGAGGAAAGCCAAGAGGAAGAGTAAGAACCCTCCACCTCCAACAAAGACCATATCACCGTGTGCCACCATTGCTATAAGATAGGTCACATTAGACCATTAGGCCAAGAATACGAAAGGCATAGCACACAAGAGAATTTTAAACATTTGGAAAAGTATAGGCACATTAGGAAGGTATGGGTTGAGAAATCTAGGAGTAAGAGAAGTCCACCTAGAATTTGGAAATTTTGGGTGAGGAAAGACCTACATGACCAAGTAAGAAACATAAGCAAGGAAACGATGGTAAAGCCATCTACACTTGTTAGGGTTGTAAAAAGTGGTGAATTTCCAAACTTGGTAAAGACTCCCTTGGTTGATAACATTCCTAACACATGTGCATAGTGTTGAAAATCTTCTTTGTGCATTTTATTTTATTATTTTTATTTTGTTTGAAAAATTGCACAATCTATTTTTCCCTTTTCCAAGCTAATAATTTTGTTATCCTTATATATGTGAAAGTGTGCTTGATTTTTGAAAGGAGAGAAAGAATTAGGTTTGGGGGTAAAATCTATTGTGGGATTAGTTTATTTTGTTTAAGTTCGTTTCTCTTAAATAAATGGTACTTAAAGCTCTTGTTGGCAATTGCATGCATTTAGTGGAATTTTATTTGCTGAAACTTTCTAATATGCTTCGTGAGTGTGTAGATTTCTATTACTTCTTAAGAAAGCAAGTTTATGTAGCTTGTGCGAGAATGCTAGGTTCTTTATCTCTTGGGAAGAGATAATGACAACTTGCAAGTTTTGGAGGGACAAGTAAGCCAAGAGTGCTCATAAAAAGAGAAAGAACCTTATCTTCATGAAGAAAAGCAACAACTTGGAGTTCGAAGAGCCAGAGCGTCATACCACATCTTGCCTAAACATTAAATCATGCGCTTGGTGGGAGGCAACCCACTTAGGTACATTTCTTTCTTAGTTTATATTTGTTTTTACATTTTTTGTTTAGAATAAGTGTGTGATTTGTTTGTGTTGTGATTAGTGCCTAGGTTGTTTATGTCGTTTGTGTTTTGAGTTCTCGCCTCCCATGCTTTATGATGAGAATTAAGAAGCATCATCAAATGATACATTGCTTGTTCCAGTTGGGCCAATTACAAGGGCTAAGAGGATTAAAGAAGCATTTAATGGGGGCTGATTTTGAGTTGCTGAAGTCCAAATTCGGCCCACATGAAGACCAAATCCGGACTGAATTTCGTAGGCCACTACAGAGAGCATCTGAAGTCGGATCATCTATTATAATATATTTTCGGAAAGCCCAAGACGATCTCTATAGATATTATGAAGACTCCATCCTCCTAAACAGATCACAACAGGCCCAAATTCGACCATCTATTTTGTTGCGCATGAGGAACAAGCTAGGGTTTGGATGAGTTCGAATTTTAGGATATTTTCTGTTTTATTTATTTTCCAAATAAAGAATCATTTTGTTTCCCAATTGAAGGGCTAATTTTGTTTCCCAAATGAAGATTTCGAAATAAGGAGCAAATCAACTAGTTGTTAGTTTTAGTATTTATTTATCTCCTAAATTTGTTTGCATTTATTTTCATGATTATAAGGCATTAATTGCTGAATATTTTATTTCCTTTATCTTTCTTTCTAGGGTTTAGATATTTTCAGTATTTAAGAGACTCATTGATGTATTGTTAAGAAGACTAGGAATGAAATAATATTTTAGAGAACATTTTTCTCTTTGGTTCTTCAATGAACTGCGAACTTATCAAGATTCTACCTTGTGGCGTTCAAACATGACTTATCACTCACCTTCTTTCTTGTTCTTGAGTGTGGCATCTACAACCTTCTTGATACCGTTGGTTCTTATCTCTTTATAGATAATGGGTCATAGTCCTTTTTTATTTTCTTTGTTTATAAACTTGAATTTAGAAAACGATCATTTGAGTCCATATATTGGTTCCGGGTCTCACTACTCTTGGTGAGGTTCATATCACTTCGTTTATTCATTGTCAATGTATCTCATGTCATATAAAAATTGAAGACAATGTTTAGATTAGGTTTTGGGGTGTGGATTCATTATTTAAGTCAATTTGTTTTATTTTACTTTTTCAAGTTTTTCTTTCACCTTTGCGAAAGTATCCTGTTTTGAATTTTTTGAGGCCAAATGTTTCATTTAAACTGTATGTTTTGGTGAGGAAATAAATTATTTCGTCCATGAGGCATTCTTCAATTTTTCGATATGGTTTCAACGGTATAAAGATCGTAAAATTATGGGTGGGGTTAAAAAGTTATGAATGTTTCTTCGACCAAAGATCATGGGCGATTCCCTATTTTGAAAATCTGCATGTGAACCATCTTCGATGTCTGTTTACACGCTTTTCCAATTTGAAATTTGAAATGTTTTCTAAATTAAAAGTGTGCATTTGCATGTCTATTTTCCTGTACCAACATATGAGGAAGTTTTATAAAGTATATTTGAACACATGCACTAAAGAGCGGACATAGCTCGATTTCAAAAGTCATCAGTTTTTGGAATTTTATCCTCCATGTTTAAATGATCTTTTGCATTGTGTTTTTTTTGTGTTTTGTGTCATGTTAGGTGTACGCCGTTAGACCGGACTCTTTTTTTTTCAACAATAGAGAAAATATTGAGTTTTGGTTTGGGGGTGTAACAGCCTTTGCGAGTCGTCTTTTTGAGTCTTGAGTCTTTTTATTGTCAAATTTTTCAAAATTGTCGCATGCCAAATTTTTTAGCTTTAAATAGTTTGGGTGTGATGCTTTAAGCGTGTGTTTGTGGCTGATGATCTTGTGATGTAGCTTGTTGCCACCATAGTGTCTCACTTACACTTTCATGGGCTAGTCCTATCCTCTTTGTGCTTAAGTTGAGAGGACTCGGTGCTCTTGCGCCTTGTTCTAATAGTGGAGATTCCCTATTGAGTTCATAAACACAAGCTTTAAAGAATGCACTTGAGTGTTATCATTTTTTCTAATCTTAAACACTTTTTCTTGTCATGTGCATCATATGTCATAGGACAATGCATCATATTTTGTGGACACCAACATTCCCTTGATAGATGGATTAATGTGTGTGCATTAACTACCATATTTAGTCTGAATACTTATCCATGTTCCTAATGTGTGCTCTATAACTAACTTTGAGGCCAAACACTTACATTTCATTTGGAACCACAACATAACCACATAACCATATAACCACAAGCCTAAACACATGCCTTACCGTTGTTATCAATTATGTTAGGATATGTAGTTGTGGTCTTGAAAGGAATAGCTCTAATATGTCAAAATAGCCTGTACTTAGGCAAAAGAGTGTAATGTGTTAGCAAATGCTCAAAAATGTAAAAGTGCTAAAAATGAGCACTTATGAGCTTAAAAATGTCAAAAGCAAAAGATGAAAAAGAAAAGAAAAGAATGAAAGCAAAAAAAGTCTTGAAGAATTAAATGTAAATGTACTCAAAGAAATTGGAGTGCAAATGTGAAAGCGCAAGTGTAATGTAAAGTTGTGCCAAGACGCTAGTATTTAAAGATGGCAAACAAGTAGAGCTAGATTATATGTGTGTATTGTATTGAGTCTTAGCATGAGTTGTGACATTTGAGTTCCATTCCTATTCTTTATTTCACCACATCTCACCCAATGACCCAATTACAACCTAATACAAGACCTATTTAATCTTCAAAGAAATCTAGATTAGGAATGTTTGTTGAAGCATGATCTTTCCACATCCATGGCATTTGATTCTTTCCTAGGCTAGTTCACAAGAAATTAGCAGTCTTTCAATATTAAATTGTATGCAATGCATTAGATTTCTATGCATGAACTCTATCTTTGCATACCTTGCATGAGTGTGAACTTAGGAATCTGAGCGAAAAGAAAAGAGAGAATCCATGTGAGGCCTAAAGTCGAAGTGAATTACGCTTCAGGTGTGAGAGTAAGTAGTTCCTAATATGAGAGCACTTTTAGGTGTGAGATTCATGATTGTGCAAGTTCCATTGAGTGCCTTCGAGTTGATTTAGAACATTTTGCATAAGTCTACTTCTCTCTATCACACTCCATTGTATCTCACCATTGGTTGGAAATACGGCTTTTTGTTGTCTTTATTGGTGTCTAGGAAATTTTAAGATAGAGTCATTTTATCATGTCTTTTATTTTTGTTTGTTTTGTGTTGTGTTTTGCTTGAAAACGAGTAAAAGATAGGTTTGTGGGTATTTGATCGAACGATTTATATACCTATTTGAGGTCCCTATTTCCTAGCTTTTATGCTCGTTTTCGAGCATGTTTTTGTATATAATGCCTTTTGTGAGCCTTGTGTAAGTTTTATTCTTTAAAATAAGTTGTTGAGCATAATTGAAGAGTTTCGGAGATTAAAGGACTGAAATTGGAAATCTTCATGTAGAACGTTCAAATTTCGGGCGACATATCTCCTTCCTCCGATTGAGCTGCATTTCGTATAACCTATTTCTAGAAAGCCCTAGATGTCCACTTTCCAATGCTTTTTACAGATCGCGATTACGTGTTCTCTAGAGAAAGCTATGTCTATTTTCGTAACGGTGCGTGAAGTTGAAAAAAAGAGCGACCTTAGGGCGACCTCAACCAAGGTCACCCCAAGGTCGCTTTCCTCTTGAGTTTTCCACTTATTTCTGGATTAGAAAGCCTTCAAGTTGCCCCCCCCCCCCCCCCCCCCCCCCCCCAAGCTCGCCTTTTTACCTAAAAAATGTTAAAATTCAAAACTTTACCTCTTTGCCCTTGATCTAATTCATTCCTTTATATAACCATTGATATTTTATGACCTAACCACCAACTCTTTACCCAATAATATTCACCAAGACATCATCTTTACACATTCCTCTTACATCATCATTCTTTTCCCAAGATAACTATCAAGATTCTACCTTTTCCTAAAATCCTACAAATACATTAATCATATCCATTATTACTTCTTGTTTTTAGGCAAAAAAACAAAAAAAGTTGAAGAAGATGTAAGGAGAAGAAGAACCAAGAAGAAGAGAAGAGCTCTCCATATAGTTTTCTCTACAACTCTTTCTCTTTCTCATTTTATTATAGAGCCATGTATTTATTTGCTTATATATGTTGTATGGCTTTATCTTGTAACATGAGCTAAATTTCTAGTGCTAAGACTTGATAAAACCCAACCCTTGACTTTATATATATATATATATATATATATCACCGAATTTATCCATGTGTGCTTATGTTTTGTGGATGCTTTTGAGTACTTAATGCTTTTATTAGATTGATCTCCTTTTGAATGATTTTTGGTTGTGTATTGTGAACCGACCGGAGATGCACACAACGTGTTTGATAAAATGTCCTCTATGCATGTCTAGTAAGGTAGACCTACTGAGGCTAGCGTATAAGGCTATTTTGAGTGTACCAAAGTTCTTAATGAATTCACGTATATATTCTAGGGTCATCGACCGATAGGCTTTGGGTATGTGTGGATGTAATTTCTATAACTTGATCGAAAGTAGAGATTATTGTTGGGTGCACGAGTCTACAATTTACATTTGCACAAATTGAGTCTAGGGCTTTAATTGGAAAGGGTGAGGTTAATTCTAGTCTTAGGATATTTTCTCATATTGTTACATTCGATTTCATTGTTTGTCATTATTTTACAATCGTAGTTTAAAATTGTTCGAGTAGTATAATTTAGCTTAATCGTAGAATTGAAATTTGAAAATCATCTCTTATTGATTGTTTGAATAGCAATTTGGTTAATTAATTTTGGTAATCAATCACCCAGTCTTCGTGGGAATGAACTTTACTTGTTATTGTACTACACTTCCGGCCTTGTACGATTACAAATGCCATTTAGGAGTGGTCAAGTGTAAGCACTTGTCAAAACTTCTTCATAATCAATGGTCCACATGCATTAGTACTGATGTAGTTACATCAGTGCGCACTAATATGAATGAAACCGATTATATATATATATATATATATTATAGTTATATATATATTTAATATAATATCACATATATTATATATATATATATATATATATAATATGTTATTGGTAAAATCCGAAAAATCAACAAGTCAACATGATTACTAGAAAAATACTGTGAATAGATGTGCCATGTCACTAAAGGTCAACTGAGAAAGAGCCATCCTTAGTTGACAAATAAATGATCTCAAGACTTAATTAGGATTGTCCAAGCGATCGGGCTAAGAAGACTTGGTCGGGGTAAGCGAATTTATCAGGTAGAGATAGTCCAATCAGGATAACTAGGTTGATCGAGTCAAGACTCCCAATAGGGTTCAAGTAATCGATCGGGGGGAACGAGAATTGGTCGGGAGAGGCAATTGATCGAATAAGCGACACGTGGATAGTATTGAATTTAATGCCTCCACGACTCAAATATGCAGAGAAAGATTCTTACTCAAATAAGGAAGCTGTGAAGTACATTCTGATATGGAAACAAACTTTTTTAAAGATATCAGAATATCCAACCAAGCAAGAGATCTAACTCCATCAATACACACAAAATGCGGAACAAGAAAGAAGATCAGAACAACTTCGATAAGTTAGAGTCCCATAAAACCTCATCCACTTTCTCTACTTGTGCAAACAAAAAACTAGGGTTCTATACATATAAATAAACCCACAGAACATAGTTAAAAAAGACAGAGAGATAACAAGAGAATGAGAGAGATTGAGTGTGTAACTCAAATATTCTTAGTGCATTTGTTCTCGCCGTCCCTAGTAACCGTGATTTTTTCTCTCTTTGGGTTTTCCATGTAAACTCGTGTGCTTGCATGCTTTTTTTTTTGTTTTATCTCTTAAATTCACACCTTGATACGTATTTTCTTGTTGGACGCATGGTGTATTTTACCTAATCCAAAAATTACCGTTAACAATTGGTGTTAAAATAAGGGGGTGTTTCAAAATTAAGATTTAAATTAACCCTAGAGACTTGTGAGAAACAGACATGTCAAACTGTAAGGATAGGAGTCGATCCCCACGCAATATTGGCACCCCTCGCGTCGTTAATTCCACTGATCCTATAGATGCCAACGCTGAAGGCAGGGATGTGTTAATTTCCACAGACACACCCATTGGCATCTCCCCAGACGCATTCCAACAAATCCATGAGTCCTTGTGTAGAGTGATTAACGACGCAGCTAGATAAGGGATCAATATAACCGTAACCACCAACCTAACCTCTATCTACCAACTATCAACCCCTACAGTAGCCTAGGACCCTAAAGTACGCTCCGAGATCGTGGGTGTAACCCCGGGAGCACCATGCAAAGCTGGTACAGATAAAGTGTGTCATCATAGAAAAATGGATACCACTAGAGAAAAAATTATCACCAAGATGACCAGAGTCCTAAAAAAGATGATTGCCAATGGGATCAGGGTCATGCTAGGTGAGATGATCAGGATGAGAGAGGTCACGACAGGCACAATCTTCGAGAGGATATAAGAAAGTACAATGGAGATGTCGTGGACTACACTCGTAAGGATCAACACAGCAGGTATAGAGGAAGGTCCCAGTCAACCTTAACTGCTGAAGATGCCCCACCTAGAAGACGTCGAGCCAATGGTCCCCTGATCAGATACAACCAACACAACACTCATATTATTGGGTGGATATCAAAGGATCTCTACGATTACCATTCGTCAAAAGTTTGACGAACACGAGGAACCAGAGGCGAAAGGGAAGTTTTGCTGTGAAGGATAGAGGCGTTGGAACAAGGGCAAGGCTGAGGGAATTTGAATGGCTCGAATTTTAATTCAGGATGACACATATAGAGCACTTAAAGGCCAACACCGACCCCTATAAGCACATAAGGAGGTACCAGAGTGCAATGGCACAACATGACTACGACGATGCACTCACGTGCAGGATGTTCCTCCAAATTCTAAGGGATCAAGGGTTCAGATGGTTTAGAGGCCTCACAGGTGGTTCCATCCAAAATTTCGAGGGATTAGTATAGGTTTTTACTTGACAATTCATGGGAAACATTTAAAAGAGAAATTCGATATCATCCATCTTCACCTTGAAACAAAAAAGAGATGAGAAATTGAAGGACTACCTGACCACGTTTTCTCAAGAGGTGTCGAAAATCTAAGACCCGAACGATGATGCAATAGTGGCAGCTTTCGTCAACAGTTTGCAGCACATCAAGTTATCACTCAGTTTAAGGTAGAAGAGGGCTATCACTTACGCGTGTCTGGTGGATGATGTAGGAGGATATGTGATGGTAGAAGAGGAACAGATGGCCCACGACGGAGAGTTCATACATGGTGGTCGACCAAATGAGGGTTAAAATCCCAAAGAGAATGCCCCAAAAGGTAACCAGAGGAACCACAACTTGAGCAAGAGAAAGGCGGGGCATAAAAATGATGACCAAAAGGGTAACAAACCTTTCAAAAGACAGTTCGCAATTATACCCTTTGACCAAAAGGCAAAAAGAGGTTTTGGCTGTAATAGAAGAAAATAGCATATACAAGAAACTAGTAAAACAGTCAAACTTCGTTAAGAGAGACACCACAAAGTACTAACAATTCCACTGTAAGAATGGTTAGGATACATCAAAGTGTTATTAACTGAGAGACTACATTATGGGTCGAGGCTAGAGCATTTCAACATGTGTGCGACATAGAGGTACGGGATTTTGTATGAAAAAAACATAATCTACAGGTTTGGAGTACCCAAAGAGATTGTAACCGACAATGGATCTTAATTTATCTTGTTCGACTTCTAGAACTTTTACGACAAGTACATGATAAAATTGAGTTTTTCGACCCCTTATTAGCCTCAAGTCAATGGACAAGTCAAATCAACAAATAAGACAATTATCAACACTTTAAAGAAGAGACTTGAGGCTGAAAAGAGTGAATGGGCAGAAAAACTACCTGAAATCCTCTGGCCGTTTAGAACCACTCATCGATGATCAAGAAGAGAGACACAATTCTCACTTGTCTATGACTTAGAAACAGTTATTCCAATTGAGACGTGACTCGCAACTACTCGAACTGAGAACCCCTGTGAAGAACAGAATAACTTAGAGCTTGCATTCGAACTAGACCACCTCGACGAATGTCGAGATCGAGCTAGCATCAAAGTACAAGCATATCAGCAGTAGGTAGCTCGACACTATAATAAGAACGTGAAGATCATGACCTTCAACATAGGTAACTACGTGCTACGATAAGTCTTTCAAAACACTAGAGGAGAACAAGGCGTAAGAAACTTGGGTCCAACATAGGAAAGCCTCTACCAAATAACATACGTAAAAGGACGCGGGGCATACATATTGCGAAACATCAACGGTCGAGAAATTCACAATAGTTGGAACACCCTACACCTAAAATAGTATCATTTCTAACCTTGTCTATTTCAATTTTGCATATTTTCTTGCCACTGCATTTAATTCATCTACACTTGATACTTACAAGTCATCAAACAAGAGCAATGATGACAACTTAGTTACAACTAAGTGCAAAACTGAGCTCATAAAAACATTTTTCAAAAGTTTGCTCACCACTTAAGAGCTGTCGACATCGATAAGCAATTAAACAAGTCGTTGTAGGAACCCGATCAATTAATGACAGACAGATTCAAACCCTGCACTCAAGGGTCCAAGACGACATAACATCCTACATTCAAGGATTTTCAATACAAGTTATGAATTCTGAATCAATACAACTTCCAATATCTTTATTCGACCTCGCATAACAAAAGTTAGGGGAGTAATACTGGGGACAAGCAGCCATTACACATGTACATGATTATTTGTAATAAAAAACGGTCTAGTCGACCTTATTACGCATGTACACGATTATTTATAATAGAAAATGGTCGAGTCAACCCCATTATGCATGTACTCGATTATTTGTATTAAAAAAAATGGTCGAGTCGACCTCGTTATGCATGTACACGATTATTTGTAATAGAAAACGGTCGAGTCGACCCCATTACGCATGTATGCAATTATTTGTAATAAAAAACGGTTGAGTCGACCCCATTACGCATATACGTGAATAGTTGTAATAAAACCGGTTGAGTCGACCCCATTACGTATGTACATGATTATTTGTAATAAGAAAAGGTCAAATTGACCCCATTTACGCATGTACGCGATTATTTGTAATCGAAAACGGTCAAGTCAACCCCATTACGCATGTACACGATTATTTGTAATAAAAAACAAAGGTCGAGTTGACCTTAGTATACATGTATGCGAATCCATAATACAAACGGTCGAGTCGACTTAATTACACACGTACGCGGTTATTTGTAATAAAAATGATCATAGCGACCCTATTACATGCGACTACTATCAAAATGATCTGATGTAAATATTACTACTATCATTCAATTACAAGTATCAATCAAAATATAACTATACAAAAGAATCAAAGAACAAATAATTATATATATATATATATACATACTACTATGATCCAAATGAATTGCTTACAAATCACACTTAACAAAATGCTTATCTCAAAATATATCACAAGTAAATATTATGCAACAAGATAGAAACATACACATATACAAATATAAAAGAGAGAGATAGAAATAATTGACATAAGAGATTTTTTAATGTGGTAAAACCTTCAAGGGAAAACATCCACGGATTGAACTATAACCATTGGGTACTATATATATTGGATGATAGATTAGAAATTCCTTAAAAATGACCACCAACCTATGATCTACTTCCTATTGGAGTTTATATCTACCCAATCCTTATTGGTAGATATGAAATTCCTCAATGATGTGGAGCCACCATATATTGGAGTCCATCTTTATCCAACATCGTTGGAAGATTAGAAATTCCTCAAGAGTTAATGCACATCTCATGCAACACTCTGTATTGGAGTCTATGTCTAACCAAACACCCGGGCCTACCAATATTCTAGCCAACTTCCTATCCAAGGCACTCATGCCTCTAGAGAGCCTCTCATGTATAGCTATTCAGACCTTTCCGATCATAGCTGCGACTTCTTGCTTGGTTATCCATACCTCTTGTTCTAACCAAGACTTTCTTGCTTGACTATCCGGACCTCTTGTCCTAGTCAAGACTTCTTGCCTTTTACAAGGGCTTCCTAGTGTGATCAATGAATGCAAATGATGCAAACAAGCAAATTCAACATAGAACATGTGATCAATATATTCCATAGAAACTAGACTTAGTCATGTGAGAACACAAGTCAAAATAGTCTAGTCATACAAATTGAATTAAAACCTAAAGCATATGAGAACACCTAACACATGTTGCTCCTAGTTTCATTCACAAATCTAATACTTGAATAAATCATATTTATGAAGCACATATTTAAGATATTAAAAACATACACTAAAAATGGTAGAATCACTAAATGTATTAATTGAATATTCTAGCCAAACTTTTAGAGTAAGGATATAATGAATAATCAATTAAATCATATTAGGCTCTAAATACAAAATCAAATGTACTAATCCTAAATTTGTTCAATCAAAGGATCAAAGCACATGCCAAGGTTATTAATTATGAATCAATCAAACCACAAATAACCCTAGATATCAAACTAATCACAATACAACTCTCAAACGTGTGAAAAGCTAGAATCCTAGAAAATTAGTTCACATTTGTCTCTAATTAAACTTGATTAGGTTTGATTATGAAGCTATCTTTCTCAATAGCATTCATCATACATACACACATACATATAGAAGAAGAAACCCCAAGATAATTGAAGGTTTAAAAAGAAGAAAACACATAGAAAAGCCAAATACCTAAGAATCACGAGCTGGTTCGGTTTTGTGGGTAGAGCCACTGGAAAACTCAATCTAATGGCTGCAAACTCTCTTAGAAAAGCTAGAAAACTTATTACGAAGATTCTTCAATTTGAATCACTTAATTCGGAGTCCAAATGAGAAAGTTATGGTGTTTGGAAGATGAGAAAATTGGAGATGAAAATTTTGCACTTATATTTTTCAAACTTTTTTTTTTTTGAAATGAATGGAAGGGAAAAAAGTACATTTAAATGAAATGAAGAGAGAGAGAGATAGAGAGAGAGAGAGAGATGACAAATCAGAGGCTGCCACCTCACATCTCCGTGAGAGACGCATGAGCCTCACGCGCCCCTCATGGGACACCCCTCCAAAGGCTTTTGGCCATTCTCGATTCCCTTGCGCTTCTGTCATATTCTTCGGCCGTATTCGGGCTTTCGAACTCCAAATTTGAATCCATCTTCGAATTACGAACCATGACTCCCTCACGCACAAGGAAGACTACAAAACTTTGACAAAAGATTTAGAATTCGACTCGGTACATGACGATAAAAACAACACATCGTATTATTACGCAAAGTAGCATAGCTTCCTAGTTTAGACTCGAACCTAATGATTGAGTAACCGAAATGACTGAGACTCAATAACGAATCAAATGAGATGTTCAAGTCCAAAAACAATAAAACTAAAATAGATAAGGGGGAATTGCACCAACATTCCTCGAGATTTGATGAAATTGCACAGATATGGCAATTTTGGGCATATATACACAAACTTCCCTTAACATTTGAAAATTGTTGCACAAACATCCCCTGCCGTTAGATTGATCCGTTAGTCAATGGTCAAAAGTGCAAAAAGTCTAAAATACCCTTCATTTTTGTTTTAAATAAACTAAAAAATTAAAAAATAAGATAAAAAATATTTAAAAAATATATTTTAGATAACATGAATGTTTCTTAAATCTGAAGCGGAAATAAAAAATTCATTTTTACAAATAAAAAAAAAATGGTTTTTTTTAAACAATTTAATAATAAATAAATTTTTAATTTTTAATTTATTTAAAATCAAGGGGGAATTGCACAACCTAATTTTTTTTTTTTTAAAAAAGATGAATTTATTTTTCCAGCTTTTTGATTTTAGATACATTCATATTTTCTAAAATATTTTTTAATATATTTTTATCTTATTTTTGAATTTTGAATTTTGTTTAAAATAAAAATATAGGATATTTTGGACTTTTTACACGTTTGACTGTTAACTAACGGATCCATCTAATAGTAGGGGATGTTTATGCAATAATTTTCAAATGTTGAGGGAAGTTTGAGCGCATATGGTCAAAATTGCCATATTCGTGCAATTTTATCAAATCTCGGGGAATGTTTGTGCAATTCACCCAATAAATAAATACAAAGTCATACAAGTATACCATTTCTTAGACATAGTCCTAGAACATACAAATCACAATGTTTATCAAAATAAAATCTAATGCATGTGCATACTTCAACATGTGTGTGAATGTGTTATACCAATGGTGTACAACTATGCAGGGACACAAATAAATGCCATGTGTGTGTGTGCCTATGCCTTGTAAGAGGAAAGAGGTATAATATACCTTTGATGAACAATTTAGCTCATTCCTCCTTAAAGACACCATCTTGTATGAAAAGTTGTCAAGTACTCCTTGAAGCTTCAATCATCATCAATCTAAGACAACTAAACATTACAAGAGAAACAACGTTTTGATATGGAATTTATACCAACACAAACCAAAATCTTAATAGCCTCTATTTTTCAAACAAGCCATGCAAAACAATAATTATGCGAAGAACATAAAAGCGATTGAATCATTCATTCAAAAAAAGTAATCTTGTAAGAAATTGACAAGCACCAAATAAATTACAGACGATGTCGACACGGGAAAATAACAATACTCCCATTCGATACAAAAATCTTTACAAAAAGAATTAATTTTGGGTCGAGCCACCAACTAGAGCATCCGAATCGGCAACATCTTCGAGGCTCTTTTCAACATCCATTTTGTCTTCTACCTCTTCGCCTCACCAACGGTTGGGGATCCCTTAACCTTTAGTCGCTCCGACTCCTCCCAGAGGTCTACCTTTGTCTGAATTGCTTGAGGGTCCCATTGTACATGCTCGCTAGACAAATATTTTTTGAAAAGTTCTACCCTGGCGGAGCACATAACTTCAACCGAAATTGTCAGGAGCTACTCATTCAAACTGGCGACTTCTCGCTCTATCCTTGCAATCGTTTCCTTCGCATTCTTCGACTCCTCATGGTGTCGACCCTTCTCCTCCCTCGACATCTTCAACTCCTCCTCCAAGGCCAATATTTTCCTCTCCAGTTCTTTATTAGCCTTGTCGAGCGTATCACCATCTTTCCTAAGCATATCATTGGCCTTCTCAAGCTTTGCGCATCTCTCCATAGTAATCTTATATTTGTCGTGCAAATGCACCTCTGCCTATAAAGCCCACAAAACAAAAGTCATGTCGTGAGTATTCAACATAAATAGAGAAACTTTGAAAATAAATCAACTTACTTGGAAATTCGAGAGCAAACTGGCATCATACACCTCATCCGTTTTCTTCCCTTTAAGATATTCCTCATCAGTGGGAAAAAGAAGGTCACTCAACTTCTTTAAAAAGCTATCCGATTCCTTAAATGCTGAAACTCTAGAAGGGAACAAAACCGAAGTTAAGTCAGGCCTTGTTGATACGACCGTGGCATATTTCCCCTTGAGGTTGGCTTCAACAGGTTTTGCGAACTCGATATCGGAGGCTTTCCTTTTCCTTTTTGTCCTTAAAGGACTTGACTCTTAAGAAGAGACGAAAACTGGCTCCTCGACCCCGACCTCTTTCACCTTCGCCTTTGATGTCTCCGCCATTTTTTTCTTCTTGGCGTTAATAGCCTCTTGTTTCTTGCTTATAGCCTCCTTGTGAAGCCTCAACGCTTCCATTAGATCAGGCTTCATAAACTTCGCATTCGACATTGATTTGTCGGCAAAATGACGTTTAATGTCAGTTATAGGAGTTAAAAATCTCGTACCACAAAGTATCCTAAAACTTCTCCTAATCCAAGTATATGACACAAGGTCTTTTACAAAAGGGTATGGTGTCCGCAGCACATTCCACGTCGAATGAAGCCAAAAGGTGCTAGGCCTAAGATTACTTTCCTACGATAACACCGTCTAACTCTTTTCTTCGGTTGTAATCGCCAAAATACTGTTCGTACGATCGATAGGGTCGGAACACGGTAGCTTACTCTCCTCACTTACTAAATCTACAAAGGCTAACAAAGTTATTAAAACTAGGGAAAACTCGACACTATTCTGAACAATGTTAAATCAACACTCACTAGCTCGACTTTAGGTTGAATGACACCTATAACCCTCGTTCCCAAAAGGGCCATTAATTAGTGGACCCCTAGCGAAGAAGGAAGTGTCTTTCCATATTTGATTATTAGCGGTGAGGTCGGTAATGAGTGGAGCAGCTTTAGACCTTAGGTTCAATGAGAATCGACCTTTCTCGTTTACATGCTGCTTCAAATAATAATTATGCAGTAGTGGGCCTAATCCAAAACTCAGCTCCTTCTTGTCACGAAGAATAGTTAGAACCAAAAGAACCCTCCAACTATTTGGCATCAACTAGTCGAGGGCAATATCATAATACACCAACAACCGTCAAGCCAAAGAAGGAACCGAGAATCTAAACCCTTGTCGCAAGTTGTACTCGTAGAAGCACGTCCATCCTATAATTTCCTAGTCTGCTCGTTCGTGCTCTTTCGTTATACGTAGCTTAACGGATTTGAGGATCTCATACACCGTCATCTATAAACAATCCATGTCGTCATCTTCAAGCACACTCCCCGGGCTATCTTCGGGAAGAATACCCAGTGACCTACCCGAACAAGACGGCTCTTCGACATCTATGTTCTTTAGGAACTCGACCCGCTGTGCAACGACGCATACGACCCCCTTCTCTAACATGCCTTATTTATTTATCAAAATGACATTTGATGGGTGCACCACGGAAACCTATCGCTCGACATTCTTATTGTCGGAGTCGACTCCCCCTTCAACTTCACTTTCCAAGTCGTTAGAGGTCCAGCTAACGAATGGATTTGAAGTCATAGCCTCACTCGACATATCACCAAAAGCTGACAAATGCAGAAAATGCGAGAGTCAAGCACACACCAAGATCGAAAATCAAAACCTAGGGTTTCTGAAGTCAAAACCTAAGAAGACATGAAATTGGGTTAATCCAACAAGACCCCAGCTAATCTAGGTCGAGCGACTATCCAATTAAACGTCCTATAACGATATAACAAGCTTCTCACAAAACCTCATCCAGATATGTCTGATCCAATCACAGGCCAAGTGTTCAAAGCAAAATCGCGTAAAACAGAACGCAGACAGTATTTCGAAATAAATTCCCAAGATTAAGCATTACTAGTTCCCTACACATGCTTGAAAATAAATCGAACGAACAAAAAAGCAACACAAGACATCAATAGGATAGATTCAACCCATCACAATCAATTTTATTGGCTTTCCCTAAGGGACACAGAGGAAAGATGCATATTTTTGGGCAAAATCCTAACAGAAATAATCTTGATAGTTTCTTACACATAAATAACAATAAATCTCATATGAATAAACGATGAAAATAAGCGGGGAGAACTTTTGCGTACCGTCGAAAGAAATTTGAATAAGAATCATAGGGAAATAAACTGACTTTAGTGAAGATTTGTAGAAATCTTAGTTAGAAAGCAAGAGTTTTCTAAAGTGGCGAAGTTTTTCAGTTGGTAAGCAAAAGTTTTTTTTTTTTTTTTCGTTTTTGTTTTTGTAAAAACAAGAATGTAGAAGTAAAAAACTTAGTGGAGAAGTTTTGGTTAATAAACCAACACTTAACCACACATGCCACGTGTCACAACCAATATGGTTGCCTACTAACCAAAATAACTCTCTTGGTTAGTTCAAAATTCAAAATTTAACCTAGTGCACTAAAAACGAGACATTACGTCAGCTATAGGTAATTAAACTGCTTTAGTCCAATCGATTGGACTTTCCACTTTTTAGATGTACAAAACGTTCGATGGCGAGTAGTCGCAAAGATTGGTTAATTACCGCCTACTTGATTATTTATCAAATCCATGTTCGAATCAAGAAAAGATTGGGAATCAAACAACTGTGCGAAGAGATATTTCATCGAACTTACGCTCGATTCTATAAAGAATGATCTCCTAAAAGCGCCTTTCAAACTTGTACTTGATTCGACACCCTTTCGAATACACGCTAAAATCGACGAAAGTCATTCTCTAATTCAATGAATCCTTCTTTAGAGAGTGAGGGACAAACTGTGGTAGCCAAAAATGGCCTCTAGGCCCAACAGTTCGAAAGCCTAAGCTACTTAGTATAGGTCCGGTTTTGGCCCATCTAATATGGATCGACCGGAGAAAGCCTTAATTGGTTTCAGCTGACTCAGTCACTGATTTTAACAGAATCTGATGAAGATAACATCCAAATCAGTTTGAATAGGTCCATGATTCTATGATCCCACGAAATCTGACCAAATCTCCAACAACCCATGATCGATCTTGAAAAGCGGTCTATAAATACAACCTCTCGCCCACGAAGATGGGATTATACTTTGAAAAACTAGAACAAAGCTTTGACGTGTTGAAACTCTGAGAAAATACGAACTCTGGCCACCAGAATCTTTTCATTCAAATCACGATCGATTTTATATAAACGCTCAACCCAATCACACCTAATGCTAAGAAGATATTCCCCATTTTTACTCGTTTTATTTTATTTTCTCTGTTTTGTTTCCATCTTTTTGCAGGTTAAAAAGCACTCGACACGTCTAATTTGATAGGTTAGAACCAAATTGTTTGGGCCTAACTTGAATCCGACCCGATCCACATCAATTGTAGATCGACCATCTACGTCTACCTCTCACACAATTCATTCTCTGCCTCTCTCACACAAATCACACTCTCTGCCTCTCTTAACTTTAGACTCACATCTCAACTCACTCCCCGTATCTGTTTTCTAAGTTTATTGTCTTCCATCTCCACTGTCTTCATTTCACTTGGCAAATTAATTTGAGGTTTTTGTTCATGATTAAATTTTTTTTTTGAAAGAAAAAATAATTATCGGCACGTTCTTGTTTCTGTGATGGGAAAATGAAAGTGTTCCTGACTTGCTTTATCTCTGTCCATATCCACACTCTCTTCGATTTCTCATACGGAACCGAAACATTTGAAGAAGATGAATTTGTTTTTGTTGAAAACATTGAAGAATACTAATTAGAAACAACAATTTTGCAAAAAAAAAATAATAATAATAAAAAAAAATTATTAAGCGTTTCGCGGGTTGACCCGTTTAATTAAACGGGTTGTATTGTGTTTCAAGGGGTTGAAAACATGTCGTGTTGGGTTGAGGATAAATGGGTTGACCTGTTTAATTAAACGGGTGTGTCAACCCACGATCCCGTTTTTACAGACACGATCCCGTTTTTACAGACACGATCCCGTTTTTACAGGTCTAGTCAAAGGTTAAAACTAACAGTTGACCACTAACGGCAGAGGATGTTTGTACAATTTTGGGTAAACGTTGCTAATAGATGCAATTAAACCTAATTTTGAGGATGTTTGTGAAATTAACACGATAATAAAGTGAACTAAATTATTATCTACGGAAGATTTCACGAAACAATCCAGTTTGGTTTCAGCTTCTCTCTCGATTTCTCCTCCGCCGTTGCGGCACGACTGTTGCCGTCGAAACATGGCCGCTGCTTCTCTCCTCTCCGTCCCGGCTCATCCTCTCCTCCATCACTTCCGCCGTCACTACAAGTCTTCATCCCTTATCCCTGTCAGAGCCTCAAAAACCCCCAAATTCCTGACTCCACTCGTCCTATCGAACCCTAAACCTCTCCGCCTATCCTGTCGCGACACGTCACCATCTCTCTTCCCCATCAAAGCCTCCTCCACCACTTCTTCCTCAACTCTACCCCTCAAAACCCCCAAAATCTCAGAGACTCGGTCCCCTCTACTCACCGAGTCGACTCGTACCATCACCACAATACTATCAATCTCCGGAATCTGCCTCCAATTCGCTCTCTCTCGTCTCCCCACCAAGCAGTCCCTCCTCCAACCTGGTCTGCTCCGCTCGGCGGGGCCCCTCTTCTTTGCTGCGCTGCGCAACCGTCCCAGCGGAGTACTGAACACCCCACTGACAGTAGTCGCGGCAGGGCTGTCCAAGTGGCTGGACATATACAGCGGAGTCCTGATGGTTAGGGTTTTGCTCAGTTGGTTCCCCAACATCCCATGGGATAGGCAACCGCTTTCCGCTATTCGGGACCTCTGTGACCCTTACTTGAATCTGTTCCGGAACATAATTCCTCCGGTGTTCGATACCTTGGATGTCAGTCCGTTGTTAGCTTTTGCTGTCTTGGGGACACTCGGCTCCATACTCAATGGCAGTAGAGGGGGAGCATGATGGAAACCGCGTATTCGAGATACGCATGAAGAGTAAGGAATTTTGAGTTTCATAGTTATTGTTTTCGGGATTATATTGTTCTAAGTAGCTGTAATGTTGATATAATAGTTTGAATTGGATCACATATATTGAATTTTGGGATTTTGTTGGGATATAATCAATAATTTCATTGACTGAGATTATTTGTTTCATTTTTTTGGTATCCTATATAGATTTTACTTTTATGTGCATTATGGTTTTTGTCATTCAGTTGCTGAATATTGATACACATTGCATTATCTCTATATATTTTTGCAGTAACTATTTTAAGTATATACATATTATTATGCTATTTTTGTTTTGATGACTTTGTTGCTGTTTGTTTTTTTTTTTTTTTTTTACTTTTGGTCTAAATCATTAAGACCCTTTGACTTGTTTGTTTTTTGTGCGTAGATGTTTTCACTTATGAATTGGTTTTCATTTTATTACTATACCCTTAAAATATATCCTTCATTTTAGTAATAATATTATTATTTAGAAATGGATTTTAATATTATTTTAAATACATAATAATAATTTAATAATGTTATTCAAAATTAATTAATTAATTAATTTATATTTTATTTTAAAAAATAAAAGAAAAACTCGTCGATTCCTCCAGTGGAGGCCAAGAGGCCTGCTCTGGCAGCAACGATGGAGGCCGGCAGTCTCCTTCAAGGAGGCTGCCGGCCTCCGTCTTTGATTTTGGAGGAGGCCTCAGTTAAAACGAATGGCAGGAGGTTGGCCGGCCTCCTCCCGTCAAACATAGGGATGAGGCCTCTCTGGTCACGATTCATAGAGACGGAGGCGGCGGCGCCATGAGATTCAAGGTTAGGGTTAGGGTTAGGTTTGATGAAATTGAGGATTTTTTTTTTTTTTTTTTGTCAATGAGGTGTTTTTGTTATAATTTAATTATATGGGTTATTTTGGGAAATTTATGTTAGGGGTCGTTTGTTTTTTCCACTTAAAACTTAATGGGTCTGAATCATAAGTATTATGTTGTTTTGTTTGTTGTTTTAAGTGATCAAACAACTTAAAAATACCAAAAAACAACTTAAAATAAAAAGTAAAAAATCCTGACTTTTCACTTAATTGTAAATCACTGAATTGTATTAAATACAGTCCAAAATCTTTTCTTTCGATACTATCCTCCATGTATAACATATCTTCAATTTCATCATTATTATATATTGTATAGAAATCTTTATTTTAATATATTGCTTATTTAAAATAGTTTTAAAAATAAAAAAGAACCCTAATCACTTCTCATATTGGTGTTTAATATCAATACTTTATTATGATATTATAGTGATGTATTTATATATTATTTTTTTTAGAGTGTTTTGAGTGAGTTTTTTTACTGCCTTTTTTATTTTTTGAAAAAAAAAAAACAAACTTTTTCTTTTCTTAATAAAAATAAAGTTTGTTTGTAATCGAAGAAGAAGATCATGATCTTATGTGTTCATATATAATTATTATTTTTGGATTGTTTTTATTCTATATTATATGTTTAATTGTTTAACATGGATATAGATGTAAAATTATTTATTTTCAGACAATTTTATTTTAAAAAAATAAACGTGTTGACAGTACATTCAGATGTGAGAAGAAAAAAACAAACATGTCATTCAGGTTCAGATTTCAGTCACTATTCAGTCTTCGGTAAAATTCAGGACTATTCAGTCTTCAGACACCCTTTAATGTGTTAAGTATCACTTATTCAATAAGTGAAAAGTCAAAAATTCTAGCTTTTTTATTTTAGATGTTTTAAACTTAATTTAAGATTAAGTCGAAAAACAAACGGATAAAATCCACTTAATTTATGACTTGAGACTTAGGTGGTGAAAAACAAACGGCACCGTAGTTAATAACAGTAGTTGTTTGAAGATGTAATATTGGGAATGCATCCTTATAATATTAAAAGGTCGTCAAATTTTGGATATTGGAATGTCATTAACTTAATTACACCAAGATATTGTCCTAGTGGGGTGTAATCTAATCTAATCTAATCTAATCATGAGGACAGTACACTTCCTCACACTTGAACTGCATTCTATCATCAATTATTTTGTTTCCAACAGTCTTAACATTAGATTATGTGGATGAATGTTGTTTTGTTTATGAAACAGGATATACATAATCTAATTTGAAAAATTGTTGGGAACATTATAATAGATGGATGACAGAGCGCAATAAAGGCTGGCATAAGTGCGCCGTCCTTAAGATTAAGTTATGCCTTGTTGGGATAGTGTTTTGATACATATTGGGTTATATGGTGCTTTCCATTTTCAGGATCCAATGATCTCTTAATATTGTGTGAGAGCTCGCTCAACACACTGTCATCCAGGTCTTGTTAGAGGACAGTCCTCCTTTTGTAAGGCGGTTTTTGATGGCTGATAGTCCAGGGCATTTGTAATGCTATGTTTCGTTTAATAAAATTCCTTTTGTCGAAAAAAAAAAAAAAAAAAAAAAAAAACTGTCCTAAACAACAATAATTTAATATATTTTGGGTGGAGAGAACATTATACAAGATTAAGGGATTAGAAGTGATTGATATTACCCTTTTATGGTGGAAACTGGAAACTATTAATACTGCCATTAAATTTGCTGTAAAAATCAAAATAACTATCAAATTAAATCGGTTGTTAAAAGTTATTAAAATATTAACCGATAGAAATAAGCTATTAAAATAATATTTAATTTGCTCTACTAATGTCTATTTCGAATGTGGCATTGTGTTCCAATTATCATATTATCATGGGTCATTCTAATGACCAAAATGATAATTAAGCTTTTGTGAAAGCTATTGCATTGGAGAGGAAGGGACTTGGAACATTTGTGGAGCTGAGTTTTATTAATTTTATCAAGGCAGTGAAGGTGCTTTCTAGGACACTATTTGATTTAGTTTGATGGAGAGAGAGAGTGTGTATGTGACTCTGTGCACATGCCTGTGTGCATGTTTCAGAGAGAAAAACACTTCAAAAGTATCATGAATTTTCAGAGGCAATCAATCTTGGTTTCATGCTGAAAATCTAGTAGTGATAGTGGAAAATTGAGCTTTTAGGTTTTGAAAGCTTAACTCGCCTCAAGGACAATATGATTTTACATCTTGCAAGTTTTGCTAAAGGTGTCTTAAACTTAATGATGTTACAATTGAAGCAGTTTTGTTGGATGCTCAATTATTATTAGGGGCCGTTTGGTATGGGGTAATCCTTGCATGAAAATGGGAATCTGATAGCATTCCTATGTTTAGTAGCATGTTAGGGTTTTTTTTAAACTTGGGAAAGTGAATCCCATGGGAATCACATTACCCTCCAAGGGGGTAATGTGAAACCCATCCCAATAGGTGGGTTTCAGATTACCCTCCATTTGATTCCCATATGAGACCCACATTTAATTTAAGAAAAAAAACAAATTCTAACCTAGCTGACACCAGAATATTGTTCACTTCTCACATCTCTTCACCTTAGTAGAACTCGCCTTCCATCAAACTCGCCGCCCTCTCTCTCCGTTGAGGTATGCCATCTCTCCGATTGCTTTTAGTTTTTGTCTGATTGACTAATCTATATATATATATATATATATATATGTTAGACTGATTTGTGCTTGCTCTTGTCGTTTTGGGTGGTTTTTAATGTGGCTTTTGTGTGTGTTTTTTGGGTGTGCCTGGGGTCTTTCTTGGCCTCAGCAGATTTTCCGCTTGTATGCTGCTCTGCGGCTTTGTTGATTTTGAATAATACTCCAACTGTTCAATATATATACGTTTCATGTAATTTTTATTTTTATTTTTATGGATTTTGATGATGTGTGTGTTGAGTTTTTGTTGATCTTTTGATTTTTTTGAAGTAAAGATCTGAGCTTGACTGTTAGATTTGTTTGTTTTGTTGTGTATGTTTGTGGGTTCAACCATTTTTTCACAGATCTCAACCGGGTTTTTGATCAAGGTGAGTTAAGTGATACATGATTGTATATATGTGTATCTTTTTGTAAATTTTTCATTTTTAGTTATTTTGAGAATGAAAAGTTTGTGAATGATCACATCCCTTGTTGGGTATTCACCGAAACTGATGAGGTTGAAGAAAAGTTTGGTTGGTTTTCTGTTTAGGCTTTGATTCTGATTGTGTATATATGTGTATATTTTTGATCAAATTGCACACGTAACAGATAATTTGACTTGTTAGGTGAACAACTAGTGCCACTTTTTAATCTCAGAAGAGAGAAGAACTTGGCTAGATAATGAGACACTCTTAACAGAAGCTCGTCAATTGTATTGTCCCTCCTATACTAGAAATCCAGAATAGATGTTGACGATGACTTGCTATAGGCACGTTGCATGAAAACAGAGTATTGGCATTTTACATACATAGCTGGTTGAATTTATTAGGATGGTGGTATGTCAATTAATTTTGGGATCCAAGTCATATCACACATTTCTTCATCTCCATTTCTCACTTAGATAACATTTACTATTTCTCTCATTTGTGGGCTCCATCCATGTGCAAAGCCAACATGAAAACAAATGACTTATAAATTTTTTTAAATTTTTTATTTTATTTAATATGCATAACAGCATAAGTAGTCAAAGTCAGGATCACTATTACAATGTGAATACTTTTGACAAAATCTTTCTTTGGTACCAAGTTTGTAATGTCTAATGTATAGTCTTAGACAAAACTCAGATAAGTCCCATGATTGTAATGTTATAGGCCAAACAAATATATTAACAACTGATCAAATGAGCTCAATTAGCTCTGTTTTCGTTGTGCTCAATTAGCTCTGTTTTCCTAGCTTAGAGTTTGGCTTTGACATAGTATGTTTAGATTTTGGCTTTGATATAGTATGCTTAGAATTATGAAAAATCTTTGGTATTGATTAACCAATTACGGAAAATGAAAAGCGGACAATGGTATATTCAAACTCGGTTTCTTGCAACAAATATGAAGAATTCGAACTTGATTTCCTTGTCATTGTTAGAATGAGTTATATTTGAACTTTGGTAATTGACATATTTCTTGAATTAAGATGTAATTTTGAATTGCTATTATTATGTAAAGCTTGGAAACTTTGGGGACAACTTTAGAAAATTTGACACCCTTTTTCAATGGCGAAAAAACTTTTCGAAATGATATGATTATGTCTCATTTTGATGTATGATTTGTAATTTATTTTATTATTATTGTTATTATTGGTTTGTATCATAATGATATAATGTAATTTGTAATTTGTTTTTGTTTCTAATTTCAAAATTAATTTTTATAAGAGAGATCTAATTTTTTTTTTTAATGTAATTATGAAAAAAAAAATGATTATTAACAAATAAAATTCACTTAAAAGAAAAAAAAAAAAAAGGATTTTCATGTACAATCAAAAACAGTTATCTGGCATTCCTATAGGTTTTTTAGAAATTATATTACTGTGTTTAACTTTCTCATGAATCAGATTAATTTGATGTTTTTTTAAAATTTTTTTTTTTTAAAATAAGATTATTTTGATTTCATCGGACCAAACGGCCTCTTAGTAGTTTTAGGACACAAATAATATGAAAATTTGCTGCTATTGTCATTACATTAGGTGGAATATTTCTTTTATAGTTTTCAAATACTGAATTTCATATGTGACTGTGCAAGGGGGATATTTAGGTATTATTATTATTTTATACAAGAAAGCTCCCGATTTCTCACCAATTAAACCCAGCTTTTGCTTGGGCCTTTCAACCCAAGGTACATTTTGGACTGGTCTTCTAAATTTCTTGGTGAATTTCGAAGTTTTGATGGTAAAAGCAAAAAGAGAATCATCATGGAAATGATGGAAGGTGACAATTTTGCAACAGCACGTGAAGCGTAGTTGGTGTTGGTTTACTCACTTAGCAATTCAACTCTATCCATTTCATTACAAAATTTAATATTAGTTTTCCATGTGTACGTATAATGTTCACGAGTGGTTTCGTACTGAATCCCATTCTGAAGCTGCTGGTTGCTTTAATGAACGTCTTCTGCTATCATTTGCATCATGCAAAGCATGTTTGGTTATGGATGATGAGCTGAATATTTTACCAATTAATTTCATCTCACCCATGTTCCAGTGTCTCCTATACGTTTCTTGTTGACCATGGCGAAACGTTTCAAAGTGTTTTCTACTTGATATTTATCAGTATACGTTTCTATAGGTTTGAATGATTGATATTTATGAGTATACTTGATTCTTGATGCGTGGCTTACTGATATGCCTAAGTAACTTAGTTGCTGGAGCTATTGCTGCAGGGTAATCTTGAGTTATGAATAATAAATTATTTTTCAGTTCAATAATCTTCACATTGAATAAGGTAGACAAGTCTTGTTACTGGTAAGAGTTTTTCATTTTTACATGTCATTCATGTTATGGGAAAATGTTAATCTTCTATATGTCTGCATCATGCTCTCCTGAGTTCCAAATCTGCTGATTTACTATGAAGAAACGTTTTTCTTGAACTAGTTTATATGAACTTTTACCTTTGATAGACTGGAGGCACAAAATTTTATACTTCCACTTTAAACCAAATCCAGCTTCTGCATTTCTCTCTCTTTCTTTTTCTGATGAGAAAATAATAGTGCAGTTCTGCAATTTGGTTGCACCATTTCTTTGTTTGCTCTCATTGAATAAGCTGTAGTTTGTGGTATAGTTGCTGTCTCATTCTTGTCAGCTGTTTAAGTTGAAAAGAAAAAAAAAAAAACTATCTAGGCAAAGCATTTAGTTTTTATCTGTGCCATAATGATCAATTGATTTGGTGTTACTTATGGTTTTTTCCAATTTACTTTAGCGTGCATCGGTTAACGTTTTTTCATTTACTCTTTATCCAAAAAAGAAATTAAAATAAGGACTGTTTTTGGGTTATGTTTTCAAAATTTGCAGATGCTTTAATTTTGGTACCATATGCTGAAAGCAATATAATATTAGAGCTTCGTAGAATAACCGAAAATATCAAGTTTGCATTTTGTTTGACAATTATAGAACAATTTGGTTAAATAATTGGCCAAAGCAATTTTTCTATTGTGATTTTTTTTTTTTTTTTTTTTTATGGGATTTTCTAATTTAATTTGTAATTCTTTTCCTTTTATAATTTTTGTTTTACTTGATCTCCACCATCCATCTTTTGAGATAGATGTTCGAGATCCATTTTTTTTTTTTTAATACCTTTTCATTTTCTTAAATAGTAATTAAAAACAAAAAGATTTATTTAATATCCCCTATAAATTATGCACACTGATAGGTCATTATTTGTATATATTTTTGATTCTCATTCCCTCTGTCAATTGTTTATTTCTCAAGTCATTTAGGTATTTAATTTGTTTGTTTAAACATTTTCAACTTATTATTCCCAAGGTCTGTTTGGAGATTTTCAGAGGTCAAAAGGAGATTCTGGAATAGTTAAGGGACTTAATTGCAATTTTTAGCAAGCTGTTGTGCCTTACATAGCGGCACATACAATGGTTCACAACCAGAGGAAAACACTACCATGACAGCTGTCCAAAACGCTATGCAAATTACACTACGCTTAACAACTAGAGAAAACCGATGTGCAAGGCACAACGATTAGACAATCCTTCTCGAGGAAAGATTTCTGAAATCAATCCAACTCCTGATTCATATATATACATCAATATTCTAGGGTTTTGAGAAGAGAGTTGACATCACTATCCTAGACAACATACTCCTTCCATCAGAAACAAAACACATAACACAATTCTATCAAATAGAATAAATCAAAATACTAAATTCACAATATCACAATAAAACAAATATCCAAATAATGAAAAAGAAAAACAAATGAAAAGAAACTAAGGGAAAAGAGAAGCAAAAACATATCCTTCTACAGACTCAAGCTCGTATACGGTTTCTCAATCAGTCTCCATCCACTACAAGAAAAAATGTCTATTGGGACGAAACTCTATTGGGATGATTTTTCTCCGTCCCAATAGGAGCTTTATTGGGATGAAATATATTTCGTCCCAATATGCAGTCTATTGGGACGAAAAAAGTTCATCCCTAAAGGCGTGTTTGGCGCACCAAATTTTATTGAGATTGGGTTATTTTAGTCCCAATCCAGTGTTTGGCATTGTTTTGGACAAGGGATTACAAATCCCAGAAGCAAATTTAGTCCCATGATCATGGGACTAAATAAACCCAACACCTACCCCACCTCTATTTATACCGGGACTATTTCTCACTGTTTGCTCCCTCCATCAGCGGCCACTACAAGATGTCCACACTCCACATGCCTCCATCTTTCGTCGGCCGCCGCATCTCACATAGTATGGGTTTCACCGGCCGCCGCACCTCTCACCTCTCACTGTCAGTGTGATCTCCTCTCACTGATCTAGAATTTTTTTCCACCATTTTTGTAATAGAGAAATGAGAGAAATGAGAGAAAGAAATGTGAGGAAAGAGAATGGGAAGATTCAAATTTTCTCCTGGTAACAAAGAAAGAGAAAGAGAAGAGAAAAGATAAAGATGGAGATAGAGTTGATTGTTGGATTTGTGAATGAAAATTGTTGATCGGAGATTTGGATTTGTGTGAAAAAAATAGAAAGAAAGCAAAGGAGAAGAAGAAGAAGAGAAGAGAATATGTTGACCGTGGATGCGGGGGTTGGTGGAGTGGGTGGAAGTGATTGATTTTTATTTATTTTATTTTTAAGATAAAACTTTTATTTTATACAATCACATGCTTTATCTAAACATATGATTGGATTATTTTAGTCCAATCTCATATTTCTCCAAACACAGTATAATATTAATTTAGTCCAATCTAGTTCAGTCCAATCCAATCCCATCTAATTCTAGTCCCATCTCAATCCAATACAATCTCATGAAATAGTATAATCCAATCTTGTGCATCAAACGGGGCCCTAAAGGTCTTACTACATTGGACAAAATTTGTCCCAATAGACATTCTATTGGGACAATTTTTATCCAATGTGGTAAGACCTTTAGGGTCCGTTTGGTACGCGGGATTGGATTGAACTATTTCATGGGATTGGATTGGATTGGATTGAGATGAGACTGGGATTAGATGAGATTGGATTGGATTAGACCGGACTAACTTAATACTATGCTGTGTTTGGGAAAACATAGGATTGGACTGAATTAATACCATGTTTTGTTTGGTAAAATATGAGATTGGATTTAATATAATTTTTTTTTAAAGGAAAATCATTATTTCAAAAAATAATAATACTAAGTTAATTAAAATATCTTTTTAACTTCTTTCCTCTCTCCTCTCATCGGTCATCATCTCTCATCGAGAAACATCTCATCAGGCTTTCTTTCTACCTCTCTTCTCTGCTCCGTTGACTCACACTCATCACTCAGATTCCTCTCTTTCTCTCCTCTATTTCTCTCACCTGTTACCAGCTCTTTCTCTCAATCTCTTTTTCCTTCGCTTTCACTATTTTTATTTTTCAATTAAATTTGTTTCAGTTTTTGGTGGCAACGACAACGACGGTGCTGAGTGGTGGCATCAGCGGCAATGGTCTTGAAGATCTAGGTTTGGTTTTGATACGGATTTGTTTGTTGAATGATGATAATAAATCATTAAAAAAACTAAAAGAAATTTTTCTGTGTTTGTTTCATTTTCTTTGGTTTTTATTTTCTAGGTTTGTTTGATTTACTGGGTTTTGAAAAAATTGATTTTTTTTTTTTGGAAACTGATTAATGAGTGTATATTTGGATCTGAGATTGTTTTTTCTGGTTTTGTTTCGATCTGGGTTTATTTGTTGAATGATTGTTGGAGATGATGATGGGAGAAATAATGATAAATCATTAAAAAAAAAAAAAACAAAAAGAATTTTTTTTATCAAAAAAATAGTCCTGTACAACACCGGACTAATAAACCCACAGGACTAATAAACCCACCAAATAGCCGGGTTTATTACTCCGGCGTTTTACAGGACTAATTCACTAAAAAAGGGTCCCATCGGGTATGTAATCTCATTTCCAAAACAACACCAGACACCGGATTGAGACTAAAATAGTCCAATCCTAGTTCAATCCGGTGTGCCAAACATAGCCTTAGGGATGAACTTTTTTCGTCCCAATAGGACGTCTATTGGGACAAAATACATAATTTGTTCCAATAGACCGCCTATTAGGACAACCACCTTTAAGGTTTACCCTATTGTTAAGACAAGGACATGGTTTGACCATATTGGCTTTTGATCCCCCTAAAATGGAAATAATGTATAATATACCGTTTTTGACACACTTTTCATCCGGTCAATGTATTTTATGCCCTTTGACAGTAAATGGAAGGGCATTAACGTCATTGCCCATCTCTTTTCTATTTTTTATTTAAATTTAATAATAACAATAACAATAATAATAATAATAATAATAATAATAATAATAATAATAATAATATCACAATTCTTCTTCTCTTTCCAGTAGTGGTGGCCACGGTTCGGTTTCGGTTCGGTTTCGGTTTGAAACCGGCGGTTTCGGTTCCATGGCCACCCAAAACCGAAACCGTAACCGGAAAACTGGTTTGGTACACGGTTTCTAACCGGCGGTTTTACGGTTTCGGTTTAAAAACCGACGGTTTTGGATTCGGTTTCGGTTTTTTTAAAAAAAATTCAAAAAAATGCCACGTGTCAGTTTCTAATTAGTCGATTTAAAAAATTTTTTTTTTTTAAAAAAACCAGCGGTTTAACCACGGTTAAAACCGCCGGTTTTTGGCGGTTTTTGGAAGTACCCAAACCGAAACCGTAACCGGTTCAACCGGTTTCCGACCGGTTTTGAAACCGTCGGTTTCGGTTTCGATTTTGGGGCGGTTTTTGGAAGTACTGTTTCGGTTAAACCGCGGGCAAAACCGTCGGTTTAAAAACCTGAGGTTTTTCCCGCGGTTTAACTGAAACCATGGCCACCTCTACTCTCCGGTCCACGACCACATTCAATCGTCATCATCATTCTTCTCTCTGAAACCCTAGTCACCTAACCACCACCATCTTTGTCTCACACACCACCACCACCAGATACTCTTACTTTATCCAGACCACAACCATCTCTCTCATGCACACACCACCACCAAACAATCATCTCGTTCGAACCGGATCTGGGCTTGATTTAAAATCGCCGCCGATCGGCTATATCGGCTTGATCTCGAGGCGACCGGAGCCGTAGACGAATTCGATGCCTTGAGCTTGGCAGAGCTTGCCGATCAAGCCGCCGATCCAGCCGGTGCGACCGTAGATCAGAAACTTGAGAGGCTGCTCACCATTCGACACTGGAAACCCCATTTTTTTTCACTGACCGACTAAGTTTCTCCTCAGCTATCTTATTTTGTAATTTTTTTTGTTTTTAAATTCTTGGCATCTGGTTTGATTTGATTTGAATTGACTTCGGTTTTGAGAAATGTGGATGGTGCGATGAAGATTGAAGATGAATATTCTTGGCATCTTGTTCGGGTTCAGGTTCGGGTTCGGTAATATAATTCTGGGTTTAGGTTTGATGTTGATGATGAATTTCTATGATTTCAGGTTTAGGTTTGATGTTTAAATAATATGTACAGTGACCGGAATACACTTGTAATTTTCCCAGATGAGGCTTACGCACAAGTGCTATGCTCAAAGATGTTGATTGTGGGGCTCAAGTTCACGGTGTAGTCACTAAATGTGGATATGATTCTATTCCCTTTGTTGTCAATTCGCTTGTTGCTGTGTATGCGAAGTGCTATGATCTTGATAAAGCTAGGCAGTTATTTGACAGAATGGGTGAAAAAGAAGATGTTGTTTTATGGAATTCTGGTTCGGGTTCGGGTTTGATGTTGATAATAGAATTTAGGGTTTAGGGTTTGATGTTAATGATAGAATTCTGGGTTTAGAACTCGGGTTTGATGTGATTTTTTTTTTTTTTTTTGAAAGAATTCGGGTTTGATGTTGATGATGAAATTTTTTGTTTTTAAATTCTTTTATTTTTTATGAATTTTTTTTTAAAATTTTTTTGTTGGTCCGGTGGAGATGGGTGTTGGAGATGATGATCTTATTTTTTAAATTCTTTTTAATTTTATTGTTTTTAAATTCTTTTTTATTTTTGAATTTTTTTGCATTTTTTTTATAAAGAGATAAAAACAGATTTGTTTTTATATTTTTATATTTTAAATTTCTATTTTTAAAATTAAATAAAAATAAAATCTTTTTTTTATTTTATTTTTTTATTTTCTGTTTTTTAAATATGTTTTTATTTAGTTAATATTTCGAGGGTTAAATGGTAATTATATGAAGTTAACTGAAGGATAAAATGATCACTTTCTTTCCATTTAACAGTCAAAGGGGTATAAAATATATTGACCGGATGAAAAAAGTGTCAAAATTGATATATTATACATTCTTTTTATTTTAGGGGATTTAAAGGTCAATATAGTCAAACCATTTCCTAGTCTTAACAATAGGGTAAACCTCGAGGGATAATAATATCCTATTAAAAATTATAATAATTAATTAATTTTGTTGATCTTTAGGGACGGATTGTTTTCGTCCCAATAGGTTTTCTTTTTATTTAAAATTATAATAATTAATTAATTTTGTTGACTTTTAGAGACGAATTTTTTTAATCCCAATAAGAGGTCTATTATTTCTTCTCAATAAGTTTTTTTTTTTAATTATTTAAAATTGTAATAATTAATTAATTTTGTTAACATTTAGGGACGAATTGTTTTCATCCCAATAGGACGGTCTATTGGGACGAAATACATAATTTGTCCCAATAGACTGCCTATTAAGACAAATTATTTTCATCTTAATAGGTTTTCTTTTTATTTAAAATTATATCAATTAATTAATTTTGTTGAAAATTCTTGATTTTTTTTTTTTTTAAGTTTTTTCCTTAAAGATAGATTAATAATTAAATTACCATATAAATTAGAAAATAATGCAATATGGATCATCTTTTTAGTTCAAAGTGGTTCTCTATCGTGATGAATTCTGTTTCTTTTCAATTAGTTATTCATACGGATTAATAAATATTAGTCTTGAGAGGTTTTATATTATTTTTTTTTAAAAAGAACTGAACTGTCGAAACTGGAACCGAAACTGCTGGTTCCAAATCGAAAATCGAAACCGCTGGTTCCAAATCAAAAATCGAAACCACTGGTTTTGAATCGAGAATCGGAATCGAAATCGAAATCATATCTAATTCCAAGTATGACTAACGATTGACTCATTGATCTGACAATATATTATTTTAACAAAATAGTTTAATTAAATGTTATAAGAAATGTTTTTTAATATCAATTTGTTTATCATATAAAAATAAAATTTAAATTAGTGGAATTGATCTATAAATAAAATTTTGAATGAAAAATAATCAATAAAAATTTAATAACAAAAAGAGGTTATATATAAAAATTATGTACCCATTAATATATTCAAAGCAGCAGCAAGGTGGATAAGACTGGTTGGTGGGCGAGGGCATGGGTGAGTTGGGTTCAACACCTTCTGATAACACAAATTATTTGTGTTGGGCGTGGGTGGAGTGTCATTTGGAGGCAAAATACCATTATTATTATCATTTTTTTTTTTAATTGTCCCTATAGGATATCTAAAGTAATGGGACGAAATATTTCGTCCCTACAGGTTGTCTAAGGGGACAAACAAAAATCGTCCCTACAAGTAGTCTATTGAGACAAATAATTTCGTCCCTATACATTATCAATTGGGACGAACAAAAATCATCCCTATAGGTAGTTTTAAGGGACAAATTTCAATTTTTGTCCCAAAGAACCTATTGCGACCCACTTGAGGCGACATATTTTGGTAAAACTCATCCCTATAGACCTATTGGGACGATTTTTGGGCTATTGGGACGAAAAAAAATTCGTCCCAGTAGCCTTTTTTTTTTTTTTTTTTTTTTTTTTTTTTTTTTGTAGTGATCGTTGCTAAATTATCTAGTATTATCGCCATCCTGCGGTGCAGTGAAATCGGCTCCATCATGCTGCTGGCCTCATATTCCTGTATCCATCGCAGCATAACTTGTATCATACCAAGCAGAATAAAGGTCTATCACTAGGGTGGAGTGGACAATGGCTCTTCGGATCTCATTAACATAAATCTGCAGGGATCCCAGCCACGCATCAAAACTGTTTAGCTCCTTTTTCACCTCCTTTCTCATGTCGGCGAAACCAGTAGCATATAATCTACCCATTCAGGTCTTTGATGAGACGGTCTGGCACTTGCCTTGGGAGGAGGTCCAGGAACAAAATCTTCACCAAACTGCTGAGCCTGATCTGGTGGTACTACTGGTCCTGGTCGAGTAGATCATCTAAATCAAGTCGCATATCACCCCCATCGCCTGCCGGTCGCCACTTCCGAACATTGTAATCACTAAAGGTAGGTAGATTACATGTACTAGACAAAGTGTTCCAAGTGCCCAAAATCAACTAGATGCGTGGCTCAACCAAAGTAGCATTATCATCAGAATCGTCCCAATAGCCCCCCCCTTTTTTTTTGGTAGTGATCGTTGCTAATCACCTAGTATTATTGCCATCCCGCGGTGTTGTGAAATCGGCTCCATCATGCTGCTGGCCTTCTATTCCTGTATCCATCGTAGCATAACTTGTATCATACCAAGCAGAATAAAGGTCTATCACTAGGGTGGAGTGGACAATGGCTCTTCAGATCTCATTAACATAAATCTGCAGCGATCCCAGCCATGCATCAAAACTGTTTAGCTCATTTTTCACCTCCTTTCTCATGTTGGCGAAACCAGTAGCATATAATCTACCCACTCAGGTCTTTGTTGAGACGGTCTAGCACCTGCCTTGGGAGGAGGTCCAGGAACAAAATCTTCACCAAACTGCTGAGCCTGGTCTGGTGGTACTACTGGTCTGGTCGAGCAGATCATCTAAATCAAGTGGCATATCACCCCCATCGCCTACCGGTCGCCGCTTCCGAACATTGTAATCACCAAAGGTAGGTAGATTACATGTACTAGACAAAGTGTTCCAAGTCCCCAAAATCAACTAAATGCGTGGCTCAACCAAAGTAGCATTATCATCAGAATCATTAGGCACTAACCCAGCATCTGCACACATCCCCGTGATCAAACAAGGAAAGATCATGACAGACTTGTCTTGTCGACAACATCCGCAATCTCCTTCTAGATTAAGCAGCTGATATCAATATATATCCTTGTCTTTATCAAGAACAATAATTGGGACGCCTTCTTAAAGATATTAGAACAATGCATTGAAGGCTTCAACGATGCAGAAATAAATAGGTTACAGAAGGCCGTTTCTAAGTGATGATGCTTTCTCAACAATTTATTCCCATTCCATCCCACTGCTCCGTTCAAGCAAAGCTCGCTCCCAAGAACAAAGTTGTTCGGATATGTCACCTCCACATGCTCAACCAGTGGCAACTCAAAGTATGCGTTGATTTTTTTTTACAAAAACCACAACTAGAGTCCCTCTGACCAAGAGCACACCGCTCTCAGAAAATTCATCTTGCACCATATTAGTATAAAACTCGCGAACTAGGTTGATGTTAGCCAATGTTGGTTGCTGCACATACCTAATCCATTGTCTGGATGTAACCATTGCTGGGATATGAGTCCAACTTAAATCCTTTAAATCAATACCTCTCTCTAGTATATAGTTGCGCTATGTGAAATCTCTAATCCGTTCCCTAAATTTTGTGTTCCCTATTAAATGTTGCTCGACTGGTCATTTATCTCGTCTTTTGTTGATCATGTGGAGGTGACATATCTGAACAGGTTTTTTCTTGGGAGCAAGCTTCATTTGAACGGAGCAGTGGGATGGAATGAGAATAAATTGTTAAGGAAGCATCTGCACTTGGAGACGGCCTTCTGGAACCTATTTATTTCTGCATCATTGAAGCCTTCAGCACATGGTTTCAAGATCTTTAAGGAGATGTCCCACTTATTATACTTGATAAAGGGAGGGATTTATATTGATGTCGGTCGCTTAATCTGAAAGGAGATCGCGTGTGTTGTCAACAAGACAAGTCTACCATGATCTTTCCTTGTTTGATCACGGCGATGTGTGCAGATGCTGGGTTGGTCCCTAACAATCCTGATTATAGTGCTGCTTTGGTGGAGCTAGAGAGCTAGTTGATTTTGGGGACTTGGAACACTTTGGCTAGTACATGAAATCTACCTACCTTTGGTGATTACAATGTTCAAAATCGGCAATGGGCAGGCGATGAGGTGATATGCAGCTTGATTTAGATAATCTGCTCGACTATAACCAGCAGATTCTAGGACCAACAATATCGCAAGACTAAGCTCAGCAGTTTGGAGGAGATGTTGTTCCAAGACCTCCTCCCGATACAAGTGCTGGACCATCTTATTTGAGACCTGATTGGGTAGATTATATGTTACTCACGATGAAGAGCTATGTAGACATGGGTTTCGCCGACATGAGAAATGAGATGAAAGAGGAGTTGAACAGTTTTGATTCTCTGTTGGGATCGTTGTATATTTCTATCGATGAGATCCGGAGAGCAACTGTCCACTCCACCCCAATGATTGACCCTTATTCTGCTCAGTATGATACATGTTATGTTGTGATGGATACATGGATATAAGGCCAGCAGCATGATGGCGATGATATTTAGGTGATTGGCAGCCATGGAGATTGATCGAGACACTGCATATGGACCTGAGTCTATAGGAGTATATGTTTTTGCTTCCCTTTTGCCTTAGTTTTTTTCGTTTGTTTTTCTTTTTCTTTATTTGGATATTTGTTTTATTGTAATATTGAGAATTTGGTGTTTTGATTTATTCTATTTTATAGTTTTGTATGTGTGTTTTTGTGTTCGTATTACGTTTCCAAATCTTTACCCTTTTGTATTGCATTTCAATTTTAAACAGTGATGACAATGTTGGGTTTTGGTTTGGGGGTGTGTACATGTTTAGTGTATTTTTGAGTCTATATTTTCTAAGTCAAACTTTTCAATATTTTTTAGGGGTGTCTCTTTTTCCTGTGAATTTACCAAGATTGAGATACTTTTATGTGTGCCTTAGCGATGAGTATGCATTAATTATTGAGTTTAAACTAACGTCGTGCCACTTAGGTTGTTTTCTCTTCATTGAGTATTAAGCTTTATGACTAAGTGGATTAGTGCACAATCAATTGGTCTAGAATCACTATTAAAGGCTTGTGGGTAGTAGTGATGAGTTAGTGACTAAGAATGGTGTGACTAGAGGTCAACTTCGGTTGTAAATATCATTACATATAGTGGATTTAAGGACCATGTGTGGCTAGATGGATAGCCCGTGAGTTTTGCCTAGTTGGAGGGTTTCTCGCGTAAATCAATCCTTACGTTTTTATTGTTTTACGCACATTTATTGTTGTTTGTTTGATTGCTAATTTGAAGTAAAGTTGTTGAAATTGATTAAGTTGAAAAGTTGGTAATTAATCAATTAAAACCTATTCACCCCCCTATAGGTTAGTTTAGACACATTTAATATATTTTCAAGGGGTTTCGGTGGTTAATTCTTGTAAAACTTGTATCAAAGGGTTGCTCATTCAACAACTATTTTTTGTAATATTTTGTAACTGTTGCTTCAAATCTTTTTGTGTTTGCTTAATATTTTCTACCTCAATGTTTAGGTTTTTAACTAAAGTTCTAATTTCTAATTCTACTAGTTTAGGAGTTTTTAAGTCTATTAAATTGGTTAACTCTACGATTTCCTTTCTAATGGAAAACTTTTTGACTTGGTTATTAAAGTCGCTTAACAATTCTTTTATATAGTCTAAATTTTTTCTTAGGGTACTAACTTTACTATTTTAAAAAAAAATTAACTAAGTCTGTAATATTTTTATTAGTTTTATCTATGTTTTTTTTTCTAAACTTTGACCTAAATTTATTAATAAATCTACTATAAATTTATGTTGACTATTGCTTGTGTGAGGTATATGCCTCTACTGATTTTCTAGTGTTAAATGTTGCAATTCAGCTTGAAATTATTCTATAAATTTAGTTAGTTTTTTTTTTTTTTTTTTTTTTTTTTTTTTTTTTTTTGTTTTGACAATCATACTATATTCTAAAGAAACCAAGCGCAACAGAAACAACAACCTGACAAGGAGGGGACACAACTCCAAAAACAGCACCAAAAAAACCCCTAAAAAAAAAAAAAAAACAACAGGGAAACAAGGGACAACTCACAAACGAAATAGGGACCCAAACAAAGACAACAGAGACCATGGAAACACAACATCATGTCAGACACCACCTAAACACATCCCCATCACCCGCTGCACCATTTTTTGCCAATAAATCCATGAAGGAATTGGTGTCTCTAGAGCTATATTCAACACACGCAGGGCCCAACTTGCCTAGAAGGCTACGAATATCCATAATCAAATGTGAATGCTTCCAGTTTCCCAAGTCACTACTATTAATCCAAGAAACAGCCACCTTGGAGTCACTCTCAAAAATAATTCTTTTGCCTTCCAGCTCCGGTCTAGAGGCAGAGAGATGACAAGCTCTAGCAATATCGAGAATCTCAGCAGAAATGATATCTTGGGTACTGACATAATCTGGGAAAACACACAAGACTTTTCCTTTGTTATCTCGTAGCATCCCCCCTATACTAGCTTGACCTGGAGATCCCCTAGCTGAACCGTCCATATTGAACTTCAATATTTCTAGCGCTGGAGTGATCCACTCCTTCATCTTTGGATGCTTCACTTTAGTAATATCAGTGCATCTCTTAGCATTATTCAAGAGCAAAAAGGTAATGGGATTTGTAGAGCCCTTACCAAGATACTTGAACCACCAAGCAACACAAAACCTCACCATATCCTAGGCTTGAACAGTAGAGACCTTTGCCTCTTTGAACACCTTCTCATTTCTTGATTCCCATATGGTCCAAGCCACAACAAAAAACAAAGAACACTAGGCTCTTTTTCGATTTCTTATTAGGACATAGGTCGACCCAGCCATTCCACCAAACCATTAAGGAATATGAGAAGCAAGAACTTACATTCCACCACTTCAAATAGCTAGTCTAGAGGTTCCACTACCACTTGCAATTAAGAAAGAGATGGTTAATAGACTCATCAAACTTACCACACAAAGGACATTCCAGATTACTCACAACCAGCAAATCAAAACACTTCAAAATCTCCCTCACCAACACTCTACCATGCAAAAGATTCCAAACAAAAATTTCAACCTTCGGAGGACAAATGCTTTGCCAAATACTTTTGAAGATCGAAGTAGCACTTGTAAGCCTTACTTCAAGACTTTTCCAAAAAGACTTAATGAAAAATTGGCCATCTGAGCAAAGAGACCAGCCAATGGTGTCCGGAATAAACTCCCAAATTTAATACTGTGAAGGTACTTCTTGAATGAATCTCATTGATCAAGCTCCCAATTAAAGCAAGGCCTTTTTAGAGCAATGTCCCAAATCCAACTACTGCCCTCATAAGCACCAAAGTCCCTTACACATCCAACCTTATTTCTTGTAAGGGAATATATCCTTGGGAAGGCCTCTTTCAGTTGCACTCCTTCCACCAAAATATCATTCCATAACCTTACTCTATCACTTCTGCCCACAATCACCTGCAAACCATCATCCAGATCCTTAGCAGACTTCAACCCTTGCTCTAGTAAACCACTAACAGCCTTAATGAAGTAAGAGTTGGAAGAACCAACATTCCAATTCCACTTCAAAGAGTTCAACAGGACATCGTACTTAGCACAAATTACACTTTTCCAAAGGGATGATTCTTCCTTCCCAAATCTCTAAGCCCATTTTGCTAGAAGACCTTTATTTTTTCCTATAATAGAGCCAATACCAAGACCACTATTGTTTTTACTTTTACACATTGTCTCCTACTTAATAGAGTGCAACTTCCTCTTTTCATGACCATCACCCTAGAAAAAACTTCGTTAAAGCATTTCAATCTTTTGTGCAACACAGATCGGGATTTTGAAAACGGATATAAAGTAGATCGGAATACTGGACATAATAGCCTTAATGAGCACTAATCTACCACCCTTGTTTAGAAACAATCTCTTCTACAGAGCCATCCGATTTTCAATACACCTAACTAAGTCATTCCAGAACAATTTTGAACAAAGACGTCCCTCAAGAGGAAGCCCCAAATACGAAATTTGGAAAGTACCTTTAGCACACTTAAAGATTGCTGCATAATTCACCTTCTTTTCCAATTTGCACCACACAAGATTCATAAGCTCGAAGCCACCTTATAACATCTCAAGATTCTTCTAACATTTAAAAAATAGTCCTTACTCGGATGGAGGAATAGAATTGTATCATTTGGAAATTGCAAGTGCAATGCTTGAACTGCATCTATACCAAAAGAAACGCCTTTAATCAAATCCAAGGCCTCCGATTTCTTTAATAAGGCACTTAAACCCTCCACTGCAATATTGAATAAAAAGGGAGATAAGGGATCCCCCTGTCGATGACCCTTTTCCATCCCAAATTGTCTTGTAGGACTACCGCTCACCAAGACGAAAAGCATTGGAGAAGAAATACAATTCTTAATCCACTGTCTCATAAATCCATCCAAAACCCACTTAAAATATTATAAAAAAAGGTGTGATCCAAACTATCATACGCCTTTTCAAAATCCAGCTTCACCATTATTCCCTCTCTCCCTCTCTCTCTCTCTCTCTCTCTCCCCCCTTCCACTTTACTCTTTTTCCAATGGTGGATGATTTCGTCAGCAATGATGAAGTTATCAAGGATATGTCGGTTTCTGACAAAAGCCATTTGGGATTCTCCCACCACCATCTCTATGACCCTTCTTATTTGATTAGCCAAGACCTTAGCCAGGATTTTGTATAAGGATCCCACCAAACCTATAGGTCTAAAGTCTTTCATTGTCTTTGGATTGACACATTTGGGGATTAGAACAATAAAAGACCTATTTAATTCCTTGACGACCGTACCGCTACTATAGAAGTCATACATAAACTTCATGAAATCACCACTGATAACTGACCAATTTTCCTTTATGAGGCTAAGATTGAAACCATCCGGCCCCGACGCTTTATTACCGTCACAACTAGACAAAGCCGCCCACACCTCATCTAAACTGAAATTCTCCTCCAAAGACTCTCTTTCCACTATCAAAAGTTTCTTCAAAGGTAAACCATTAACCTTAGGCCAACACCGTAGAACATTCCTATAATGGTTCTCAAAAAAATTAGCCACCCCGCTGCTAACCTCGTTCGATTTCGATTTAATCAGCCTATATAAAGTGATATTATCAATAAAATTTTGTCTACGATGACCACTAGCCATACAATGGAAGAAATGAGTGTTTCAATCCCCTTCTAGAAGCCATTTCACCCTCGAAGTTTATCTCCAATGTTGTTCCTCATGCCTTATGGCTTTCCATAGATCAGAAATAGCTTCCAACCTTTCCTAACTCAAAGCATCCGATCAGCCATTACTATCAACTCTTTCATCTGTTTTAAGCAATCTATCCTCTAGCTCATTTGTTGTGGCCCCGATCTTTAACCTTAGCTATTGCCCATTTATTAATTTTGCCACGATGACAAAGCTGTCAAGGATATGTCGGTGTCTGACAAAAGCCATTTGGGATTCTCCCACCACCGTCTCTATGACCTTTCTCATGCGATTAGCTAAGACCTTAGCCAGGATTTTGTATAAGGATCCCACCAAACTGATAGGTCTAAAGTCTTTAATTATTTTTGGATTGACGCATTTTGGGATTAGAACAATAAAGACCTATTTAATTCCTTGACGATCGTACCATTACTATGGAAGTCATCCATAAACTTCATGAAATCACCATTGATAACTGACCAATTTTCCTTTATGAGGCTAGGATTGAAACCATCCGGCCCCGACGGTTTATTACCATCACAACTAGACAAAGCCACCCACACCTTCTCTAAACTGAAATTCTCCTCCAAAGACTCTCTTTCCACTATTGAAAGTTTCTTCAAAGGTAAACCATTAACCTTAGGCCAACACTGTAGAGCATTCTTATAATGGTTCTCAAAAAAATTAGCCACTTGACTGCTAACCTCGTCCGGTTTCGATTTAATCAGCCCATCAAAAGAGATATTATCAATAATATTGTTTCTACGATGACTACTAGCCACACAATGGAAGAAACGAGTGTTTTGATCCTTTTCTAGAAGCCATTTCACCCTCGAAGTTTGTCTCCAATGTTGTTCCTCATGCCTTATGGCTTTCCATAGATTAGAAAGAGCCTCCAACCTCTCTTAACTCAAAGCATCTGATCATCCATTACTATCAACTCTTTCATCTATTTTAATCAATCTATCCTCTAGCTTCTTTGTTGTGGCCCGATCTTTAACCTTAGCTACTGCCCATTTCTTAATTTTGCCTCTGGCTACTCTCAGCTTTGTATGTAGAATAACACTACTAGTCCTATTAACTTTCCTACCAACCCAGTCCTTTTTAATCTCCTCCATCAGGACTTTATCTTCCAACAAAATGTTATTGAACCTAAAAGGGCTAGGGCCCCAATTTACCTTTGAAACTCCCAAAGTGATGGTGCAATGATCGGAGATGGTTCTTGGTAGTCTAACTTGCTCCAAATCAGTGAACCAAGACAACATGATAGGAGAAACTAGAAACCTATCCAACCTCATCCAATATCCTCCAATTCTATTATTCGACCAGGTTAAAGCACCCCCACGCAATGGGATATCAACTACCTTTGCCTGTTGGATAAAATTGTAGAAGTTTTGTTTTCTTAAAGCTTGAGATTTCCAAATCTAGATACTATAGTCTTTTGAAATTCATATATAAGGTAAGATTCTTCTATATCTTTGTAGCTTAATATCTATTAAGTTTTAACGAGTTATGCCGATTATTGTATGGGGGAGCTTCAAAAGATCTAAAGGAACCTTTCTACACTAAGTAGCCATTGAATTATCATTGTATGATTAGGTTTTGTTGGCACATAATATATTTATTATTTCAATTATGTATGCATTATGTATATATGTGCTGAGTTATTTATTCTTGAATGCAGGCCGTCTTTAAAAAAAAAAATAGAACTTAGTGAATCCATTTGACATGCTTCTGGAGATCCTATAGAGTCCTGGCTTAATGCTTTACTCTGCTTCGATGTTATGAATTCCATACCTAATGTCAGTATGTTTGGATTTAATTGTTCATGATTGCAGAAGTTAGCTTTTATTGATTCTCTCACTTATAAAAGCATCTTGATTACCTTTATTGATTTCTCTTGTATTTCAAAACTAGGTTACCTCTACCCAATGAATGTGATCTCTACTATGTTAATCGGGATACATTTTTCTACTACCACAAAGATAGTGAGTTATTTTTGCAGGTAATTTTATTCTAACATTAACTTGGAGCTTATATGCCTTGCTATTTGCAGCGGATGATGGCACTGTATGTTTCTTCTCACTACAAAAATTCTCCCAATGATCTACAATTAATGGCTGATGCTTCGGCCCACCATTTGCTTGTTTTACTTGGTAAATTAAATTTCCCTCAAGTACTTTTTTTATTAACCTATATAGCGTGAAATTCTTACACTTAATTACCTATATGCATGCAGGCCTTGTTGATGAGTAAAAAAATCAACTTCCTGATTGTGAAAATGAAGAATCGAGATTGATAAAGATGAACATAATTGTTAGAGATAAATGATAATGTGTTGATGTTTGATAAAAGGTCTAAAAGAGCAGAAGAAATTATAGAGAATCATAAAACTCCATTAAAGACTTTCTTGAGCTCAAGAGAGTTTCTTCATTTCATTTTTTGGAAATTATCAAATTTATTACATAGAATACACGTGATCCATTATATACATCAACTTGGCTTAATTCTGAAGCTAACTAACTTCTAACAGAATTCTTGAAAATCAGGATGTAAATTAAGGAGATGCTGACACCTTAGCATTGTAACTAACTTGATCATCAGCTTGCAATTGTCTAACCACCAAGGTTGACTTTCTTTCTATCTAGCTTGACCGTTGCTTTGCTTCTCTAGTGAAGACCTTAACGTTCCTTTTATTAGTTACACAGGCTGCTAGACTAGTGTAAGGATGTGAGCAACTATGAACACGATCAAGGTATTCATTAGTAGGTCTTCTTTTGTCTAGTATACATTGTACATATTGCACATTATTAGTAGTTACTCTCACATCCCCCCTCAAGCTGAATTGGGGAGAGGAAACCAAATTCAGCTTGGAACATAGAAAGTGAAACTTCTTAGCCGGCAGTGCCTTGGTTAGAACATCAACAACTTGTTAGTCAGTTGGAACATAATGTGGTTCAACTATTCCAGCAGTAACCTTTTCCTTGATAAAGTGGATATCAATATCAATATGCTTGGTTTTGGAGTTAAAGACAGGATTCTGAGCAAGCATATTGGCACCCATATTATCATACCATATGACAGTAGGTGAAGGAACTTTTAAACCCAGCTCACTAAACAATGATTGATATCATAAGATTTTAGTTGTAATATAAGCCATAGATCTGTACTCAACTTCGATGATCGATCTCGCCACAACTTGTTGTTTTCTCGAACTCCAGGCAATAAGATTTCCATCCAAAAGACATAATTTCCACTGGTAGACCATCGGTCATCAAGGCAACTTGGCCAGTCAACATCAGCATAAGCTTCCAACGTCAGATTAGAAAAAGGCCTGAACCAAAGACCCTTATGAAAAGTGCCTCTTAAATACCTTAAGACTCGTTTGCATGCTTGCTAGTGAACTTGAGTTGGAGAAACAAGGAATTGGTTGAGTTTGTTGACACTAAAGGAGAGGTCTGGCCGAGTGTAACATAGGTATTGTAGAGCACCAATGGTGTTTCGATAAGATGTAGGATTTTCAAAAAGAGATCCTTCTAGTTTAGTAAGCATTGAACTAGAACTGAGTGAAGTGGCATAAGGCTTTAAATCAAACATGTTTGTTTTCTTCAGTAAGTCAACAATATATTTTGACTGAGTGAGGTACAAACCACTCAAGTCACGAAAGGCCTCAAAGCTAAGAAAATAGCTAACTGAACCAAGAGTTTTAAGAGCAAAACTGGTGTGGAGTTGAGAGATAGTTTTATGAATAAGAACTAAATTGTTACTTGAGATTAGACGCTTAATAAACAATGAAGTGTCAGATGTTGAACTCTTGAAACCCTATTGAAGTAGAGCTGACCGTAGCTTGTTGAACCAAGACATGGGATCCTATTTTAGGCCATACAAGGCCTTCCTCAATCTACAAACATATGAAGGAAATTGATGACTAACAAAGCCTTCAAGTTGTCTCATGAACACTTGTTCTTGCAAATCCCCATTCAAGAATGTATTGTTGACATCCACTTGTTGGATATCCCATTTGCAATGCACAGCCAAGGCAAAAATAACTCTAATAGTAGATGTCTTAACTACTGGACTAAAAGTATCAAAGTAGTAAAGTCTTGGAGTTTGATTAAATCCCTTGGCAAGAAGTTTTGCTTTGTGCTTTAATATAGAACCATCAGGGTTGAATTTGGTTTGAAAAAACCCATTTACTCCCACCTATATTCATGCTAGAATTTTCAGGTACCAAAGACCATGTGTTGTTATGTTCAAGAGCCTGAAATTCATCATTCATGGCAGCATACCATTTTGGATCAGCCATGGTAGCCTTGACTGATCTAGGCTCAACCTAAGATAAGAAAGATGATGGAATATCGCATTCTGACAAGAAAACACTTGGTCTTAATGAGCCAGTCTTGCTCTTGGTAACTATAGGATGAGCATTTACCATATGAGCAACATCTGATTGTGACAAGTCAGTTGAGTTTAAAGGTTGTATCTGATTATCAAGAACTGAAGGAAGCAAAGTTGTAGGTGAGGACTGACCTTGTAGCTCTGCTGTGAATTGAGGACCACGTGACTGTGAAGAACTTGTAGAGTCATAGGTTTGCATTTGTGATCTAAAGATATGTGATAAAGCAAATCTCTGAAACAGACTTGACAAGGGATTTGCAGGGCGTAAAGTAGTATTAGTAGACATAGGTACAGGTAAGTGAGGGTTGAACATGTCCTTATATGGAAAATCATTTTCATTAAACAGCACATGCCTTGAAATGAACACCTTCCCGGAAGAGCTAAGACATTTGTATACTTTATGATGTAGACTATAAACACACTTGCTTGAGTGAAAATCCAACTTATGTTTGGAGTAGTCTCGAAGATAGGGAAAATAAAAGGAACCAAAAACCTTTAGATAGTTGTAATTCGGCTTCTTTTGAAACAATTTCTCATAAGGTGATATAAAACTGAAATAGTTGTAAGGAGGTTATTTATCAATATCACAACTGTTGAAAAGACCTCATGCTAGAACTAAAGTGGAAAACTAGCATGTGCAAGCAATGTTAGTCCTATTTCGACCATAGCTTTATATTTTCTCTTAGGGATTCCATTTTGCTGATGAGTATAAGGGCAAGAGAACCGAAAAAGAACACCATTTTTAGCTAGATAAGAAATGATGGGCTGGTATTCACCCCCTATATCAGCCTGAAAACACTTTATCTTCCTATCAAGTTGAAGCTCAATTAATTTTTTAAACCCAACAAAAACATGAAAAGCATCTGATTTCAACTTGAGAGGAAAAATCCAAGAAAAATGTGTGTTAACCGAAATTTATCAACGAGGTGATTTACAATTAAAGACTTTAATTGACCACGATCAAGATTGACCACGGTCGGAGGGGTATCACACAGTTCGATACCTATGATTTCCAGTAAGCATAATTCAATATAGGTGATGGTTAAAAACAATAAGACAATCAATTGTATTATATTATGAAGGAGAGGAATACAATTAATTGCTTTGCATAACATAAATATAATCTTTAACAATATTCTCCACCAGTCACTGTAGGCAAAGTCTGACATAGTCGGTGGTGGAGATCTCGTGTATGTCGATAAGTAGAAAAAAGTTGTGTCTTTAGGGTTTTGAAAGAATCGATCCCTTCATAGTTGAGTATAATGTCATATATATAGGTCTAATTACTTGCCCTGCACTCTTATAACTTCGGTCTAGGGTTTCAGCAATTATAGGGCTTTCCTTGGCCATAAGCGAAGATATCGTGTGGAATCCAATCCCTAAAATCAAATGATTCTTCCTCGGGTAGATTCTAGCAGAAATTGCTTTAAAATAGGGTTCTTAATTGGCGGGAATGAGTCCCCTTCTTTAATGACAAAAATGATGGCGTTTTAATGTTCTTCTATGTAACTTTAAACATTGGCGACATTTTTACCTGTTACTTGGATTGTTTGGCGAGCTAGTTCTTTGCGGTGTCAGGGTATCCTGACGCCCTTTTTCCTGCTGTATCATAATTTCTACTTGTTCCCTGGTTATCCCGGTTTCGAGACACCGGTTAATGCTGTGGCGAGGTATCGGGATGACATGGTGGCGGAGTTCCTGATCTATGTAGAAGCGGGATACTCGGTCCACACAGAGGCGGGATACCTAGCCCACATGGGAGCGGGATATTAGGATGGTGTAGCGTGGTTTGTAGGATTTTCATGCTTCTGATCTTGCCTTGGCTTTCTCTGGGTATACATCATTTTGTATATATGTTTTCGGCTTGGGGACACATCAGCAATTTGTACAACAAGCACGTGAGAATAGGTCTAAATCACACGTTCGAAATGGTTAATGGAGGGAGTATTGACCGTTACGCCACATCAGCAGAAGTCAATTAAATATGCTCGCCAGATAAGTCAGCTTGTAGCCAAAGACCATGTTCGCCATAACTCCTACTCGCCCCGAAACAGACAAAGTATTCGCCATAGGCCTTGCTTGCTAAAACTTTACTCGGCCAATAGAAGCAAGTTGCTTTATTACCAATGTGTGAATCCCATAAAATGAGGACTCTTAGACTCAGATCCCAGTGGGGAAATATCTTTATTTCCTCTCGAGACAAAGGAAGTCCAAATAGGAAAGGACTCAGGACTCCTGAGAAACAAGACGTTTAGCTAAAAACGAATCCTAATCAGCCAACAAAAGCTGAAATCCTAAAGAGAATTTGTTTGGGAATCCACCATCTACACGGCAAATAGAACAAAGAACCCTAGTTCGCTTATTATAAATAGAACCATGTAACCTACGGAAAAGGGGGTTTTTTTTTTCTAGTGTGTTGAGAGCTATTATAAGAGAAAAGAAATTAATACCAAAGTGTAACCTAAAAGAGATCATAATGTTATTTTTCCTACCCTCAAGGGGCCCCGTGGTTTTTTCCCGTCTTTAGGGTTTTTCCACGTAAACCCAATGTTCTTGCATGCTTTATTTACATTGTTATAACTTAATTGTGAGACGCGTGGCAAATCCAAAAATCACTGTCAACAATTGGCGCTAGAAGAAGAGGGGGTGAACATAAAAAACTTCGAGGAACCCTTAAACAGACACAGCAGACATGAACAACGCCATCAGCAAAGATGGAAATTCCCTTGGCAAAAAGTCGCACCAGGATCCCGGAGCCGCTGAACCCGCAAGTGATGAGACCGGAATTATAAGGGGCGAAACATTGATAACAGGGGAACATTCAATGATGCCAGAGGATAGAACAATAGCGGATCCAGGAACCCTACGACACTTCCAAACCGCTTTGGCGAATCTAGTCAGCGAGGCCAATAAGCTGGGACTCGCATTCCCCATCGGCTTGGAATTCCTTCTCCATACGACCTGACGGCAAGCACACAAAAGAACCATCTGCCAGGAAGGTTGCGGTAAGAAGTTCATATTTCCACCCCAGATGTCAAAACAAAAGTATCTACTGAGGAAACTCCCAGAAACCGTCTCGAAAATCTTAGAGAAAAAATTCAAGTGCAAATGAGAGGCTTGCTGAGCTAAAGGGAGTCACCAGAAAGACGAGTCTATGGTCAGACACATGGAATAGCCGTCTTTATAGCACACACCTAAAGGCTTACCGGAGGTATCGATCTATTTTGTCAGAAGAAAAAAGTCCTTACCCAAGAAAGAGCCTGCAGTCCAAAAGGGGGAGACAGAGAAGATCCGAAAGTATAGACGATCAGAAATCCGGAGGAAGCAAGGATAACCAGAAGAATGACTACCGAAAGATGACTATTAAGAGCTAGTTCGGCCCAGGAGAACCCACGGATCACCGAACTATCACACTCCAAGAATTGTCAAAAAAGGTCTCAGCAATGGCTCAGAGATATGAACACAACACTTCGTCCGATGAAGAATCAGACAACCCTTTCGTTGAACAGATCACCCATACCCAGTTCCCAGAGAGATTCAAGATGACAACCAATGAGCAATATAAAGAAACCAGAGACCCAAAAGAGCATATCAGGCGATTCCGCAACATCATGGTATAATACGCATCCAATGAAGGACTCATATGTCTAACCTTCCTACAAACCTTCGGAGACCTCGCATCTAAATGGTTTGGGAGACTTCCACCCAGAAGCATCAACAGCTTCTTAGGTTTCAACAAGGCGTTCATCAGATAATTCATGGGTAGCGTACAAAGAAGGAAGTCACTCGCCCATCTCTTAAATCTAAGACAAGATAAAAACGAGTCACTAAAAAAGTATCTGACGAGATTCGGTAAGGAAGTTGCTCAGATTGAAGATGCAAGCGATGTAGCTGTCATAGCCGCTTTCACTAACGGGTTACAAAGCGGACGATTATCTTTCGACTTATGTAGAGATCGACCAAAAACCTATGATGAAATGATGGACATAGCCGACGATTACGCCTTGGCTGAGGAAGAAGAGGTAGCACAAGGGGGCAGCTACATACATGGACATAAACCTGATTTCAAATCTGAATCTAAAGGCGAAAAAATGAAGACACAATCGCGCGGCTACCAAAGAAACGAGGGAAGTTAGAAAGATCGTCTCAGGGAAAACTGAGGGGGCAATCGAAACAGTGGTTTCCGAAGTAAGTACAATAGCTACACTCCTTTAACAAGCAACCAAGAGGAAATACTCCCGGTAGTAGTGGATAAGGGGCTCACCAAATATCCCAGGTAACAATCCGCCAATGCCAGGAGGGACACGACAAAATATTTCCGTTTTCACAAAGATCATGGTCATGACACTTCTAAATGTTTCCAATTAAAGGATCACATAGAGAGCCTAATTAGAGACGAACATCGAAAAGATTTCACCTTAAGAGGAGACAAGCATGGGGGTCGCCAAGACGGCCGGGGAGGCGGACAAGACAGAAAAAGTCCGAGGAAGAGTAGCTCGGGTGCCGCCAAAAACATTGTAGGGTGGACCACACACTAGTCACAACAACATGGAAAGAGTGTTTGAAGTCCGAGAAGTGATGAATGAAAGCAGAAATATGGAAGTAAACTTATATAGTGAGAACCCAAGAGAAGTAAAGAAGGATGACACCCGATAGTCTTCACCGCCGTCGACGCAGAAGGAATCGATGCAAAACCAAATGATGAAATTGTTGTGGGAATCCAAATAGCTCATAGAGATGTATTGCGGGTAATGATAGACAATGGCAGCTCGGCTGACATCTTGAGCGCAAGAGTATATGACGAACTACGGCTTGATAGAAAAGACCTGGAACCATTCCACATGCCACTTAAGGGATTTGTAGGCGCATAAATAAGATCGTTGGGAACCGTGAAGCTACCAGTAAGGTTCGACACCGCACCTTACCGGAGAACAATACTGTTGGATTTTGTAGTAGTCGATATTTACAACTGGCAATACAGTACATTAATCGGCCGACCATTCCTAAACAAAGCTCGAGCAGTCACATCAACATACGTATTGAAAATAAAATTTCCAACCGAATTTGGAATCGGGGAGCTGAGGGGTTCATAGGAAATGGCTCGCTGGGCTAACTTATCAGTTTTCAAAGACAAAGTAGGGCCAGAAACTTTGAGCATGTTTGAACTCGATCAGGTCAAGAAAGAAGTGCTCGAAAGTTTTGAGGTCGACCCAAGAGACAAGACAAATGGGGAGAAAGAGGAATCAACTGAAACCATCATCCTGGACGAAAAGAAGCCCGACAGAACCGTTAAGGTTGGAGCGGAATTGGTTGAACAGGTTAAGACAGACATAATAAAATTGCTAAGGGAATATAAGGATGTCTTTGCCGGGAATCACGAAGATATGCCTGTGATCAACACGAATGTTATCTATCATTATTTGGCAATAGATGACAAAGTCAAACCAGTGATACAGAAAAGGCGAAGCTTCAACCCAGAAAAAAGTGCAGCCATAAGGGAAGAAGTAGCAAAGTTGCTTGCAGCAGGGTCAATCAGAGAGGTTAAATACCCAGAATGGGTGGCCAACGTTGTACTGGTGAAAAAGAAGAATAACTAATGGAGAATGTGTGTGGATTTCACTGACCTAAACAAAGCCTGTCCTCAAGACAGTTTCCCATTACCAAGAATCGACCAGCTGGTCGACGCAACTGTCGGGCATGAACTCTTGAGTTTCATGGATGCATATTCAGGGTACAATCAAATCAAGATGCACGAACCTGATGAAGACAAAACAACATTCACAACCGATCAGAGGTTGTATTGCTACAAAGTCATGCCATTTGGCTTGAAGAATGCGGGGGCAACGTATCAACGGTTGGTAAATAAAATGTTCGCCAGACGGATAGGAAGAAATATGGAGGTATACGTCGATGAAATGCTGACGAAAAGTGTGACGATAGACAAACATGTAAGTGATTTGCTGGAAACCTTTGACGTACTAACTTAGTACAACATGAAATTGAACCTAACTAAGTGCTTATTTGGAGTGGTGTCTAGCAAATTCCTCGGCTATCAAGTAAACCAGAGAGATATAGCAGTAAACCCTGATAAAATCCAAGCACTAGCCGGCATGGTTTCGCCAAAGAGCTTGAAAGACGTTTAGAAACTCACAGGGTGTTTGGCGTCACTAAACATGTTCATATCCAAATCAACTGAAAAATGTCTACCATTCTTTAGGGCCCTAAAAAAGGGTAAAGGAATCGAATGGGATGAAGGTTGCGAACAAGCCTTCCGGGCTCTAAAAGATTACCTTGGTCGGGCAACCATTCATGGAGAAACACTATACATGTACCTATCTGTCAAGGAGGCAGCCACAAGCTCTGTATTGGTCAGACAAGAAGACGGAATCCAAAAGCCAGTATATTACACAGGCAGGTCACTGTTACTCGCCAAAACAAGGTACTCACCGGCCGAGAAGATGGCACTCGCCTTAATAACAGTAGTGAGGAAATTGAGACCTTATTTCCAAGCCCATCAAATCAAGGTATACAAGAACTATCCACTCAAACTGATCTTACAAAAACCAGAGGTATCCGGGAGACTAACTAAATAGGCTATTGAGTTGAGCGAGTTTGACATCAAGTACCTCCCCAGAACAGCAATCAAAGGTCAAACAATCGCAGAATTTGTTGCAGAGTTTACAGAACCAGACGTAGATGTAGTAAGGATGAAGGTAGAGAAATCCAAGAAAAATTTCCAATGGCAACTCCATGTTGATGGTTCATCAAATATGCATGGCAGCAGGGCAGGGATAGTAGTGTCAACCCCGGAAAGAGATTCAGTGGAATGTGCCTTGCGTTTTGATTTCAAAGCTACTAATAATCAAGTAGAGTATAAAGTGTTAATAGCTGGTTTGAGAGTATGCACTGCTTTGGGAGCTGACAAGATAGAAATCTTCAGTGATTCCCAGGTAATTGTCAACCAAGTGTTGGATGAATACATGGCAAGAGATGAAAACATGATCACCTATCTAAAGTTAACAAAAGAATTAATGAGGCAATTTAAAGAATTTAGGATCATGCAAATCCCTAGAGAAAAGAATGAACAGGCTGATGCATTAGCCGCACTGGCCAAACTAGCCTCAACGACGGTCAAGATTTGGCTACGGACAGTCCCTATGGCCCATCTACCTCAGCCGAGCATAACCGGACAAACCGAAGTTGGAGTAATTGAGCTCAAGCCGGATGACTGGACAACACCAATTAAAGAATACCTCACCAATGATATACTGCCAGATGACCCACTAGAAGCAAAGCGACTGAAATACAAATCTACGAGGTATTTAGTCCTCAGCGGCGAACTGTACAGACGAGGATTTTCTAGAGTGTTACAGAGATGTGTTGGATAGGGTGAAGCTGAAGGGATACTAAATGACATACACAGTGGAAGTTGTGGAAACCACACATGGGGCATTAGCCTAGCCCACAAAGCACTAAGACAAGGGTTCTACTGGCCAACGTTGTTCGCGGATGCCAAAAGAATATTAGCTAGGTGCGAAGCCTGCCAAAAAGTCGCGAACAACATCCGGCAGCCGCCTAAACACTTGCAGAGTATTACTTACCTATGGCCATTCGTCATGTGGGGAATTGATTTCATTGGTCCGATGCCCACGACACCCGGAAGAGCGAAGCACGCTATTGTGGCAATAGATTATTTCATAGAGTGGGTAGAAGTCGAACCATTGGTGCACATAATTGAAGCGAACACCACTAGTTTCGTAAAAAAGAACATCTTATACAGATTCAAAATTTCGAATACCATCATCACCGACAACGGAACATAATTTAATAACAAAAAGTTTAGAGAGCTGTGTAAAAAATACAGGATCAACAATTATTATGCGTCCCCAACTCACCCACAGATAAACAAACAGATGGAAGCAGTGAACAAGATCACCAACCACAATCTAAAAACTAAACTGGCCGTCAAAAAGGGAAGTTGGGCAAAAAAATTACCATAGGTACTATGGGTCTATTGGACTACTGAGAGGAATTCAACAGGTGAGATGCCTTATTCCATGGCCTTCGGAGCCAAAGCTGTCATTCCAGTAAAAACAACATTTTCTTCATCAAGGGTACAACTCTTTCAACCCCAACTGAATATCGGCATGTTAAAATACGGTTTAGACGAACTTGAGGAAATGAGAGAGTTCGCTCAAATTAGGAACGCGGCCTATCAGCAAAAAGCAGCCAGATATTATAATTCATCTGTAAGCCTGAGAAGATTTGCACTCGGTGACTTGGTGCTAAGAAGGGTTTCACCCGGAACGAAAGATAGAGTCGCAGGGTCACTCGTAGACAAATGGGAAGGATCGTATCACGTTACCGGTATAGCAGGGCATAAAGCATATCACAACGCTCGAGTGGGAGCCGGCGAGCTTCCTCGACCATGCAATGCGCAATATTTGAAGATATACTATCCATGAGACCTCATCTTTTAAAGTTTATTTTTTACTTTTTTAGAATTTCTTTCTGTATTTTCCCTTTAAGCATTGTTAAAAGTTGTAGGAGTTATTCAATAAAGAGTAATTTATTACTGAAGCATTCAAGATACTCATTGGAGTAATCCATTATCAAAGTACCCAAGACATTTAATAAAGAGTAGTTTATTACTGAAGTACTCGAGATACTCATTGAAGTAATCCATTACCAAAGTACTCAAGAAATTCAATAAAGAGTAATTTATTACTAAAATACTTGTGATGCTCACTAGAGTAAGTCGTTATTGAAGTATTACCCTCAAAAGGTAAATGGTATTCGCCACTACATAGGGTCAAAAAAACCCAGCAACAAACAAAAAGAGAGAATAGGGTATTCACCCAGCATAGCAAGCTGAGACGAATACGTTACAACAGCTTGAGCTAGAAAGATGTTATATGACCAATCAGTGCTCGCTACTATTGGCGAAACATAACCCATAGAGATGCGATTAAAGCATTCAGAAATAGCGCTTAAAAAAAAAAACATTCATAAAGAAGAGCTAGGGGTTGAACAATCTAGCAATAATAACAATATAAGCAAAAGTAGGAGACGTCCCAATAGTATGCTTAAAGACTTGGTGTATGGTTGGATATGTCCTGACAAACACTAAGTAAGCCAAAAACTCAGTAATGGCAGCTGAATAAAATAAAGGCATTATGCCTAGCGATGATAGCGAAACCAGAACGATAAGAATATATAGGTCGTTCAAACATATTGGATGAGAAGAAAAAGCTGGTTTTATAAATAAAAGATAAATATACATTTACAAAGTGGCAGAGTAGATTAAGAAAAACAAAGCAACTCTCAAGTCATGCATCTACTCCACCAACACCCTCATCTTCATCTTCGATTTCATCCTCTGATGGCTAGAAAATCTCTTCATCTCCCATTCGCATAAAAGGGTTCATAGTCTCGGCTCACAATGGGCCCCAAATCTGGCTCACCACCAGTACTAGTAAGACTTCCCTTCTTCCCAGAATAATATGTGTTGAAGGTAGAATTAGAAGGAATCTCGAGGTGCATTGGGTAGGGGTCGGTCTTAATATAGCAACAGTGGGCTTTCCACCTTTTTATCTGGTTTTTGATCGAGTCAACCGCACCATCCATATGCAATTTAAAGGACTTGTCAAAACGCCTCAAAGCCTTTTTATTTGAATGGCCCTTCATCGCGAAGAATTTCTTAGATTGTCTCATACCACGCTCAAATTCCCGCAGAAGGAGGGTGTTATAAGCAGGAGACCTCTTGAAGCGATCAACAGCCTGGACCTCGAGTTCATTCTTCAAATCCCTAAAAATGGCCTCACCCGATGCCTATTGATTCCGCAAGTCTTCAGATTCTGGCTTAGCTTTTTCCTTGGTTTCTTTAGCCACTCTTGCAGCTTCCATATGAGCTGTGAGAGAATCCTGGCTTGTAGAGAATTGATCTCTCAAAACCTTGATTTCCTCTTCAGCCGAAAGCAATTTTTCTTTGGTGGCTAGTTGAGCAGCCAAAAATCCATCGACAGATTCTCTCGCTTGACTGAGTTGCTGCGAGAGTGTTTCTTCAAAGCTTAATTTCTCAGCTGCCAAACGTGACACTTGCTCACGAAGGCGCTTGTTTTCCGAAGAAACCGTGTTCCCTTATCTAGAGTTGTCAGCCATCTCAGACATTATCTGGATCAAGGTGTAGAACACATAAAATAAAAATAAAATAAATTGAGAATAAAATAAAATAAAAAGAGCAGTAAGAATATGACGCAGTTTAAGGGCTTACCAGCGAATGGCAATTGAAGAAGAACTCCATCTTTTTGTTGCACGACTTATTCTTCACATGCTTTCAACCTTGCCCAACATAAACATAGTTTTGAACTAGATACGATAAAATCTCGAGGGCAGAGAAATCTGAGAGGGAGAAGAAATCAGAAGTTCCTCCCGCATTAGCGGAGGAAGTAGCTGGCCGTTGTGAAACAACTTTCGGGATTGACGCTGGTATGGACGGGCCAGGCAAATCCGAACGAGGAATATTCGCCGATGGAACATTTGGATTGGCTAAAGCTAGAGCTGTAGGAGCAGGATCAAAGGCATTTGGATAGGTAGGAATGGAAGCAGAAGCTTTTAGTATTGATGGATCAAATGCAGTAATGTTTTGATCTTGTGGAATGATAAAAGGGACGGGCGAGTCACCAGCAACTTACTGCGTAGCAGTTGAAAATGTGACCTCAACGGAAGAGACCTCAAAGGTTACCCTTTTCGCGGATGTAGTCTCGCCAGGCCTAGGCTCGCCATTCTCTTTCTCATCTGAGGAAAGCATATACTGTACCACCCTTGATGCGCTCTTGGTTGGATGAGTGGGGTACTCCGGGGGGTTTTCAGCCACATGTTTTCCCCGACTGTTTCTTATATTTAGACCACTGGCAGGATCTTCCGGGTTTTTTGGAACGTTAGCATCAAATATGAGGATGTCCCTATTTACCTTAGAAGTACCCACCTTTTCTTTTCCTTTTCGACTGGGTGTGCGACCTGTCGTCAGTTCTTGAGATATTGGTTGACGGTTAATCTCCCCAAATTGATTAGGATCGTCCCCCGCTTCCTTGCTATCTTCAACATTATCACTGTCCGGGGGTGCAATTCCTTCCTTAGCCAATCCAGCAGCGTGTCTTTGGCTAGCGACCTCAGAGTTTTTCACCGCCGAGCAGCTGAACCGCACACCACGTCGAATTCATTCACTAAAAAGAGGAATGAAATATTGTTAACAAAAACCGATATATAAAGAAAAATCAGAAACATCAAGCATGGAGAAGGAAACTTACGACGTTTAAGTTGATCATGTAAATGAGGAAAAAGTTTTTCCTTAATCATTTTTTCTTCATCCAACAGAAAAGGTTCCCTGTCTCAGCCAAATGCAGTACAGCGACAGGTGCGAGATGGGAGATCTCATCGTCCGACAAAACCGGCAGCACCTCAGACCAAGTTTCAAGAGATGTGAAATGTCTTGGAACCTTCCTTACCAGAAGATTTTGGCGAGCACTTTCCAGCGCATCTCTTCCCCATGCGCCACTGACGAAGAATCGGCTATTCTTCCATCGTTTGTTCGAGGTTGGTAAACCCCAGATGAAACCTTTCTTCCTCTCATCGTCTGAGATTTCCACTTGGCCTGGATTCACCGCACCTTTGAGAATCCAATTCTCTGCAACTAAAGAAAGGAGAAAGTAAGTACCCCCATGGCCCGATGGCCTCAAAGTATAGCGGTAGCGAATCTCGCGGGGACAAGGAGGCCCATAACCCTTCAATTTCCATATTAAACACAAACACATCAAGATCCTATAACTATTTGAGGCCAACTGAGCAGGTGCGAGCTCAGGGTCAACAAGGAATCTAGCTATAGAAGTTTGAAGAGGGATAGTGACCCCACAACTAAACATCTGCCCATAGAAGGCTACCGCATTCTAAGGAGGATTCCATACGGCCCGATCGCCAGGGAGTATCAAATTCACGGTATTAGGAATGTCGAACTGGGACTTGTACTTCTGGAGTTCTTGCTCGCCAATAACATTCACTTCACTATCAAAAATGCTCTGCCGATCAAAAGAGAAATGTAGTCTATTTCTCTGATGATCCTCGACATCGGAATCTACTATTGTCTAGGCGCTAACCAAAGACGCCCTGGGTATCTTGGGTGCCTTTCGCTTACTACCACCGGCCTTTGAAGATTTTGTCATTACTGGAAATTACTGTAAAAAGATGAAACAGAAGAGAAATCAGGATCACTGGTTTCATGAGTAGTAGGAATGTAAAAAAGAGATTGGAACGATAGAACTTAGGTCAAAATTGCATATCAATAATTCGATTTTGTCTACGGTGTTTTTATCACCAAGTTTCAGGGCTCGCATCATTTGATTAAAAAGTAAAGAACATTGAAAGGGATCCATAGGAACTCACTAGAAAAACCCATTGAATAGAGGATGCGTGGATATCCTGGAGAAACAAGCAGAAGAGCTCAGTCAAAAATCTCGAGCCGTCTGATTAACAGAACAATAAACAATAAGGAAAAATGTTGGAAGCTTCAACCTTGCAAAGAAAAAAAAAAGGAATGGAATTCTGCAATTCTAGGGTTTATAGAGAGATAATCGGGGAGGCTAAGAGTAAGGAGGTAGTTGAAGCGATGTGGAGCTTTTAAAGGAGAGTTTCAAAATTCAAAACTAGAGTCATAATGATGAAAACCGCCGAAACACAGGGCGATGATTCAACTGCCCACCAAAAAGAAGACGGGTGGCATCCTAGGGGCTGTTTTGCAGTCAGAACATCACTCTGATGTCAAGTCGTATGTTTTTCAGAAAAGAAACTTGTGGCTAAAATAAAGCATGTTGTGGAAGCTTTTAATGTTTGAGATCAACAATCCAAGACCACGTGGATGACAAATGTGAGAAGCGAGAGAGAAATCTTTTAAAAGATTCTTTTTGAAACAAAGCATGATATAAATACTACTCGCAAGAACAGAGAAAACAAAAGGGTCTGCTTTCTTTATCAGCTCAAACTATTTAAGAGGGTATTGTTGTATATATGTTTTCGGCTTGGGGACACATCAGTAATTTGTACAAGATGCACATGAGAATAGGTCTGAATCATATGTTCGAAATGGTCAATGGAGGGAGTATTGATCGTTACGCCACATCAGCAGAAGTCAATTAAATATGCTCGCCGGATAAGTCAACTTGTAGCCAAAGACCATGTTCGCCATAACTCCTACTCGCCCCGAAACAGACAAAGTATTCGCCACATGCCTTGCTCGCCAAAACTTTACTCGGCCAATAGAAGCAAGTTGCTTTAATACCAATGCATGAGTCCCATAAAACGAGGACTCTTAGACTCAGATCCCAGTGGGGAAATATCTTTATTTCCTCTCGAGACAAAGGAAGTCCAAATAGGAAAGGACTCAGGACTCCCGAGAAACAAGACGTTAAGCTAAAAATGAATCCTAATCGGCCAACAAAAGCTGAAATCCTAAAGCGACTTTGTTTGGGAGTCCACCATCTACACGGCAAACATAACAAGGAACCCTAGTTCGCTTATTATAAATAGAACCAGGTAACCTACAGTAAGGGGGGATTTTTCTAGTGAGTTGAGAGCTATTGTAGGAGAAAAGAAATTGATACCAAAGTGTAACCTAAAAGAGATCATAGTGTTATTTTTCCTGCCCTCAACGGGCCCCGTGGTTTTTTCCCGTCTTTAGGGTTTTTCCATGTAAACCCAGTGTTCTTGCATGCTTTATTTACATCGTTATTTACATCGTTATAGCTTAATTGTGAGACGCGTGGCAAATCAAAAAATCACCATCTACAAATCCTGATATGTCGGTCTGGATTTTCTACAAAAGGTAGCTGGATGCTACCTGCTAAAACACTTCCTCCTTGATTTCTGGGTGAAAAATTCTTTTTTGGTCATTGGCCAATTTTAGCAAGGGTAGGCATGAGACCGTAGTGGATTTAGAGAGGATAAAACGCACTCTGGATACAGAGACTATCAAATCCGCCCTCCGTAAGGCTCAGCGGGAGGAGTTGGCTAGGGAGAAAGCCGGGCTGGTGGAGGAGAATCGCCTCCTGCGGGATGCAGTGCAGGCTCTGAAAGCCCAAATGGATGAATCCTTTGAGCAGGGATACTTTACTGCTTCCTATGAGGTGGTCCTGGCCTTCTCCGTCGATTTTGACTTTCAAGGAACACTTGGGTGGGATCGAGGCGTGATTTTAGCCAAGGTCGCCCAATATCCCGACAAGGATCCAAACCTGGCAGGCAATGCTCCGACTGTGGAGCCCTTTTTACAGCCAAAGAATACTGCGCCAGCTACTGGCCTCGCAGAAGAAGCTATGGAGACTCAAGATGCTCCTACTACTCAAGATGACTAGATGCATGATGTAGCTTTGTCTAGCAAGGTTGTTCCTGCGGAGGGGGAAAATGTTTCAGCTGAAGCTGATGTATCAGGAGCAGGGGTGATTTTGACTGAGGCTTGAACTGCCACAGTTAGAGGAACTGGTGTGGTCAATCCAGAAGATAAGGCAATGGAGAAACAGGACAGTGCGTGATCCTTTCATTCCTTTAATTGAATATTTTTTGTTGCCCAGAAACAGGGGGTTGGGTGCCCTGTTTGATCAATGAAGAAAAAAAATTTCCTTTGACCTATGTATTATCCTGCTCATACTTAGTATTACTTGGTTGACATGTTCGCTTGCTGGCTCGCTTGTAACCTAGATAAAAATTATTGGTGGTAATTAATATCTGGGTACTTACTCATTCTAGACCAGGCAATGCCTGATCATCCTCACTCTTAGTAGTGTTCTGGGTGGCATTTAACTTGTGAAACCTGATAGAAACTTCTTTATAAGGAACCTTGGGTGATCCTGCTAAGTTATCGAGATCTGGCTTCACTTTCGCGTAGTTGGGGCATTTAGATATTCCATATTAAAAACCCTGGTAACTAATCCCCCATGATTAGCAAATTGAGATACCTGGTGCCTTTTGTTCCACAAATCTTTACTTAGGTGGTTCCAACTTTTTAGAAGGACGTTCTTCTTGGTACATCTGTCTTTAATGCACCGATTCACGTGTTGAGTTAAGACCGGTCAACTCATGTGAATGGGTCGTTTTTCACATGTCTCCTCAAAATCTTCATCGGTCATTATTGCTTTGTACCAGTACCTGCATGATTTTCTCTATAAATAACCTGTCTTTCTTCTTTATCTTTCACTCTGAAAAATTTATAAAAAGTGAAGTAGGGCTATCCCGAATGTTTCCCTTTAATGGCGGATCCATCCATTCCGACTATCAATCTTGGTGCTTCTTTTGATATGGAAAAGATTGGCGATTCACAATTAAACATAAGGAGGAAAGAACACGTCAACCGCAATTCCAGGTTAAGCTCTATCCCGATCCGGTCTTGTTGTTCTAGTAGGGAACTTCGTATTGAGTTGGGTTCCTATAGTAGGACGGGGTACGTCGCCCGAAGTTATCGGATGTCGTCGAGATGTTCCCCTATTTCTGACTATCTGAAGATTTTTTGGGTCGGCGAATCCGCAGTCATCATGGTTAATGGTGCCATTCACAAGGGTACCCGAGGACATAAGGGCCATGTTTGGGATGTCTCTAAGCGCGTTATCGGTGTCGAAGTTAACAAACAGGTTGATGACTGGTGATTAGAATAACAACCTGTGAGTGAGCAGAGCTGGTTCAGCCTTTAAGATGCACTGAGGGCTCAAAGCTGAAGAAGAAAGGTGATGAACTCAAGGTTGAAGCAAAGGCAAGAGGCCTCTAGGCGAGTTCTTCATTGATACCATTCCAACGAAATCAGATAAACTGATGCAGCGAAATTTACCAGCTAGGTGGATTTACAATTAACGACTTTAATGGACCACGATCAAGATTGACCACAGTCGGAGAGGTATCACGTAGTTCGATACAATGATTTCCAGTAAGCACAATTCAATATAGGTGATGGTTAAAAACAATAGGACAATCGATTGTATTATATTATGAAGGAGAGGAATACAATGAATTGATTTGCATAACATAAATATAATCTTTAACAATATTCTCCACCGGTCACTATAGGCTAAGTTTGACATAGTCGGCGATGGAGACCTCGTGCATGTCGATAAGTAAAAAAAAGCTGTGTCTTTAGGGTTTTGAAAGAATCGATCATTTCATAGTTGAGTATAATGTCATATATATATATATATATATATATATGTGTCACATTACTTGCCCTGCACTCATATAACTTTAGTCTAGGGTTTCAGCAATTATGGGACTTTCCTTGGCGATAAGTGAAGATATCGTGTGGAATCTAATCCTTAAAATCAAGTGATTCTTTCTTAGGTGGATTTTGGCAGAAACTGCTTTAAAATAGGGCTCATAATTGGCAGGACTAAGTCCCCCTCTTTAATGACAAAATTGATGGCGTTTTAATATTCTTCTTTGTAGCTTTAAACCTTGGCGGCATTCTTACCTGTTACTTGGATTATTTGGCGAGCTAGTTTTTTGCGGTGTCAGGGTGTTTAGGTGTCAGGGTACCCCGACACCCTTCTTTCTGCTGTATCATAATTTCCACTGGTTCCCTGATTACCTCGGTTTTGAGACATTGGTTAATGTTTTGGCGAGGTATCATGATGACATGGTGGCGGGGTTCCTGATCTATGTAGAAGTGGGATACCCGGTCCATACAGAGGTGGGATACCCAGCCCACACAGGAGCGGGATACTAGGATTGTGTAGCGTTGTTTGCAGGATTTTCATGCTTCTGATCTTGCCTCGACTTTCTCTAGGTATATATCCTGATATGTCCTGCTAAAACACTTCCTCATTGATTTCTGAGTGGAAAATTCTTCTTTGGTCCTTGGCCGATTTTAGCGGTTAACAACGTGTGTAAGCATCTAAAAAGGCAATGTAATACCTATGTCCCTTTCTAGACAACACAAGAGTAGGGCCCCAAACATCATTGTAAATGAGCTCTATAGGAGCCTTGACAGTAATATCAGCTCTTTGAAAAGGAAGCTTGTGCATTTCTCCTAATTTACATGAGTCACAAAAGTTTATAGTGTGAATATTATAAGAAAAATGCAATGTACTTAATACTTTCTGAAGAATCAAAGGAGCTGGATGACCAAGCTTTGCATGCCACAATACAGAGTTTGTTTTTGCAGCAATGAAAGCATCAAAGGGGGCTCATACAGCTCAGCTAGGCACAATATAAGCACTAGCTTTATATACAACATTATGAGTCTTATTTCTATGTACAATAGAGGTTGCACAAGATATTGACTTTAGGAGCTTGATACTTTGAGTAGTAGTTTCAACTAGCTTCAACTTATAGAGACCATGAGGCTTTCTCGTTTCCACCTCTATTCCCACTCGTAGTGTTTGGGTATGAATGAGATGAATGCAAATTAATGCAACAACCAAAATACACCCAAATGCAAGACACACAAAATAACAAGGATCTCCTATGTATAACTAAGAACCCGCTCTGATATCAATTGAAAATAAATAATATATGTCTAAACTAACCTAGATTGGAGGGGTAGGGGGTGGGTAGGGGGGTGGGTAGGGGGTGATGTGGATATGTTTTAATTGATTAATAACTAACTTTTTGACTTAATCAATTTTAACAATTCCCTAATATAACAAGTAAGCAATTGACGTAATTAAATAGCGGAAAACAATAAAAACACGACAATTAACAACCAACTTTTCAATTTAATCAATTTTAACAATTCCCAAATATAACAAGTAAGCAATTACGTAATTAAAGAACGGAAAACAATAAAAACAAGTCAATTGATTTACATGAGAAACCCTCCAACTGTAATCTTCTGAGTCACAGCCCGAGGGTGTCCTTGTTGAATGCAACAACCAAAATACACCCAAATGCAGACACACAAAATAGCAAGGATCTCTTATGTATGTCTAGGAACCCGCTTTGATACCAATTGAAAATAAATAATGTGTCTAAACTAACCTAGGAGGGGGGTGAATAGATTTTAATTGATTAATAACCAACTGTAATCTTCTGAGTCACAGTTTGCAGGTGTCCTTGTTGTCTTGTGCGGGTATGGACCTGCGAAAGGACCAGCCAATTGAGCTCTCTTCCTGCAATTTGACTTGTTCTGCACCCGAAAGTCCCGGTTTTGAATCTCCAACACCTAAAACATATTGAAAGCCCGCATTGACTAAAATGGAGCCATTAGACACAAGAATTTACTTAAAAACAAGCCAAAGACCAAAATGTAATACAAATTTGGCACGATCATTCAACCCGCGGATGTTTCCTCTTTAGTAAAAATGACGTGTCAAATGTCTCTAACTCAAACTCTCTTATATTTGTTTTTCGTGATGTTTATATCTTGTTGAATCTATTAGAATTGAACATATTTGTAAACAAGATTCATGACAAGTTTGAGTTGCAAACACTTTGTTGAATCAGTATTTGTCTCTTGTATCCTTTTGTAGTGTTTGGACATTGTATATTGTGAAATTCTATATCAAATTGTAAAGTTCTTCTTAGTGAATTTACATTGTAATATTCAAAGTACAACTTGTGGATTTTGCTTTGCATTGAATATATTTGTATATGAGATACATTGTCTCTTGTTATGTGTTTATGTTAAGTGTATCACATCCTTTCACAACTGTGACTTTATGTTTGTAGACTAAGGGTGTTGAATAGAGCTTACATGTGATGACTGTTATCTAATAACAATCATATTAAAAGTTAATTTCTTTGCTCACCAAGTGTTTGTCAAAAGTCTCAAAAGATTTTTAAAAAATAGAGTGTCAACCTATTCACCCCTACCCCCTCTATACGTTGTTTAGTTCATAACCTTGTAGGAATTTTATCGCACCATGTAGAGAGGTGTCGAACATGTCATATAGCTAGAAGTAATGGTAAAAATACTGAGTTGTACACACCATTACCCCGTGCCTAAAGCACCTTGGGAAGATGATAGCATTGATTTCGTGCTTGGTTTGTCTCGCACACTAAGGAACAAAGACTTTGTTATAGTTGTGGTAGACCGATTTTCCATGATGGCTCATTTTGTACCGTGGGCTAAATCTTTGGATGCATCTCATGTCACGAATATGTACTTTAGAGAAATTGTTAAACTGCATGGCATTCCAAAGACAATTACATCAGACCGTGATACAAAATGTATAGGTCATTTTTAGAAGACACTTTGGCAAAAATTGGAGACTACCTTTTAGTTTAGTTCATCTTTTCACCCAAAGACAGATGGGCAAGCTTAAACTGTCAATTGTAGCTTGGGCAATCTATTGAGGAGTTTGTTAGGTAAGAATATCAAACAGTGGGATCTAGCTTCAATCTAGGCTGAATTTTCTTATAATCAATCTACAAGTCAAACTACAGGTACTAGTCCGTTTGAGGTGGTCTATGGAAGGAATCCAGATCTCTTGGGTGGATTCCTTAGAGTGGTGAGTTATCTTTCTCGGAGTGTTCATTTGTATTTTCTTTTTTAATCTCCATTTATACGTTGTCCAATGCTTTCAAGCCATAAAGGTGTTACCACTGGTTTGCCAGAAGCAATTGCTTCTGACATATTTCTTGTGCGCACGAAGTTATCTGTTATGAAATGTGTGGCATCTGTAATTGAAGTTGCTCACAAGCGCCTAGGCGAGCCAATTTTTTATTTATTTAATTTATTTATTTTTGCTGCTTAATTGTATCCTCATCCAAGTGGTTGTTGAACAATACTAGAACTTTCGCCATGTCTTTCATCTTCCTCAAATCTTTGGGTGGAGAAATAGGTTTTGACTCTGGCACTTAAGCTACTGGTTTCTTTCAAGGGGACAGATCTCAATAGGTTCTTCTTGCATGATTGTTTATAATATTCATTACCCGTACAAACAAGAGATGCAGCATTCATAGTTGTCATATGATAAATCAGATGCTTTATATTTCTTTATTGGCGATTTATATAAACTGCCATATGTTTCTTTATTTTTAGCATATGGTGACTGATCAGCAGCACTCTTTCTTCCAGAGTACTTCACAATTGTTTAGCTTGCACAAAATCTGGTGTAGATCCTGGTCTGACAAGTTTCGGCTAGATCTCTGTCTTTTAGGATACCACAATACATCAACCACTATAAGAAAAACTGTTTTTCTTGATAGTTTTTTTCAAATTATTTATTTATTTTTTATAATATTTTTAAACTTTAACTTCCTATTTTTAACAAAAAATAAAAAAAAAAAATCCCGATATGGATTTATTTTACAGTAAGATATCGTTTTTTGGACAAACCGATATTGGATAAGTAAAATTTTAAATTTAATAAATTTACTTTTAAATCATTTACTTTTAAATAATTCAAAAAAATAATTTTAAAATTTTTATTTATTTATTTTGCACCCTCTTGTTTCAAACTAACAGACACTTTAACAATTCAATTACCCATATAAATTAGTAATCCGAGTCTTTGATGTAGATTGAAAAATGGCACAAACGCCGATCAATAAAGATAGGGATAAAAGATTTTGATCCGTTGATTCACGCACGAATACCGAAAACATACCCTCCTATTAATCTGTTGATCCGCGCACTGATACCAGAATAATAGGCTTCTAATTCATTGACCCTCACAAAGTGATGCAAGAGAGATTATCAAAGATATTGTTGAATATTTTTGATTTTGAAAATATTCTTGTAATTAATACATATTATTTTATTTTCATTTATTATATATTTGATTAGGTGTTTTTTAGTTTTTTATTCAGGATTCTTTCCCGATTTCGTTTAGGATCTTTAGGAGTCTAGGAGATTTCGAATTTGTTTCCTTTAAATAGATTGTATTAGGGTTTGGAGAATCAGTTGTTGAATTTATAAAAATTAAAGAGTTTTCTCTTTTATCATCCATTTTCGATACCCTGCGCGGGTTAACAAATTTGAAGCTTGATATTCTGGTATTCGTGTGTGGATCAACAGAATGTTGGTAGGTTGCTTTTCGAATTGTTCTTGCGAGTTTTTCTCGTAGACGCTCATGTTACATCAGTTTGGTATCAAAGCCTGGTTCGCTCGAGATGACATTGACATGGTGCCGAAAAGAAGTCCACCAAACCGGATCCCTGTAGATGGAGCCTATGAATGTAGTCGCATAACACAGTTGGAGCAACAGGTTGTGCACTTAGCGGAGCAGATTGCTACATTATTGGCCAACCAAAACCCGTTCCTAGGTCTAAACCCTAATTCGAGTGGTTACAGTAAGTTTGAGGAAAGTGACGAGGGGGAATCTGATCCTTCGTTGTTCTACGATGATACATGTCTATCAGAGGAAGCTTTTGTTGATTTTGATCTACCATCGGTTTTTGATGAAGAGATATTTGAAAAAGAGTCTGTGAGTAATTTGGGATTTATGTATTAATTTGGGATTTATGGATTATTTTTGTGAATCACATATTTCTCACCATAAAGATTCATTAGTTTATTTTTTGTTGTCAAAAGTGATGATTAATGAATTTGTTTCATTCTATTGGAGCGATTTGATGGACATCATGACAAGAATTGAAGGATTTAAAGTTCATCGTATACGTTCTCGGCTGTTAGCATTCAAAATTTTTATGCAGGTTTGTGGGATGAAGGCAATCAAAATTCGAGGACAAATTTTCTCCAACCTGAAGAGAATAATGCAATAGAGATTATCAAAGATATTGTTGAAGATTTTTGATTTTGAAAAAATTCTTGTAATTAATACATATTATTTTATTTTATCGCAAATGGATAAAAAGAGATGCTTTCTCTACAATTTTTATTAATCTTCAAAAACTCCAATCCCTGTTAGGGTACATCGTATTTAAATAGGAAAATAAAAAAATAAACCTAAAATAACTAGTAAAGTAATAAAATTATCAATTTCCCTATAAAAGAGATAATTGAGATAACAAAGGAATTTAAAAATACTAGAATCATAAAACATTAAAAACCTATCTAATAAGGAAACAAGATTTGATTCAACAAAATCAAATCATAAAATATTTAACTACCTAATTAAATATACAATAAAAAAAACATAATAATAGATATTAATTACAAGACTAGTTTTAAAATAAAAAGTCTTCAAAAAAATCTTCAATAATATCAGAGATTATCAAAGATATTGTTGAAGATTTTTGATTTTGAAAATATTCTTGTAATTAATACATGTTATTTTATTTCCATCTATTATATATTTAATTAGGTGTTTTTTTTTCCTTTTTTGTTTAGAATTTGTTTTTAGTTTTTTATTTAGGATTCTTTCCAAATTTCATTTAGGATCCTTAGAAGTCTAGGAGATTTCAAATTTGTTTCCTTTAAATAGATCGGTTAGGAGAATCAGTTGTTGAATTATAAAAATTATAGAGTTTTCTCTTTTATCATCTATTTTTGGTACCCTGCGCGCGTCAACAAATTTGAAGTCTGATATTCTGATATCCGTGCACGGATCAACAAAATATTGGTAGGTTGCTTTTCGAATTGTTGTTGCAAGTTTTTCTCGTAGACACTCCCATTACAATAGTCTTATATTTGTACATTAAATTACAAGATGCATGTTAAGAAATATCTCCCTTGTAGTGAGAGTTGTATTCCAAATCATGTTTATTACAATTTATGTCACGAGTCTCCTATAGGCTATGTTTGGTTGGATGGAATGGAATGGAAAGAAAGTCATTCCATTCGTTAAAATGCAATGGAATGGGGATTCCACCATTTTGGTGGAATGGGCATTCCATCCAAAAACCAATGGAATGCCCTTCCATTTCAAACTAAAATTTATATTCCATAAATACCCTTATATGCCCTAACTCCATTCCAAAAATACCCTCTATTCTAAAAATAATATATTATTATTATATATTATATTAATGATATATAAATATATATTTTATATATATGTACTATATATTATATTATTATATATATTATGCATATTATTATAATATATACATTATATATATTATACTATTATATATATTATATTATTAGATATATTATATATAATATATATTGTATTATATAACATATATAATATTAATATATTAATATATATATTAAATTATTATATATTATATATATATATATTTATATTTATATTATATTATATTATATATATTATTATATGTATTATATATAATATATATGTATTTTATATTTTATATTATATATATATTATATATTTATATTATATAAATATATTATTATATATTGTATAATATAATATATTATTATTATATATATTATATTTAATGATATATAAATATATATTTTATATATATGTACTATATATTATATTATTATATATATTATGCATATTATTATATATTATATACATATAATATATATTATACTATATATATATAATATATATATATTATTATATATATATTATATATAATATATATATATATATTATATATTAATATATATATATATTATATTATATATATTATATATATTATTATATGTATTATATGTATTATATAATATATATATATGTATTATATATTATATTATTATATATATATTAAATAATATATATTATATATTTATATTATATAAATATATTATTATGTATTGTATAATATAATATATATATTATAAATTATATAAATTATATATATTTATATTATTTAATATATATTATTATATGTATTATATATGATATATATGTATTATACATTATATATTTTATATATAAAATATATAAAATATATTATTATATTAAATAATATATAATCATATATATAAATAATATACTTTTTTACTTTATTATTATTATCCATAGTATATCATGTTTTATAATTAGGATATTTTGGTCAAAATACAGTTAACTCCATTCCATTCCGTTGTTAACCAAACAAAATAATACTGATTTATAGACGAATTCTAAAATTCCAACCAAACAAAAAACTTAGGTGATATTTGGAACCATTTTTAAAAATGGTTCTCTGTTTTTAAAAATAAAAAACAACTTTAATGTTTTTTCTTTACACGTTTTGTAAAACTGTTTTTAAAAACAAAAAACAACTTTTTGAAATGTATAGCTAAAAAGTTAAAAATAATTTTTTATTGTTTTTCACCATTTTCAAAAACAATATTTCAAAACAAATCAACTTTTCACTCCAAACAACTACTTTATCCATTTTAAAAACAACAACCAAACACTTTTACATTGTTTTCCATTTCAAAAAACTACTTTTAAAAAACACTACCAAATACATTACATTTTTTAAAACATCATTTTTAAAACATGATTTCCATTTTATTTTTTTTAAGTTTTCAAAAACACCATTTTAAAAACGATACCAAACGCGCTTATTGACCACCAAAATTGGCCAATGACCAAAGAAAAATTTTCCATCCAGGATCAAAGAGGAAAGACTTCAATGGCAACATCTGGATACCTCTTGGATACATATTGAGTTAAGCCAAAGTAGGATCGGAATCATGAAGACTCCAAAGTATCAGAAGAAACAGAAATTGAGATCATACAAACCAATCTACATTGTCCTACTACCCCGCTTCTACGCAGATTAGGTATCCCGCTTCTACATGTATCCCGCTTTTATGTCTCCTCGATACCCTGTTACAGCATCAACCGGTATCCCGAAACCAAGGCAACCAAGGGATCATTGGGAACCATGTTCCAGCATGAAAAGGAGTGCCCGAGTACCCTGACACTGCCTGGAATTAGTTTGCTAAAATGCCGGTAAAGAATGCTACCAAGGTCTAGCGCATCTAGAAGACCCGAATTTAAAGCTACAAAGAAGAATACTAAAACGCCAATGTTTTATCATTAAAGAGGTGGATTCATTCCCGCCACTTAAGAGTTCCAATTGAAAGCAAAGTCTGCCAGAATCCTCCCTAGGGATTAAAATTTATGCGACATTCTCGCTTATCGCAAAGGAAAGTCCCATAAATTGTCGAAACCCTATACCGAATATATAGGAGTGGATGGCAAGATATGGGACCTATGTATATATGACATTAAACTCAACTGAAAAAGGGGTCGAACTTGGATTCTGAACCCTAAATCTACAGTTTTTCTACTTATCGACTTGCACGAAATCTCCATCGCCGACTGTGTTAGACTTTGCCTAAAGTGATCGGTGGAGAGTTATATTTTATGTTATTTCAATACTACGTCAAGAAAAAGCAGTGTGATTTCCTTTTATGATATATTATAGCCATTCATCCATCGTACTAACCATTATTATATCGAAATTATTTTTACTGGAAATCATAGATATCGAACTATGTGATACCCTTCCGACCGTGGTCAAATACAATCATGGTTCTTTAAAGTCGTTAAATATAATTACACCCTACTGGTAAACTTTGGTTAACACTTTTTGGCGTCGTCTGTGGGAAACTTACTCCCATCCCATAGAAAGATGAGACTTAGGTCCTCCTAGGGACAACCAGACCATTCAAGACCCCACTCCCTTGCTTCTACCCAATGAATTCAAAAACAAAGGAGAGGAGCAAGAAACAACAAGCCGGCACCGATCCCTCCACCAGAACCAGGCTGCATGCCCCCAGAACCGGGCCGCATGCCTCCAGACCTGGCTATCCAGGAAGTCAATTGGGATATCCTAGAATAGCAGGCAGCTACCTATGTAGAGAGTGTCTAGCTCCGGATGATCGCTCAGGGGATACCTTTCGAAGCTGTTAGGGTCGTAGGAGAAGCTGGACCGGGTACCCGGGCACTAGTCTTTGATAGACTCGAACCATCACTTCCAGTTCCAGATCGTCCTGTGAATCTCAGACCCCGACAGGTGAAGTTAGTTGTGGATGTCCCCCCAGGAGGAATCTACCAACGACTAGGCCAGTAGAAGATGGGAGGACTCCACAGCCCGATGCAGGTGGTAGTATAAGACCAAGAAGGAACCCACAAGGTAACTGCTCCAAGAGAGAGGAGTGCAAAGAGGCAGTTGCAAGGTCCGAAACCTCGGAAAATAAAGGTATAGTAGCCTTGATCCAGACATGAGGGATTCAGGCGCCTAGAAGATCGAATGGTCAAGATGGCAAAAGAACTTGAGGAGCTAAGGAAGGGAAAACATCGGAGTACCCGTAAGAATACCCTAGGAGAGATGAATGCACCCTTCTTTATGAGGATCCAAGAAGTAGAACTACCTCCCAAGTTCAAGATGCCTTCTGAGAAGTACTCTGGTTCAGAAGATCCCGTGAGCCACATGGAGAGTTGTGTCCTTCAGATGGAAGTCCAAAATGCTACCTAGTCAACAATGTGTAGGATGTTCCTTTCCACTCTAACGAGCTGTACCAAGACTTGGATTAGAAAGTTACCCCCAAGTAGTGTATATTCTTTTACAAAACTCACTCCATATTTTTGTGCTCATTTTCAGGGGATCAAGCCTCGTCCTAAGGACCCCATCCTACTTTAGTATGTGATCCAGGAGCGGGGTGAGACGCTGAGATCCTATGTAGAGAAATTCCATAAAGAAGTGGTTTAGATGGGAGTGATTGCTGAGAAGGAGACCTTGGCAAATTTTAGAAGAAACCTGTGGGCTGGCAGGTTATTCCGATCGTTCGCCAAACACCCATATGAAACTTATCAGGAGGCCTATAATAGAGCATTAGAGCAGGTGGACATAGATGAATAACTCTGAGTCAAGGTCGAGCACGATGAAGCTTGATCAACTAAGCGTCAAAAGAAAGAAGCTCCAAAGCCCACACCAATAAAGAAATTCCTTAATCATCCTCCAAACTGGTCTACCTACCGGCTACCACCTCCTTCACAATATCAGGATAGGTATCCCGTAAGAAGAAGCCCTCCGGAGCAACGCCGCCACCTAGAGAGGTAGCACAGGTAGAGAGATATGAAGACTGGTATAACCATTACACCCATTTTAATACATTCCGAGAGTTCATATATCTTGCCATCCGCAACAAGGGTTTGCTCAGGAAGCCTGGTCTTATCAAGATCCTAACTGACCAGAGGAATCGTTACAAGTACTGTGAAGATGTGGGACATAACACGTTGGAATGCTACAACTTCCACAACGAGATTGAAGGGTTGGTAAGGGGGACTCTTAATTGAATTCTTGCAACAGGTACATGATAGCATCAAGGTAAGGAATGAGGTAGAGAGTGAGATACGGGAAGCAGAGTAAAGATGGAAGAATAGCGGGAAAGATCTAATGCAGCAGATTCAGACCATCCACACCATCAATAAATGCCCTACGTTAGTAGGAACTTCCAACAACTCTAGGAAGAACCATGCTAGGAAGATCCTGAGGATTACCACTACTCAAAATGTATTCCGAATCTTAGGGAGGATCCTTAGAATATCCTCACTCTGCCAATATCATTTTCACGGAGGAGGATGTCTTCAACACAGTTCAACCTCATGACGATCCTATGGTAATCACGATACAGATAGCTAACTACAAGGTCCACCACATCCTAATTGATACCAGGAGCAGTGTAGATATCCTATTCAAAGGGGCTAATGATAAACTCAACTTAAAAAATCCCTGTTACAACAGTTGTACCACACCTTTGTACGGATTTACAGGGGACTCATTGATACCGGTTGGATCTCATAGGCTACTAGTAATAATCAGAGAAGCTCTTCTTCAGTAGAACATAATGATATAATTCATTGTAGTAGATACCCCATCTGCCTACAATGCGATCCTAGGAAGACCTTTCCTGTTAGAAATCAGGGGAGTATTGTCTAACTATCACAATGTTTTAAAATTCCCAGTCGGGACTAAGGTAGGAGAAGTTCGAGGAGTTCAACAAGCAGCCTGTAGTTTCTATGTAGTGCTTACCAATCTTACCGTGCTAGCCAAGCAATGCGTGCATATAACCTATGAACTAAGCCAGGTTATGCCGGGGACAAGATCAATTCGTCTTGGAAGAAAGGGAGGTGCCTGATATGCTCAGAGAAGAAACGGAAGAGGAAGATCAAGGATGGACCAGCGGGCACCCTATAAATGAGTTGGAAGAGATACCAGTACGAGAAGACGATCCTTCCAAGGTAGTGAAGATAGATGGAGCATTGGATAGTAGGGTCAGAGAGAATTTGGTTGGACTCCTTAGAAAATACAACGATATTTTTACCTGGAGTCATGACGAAATGCCAGGTATCCCTCTCAACCTAACAACCCATAGGTTAGCAGTAGATGCAACCTTCAAACCAATCAAGCAGAAACGGAGGCACTTCAATGCGAAGCAGAATGTCGCGGTTCAGGAAAAAGTAAACAAGCTCATGAAAGCCAACGTGGTCATGGTAACCAAGCCTAATGGGAAGTGGCGTATGTGTATGGATTACACCAACCTTAACCGGGCTTTCCTTTAGGACCAACTAATTGACTCCAATACAGGAAACAAGCTTTTAAGCTTCATGGATGCTTTCTCGAGATATAATTAGATCATGATGCACCCCGTCAATCAGGACGAGACCATATTTATCACTAGTCAAGGCCTCTACTGCTACAAGGTAATGCCTTTTAGGCTAAAAAATGCAGGAGCCACTTATCAGCCATTGGTGAACAGGCTATTCAAAGAACAGATAGGAAGATCTATGGAGGTGTACATAGACAACATGATCACCAAATCTCGATAAACAAAGTAGCACTCAAATGACTTACGACAGACTTTTCAAGTAATAAGGAAGAACCAATGAGATTGAACCCCGCCAAGTGCGCCTTCGGAGTAGCAGCAGGAAAGTTCCTAGGATTCATGGTTCATGAGAGGGGGATTGAAGCCAACCCGAAAAAGAGCAAGGCCATCTTGGACCTTGAATCCCCCACTACCCTCAAACAAGCACATGGACTAACTGGCAAGATCGCAGTATTGAACCGTTTCATATCCCAATCTTCAGATAAGTGTCTTCCTTTCTTTAAATTTATCAAGCAATGTAAGAAAATGAAGTGGGATCAAGAGAGCGAGAAAGCCTTTCATTCCTTAAAGGAATACCTAGCTAGCCCGCCCTTGCTAGTAAAACCTGTCTCAAGAGAGGAACTACAACTCTACCTGGCAATATCAGAGACCGCCACGAGCGGGGCCTTGGTTAAAAAAATGTAATGACGAGGTCCAGAAACCAATCTATTACATGAGTCGTGCTTTAACCAAATCCGAGAAGAATTACAATCTCCTAGTGATTGTAGCTAGAAAGCTCCGACCATACTTTCAGGCTCATATCATTGCAGTAATCACTGACCAGTCACTAAGACAATTCCTCTAGAGGCCTAATGTATCCGGTAGATTGGTCTTATGGGCTTTGGAGCTCACCCAATATGACATCAAGTACAAGCCAATGACTACAATTAAGGCCCAGGCATTAGCAAACTTTATAGTAGAGTTCAGCACAACTCTGAATTCATATACTTCTATAACCCTAGACTTAGTCCTGGGGAACCCAGAATGGCCTGACGAATGCAAGATCTAGATACTGTACACGAATGGGGCATCAAACCAATTAGGTTAAAGCGCAGGGATTATGCTAACCGACCTAGAGGGGGTCGAGTGCAGCCATTGCTTCAGATTTGAATTCAGAGCCACCAATAATGAAGCAAAGTATAAAGCCCTACTAGTAGGACTGAAAGTAGCAGAAGAACTATGAGTGGAGTTCCTCCTCGTTAAGAGTGATTTGCAGTTGCTAATCAACCACATATCAGAATTGTATCAAGTAAAGGGTGAGAACATGGTCACATATTTGGCCAGGGTCCGGAAGCAATGGCAAAGTTCAAGAGTATGAAGATGGAGCAGATTCCCCGAGAGAAGAACCACCGAGCAAATGTCTTAGCCAAAATTGCTGCAGTTTGAGGGTAAGCACTGCCAAAAGGGGTACCAATTCATTGAATACCCCGATCAAGCATAGCTATAGAAGTAGAAGTGAACCTAGTCAACCGACACCCTTATTGGATGGATCCTATAGCAGAATATCTCCAAAATTACACCTTTCCTACTGATCCTAATCAAGCATGCAAGCTCAAGAGAACCACCATATGACCCTCCTACTGCCTTAGAAGGGGTATACCCTCCTCCAGGAAGGATCTGGTGCACAAAAGCCTAAGTTGCATAGTTGCCTACCAGACTAGGGATACGAAGTCGTGGCCTTGGTTGCCTGTCGCAATCCTTAAGACCAGGAAAGCGTATACGGAATTCTTGAAGCCTCGGTCGGGGAATACCATCCACCAAGACAAAGATAATCAAAGGACCAGGATCCTTTAACAGGATGTCTAACACTTTGATTCGTTAAGTGAAGAACCTGATTGGGGAATACCCTCCACCAGGACAGAGATCATCAAAGAACCAAGATCCCTTAGCCGGATGTCTATCACCTTGATTCGCCAAGTGAAGAACCTGACCCTTACTTATACACCACTTGCAAAAAACCAACTGTTTTTCCATCTCTTGTTTGAGGTAGGGAAACCCTAAATAAACCTTTTTTTCCTTGTCATCATCTGAAACCTCCACGTGCCCTGGATCCCTTGCACCCTCAGGAATCCAGTTTTCCACAGCAGAGGAAAGGAGGAAATAAGTACCACCGTGACCTAATTGCCTCAGTATGTAGAAATGGCAAATCTCGTGAGGTGTGGGTGCCTTGTAACCCATCGTCTTCCACATTAGACATAGAAACATCAAAATCCTATAACTATTTGGAGCCAATTGGGTAGGTGCAAGCTTGGCGTCAGTGAGGAATCTAGCTATAATCGGCTGAAGGGGGAGGGTTACCCCACAACCGAGCATCGAACCATAAATAGCAACTACATTTTACGGAGGATTCCATACAGCTCGCTCACCAGGTAATATTAGATGGACAATATCGGGAATATTAAATCTACTCATATATTTTCGGAGCTCTTGTTCCCTGACAACGTTCACCTCGCTGTCAAAAGCACTCAGACCCTTTAACGAGAAGTGTAACCTATCGTTTTGATGATCCTCACATCTGAATCAACTATCGTCTCGATACCTAGCCGAGATTCTCGGGGAACCCTAGGCGCCTTCGTCTACTACCATTGGGCTTTGAAGATCTCGTCATTTCTGAAGAATCACTACCAAAAGATGAAAAAGAAGAGATGTCAGAGGCACTTGTTTCATGAACAAAAGGAATATACAAGGAAATTGGAACAGGAAAGCTTGGATTGAAATTCCGTCTCAAAAACTCAATTTTATTCGCGGTATTTTTTTCACCAAGCTCTAGAGCCCGCATCATTTGATTAAAAAAAAAAAGAACATTGAGATGGATCCATGGAAACTCACCAGAAAACCTTTAAAATAGAGGCTACACAGAGGATCCAAGAAGGCAAGTGAAGAGGCATGTTGAATCCTTCAAGTCGTCCAGTAATTAAGAGTGAGGAAGCCAAAGAAAGTTCATCGAAAATCTCGATGACGGAAGTTTTAAAGCGAGTAATTGATAATCTTGCAAGTTTGAGTTCTTTGAATGGTTGATAGAAGAAAAAGAAGAAGAGTCTGCAAAGAGTGATGATGTCCAGTGGAACAGTTTAGCTTTAAAAGGGGAAATTCAAAATTCAAAAATTCAAAAAGTGAGTTTGATAAAGTGAACCGCCAGTGCACAGGGCGGTTACAAAATTTCCCACCAAACGATGGACACGTGGCGCCTCAGAGAAAACACCTAATAGTCAGAGCGTCGTTTCACTGTGTCAAATAAGATGTTTACTATGGGAGCATTAAATGCTGAGATTAGCATTCATAAAGAAAGAGACACGTGGATCAAGATTAAAAAAAAAGGAGGGAAAAGATTTCCCTAAAGAACCAGAAGCCAAGTATGATTATAAATACTACTCGTAGAAATGAAGGAATGAAGAGATCAAGTCACTTGTTCAGCTCAAAGTATTTATGGGGGTATTGTTGTATGTATATATTCAACAATAAGACACGTCAGCAGAATATGCGGGAAACACAAAAGAAAGATAACTCCATGTCATTTGTCAACCAGTCAACAAAATAAACATTGACCACCTGTCACGTCACCTGCCACGTCGATGTGATCAGTGAAAGCTAAAAGTGTACTCGCCGGTTGGCCCAGTCTAAAATAGGCAAAGATCATACTCGCTGAAGATTCTTACTCGGTCAGGTCTACTCGGTGAGTACAGGAAAAGAAACCCTATTGACACAAACCTCATCAAGCAAGGATTCATCCAGATACAAGGTCTAAAGAGTTGTACTCCGATAAAGAGATATTCCTATTTCTTCTTAGAGAAGTCTAAACAGGAAAGCATTAAGAACTTCCAGAAAGATAGACGTTAGACATGAAACAAGTCCTAATCAGTACACAACACCAGAATCCTACCACGATTCTACTTGACATATTTGCCACCAACACGACAAAGGCAAGAGGAAACCCTAGCCTGCTTGGTATAAATAGAACCGTGTAATCCATAGAAAGGGGGTTCTGAACCTTGGAGAGAGAGAGAGAGAGAGAGAGAGAGAGAGAGAGAGAGAGATTATTGAGTGTGTAACCTACTAACGATTCATAGTATTATTTTCATGCCCTCAAGGGCGCTGTGGTTTTTTCCCTTTCTAGGGTTTTCCACATAAAACTTGTGTCTTGCATGCATTTATTTACATTCTTGTTTCATAAACGTGATATTATTGTTTGACGTATGGCAATCTAGAATTCACTGTCAACACATGCCAATCAATCCAAGTTACATGTTAATCAAACAAAAAATTTAATATTACAATTCCAAAGATCGTTTAGGGTTCGAGCCCCACATCCATAAATTTTTGGATACCTTAAGGTTTTTCAGCATATGATATTTTGTGATGTTTTTTTCCCTTAAGTAAAATTTCACGATTCACGATCACCAAATCAAATCTCAACAACATGAGAACAAGGAGCAGTTCAAGCAATTCGAATGTGCCAAAACATTCATCAAATCAAATCCATGCAAATCCAAGACTATATATATAAAGAAAACCCTATTTTTCTGAGTGATATATTATATAATATATATATATATATATATATATAAATTAATTATTATAGTATGTAGTAACAAATGAACTCACCTGAAGATCGAAAAGGGGTTTGATGTTTGAACAGAGAAGTGGCAGTGGAAGCGAGGGCAATTCAGGTCGTTCAAGGTGATAGGTCGTCGACGAGTGAAAAACAATCGGGGTTGAACGGCAATGAAGAGGTAGTGTTGAAAGACGATAGTAGATTCAAGACGATGGGTGATGGCAGCCACTGCACAAGCTATCTAGTTTTCTCCTTCTTTCTTTCTTTATGTTTCACTGTTTGTCTGAGTGATAAATACTAACAAAAGGGTTTTTTTTTTTTTTTTTTTGGAATTCAATTCACTTGAAATTTTTTCAAAAATGAATAAATATTGGCAAAAAAAAAAAAAAAAAATTAAAGATTTTCCAAATTGGTAAATTTAGAAATTGCAAAATATTTTTGGGTATTTATGAATTGATGCCAAATAAAAATCTTTATGCTTTATTAACTTGTAGCAACTTTCTCTTGTTTAATATATCACATGCTAGTATGAAGATTTGTACCTGAAACTTTGCTAGTCTGATTGAGCGCTTATTCCCACCATATCAGATTGGATGGTGATAACTTAGAACAAAAAAACTATTGTGCTCTTTCTATGATCTATGAAAAAATAATGGAAAAATGAAGGGATATATAACCCTTACAAAGTTGATTATATGTTGCCTCTAACAGCTTGTTTATACAAATAAATAGAAAAATGGAGCAATATTTTAATCCTTACAACTTAATTAATATGTTGCCCCGAGTACCAACAATGATGGGTGAACCATTTCATGGAGTTCGTGTCCAAATAATTCAAATTCTCAATAGTTATCTCTCGATTTTCTGGTCGAAAAACAATCTCAATGAAGACGTGTAGGTTCACTATTATATGCGGCGGGAATGGTAACTTTCCATAAATTTTCATTTTTCAGTCAACAATAGAGCTTTGCTTTTTAGGATCTCCAAATCAAATGATTTTTTGTTCTAATTGTTGTCTTTTCTTCTCCCTATGAATCAAACCTTTCTTTGCCATAATGGTTCAGTTTCTATTATTATCAATGATAACGGTTTAAGCCGGCTTGCCTAAAACAATTCGTTTTCAAAGATTACCATCAAAATCTAGCTCGTATTAGAGCTCTATTGCAAAAGTGGCTTATATATCAATAACGGTTAATATGATAATAATGTTAAGAGACTTCTATATGGTATAAAAATACATTTGATAGACAATCAAATCAAAACTTAGTCTCCAATGCATTTGTCTTTTTTAACTTAGGTGTCCAATTTTTTTTTTTCCTGTTTTCTTTTTAATTTTATTTTATTTTCCAAACAAATTTATTATTTTAACCATTGAAACCACCAGTCGCGAATATAAAAGTGTCAGTATTCATCTCTTTGAATCAAATTCATCTTGTTAGTTTAATTTTATATTTCATTATTTTAATTTTATGTCATCGACCCTTTTAAACTTCATTAAAACAGTTCATTGCACTTTCGTTTGTAAATGTCTTGTGTTGTAAAACTCTGTTTCAAGCTATGTGAGAAACTGATAACATGAGTCAATAAGATGATAAACAGAGCATTACATGAAGATTCATAGATCTTAAGCAAGGCTAATTGAAGTAGCAGCTAGGCTCATGCATCTACATGAACACAAAGCTAGAAATTGTGTGGCATCTCCTGTTAGAGTAAGAAAAGAAAATGGAGAATAACTTTAAAGTACGATTTGAATCGTTTCCATAAGGTGTTATTTGCCCCCCCTCAATTGAGTTTGCATAAGGGTTCTTGGCAAATCACTTCTAGGATACAACAAAGTTCAGAACATGCGATATAGCAAAACCGAAGTATTCCTTTAGAATTCTTTGAAAGGAAATTGTATGACTATTGCAGAGAGAAACAATAAAATTTGTGTGTGTTAAAACTTAATATGTGTTTTATTTATACAGGAGAAAATGGGTGCCTTTAGTATCCATTCAATTTGTCTTGTCTGTATAAAGAGATGTGTCTATTGAAATTGCACTTGTTAGCAGAAATTATAGATAAGTTGGTAAATACTCTAACAATCACATCTTTACGGTCAATTCAATACTCAGAAAAACTCTTTGAAACAAAAAGTTATCTCAACTGGTTTCAAAGAGTTACATCTGTTGGACAAATTCCAACTATCGTCTCTCAAACACTTTTCACATTGTATATGTATAAAATATATATTTGTAGTTATATATATTTGAAATCTCCAACAATCCTTCCCAATTTCAAATATATATTTATATATAGTGTAAGACACTGCAATAATTTATTCTCCCATGTTTTAGAGTCATACTCATATCATCTTGCATACAAGAAGGTGCCTTTCAAATTAAACCTTCAATTAGTGTAAGTAATTCAAAGTTTCAATGAAAACTATGGTGGCCTAAGCTTAAACCAAGTCTTAATATGCTAAAACCGAAATTACCACACACATGATCATATTATATTTCCTTAAAAAATATTCTAAACTAATTAAGCAATATTATGGCCTTGTGCTTCCTCATGGTTTCATGAACATTTATAAGAGAAAAAACCCAACTCTTGGTAGAAGCGGCACCACTTCTTATGTTCATATAGGTGAGGTCTCTTCCCATGTCTCTACTACTATAGACATGAACAAATACAATTAAACTTCATTAAGAAAAACTCATCCTCTTAAACGTAGTAGTCTTGCACTAATCATCCTAGAATGGGCTACATAAAATATTTAGTGCACTTATAACCACATATCAGTAAATTGTTATTAACAATTAAACTTTGGACTAGTGATGTTTTAGATAAAGTTGGGTTACCATTACTGGTGGTTTTCAATAAAGGGTTTTAGCCCCATTCCACTAGATGTTTTAACTACCAAATCTCTCGAGAGTGCTTTTGTAAATGGATCTGCCAAGTTGTTGCTTGATTTAACATAAATAATATTAATAACTCCATCAGTTATAAATTGTTTGATATACTTATGTCTTAAGCTTATATGTTTAGACTTTCCGTTGTATACTTTACTGTATGCTCTAGACAAGGTAGCTTATAGTTGTCACAGTATAAAGAAATCGATGGCATTGGTTGTGGCCACAACTCTATATCCAATAAAAAATTTCTAAGCCACTCTGCTTCTTTCCTAGCTATTGCCAAAGCTATAAATTTAGATTCCATAGTTGAATGTGCTATATACGTTTGTTTCTTAGATGCCCAAGAAATTGCTCCTCCAGCAATTGTAAAGATCCACCCTGATGTGGACTTATTATCACTATAAGTACTGTTGAAAATTCAAAATAAAATAAACCAAAATCAATGGTTCTTAAAAAATCCAAAAACTCTATTTATTGTTTTCCTATGAGCAGTACCCAGATTATTAGTGTATCTAGAAAGTTTACATACTGCAAATGCAATATCTTATCTTATACAACGCATGCATGCATTAAACTTCCAACTACACTAGCATACTCAAGTTATGCAACTAATCTATTAGTATTACTAATAATAGTACCACTAGTCTCATAAGGGTAGTTGCTTCTTTTGTTTGAAGATGTTTAAATTTAAGAAGCAATTTCTCTATATAATGTGATTGACACAAAGCATAACCCCCATTGTGCTTCTTAACTTTTGTAAGTTCCTCAAGGTTGATTGGCTTATTTCGGTGACAAACCACAAGTGGGGTTTGTTGTAAAGGTAGCTTAGGCATTTGATGATTTGTGCTTTGCACAACCAAGACCCTCTCAAGACCTCAAGAGATCAAGCACTTCAAAGGTAAATTTCTAAGTGCTTACTTGTTTTGAAGAGATGTAGTTGCACACACTCACAACACATGCATAATTCTTATTTTTGTGTATTGTATGTCTTAATAATGTGTGCTTTAATATTCATTAATTCTCTTCTTTCATGTTTAATTTGATTGCATCTTGTGTGTTAAATGCTATGTTTTTGATACATCATGTTTGTTAAGGGGTGCTGTCAAACCGCCCTACATAAGGCGGTTGAACAGCGATTAGAGCAAATTTGCTCGTGACTGCTCTACGACCGCCCTTCATAGAGTGGTGCCATTGGTGGATTTTTTAATCGCCTGAAAATCGCCTTACAACCATCCTACGTAGAGCGGGTGTAAGACGATCGTCAAAATCCCTAGAGCAATCGCCGCCATTTCGCCTGAAAACCGCCCTACGAGTAGAGCGGTCATGAAGAACATGTTCTTCATTTCCCAGGTGAACCACCTTACAACCGCCCTACGTAGAGCGGGTGTAAGGTGGTCAAGGACGTAGAACGGATGTAAGGCGGTCAAGGCAAAATTTTTGAAAACTTTGCAAAATGACGTAGCATCAATTTGTCACCCTATATATATGCTATTTTGACTTTATGTCAATTTTAAGAGAGTCCAAATCATATTTTGACTTAGCATTTTTTCAAAGAGAAAAAATCACTAAAGAACTCTCCTTTGTTTACTCAAGCACTTATCTAAGTGCATCAAATCATCATCTAGCATCATCCATGATCATCTAGGTGTCATCTATGCTAGGTTTTGATTCAACACTTTTAGCTAGGTAAGTTGGTCACTAATATCACATATATTTTGTGTCTTTCTTAACATGTAATCTCATTTATTACTTGTATACTTATAGAACATATTCTATTAACAAGATTGAGATAATTGTGTTGATTGTTTGAGAGTTGTATTTTGATAGCTATTTTTAGGATTGCTTAATCTTTGATAGCTAAGCTTTATGACATGTCATATAGCAAAGATTGATATCTAGGATTGTGATTATTGTCATCTTTCATCCTAGATAGGCATTTAGTGTAACCTAGCATTACTTGCTCTTTGAATATCATATTATCACATTAGGTTGTTTATTCTCTTCATTGAGAAGTGAGCCTTGTGACTACCGGTGAGTGGTGCAAGCAAATTGGACTAGGTCCACTTTTATAGGCCAGCGGGTAGTAGTGGCGGGTTATAGACCGTGAGAGGTTGAGGTCAACCTAGGTCGTAAACGTCATTGCAATTAGTGGATTCGAGGTTCGTGTGTGGCGCACATAACAGCCCGTGGTTTTTTCCTTGTTGAAGGTTTCCATGTAAATATCAAGTGTCTTTTATATTTCCGCACATATTACACTTGCTATATAAATTGATTAGTTAGGGGCATTTTCGTAAACTTGACTAATCACGAAAATTGGGTAAAATATTTTACCCCCCCCCCCCCCCCTCCTCTAGATTAATATTGAACACACCATAATTTGTTTCAACTTTCATTCCTAAAATAGTATTGAAAATAATACAAATGTAGTTAAATTGTTTAAAGCATACATTAAAGAGGGGTGGGGGGTGAATAGGTTTTTACACCTTTTTCAATCCCTTGAAACAAACATTCGTTTGTCTCTCAAGGTAGCTTTACATATAACACATAATCCAAAAACATCCACACATAGATAATATAATCATGTGATCATTTAAGTAATGTCTACATATATAAGAAGTTGCATAAGGTATAAAACACAAAAAATCTCAACAACAAAGAATACTTGTATTATAATATTGTTCAAGGAATTACAAGTGTTAACAAATTAGCTATACATCAAAGTAACAATATACAAAAGAATAAAAAATATAAGAATGATCGAATATGTATTGCTTTACAAATCACACTTAACAAATCTTGATTCCAACAACTTCACAAGTGATGAATGTACTACAAGATTAAGAGCAAACATATATATATATAAGTAATAAAGAGAGAGAGAGAGAGAAAGAATTAACACATGTGATTTTTTAACGTGGTAAAATCTCCTATGAGGAAACATCCACGGGTTGAACTACAACCATTGGGTATTATATATATTGGATGGTAAATTAGAAATTCCACAAAGTGACCAATCCTAGGTCACCAACCCATGTAGAGTCTATGTCTACCCAACCCTATTGGAAAGTATGAAATCTCTCAATGATGCGGAGCTACCATATATTGGACAGCATACCAAACCAACATCGATGGAAGATTAGAAATTCATCAAGAGTGCATACACATCCCGTGTACCCTGCTCTATTAGAGTCTATGTCTACCCATACACCTAGGCCTACCAATAATATAGCCAACTCTCTATCCAAGACACTCATACCTCTAGAGAGCCTCCCTTGCATAGCTATCCGGATCTTCCTAATCCTAGCCATGACTTCTTGCTTGCCTATCCGAGTCATCCCAACTCCAAACAAGACTTCTTGCTTGTCAAACCGAACATCCCGTTCTAACCAAGACTTCATGTCTTTCACAAGGACTTCCTAATGTGATCATGTGAATGCAAAATGATGCAATCAAGCAATTCAACATAGAACATGTGATCAATACATTCCATGGCACAAATAAACCTAAACATGTGAAACACAAGTCTAATAGTTTAGATACAAAAACATGAATTAAACCTAGAGCAAGTGAAAACACCTAACATAAAAGCTCCTAGTTTCATTCAAACAAACAACACTTGAATAAACCATATTCATAAAGAACATATTCAAGATGTCATACACATACACAATAAAATGCTAGAATCATAAAATGATTTCAATGAATATTCTAGCCAAAGAATTAGAGTAAGGATAAAATGATTACTCAATTAAATCCTAGATTTCTCTAAAAACACATACACATACAATAATCCTAGATTACATCAATCATAGGATCAAAACAAAATACAAGGTCATTTATCATCAAAATGAATCAATCAAATCTCTAACAACCTTAGATATCAAACTAATCATAATATAACTCTCAAACATGTGAAAATCAAAGAATCAAAGAAACTAGTTCACATATGTCTTTAATTAGACTTTTGATTAGGTTTGATTATGAAGCTATCTTTCTCAATAGCATTCATCATACATATACATACATATAGAAGAAGAAACCCCAAGCAAATTGAAGGTTATAAAGAAGAAATCTCAAAGATAAGACCAATACCTAGGAATCATGAGTTGTCACGGTTTTCTGGGTAGAACCACTCGAAAACGCGATCAAACAGATGCAAGACCACTTGGAAAAGGTAAAGGACTCAAATACGAAAATCTCCAACTTGAATCACTCAATTCCGACTTAGTATGAGAAAGTTATGGTGTTTGGAAGCTGAGAAAAAGTTGAAAGAAAATTATGCACATGAGAAATTCTAATTTTTCTTCTTGAAATGAATAGGGGGGAAATGAGAACTTTTAAAATAATTCAAGAGAGAGAAAATACGGACCAACCAAAGCATGCCATGTCATCAGCCCATGTGGGGCGCGTGTGGCACACATGGGTAAAGAGGGGTCTAGCCCGTGTGCCACACGTGGCCATATATGCAAGGTTGGCCGTTGGCCAATCCTGCTTCTCTCGCGCACCGCTCGCGTTCTTCTACCATATTAGGGCTTCCGAACTCCGATTTTGAATCCGTCTTCGAATTATGAATCGTGATTCCCTCATGCACAATAACAACTACTTTGTAAAAAGGTTGAGAATTAATCTCGGAAAACGACGACGAAGACAACTCAAAGAATGAGAACGCAACGTAGAGTAGCTACATCGTTTAGACTCGAAACCTAATGAATGAGTAACCGAAATAGCCGGGATTCAATAAGGAATCATAAGAGATCATGTTCAAGTCTGGAAATGATAAAATGAAAACAAATAGACACCAAGTCACACACATATGCCGTTTCTTAGACTTAGTCCTAAAACATGCATTTTTCAATGAGTATCAATTTAAATTTAATGTATGAGCATATATTGCCAAGTGTGTGAAAATGTTAAATAAATATTGTTCAGCTATGCATGGACACAAATGAATGACATGTGTGTGTGTGTGCCAAGCCTTGTAATAGGAAATTTTACCTTTATTGTGCAATGAAGCACATTCCTCCTTGAACAACACCAATTTGCATGAAATGTGGCCGAGTCTTTCTTTGAAGCTTTAAATCAGTAATCCTAAGACCACTAATCAATACAAAAAAATTATCACTTTGATATGGAATATATGCCAAGACAAACCAAAAACCTAACAAGTATCCACTTCATTCAAGTCTTTCATTTTGAACATTGAATTTAGATACTTCTTAGTTTTAGTTACACCATTCATGTTTGTTCCAAATATTAGTAAGTCATCAACATATAAGCACAAAACAACACCATAATCATTTGTGAACTTAGAATATATGCACTTATCTACACTGTTATGTCTAAATCCAAATGATAAAATCACATAATCAAATTTCACATGCTATTGTTTAGGTGCTTGTTTCAATCCATATAATGACTTAACTAATTTACAAACTTTCTTTTCATTTTCATACTTCTTCATCCAAATCGCCATTTAAAAATGTTGTTTTCACATCCATTTGATGCACGTGCAAATATAAAAAGATGCCAAAGCCAACATCACTGGAATAGATGTAATTCTAGCTACTGGTGCATAGGTATTGAAGTAATCTATTCCCTTTTTCTGTTTAAAACTCTTAGCCACCAATTTGGCCTTAAAAGTTTGAATAGATCAATCTATATTATATTTTCTTCTAAATACCCACTTACTACTTATTGCTTTAGATCCTTCTGGCAAATCTACTAAAACCCATGTTTTATTTGCCATTAATGAATCCATCTCATCCATTATAGCCTCCTTCCAAAAGGATTTGTCTCTTGAAGCCATTGCTTCACCAAGAGTTTTAGGATCTTCTTCTACATTCAAAAGAATGGGTATTTTATTCAAAACTTGATTTCTATCTCATTCTATTAAAAATACAATAGACTGAGAAGAAATAAAATCTAGATCTAAAGTCTTTTCTTTTCTTGCTCTTTGACTTTTTCTAGTTTCAATAACAGTTTGAGGCTGTTTTCTTTTCTATATGATTCTTTAGGATTTTGTTTTCACTTATGATACTAGCTCTTCAAGAGCCTTATATGATGAGGATCTATCTATCACTCGAGTATTATTTTAAATATGATCATGATCTTTTAATTTCAGTTCAATGAACCATATCATTTGAACCAAAATCTTCTTTTACTATTTTACTGTCTAACAGATGATTTTTGCTGTTATTTCATAAATTGTTCTATAGGAACAACCATCCGGGTTTATATATTGGCAGAATGTAATTTTGTTATTTTATTTGAATCATCTAAAAATTTATTTGCATATCATGCAATTCACAAGATGATGCATGCCTTGCAATTTTACATCGTTTATCAACTTATGATAATTCTCCCCCTAACGACGATAAAATTTACTTCAAGGAATTATATGCATCTTAATAATTTTCCACATAAACTCATTTATTTTGCCATATTGTCCTTTAAGGACTAATTTACATGGTCTTATTGTCCTTCAGAAACATTCACTAGGAAAAACTAATTAATTATGAAATGAATATCCATATAAAATATTTCAATATTTTGATGCATCGTTTACTTTTAGTAAAGTTTATTGTCCTTCAAGGACATTCACTAACATGTAATCATATAATATAAGAAATATGATAAATTATTTTGGCATGAGACAAAATGAATGAGATAGAATATTCTTAAATAAAAGAATATAATAAGAACTTTAATTCCTCAATTTTCATGTTCTTATGTCAAGTTCTTAAAAACTTACATATTTTTTTGGGAACTTCTGGTTTGTGTAGGAACTGATAGTTCATAAGTGAAAAATCACATGTTTAAAGCTTCAGGTTATTAAAATAAAATCACAATTTTACTTTTCAAATGAAAATAACTGTTATTAGATCAAATTTAGAACTTCTAGTCCTAATTAAATTTGATATCAACAATTAAATACAGAACTACAAATCTAATTAGTTTGGAATTGATAACATCGGATTCTAATAGATAATTATTCAAAACTTTAGATTCTGATTTGTATTAATATTAAGAGCTTTAAGCCTTTGTATTTTCCATTTCAAATATTTGATTAGCCAAATATTCATCTAACAATGGAAATTTAGATCCTCTTTTGATTCAAAACTTCAAGTTTAAATTTCAGAACTTCGGGTTCATATTCAACAATTTATATTCAAATTTAAAACGACATATTCTCAATTGGATTTGATTTTGAAACTTTCGGTTCTATATATATCGATCAACTCCAATTACATTAAGAACCACAAAAAAATAAAACTAAATATATTTTTTGATGTGGAAGATTCAACGTAGTGGCAATAACAGAGCATACTCATAAATTAGTTGTGTGGAATCAATAACAATAAGTAAATTTTATTGAAATACTTACTTGGATAAAATATTCTTAATTGTCTAGGGACAATTTCTTATATAGTAGATCTTCTAGATCTAACCAAATACAAAGTGTCAATTTTCATACAATTTGTTTTCACTTTGTTTCATATATTAGCTCTTCTAGAGTGTTCATTATTCTTGCTAAAAATCAACAAAATATTTTAGATATAGCAAGCAAACTTTTATAATTATTAGAAGATGTATCTTACATCCTTTCAATTTTCTTGCTTTGTTAAGGTGTTATTCCACTTCTGGTGGAACAATTTAAATGTATTTATAGTGATCATCTTAACATCAATAATTATTTGATTACAACAATACCCGCAATCATCACTATTGACTATATGTAACATTCATTTCAGGGAATGATATTAATCAAATTGGGTGATGTCAATGATTTTATAATCAAAACTAATTATCATGAAAAACATGATATAAATTAATAGTATGCTCAAATATATACGTTATTAATATTGTCACTTCTAAAGCAAATTTAAAGCATAAAATAGTGAAATATATACTGCTACTTCTGGAACAATATTTGAAACAATATAGACTCATTATGTTTCATCGATCATGTTTTCATCTACTTGGTGATCAAAACCCTTTTTTAAGCAAATATATATAAGGACAAATAATTCGTTGATGATAAGATATTTTTATTAGAAAAGAACAACTAGACCTTTTTTTTTAACAAATAAAATAAAATATAATTCATGATATATCATACAATTTACTAAAAACAACAACAAATATCTAGCATGACATGAAGTTGTTTTCATGATTTGTTGCAACTTGCTATTACAAGATTAATACTAATATAAATCAAGGCAATAAGGAAATCTCATCTTTGAAAGAATAATGGAATATAAATATTATATTATTAAAACCATATGAATGTAAATCAATTTAAAATAAAACCAAAAATTACGAAAATCAATGGACCGTAAAACTATATATCACAAGGTGAAGAAATTCAAATGTTAACGAATAAACAATTGAGACATTTCGTGATTAATAGGTGTGTGAAATATGAAAATTTATATTTTTCTAGTATATGAAAATATAAGATTTCACACTTTACATACCTTAATAAAGATGAAGAAATAAAGAAGAAAGAATATTTCATTCATAGTGGTTGGGTCTCTTAATGTGAAATATGAATAACCAATAAAAAATAATAGATCAAAAAATGTCAGATTCATGTGAAATATAAACAACCGATGATAGGTAGATAGATCAAAAATGTTTGAAAACAAAAGACAAAAATGTTTGCTCTTTTTGGTCTTACTAATATCGAAACTTATTGTTATATTATATCATAACTTTATAGTTATTATTTGCAATTCTAGAACCCTAGGTTCCAAACAAAATCCATATTTGATGAAAATTTATAATTTTATGTAAACTTCATGTTTATAATCGAAAATCATGAATTGAGAACTTCGGGCTCCAAAAGTAATCACATCAATCGAAATTCAGAACTTCAAGTTCTTATTCAATAATTCAAAATTTCATATTTTGATTTGATTGCAATCCATAATTTCTAATAAGATTATGTTAATCTTCTAGCTTTTTGATTTTGCAATCTCAAAACACTAAATTGAGCTTCAGGCATTTTATTTTATTTGTTTTTTTGATTTTACAATCTTCGAATATCAGATCAAGCTTCAAGCTTTTTGATTTAATAATTATCAAATATATATCAAATCGAGCTTCAGGCTCTTTGATTTTGCGATCTTTGGGTTGTAATATAATTAATTTTATTTTTTGCAATCTTCTAGTTGCAATACAATCATTTAATCTTTATTTTCTTTTTATTGGCAACCCAATGAATATTAAGAGCAAAATTAAGAAGAGAAATAATATAAACCAACTTTTTTTTCTTAGCCCAAAATTAAAGAAAGAAATACTTTACTATTCTTAAAACTCTCGATTGCACCAAGAAAGTCTTCTCTTATCATGTATCAAACTTGCATCATATAACAATTGTTCTTCATATAAGAAACTTTCAAATCTGAAACTTAAAACATACAATGGTTAGAGATTCGTGCTGATAACGTGTTATGAAATAAATAAAATAAACAAGAACATAATAGCATAAATATAAAGTAAGAAAGGAGAGAAAAGAGTAGCCCAAGAAAAGAGATTCTTTTATTCATCAATACTTCTCAATGGTGTTTACAAATTGGTGAGACCTTTCTTCTATAACCTCACAATATAGTAGTTACAAACTTGAAAAGACACTAGTCATAAACTTGAGAATAAATGGAACCATAAATTTGAGAATAAATGGTACCATAAACTTGAGAATAAATTGGGGAAGATGAAGGATCACAAGTTATATTATGAGATGGACATTCACTTATATTATATTTTCATAAAATAATAATAAATAATTTAAATTTAAAATAATTATTAAATAAATAAAAGTGCCACCTCCACCGTTGGATTGCTCATTGTCCGTTGTTAGAGGAGGCCCCGTTTCCAATTGCAAGGAATTGGACTAGTCATCGTCCGGCCAACTTGCAGCCGAAGGAGATTGAATAGTAACAAGTTTTTTATTTTTATTTTTTTTGAAAGAGAATTCATTGAAACGCAAAACATTACAAAGAAAGGGAGCATTCGCTCGAGACAAGACTCTGTACCATAAGGGGGCAGTCTTCCAGCCAAACAAACTCACCCTCAAAACCAAGAGCAATCTTGGCGAGGTTATGAGCAACACAATTAGCTATCCTAGGAACAAAAGAAATTGAACTAAAACAAGAACTTCTAAGCTCAAAAAGAATATTATGAATCACCACACCAATATTTGCACAAGGAATCAACTCCTCATTAATCATTTTCACCACTGATAAAGCATCTGATTCCAACAAAGCCGGACACAAACCAATTTCTATAGCCAGCCGTAAACCTCTCAACACAGCAGTAGCTTTAGCTACTTGAGGATGGAGAATTCCCTTAATGGACTTACACAGGCACGCCATAACCTGACCATAGTTGTTTCTAATCACCACACCAAACCCCTTCACCTTACCCTGACTGTCCACAGCCGCATCCGTGTTAATCTTATAGGTGCCATTCGGTGGAGCCTTCCATTCCGGCACCATACACTGATGCACACTATTAACATTTTCCAAGTTAATAGCAGCTCGATAATCTTGAATGAAATTGGTGACCCAATCCAGAATGTCAACATCGGCCACCACATCCTTATTATGCATCTTTTGATTTCTTATAAACCACACCCCCCACCAAACAATACACAATAATTCAAAGCAGCCGACATCAACCTTAGCTTTGCATAACATCACAAAATCGAGAAAAGCCATCGAAGCTAAATCCTTAACATTACCTCCAATCGAGCACCCATTTTTATATGAACAAGACGCGCACAAAACCAAAGTGCATGGACTGAGGTTTCAACCTTCATTGAGCACATTTTACACCAGAGGTCAATCTTCATACCATGCGAAATTAAGTTAACCAACGTAGGAATCCAATTATTGACAGCTTTCCACATAAAGATTTTCACCTTCAGAGGGATGCGAAGACGCCAAAGGAATTTCCACCATGAGATAGACGAACTCAAACCAGAGCCTCAAGGCTGATAATCCACCTCTTTGGCCAGCCAACACCCACCACACACCGTATAACTGCTCGACTTATCATAGTGCCAAAGGAGACTGTCCTCTAAAATAAAACTGCTAGATGGCATCCCTAAAATAGCATCAGTCTCCTCCTCAGAAAAAGAAAGGCTCGCCAACTTAATATTCCAAGAGCCATCTGCCAACTTCAATGAATCAACACAAATGTTCTCATTCAAAATCATTGGAGAGGAGATTTTGAAAGTAGACAAGCGAGGTATCCGTCTATCCTTATACACCTTGATGGAGCTACCACTACTTGTTAGGGTTTTTGCCCTAAAGCTTGTAATTTGTAAATGTGAATTGAACATAAATAAAAGAAATAGTTTATTCATTCAAATTGTCTCATACATTTATATATAACATGTGTACTCAACATCCAAAATTGCCGGATGTAATCTCTAACTGAGTATATGAGTGTCATATACATAGGTATTCAGTTTGAGATGAGCAATATAAAAAGTCTATAGATAGCAAATAGAGTTGGGTACTTTATTTGTTGTTAATCTACAGCTGCGGTCCATTAAGTAATGTACGATGGTCTTAACCTAGATTATTCATATGGTGATATGAGAATGGAGACACCTTATATGATATGATCATATAGGACTGGGCTATAATATATATGAATCTCTCACCAAGATCCGTTACAAGATGAGATTCATATATATCAACAAATAATGGCTAAATATGGGTGATCTTAATCCTGATGTCTTATCGACTCCTTTAGGTTGGATCGTGGTTTTTGATATACCATAAGTGAGATCGGAGTTGCATTCTTAGTCAATAACTTCATATGTTGGAATCGTGGTTTGACTTGTGGCTGAGAAGGTTTGTACACAATAATGGAATCTACTCCTTCTTGCGAGAAGTAGATGGTAGGTCCCTTAAGAATTGATTCGGGGCTTGAACAATATGAACGCTCTCCTAATTCCGTAAGAAATGTAGGATTTATTGTTCATTAGAGAATCAATGGTACTAAATGGAAAGATATAATTAAAGGGGTATAATGGATATTATGACTCAGCTCTAATTATGAACTACTTGTAGAGGATTATACCATATGTAATAGCTATATCGATGAACACCAAGAGTTATTGGTTTGTGTAAAAACGTCTACAGTTGAAAGAGTGTGGCTTCGGGTTTTTAGTGGAATAACACCGAAGTTAATAATCATGAAATATTAATTAAAGAGTTTAATTAATTATTTCTAAGGATTATTGGAGCTTAAAATACTATGAGTCCATTAGGTCCCCTTTCTAGCCCGATCGATTTAGGTAACAAGGATCACGGTTAATTAATTGGATTGCCCAATTAATTGTATTACGAAAATGACATGTATCTATTCGGGAATTAATTGAATAATGAGATTATTTAATTAATGAATTTAATGATTATAACAATTAAATAATAAGATTATTTAATTATGTTATTAATTATTGATGGAGGGTGTTAGTTGATATTTATATTTGAAAAATGGGATAATATGATTATCTTATTTTTAATTAGTTAAATATTAATTTTGAATTTAAATAATTTAAATTCAAATTACATGATATCTATTAAATAAAATAAAATAAAGATTTTGTTTTAAATTAAAAAGATATCATTGGTTATTTTATTAAAAGATATATATATATATATATATTATATTGCATAAGAAAATATATAGGCCAACAACACACATCAACGTAGATTCATGCAAAAGAGAGAAAAACACAAACAGAGGGTATGCGGCCACTTAAAAGAAAAAAAGGGGTTTTTTTTTTATATATTTTAATTTTTTTTTTTTTTGTTCTTCACAAATAGAGAGTGGCCGAATTCTTCTGACAACAAAACAAGGGTTGTTTTGTGTTTCTTTCTTTTTCAGGTTCCGAAATACAGTGACGCGCCCACACGCCGTTATCAATCCCGGATCAGAGTGATGAAGATTAAATGGTTCAAATCAGGAGCATATCGTATCGAAGAGAATGAGCCTCCTACGTAGGTATGAAGAAAATTGTTTCTTCTCTTCTCTTTTATGTATTTCGATTTCTTATTTTTACTGTTCCAAAAAATAGATCCTAGGGTTTACTAATCGCAGTATTTATTTATGAAATAAAAGTTTTTTTAAAGTTCCTTCCGCTGCGCAATCGGTAAACCGAGGAACCAACACTACTAACCCTTCGCCTCAAACCTTTAACAACCAACTCCCTACCCCAAACCAAACTTTTCCAGAGAAAAGAAGCCGGCTTATTGTTTTTAGCCTCCCAGAAAGAATTCTCTGAAAAGTAACAGCCCTTAAGTACCTACGAAACCAAAGAATTAGGATTATTGATAAGACCCCAACATTGCTTTGCAAGCATCACCTTATTGAAAGCCCTCAAACCAAGACCCCCTTCCCATTTTGCCTTACAAATAATCTCCCAATAGCACCAATATATTTTACGCTTAGGACTGTTTCCCCAACACACACACACACACACCACCCCACCTCCCATCCCCCCCCCCCCCCCCCCCCCAAAAAAATAAATAAATAAATAAATTTAGCACAAAGCCTATGAAGATCAAAAATTAGAGACTTTGGAAGTCTAAAGAGAGTCATTGAATAAACCGGGATGGACTGGATTACCGCCTTAATAAGCACTTCGCGACCACCACCTGAGAAAAAACAGTTGCTCCAACTTTGGAGTTTTTTCCACACCCTTTCCTTAATCCCATCGAAAGCCACCCACTTTTTCCTCTCTACCATACAGGGGAGACCCAAATATTTGTCATGCTGCTCCACAATCTCCATATCCAGGGCTTCCGTCAAAATCTTCCTATTACCCCTCAAGATCTACTTTCTAAAACATACAGCCGAATTTCCAAAATTAACAACCTGTCCCAAAGCCACCGAATAGTGTCCCAATAGACTCTTTAAATTGGTATATTCAACCAAAGTTGCTTTAGTAAACAAAAGGCTGTCGTCCGCAAAAAAATAAGTGAGTTATTTTTGGGCCTCCCCAGGATATCCCAACTAAGTTAGCACCTTTTTATCACCCTCATCATCAACCCCATCACAACATAATATTAAAATAAATAAGGAAGAGAAACCATAAGAGTTTAGAAAAAAAGACAAGTCAATAAGACCTAAAGGAAAACCTGTTATAAATATCATCAAAAATAATAGAAGGGCAAAAGTATTGCCCACACTTCTCAGTTGAAGAAATCAAACTAGAGAGGCCCTGCGCACACAATAAGAAAAGATACGGAGACAAAGGATCTCTCTAACGTAATCCTCGAGAAGGTTTAATATATCCTCTAATTTTTCCATTTAAAATAAAAGAGTAAGAGACCCTAGAAACACAATTCATAACCTTTGAAATCCAGCTTTCAGAGAAGCCCAAACGTCTCATCATCCCTTCAACAAACTTCCACTCAACCCTATCATAGGCCTCGACATATCCAATTTTAGCGACATAAAACCTTTCTTTTTCCCATTAACCTTCCTCCGAAGCGCATGCAAACATTCGAAGCCCACCATGGCATTATCAGTGGTTAGTCTTCCCGAAATAAAAGCACTCTGTGTATCATCAATCACAAAACCAAGCACCTTGCGAAAACGATTAGCAAGAGACTTAGAAATACATTTATACACAACATTGTAAAGGCTTATTGGTCTAATATCAGTCATTTTCTCAACATTCTTCACCTTCGGGATAAGGCAAATCAAAGAGTGATTAATTCCTTCCACGGATCTACCATCATTAAGACAATCAAGGCGCAATTTAGTAACATCAGATCCTACCACATCCTATAATCGTTGAAAAAATTCAGTCGGGAAACCATCAACACATGGAGACCTGTCCGAATGCATTTGAAATAAGGCCACCCTAACCTCCTCAGCCGTGAAGGGCCTATCCATCTCCTCTCTCAAATTCGATTGTAAAAAAGACTCCACCGAATTCAGAACATAATCCATTCGGTGACAAGAGGTTGAGCACTAGTAAACAACATAGTAAAATACTGAGAAATAATCCCCTTCATCTCATTTTCACCCATCCGCAAATTCCCACTATCATCCATTAATCCACTTAAAAAACTCCTTTTTTTCCTTGCTGAAGCTTTAGCATGAAAAAACCTAGTGTTACAAAGAGTCTAATAAAAAATACTTAATTAACTTCATATATACTTTTGTTTTTAAAATAAAAAAAATAAAAAAATAAAACTTCATATACTTTTGCAATCTTTATATTAATTTATGCCCTTATATTATCATGAGTCATTCTATATTTCATTATTTTTATAAGGCTATCTTCAACCCAAATAGTGTTTTGGTGCAATTTTTGCACTAAAATAGCTCAACTTTCACACAATTTCACTATTGCATCTTCAATCACTGCACCAAATTTTACACTAAAAAGAATATTCTCTTAAATATTCTCTTTATTTACCTTTTTTTAATATTTCTCCACAATTAATATTTCACCCCATAATGAACATAATATTGCAATACGATAAGAAATTATGAAATTAATATATTAAAAGAAATTAAATTTAATTGGGTAAAATATGGCATTTATTATTAAAATAACTTAAACATTACATTACAAAAAATAAAAAAGAGAAAGCATAAAAATAAAATACATTGCAAACAAAAACATGTGCATGACGTATGTATTTCGTTTTTAATGTTTTTATTAATTAATGTATTTTGCTTTAATTTTCACTATTTTGAATTAACTGATTTATTTATAAAAAAAAATTGCATTAAATTTTTTTAATGATCTACTTCATTTTAGTTTATTATAAATGTTAATATCAATAATAATTAAATCAAAACAAAATCATTAAATAATAAAAAAGACCAAATTAGAATAAATTTAATTGATTATGGTACAACTGTGATTAAACAAAACCTTTAAATAAATTATATAATCATAATAGATTTTAATAAATAAGGTTAAACTGTGATTTTATAAAAATATATGGATGAAAAACAAAAGAAAGTTAGACAGCATTTTTGCATAAGATGAACAGTGTCGTGCAATATATTGTGCGACACTGTTCATCCCAGCAAACATGGCGCAGGGGATGCAGTTGAGCTAGAGGGGATTTTGGCTGAAAAATGAAGATGGCGCTGGTTTTTGCACAGGGTTGGAGAAGCCCTAATATTGCCGTCAATGTCGAAATTTTAGCAATCCAACGGTTACTAAAAATGAAATAATTTGACCTTTTCTTCAAAAATTACTCAAATCCTTTAATTTCGAACTCTTTGCAAATCAAGTTTGATGTCTATGTTTAGGCGCGTTTACTCATCGAAAATGAAAATAAAAATCAAAGTGAATCAAGTTCCATCAGAAAAGGAAACATGAAAGGAAACATGAAAGATAACTTAATTCCTCAGGTGGTATGAGCAAATTAAGTTTCATTTCCGACAGAAATTTAATTCATAATTATGTATGGGGTTTACGTTATTTGATTCCCAACAGTTTTTAGTAAATATTGTAACCACAAACAAATCAAAAATTAAATTCTTTTTATCATTTAATTAGGATTTCTGATTAGTAAACGTAAAGAGATATAAATGTACTTGGCATCTAACATATGTTCACACATATATATATATATATATATATATATAAAGAGAGAGAAAGAGAGTCATTCTACGGTGCAACATTGCAATATGCAACAGTATGTTATCACATATGATTACAGATGATTATATGTATATATAATATTATCATATATAAATTACATTTGATCATACAATTAAGTTATTATGATCTCATGTTAGAGCATATGATCACATATTAGTTTATGTAATCTTACAAAAAAAATACATGATCACAGTCAAATATTTTTAGGTTGTACCATTCAACGTTGCACACAAAAGGCATCCTATATATATATGCACAATCATTAAAACATTGGTGTATGGTACACCAAAAATATTGTTAGATGTGATTGTACGTGAATAGCTTGCGATTGTATGTATATAATATATCGCATATATAAGTTACATATGATCACCACAAAACAAGACTTAAATTTTAATGTGGTCATATGGAGTCGTATGTAATCACATATGAATTGATATAATTATGTCAAAAAAGTCATGATCACATATAAATGTTTTAAGATGTACGGTACACACCTGTATTCTATAGACCAACCTATATATATAATTCTCTAATCAGGACCGTCTTGACTTTATAATTTCATAACGTCCAACCACAGCCACACATTCATAGTGGATCTATAGCCCCACATTAATAAATGCACACACCCAATATGAATTTGTGGCTATGGTTGGATGTCCTTAATTTATAATTTATAGTCATGCTCGATCTTATCTTATGTAGATGTGTTGGCATATATTATTCTTCGTGTGAACCTAGCTAGATCGTTCAACCAGTTGTACATGTCATTCAAGTTGTCCACGACCAGTTGTCCAGGACGCTAGATCAAATTACAATATTAATGGTACAGCTGAAGATCATTTCTATAATTTATCGATCAATTCTATATAATATTAATACTTTATTATTTAATAATTTCTTGATTAAAAAACACTCCAAAACTAAATTGGTTTTAAGTTTAGTTGGAATGAAACTAAGCCAACAAAACAAGTTCCTTAATTTAGGACTAGATCATGGAAGAAAAAGAATAAAATATATAAAGGAAAATTAATTAGACACCTGAGAAGTGATCAGAAGCTCACATTGAGGTTGCTTGAAGGAGACACAATTTCCAAATATGTGGAGTTAACTTTATACTAAAAATGGGAGATTTCTTAAAGGAAGACAAGGATTTCCAAATCTGAAGAGCATGCTTTTTCCATTTTTGAAAGGGTGAATAAAAAGTTTCAAGAGAAGAAGATGAAGAAGAAGATTGACAAGAACAAGACACTGAATGTGATTGGTGGGGAAAATGAGTGAGTGAGTGAGTGAGTAGCTTTAGTAGTACTAGTACTTATTCTGACTTGAAGATCTGCTTCTCTCAACAAAACCAAACAAAGGTCCCCCAAGAGTGTGTTGTTTGCTTAAAGAGAATATTTATTACTCAGCCAAAAGAGAAAGTAAATTAAGACTTGTCACACAAAACTGTGAAAAAATAAAATAAAATAAAGAACTCATCATCACTGATCGAGACGAGGATTGGATTGGACGTATGATAATGTATCTGACAAAAACTCTTTAGTGTTACTGATCCAAACTACAGTAGGAGATATGATGTTTCGAATTAGAAGTCAAGCCAAGAGAGAATCACAAAAAAAATGTGCATGTGATCATCAATCAAACACAATATATTGCAATACTTTTCTAGTGTAAGTATTCTTGTCAAAACTTAGTTTAACATGATCAACGAATGTAATACTTTGAAGTTAACAATTTTAAACATCACCTTAATGGTCTTTATGAATTTTAACTTTATACTATCAACTACTAATTTGAACTATTGATTTTAAATTTTATAATAAAATAGTATTGACGTGATGAGGTTAATCCGGTGGTAAACCATTCTACCTACACCACGAGATTAAACTTTAAGCAACTAATTATCTATTATCATACAGGAAAACAAACTGTACGTCTCAGGTATTTTATATTTTAAAATTTTGTATAAATATTAAATGATGTTAAAATTTGTTTTCCTTTTATTGATGTTGTTTTAATGAACAAACATAATAAGTTTGAAGTAATTAATTATCAAAAGAATACAAGGATTGATTAGAAATTTGTTGAGGAACTGTAGAGAGAAATGAATCATCATGATTCATGAACCTAAGAATACAGATAACCAAATGTATGATTAATATGATAACAATATTGAGAAGTGATTATCACTTTAAAATGACAACTCATTTACAACAATAATAATATATACGCATCACTTGCTCATATAAATCTAGCACAAGTTGTTGATCACTGTAGTTATAATTTGCCTAGCTATGCAATGCAGCGCAGCTTGTATGAGAGTGTGAGTAGGTCTGTTAAGATTTAGAGGATTCAATGAATAAATCAGAGAAAATCGTGTTGACACTTCATCTCTCTCTCTCAGTTCCACTTGTCCTTCCTTCCTCGGCATTGATAAGAAATCACTGATTTGATGGATAGAACCATCAAAATCACTGCAATTCTCCAAAGTAAACAACAACAAAATCAAACAAACCAAAAGCAAAAGAAAAACATTAAAAAGAAGAAAACAAAAAAGTGTAAATTATTACATCTTAACCCAGTTCCTATATAAACACCCGTTTCCCCAACCCACCAAATCAAAACAAAACAAACCCTAGAAAAAGAAACCCTTCTAAAACAACTACCAACCAAAAATTTCCTCTTCAAGTCATGGAGTTTTTACTTTTTAGTAAGCTTTGCCATCCACAAACTGTCATTCCTCTCTAGTCTCAACCACCACTACTTGTAATCTTCACTGAATATGAGAAAATTATTATCAAACCCCAACACCAATTAGTGATCATTTCTCTACTTGTCTCTACAACTTCCATTCCAAAAATAACCTACTTGTTCACTCACAGAGAGGTCTCCAATTCCTCAACAAATTTCTTTTGTTTTTCACCAAAACAAGCCAATCATGGAAGCTTTTAACCCCTCTATGACCATACCTTTCTCTTACACCTTCACTAGCACAAGTAGTGGTTCCACTACTAGCCATACCATAACCAGTCCATGGATGGACCCTAGAATTTGGAGCAAGCTCCCATTGAGACTTCTCGATCGAGTCCTTACGTTTCTTCCCCCACCGGCCTTCTTTCGAGCTCGTTGTGTTTGTAAAAGATGGTATGCGCTCTTGTTCTCCAACACCTTTCTTGAATTGTACATTCAAGTCTCACCACGCCACCATTGGTTCCTCTTCTTCAAGCACAAAACCGTAAAGAGCTACATCTACAGAAACAACAACAACAACAATGATGGAACCAGCGAGACCAGAGCCACTGCTTTTGAAGGATATCTATTTGATCCTTGTGACGTCACATGGTACAGAATCTCATTCCCTTTGATCCCATCTGGGTTCTCACCAGCTTCTTCTTCTGGTGGGTTGATCTGTTTGATCTCTGATGAAGCTGGAGCCAAAACCCTAATTCTCTGTAACCCACTTATTGGAACCCTAACCCAGTTGCCACCCACTTTAAGACCACGCCTCTTCCCTTCAATAGGCTTGAAAATCAGCCCTTCCTCCATAGACGTCTCTGTTGCCGGAGACGACTTGATTTCTCCATATGCAGTCAAAAACTTATCCACAGAAAGCTTTCACATTGATGCAGGAGGGTTTTATTCTCTCTGGGGAACAACTTCTTCACTACCAAGACTCTGTAGTCTTGAATCCGGTCGAATGATTTGCGTTCAAAGCAAATTCTATTGCATGAATTATAGTCCTTTCAGTGTTCTATCTTATGATATTTCATCAAACACTTGGATCAACATTCAAGCTCCCATGCGAAGATTTCTACGTTCTCCGAGCTTGGTGGAGAGCCAAGGGAAACTAGTCCTCGTGGCGGCGGTAGAGAAGAGCAAGCTCAATGTCCCCAAAAGCTTGAGGCTTTGGGGATTGCAGAGTTGCGGGACGGTGTGGGTGGAGATAGAGAGAATGCCTCAGCAACTCTACCTTCAATTCACAGAGTTGGAAGCCGGAAACGGCTTCGAGAGTGTTGGACATGGGGAGTTTATTGTGATCATGATCCGGGGATCCGACAAGGCGTTGCTTTTCGACATTTTTATGAAGCGGTGGCAGTGGATTCCGCCGTGTCCCTACATTCATGGGTGCAACGGCGGAGGAGGCAGCTACGGAGGAGATGGTGAATTGCATGGTTTTGCTTATGAGCCTAGAATTGCCACTCCTGTCACCGCACTTCTGGATCAGTTAACTCTTCCATTTCAGTCTTTTAGTGGTTAATTAGAAGAGTATGCTTGGGACTGCTCTTTTAAGTTAAAAATATTAGAGAAACCCTAGAAGTGCTTTCTAGAGAAGCACTTAGTAGTACGTACGTAGGTCTTATGTTTCGCAATTGTAAGTCAAAAATAGAAAAACCTAGAAGGGCTTTCTAGAGAAGCACCTTTTAGTATTTTATAGAAAAAGGGCTTTCTACATTATATATAAATGTATTTGGAGTAGTGCATTCTGCAAAAGCACTTGGCAATATATCGTGTTTTAGTTTATTATCAGGTCTCAACATGTGTCCAACCTTAACTATGTTTCTGTTCAAAATTATTCTCTGTCTTTTTTATTTTTTTTAGAAAAAAGTCAATTTTTTGGGTTTATCTACGGTCCCATACGAAAGATTGCCATTTTTAACATAAAATTTAAACTTTAATTGTTCATAGAAGGTTGGACCTAAGCATGCAAAGATCGATACATTTTAAACTGTTTACCACGTGGAGTGATTGTCATTTTAATAGGTTTGAATATTAAATTTGTTGAAACAAAATCAATATATTTTAAAAATACGTCACCCTTTAAGTTAATTAACATGGAAAAAAACAAGGACCTAATGGTTTAGAAGTTTTGTTTTTATCCCTTTTTTCTTTTTTTTCTTTTTTTTCTTTTTTTGAAGTATAATATAAAGGATTACAATAACTTCGGAAGTGTCAGTTCAAGGGTCTGTCGAGACATATACTTTCACATCACTGAAAAAAAAAAAAACTCTTTACATATATTTATAAAATACGTACGGTAAAACTCAAACCCCCCACCCATTACGTGAAAGGACAAATGCACCGGCATTTGTACTAAGAAATGATGTGGTTTAGTTCTTGAAAATTAGGCCTCTTTTAGTATGCTTGAATCGAATATAATACTATCATTCGATTGGTGCAGTATTATATTCGACTGAAAATCTATTTGATAAAAGAAGATTGAATTAGGTTTAGAATTAAATAAAAATGTTAAAATTTAATTTTAATAAAGTAAAGTTATTAAAAATGTTTCTTGAATAATCATAATTACTTATAATAAAAATATTTGTGGGCTATTTATATATACTGTAGGGACCGGATACGGTGTTCGACTCCAATGCACCCCACAGTGCTCCAAACAGAATGCATGAAATGATATGACTTATGAGACATTCTTGGCTACCGGATACAGTATCGTTTTTTCTAAGTAAATTTTTAAAATTCAATTTTTATTTTTCTTGGCCAAAAAGTACAAATGTGTTTAAAAAGCCGTATTGTATAAAAGTTATAATATCAATTAGGTTGCCTAACACAACCACTTGAAAAATAAAATATACAAAGATTTTGAATATTTTAATTAATATTTTTTTTTTTTTTTTTCAAATTAGCTGCTTGTTTTAGAATCCAGTACTGATTAATTTCAAAAAGGAAGAACCCGGAACTTCAAGCTTCTTTTTTCGATTACAATTCTTTGTACTACATGGTGTTTTGGAGCTCAAAAAAATGGGCACCTAAAGTGATTATTTCAAAAAGATCTTCAGTTTGCAACCTTAATTACATGAAATGTGCTTAAAAGCACCCGATGTATCACTCGCATCTCACATCACGCCATGTGACATGACATGATGAGTGAAAAACACATTGCACGTCAAAAGATCTGAAGCTTTTCTCCAATTAATACAGATATAAATAAGATATTCCATACAATTGATAAAAACTATAATTCATTCCCAAGTTAATTGTTGGAAGAGAGGAAAAACAGAGTTTCGATCCATTAAACTCCAACAAGCAAAGAGTTCTCTAGATGGAAACAAAACAACATTAAACCTCCAAAAAAAAATTTTAAACATATAAATATAATATTTGTACGAATAAGGTCAACCTCGGTTTCGTACAATGGTATATAAATAAAAAAAAAAATTTGTAAATACCAGAATTAAATCAGATCAAAACAGCAGGAAATCCATCTTAAACATGATACAAAGAAAATGATTTGACCCTAAATTGGGGTCTCCCTTGATCATTTTTGTATCCCTGTTAGGTCCCCAATTATGTCATTGCCAACTACGCTCAATTCTAAATGGCCTTGGCAAGTGAAGTAAACCAAACGATTATGGTACAAATAAACTTGATAGACCTTTCGCATATATACATATTGAAACAGTATAGCTAGGAACAGAGAGATTCATCGTGATTGATTCAGTTATTGACCAAATCATTTTAGTCTAACCTGGAGGATAAGATGCACTTCCCTCTTGAAGATGGACCTTAGCTCTTCATTTGCTTCGATGCCTATTCTCCTACATAAGCAAAAAAAAATCGCAAACAAAACATAGTTGAGGGAAGGCCAAAGTGATAAATGTCTCTACATGCTATGATTCAAATGAAGTCTCAAACATTTGGATGGCTTTGTTTCTCAACAAATGTCCTCAGTACAATAGGGTTCACTTGATTCAGGTTCACATGGGCTGAAGTAAACCATACAAAATCAATGACTTCTTGCTGGAATACAGGTTAAAATTGCACAAATTGGGGGCTCATCACAGAGATACTAGGCCAATGCTATATCAGTTCTCAGCATATACGAATTAAGATAATAAATAGGCACTATGTTGCTAAAAAGTTAGAATACTGGTCACCATATAATGTTAAAACCAGGAAGATATGTAATCCAGGAGATCGAGCAGATTACCCTATTTTAGAGCCATTCTTCCCAACAAGAATCTTTCGCTGGCTTAACTTGTTTGTAATTAAGTGTTGTTCAATTCTAAGAGAACCATTCCGTAACTCCTTCCAGTCCATCAACCGATGTTCAAGACCATAGGGAATTTCCTGAAATTAACAAACCAGTAATTAAATGAGTCAATAAACACCTTTCCAGACCTACCCACTCTTTAAAAGGATACTTCTGTTTAAGAAAACAACCACCATAGAAAAACATGAAAATTACCAATCTGCCCTACCTGATGTATGTGGTCTAGTAACCTTTCCCGGACAACTTCCATTGAAATGTTTTTCATGACTTCTTCACTCATGGTTAGTGGATCTTCAGACCAAGGTCTTTGAACTGCCTATGCATAAAAAGCCATTGAAGAGCCAGAGTTAAGAGCATGAGATAAAAGAGTGTAAGGACAGTTAGACAGGGTATTAAGAAAAGGAGGGGAAGAAAGGAAACAAATACTAAGGCTCTACTGATCCATAGGATTATTCGACAAGCATTTTCATACTAACCAAATAGTAAACATGTAAGTAATACTTCATTTTTAACAAAATATCAGTAACTTTTCCAACCAAATTTGAACTAGACATATGCTGATATGCATGAATACAAAATGAGATGGACCAAGGTACTATACAGAAAGGCAGTGACATATGTTTTGAGAAATAACTTTTCCTATATTGATGGACAATTAGAAAAATTATGGATGATTAATTGTTGGAATAAATTTCAACTGGAAGTCTTGAAAATTTATATCTATATATGGTAAGACTCACTTATCAATAAACAACCGAATTCATGAAATTGAAGAGAAATATGATGGTCTGACAAATTAAGAGCCCATGAATTCTTCTATGCAGGTGACAATTCGTGAAAGAGTTTGAAGAAAACAATTGAACTCTAGGTCCATCAGGATCAACTTCATATATCAGATAAAAAATTTGTAATATCATTAACTAGTTTAGTCTCATTTCTTCCATTGGATAAAAGAGTGGAATTAATTTTCATAAAATATGGCATCAATGCATCCAAATTTAAAAATTAAAAAATATAAAAAAAAAAAAAAAAAAAAAACATTTCTCTATAAAATGAAGTATCAATTTGCATATGTATTGCGGATAGTTTAGCTAATAAGATGGGCTCAGGTAAGGCAGGGGATTTCATAGAGTGGGGTGATATTTGACTCTAGCTAGGGCGTCGATTTCGTTTGCGTTTGGCTGGTTAAGATGGTTTCTAGCTTGAGAAGGGCCTCTTTTGTTTGGGGGGCGGGGCAGCAGCTTGTTTTGTTCTTCTTCAAGTGGGGTTCTGCAGTAGGATTTCTTTTGTTCTTTGCTTATGGTTTTGGTGCAGCTGGTGTTTTTTGGCAGTTGGTCTTGCTTTTGCTCGTCTGTTGTATGTTTCGGTTTTGTTTCAGTTGTAGTTTTGTTTTGGGGCTTTGTCTTGCTCCCTTGTTTGTAGCTGCTGTTTGGCTTTAGCCATTTTTCAATAAACTTTGCCGTTCAAAAAAAAAATTGCATATGTATTATATAAAATTAGAATGATAACAACACAATACTAGAAATCGTTTCTCCGGCAAATCAATTTTGCAACAGAAGCATAACTCTAAACCCCTTTAAAAACGAGAGATGACTAGAAATTGCTAGTTCTTCAATATCCTAAACTAGACAAAACAAAGCAAAATTTTAAAGAAACTACATTATTAAAAGCATATAACATATATGTAACATAAAAGAAATTGTACTCTCGCACACATGCAAGAACACACAATCATATCATAAACATGAAATAACAAAAATGGACATGCCTGCTCCGTTAGATATTGAGTAAGATCTTTAACACCAGCACCCTTCAGTGCAGAGGTCATGAAAATCCTGAAACATTAGAGTAACCACGAGTTATCTTAAGATCCTTGCTCAACATGTAAAAAGAGAAAAAAAAAATCTTCCATAATTCACAAGAAAACCTTACCTTTCATATCCAGGAAGATCTTTAAATTGCTCAACAACTTTTAATAGGTCTTTCTTCTTTTCAACTAAATCAACCTTATTCATACATAACACACGCTTCTGATTTGGGTGAGCCTCAGCCCCCATACGTTTAATCAGTTTCACAACCCTTGAATCAGGCCTATGCAGATGAGATGAAAAGGATCATGTGGTCAGTTACAACAGCATGAAATACAATAAATACTATGTTACCATTAATCCAGAAGAAAACAGCATTTCTTATGCAAATAATTAAGCAATATGCAATTATGTCTGATTTTAAACTTCATAAATCCAAGTCAGTAAAAGTAACCAGATAACCCAGGAGATTCTTTCGGCATTTGATTAAGTAATTATGTAGACACACAGCCACAAAGGAGGGACCTCACCCAGAATCCAATTGAAGTGCTCCAGAAGGAATTTAGAAATATATACCCAACAAAGAGTTGGTCAGAGACGCAACACCATAAGTGATTTAATATATAAAGCAATTTTGTTTATTATGTATTTTGGCTAAAAAAAACAGATAATAAAACTCCAGTGTTCTTTGTTTAGTAGTAACCAACTTAGATAATTATCAAATGATTTACCAATGAGATTCTTTCTGTTCAATATCTTCTTATAAAAATGATAATTTGATGTAAATTTTAGGCTTTTCCATTACATCAAATTTGAGAGATACCAATCTTTTGATCACAAGCAATATCATGGGATTCTAAAACTCAGGGTGTCATCAGATACACTTAGTTTTTAATTATTTTTGTCAAAATCCAACATGACAATACACATGCATAAAACATACAAAGCACTTCAGGAACTAGCCATTTAAGATAAGATAAATAGATTCCTAAATGAAACATTAAAACAGTATTCAAAGTCAGCTTATGACACAAATTCCAAAATAAATGTTGAGGATAATTTAAAGCTAAAGAAAATTACAAAGAAGAATGCAGGAAAGGTCAAATCCAAAAATAAATACAACAGAAAAAGAGAACAATCAGAGAGGTGGCACAGGGGAAATGATTTTGGAAGAGGGGGATGGGGAATGGAAGGATACTTTACTCTTGAGACAGTTTTGACCAGATTACACTTGCACTTAATTCTAACAACATTTTGGCCAAATTGTAATTAATCTCAAATTGCTGTTTTTGAAATCAAAATTAGCTGCTTGTTTAAGAATCCAGTCCTGATTAATTTCAAAAAGGAAGAACCCAGAGCTTTTTTCTTTTTTCAGCTCTTTAGACTAATATTGAGGTATTCAAAAATGGGCAATGAAAGTGCTTAATTCAGAAAGTCTTCTATTTACAAATTTAATTATATGAAAAGAGCATTAGAGCGCCCGGCGTACAGAGCATAGAAGGCTCTAAAGCTTTTCTCCAATTATATGCAGCATAAGCAATATAATTACCTTTGATATATAGGCTATAACTATTAGCAAGAAAATTTAAACACATATTTTTCCTTCTTTTTTTTATATAATTTCCACAAACAAACTGAGCTTCTAACACACATGCATGTTTCAAGGGATCCCAAGGACAAGTCCTTTTTCCTATCTCTAAAGGTGTTTTTATCCAATTTACCCAAATACAAACAAACATAACAATTACCTTTGATATATAAAAGCGCTTTTAACTATACAAGTGAAAGAGATTATTCAAGAAAACCCTTGATGTTTGACCGGAATAAAAAATAACCTTGTGATTTCGAAATTAGGCCAAAATACCCCCGACAAGGGATTTTGATAACCATAGAGATCTATAAAGGTTTGGCTAATGGTTGGGGTTTTTACATCATTCCGAAATCATTATATTGTTTAATGAATTTGGCTGAACCTCAGGGTAGACTTTTCTTTTTCTTTTTCCTTGAATTATTTCCAAGTGATATACACCATAAATGATATTGAAATTTTTATGCAGCCCTAACCAGATGCAGTTATAGATAAGATATTCCATACAATTGATAAAATCTATAATTCATAAGAGAGAAATTAAATCCCAAGTTGGTTGTTGGGAGAGGGGGAAAACAGAGTTTTGATCCATTAAACTCTAACGAGCACAAAGTTCTCTAGCTGGAAACATAGAACATTAATAAACATCCAAAGATTTCTTAACCGATCTACGTATATATGTCACCTCAGTTTCGTACAATGGTATACAAATAATAAATTTATAAAAAAGAATTAAATCAGATCAAAAGAGCAGGAAATCCATCTATACAATATTTTGCAAGATAAACATGGTACAAAAAGAAAATGACTGGACCATAAATTGGGCCACTTTGATCATTTCTGTACCCATGTTAGGTCCCCAAATGTGTGATAGCCAACTAAGCTCATAAATGGTCCTGACCGGAGATGAAACCGGAAGATTATGGTACAAATAAACTTGAGCAAAAGAAAATTGGGGATGATTTAGACCATCTCCAATGCATATGCCTATGTCAATGTCAAATTTGGCACAAAAAAGAGTAAAATACTATATTTGGCACGTCAATTTAACATTGTGCTCCAATGCACAGTTCTATTTAAAATGCTATTTATATTATTTTATTAATTAAAATTATAAAAGTAAACACTTACCATTAATGCATTCATTATTTCTTTTAATGCTCCAATGCACAGTTCCATTAATGCATTCATTATTTCATTTAAAAAATATATATAATGGTAATTTTATAATTAAAAAAGGAGCATTTATTGCTGTGCCAAATTTAGCATATGCTATATTATGTGCCAAATTTGGCACTGTATTTGTGTACGTTTTTTGTACTCAGTGCTAAATTATAGCATTAGCACAATAATTTAGCACAAAATTGGAGAAGCTCTTAAAGCTAATGAAAATTACAAATAGGAAAAATCCACAAAATAGATACAAAAGAAAATGAGAACAATAATCACAGAGGCGGCATTTTCGGACAGATTACACTTCAACTCTAGGAAGAGGATATCCAAACGGAAACTTAAAATTAAGGAATATTGACAAAAACTATTCATTGTAGTTTCACAGATTTGAGGATGGAGTTATTCAAAATTTCATAATAAAGTTACTCTAAGGAGCAACGGCAGAAAATTAGTGGACATGGCCTACACTTTCAAATAAAATAAGTTTCTCAAACAGTAGCATATAAGAAGGGAGAGATAAAGAGAACAGTAGCATAGAACAGATAATCAACTTATCAAACAGGAATATGGTTTGCCAGCTTACAACAGTTTGTAAATATCAAATAAAAAAATACAACAGATATTGAAAAAGGCTAGCTCTTTGTGTCAATTCAAGGTATGGGAAAAAAATTAAGAATGGAAAAGAAAAATGTTCCAAGCAGTCAAAGATAAATGGGAGATAGCTGCTGGATGTCATAGGTGTATAGCAAATAAAATATTCTACATTTTGAGCAGTAACTGAAACTTTAAGTTATGAGCCAAGTAGATTGTATATTACTATATTCATATAACAGCTTGCCAAGATTGATGTACCAGCAGAAAGATTGACAAGGAAACTTAAATCTAATCAAACTAAATGTAATGGATTACTAACCTGGTGAGATGTCTGTTAACATCAAAAATAACCATAAGCACTTCAAATAAATTAATAGCACTCCAGGCACTTTCCACGCGAACCTTTACGTCTTTATATGGGTACCCACCTTTATTCAACATCAGTCCAGGGGTATCAAAGAAGCACTGAATAGCATATAGATATAGTCAGCAACAAGCCAATGATGTTTCCAGATGACAGAATAGCAGAATAAAGTCATTAAAAAATGTGATTTCCTCGCATTCTAAGTTTTCTAACTCAATGAGAATCAGATAACTGACATGGAAAAACAACATAACTAAGTTTTAACTTTAGTTTGATATGCTTAATTTAGAAGTGTATTTACATTTTACAAGAGGAAATATTTTTGCCACTGCAGAAGGAAAAGACAGTTTAAAGAAGAAAACCTAATAAAATTGACCATAAAACAGCAAATACATCTTAATTTATGTTAATGAGACATAATATAGACCAAATACATATTCTGTCTTTTGTTTTCATTTAATCAAACATCATTTTACTTGCACAATTTTGCCACTTTTAAACTTAACTTCACAACGCTACAATTAGCAGATGAAAACAATTAAAAAATAAGGAAAAAAAATATTCAAACTTGGAACAAGAGGAGCTGAAATCAAAAACAAAAACAATGAAGAAAAAGAGCCTGATTGGCTTTCGGAGTTCCAAGATGAATAGAATATCATTGAAACTTAATAAGATCTCTAACTAACAGGGGCCATCTCTTTTCAATGAAGGAAAATATTGTCTCGATGTCAACATGACTGGCTGCTTCTCCTTCTTTGAAAAGGAAAGGCCTAGTTACATTCACAATGAAGAATTTTAAATTGAATGGTAACGAATACACTTGACAATTGTCAATTCAACTTGTCAGATTAATGGATTCCGATACAAGATAAACAACTGATTTCATCTTTGGTTGTTTGGACTGCTACTTTTGGTTTATTTCTCACCACTAAAATTTTGATTAATTAGTAAAGGTAAACAGTAGTCAGTGTTGCACGTGTCTTTGATAGGGGAAAGGACTACGCTGCTTCAATGCGTACTGGCATGGGATATGTAGTTAGAGTAGAAACATATCACGATATGATTTGGGAAAGGTCTTTTTCATCAGTTTTATATGATTTGTCCTTCAGGGTTTGATCCTGTTATACAGAATATGTTCATTTTGTTTTATAAAAGATGCAACATTTCACAATTCAATCAAGTTATGGTCATCATCTCTATATGATGATGATACTGATTCACTTTTTGAAAGATGTACAAAAGATAAGTTGCATAAATTTCCAAATAAAAGGTGCACCATATAAACTATAAAAACAAAATAAGAAAAACATACAATTTGTGTGTCCCCCTTTGTCATTGCTCCTAAAACTTCATGAGTGGTTGTATTTGTCTTCCGTGAAACAGCAGCGACCTTTGTTCCAACCTATAACAAATGAATTAAATCAAAGAATTAATATATCATATCTTCACATGCCAACATCAACTATAAATCTTAGAAATTCCAAACCAAAAATCACATTAAAAAATCTCTACCATGAGACCAAGTTATAAATCCATACTAGCTACTAATATTGAAATTCATAATTTTATAGTTGGTGAGACTTGAGAGTGAGATATACATTTCCCATCATTCAAATTAAACAAATCTCAAAACAATAAAATCAAGCACCCATCATTCAAAAAAACCTAATTTCCACAAGACAAAAAATAAACAAATAAACACAAAACCTCATAATCCAAAACAACAACAAAAACACCCAAATCAACGAAACGAAACCGAACCATGAAATTAGTGAGCGCGGACTTCCCAGCATTGGGCGCACCAATGATCCCAACAGTGAGCGACTTCTGGTCCTCCTCTTTGATCTCTTCTTCCTCCTCCTCATCCTCCTCCAAAGCAGCGCGAAGCAGCGTCTTAGCGAGCAGTCTGTTCCTCCTCTCCTCTTCGTCTTCCTCAGAAATCCTCACTTTCCCTTTCCGGGTTTCTTCCCCGAACACCACTCTGTCGGCTCTCTCCCTGAACTTCTCATCCCAAGTTGTCGAATTCGACTTGGACTCCCGCTGCTTCTTATCATCATCAACAAGAAGTGAGAAGTGCGAACTATCGAAGACTGAATGGTCAGTGGTTTCATGATAGTTATCGTTTTCATTGTCGTTTTGTTGAGGTTGGGCTGCAGAGTAAAAGCGATTGAGGAAGAGAGGATTGAGATGGGGTTTTGTGGGTTTTGATGTGAGGGTTCGAAGAGCTCTCAAAGCATTCATTTGAAAAGGTTGTATGGTTGTGTGGTAGTTTCGGTTACGGAGAAAACTAAAAGCATAAGCATGAATTTTGAATATGATGAGAGAAGAGAAGAGATGGTAAACTGAGATGTGAGAAGTGTCAACAGAGTGAGGCGGGGTTTGGGGTTTTAGGGGTTTTGACTTGTTTGTTTCGTTTGTATACTGAAATTCGACACCAAAACTAAGGGGGTATATTCGTTCGTTATTTTATTAGACAATCGAGATTTTAAGATTTTTTAAAAGTTATTTTATTAGACGATCGAGACTTTTAAGATTTTTTAAAAGTTTTGATACATTGATCCAGATTTTTAAGATTTTTTAAAAATCGAGTGATATTAGATTGGGATTAAGATTTGTAGTATTTATTAGACAATTGAGACTTTTAAGGGGGTAGATTGGTTCATGATTTTATTAGACAATTGAAACTTTTAAGACTTTTTAAAAGTCTTAGGGTATTGGATTCAGACTTTTAAGATTTTTTAAAAGTCATGAGGTATTAGATCCAGACTTTTAAGATTTTTTAAAAGTCTAGTGGTATTGGATTGGGATTAAGATTTATAGGATTTCATGACAAAATGGATTATCCAGACTTTTTCAATGATTTGTATAAATAACTGGACTACGAATTGTCTGGCTCTCACACAAAATACTTTCCAGACTTTCCTGATTCTCAAATATGCTCTGCAATTCTCATCACTCATCGAATGTTAACCACAAAAATTTTTAGCTTCCTCAACTTTTTTTTTTTTTTTTTTTTTTTGATAAGCTTGATATATATTATTGATCTCCTTCTCAAACTTTTCTTACAAGAACACAGCTCAGCAATCAAAAGAATTGCTTGAAAATAATAATCTTACAAGGAATACAAAAACATTGAAATTAATGGAAACCAGTGGCTTTCCATATAACAATTCTAAGACTACAACAATTTGCACATGGACTCTCACTTGAATCGTCTCGATGTGCTTCTTCTTCTTCTTAATCTTCCCTCTCATTTCTAGTTTCCGCTTTGATGTATATATTATGCAGAGCATAGATAAACAAGCTAGTTTATATACATAAAAAAAGCTTATTCGCAATCATTTCATTTTCACAATCTGTAACAGCTTCCAAACCATGTGGCGTGCTGTATATTTGCACAACTTCACCCAAGATTGAGCCAAATTAAATGGTTGGTGTGATCTTGGATGTTTAAGCATAATTTACCAAAAATTACTATAAAAAAAATGCTATATTATAGTGTAGGAAATGGACCCTTTGTTTTGTTTACTTTTACTCCCTTGCATCAACTTAGATTTCGAAAGTCATCAGCCGCAAACGGCCTCCACGTATAGCGAGTTGCTTCATAACACTGGGGCATGGATCTCCACCGAACATTTCAGGTGCTACAGTCATAGTGCACATGTTCTACCTAACGCAAAGCCTTTGGAAAGCATCGTACGAGTGAAATGCATGACAGCTTGCCTTGACTGTAGCTTCCACAAACCCCTTCTAGTGTTCTGAAGCTAACAAACTTCATTGACTTGATTATTTGCCCAGTGCCACACATCAAATGAGCTTTAGGCCTCAATGGTTTGTTGACTTTACAAGAGGCTTGCATCTGCCAATTCATAAGAGTTGGCTGCCACTCGTGCATATAAGAGCACACACTGTCTACTTCTCTTCTAACCAATTGAATTCCATTCGGGTCTCCACCCTATTCTTCAAACACAACCAACAAATTCCTTGTTGGGTTTAGCCATGAACGAGGGACATGATACCATCTTTGAGAAGCATCTCCACAGTTGCTTAAACATTTCTTTTCATTATATGTTCCGGTATAGCTACAATAACCACAAGAACCGGTTGCCTTATATGCAGGCCAGTAATGTCCAATGCTTAGGCCATTTATCCATACTTGGCCTTTACCCATATTGCCCATATCTATTTTGCAGGAAACCCAATTGTAGAGATTCAATTTTTTTTATGTTTCGAAATCATTTTTTTTTTCTATGAATAAGATGATTGGCAAGAATTGAATTGCCTATGAGAGTTCATAGAAAAGTGGTTATGGCGAGAAGTAGAGGAAGAGATAAAGAGAAGTCAACTGAGAAACTGGTTCAGATATTGTCTTGAAAGCAATTGCAATATTATACAACAACAAAAACATAAACTATCTTGAAATAAAGTCTAAAAAGTCTTGAAACAAAGTCTAGATAATCATAATAGTCTCTAATTAAAGTCCAAAGACTCTTTAAGAATCCTAAAAGTCTAATACATATAATCCTAATAGTCTATAAAGTCTTGCAAATCCATAAAATCCTTGCATCCAAAAATTGTCCATTAAAATCCCAATCCAATACACCCCCCTAATATTTAGAAGAAGAAACAATAAGAAAGAAGAAATAATAATAAGGGAGAATTGTCTATTAGTCCCTATTGTTTGCCTTAATCTACGTTTAATCTACAGTTTTTTAAAATTATAATTTTTAGTCCTCCTATGAAAAAATCCGTCAAAAGTACAGATTTTGTCGTGTCATAAGGCAAAATGACCGTTATACCCCTTGAATTAATTAAATAAATAAATAAATAAATAAACTAATTAAATTTAAAATTAATATATATATAACTAATTAAAAAATGAAAAAAAATAATTAAATTTATAAATAAAACTAATTAAATTTATAATAAATTAGATTAAAAATTAAAAAAATTAAAAAATAATAATAAAAAAAAAAAAAAAAAAAAAAAACCAAGATCTTCTAACTTTACAAACCCAAATCTTTCATCTTCATTCTATCAAAACCCCAACCCACATTCAATCAAACACCACTACCAGATTCAACACAACCCAAATTCAATTAAAGTTAAAAAAAATAATTAAAAAAATAAAATAAAATAAAAAGACTCATTACACCAGTTACAACTCAACCCAGATTTCACCACCATTACACCAGCTATACCAAATTAACAAACAACCCATTACACTCACCGATAACCCAGAAAAAATCATTGTCACAACCCCCATAAACCTAGAAAACTCATCGTTATCGTCACCTCAAAACCCAGAAGAATCCAACCACCTACTCAAATCCAACCATCACCAAACCGATCTATCCATCCCTTATCTTCTCTCTCAAACAAACAGCAAGCAACCTCTCAAACACCACCACCATTCAAGCACAACCAGAAAATCAAAGCAAACAAAATCCAACTGGATTCGTTAATTTTCATTAAAGCCATTGATTTGAGAATATATATATATACATAAAAGAACGAAAAAACATCAGAGAAGCCAAAGAGAGATAGAAGAGGGAATGGGAGAGAAAGCCAAAGAGGGAATGCGGCGGATGGGATTTCGTCAGCCTGCTAAAGTTCACGGCCTTGTTCGTCGTGAAAGGGTGTTGGTGGTGGTTGGCTTGGTAAAGCCTCCTCATCTCGTCAATTTGAAGAGATTTAAAAAAAATTCCATATTTGAAGAGAGAGAGGGTTTGAATCTAGCGATTGTTGATTTGTTTCGAATAAAGAGAGGGTTTGAATCTGGATTTGAGAGATTCAAAAGAGAGATATAGGGATTTGAGCCAAAGAGAAAGGGATTCAAAAGAGAGAGATAGGGATTCGATTGGGTTTTCTAGATTGATGGTCTGAGAAGATGTTGATGGTCTGAGAAGATGATGATGTCTGAGAAGAATGAAGATGATGATCGATTGATGGTCTGAGAAGATGATGATCACGATGATGATGATCTGAGAAGAATAAAGATGATGATCCCAATATATTTTTAATATTTATTTATTATTTAATTTAATAATATTTATTAATTTTTTTCATTTATTAATATTTAATGTACCTATTTACCGTCGTTGACTTACAGAATTCAATAAAACCCTAATGGATTTGGACGGCAGGGACTACAATCTCTATTGTCATAATAACTATGGACTAAAAATTACAATTCCAAAAAACCATGGATTAAACGTAGATTAAAGCAAACTACAAAGACTAAAATACGATTTTCCCTAATAATAATAATAATTTTAAGGGATCTCGATTCTCAATAGGTCCTGGGCAGTCCTATTATAATATTTATTGTAATATCTCAAATAATACTAATAATAATAATAAGGGATATTATTAAAAAGCCCTGATAGTTTAATATATTGGTCATTTGTACCTTTCAGGCCCTATTTGATTTTTCAACTTAATACTTAATGTCACTTAATGTGGTCCATTTGGTTATTTTGTTTGATTTTTTAAGTGATAAAATCACTTAAAGTACCCATAAAATCACTTGTTTATAAAAGTGAAAAATTGTTGCTTTACCCAATCGTCTGCATCAAAAAAAAAAAAAGTGAAAAATTTTCATCACTTAACAAAAAAACACCGGAATTTAAAACAAAGTGATATAGATTCAAATCTTATATTTTCTATTAAATTGAAAAAAGTAAAGAAAGTCTTTCTATTCCAAATACGATTAACGATAGACCTTTTGATATGACAATATATGATTTTAAAAAAAAATAGTTTAATTAAATACTACAATAAACATTTTTTTTAATATCAAATTATTTATCATATAAAAATAAAATTTAAATTATTGAAATTAATCTACAAATAAAATTTTGATTGAAAAATAATCAATAAAAATTTAATAACATATAGATGTTATGCACATCACCTTTTAATAGAAATGGTTGTGCACCTCCCTTCCACACCTAGTGGTCAAGGGTTCGAGTTCCACCATACGCATTTTATAAGCATATGTGGGGAGTTTTTCTCCCAGTTTATGGGAGCAGCCCTCTCTCCGATTGTGAGAGTTGTAGTTCATATATAACCTCTCCCCGATAAAGGTCCCGGCAGTAGTTATATTTTAAAAAATATATATAAATATAGGTTATATATAAACATCATGCTTTAACTAACAAATTCAAAGCAGTAGCAAAGTGGATAAGGTTTTGTTTCCAAACTAGGTGTAAAAACGAAGTTTAACAAATTTTGAGCTATTAAGACGATTTTATAGCTCTTTTTTCTTGTATTGCGTGCATTGTTGCAATAAGCTGGTAGTCATTTTGGTATTGTTAATTCTTTTCCATAGTGCACTGATATAAATTCTTAATTTTCAATAGACACTTAGAAAATAACCATTTTGACAATAAATGGAACTGCCTCAAGTTCTACCCTTTGTTTATTTTATAAAAAATTTTAAATGAATTGTGCAGGTTAGAACCTTACATGAAGAGAATAGGGTGGAAGTGCTAGTAGACATGGATCTGAAGGGTTGTTTTGATGCGCATCAGATTTGGAAAAAACGATAGAGCTGGCTCTGCATTATACTCAGTCAACCCCTAACAGCCGACCAAATCAGTAAAATTTGATGTCATATTACAATACAATGTTAATATTGATAAAAGCAAGTGTTATAAAGTTGTAGATTGTAATGTTATGATGGTTTGCGGATTTGTACTGGTATTTAAATAGTGTCGTGTACAATTTCCTAAACTTTGATGTCAGACCCTGGTTGGGTAAGAGGTTTGTCAAGTTTTGATAAAATTATGAACCTATTAAAGAGAACAACTCTTACTACAATATAAATGTTTTCTACTATTTGTGATTATAGATTTTAGGATTAATTGCATAAACATTCCTTGAGTTTAGATGATATTACATGCATATTGAACTTTTCCTTTAATTGCACAAACCTCCATTGAAAAACGTTGACTAACATTATTTCTAATAGTTGACTGGATTGATAGAATGAAAAGACATAAATGCCCTCGACAAAATTTATATAATTATATTTACAACCAAATAATAATTAGACATTAACCACAAAACTTAACAAAATTAGAAATTCACCCCACCTACAATTCCAAAAAAAAAAAGTTCAAAAAATTCTGAACGATGGGAGTTCTCCATCTCATAACCCCATTTACAATCAATTGAAAATTTTGAAAAAGAAAATCAACTATCAATTCTTCTTCATCTTTAAAAAAAAAAATTCATCTTCATCTTTATCTATGTTCTCACCCAAAATCATTCAACAAATTCCATCCAATCATTAAACTTCAACAAACCATCTTCATCAATAATTCCACACCAAAAAAAAAATCCATATTTGATGGAGAGATGAAGAAGAATAAGGCATCATCATAGTTGACCCATGAGCTAATACATGCCGCTACGACTCACCAGTTGCCGCCGGCCTAGAAAGCTTCGACAATCACCATTCACCTAAACCCATTCATCAACGCAACCAAACTCTATCACAAATGGTTTGAGATGAGACTTCTGCCATCGCAAAAGATTCTCGATTGCTCATCCACGCGAAGAGCAGATCAATTGGCTTCTTTCTTATGCAAATCGATATACTCTTCCACGCAAGGAGCCGATCCTCTACTAGAGGTGGAATGACTCCACCGCTGGTAAGTTTTTTTCTTTCAGTAAAAGATGTGTTCTTTTGATGTTTGATGAAGATTTTGTGGGTGTTGATGATGTTTGATGAAGTTAAAGGAAGGACATTTTCTTTGTTGGTCAAAAAATGGGATTCTATTGATTGTTGATGATGGGCAGTAGACTAGTAATGATAATGGACTGATGGTAGAGGTCCTTAAGGAGATGGATTTTAATTTTTAATTAATTATTTATTTTGTTTTAAGAGATCTAGAAGGATCTTTCCAGATATGTTCAAGCATTTTTTTTTCTTAACTTTTTTATTATTATTAAATTGTTTGATGCAAAATTTTAACTGAGTGTGGGTTGGGTGGATTTATAATTTTACAAACATTTGGGGTTAATTTTATATTTTTTGTTTGGGTACATGTGCCTATGGCACCTTGGGAAAATGTCAGCATTGATTTCGTACTTGGTCTGCCTCTCACACAAAGAAACAAAGACTCTGTTATGGTTGTGGTGGACCAATTTCTAAGATGGCTCATTTCATGCCGTGTTCAAAGACTTTGGACGCATCCCATGTTGCTGATCTATACTTTAGAGAAATTGTTAAACTTCATGGCATTCCAAAGACAATTACATCATATCGTGATACAAAATTTGTGGATCATTTTTGGAGGCTCTTTGATGAAAATAGGGGACTACCTTGCAGTTTATTTCATCTCATCAACCATAGACAGATGGGTAAACTAAAACTATCAATCGTTGCTTGGGAAATCAATTGGGGATTTTGGTAAGTAATAATATCAGACAGTGAGATCTTGCTTTAGCCTAGGCTTATAATCGGTTTACAAGTCAAACTACAAGTAATAATCCATTTGAGGTGGTTTATGGAAGGAACCCAATAAGTCCTTTGGATTTGGCTCTACTTCATATGAGTTACCAACTTAGTGGAAATATAAAAGAGCCGGCTGCAAATATAAATAAGTTGCATAAACAAGTGTGCAATCGAATCATTTAGCAAAATGAGAAGAATCGAGCTCAGGCTAACAAGCATAGAAAAACCAACTGAATTCAAGGAGGGTGAATTAGTTTGGATTCTTTTTAGAAAGGAGAGATTTCCTCGAGGCAAGCATGCAAAATTGAAGCCATGAGCTGATGGTCTGTTCAACGTGATTAAACGAGTAGGAGATAATGCTTACAAGATCAAGCTCCGTGTATCAAAACTTTCAATGTAGTTGGCCTTTCTCCTTATCATGGTGAAGAAAATGAAGAGAACTCCGGGATGAGTTTGCATGCAACGGAAGCGTATGACACCGAAACTTAACCTTTCAATTAATACAATATGCACATGGTTCATTTCAATAAGCGCTTAATGCATTTATCTCATTTAATTCAAGTGTAAGTTCGTTGCTTTTCTTTACGTTCATGCTTTGTAATAAATAAATATAGGTAGGGGTGGACATGGTTCTTTGAGTCAACCAGAACCGAATCAAAATTAGGTGTTTTGTTCGATTTTGAAGGTGAGTTCGATTCAGTTTGGTTCGAACCGAATGAATCACAAAAAATATGGGTTAGTTTCGGTTTTGGATCTTCGAAAACCGAACTAAGTTGATGAACCGAAATATAAATACAAAGAAAAACCTGATTTTACTTTTCTCATTCAAACCCTATCTCTCTTCTGCCACATCTCTCTCTCTCTCTCTCTCTCTCTCTCTCTCCGTCTACACTTGTCTCTTTTCCCTAGCTCCACCTATAGTCGTCTCTGTTCCTCGGCTCCATCTGCACTTCCCTGGCTCCGCTTGCACTCGTCTCTCTTCCACAGCTTCGCCTACACTCGTCAATCATCAAGGTTTTTTTTTTCGTTTCCGATATTTTGTTTTGCTTTCTTTGTTTTATGGGTGTTGGATGTTTCTTTCTTTTATGAGTGTTTGAGGTTTTTTTTTTTTTTTTGACTAATTGGCGTTTGACCCCCCTGAATTGTACGCGAATTTACAATGTGCCCCATGAATGTTTTTTTTAAGCGTTAAACCCTTTGAACTCTCATTTTCTTTGCACCAGCTTGTTTCATTGCCCCCTGAGGAGGAAGCATCTATGTAAGGGTGGTGCAAAAAAAATGAGAGTTTAAGGGGTTTAACACCTAAAAATAATATTCATGGGGCACATTTCAATTTCGCGTACAATTCAAGAGGGTCTAGTGCCAATAAGTCTTTTATTTTTTTAACATGTTTAATTTTATGGATCTGCTTGCATCCTATTCTATTTTTCTAAGTTCATTTTCAGATAATTTTTTTGTTTGTAGGATTTAAGAAAATTGATTGATGTGAGTTCTTACTTTAATGAAGTGATATTTATGCATCCTCTTCGATTTTGTGACTTCATTTTCATATTAGTTTTCTATTAGTTGGATTTGAGTATTATTAAAATTGATTGTTGTGTGTTCTTGCTTTAATGAAGTGATCTATGCATCCTATTTGATTTTGTGATTTCATTTTCAGATCAATTTTCTGTTAGTGTGTTAACTGTTAGTCTTTGAATAGTGTATATTATTTGTATAAACTATAAAGTATAAACCATGTTGACAACACTAGGATATATCACTTACGACCGTTAGTTTTCAATTCAAAGTTGTGTGTTTTGTTTACTTTTTTTTTTTAACTGTTTTTATTGAAGTATAACAATAGACGAGAATTGAGAATAAATGAAGGTAAGACTTTAATTTGGTATTTGTTTGTTGGGTGCGGATATCGATACCTATAAAACTTGTTAGTACACCCATGTCTAAAATTTGAAAACTAAATATTACTAGAAGCATCCATCCTAGTGCCAATAATACCCTCATTGAAATAAATATATTCATTTTAATACATATTATTTATAAACACTTTTAAATTATTATCACACCCAATTTATAAAAAAAAAAAAAAAAAAAAAAAAATCATATTATTTTTGGAATTAAATCCTCTTTTAATGATGGTCAAATTTATTTTTGAAATACCTCGAATGTAGGAGCCTTATAAAAGGGAATATATATATTTATTAATCTTTACATAAAAATAGTTGTTAAAAGGTATAAAAAATAAAATATATATATTTAAAAAAAAAAAAAAACCTCAAAGCCCAATGATCCAAAACCGAATTGAACTGAACCGAACTGAACCGGGATAAAGGTGTTTGGTTTAACTTGGTTTTACAGTCCAATTTGGTTCAAACCGACTCAACATTTCAAAAACCAAATATATGTCGGTTCAATTCGATTTTGGCCAAAACTGAACCGAACCGAACTGAACCATGCCCACTCCTAAATATAGGTAACCTATTCATTGACGGTTGTTCTATGACACACTATATCAACCCCTTCTCCCACATGAAATAAATCATCCACAATTGTGAGAATTTATTCTAATATTAATTTAGTGAAGAGAGTATTCTTTCTATTTTCCAGCCCTTATCTCTTAGGTGGATTCCTTATAATGGCGAGTTGTCTTTCTCGGAGTGTTGATTTTGAATTTTCTATTTTAATGTCCATTTATACTATGTTAGTCCACGTATTGTGGGGGTTTCCTGGTCTTAAGGTGATTAGAAATGCTTGTGGGTTTATAAAGGGGTTGCGATGTGATGATAAGGTACATTTCCAAGATTTTCTTAACTCTTGTTTGAGTAGGTTGAAAGATGAGGAGGTGGCTTTGTTGAGCATTGTTCTTTGGAGGATGCTTTTGAGAAACTAGTTGGCATATGATTTAGGAAGAACAGGTTTGGGAAACCTCTATCAACCGGTCAAATGAGTATTTGACAGAGTTACAAGCTTCCAAATATGAGGGAGATAGCTCGCGGGAGCAGGGTTCACCGATAGTAATTAAATGGGAGCCACCTTTGGAGGGTTGTTATAAGATTAACACTGATGATACTCTTAATGTCGGAGGTAATCAGGTAAGGATGGGATTGGTGATTCGAGATTCTAGAGGCCAAGTTATGGCGACTAGTGTGCAATGTGTAGAGGCAGGATATTCTCCTCTGGTGGGGGAGGCCATGGCCCTTCTGCTTGGTATCACTTTCGTGGAGGATGCAGGTCTATTGCCAGCAGTAGTTGAGTTCGATGCTCTAGGAGTGCTTAATTTGATAAATACAAGGAATCCAACATCTACATATGTTGGGCTAGTTGTGCAAGGTATTCTTGCTTGTATGCAACATGGTGTAGTTGGGACAATATCTTTTGTAACTCGAAAGGCTAATGTAGTAGCCCATACTCTTTCTAAATTGGCTTTGACAATTACAGATGATTGTTTTTGGTTAAAGAACTATCCACGATGTGTGGAGAAGTTTGTCCCGAAAGATTTTCAAGTTTAGGATGTTTGGTGTTCATTTTCTTTATAAAGTTATTTTCCTTCAAAAATAAAATAAAAATATTAAATTAACATTTTTATAAAGAATCATAACATTAACATCTTTATAAAGTTTAGGATGTTTGGTGTTTGATGGCATAACCATGACGTTAACATTGTCCCAAAATTCTTATTTCATTTATTTTCCTTTTTCAATAATCATGACCACACCGCTCACATGTCCAATCTAACAGAACATTTAGCTTATTACGTAGAACCCTATAAATTAATCTCCTCTCTAAATTAATAAAAAATCTCGGTCTTAACTCGAGGCAATATAAAAAATTAATAAACCTCTTTATTGTAATAATTAATACATTTTTTTTGAAACAGTGTAAAATTTCGGTCCCGACTGTTGCATAAATTAATAATTTCATAAAAGTACAAAATATATTTCATAGTATTCAAGAACTAGAAAAATACTTCAAGATGCTAGTTTGCATTAGGCCAGCATGTTTGATATTTTTGACTTCATCATTCATCTTTTGAATTGTCCTAAAGTTATTGTGATCACCTTCTTATTGTAACATAAAGGTTTCAATAGCATTTCAATAGCCTTACTTATAGAGATTTTAGGTATCTCATAACTATCGTCGTTATCATCATTTACCTCAACCACATCACCATTTTCTTCCTTGTGATATCTTTGATGATATCCTCTTCAGTTGGAGTATAACACACTTCTTTTTTCGTCGGATGGTTAACTGGATGATTGACATCCACAAGATTGCTATGGTGGAAGCTTTGAATTTGTTGTTCTAATTCACTCATAACAACACTATCCTCAATGTCTTTATCGGTTTCTCCTTGGATTGTACGAAGTTTACAATGAAGAAAACAATTGACGATGATCTTGGGCTTATCATCAAATGTCCATGTTGCAATAGCCATACGAATGGCTTCTAAAATATCAATCTTTTCAGGATTAGGTGTGTCAAACGTTTGAGCAACATACAATTAAAGTGACGACAATAATACGCTTTAAAGTTTCGAATTATTCCAACATACATGTTTGTAGCTTTGATGTCAAATATGGTAGCAGACAGTGCACTGTGGTGTTCCTAAGTTGGATGTGATTTGGTAGTTCTATAAGTGGTACATGGGCAGTGCAATTGTCAAGGAGAAGCAAAACCTTTTGATTTGTCGTGGGCAATGCAATTGTAATTAGGAATCCTGAATGAAAAAAAAAAAAAAAAAACAGACTAAATAAGGAATCCTAAAAAGGAACCTTCCATAAACAGGAAAACCGACTTCCACATGTTTTCTAAGACTAAAATAACACTTTACAAGGTAAAACCCTTCAAGCTAATAACCTCTCTAAACTAATACCTAGGCGTGGATCCCAAGAATATTAATTTAAAAGGGTTCTTCCATATTGACAATCCCATTGATTTAGTACACCAAATCACTAATTAGGCTGGTAAACCAATTAATTGAAAAGCTTAAAGCAACTCCAAAAGATTGCAGTTTAATTTATAAATAAATAAATAAAAATTACATGGGTACATCAAAATGATGGAGATACTGTAATGATAACATTAATATAACATACCAAAAGTCTTGAACAAATGAATGAGAGAGAGAGAGAGAGAGAGAGAGAGAGAGAGAGAGAGAGAGAGAGAAATTAGTGTTATTTACATGATGGAAGACTGTATAATCATCTAGCTCTAGTACCTTAAAGCTTGGATGCTTGGGCTGTGGTGCTTCTACTTAAGGCAATTGCTGTCTTTGAACCAGATGGCCGCCCCAAATGCTTGCAGATAAAATCCCCAGCCACCATGAGCCTTCCAAGATCTACATTAGTCTTCACTCCAAGACCATGGAGCATATAAACAACATCCTCAGTGGCGACATTCCCAGAAGCACCCTTAGCATATGGACATCCTCCAAGACCAGATACTGATGAATCCACTGTGCTGATCCCCATCTGTGAAGATAATGAACAGAATTTAATACAAATTTTAAGTCTTAGGAACATTAAGATAAGAACTTCTTCTCACTCCTGTACTGTGTTTCTAGATTGTTTCTGTCATAAATTGTTAAATCAAACCATTGAAAAAAAAAAAACAAAAAAAAAACAAAAAAATCAATGGTTGAACAATGTAAGCGAGATTTAGTGAAGTTTGAGTAAATTATCAAGTTGTAATTATCTAGTTTGAATGTTTCATATAATTTAAGTTTACGTGGGGACTATAAATTAGCTAAACATGTTGCAGTTGGAGTCTTATAAATTGGTAAGCTCCCCGTTTATTAAATGTCATGAAGTTTGAGAATCTTCTCATTGTGTGTGTTTGTGCACACTTAACAGTTTCTGTCCAGCTAATAGCTACAGTCCTTTAGAATTAACATCAATTCTAAAAGCTTAAGCTTTAAGGAAAAAAAAGACCAACAATCGTATCAAGTCTAATAAACCCTCTTCACTGTATGCCTGAATTCAATCGATAGATTTGTCATGTATATCCAAACACAATCCCTCATTTCTGTGTTATAAAATAATTCAAAGTGTTAGGGTTTCAAGATTTACCTATTGGAGGAAAAAAATAATATACCATAGTGACAATCATTGATCTCAAAAGTTTAAACTTGGAAAATAAGAGACAAATATAGAATTTAAATTATAACATATATCTATGTTATACTTCCCTAGTGTATAATTCGGCATATGTAGTTTGGTTTAGCACTACTTTTGAGGAAATCTACTATCATATACCTTTAAGGATGACTGATAACCTTTACTTTGGTCTTATGAAATCTAAGGATGAGGACACAAGGTTTTAAAGATGTTGCAAATAACAAGATGAGCTTACTACATTCACCAAATAGGTATTTGTTTTCATAAAGAAAATAACTGCATATAAGGGTCGCCCATTCTAATTATGAAAATGCATCAGAATTAAACCACTTATGCTATAATGAATCAAGAGAAGTGCATCTCTCAGCTAAAAACCAGTCATGACAACATGCACCGGAGAGTTTATATTGGGGGATTGTGAACTGCACTGGTATATCACAATCACTGGATAAGGATATCATGAATATAATCAGCAAAGTTTTGCTTGTACCTAAATTTGTTTCAAGTGTCATTTACAACATTTCTATGCCTGATGAATAAAAAACTCGATAGTTGACAAATGATGGACAATGATAAGTGAATAAACAATTGACAAACATTTCAACCACAAATGCAATATGCAGAAAATAAAGCTTAATGTTAATTGTATCATGGATAGTGATCAATTTCTGCCAAAACTAGTTAGTTTTATCATGTATAAACTATAATGAGAAGGATACTTACTTGAAGTGATGCAAAAATATTTGAAAGAGCTTGCCCATAAGTGTCATGGAAATGGACAGCGAGCTTATCAACAGTGACAACATCAAGAACAGCTTCAAGCATTGGAATGACAGTACCTGGGCAATGGGAAAGAAGAAAGAGCTCTGAATATACATTAAACCAGAACAACTAATATATTAATACACAAAAGGCAAACACAACATTGTCTTTTAGAGAAAGATGCTGATTCAGGCTTAAAAGTTTAGTGATTTGAGTCCAGCATAAATTGTTTCCTATAAATCTCAAATCAACTTTAAGTACTTCAAAAATTCTCAAGTGGGATGTCACAATGTTACAAAAGATTAGAGTGTCATCTTAACATTGGACACAGGTGAAACAAGGTTTTCCTCCGGACGATCAACATGGTGCCTTTCCAACTAATTAAACAACAATAGAGAAAGCAATACCCCATCTTATCTCCCCTTGAACTTGTGAATGATGTTATAGATACACTAAATAACAATATGGAAGAGCAAGAGGTGATTCATGGCTTCAAGCACAAACTCAATGTCTCTGTCTATCTCCAAATATTATTAGCTATTTGCTTAACATATTCACATACAAAACTCAAACACTAACCATATGGTCCAAAACTTTGGTCTTTATGTAAAACTGGAGCATATTTCTACACATTCATAGTGCATCTTTTACAAAGGAAGGACTCTGCCAATCTTCATGTTGAACATATTAGAAATAATAACACAGGAAAATATGCACCGTGTTAAAAGTGTAATACTTATGTTTTCCATTTTCCTTAATCTTTTCATCACAGCTAACAAGAGTTACGGAAGTGGCCTCTAAACACATCCGAATTTTGCATGTGAGCCACTAAATAATTCTTAATACACCCCAGTCACCCATTAGACAATTCCTTAAACTTCCTCCCCATTGAACAAGCTTCACCATACATTTGACAGTAATGAAATCAGTACTTGTAGCTCCCACCTTCTGAAAGATTCTATCATGCTGTTCCCTCTTTATCATTCATCTTCCAACAACTGATTGTTCACTTTCAACTTTAACATGTTATTCATAAGAGTAAAAAGGTAGGCTCCAATCAATCCATTCAAGCAAAGGATGTGGTAAGAGTGTCCGATGTCTGCTAAGATATATAGGAGGAGACCTGGATGAACTGAACTAGAAAAAGAGACACTAGAAATAAAGTCTAGTATTGGTTTATGAAATACTGCAAATTATACAATGAAATGGAAATTAAATATACTGGCAACAAGAAGCAGCATCATAAAGGTTCTAAAAACTCTCTTACGGAATATCATGTTTTGGCAACAATTTCAGGGTGAAAATCTAGCAGTTCACTTGTAACATAAGAAATTAATAATCTGATATAACAAAGGCATAAGGCTGCTTCAAAAATTACCAGGGGTACCAACACCAATTGTATCACCAAGGGAAATTTCTGAGCAACCCATGTCAGAAAGTTGTTTAGCCACATGTGCTACCCTTGATGGAGACACCATTCCTTCCACTGGACATCCCACAACACAAGATATGTATCTACAAAGGCAAAAATGAGAAGTATTTCTCTAGTTGTATCAATAGAAATTTCTACCTACTCAAAAAGTATATAAATTAATAAGAAATATGGAATCTAATTATTCAATTGGTAAAATATTCAAGATCCAATTTCTAAATGCAATCAATCACTCAATTCAAATTTCAATCATAGTGCAACAACTAAAGACATAGGATGTGTTTGGGGAGATCCGAAATATGAACTTCACAAAAAAGAAAGAAAAGAAAAGACGAACAGTTACTTCAGACAAAGGGAAGATAGTTCTCTAGTTTCACTTTTGAAGCGCACCGGTCCAAACCTCTAAACTGAAGAACCAATGGTTCCCACCTTCATAAAGTTTATCTAAGTCATATCTTATAAGATGAGAGATAAAACCTTCAAAAGTTAAATCCTACAGCAAATTTATGTTTGAACATAACTTTAAAAAACACTAATTGATACTAATCTCTTATTCATATAGGCCCATCATAAAATATTGAATAACTTAAGTGACTTTGAGTTTGAGGTTAATATAGTCGCATAACCGATTATGAGACTTAATGTAGCTGATTTATTTCATAATTAAATGCAGAAGTGAACATAAATGTTCTCCCATGTTCCTTAATATAATCAAAGGGCATACCCACGAACAGGAATTGATAGCTCTTTAGAGGCTAGAGAAACATCACGGTAACGAGTTAAGCTATCTTCAATGCTACAATTTATGTTTGACTTTGAAAAAGACTCGGAAGCTGATGCAAAGATGGCCACTTCCCGGGCTCCAGCGGCAACAGCGGCTTCAAAACCCTACACGGCAGCATTAGAAATATAAACGATTCCTTGGACATGAATTCGAGGTAAAATAACAGTTCAATAATTCTACAATTTACATAATACATAAATAAAAACATACTTTAAGATTCGGAGTTAACACCGGAAATCTAGCACCTTCAACATTTTGGATAGCCTGCACTACCTCTTTCGCATCTGCTAGCTGTGGTCAATCAAAATGTAAATATTACTTTATATTATTTTGGAGGAGCGCCTCTTTCAGGTATAGCACAGCAATATTCAGATATTGGTGCACTAAGAAACTTCTCTCATTAATAATCAAAACAGTAAATCATCACAAACATTCTTTGCCAACTTATGAGATTCTAATAAAATAAGTAATATATTACAACAGCAGTATCACAGTTGGATAATATAAGCAATATAATCAAAGAAGATGATGTTAGAGTCTAAATACTATTGTTACTTGTTCGAATTTAAATCATACTATTTTTCCCTATCATATAGGCTAAATTTTGAGATTATGAAGTCAAAAGCTTATTTGATCGAAAATGTTTTGTTTTATTTCTAGAAACACCCCATTCTATCAGTTGAATTATGTTGATGTTGGTCTTATTGTTTGGGTTCGATCCATGTGACACAATTATCGATTAATGTCAACCTTACAAGTGAAGGGACGTGTTAGATGTTAAATTGATCAAGTCCTATCCCATAAGCTTAAGCTTTTAGGATTGATAGTTTTTCAACAAAGGATTAGTACTTCATACAACTTATGACATCCAAAATTGATATGTTGTCCTCTGCTGGAAAGGGAACTGTATATGCTTGACAAATAATTACCATTTCATACCTGTGGTACCCATTTTGGTGAGACGAAACTCGTGGCCTCAACAACAGGCAACCCTGAAGAAGCTAGCAATTTTATTAGCTCGATCTTCACAGCAGTAGGTACAATGTTTTTCTCATTTTGCAATCCATCTCTAGGACCAACTTCAACTATATTTACAAATTCTGGAATACTTTTTGAGAGCTGCAAGATCATACACAAAGTATCAAATTATAATACTACAAATCTCTTCTCAATAAAAAAAACAACCGGAAAAAAGCTCATAGATGAAGAAATGAATTACGAAAATTAACATGTCAAAATAAAACATTATTCAAGCTTTACAATAAGAAGATAGTAAAGCTTCACTCGACAGACAATGGAGTAATGGGCAAAATTGATTTACCTTATTTGTCAGTCCCCTTGTGGATTTATCAGTATAATGGGAGCTATAATGACGTTTTAACCAATACGAAGCATCACGGACATGGTCATGTAGCCTAATATTCTGATTTAAGTTGGTATATGTATGATCTAAAAAATTCACAGGCCACATCTTCCTCTGTTGTTTTCTCCAAAGCAATGTTTCACTTCTATACTCATCACTGCAATCCCTAATTAAAAACAAAACAAAACAAAGCAAAACTATTCAATAAAACAATGAGAAACTATCTTATTGATAATTCTGCTTAATTAATTACCACATATCATATTCTCTCGTTGGAAGAAGATGAGTGATAACATAGAACGACAATGAAAACCCGAATGGTCTTGTAAACGTTTTACAAGTTAGAGTAACAATTTGTAGAGTCGAATATGGAAGAACTAAGAGTGTGGAAATTATTGGGAAAAATAAAATTGAAAGAGAAAGTGCTTACTTAACACCTTTTAATGGAGTGAGGCCGATGACTGAAGAGTCTTCCAAGTTGAGGATCATTTGAGGAATTGAACAGCGCCCGAAATTTATCAAATTTCTTGGCTTTTAGCATTTTATTCAGATAGCAACTGTAGTAAAATAAGAAGATTGTGACGGAGATTGGAGAACAGATAAGTGTGGATGATTTATTTTACTATTTACATTACCATTTGATTAAGAAACAATTGTTTGTTTAAAGAAAACCAAATCACCAACACGAGCAAGAAAGAAAGAGGATCCTGCAACTGCCAATGCCAGCCTACGTAAACAATACAAACAAAAAAGAAACAATTTTACATTTAACCTATTATTAACCGAACCCGAAAATTTTCGTGGGTTTAGGTTTTGACCCGCGGGTTTTGAAGAAACCCAAACCCGCCCCACGAACCCAAAAAAAATAAAAATTGCTGAAAAAGAGATGAGAAATAGAGAATCCATTTCATTTTAAGCTGCCTAACAAAAATATTACTCTAAGATATCGGTTAGCACCACCGGAGCAAAAGTACATATAAATGTTACTTTTGACACTATCTGAAACTCAAATATAACTATAACTCTCGCTTTCAGTTGAAGAGGAGTTTGATCTTTCATGGATTTGCACTTTATATCCCTAATCCATACCTGCCCATGATTGTCATACAAAATTTGGTTGGATACTTGCAATCTAGAAAAATCAGATAATCTAACAATATTTTCTTCTTCCATTGATGTTTCCATATTTTTCTTGAGATTCAAGTTTTTAAAATTTTTCAAAAAAAAAAAAAAGGTGTGGCTCATCTAAATCTAATCTAACAACATTTTCTTTAGATTTTTTTTTTTTTTTTTCATTCTTCCACGTTAGTAAAATTTGAGAAGAAAATATAAAAGAAAAAAAAAAGTGAAAAAACTTGAGATCACGATTCACACCCAAATTCATCATATCTTACATCACAACCCACACAAAAAAACCACGATTGTCACTGCCATTGTGCAACTACCACAGCTGTGCCACCATCGACGCGCAACCACCACCGTTAGGCCCCATAGTTTATGCGCGACCACTACTGTGTTTGCCAAAGATCCTTTTAGACGAAGATCTGGGTGATCTCCCACACTCTGGTGCAATGGAGATCTACTCCCAGATCTATTGATGGTGGTTAGACCTCCATTGTTTAATGGAGGTCTAATATTCAATGGTCTGTTTTTATTTTTTTTTATTTTTAAATAGTTTAATATTTAGCCAAGATGAATGGTGAAGATTTAAAGATTTTAAATACTTTTTTTTATTAAATAAAAAGGCATAAAAAGACAAAAATACCCTTATCTTTGTTAAGTTTGAGTCGTTTGGCTAACTTCAACTAAAACCAATGGGGGTTATTCTCAATTAAGTATAAAGTTGTTTTTGATTATCAAAGGCCAAACCTCAAGGAGGTTGGCTGCAATTTGGTTATACTATATTCCAACAACAAAATCTAGTCAAAATCTACAAAAACCAAACGGAATCCAATCACAAATTGTCAATTTCACATTTCACAATCCAATATTCCAACAACAAAATCATCAAAATATAGTCCATATCCACAAAAACCGAATTAAATCCAATCACAAAGTATCGAACATTCAAAGTTTAAAAGAAAAATAAAATTCAAATCAAACTATCTAAGATTGAGTTTCTAATTTTTCATCTTCTACTACATATTCATTCAATTGAAAGACAACGTCATCATCGGATTCAACTCAACAATTTCTTCGACCGCCTCATTGTCGGATTGAAAATTATCTTCAAGATCTCTCATTTCACCATCATCTAACGTTCTAGCCCCGAACTGGGCTCGATTTCATCATCACCATCATTAACCATCCATCATTGTGCATTACTAGCATCATTTGCTAGTAGTATATCTACATTTTTATCGTTCCCCCTTTTTCTCTTGTCCATAAATCTAGAATTAAATTGGACGTATACTAGATTGTTCAACCGATTCGTATCTAGTCGATTCCTTTTCTTCGTATGTATCTATATCAAAGTAAAATAAATAGATATTTAAAATTAAAAGTAACTTCATAGTTAAGTAGTTATAAATATTCAATATATTAATAATCTATAAATCTAATCACTTCCCCCCTCAAACGTGCTCCAATTTCTCTCACAATTGGTTGTAACTTGATGAACTAGTCATTAAGGAGAGGATCCTTTTTACTATTATTTACAAGTTTGGTGTTTCAAATCCATAGTTAGTCTACCAAGTTACTACATTAAAAATAGTAAAATACATAAGCTTTAAAAAAAAAAAATACTAACTACTGAAAAGTAAAAACAAATAAAACAATTAAAATTTAAAACGAATTAACGAAGTATTCAATAATAAATATTCATTATTAATTTGTTTACTTGGGTTGTAGAAGTCATCGTTCTTCTCACATCCTTTCAACGTCAATGGCTTTCCGAAAGGACCTTTTTTGTGCAAATACTTTCCAAACTCAATATTCATGAAGAGGTTTTACTTTTTAAGGTTATTGGGATATAAAATCTCCGTAAAAGTACAAAACCCACTAGAAACTTCATTAGTATAAATGCTTAAAGTTGGTCCATTGAATAAATAGTATGGATTTACTACATAGACCGCCAAATGCAATGGATGAAACTTCTTAAGATTGGGGTGAGGGGTTGTTGAATAGGTTGGATCCAATTGGATCCAATTTCAACAACTTTTTCGGACTTTGATTATTGCACAAACAAACTATCAAAGCACTCTTAAAAACAAAAACCAAAAAAGCTTTACAAGACGGTTAGTAGTAACAAGTATAACAAATATGACAATTAAAAGTAACTACTACAATGTAAAGTAAATGGATTCAATAAAAGAAAAAGCAACACAAAGATTTTTTTAACGTGGTAAACCTCCTAAGAGGAATATCCACGGGTTGCTCTACAACCATTCTTGCGACACCACTTCTCACTAATATGGGTATCAATACACTCTCAAGTAACCATATATGATCTACTATATTGGAATGTCCATAAATACCCTACTCACGGGCCTTTTATTAATGGAAGCTCACATACTCAATTCCTAGATTTCCACTTGAAATCCTAATTAAGATTCCTTTATAACCTTTTACAAGGTAAAGTCTAAGTGAAGTGCAATCATGATGCAAACACAAACAAATAGAGTATGTAGATCAAGTACACTCTATGTAGAGTTAGATCCAATCAAATCAAGCTCACAATAAAAAATATCTAACTCTTAAAAACATGCAATTAGAAATCTAGAATATGCAATTAAATCCTTACACAAATGTTTCTAGAAAGAGATCGGCTACTATGTCGGCACTGCATGATACAAGGGTGATTAGTAGTCAGTCCTTCAATATTTAGCTGCTAAGTGGCAGACAAAAAATACACAATTCAATAGAACAGTCAGTTTGCAACCCGTTATTTCCTAATTCTAAATAAAAAGTTATAAATTTAATAATTATAAAATTTATAAAACAAAAATAAAACTTTAAAAAATAAGTTAAATAATAAAAAATTATATTACAAAATTGAATAATTATATTTAATTAAAATGAATTAAATAATTATATTTTTTCACATAATTTTAAATTTTTGTTTTACGGCTTCAGTAACTACGTTTACAGCTTCAGTGACTATGTTGTAACTACGTTTACGGCAACGGTAACTACGTTTACGGCAACGGTAACTACATTTACGGTTTCAGTAACTATTTCATGGTTTCTTCAAAATTTTACTTGTAACTACGTTTACGGCTACGGTAACTACATTTACGGCTACAGTAACTAGTAAATGGTGTCTTCAAAATTTTGCTTATAACTACATTTACAGTTATGATAACTACATTTACGGCTTTGGTAACTACGTTTACGGGTTCAATATTATTGATTTCTTCAAAATTTTACTTGTAACTACATTTACGACTATGGTAACTACATTTATGGCTTTGGTAACTACATTTGCGGTCTCAGTAACTATCCTAATGGTTTCTTCAAAATTTTGCTTGTAACTACTTTTACGACTGCAGTAACTACATATATGGCTTCGGTAACTACGTTTACGACTTTGGTAACTATGTAATGGTTTCTTCAAAATTTTACTTGTAACTACATTTACAGTTACGATAACTACATATACGACTTCGGTAACTACGTTTACGGCTTCGGTAACTATATAATGGTTTCTTCAAAATTTTACATGTAACTACGTTTACGGCTACAGTAACTACATTTAAAACTTTGGTAACTACGTTTACGGCTTTGATAACTATGTAATGGTTTCTTCAAAATTTTACTTGTAACTACGTTTACGACTATGGTAACTCCATTTACGACTTTAGTAACTACATTTACGGCTTTGGTAACTATGTAATGGTTTCTTCAAAATTTTATTTGTAACTGCGTTTACGGCAACGGTAACTGCGTTTACGGCTCTGGTAACTACGTTTACGGTTTTAGTAACCATTATATGGTTTCTTCAAAATTTTGCTTGTAACTACGTTTACGGTTTCGGTAACTATTAAACGGTTTCTTCAAAATTTTGCTTGTAACTACGTTTACGGTTACGGTAACTTCATTTATGGCTTTGGCTTTGGTAACAACATTTACGATTTCAGTAGCTATCCTAATGGTTTCTTCAAAATTCTGCTTGTAACTATATTTACGGCTACGGTAACTACGTTTACGGCTACGGTAACTACATTTACGGTTTCGGTAACTATCCCAATGGTTTCTTCAAAATTTTACTTGTAACTACGTTTACGGTTATGGTTACGGTAACTATATATTCTGCTTTGGTAACTACATTTACGGTTTCGGTAACTATCTAATGGTTTCTTCAAGATTTTACTTATAACTATGTTCACGGCTTTAGTAACCACCTTCACAGGTCTGGTAACCATTTTTACGGTTTTGGTAACAATTTTACGATTTTTGAAATTTTGACTTTTAACCGCTTTACGGCACTGGTTTCATACTTTTATACACATGAAACTATTATTGTTTTACAAATGCACTAGTTTCATATATGTGAAACTAATGTGGTTTTATAAATAATTTATAGAAGAAAGTAAAAAATAATAATGAAAATATAAATTATTCATCACATTATTTTTAATCCAATCCTAGATCATTTCAAACATAAGATTGGACTATTTTAGTCATATCTCCTTTTACACCAAACAATAGACAGTGTTATATTTAATCCTATAAAATTTAGTCCAATACGAAATATCATACAATCCAATTCAATATAATCAAATATCATATGGCTTTTGTAACTACGTTTACAGGTTCGGTAACTATTTATTGGTTTCTTCAAAATTAGTTCCGTGTTTTTTTATTTTTTTATTTTTTTTTTTGGAACTATTACAATAATTTAGGATTTTGGGGGAGGGGTAGAGATTCGAACTCACAACCTCTTAGTATAGGTGTGTGAGACATACTACTGAGTCAACCTCATATTTTCAATCAGTTATGTGTTAGTGTAGTTGTTCTTAATAATTTATTTATATATAAAAAAAAAAAAATTAATTACACTATCCAAATTTTTGTAAATAGAATTAATCAATAGAAAATTAAAAATAAACAAATAAATCTTGGTAAAATTTAATAAACTAAAAACTTTTTTTAAAAGTTGTTTTTTTTTAATCTCCAACCGTCCATCCTTTGTAATAGACGATGGGAGATTAAGCATTTTTTAAAAAAAGGCAATTTTTTTTTAAAACAAACTTTCTTATTTAAATTTATCCCCAACCATCCATCACTATGATGGACGGTTGAAGATCAATTTTTTTAAAACAAGTTTTAAATTTTTATTTTTATTTTTATATATTCAATTGATTAATTCTGTTTATAAAATTTAAATCGGTGACCATTAGAGTACCGTCTGACCAAATGGGTGGCCACTAGTGTAATTTTTATTACGAATGCCCATTTTCGTCACACTGTTTGCTTATAATTGTCATTTTGAACCACATTTTCCATCTAATAACCATTTTGATAATGCTTAACCAAATGACTTGTCACCATAGTAATTATCCCTTAATTATTATTATTTTTTAAAATATAATACAATACATATAGATTTTACAATATCATTTTTTATTCTAAATATATATATATATATATATATATATACACATATATATCAATTTTGTTAGTTAACAAACTTTCATAAACCAAAATCACATTCAACATTTTTTTTATTTTATTTTTTATTTTTTATTTTTATGTATTACATTATTACATAAATTCAGGGTTTTAGAGAAGGGGAGGACTTGAACCCGCACCCTTGTGGTGCAGGTGTGAAGTAACCCCATCTCGTCCTAAATCACATTCAACATTTGTATATCTTAATACAATATAATACGAAATATCAAAAAATATGAGATCGTATATGAATAATATAATTTAGTGAAATACAATCCAATTCAATATAATCCAATACAATCAAATGTCGTAACATTGTAAAGAAGTAGTATTCGCTATGTTCAAATATTAATCAATTGTAAAGGTAATCTTATAACGTTTAGAACTGTAATTATTCTATCCCCTAACGTTTATTCTTGGTTATAACCCTAAGTATAAATTGTTTGGTTATTAACTTCAAAAGTGTATTCACTAAGTTTTTAATATATTCTTTTTTGTTTTTTTTTGTATTTTTTTTTTTTTTTGTGAAATATTACATAAATTCAGGATTTTTTTGGAGGGGGAGAACTTGAATCCAGTGTAGATATATGTGAGAGGTTTTACCACTGGACCAACCTCATATTGTTTGAAATATACATCAAACTAGAGTTTATTTTTGTGGTAGCCAAAAATAGCACAGTGAAAAATAGGCTTTAGGCCCAATACGAAAGCCTAAACCAACCCAAAGGTCCGACCCATAATCAAGTCACTAGCTAACTTGATTGCTAAGTTGACCAAGTCTTTCAGTTACAAAGCAAATGTAACTGCCAATTCAAATTAGTTTTAAACGACATTTATGGAATCCCATAAATGTCATCATGGAGACTAAATGCACGTAACCGACTAAGAGGCCCCACTTGAGGGTGGTGACTACAACACTATAAATAAAACCCTTCTCTCCAAGAGGAGGGGAGGCAATTCTTCCTATTATTCCGACCACCGGAACCTCATCCCAAATAATATTTACGCTCAGCCCAAGCAAAACTAAGGCTATATAAACGACATCACCCAGGGCTCGACAAGCCTTATCTATGGTTTGCTTTCAAATTTATATTGTTTATTTATTAATTTGAATTATCTATTTGTTCATAGATTGTCTAACTTTGGTGTCGAGTAGACTCCTACAAGACACCCCTTCCTTTAGTTTTGTTCTACAAATAGATTGCTGGTGCCCCGAACTCTACAATTTTGACTGAATTTTGACCGTAGGACTTTTTGGTTCTACAATTTTTCCTAATTATTGTTTTAAACAATATCTATATTAATATATTTGTACAATAAATGATAAACAATATGAAATTAAAATTGATATTCATTTTAAATACACATAATATATTTTTTGTTTAAATGAATTAAATATTTAATACAACTACTGTTTTTTATTTATTTTATTTTTTTATTTTTTTTATTTTTTAAAGTATTATATAAACTCAAGGTTTTTTAAGAAAGGGGAGGACTCGAACCCATAACCTTGTAGTGGATACCACCAAACCAACATTTCTCATCGACTACTATTGTTATTCAAGTATACAATTATTCATGTAACATTTTATAAGAAATATAACTCAATGAAATTTTTTTTTTTTTTTTTGAACTATTACAATATTTTGGATTGGTGAGGGGTCATGACTCGAAGCTACAACCTTTTGGATGTAGGTGTTAGAGACTTATCACGTTAATTTCATACTTTAATTGTTTTACATTATAAAAAAAAAGTTATTAAAAAAAATAAAAAATAAAAAAAAAATTTGTACAAAAGGTGACCGCCTGACCTGTTAAATGATTTTTTTTAAAAAACATTTTCTTTTTTCAAATCGGATTTTTTAGTTGGCAAATCATATTTTTTTTAGTTGGCAACTATTCATCCCTGCATCATGCAGACCCTGCATAGTAGTCGTACCCAGAAAGAAAACTAAAAACATATCAATTAAAGTTAGGATATTAAATCTATAATATTAAGCACAACACTAGCTTCAAATCAAGTGGAAAAATTCAGAAGTTGAATTCCATAAAAACCTCACTCTTAAAGGAACTAGATTCATATAATTAAAATCACAATAAAAGTATTCTAGTCCTAAAACATGTGATTAAAACCTAAAAATCAATAATCAAGCACAAACATAAGTTTTTTAGATTCTAATACACGTTTCTCAAAATTAGTATGAAAAATATTCAATTAAAAAAACAAGCTAATTTTGAAATCAATTAAAACAAGTCCAAAAGGGATCCAAATCATTCTCATCATATTTCAACATCAAACCAAGTGATTAGAAGAAATAATCAGACAAAAAGATGAAGAGAAGGTGATTTACATACAAACTCATGAACACTTCATGAAAACACAAGAAAATCATAAAATATGGACTCCAATCAGCTCTTTAAACACTTGTGACTTGTTCTTCTTTGAAAAATGAAATTTTGGCTTTTGAATCATCAAAATCGATCTAAAATGAGTAAGATATGACAAAAACAAAAAAATAAAAACTTAGAAAAAATTCTATGCAATTTTAAATTTAAATGTAAGGGAAATAACGTGGAGAGAGAGACCACGGGAGGCAAATGACATCATGCCACCTCATCTCCATGTGGAGGCATGTGGCTTCCATGTGGGAAGGGATGGTTTGGCAATTTGCCATCCCTTCTTTCCTTTCTTTCCTTTCACATTCTTCGATCTCGAAACTCGGAATTCGAATTTGTTTTCGGATTATGAACTCTTACTCACTCACGAACATGGACGTATACAAAACTTCAATCAAAAACTTGGAATTTGACTCAATATACAATGATGAAAACCATGTACAATAAACACACTGAAAGTTTCATAAAATCCAACTCAGAACTCAAAAATATGTGTATGAGTAACCAAAACGTTCGAAACTCAATAAGGAATAATATAATAATATATTCAAGTTTGATATCAATAAAACACAAACAAATAAATACAAGAACACACAAGTATACCATTTCTTAGAACTAGTCATAGAACATGCATTTTCATGTACATTCTCTATAAAAATCTAATGCATGTGCATACAAAAATATGTGTATGTATGTGTTATACCAATTGAGTACAACAATGTAGAGACACAAATGAATAATGTGTGTGTGTGTGGCTATGCCTTGTAAGAGGAGAAAGAAACTCAATACCTAAGCATCAAATTAAGCATTGTCTTCTTGAAGACGAAACTTGCATACGAAGTTGCTTTCCTCCTTTAAAGCTCGATCCAATCACGAATCACCTGAACAACTAAGCAATACAAACAAAGAGCATTTTGTTATAGAATCAAGTCAACTCAAATCTAAAACCTAACAATGGATAATCAAGCCGACCTTTGGATTTCTCATTAATAATCTTAAACATTGGTCGATAATTACTCTCAACATTTTTCAACCCTCTCTAATCTCTTCTGTAAAGACCTCGTTTTTATGATTGGCTTATTTCATGACAAACTACATTAGTGATGATCTTGTAATGGGTAGCCTAAGTTCTCATTGGCAAGCTTTCAAGCATCTCTGTGACTTCAAGAGCGAAAGGTATATTCACTTGACTTTGTCTCTTGAAGAGTTTAGGTGCCCACAAACAATTTATGCATTTTCATATCACTTGCATTCGTGTTCTTTTGATTGTGTTGCATCAGGTCTACCGTTGTGTGTCACACAACGGTTTGCTCATCTAAGAGTTTAAATGCATCAGGTCTATCGTTGTGCATGTCGCTATGCCACCGTTGTAGAACCGCTATGCGTACCATTGTGTATCACACTAAGGTTTGCATGATACACAGTGGTTTGATCACCTGATTTCATGTATTAGGTCTACTGATGTGTGTCACACAGCAATAAGCGCAGTGGTCGTGCCTTGTTTTTTCAAAACAGTGAGTTTTTGACTAGAGCTTAATATAAATTGTTCTCTCTTTCTCTTTCTCTTTCTCTTTCTCTTCAGATAAAAATCCAATGACTAATATCCACCATTACAATTATAATTATTATGTAAGAACAATCATGACATCATCTATCTAGAGAAGCTCAATTTTTATTAGAGCCTTTTGCATATCAAATAATATACTTTCAAATGTCTTAACCACCATCCTATTCAATAAAACTATTTTCCCTTAATTTATTACCACATAGATATTGTTATAAATAATACAACTTTTTTGTATGCTTTTTTTTTTTGAAAGCCAAGTCTCTTTGGGCGTAGAGCTGAAATGTAATCCTACTCAAGAGGAGGGGTCTCCCGACACTTTTGGGATTTAATGGGCATATATTTACAAGCATTAGGGTTTGAACCTAGTGGTAGAGCTTCATTTGAAGTCTCCAACCATCAAGACAATAAACCTTTGGGGTCTGTTTGGTACACCTGAATGGATAGGACAAATGGGCTGGACAGTATTAAATGAAGTCTTCAACCATCGAAACAATACTCTTGAGACCTATTTGGTACACTTAACTGGACATGACAAATGGGTCGGACAGTATTAAATTAATGTTGTCCAATGTTTGGCAATAATTTTAAAACCAAATTACTTAAAAGTGGAGATATTTGTATCTCTAAAAAAACGATATATACACCAAAAAATTTTAATTTTTTGAAAATCCAATATTATCCTTGAATAAAATTACTAAACTGGCTTGTTTCAATTTTTTATTTTTATTTTTATTTTTTTTTACTAAAATGACTTAAGAGTTTGTAAGTACACCCATAAACGATTAATCTCTGATTTTCAAATATATCATAAAACCCTTTCTATTTTTCCAACCCTAATTTCTCTTCCTCTTTTATTTTCTTATTTTTGTTATGAAGATTAGCCTGAAAATTTTGAACGTAAACCCAGCCAAAGTCTACAGTCTACTGCACTTCGAGTTTATAACAAAAAAAAATTTGAATGCTCTGGTCATCTGGTGTTTGGTACTTGATAGTTGTTGGATTTTCGTTAAAAATTTAATTTTGTTTGTTCTTATGCATCAATTTTATAAGGATTTATCCACATCCCAAAAATAAAATAAAAAATGCAAAGAAATTCAAATATCTTTGAACATATGAAGCCTCCGGAAAGAACTATTCTTTTATTCTTGTTTCCCCTTAATTTTATTGTGTATATATATATATATATATATATATATATGTCGAATTTCTTCAACTAAACACTTATGTTGATAATATAAATTTTATACTTTTTTATTTGATAATTTAATCATATAAATTTTTATATACTATTATTTTAATCTGTCACCCTTAAACAAAATTAACTTAAATTCCAACTCATTTTGATATACTGTGTAATTAGGAGATAGAAATTAAATTTTTGAACAAAAAAAAGTAACAAATTTTTAATAATAAAATGTGTAGATGGGATGTAGTTACAAAAATACAATATAATAGAATTAAATAAAGGGTAATTTTGTCATTAAATGGGGTTTATTTACGAACTAAAGTTTTTTTAAATTTTGAATGGAGTGTACTGATGGAAGGGATGCGTATACAATTTTTAAGGGTTTATCTGTAACCCTTAAACAAAATTAACTCAAATTCCAACTCATTTTGATATACTGTTAATTAGGAGACAAATTAAGTTTTTGAACAAAAAAAATAACAAATTATTAATAATAAAATGTGTAGATATAGTGTAGTTACAAAAATACAATATAACATAATTAAATAAATGGTATTTTTGCCATTAAATGGGATTTATTTACGAACAAAAGTTTTCTAAAATTTTGAATGGAATGTACTTACAGAAGGGGTGCGTATACAGTTTTCAAAGGTTTATCTGTTACCCTTAAATAAAATTAACTCAAATTCCAACTCATTTTGATATATAGTTAATTAGGAGATAGAAATTAAATTTTTGAACAACAAAAATAACAAAGTTTTAATAATAAAATGTGTTGATGGGGTGTAGTTACAAAAATACAATATAATAGGATTAAATAAAGGGTAATTTTGCCATTAAACGGGGTTTACGAACTAGAGTTTTTTAAAATTTCGAATGAACTGTACTTACGAAAGGAGTGCGTATGCAGTTTTTAAGTGTTTATCTGTCACCCTTAAACAAAATTAACTTAAATTCCAACTCATTTTGATATACTGTGTAGTTAGGAGATGAAAATTAAATTTTTGAACAAAAAAAATAACTAATTTTTAATAAAAAAGTGTGTAGATAGGGTGTAGTTAAAAAAATACAATATAATAGAATTAAATAAAGGGTAATTTTGCTATTAAATGGGTTTATTTAATTTTTTAAATTTTTAAATAAAATGTATTTACGAAAGGAGTGTACATACGTTTTTTTATGGATGCAAATATCACCGCTTTAACTTAATTGATATATTCTATAGGTCCGGTATGTAAGTACTTGCCACAGCAGACTTAGCCACTTGAGCTTTTGTCACACAACTCGACTCTTTCAAGGTAATTTCTCTTGTTGTATTTACCGATTTTTATTTTTATTTTATTTATTTATTTTTTTATTTTTTTTGTGTCAAAAAGCTATCTAAAGTGAGTCCTACTAATTTTCTTTTATTGTTTTCAATTAAATTTAATTTTGTCTAAAAATAATTAAAGTGGATCCTATTAACATTTTATTTTGATTTATTTTTTCAATTAAATTTAACTTCCTTGCAGAAAAAAATATCGAAAGTGGCTCTACTAATTTTTTTAAAGTCTGTTTTTATAATTTAATTTGATGTATTTATAATTATATTTTATTTTAATATTTAAATATATGTATGAATATTGAATTTAAATATATGTATAAATATTTATTTTAAATATATGTATAAATATTTAATTTTAATATATGTATAAATATTTAATACTGTCAAATACCAAATAATATAGAGTACTAAATCTATTAATCCAATACTGATGTATATGCCTATTGTTTCTTGGTTCATATTACCAAATGCATTTTTATCAAATAAGTGAATAACCTTTAAAAATTTGTAACTTTTAACAAAAGAAGAAGCAAAAATGACGAGATGAAGTTGACCAGGTGGTAAACCATTCACACCTATACTACGAGGTTATGAGTTAGAGTCATCCCCTTCCAAAATCACCCTAAATTTATATAATACTTGAGAAAAAAAAAATTCCTATAGAGATTTAGAATGATGGGTATGAATTCAAAGAAAGAAGGGAATCTCATGTCTAAACGGACCAAAAATAAATAAATAAATATATATATATATATATATAGATATATATATCCATCAACAGGTTTACAGTGACACCAAAATCTCACAAAAATTAAAAAAGATTTCACAACTTGACAACATGATCAGTAAGAAATGGTCCTTCTATCTCTCTTTCTTGTAAAGAATACAACATTATGTCTAAACAGTTCCTCCTGAAACTGTCTGACTCCTCTTTTGCGGTGTATATTCCACGACATCCAAAAGCTGTTTATCAACCAAAAGAATCCGGCAATGAATTATTGGCCTCCAGTCAATCTAAAATTGCATTCGACTAACAAGCCTGCCTAGTGATATTCTTCTGTCTATGGCTGCATCGACCGAGCTCATCTGAAAACAGAACCAGAAATCAAATGATGAGAGAGGGATTTTGGTCACCATTATTATGAGAAACCAGATATCTTAAAGCTTGGTCTTATGCAAGAGTAGCCAAACTTTGTAAAAGAAGCTGACCTGGGCCAAGTCTGAATTCACTGTTCGATCATAAAAATTAATGGTAATGATGCTACGAAAGGAAATATCTGTGGGGTATGATCTTTGTTCCACCCAAACCCCCACACTTGGTAATCAAGCATAGGGAGAAAGAATAACAACAAAATAAATCCAAATTTTAAAAGGGCAAAAACATACACTATCTTCTTTTAAACATTGAAGAATCACCGATTCGTTTCAAGCAATCTTGTCAAAATTGTAATTACTAAGTACCAGCAAAAATAATGTAAATACCTACTTGAATCTTTTGATGCCCACAACAGTTGGAGGCATTGCGTGGAAACCGGAGAATGGCAGTTTAAAATAAAACATGCCCATCATCCAATAGTTGGAGCCAAAATATAATTGACCAAAGGTTCACATATTTCTTTGCAAATCATGTTCATTTTTATAAGGAAGAAAACTAAAAATCGTAAACTGCTGTATCTGAAAACATGAAACATAAAGCCTACCCATCTGGTTAGATGTACAAACCAACTCCATATATTAAAGAGGTAGTTATAACTTACCTGGCTAGTTTCATCATGCACCACCTGATACTTCGCTAAGGACATTCGTCTCTCCTCCTGTTAATAATTCAAATTGTAACTAGGGTTAATTAGTCTGCAATAACATTAGAGATAACCACCCTTAAGTTGCTTTTAAGAACAGCTTACCATGGACATTGCCTCGTCATCCCAAACTAGATAGACCTCATTGATGGCAGGCTGGGGAGCAGGAGCTTTATTGGCAATTACAGGGGGAGGTCCAATTGAAGGACCACCGGTATTTGGACCAGAGGCATAAGAATGAGAATTGACTAGTGAGCCACCTGCAAAGATGACAGAAAATTTACAATGATCAGACAAAAACAATTTCGTAAGAATGATTTCGAAATACAAGATGTAGTTTTGGGAAACGGTACTAAATTGCAAAGACGACAAAATCCATAATACATACATAAGAACAGCAAAAGTAAACATACAAATTGAAGTAAAGAAAAAATAAATAATAATAGAACAACGGATGGATATTGATCTGTAATATACACTGATAAAAGTAAAGCATCAAAGTTCAAACTCATTTGAATAGCAGTGAGCTTATATCATTAACGGTAAATAATCTGTAAAGAAACCCAGAGTCCGTGCCTAGCTAATTCATCTCTAAAGTCCTTATGCAAGTGTGATTTGAACCAAAGACCTTTTACAAAACTTTAAGAGAGCTTGCTGGCTAAACTAGCTTGCACCCAAAATTCATGCCTAAATAAAAACTATGGATCTAATTAAAAAAAAAAACACATTTTCTTCAAAAGTATGGGAATATGGCATGTATAATTGTATAAATGGTCAGTGGTCACCAAGGTTCCAAATTAGAATCAGCACATACCCAAGTACCATATAATGGCGACAATACTACACAAGAGCATGGTAATTAATAAAATTAAATCTTCATTTATTTACAACACAGTCAAAGTTTACCAACTCATTATCTGCAAATTTTCAAATATGAGCTTGTGGAAGACCATTCCAAGTAAACACTGAAAGGAAAAATCATACCTTGCATGCTTGGGAGATGGTAACTGCTGGTCATAATAGATGTATTGGCATTAGAATAAACATCAGTTGGGACTTTTATTTCTGTTGAAGAGCTTGCCGGAAGCATAGGAGCAGAAAACGGCGAACTTTGAGTAGGTGTATGGTTGTTAACAACTGGGAACAAGGGTTGAGATACAGAAACAGGTGGTGTGGATGAAGGCAACCCAGGAGAAATAACTTGTGAAGGTTGGAGTGCAGGTGATGTCATTGATGGCAAAGGAGGCCGTGGATTTTGCACAGGAAACAAAGGCTGTTGGCCATATCCTTGATGCTGTGGATACCAAGGTTGGGGGCGAGGAGGAATTGGCCAACCAGCAGGAGGCATGGGTACTGCAGAATTGTAACTGTAGTCCAAGAACAATCAAGAATTCCAGTAAGACATTAATCATAGTTTTCTATTACACACAGCAAAATTATAATGTTGGTCCTAGGCCAACCAACAATAAATGATAAGGGAGGTAGTCCTCCCATCACCGGAAGCAGGGCACTTCATTTTCTTTTCCCAACCATAGCAATTCAGCATTATCAGGACTCCCTTCATTAATAAAGTGAAAAAGACAAAATGCTTGTATGTGTGAAAACTCTCTCATTTAAAAAAAAATAAAAAAAAAATATTCAAAAGGTACAAAATAAAATGGTTAATGAGAAAGGAAAATGAACAAGCTGGAATTCTGCCAATATGAAATCTCAGAAATCAGAATGTCTAATATCATTCAAATTTTCATTTCTGTAAATAATCAATATTAGCATTATGATGATTGATGCCCTATATTCATAAAGTGCAAAATAGAAAATGCTTTTATGCATGAAAACTTGCTCATTTCAAATAACATGCTGGAATTCTACTAAAATTACACTTTAATATTTCCAAAGGTTAAATTTTCATAATTATCCAATATGAGACCAATTTCTTACAGCGATAATTATAAAGGCCGATGTCATTACCGTGTTGCAATCATAAATATGTTGTAAAAACTAAGTAACAAAAAAAAACATAATTTTTTTTTTTTAAAATTTGATGGAAGATGTGTATGTCTAAAGTTAAGCATCAAAATATAGCAGGTAAATGATGTATAACGCATGTTACATGACAAATTGTATGGAAAATTTCATCAAAAGATAATGATTAATTATAACCGAAAATAAAGAGAACGGGAGTGAGGAAATTTGAGAATAATTTAAAGCATCCACCACATGACAAGAGAAGATGTAATAAGTATGGTACTTTGAGAAACATATCCTAGATTTCCTTTTACTACCATTATGATGGATGAACTGAGCAAGCCTATATAGTAAACAGAATCAATCAGATAACATACATTGGTGGCATTGCACCTAAAGTTGATTGAGGAGGATAACCAACACCAAGTTGTCCTGGAACCGGACCACCAAGCTGAGTGTATGGTGTATCCACTTTTGCCACTTTTGAAGGAGACTCTTCTTCTGCAAGAAACTTATTATTGGTTAGAAAGTGAACTGAAGTCTTCTTAGTCTAGCCGTGTAACTTTTGCATGCACAACATCTTCAAATTTTCATGTAGCAGAATTACTATCCATCACTACAGTGAGAACACTCAGAACATCAGAACATGTACTTCTCCATTACCTTTATTATACATTTATACTACAAAATCAAAAGAAGACATGTAGTTCTCCATTACCTTTACTATTCAACAAATGTAGCCCCTATGAGAAATTTATCCTAGTTATACCATCAAGCTTAAATACCAAGCCAAACTTAACAAAATCAACTTGCTCATAATCGAATTGAGACACCAGTAAACCTCAACTAACTGTCTAAATTGGTGAAACTATTAAGTCAATCCTAACTCCCGTTGAAGCTATAAATCCAATATATCATATCACATAATCAATCTTGACCTGGCAATCCATAATTCTATATTGAGTACCAGAGTTAAAAGAAAAACCTTAATAAAGGACAGAGGTCAAATGTGTGTTCGAAATTCAGCCAAATAAAACAGCTGTAAGGAGAAAATGTATGAATACTAAGGGCCTGTTTGTTTTTCCCATCTGAAGTCTTAAAATCCCTTAAATGTCTTAGTAAGACATTTTTGTTTGTTTTTTAAGTTAACTGAAATCCCATGGCAGCGATTATATAATATAAGATAACACCACAGATGGTGCCATCTTCCCAATCTATAGTGACTTCCCACATCTACTCATCATTGCCAACCCTGCCACCATGGCTTAATTAACCTTCCTCAAGCTCACACACAACACAAATACAAAGATTACAGTTGCAGCAGATATATAAAAAATCAGTTGACTTGAAGAGAAAGAGAAGATAAGATGATCACAATCAAAAGTTATGACTGGTTGAGGTATTGATGGGGAAGTGGTTAGGGATTTCAGAACTTACGTAAGGCGTAAGTTTAGGAAGATAATTAGGGATTTTGGGGATATTATCTTTTATTATTTTATTAGTATTTATCTTTGAGATATTATCTCCTTTAAGAGATAATTGATTTAGGTTATTATCTTTTAGTATTTGTTTTCTAGTTAAACTCTCTTGTATCTGATCATTATAAAAGGCCCATTTAGAGCCTTTGTAGGGTTAGACTTGATGAATAGAATAAAGAATTGAATTGTTTTGTTTCCAATCTCCTTTTCTGGTTTTATTTCCTTTTGGTTCTACATTAGGTATTTTCTTAGAATATTAATTAAATGGAAATAAAATTTTATTAAAATAGTTAAATATTGTTTTGGGATTAGAAAGATAAGTGTAAGTGTATATAACAAATAATGGTATAAGGGTATGAAACATGAATGTCAGATTACAGGTTTTCTGATATTTTTGTTTATTAAAAAGCAACATCAGAAATTAAAAAAAAAAAAACAAAAATGTTGCTAGACTTCAGATTTCAGAGTCAAAATCTGAAATCAAAATTAATTACAATGAAAATAGCATAGAAACACTGAAACACAATACAGATGTGACTAAATAAGAAATATAATTGCAAAGTTCTCACCTTCTTCTCCATAGTGAGCACCCAAGATGTCAGGTGGAATTCCTTGCATCCCATATATTTCAATATCAGTTGATTCTCTGCCAGGCTTTGCATTGGGAACCCTGTAACAAGTGAATACATTATAGATGTCTTTCTTATCAAACCTCGATGAAGTATAAAGACCAGAAACCTTCTGTTGTTTACATCCCAAAAACAACAAAGAATTCACACACCGACACATAACCCAATGCACTTTAGTAAAACCACTATGCAAGCCTAAAACAAACTGATTCTAAGCAAGAACTTTGCACAGTACATTATATACCAATTTTTAAAATTCGAACAGAGGCAACTGCCTCACAGCCAAGAGCGCCTTGAGTCCGCTGCCTCTACCTTAATCTTACTAGGACCTGCCTCAATGCGATTTCCGCCCTGAGGCGGCTGAGGCGGTGTGAGGCCTTACCTGCGCAGATGAGCAGTTCCCCGGCGAGGTTTGAATCCAGCCAGTATGTCGCCGCAGTATGGACGGCACAATGGGAGGAAAATAGGAGGTGAGGGTTGGTGGTGGCTGGTAAAGATTAGGGTTTTTGCTTGTTTGGGGATGGTGGTTGGTAAAACATTGGGGTTTCTTTTTGTTTAGAGGCTAGTAAAAAATTAGGGTTTCTTTTTGTTTGGCAGCTGGTAAAAAATTTGGATCTCTTTTTGTTCGGGGTAAGTGTATGGAAGTTGGAAGATAATAGGGTGTTCTGTACTGGATTTTTTTCTTAAATTAGGGCTTATAATTTTTTGGAATGTGTTTGTTTGGGGTGAGTCTATGGAGGATAGCGTGTGCTACAAAGCACTAAATGTTTTTTGTTTTTTATTTTTAAGATTTTCTATTGTAGTATATTTTATTTTGCATTATTTATCATTTCCGAATCGAGTCAACCGCTTGCCTCGTGACAATTGAACCAACTCACGCATTTTAAACATTGTTATATACAACTTGAAAGTTAATACAAATCTACAATACCCTTCCTTTAATGTTTGCCAATGTTGATTGGTACAAGAAAACATTAAGCACCTTTGCTACTTTACTTTGAAGTCGTAAGAGCTAAAAAGAGCACAATAGTCTAACTTACCAAACGGAAAAAGAAACATAGTAATAATAAAATTAATAAGAGTAATGCTAGACATCCCAATTTTTTTTCCCAAATTCTGTCCCAAATGATGCGGCATGTGAGGTGTCACCATCACATCAGTCACCACATAATCTCATGATTTATAAGATACTGACACCTCACGTATCACATCATTTGAAACAAAATTTGGGAAAAATTTTTGGAACTTCTAGCATTACTCTAATAATAATAATAAAACCCTCGTGATGAAGAATTCTAAAATTCCTTTATACTTCACCGCAACCTCCCAATTCCCAATTCTGCCCATAGTGAACCCCAAAACGTGACCCTCTCCCATAGGGATGAAAATCATCTCCCTCTAGTTAATTATTTATAATATCGACCTTTACTTTAACACTCCTAAGACTATCAACAAAGAAACTCAACAGAGAACAATACAATGTCAATCCTTCTTACCACGATTTGAAAACCCTAAAACCTAGCTATTAGGCACTAATCAAACAGCATTTCTTAGCAATAATTCACCATTCACTCCTCAATCTTTAATCAACTTTATCATCATTCGATACTTACAACTATGATCAAATGATAAGCATGAACAAAAACGCGAAATTTACACATTAGTGGCCTAAAAATTTAATCAATTAAAATAGAAGCATATAACATAAAAGAAAAACAGAAATATTACTTGGTGACGCTCTCTTTGTGGACCTGAAGGACGTGAATGGCCATGCCACTGGCGGTGGAAAGTTTCTTATGGCAGACATGGCACTTGAAGTGCTTGGCCTTCTGGTGCTGCACCAGAATCTTCTCGTCGTCGAACTCTCTGTCGCAGTAGTAGCACCACACCTTCGACGACACTCTCTTCTTCTTCTTTCCCATTATTTACCCTCCAAAAATCCAATCTTCTTCGATTTTAGGGTTTCTCTCAAGTCTCAATCTCTGATGAGTAATTGCAATCAGCTGAGACTTAATGGATGTTAAGGGGCTGTTTGCTTGACCACTTTTGACCCACGAATAGTCCAAAATACCCTCACCTATGTAAAATAAAGGGGGAATTGCACAAACATGTCTTGAGGTTTGATAAAATTGCACAAATATGATAGTTTCGGTCCCATACGCATAAACTTCCCTCAACATTTGAAAACTATTACACAAATATCCCCTACCGTCAAGGAATAAAATATCGGTATCGGTATCGATATCAGGTTTCTAAATTTATTGATATATCGGGAATATTATCGATGTCGGTGGATATTCAGTAAAAAATAAAAAAAATGATGGATATTTACATCTAAAGTTAGAATCTTTTTATGAAACTTTATGACAAACTTAAACAAGTAATTATACATCACATGAATCATATTTCAACAATAAATTAGCATAGTTATGAGTTTAATATAAATTATAACATAGATAGAGTCTGTATATAATTTTTAAAATTGAGTATTTAATAGAATAATATTTTGTTTCATTTTTAGAATATTATATACAATATAAAGAGATTAAATAATTAATAAACAAAATTATCATTAAAATATATATATAGTTCCATACTTCCAACATTATATCATAAATCATAATTTATACATAATAATACATTGCATGTCTGAAATTTAAAACCAAAATGAATTCTTTGCTAGTTCAAATACATAAGACACGCTTCTATCTTGATTCGAACAATAATTTTTCCAGGAAAACGTGCTAGCATAGTTTTCAAGGTAATTATTAATATGTCAAACGTACGTTGCTTCATCTTTTCCAACTGATTCATAAATTGGGTAGTTTTGATTTACCCAACTTGGTGGATATTGTTGATTTGCATGCATAGGTATTGCATATGACATTTGTGGAGAATGATAATCAAATATACTACAACCACCATAACTACCATAATATGGTACATGAGAAACTGACCTTGTTTGCGAATCACCAAAAGAGCTATTTTTTGTGTCCATACTCATTGAGGAGAGATTTATATTCAAAGAATTTTCATCAATTTGACTTGTTCCTCCATGTTGTATACCACGATTTTGATCAAAATTATCTGCATGAGCATCCCAACCTACCGCACTAGCATTCAAACATATTGCACCGGTATCTCAACCTTCGGCACGAACATCCCAACCTGTTGCACCAGCATCCCAACCTCTTACACCAGAATCTCAACCTCCTCCATCATCTCCATCATCTCCATCATCTTTATCATCTTTTCCTCCACTATTTTCCATAAAAGGTATGTTGGTCATCGGAATAGCTGCTAATAGTAACTCCACAATCTACACCAACTTCTTCTCTAATCACTTGTTCAACATTTATTCTCATGTCTCGAGCATGAGAAGCAATTTGTGGATTATGATTTTCCTAATCATCATCCAAATAAGCAAGTCTAACCCAATAAAAAAAAAAGGATTCTCATTATCGTCCCCTGCTTCAGCAGTTACTTGAAGTAGATTCATAAAATTAGTTTCATCTACATTTTCTTTTTTAGCTGCCATATCTCTAAGTTTCAACTTCATATTATAATAACAATAAACAAGTTGTTCAAGCTTAGAATAGGCAAGACAGTTTCTTTGTTTTGTGTGGATTAAAGTAAATGTGGACCAATTTCTTTCGCATGCAGAATATAATCTTGTTTGTGACAGTATGCGAGCTACTATTACACGCAATGATGGAGCACAATTTTTATACATTACCCACCAATTAGTTGCAATAAAAATTATTAAGTATTATAAGTGAGAATACCATTTCAATTATATTATTATTTATTATTATTACATAGATTTTTGTAATAAAACTTATATACCCGGTTGCATTTTGCTTCTAGCTGCCATGACTACTTGTTCACCAAAACTTTTCTTTTCATCCTTAAAATATGTGAGCTACATTCATGACTCGTGAGATCAGTATGTAAATAATATATATAAATATGAGTATATGACACAATATTCTAATGCAAAGAAGTTATAATATTGGAATTATAAAATCGATTGTAAGTTGCAACTTTTTACCTTATTTCCAAAATTAGCAATCCCTACAGTTTCAGGGCCTAATTGTGTATAGACAATATGTACGGCTTTCAAAAGATCTGAATTATCCTCAATATTGTCTCTATATTGGTACTTTGAGTTCAAATAGTAAGCTAGAAGAATAAAAAAATATTAATTTTAATATAAATAATAAAATAATTTTCAATATAGATTATTTGAATAATAATTTAAGTGTTTAAGATTAATTTTTTAAAGAAAAATAATTTGCAAAATATCCATAGATTTCAGGATGAAATTCACAGTATTTCGGGAATATCGGGAGATTTTTATTGATATTTTGAAATCAACCGGATATTTGCTAGACATTGGATATTACCCCTGTTTCGATATCGGTCCCTCCAAAATATGGATATATCGGTAGATATATCGGTGGATATGTCGATTTTAAGTTCCTTGCCTACCGTTACATGGATCCATTAGTGAATGGTCAAATGTGTAAAAAGTCTAAAATACCCAATATTTTTATTTTAAATAAACTAAAAAGAATTTTTTTAAAAAAAATATTAAATTTTTTTTTTAGAAAACATGAATGTATCTTAAATGTGAAATCTAGAAAATAAAATTCATCTTCAAAAAAAAAATAGTTTGTGCAATTCCCCCTTAATTTTAAATAAATTTAAAATTTAAAAATTATTTATTATAAATTGTTTAAAAAAAACTATTTTTTTAAATTGTAAAGATGCAATTTTTTTTTTTCAGGTTTCAGATTTAAGATATATTCATTTTTTCTAAAATATTTTTTAATATATTTTTATCTTATTTTTTATTTTTTTTAGTTTATTTAAAATAAAAATAAATAATATTTTAGACTTTTTACACTTTTAAGCGTCGACTAACGGATCCATTTAACAGTAGGGGATGTTTGTGCAATAATTTTAAAATATTGAGGGAAATTTGTGTGTATATAACCTAAACTGACATATCTATATAATTTTATCAAACCTCAAGGGAAGTTTATGCAATTCCCCCTAAAATAAAATAACAAATAAATTAGAAAAACTCAACAAAAAAAAAAAAATAATAATAATAACTTGAAAGTGGCCTCCATTAATGAAATTAATCCCCTCCTCCACCATAACCCTTTACCGAATCAAAATCCTAAATCCTAAATCCTAAGGGGTCGTTCGGTAATGTTTTCAAGTTTTGTTTTCTTTTTTATATTTTCATTTAAAAATGATAAATTGATTATAATAATAATAATAAAATTGAAATAATTGATAAATAAAATGATTTTAATGTGAGAGTGGTTTCCAAAATTAAGAGTGGTTTCCAAATTGAACATTGAGTGGTTTCTAAATTTTAATACGACCATATCCATGTGGGTATAGTAGCCAAACCAAGACTTTGAAGGCCAATCACAAAGCCACACTTGTTTTGCATGGCGATGATGAAGCCAAGCTATTGTTAAACGTGTATGGCCTATGAAGTCAAGTGGAATCCATATATATATATATATATATATATATCTACATACTCCCCATTGAATTCCCACAATTTGAATTTTAATTTGTTAGGAAAAACCCAGTAAAACAAAAACCTTAGCAAAACATATACAATGATCTCCTAGATCAAGTGGTGTTAGACGTGTTCAGAACTGCCTCATTAAAACCTTTCGGATAAAACCAAGTGATACAAAATTGGGTAGAAAGAAAAAGAGTACGGTACACATGTCATTTTTTTTTCTTAGGTGCAAAAAGCATGAGTTGTGATTAACATTCTTTGATTGCTTTAAATTTTGTGAGCTTGATGTGAAAAGTTTTCAAATTTGTGCATATTTGCTCTATGAACATATCTTTGTTAAGTTTTGTATTTAGAGCACTCTTATTCATGGATATAGTGGTTACTTGATGTGAACACTCTTGGATGATTTATGGTCAATATCCATGACATTTCTATGCTCATAGATTGCATGAGCATATTGAGCCATGACACCAAAAATGCTAGTTGATCGTGTGCTGTCAAAGCTTGTATATAGGCATAGTAGATGGTTTGATGTTTCTATAGTTTTTAGTTCCTATATATTTATATAGCTTTGAAGCTCTGGTGTTTGTATTTTAAGTACCGTTTTAATCCCAAGGTTTTACATGTCACCATGATCTAACAAGTCATTTTGATTTGTGTCTAGAACCTTTATTTATGGGATTTGGTACTCGTGTGACAATAATTCTAGTTGAGTTGGTTTTAGTGATGCAGTTGGGCAGGTACTTTGTTGATTAGGAAAGCTTATCCGGAAGGTATTTCCATGTGGGAATAACTTAATGATGGGGCTGAACAAGGAGTAGATCTTGATCTTTCTGTCCACTGTGAAGGAGGAGTACATAGCCGTGAGGAACACATGCAAACAACTCCTATAAATGCAGCGTGTGTTTGCAAATGACGAATTGGATGATTGTACTCCTATCCTCCTTGTGATAACTTGAGTGCATAGAACTTTCAAGAAATTCATGATTAGCACTCTAGAACAAAGCATTGTCATTCATCCATTTCATTAGGGTGCTAGTCGAGAATACGATCATAGATCTTAAGCATGATGAAATTGCATATCAATTAGCTAACTTGTTTACGACCCTCTTAGATATATCTAGATTTGCATTACTTAGTAGATCTATTGGGTTTGTGATATAACTATAGAGAAAAAGGGTTTTGATTATAAAATAAATTGCAGCGGAATAAGGTTTCAAAATTTTTTTCCTTTAGAAAACATATTTTCGGGATCGGATTTTGTATATACACGTATAAAAAAAATTAAAATAATATTAAATAAAAAACTTGAAGTTTACTTGATTGTTTTCTTAAAGCTTGGATTCTGATTTCACCATTAAGCCTTCCGAGTTATGACCCGTGGTCTGATAACTTATGTGTGGGCATATCACAGATACAGACAGGACTAGACAGAGGTTACAGAAATCAAGAAGACAACCTCTTGCCTTCTCCTTGTCTTTGGCCGACCCCTACAAGAGGAAATTATTATTTTTTGCTTTTTGCTTTGGTCGCACCTCTCTATCTTTGTATTAGGTTTTTGGTTGGTTGCCTTTTGTTTCCTGATAAGTATCTATTTATATCAGGATCCTAGGGTTCAGTTATCCAAGTCAAAGTAGGATTTTAAATCCTATTTTAATTTGGTCACCACTAGGACTTGAACCTATGACCTCTAGGATTTAAAATAATCATTATTATCTTTAATCCTTTTGTATTAGTCATGGTTCAAACCTGTAACCTCCTATTAATAATTCTTAATTATTAATATAATTCAATCATTAATATACTAATCAAATAATCATATTATTTAATTAGTTCCTCGAATTTATTCGTGTCACTTTCGTAACACAATTATTTGGACTATCCAATTAATTAACCGTGACCTTTATTACCATTAACCATAAAAGGGCTAGCAATGAGACCTAATGGATCCACAATTTTGAGCTCCAAAAATACTTAGAAATATTAATTAAACTCTTTAATTAATATTCCATGATTATTAACCTCGGAGTTACTCCACTAAAAACCCGAGGCTGTACTCTCGAAACTGTAGATGTATTACATAGACTGAAATCTCAATGTCCATTAATATAGCTATTACATATGGTATGATCCTCCACGAGTAGTTCATAATTAGAGCTAGGTCATAAAGTTTATTATACATCTCTAATTATATATTTTCCTTTAAGTACCATTGATTCTCTAATGAACAATTATATTATATTTTTCATTACGGAAGAAGGAGAGTGCTCTTAATTGTTTAAGCCTCGAATCAACCCTTAATGGAACTACTCCTTCACTTCTTGCAAGAAGGAGTGGATTCCTTTATTGTGTGTAAACCTTCTTAGCCACAAGCTTAACCATGACTCCAAGATACATAGTTATTGATTAGGAATGTTACCCCGATCTCACCCATGGTATGTCAAAAGCCACAATTCAACTTGAAGGAGTCAGTAAGACACTCAGGATTAAGATCACCCATATACAACCATAATTTGTCGATATATATGAATCTTTTCATTTAACGAATCTTGGTGAGAGATTCATATAGATTGTGGCCATGTCCTATATGATTTCATCATATAAGGTGCTTCCATTCTTATGTCATTACATGAGTAGTCTAGGATAAGAGTACCGTACATTACGGAATGGACTACATCTGTAAATTAACCATAAGTACCCAACTTTATTTGCTCTCTATGGACTATTTAGATTGCACGTCTCAAATTGAATCCTTTTGTATATGACACTCATATATTCAGTTTGAGATTACATCTAGTAATCTTGAATGTTTTGCACATATGATATAAGTGTACGAATGTCAATAAATCAAATTTATAGAATGAAAAACAACTTATATTATTCATGTTTTTATAACATTTACATATTACAAGCTTTAGGGCATAAATCCTAACAATCTCCCACTTGTAATAAATGGATTAGCCAGGTTGTCCTGTGACGCAATCTTGGTCACGATCATGCTTTCTCTCTGCACTATCTCCCTGATAAGATGATATTTCCTCTCTATATGCTTCCTTTTTTTTTTTGGCTTCTTGATTATTTGGAATTAGCCATAGCACCACTATTATCACAATAAAGTGTGATGAGCTTATCCAAATCTGGAATAACTTCCATATCACTTAAAAACTTACGGAGCCATATAGCCTCCTTAGCTGCTACATATTCGGCCTCCATGGTGGAATCAACAATACAAAATTGTTTGATATTCCTCTACACTATGGCTCCACCACCAAGGGTGAATACTTACCTAGACGTGGATTTCCTAGAATCCTTGTCTGTCTGAAAGTCAAAATCTGTATATCTTAACGGGATCAAATCTTATCCTGATATACAAGCATATAGTTTCTCATTCTCCAAAGATACTTGAGAATGATTCCTTAGACAAGTGAACTCCATGTCTGGAAGGTAAATTACCTTTCTTGAAATTATGCATCGAGAATCGCACAAGTATCTTGTCGATATACAATGCTTGAAACAATGCTAACATTTTGCTCTTGCGATCCCTTATTAATTGGATCCCTAGAACATAACTTGCCTCACCCAAATCTTTCATTACTCCCAGCCTTTTATTTCCGATAATATTCCTGCGTTATTCCCAAACAGTAGGATATCATCTACGTAAAGTACTATGAAAACTACTTTCTTGTTAACGATCCGCTTGTAAACATAAGGCTCATCAACATTTGCTAAAAACCATAGGTTTTGATAGCAGTATCAAACCTAATGTTCCAAGATCTAGTTGTTTGCTTCAGTCTATAAATAGAAAACCTTTTGCTCTTGACCTTGGGACACGAATCCCTCTGGTTGCATCATGTAGATGCTCTCATCAAGATTGTCATTCAAGAATGTAATCTTGACAATCTTGACGTCCATTTGCCAAATTTCATAGTCGAAATAGGTTGCAATGAATAAAAGTACCATAATAGACTTAAACATAACCACTGCGAGAAGGTCTCTTCAGAATCGACCCCCTCTTTTTGGGTATAACCCTTTGCCACTAGCCTTGCTTTGAAGGTCTATACCTTCCTGTCTACTCCTCTGTTTCTCTTATAGATCCACTTATACCTTATAGGTTTTATCCCATTAAGTCTATTTTGGGAATCCCTCTGGTTGCATCATGTAGATGCTCTTATCAAGATTGTCATTCAAGAATGCAATCTTGACGTCCATTTGCCAAATTTCATAGTCAAAATAGGCTACAAGGAATAAGAGTACCATAATAAACTTAAACATAGCCACTGCGAGAAGGTCTCTTCATAATCGACCTCCTCTTTTTGGGTATAACCCTTTGCCAATGGCCTTGCTTTGAAGGTCTATACCTTCACGTCTACTCCTCTGTTCTCTTATAGATCCACTTACACCCTATAGGTTTTATCCCATCAGGTAAGTCTACAAGTTCCTAGACTGAATTGGAGTACATAGACTCCATCTCGAGATTAATGGCTTTAAGCCATTCCTCTTTGTCAGAATCTTCCATTGCATGTTTAAATGACAATGGATCATCCACACTATCTTTAGAGACGACACATTGTGCCTTTTCAATACCTAAATAGTGATCAGGTTGTCGTACAGCTCTACCACTATGTTTGGGTGGTAGTATGTTCAGACTAGGAATCGTTTGACATTGATGGAACAACATCTTTGTCAACAACTTTTGTTGATTGAGCACTGGTCGTACTAGGTTCAAATTCATTCAATACAATCTTATTTTTAGGCTTATGATTACTCATATAGTTTTCTTCAAGAAATGTTGCGTTTGTCGATACAAACACCTTGTTATCTTGATGACTATAGAAGTATCCTCCTCTAGTCTCTTTGGAATAACCTACAAGCAGGCATACCTACGAGGTTCCAATTTTCCATTTCTGTTCTTCAACACATGCACTGGACACCCCTAAATGTGAAAATGTCACAAACTAGTTTTACGACCATTTCACAACTCTAGAGGAGTCTTAGGAACAGATTTGGATGGAATTACATTCAATATGTAGGCCGTCGTCTATAGTGCATAACCCTAAAAAGAGTTTGGTAATGATGAGAAACTAATCATAGATCTTACTATTTCCATCAAGGTCTTGTTTCTCCTCTCCACAACCCCATTCCGCTGTGGTGTTTCGGGAGCTGTGAGTTGGGATACGATCCCATGCTTAACCAAGTAGTCTTCAAACTCTTTGTCAAGATACTCACCTCCACGATCTGATCGTAGAGCTTTGATAGTTTTGCTTAGTTGGTTCTCAACTTCAGCTAGGAATTCTCTCAAAAGTTTTCGATTTACGTTGCATTAGGTAAACATATATGTATTTAGAGTAATCATCAATGAAGGTGACATAATACTCATAACCACCCCTTGCTCTAACATTCATAGGTCCAAAAATGTTTGAATTTATAAGCTTTAGTGGTTGTGTAGCTCTAAGCCCTTTTCCAGTAAAAGGTCTCTTGGTCATTTTAGAATCCTAAGGGAGGCTATATCACCTCTTCCAACTAGACTTCTTTTAGGACTAACTATATTGAGCTCATTAAGGATGGTATCCGGCTTATAGGGGAAGACTCCCAAAAAGATTTAGGTGTGATAATTGGCTTGGGGTACCCATTATGGATCTTTTTGGGATTCCTGATTATCTGGCCATGCATCTTTATGCTAGGGTTTCTGACTTCATTTGGATGGTAGATTGATTTTGGAAGATCGCTTTCGAGCTAGGTTTCTGGATCTCTATTTTCGGATTGAGAGGATTGCAATTTCCCTAGTGATTGATTATTTGGTGTGGCCTCACTCTAGGGATGGTAGTGTTTTTTATAAGGCGGCTTACTCTAGGATGATTCATGACATCCGGTAGGTCCTCTGGTGTAGGGTCATCTGGTCTCACTATATCTCTTCCTCCCGTTTGATTCTAACTTGGCATTTTTTACTTGATAGGCTCCCCACTGAAGATCGTTTGTGCATGTTCGATTTTCAATTAGCTTCTAGATGTATTGTTTGTAGAGCTAGCTCGAAATTAGTGGATCATCTTTTTCTGAAGTGCCTTCTTGCTGTTGCTCTTTGGGAAGCGGTTTTCTCCGCATTTCAGAGGTTTGTCTCCGCTGACACTTGGGGTTATTTTCAGACAAGCCATGTCTATTTCTTTCAGTGATCAAATTAAGATTTTATGGAAAGCTGCTATTCATGCGATGGTTTGGAATGTGTGGTATTCCTGTAACCAGTGGATTTTTGAAGGGAAATCTGTCGACTTCAAGGCTGCTTGATTTTTTGTTTAGTGCTCTATTTATGATACGAATCATTTTGGGATCGGCTGTATGCGTAACTGTGCTGATGATCTGTTGATTCTTTACCGGTTTGGTCTTAGTGGTTGTCCTGGTAAGGTAAGGCTCCAGCTATTAGGAGTGTGGTTTGGTCGCCCTCGACCCCGAGGTGGATCAAGGTTAACAAGGATGGTGCAGCTTTGGATTCGCAAGGTGTGGGGGGTTGTAGGGGTGTTTTTTGGACTTGCATATATATTTTTAAGGCATATTTCGTGGTTTCCCTTGGTCAGGTTTTTACTTTTGAGGCTGAGCTCCTTACAGCTTATTTAGCCATCAATTATGCTTGGAAGTTAGGTTGGCATAAGATTTGGCTTGAGTGTGATTTTTCCTATGTTGTACATCTTCTTTCGGATAGGTCTGATCAGGTTACCCATTTATCATATCTTGCATATGGAGTTCTAGGTTTCTCATATATTTATGGAAGGTAATTAGGTGGTGGATGCTCTCTTTAAGCACGTTTTGAATATACCTTTTGATTCCTGGTGGTCCTCCACTTATTCGTTTTGTTCTTCGTTAGTTGGTAAAAAACTGTATGGGTAGAGAGTCTTTTAGGTTTTCCTAGCTTTATTTTTCTTATGTGGCTTTGCGTGCCTCTTGGTTTTTTTTTTTTTAGGCTACGCCCTCTGTTTTGTGATGTTTTGCTATTACTTTTGTTACTCTTTTTCTTTATTTATAAATTTCTGGATACTGCCTAGGAGTTTTTTAACATATGATTGCTTGTAATGCTTTTTTCCCCTTAGTTCATTCCAATTTCATCAAAAAAAAAAAAAAAAAAAAAAAATCAAATCTCAAACACTAATCAGAAGATAAATCGTACTAATACATAAATTCTCTTAAATTGTCCTACACCGGGATTTATTAATTTGCAATTGCTAAGATATAATATATCCACTTTGAATGATACTTCTCGGTTTTGAAGGATGATTAATTTGTGCCATGACTGTTTGTTTGGTGTTATTTTTAAAATGATGCTTTGAAATCTATTTTTTTTTAAAATTATATTAATTATTTTAAAATAATATATTAAAAGAATAAGTATAAGTTGTTTATTTAAATTTTGCTTTATTATATTAGATGATTTTAAATTACATTTTAAAATCACTTGGAAAAAAAGAAAAGAAAAGAAAAAGTAGGCGGGCTGGATCTGAAATCGTAAATACCCAACCATTTGGGTCTCAAAAATCAGCCTAATACCCGACTGAAGTCGGGTTCATTATCGAACCAAACCCTAAACCACGTAACCCAGTGAGTCGTCAACTCACCGAGTTTTCACCTTTCTCCACTTCCAAGCACTTCATCGTTTTCTTAGTTTTTAATAATTGAAAACAGAGAGAGAGAGAGAGAGAGAGAGAGAGAGAGAGAGAGTTAGAAATCACGAAACCGAACCGGAGTTTTGCAGAGTTCCGTCGTCGATGTCGCCGGTAAAAATGTAAGTCACTCCTTATCGATCCCGATTTATTCCTATTTCAATTCAATTTCTCTTAGAAACATCGAGATTCTCAAATTTCGTATTTTCTCGACAGTGATCTTAGTCTTAATTTCTTGACTTGATTGAATTTTTGTTGAAATTTTTGAGATCCTTTTGTTCTTCTATTATTGTCGCTGCCGATTGTTCTATCTGGCTATTGTTGTAGATTTGTTTTTCTTCGCAGCTACAGTTTCGTGTCGTTGTTGAGAATTTTGTCGCTTTCATGTTCTGCAATTGTTGTTGATTTGTAGCCACTTCAATTTTCGCTGCCTTGCATTGCATGTCTATGATTGCTGTATTGCAAATAAACCGATTATTTGTCTACATTCTAGCGGCTTAATTGTTGTATATTTCGATAGGATGTGATAATAGCATTCCGGATTAGGCACCTCTCTGGTTGGTTTTTAAAAAATGAAGCTCATTTTGGTTTTGCTCTATTACTATTGTAGAAATTAGGAAAAGCAAGTGAAAAAGAAAAAACCACAGTTGAGGTAGTTTGTTTTGTTTTGATCACAGAAAGTCCTCTAATTCTCGAACTTTTCATGTGAATCCTTCTACAAACACTAGAACTAATCCAATCTTTCTTGCTATAGCATCATGAGAATCCAATTTTAGTCAGTCACAAGCGTAAAATAACCACTAGCATTGTATCTGATAATGGATAGACATGGCAATTTTAATTTTACTTCTTTTCTATGATAGAGTACAAAATTGTGATGGGGATTTAACTTCTGACTGGGTAATTGTTTTTTCCAACTTCACATGAGCTGTTTTGATTTATGAAAAGTGAAATTCGATCTGCTGGTTCCTGCATATGGGGATTTTAACCGGATTTTTGGTGATGATAATTGCTGTCATAACTTTTGAAGAGATATTATAACAGAAATGTTAAATTTGTGTGTTCCAAAAAAAATGCAGTTTCTTATCAAGTTATTATGCTCTTAGTGGATATTGACCTAATTGCATGCATACTTGGACAGGTTTCTTTGATGTGAAATGCAACCTTAGAGCAGTAAAACATTCTTCAATGCCTTCTCTTCTACATTTGATGTATAGTAGAAGATTATTGTGGGAGCAAGGGTTGTGGTGTGAATTTTACACTTACTGATAAATTGGAACACAAAAGTTTGCATTTGAGTAGAGCAGTGGAAACTGCAATGGATGCCTGCACCAGCAATTGCTCTTCTCCGACTCCCCGAAGATGGAGAAAAGTGGCTTATGGAGGGATGCAACCTGGGTATGATGACAACCATACTGATGAGACGTTTCTTGCAGATATGGTCATGAATGCCAGTGTTGTTAAAAGGGACATCTTGAAGGTGATGAAAGACTCGGTTGCCATCTCTCAATACCTATGCATTGTTTCTCTTGTCGTACTGGTTTGGAGCTACACGCTAAGATCAACTCTTGACGAAAATTCCCTCTTGCTTCTTGATACAAGTCTCCTTGGATCAGGTTTCTTGATTCTTGTTTTAACTGAAGAAATGCTTTCCCTTAATCTTCTATTCCATTATATTCTCAACATTTCATTTTTTATTACTGGGCTATCTGTTTTGGCTCCTATCTACCAAACACTCACTAGGTCCATAAGCTCGGACTCCATCTGGGCAGTAACCATTTCACTTCTCATGCTCCATCTGTTCCTGCATGATTACTCAGGATCCACTATAAAATCTCCTGGGGCTCTACAGAATCCGACCTTAACCAGTTGTATCTCCTTAAATGCATCTGTTGTAGCTTCTGTTTTCGTTGCATCCCGACTTCCATCAAGGATTCATGTCTTTGCTATCATGCTATTCTCTTTGTTAGTCTTCCTTTTCGCGCCCCTAGTCACTTACTGCATAAAGAAATACTCCTTCCGCTTGCACCTTCTATTCTCCTTGGCGTTGATGGTTGTGACCTTGTCTTTTGTTTATGTTCTGCACAAGTTACTTTTTGTATTGTTATTAGGATTGTTGGTTTTTGTAAATGTGGTGTGCCCTTATTTCCTTATTCGGATTCAAGAATACAAGTTTGAGATTAACGGCCCTTGGGATGAGGCCAAGCTATGCTTTGATATAAAAGATTGACAACATTTGCCATGTTCAATGACAATTTTTAATACAAATTAGTTCAGTTTTGTACAATTATGATGGTGTAGTCATGTAGATTGGTTGTATTAAATTGGCTGAATGCTAGCTGTTATGAAATTTGAAGTAGCCCTTGACTGGCTTGAACTCTTCTTCTATAATTCACTTTGTTCCGATTCGTAGAGATCACACAATGATGGATAAACTTAATTTATGCAACAATGGAGAGACTCATAAGTCATAACAAAGAAGGGATCTTGACCGAAACAGGTAGAAGGAATTTGAGATTTTAAGATTTAATAGTTTGCTATCATAATTTATTTGTGAAATTAACATTACCACCACACTTGTGACTTAACAACTACACAACCCAAGAGGCAAGAGCATTATTGTTGGCTGATCTATATAAGCAAATCGAAACAAATTTTTTTAAAGCAAATGAAGCTTAACAGGCAGAGAAAGAACAAGATCATTAACTGCACCATGAAATGGAGATAGATCTTCTCAGGTTTCTTTCTATCAGAAATAGAAATCTACATTAACAAGGCAACGTTATACATCTTCCAAAACTAGTAGCATTGACATGGAAACTCTGGCATAATTAACTTCCGTAATAATACGTGAACGGCAACATTAGAAAGATACACAGCAAAGTAGGCTTTGACTCTAATCCCTGCCAACATGTTTCAGTTTAATTCTGATCTCAATGTCGACAGGTAAATTGATCAAGGCTCTGGCCATCCTACTTTCTCTTCTTAACAGATGCGGAAGAATCCTCAGCTTTGGCCTTGGAAACAAATGCAGGATCAGGCTCTTGTTTGTTTGAAGAAGGTTCCTTTATTGCCATATAAATGTAGAATGCAATAACTATATTGACAGATATCACAGCGAGGATTCCACTAAATAGTGTCATCGTGTTTGGAGATGTACCTGTCACAAATGAATGTTTCCTATAGCAACTCTGTTTACTCAAAATTTATCACTGTACGCACAAACAAACACCATAGATTCAAAGGTTTATAATTTCTTGAAAAAAAGCGGGCTCCGTCTTTTGGTCCAACAAAGGATCCACTTTGGAAATTGACAAAACCATTTTTTCCTAGACTATTTGAACAAAAGAAAACTCTTACCATACATATATTATTCTAATTATTTCTCAACTATGAAAGATTGTGGGATTGGGGCCAAATCAGAATGGTGTTAGATTATTGCTACAATTATATACAGTTTCCATAAATTGCTTATGCCAAAGTAATATGTCATCTAACCACACCCTCACTTTTCTTTCAGCTGATCTTGATTTCATTCCAAAATTTTATATTCAAGAATACAAAGTTTGGATAGTGTCTGTTAGGGTCGATTAAGGTGTTAAGTGTTAATGGTGATTCTTGATGAAGTTGTTAAGCTGCAAGATTTCATATTTTATGCTCAAGCTCTGTTTATATTTCAAGGTTTTTCATTAATTATGTATTTTGTATTTTATGCTCAAGCTTTGTTGTTATTTTTTATTTAGGGAATATAAATGTATTTATCATTTAATGCATCATTTTATAATTAACCTGTCTAAGTCAATACAATAGGTTTGGCCTCTTCCTCATCAGACAAAAGAAGTGCCATTCCAAACTCTCAGATATTTGGTAACTACTATGTGAAACGTTAATAATCTTCTTTTCTTGTTTGTTCTTCCACTTCATAAAAATTTTATGCAATTTTTGGGTAAGATTTCATTGTTGGATGTTCATGATACGTGTTCTTTTGAAGACCACATCTATCCTGGATGGTGGAATTGTGTAAAATTTGGATGCAATCATGCAACTATTTATTGACATATAATATTGTATAAACTTCTAATTATGACATTTAATATCATTGTCCTTGCATTCTTTTCTTAACTTCAATTGAAATTATCTAGACTTAAGATTCTGATTAGGCTCCTCAAAAAGACACCAATGCAAAGCAAACTAAGAGGAAGAAAACATTATATTGATTTGCATGCATATTGAGGAAGAATTACATCCACCAAACAAGAAAATTGAGATATATATATATATATATATATATATATATATATATTTCCATCAGAGATCATCTTCATCTTAAAAAATGGCATCCACAACGTAACAAAACGATTCTCAATCAAAAATCATTTATTCAGCTTCCACAAAACATTTATTCTAAAACATCATTGGTAATTATTCTGTCATGATTCAACTTATTATGAGATCACGTACGACCCAACATTGAATTGTACCTCAACCTAAACCACAATTGATTTTCTGGAGATTGCTCTGCGAAGCAGTAAAACTCAGCAATAAAATTTCACACACGGCTCAATTCTTTCAACTGTTTTATTACTTTTAACTTTTACCCATCTTACATTGCAAGCCGCGAAATGGATGCTAAAGATCTATAACATGAACTACATTAAAAAATAAACAATTTCCATACATGTACCACTACTAGTGCTAGCATAAACTACCTTCTCTACCCGTATCAAACACTTAACAGAAAAATACAACAGATAAACTATAACAATTAGACCCAAAGAATCTGCATGGCAGCCCAAAAAATTAGATTTAAACAACCAAAATTGCAACAATTAAAATAAAAATCACATATACTATTAAATTCCAGACAATACAGAAATAAATAAATAAAAATATAAAAAAAATAAGATGATATGATCTAACCAGGAAGCAAATTATTGTTGAAACCATATAAAATCACCAACGGAACTACCCACATGAACATCGATGCAACGAAGAACTTATTTACCACTGCAGCCATTATTTCTTCAAATCTGCAAATATAACAGACAAAATTGTTGTAAAAGCTTTTGTTGGGACAATACGTCGAACAGTTGCTGTACACTAATTAGAAAAACAAAGAGATTCAAAATCATGCAAAATTAGGACATACAGATTGAGGACCTTGATGGGTTTCGCGATTTTTGGATTCAGGTGGAGGTTTGAGATTCGTTTTGAAGTTGTTTGAGTCAGAACTTGATTCAGCTGAGTTAACTCGGTTCTTTGAAGAGAAAGAGAGACTGATAGAGAGATGAGAAATGTGAGTCTTTATTGGTAAGACCCGACCCGGTTTCTGGATTGGGCTATGATTTTGGGCCTGTTGGGCCAGGATGAAGCCCAACCCATAAAAAAAAAAACCTATGGAGGAGTTTATTATTGTTATGAACATTATGATTGTTCGCGCTGCCGCTGGCTTCATTAGTTCATTATCTTTCAACTTTAATGATTCATTATGTAGTACTTTATATATATATATATATTTTTTTTACAATATCTATTAATTCGGGACCAGATATTTTTTTTTTAAAGCTTTCGTCATTAATAGGACTCGAGGCGCTAATCTGGGGGTTATTTTCCAAAACCCCATACTCGTCCATTTACCAACTGAGTTACGCTCTTGTTGGCGATTCATTATATAATAATTGATGTTCAATTTATGTAATTTATGATTGTGAGATTATATAAATAAACTCTCATTTATATGTATTGAATGTATTCAATACCGTAGAATATTCTTTCAAATATATATCTATATATACGGTCTCGTTCCTATCAGGACATCCTTATATATAGTAATGCTACACATCCTATATAAAATCACACTTTTTTCATCCCACTACATGTGGCATGTGAGAGGTCAAATGGTGAGTGGATACATGGGGTAGGTGAGATAAATCATCATTAATGTGTATCCAATCACAATTTGACACCTCACATGTCACATGTAATGGGATGAAAAAAGTGGGATTTTAGGTGGGATGTTTAGCATTATTGCCTTATATAACTTTATCAGGATATTGAATATGAGTCATTCATTTATAAAAGTGATTTGATAAGTGTATACATACCAAGTTAAAGTATGTAAAACGAGTGGCTCACATTCGATGTCTTTATATAATTCTATCAGGGCATTCTTATAGGAAAATTTCTGTATATATATATCTTTAGAAGATGAGGTTGGTTCGGTTTTAAAATCCCTCACACCTTCACCACGAGTTTATAGGTTCAAGTCCTCTCTCATCCCCAAAAAACCTCGAATTTTAGGTAATAGTGTAATACTTATACTATAGGAGGTTTTTTTATTTTATTTTATTTTATTTTTAAAATTTTTTTTAATTTAAAAATATTACAATAATTCAGGGTTTTATGAGGAAGAGAGAGACTCGAACCCATAATCTTGTAATTTGGATGTAAAAGGCTTTACTACCAGACCAATCTCAACTTGTCTGTATATGTATTGTAGGAGCGGTTATCTTCCCTTATTTTAACATAAAGCAAATCCATATGTTTGAACCCTTCCGTATTGACGTATATTATGTATAAATAAAAAAAAATTCTCTCTCTGTCCACTCTTTTCTCTCATCTCTTTCTTTAAATTTATTTCATTTTATTTTTGTTACCTATCAATCATTTTATAACATGCCATTAGTATGAGCCGCTAACCGATATCTGTTTCAATTTCAATTTCAAATTCATATTTGAAAGTGTTTTGCCGGAGATAAAATTTCATATAATCAATTTTCATACGTCATAAAAAAATATATGACAATTTCCTAATGAGGTTGTCGATACACGATATTTTAAATAAGAGCTAATTATATCAAACTCTTTTGAGGTATACTTTTCTTACACTTAAAAACAACTTTATTGTTAATTGACTCTCATCTCCCTTACTGTTAATCAAACGTGGTCAAACTTAACCGTTGTTACAGTTTGACCGTTAAAATTAAGGGTATTTTTATCATTTTAAGCTCATTTAAAAAAAAAATTACAAATTGAATAAAATTTTTTAAAAATATTAAAATATTAAAACTTGTTTGAGAAGATCAAATTAAAAAAAAAAAAAAAAAATTAGGAAGTCCCAACTTCATCTTAGATGGAGGTTGCAACCATGGAGCGGCCTGCGATGGATTTCTTCGTATGCGATCCAGATGGAGACCCACTATGGAGGTCTGTCTACTGTATACATGAATTCATATGGTTCTTCCAACCGTCCCTGGATGCTCTAAAACTACACTTACAAATTTCAGCCTAAACAAATGAAACTCTAAATTGAGCTCATCAGTCTCCAAAATCACTAACAACAATATCAAATTCATTGAATTTTTTTTATCTAATCAAGATCCCAATTGCAGTACACAAATTAAGACGAATTCAGAACAGAATAAGCAAGCTTACTTCAACTTCAATTATCTTTACATTGACGACTTATATATAAGAATTGATTCCAACATATCACCAAATTAAATGAGCCCATCAAACAAAAAATTCACGAGTCATAAATTAAAGAGAAACTAAAACATATTGAATCAAACTCTCAAAAACCCTTAGTACCGGTTTCTTTCTAACCGACAGGCTTCTCGACCAGGAGAGACAGTATTTAGCAATCTAATGTTATTTTAATTTTCTTTTAATTTCTTTTTAATTTTCAGTTCATCTCCACCTTTCATCTTGATATGAACGGTGGAGATCCATTTAAAAATTTTGGTTTTTTTTTTTTTTATTATGTATTACGTTTTTTTTATAAAAAAGTTTGATCTCCACCATCCATTCAAATATGGATGGTTAGGGGTGGGCAAAAAACCAAAAAAACCAAACCGAACTGAGCTGATCCGATTGGGTTTTTTTTTTTAATTTTTTTTTAATTTTTTTATACCGGTTTTCTTATGTTGGCCGGTTTAGTTCGGTTCATTTTTTTCAAAACCGATTGGATCGGTTTTTTTTCCCTATTTCTTATCCCAAACCAGAAAACCGAACCGAGAGCCCAACTTATATAAAACAAGTTTAATGTTCAATGGTCTATAAAACCATAAAACTATGAAAGTGTGTCACAACATATATTTTTTTTCTTTGTTTTTTTTGTTGAATATTATTTTAAACTAGTATTTTCAATTTGTTCAAGCTCATAATTTAATTTGGTTGAAGACCCAAAATGATTAAAATATGAAAATATGTGTAATAATTAAAGCTTATGAATTTGGTCCAGTAGGACCAAAACCAAAAAAACCGAACCGAACCGGTCCAATTTGGTTGGTTTTTGGTTGGTAGACATTTGTAAATTTTATTGGATCGTTTCATATTTTCAGAAACCGAACTTTCTCGGTTTTTTATTGGTTATATTGAAAAATGAACCGATCCATTAAAAGCCAACCCTTAGTGGAGATCCATTAAAAAAAAAAAACAGTATTTAAAAAAAAAAAAATTAAATAAGAATTTCATAGGCATTTTTGTATTTTGACAGTCAAATTTGGTCAAAAGTCAAACTTGGTCAAGGATTAAGTTTGATCAAATTTGACAAACGGTAGAGGAGGCGAGTGTCAATTAATGATAATGTTGTTTACGCATATAAAAGAGCAAACCTAAGGAGAGTTTGGTGTAATTAGCTCTTTAAAAAATGACAATTTCCTAAGGGTGGCTCTATTGCCACCCACAAAATATCTTCCTACACCTATGTTTTAATGAAACTTTTTAATTTCTAAAATAACCATACATTTAATTACTTAAAATACATGGCTTTTATAATTGGAGATTAAATTTACTTCCTACACCATTAAGTTGAACACCCAATCATAAACCCTAATAATTTATACTTAATCAAACCAAACATATATGAGGAAATATAATTTTTTTTTCTTCATATATGGTCAATGAATGGATTAACAAAGAATTGATTTAATGGAGTCCGAATGCATTCCTGTATGTTTACTTTAATTGTTATTATTGTTTTGTGATTCAATAAAAACTGTTACAGTTGTAGTCTTATAGAACTCTTTAAAAAAAAAAAAAAATGGTTGTAGAATTTGATCAAGTCTACACGGATCTCAAACACAAATCACCCACTTACTTTATTTTATTTTACTTTATTTTTATAATAAAATTAGACTGACCTAAGGGAAACAAAGCATTATAAACGATCATATGCTGAAAAACCTTAGACAGTATCCATATATATAAAAAATAAAAGAAAAGTAAAAAGTGACAAAAAGCAATAAAGCACAAAGAACTCGGGGGAAAACAACCCCAAACAAAAAGAGGTACGTAGGTCATACCAAAAAGAAAAAGAAAGCATAAGAAATCGAAAAGACTCCCAACCCATGCAGTCATAACCAACTAAAGAAGAATAGAATGGCAGGGCGAAGAACCACCAAGAATCAACCTGAAACTCCAAAGCATGCTTAGAAAGCACATTTGCAACCTGATTCCCCTCTCTCAAAATATAGGAAACATGAAAATCCATCTGTGAGATCTGGAAGATGCAGTGTTGCCATGTCTGACGAACTCTCCAAGGAACCATCTCAGAACGAGATGAAAAAAGCTGAACCACATAAGAAGAGTCGCTCTCAAGCCAAATTTGATGCCACCCGTACTTTCAAGCAAAATTAATGACTAACAAGGCCGCCAAAAGCTCAGCCTCAAACGCGAAAACCTGACCAAAAGGAATAGCTAATCGAGGAGGTGACATACCCTCCCTGAAGCTTCTGTAGTTACTTGAGATACCTCTCCCAAAGAAATGAGAAAACAAAACCATTGGAGGTCATAAACTTCCAAGTGAATTTCCGCAACAACGAGTCATTCAGTAATCCAAGATCTTTGAAACTAAGACCACCCTGAGAGTAAGACCTACAACAACGATCCCAAGCGACCCGGACCCTACTCATAAGAATCAATCCACAAAAAATTCCTCAACTTGCGGTTAATCAACGATAGTAAAGAAAAATGCCACTTGAAAATCATGAAAGAGTGCACAAATGAACCAGTGATGACCGATCTGATTAGAGTAGCATGACCAGCCAGAGAGAGAGGATTGCCTTCAGTTTAGTAAATTTAGACAAGATCTTATCCGCAATAGGTCGTAACACCACCTTTCAAGGCTTACCCTAAAACAAAAGGGACTTATAAATAAGAGAACGAAAGTTGCCCAATCTGCATACCAACCAGAGATTGCAAAATACCAATCCGAGAAGGGGAGACAAAAGATCCAAAATAAATGGAGGTTTGTGCCATTTATATAGACCTCCTTTGGTTTGTATTGCATAGCCCATGATGTATTTTTCCTCTATCTTTATTGGTTTCTAGTCTTTACTCGGTATGCGCGAATGAGGAAAGCATTGTGGAAAGGGGCCACAAGGGCTCTTTCCCGTGGAGGCGCATGGCCACCACGAGAAGAGCGCTTCCCGTGGTGGCCATATGCCTCAACGGGGAGCCCTTGTGGCTGCCCAAGTGGCCCCCACTCTTTCCATCTCACTTAAAACAAATATAAGTTCGCGATGTGTTCTAATAAAACTATCTAAATGGGGGATGAATAGATTCTAACCCTTTTTACTAAATAACCCCAATCTAGTCAATATAAAAAATCAAGCACAAAAATGTGAAAATTAAAGACGCTTGATTTTTACGTGGAAACCCTCATAGGGAAAAACCACGGCCTATTATGTGCGTCACACACGAACCTTGAATCCACTAATTGCAATGGTGTTTACAACCTAGGTTGACCTCAACCTCTCACGGTCTATAACCCACCACTACTACTCGCAGGCCTATAAAAGTGAACCTAGTCCAATTTACTTGTGGCCTAAGCAACCTTAGCCACAAGACTTAGTTCTCAATGAAGAGATTAACACCCTAAATGAATATGCAAAAATATCAAAATATGAAAATAGAGCTAGAGTACACTAGATGCTTATCTAGGAATATAAGATGACAATTAAATCATTCCTAGATATCAAATGCTAAATGACATGTTATAAAGCTTAGCTAACTTAGATTAAACAATTCTAGGTATAGTTATCAAAATACAACACTCAATCAAAACAACACAGTAATCTCTATCTTGTATAATAGAATATGATATAAGAACATACAAGTAATTTAAAGAGATTTCTTGTTAAGTAAACCACTAAGATTAGATGAAATTAGTGAAAAACTTACCAAGACATTGTGTTAAGTAAAACCCATGCAAGCAAGCATCCTAAATATGCTAGAAGATGCTAGATGATGTTTTAATGCAATATGAGAATGGTTTTTGAGTGTTAAAAATGAGTTCTTAATTTGATTTTCTCTCAAGTGTCTCTCTTTGAAGATTAGGGTTCTTAGAGTCAAAGAACTTGATTCAAAGAATAAGAAAGTGGTATATTTATAATCATCAAGAACAAGACAAGTGAAAAGATAAGTTTGCCCTTAAAACAACCGATCGGCAGTTTCATTCGGCGGTTTTAAAACATTCGATCCAACCGCCGATTTAAACTCGAAAGCGTCAGGTATGATCAGCTGTTTCATCATCGCCGCCAAACCACTGTTTTGAAACCTAAGATATTTTACTTCAATCAGGTCTTGATCGATAGTTTCAATCGGCGGCCGGGGTCGTCGATCCTAACCATAGAAATCAGTCTAGAACTTTCTAGAATCAAACGGTGATTTCATTCGACTGTCATGGCCACTGATCAAATCGCTGATTCACCAATTGAGGTGAAACCAAAGGAGAAGCCAATGGCATTTTTTGAAGGCAATCCTCGAGCTAAACCAAGCACACCATCATGCATGCTCGGATGATTTCGAACCATCTCGGATAACGAATTACTAGACACACTAAACACACAACAAGATACAACAACAAAATGCAAGTCTGAAAGGTGACATTTGAAGAGAATGCACATAAAAGCAAAGCATACATATGCAAACATTAATAGTGTGTGTGTGTGTGCAATTAAATCTCTTCAATGAAAACTAAGCACTAGAGATATACTTTTGGAGTGCTTATCATCTTGAGGTCTTAAGAGCGCCTTTGAGCTTGATCATCATCACCTAAGCTACCCATACAATTCAAACTTCAATTGTGGTTTGTCATCGAAATAAGCCAATAAAAAAAGTGAGGACCTTACATCAATTTTCCTCCCAATCTCTTTTAAATATTCCCTCTCTCTCACTTGTTCATTTCAACCAAAACAAAGAAGAAAAGTGCAGATTTTTCTTAGAGATTTTCCCAACTTCTAAACATCATAACTCTTTCATCTCTTATCTGATTTGAGTGATTCAAGTTGGAGAATTTTCATATTGAAGTCCTCTACAAACCTAAGCAACCTTGATGTCATTTGATCGAGTTTTCTTTTGGTTCAACACCAAATTCGGGCTGCACTATTTTGTTCTAGGTAATTGTCAAATCCTTTGTGTTTTGAGCTTAATGTTCTTTAATTACCTTGGGTTTTCTTCATATATATATGTATGTTACTTGATCAAATGCTATTAGGATTTAGAGCTTCAATAAAAAGCTAATTGTGCTTAATTAGAATCTTGAATGTGAGTTAGGTTTTTCTAAACCTATGTTTTCATGTACTTGTGAGTTGTATTGTGAGTTGTATTGTGATTAGCTTTGTATCTATGACTATTTGAGCTTTGGTTATGAATATTCTAATGATTAATAGTTCCTAGTTGTGCTATAGGTCTTTTATTGAACATATTTAGGAATAGCACAAGTTGTTGTATGTTTAGAGCATTGTTGGATTCAATTGATCGATTTATGAATATATGCTTTAATTGATTTCTAGAGAATGTAAGGATTTAGATTTTTATTAGCTTGATTGTATTGTAAAACTCTATTTATTTGTATTGGTTAGTTGCTTAAGTGTTTCTTGATTGAAATGAGCTTCAAAGGAGAAAACCAACTTCTCATGTAAATATCGTCTTTAAGAGGAAAATCGCTTACTTGGATGTTAAGGTATCAAGATACTTCTTCCTCTTGCAAAGCGTAAGCGCACACACATACATTGTATTTATATGTGTCCCCGCATCATTGTGCTAAATTTGGAATAACACTTTCACACACTTGTTGAATTATGCACATGCATTGATCTCATATTGACAAACATTATATAATTGCATGTTCTAGGGCTATCTCTAGGAAATGGAATACTTGTGTGATCTTGTGTTTATTTGTTTGGATTTTATTGTTTTGAACTTGAATATGTACTCATATGATTCCTTGTTGAGTTTCAGCCATTTCGGTTACTCACTCATTTGATTTCGAGTTCAAACGAAGAAGTTACGCTACTTTACGTTCTCTTACAATGCATTGTCTTTGTCATCGTGTATCGAGTCGATTTCATATCCAATTGTCAAAGTTTCATAGCCTTCCTCGTGTTTCGTTGATTTACAGTTCATAATCCAAAAGCGGATTCGAATTTGGAGTTTAGAGGCCGAAGAAAGGCAGAAGAACGCATTAGGTGCGCGAAAGGGAGTGGAGGAGAAGAGAGAAGGCAAGAGGCCATCACCATTGCTTCCCGTGGAGGCGCGTGGCTACCATGGGAAGAAGGCCTCTCGGCCTCCCTGTGGTGGCCACATGCCTCCATAGGACCAAGGTGTAAGTTGCACAGTGGAAAATAAAGAGTTTTATTTGAAATTAATCAATAAAATTAAGAACGATAGGTTTCAAAAAATTTCTATCATCTTCTTGGAACCTTTTGTATATACACGAATATAAGGAAGATATTTATTTTCATACCTTTGAAGAACACTCATTCGTTTTCTTTTTTATCATTCTTTTCGATCCAATACCACTAAGCCTTCCTAGCTATGTCTCGCGATCTAGCAACTGTGTGTGTGGACATGTCACGTATTCTGAGAGCGGTTGAATGGAGGCTTGAAAGAACTAGAAGACAACACCTTGCTTCCCCTTGATGAATTCGGCCAACCCTAGTATGAGAGAAAACAATTTTCTTTTTTCTTTTCCCTTTGTAGTTGCCGCCCACCTCTATTCTCTGTAGGGTTCCGAATAGTTTCTTTTTCCTGATAAGTATATCTTATATACTAGGAACCTAGAGTTTAGTAAATCCAAATTAAAATAGGATTCTAAATCATTTTTTTAATTATTACTTTTACTAGGGTTTGAACCTTTGACCGATTTAGAGTATATAAAAATAATCACTTACTATTTTATTGCTCTTGTCAAGTTTAGAAACTGAAACCTCCATATAACAATTAATAATTCTTAATTCTTAATATGTCAACTAAATAATCATATTATTTAATAATAGTTAATTCAATAATTAAATAATATATTAATTAAATAATCGCATCATTTAATTAATTCCCAAAATATATTTTAAGTTACTTTCATAACTCAATTAATTGGACCATCCAATTCTCCGTGAGTCTTGTTACAATCAATCGTATAAAGCTAGCAAGGGGACCTAATGGACCCACAGTTTTGAGCTCCAACAATTCTTAGAAAAAATTAATTAAACTCTTTAATTAATATTTCATAATTATTAACCTTGGAGTTATTCCACTAAAAACCCAAAGTTATACTCTCGTAACTGTAGATGTTTTACACAACCAATTTTATAAGTATCCATTGATATAGCTATTACATATGACATGATCCTCCATAAGTAGTTCATAATTAGAGCTAGGTCATAAAGTCCGTTATATCTCATTAATTATATCTTTTCCTTTAAGTACCATTGATTCTCTTGAATGATTATATCTTCCATTCCTTTACGGAAGAATGAGAGCGCTCTTAATCATTCAAGCCCCAAATCAACCTTTAAGGGAACTACTTATCTACTTCTCGAAAGAAGGAGTGGATTCCACTATTGTGTATATACCTTCCCAGCCATAAGCCAAACCGTGATTCCAAGATATAGAGTTATTGACCGAGAATGATATTCCGATCTCACCCATGGTAAATCAAAAATCACGATCTAACACGAAGGAATCAGTAAGACACTGATGCAGTAAAATCTGTGTTTAATTTACTAAGATAGTTCGTTCAATGGGATCGGTGATTCTATCGGGCAAAAACTAATTAATCAAGCTAGCATTTACTCTAAACTAAATTGCATAATACTTTACTTTGGAAATCTGTTGAATTCTAAGATTAACCTAAATTATGAATACTTGAATTAAAGACTAAAATCAAATCGAATCACACAAGGGATGAATATATGGAGAGAAATACTAGGGAATCGATGCACCTTTCTTAGATACTCAATGCTCACAATCAGTCTTGTTAAACACTTCAATCTAGTTTATGGGCTTGTTTCAAGACAATTTAATTAAGTTCGAAGATCCTTTTCAATACTCGCACACGATCATGCAACGAATAACAGAATAATGATCCAGGGTTCTTTCTATTACTCACACACGGTCATGTAATGAGCAATTGTCAAAACCCGTGTTTTACACAAAACTCTAAGCCAAATTAACATAGCACGGTCATGCATATATCAATTTTCCTGTTTATTAAGCTTGTGATTCAGATTTAAATGGAACGGTCATCCACATCTAAACCCTAATCTCATGGATAAACTAGGCTATAAACTCAAATCACTTGTAGTCACAACATAATAAGAGCAAGTAGAATAGAGCAATTAATTCAACAAAAAAAACCAAAACCCAATTGATTAACAAAAGATAGACTAATTGTTCACATAGAGTTATCCAAAATTGGTTACATGAATCCCCTAGAATGAGGTTTAGTTACACATCAATTGAGAAGATAAAAACATAGAAGAGATGTAGAGAAAACCCATATGTGTGGTGGATGGAGTGATGGGGGACGGTCCCCTTCTGTGGCTTGGAACCTCCTTTGGCTATCCTTGACTGCTCTGTCCCGAAATTATGGCTTAAAGGGGTTTAAATAGGCTTTAGATGCAAACCCTAGTCCTCAAACAATAAGGAAATCAATTCCTTTTTTGAACTCTACCTTTTTGGGATTTTTACTTCTTTCCTAATCTATCCAAATTGATTGCTTATTGAGGTAGGACAAGGATTAGGTGTCAACTTGTTTGCACAAGACTCTCACACATGTCCAGGAAGGTAATATTTTCTGATCCAACAATTTGCAAAACGAATCCCGTAATTACTCGCAGATTTATGATTGATTGCTCTGATCTTTGGGTATTAAAACAGACATAACCTTTTCTAGGAATATCGGAATATCGGAATATCGGAATTTCAATATGAAAAGTGTGCCGAAAACTAGACTTCTGGGGTTTTCAATCCATAGGTGGTAGGACACACAATTCAATAAGAGCTGAGAGATATAGGCCCCGCAACATAGAGGTTCTGCACTGGCCAAAAATCATCTTTTCATGGTTTCTTCCAATTTGCTCATTTTCTCCATCTTTTGATTTCTTTTCTTCTAAAATGAGATTTAACACCACTTGAATAGAATGGACCTATACATGCTCAACAAACACATTAAATAACCTATTTTACTCGAGAACAAAGTATAAATAATAGGAAATAGGTGCCTAAAACATGTATAGAAATGGACCGATCAGACACTCTGGATTTAGATCACCCATATATAGCTATCATTAGTCGATATATATGAATCTTTTCAACTAACGGATCTTAGTGACATATTCATATAGATCGTGGCCCAGTCCTATATGAGCACATCATATAAGATGCCTCCATTCTCATAACACCATATGAGTAGTCTAGGATAAGACCACCGTACAATACGAAATTGACCGCAACTATAGGTTAACTACAAATAAAGTACCCAACTTTATTTGCTTTCTATGGACTATTTAGATTGCATGTCTCAAACTGAATTCCTTTGAGTATGACATTCATATACTCAGTTTGAAGTTACATCTAGCAATCTTGGATGTTTGCATATATAATATAAGCATAAGAATTAATATATTTAAATGAAATAACTACTTCTTTTATTATTGAATTTATAATATTTAAATATTACAAGCTTTAGATCATAAATCCCAACAATCTCCCATTTGCACTACAGCATGTGAGACATGTTTCTTAATCCCAGTCCTCTAGGTAACCGTCAAAAACTTTAGCCGCTAAGGTATTTGTAAATGGATCAGCATGATTATCTTGAGACTTGATCTTCGTCACTGTCATATCTCCTCTCTACAATATCACTCTGATGAGATGATACTCTCTCTCTATATGCTTTCCTCTTTTATGGCTTATTGGTTCTTTGGAATTAGCCACTGCACCATTATTATCACAATAAAGTGTCATGGGCTTATCTAAGTTTGGAACAACTTCCAGATTGCTTGATACTCCTTCATACTATGGCTTCAACACCAAGGGTGAATACTGACCCAAACATGGATTTTCTAGAATCCCTGTTTGCCTGAAAGTTAGAATCCGTATATCCTAATGGAATCAGATCCTATTATGAATATACTAACATATAGTTTCTCAATCTTCGAAGATATTTGAGAATAAGCTTTACAGCCACCCAATGATCCAATCCTGGGCTAGACTGGAATCTACTAGCTACTCCCACTACGAAGCAGATGCAGGTCTCGTGCATAACATAGCTTACATGAGACTGCCTACTACTGACGCATATGGAACTTGTCTCATATCCTCAATTTTTGAGGTGTCTTAGGACAATGGTCCTTAGAAAAGTGAACTCCATGCCTAGAAGGTAGATTACCTTTCTTGGAGTTCTCCATCGAGAATCGTATAAGAATCTTGTCGATATATGATGCTTGAGACAATGCTAACAGTTTGTTCTTATGATCCCGTATTAATTGGATCCCGTATTAATTGGATCCCTAGAACATAACTCACCTATCCCAAATCTTTCATTTTTAATTGGTTAGAAAGTCAGCCTTTTACTTACGATAATACTCCCACATCATTCCCAATGAGTAGGATATCATCTGCGTAAAGGCCTAGGAAAACTACTTTCTTGTCAACGATGCTCTTGTAGACACAAGGCTTATTGACTTTTTGCTCATAGCCATAGGTTTTGATAGCAGTAACAAACCTAATGTTCCAAGATCTAGATGCTTGCTTCATTCCATAAATAGACCTTTGCAACTTGTAAACCTTTTTCTCTTGATCTTGAGACATGAATCCTTCTAGTTGCATCATGTAGATGCTCTTATCAAGATTGCCATTCAAGAATGTAGTCTTGACATTCATTTGCCAAATTTCATAATTGAAATGGATAGCAATGGACAAGAGTATCCTAATAGACTTAAACATAGCCACTAGCGAGAAGGTCTCATCAAAATCGACCCTTTCCTTTTGGGTATAACCCTTTGCCAATAGCCTTGCTTTGAAGGTCTCTACGTTTCCGTCTACTCCTCTCTTTCTCTTGTAGATCCACTTACTCCCTATGGGTTTTATCCCATCAGGTAAGTCTACAAGTTCCTAGACTGAGTTAGAGTACATGGACTCTATCTCGAGATTCATGGCTTTAAGCCATTCCTCTTTGTCATAGTCTTCTATTGCATGTTTAAATGATAATGGATCATCCACACTATCATCATAGACGATACCCTGTGCCTATCCAATACCTAAATAGCAATCAGGCTGTCGTACAACCCTCCCATGACGTTTAGGTGGTAGTGTGATCTGACTAGGATCTGTTTGACTATCGGAAGTTAATGGAACAACAACATCGTCAACAACTCTTGTTGATTGTTTACTGGTTGAACCAGTTTTTTATTCATTTAATACAATCTTACTTCGAGGTTTATGATCATTCATATAGTTTTGCTCAAGAAACGTTGCATTTGTCGACACAAACACTTTGTTTTCTTGTGGACTGTAGAAATATCCTTCTCTAGTCTCTTTTGAATACCCTACAAATAGGCATACTTGTGAACGAGGTTCCAACTTTCTAGATTTGTTCTTCAGTATATATACTGGACACCCTCATATGCGAAAATGTCGCAAACTAGCTTTACAACATTTCACAACTCTACAGGAGTCTTATGAACATATTTGGATGGAACTACATTCACTATGTAAGCCGCTATTTGTAGTGCATATCCCCAAAAAGAGTTTGACAATGATGAGAAACTAATCATAGATCTTACCATTTCCATCAGGGTTCTATTTCTCCTCTCCGATACACCATTTTATTGTGGTGTTCCTAGAGCTGTGAGTTGGGACACAATCCCATGCTCAACCAAATAGTCCTCGAACTCTTGGTCAAGATACTCACCTCCACGATATGATCATAGAGCTTTGATAGTTTTGCTTAATTGGTCTCAACTTCAGCTCATAATTCTTTAAACTTTTCAAATGTTTCCGACTTTCGTTGCATTCGGTAAACATATATGTATCTTGAGTAATCATCACTAAAAGTGACATAATACTCATAACCACCCTAGCTTTAACATTCATAGGTCTGCAGACGTCTGAATGTATAAGCTCTAGTGGTTGTATAGCTCTAAGCTCTTTTCCAGTAAAAGGTCTCTTGGTCATTTTACCTTCTAAACAAGACTTACAGATAGGTAAAGTGCCGATCTCTAATTGACTTAAAGATCCGCCTTTTAATAGTCTATCAATTATGTCAAGGTTGATGTGGCCAAGTCTTAAATGCCACAAATACGTTTCATTATTTGGAGAAATCTTTTGTCGCTTTATTTTAGGTTTTTCAACTTTAAACAATTCAGTGTTAAGCAGTGATGTATGAATTAACGGTCTTAAAACTTACAACTTGTTTTCAATTAAACCATAACAAATATTCAATCAATTTCTAGAAATAATAACTGATTTATTATTGAAAGAAACCGAATACAGTTGTTTTAATAATCTGGATACCAAAATCAAATTTCTGGTAAACCCAGGAATATAAAAAACATTGAATGAAAGAAAACAATTATCAAAAGCTAGTCTAACTGCTCCTACTGCACTTGCTAAAATGACATTCCCTATTCCAACGCACATTGAGAAGGCCCTCTCCTCAAGCTTTGTCTTGCCATCAGACCTCTTCCTTTTCTTAAATCTAGAGGAAGATGGTTCAACAGCATTTGTTTCACCGATCTTACTTTTGTTATCCTTAAACATGGAATCAAAAGTTGTGAGCTTATTAAGCAACTGAGTTAGACTGAACTTCAACTTGTTTATCCCATAATTGCTTTTGAACTGATCAAAGCTCTTTGGAAGAGTTGTTAGTATGATGCTCACCTGGCAAGCCTTATCTATGGTCCCACCATTGATTTCATTAGTATTGAAATGGGACATCATGCCCAGGATATGTTCCCGGACTGATAATCCTTCCTTCATATGAGCAGTCATTGTGGAACGAACAACTTCGTGCCACTTTTGCTCAGAAGGTTGCCCAAACATGGCATGCAATGACTCTATCATCTCATATGCTGTTGTCATTGCTTCATGTTTTGTATAAAGCACTTTTGTCATGCTAGCTAGTAAGTAAATGGGGCCTTTTCATTTTCTAAAATCCATTTTTCGTACGCTTCACGAATAGTTCGTGCTGCGTTGGTTGCAGGCCGTGGAGGACATTCCTACGTAAGCACAAATTTTAGGTCTTTGGTGGCCAGGATTGCATTAATGTTGTTTTTCCATTTTGTATAGTTATCCTTGGTTAATTTGTCGTTGTCAAGTATTGAAAGTAAAGCAGAAGACATTGCTGAAATAAACTTAAATAAAAACTTATTCATTCATTCATACATTTAAATCATATATAAAATTATTTGGCATATAATTAAACATGATGCATGAAACATATTTAATGAACAATAAAAATCCCTAAAAAAGTTACTATGCCACGATAATCCAACATGCCACAAGTAAGTGTCGCCTTAGGGTAGGTCAAGTGCTTGTATGTCGGATCGAGACATTCTCAATTAAATGATATTCCAGAATAACTCTTTATTCTTGTATAATTTAATCATCGTTTATTTTAGTCAAGATTATATTTAACTATTTAATTAAATCTTTGTGAGTGTAACCCATCATTTCAAATCTCTAAAACTTAACTTGAGAGTTGTTGCCTTAGGGTCAGTCAATCCCAAAATACATCCAAAAATCCTATATGTTAGGAAGTTAACCTTGGTATTGACTCTTATGGAGACCTCCCTTAGGGAGGACGAAAACAACGCCGTCTCTAGGCCCCACTTGAATCACACTGTGTTTTTACTAATGATGGAGATAGCGGGATATAATGTTATATATCCCTCTCCCACTCACTATTTGCTTGTTAGGGTTTTCTAGTTTTTCTAGATGAACCTAGATTAAATGGCTAAGAAAAATCTAGCTCTTTTAGGTTATATTACTAGAATCTCATCCTATTAATATTAAATAATAAGCCAGATTTTTAACCATTAAAAGCTAATTTATTATTCGAATTCTAATCTTTGTAAACTACTTTAAATAGACTAGAATTAAATGTGAGAACTACCAAGTTTTAATTATTAAAACTAAATCACATTATTCGGTCCAATTATTATTAAGGCCTTAATCATATTAAACTTAATATTGGATTGGGCTTTACTAATCTATTTAATTAAGAGTTGCGGTATTTACACCCCTTAAATACTGTATATGCACCCCTTTCGTAAACACACCCCATTAGTTTTTTTTTTTAAAACTCTAGTTTGTTAATAAACCCCACTTAATGACAAAAATATCCTTTTTTATTTCTATTGTATTTTATTTTTGTAACTACACCTCACTTACACCTATTTTATTATCTAATCAACTTTATTATTATTTAAAATTTTATTGTTTTATTTTCTGTTTTTCAAAAAAAAAAAAAAAAAAAAAACTCTTAAATACATAAATTATAACAAAATGAGTTTGGTTTTGAAATAATTTTATTTACAAATGTTTAGTTACAGAAATTTTCCCTTAAAAAAAAGTTATAAAAATTCGTTATATACAATATATATATATACATATATATACATATAATGAAGGGGAAAAGGAAAAAAAAAATCCATATGTTAAAGTTTATTAACAGTCAACCAGTGCAAAAAATAAAATAAAAATAAAAATAAAAATAAAGGGGCAATTGCCCAAAAAACATGCAACAAACAATCGATGTTTTTTTTTCCCTATATATTTGTTTTGCCAGTGTAATACAGGCACATAAAAGATACAAATGGGTAGAGGTTAGAAAAATCAATATAATTATTTTTTTTCTCTATTCTTTATCTAATAATGTGGGTTTTTTCGATACGAATTGAGAAAACTTTTCAAGTTCGTGATTGTTTTCTGATTGGTTCTACAACCCGCATACGATTTCAATTTGTATTTGAAAGCAGTATTCAAAAGATAAATTAGGATTTGAGAAAATAGAAAGGGTTTTAGACTTTTAGGATATAGAAAACTGATTAATAATTTTTAGGTATGCTTACAAACTATTTAGTCTTTCTAGTCTTTTTAATCAAGGGGTAGTATTGAATTTTTGAAAATATATTAGTTTGGGGTGTATATACGGTTTTTAAGGGGTTCAAATATCATCACTCTTTAATTAAACTCTTAAATGAAAGATCAGTAATTAATGAGTATTACCAAGTTTTTACTCCTAAAAACTAATCTCATTATTAATAACCATTTATGTGATTATTCAATTTTAATCATATTAAAAAAAAAAAAAAAAACATCATATAAAATAAATGAGCTATTAATCATGTATGATATATTATAATGCAAGTGTAGGCACATCTAATCTATATGGCATAAATATGCATGATAATGCTTTAATCATCTTATAAATAAAACATATATGAGTTGACCGAGTACAATGAACTATCCAACTTTTTAAAAAAAAATAATCTAATTACAAAATTTAATCCAAAGCATTCCTTGGTCTTCTTGTAATCTCTTTTCTTCAAGTCCATCTTTTACATCTAATGGGCTCTTAAACAAGTCATACAAATGAAGAGACAAGAGGCATAAATTTCCAAACTTTTTTATATTATATAGAAAATTGACTCAAAATAATAAACTGTAAAGTCATAATAACTAAAGGCTAATTTAATTATTAGCACGTAGTAATAATATGATACTAAATAAAAAGGCATAAAAAACTTTGTGTTTTGTTGAAGTAAAAAAAGGACAAAAATAACAAATTGAAAAAAAAAAAACCTAATAAATAATAAATAACGGAGCAATGCCGATATGTGCTTGCTCATGATTTCTCTTTGTCTGATAGCTCAATAAGCTCGCTGGATACCTCTTGAATTGAGTATGATGTCCATCATAGTGTCTATACTTATTAATAGCAAAAGTTACACGTTTAATATAAACATTGAAGGATCAACCATGCACTATACATATAAGTCTAACTAAATCCATTTTCTTAAACCATCTTATTTATTTTTGTTGACTTTGTTTTTATATTTAAAGTTCTTTATTTTTCTACGGTAAGAAATAATTAACCTCGATATTTTTAATGGTATCCACAACCCCTATGAGCGGGCCCCCCCCCCCCCAAAGAAAAAAAAAAAAAAAATTCAAACTTCAGTAATTTGCCTCCTATGTTGGTTGTCAGTTTTGGTTTTTGTTTTTTACCCCGTGAATCCTTACGTAACCATGTACATGTATGTAAGTAGGTTACATAAAATTAAAATATTATTATTATAATAAATAAATAAAAAAATCCAATTTGATATATTTCTTTATCTTGGAACTACAGTATATTCTTTTTAAGATTTGGTTTCTTAGTTATCATGAACTATTATCTAACCAATATATATATACTTGCTTATTTTTTTCCGTTTTTCACTTAAGCAATTTCATTTCTACCGCTGCAATTGAATTCTTATTATTCTTCGGTTCATCTATCCGAATAATTTTTTTTTTCATTTATTTTATATTTGTTATTTTCTTAGATTATTATTTATTAATGTGATTTCTTTAATGAATAATTCTTTAAATATATATATATATATATATATGATTTTGCTACATTTGTTGTACTTTATTTAAATGTTTATTTATTTAAATTAGTTCAAATTTTTTTATTTGATTTTCATATGAGAAAGCCATCGACAATTGATGGATTTTTCAAAAGAATTAAAACCACAGAAGCCGGTTTATCATTGTCAACATCTAATATTAATATTCCGGCTACTGAAAATCAATACACGGAATCTCCAACAAATGAAATTAATATTCCATTTTTAAAATATTAGTATATCTGTCTAGTGTTAATTTGAATATTTGTTTTTGTCTTGGCCGCCCCCCCCAAAGCTGAAATCCTGGCTTCGCCCCTGGTGATCCATTTCATGAATCATTAACTAAGGCCCATATGTTACACTTAACATTTATTGGAGGCCCAAGTTAATAAAAAAAAATATTCCGGCCCCTTCACGCTTCCAAATACACAAACCCTAGCGTCACGAACACTCGGCCTTGCACTTTCACGCGTAGCTGTCGTCTGCACGAGAGGGTATACACAAACCCTAGCGTCACGAACACTCAGCCTTGCACTTTCACGCGTAGCCGTCGTCTGCATGAGAGGGTGGCTGTCCGCAGCCTTGCGCGTAGTGTGCGGCTGCCAGCCCTTGCACGAAAATGCACAGCCTCTCTTGCGCACGGGTGGCGTCGCAACGCATGCCCATTTAGTGGGCGTGGTTGCTGCACAAACGCGCAACAACTTTGCGCTGAAGCAGGCTTTGCACAATATTTGTGCAATAGTGCGCTGCACCATATTTTGCACAGCTGTTGCATTATTATGCGTTGCACCATGCTGACTTTTGCACACTTTTGCAGAATTGTATTTTTGACAATTATGCCATGCGCATTACCAATGAAATTAAACTCTGTAATTCTCTGTTATCTGTGGATTTGCACACCTGTTGTGCATTTGTGCAACACTAGCACGCAGCAACAATATATTTCATGACAATCGTGCATGTGCCTTGTGCACACAGTGCTGTGTTGTGTGTCCAACACACGCTTGACTTCTTCGTGCGTTCTCGAATTTTCTTCTTCGTACAAGATTACATAATCATATTATAAAGTATTGATTTACAAAGAACGATTACATCGGAAAAAAAAATTAATAACTAATTATTATAACCCGAAACAAATTTAACTAAACTCATCGTACTATACAATTAACGATCAACCATGTTTATAAAAAAATATATATAAATATCATAAAACCGTAGATTGTGCCTACACATATCATACATATCGAAAAGACATTGAAAACAAATATAACATATTCATGTATTACAAAATTGGCTCTGAAACCAATTGTAAGTCGTGCAACGGAAAATAAAGATTTTTATTTGAAATTAATCAATAAAATTAAGAACGATAGGTTTCAAAAATTTTCTATCGTCTTCTTGGGACCTTTTATATATACACAAATACGAGGAAGATATTTGTTTTCATACCTTTGAAGAACACTCCTTCGTTTTCTTTTCGATCATTCTTTTCGATCTAATACCACTAAGCCTTCCTAGCTATGTCTCGCGATCTAGCAACTATGTGTGTGGGCACGTTACGGATTCCGGGATCGGTTGAATGGAGGCTTGAGAGAATTGGAAGAAAACACCTTGCTTCCCCTTGATGAATTCGACCAACCCTAGTATGAGAGAATTTTCTTTTTTCTTTTTTCTTTTCCCTCTATAGTTACCGCCCACCTCTGTTCTCTATAGGGTTCCAAATAGTTTATTTTTCCTAATAAGTATATCTTATATACTAGGAACCTAGGGGTTTAGTAAATCCAAATTAAAATAGGATTCCAAATTCTTTTTTTTTTTTTTTTTAATTATTACTTTTTCTAGGGTTTAAACCTTTGACCTATTTAGAGTAAATAAAAATTATCACTTATTAATTTATTGCTCTTGTCAAGGTTAGAAATTGAAACCTTCATATGACAATTAATAATTCTTCATTATTAATATGTCAATTAAATAATCATATTATTTAATAATATTTAATTCAACAATTAAATAATATATTAATTAAATAATCACATCATTTAATTAATTCCCAAAATATATTTTAAGTTACTTTCGTAATACAATTAATTGGACCATCCAATTCTCCTTGAGTCTTGTTCTATCAATCATATAGGGAAAGCAAGGGACCTAATGGACCCACAGTTTTGAGCTCCAATAATTCTTAGAAAAAGTTAATTAAACTCTTTAATTACTATTTCACAATTATTAGCTTTGAAGTTATTCCACTAAAAACCCAAAGTTGTACTCTCGTAACTGTAGATGTTTTAAACAACCAATTTTATAAGTGTCCATTGATATAGCTATTACATATGACATGATCCTCAACAAGTAGTTCATAATTAGAGTTAGGTCATAAAGTCCGTTTTACCTTTCTAATTATATATTTTCCTTTAAGTACCATGATTGTCTTAAATGATTATATTCTCCATTCCTTTACGGAAGAATGAGAGTGCTCTTAATCGTTCAAGCCCTGAATCAACCCTTAAGGGAACTACTTATCTACTTATCGAAAGAATGAGTGGATTCCACTATTGTACGCATACTTTCCCAGCCACAAGCCAAACTGTGATTCCAAGATACAAAGTTATTGACCGAGAATGATATTCTGATCTCACCCATGGTAAATCAAAAATCACGATCTAACCTAAAGGAGTCAGTAAGACACTCATGATTTAGATCACCCATATATAGCTATCATTAGTCGATATATATGAATCTTTTCAACTAACGGATCTTAGTGATAGATTCATATAGATTATGACCCAGTCCTATATGATCACATCATATAAGGTACCTCCATTCTCATAACACCATATGAGTAGTCTAAGATAAGACCATTGTACAATACGAAATTGACCGCAGTTGTAAATTAACCACAAATAAAGTACCCAGCTTTATTTACTTTCTACAGACTATTTAGATTGCATGTCTCAAATTGAATTCCTCTGTATGTGACATTCATATACTCAGTTAGAGATTACATCTAGCAATCTTGGATGTTTGCATATATAATATAAGCGTATGAATTAATATATTTGAATGAAATAACAACTTCTTTTATTATTGATTTTATAACATTTACATATTACAAGCTTTAGGGCATAAATCCCAACACAAGATTGATTGGTGGCCCAATTTACCACTTTGCTTAAGGGAATTTCAAAGAAGTTTTTAGATATAATCTCATTTCTCTAGCATTTTAGATTTTGTTCTAAAGTCTTGAATATGTGCTTCATGAATATAATTTATTTCAAGTTTATTTGTATGAATCAAATATATGATTAAAGTATGTTTGGTGATTTTGGTATACTCTAGATTTCGGTTTTCATGTATTAAACCTAGACTATTTTATTGTGAACTTTGTTACCTATGCCTAGTTCTTCATGAAGTGTACATAATCCATACATTTCATATGTTCATACATCATTTTGTGTGATTGCATATTTTGGATTTAAAACTAGAAAATCATACATCGTGTGCACATTGTCTATTTCTGGATTCCATGAGACATGTTGATCATCATTGTTTTATGTTGCATGCTTGTTTGCATTTTGCATTCATTGATCACTTAGAAAGCCTTGTAAAAGGTGTAAGTCTCATGTTGGAGTGGATTCTTCAACTTGAGCAAGGAAGACTTGTCTAGGATTGTGAGGCTCCGGTTAGATAAGCAAGGAAGACTTGGCTAGAGGTGTGAGGCTTCGGTTAGTCAAGCAAGGAAGTTTTGTGTGTGAGGCTCCGGTTAGATAAGCAAGGAAGTCTTGGCTAGAAGTGTGAGACTTTGGTTAGTCAAGTAAGGATACTTTTTGGAGGCATGCAATGTGTTTCAGTTAGAAAGTATGCAAGTCTCTCTCTAGTATGATTAGGTAGGATGGATACCCAATAGAGAGTGAGTCATGCGATTTGGTTATTTTTAAGGGTGTACTCTTATTTAACTAGTGAAAGGTATTTTTTCGGTGGTTGTGGATTCAACCCATGGATGTTTCTTCTTCGCAGGTTTACCACGTAAAAAATCATGTGTTAAGTATCTCTATCCTTATCTCTTTGATATTTGTTTATGTGAATCGAATTGATCTTGTATGAAATTTTATTGATAATATCCTTGTAAGACAAGATATTTGATTATCAATGTTTCTTTAACATGTACTTGATCATATGAGACTTTTATAAAGAATACAAGTACTTGTTGATTTATGTTTCTAGTATAAACCTTCATGCAAATCATAGACTATGTTTGAGCTTTCAAATTGAATATGCTTATCAATAGTCTATATATCCTTGTATGTGCTTATTGAGGTGTGATTACAAGTTATCTAGAGGGACAAACTTTTGTTTGCTCCAAGGGATTGAAAACGGCTTAAAAACCTATTCAACCCCCCCTCTAGGTTAGCTTTAGGCAATTTAATAGTGATTGTATTTACAATAAGCATATTGTGCCATTGTGCTTCAGAATTGTCTCGCATGTTCTTTTGAATCTGTGTTTGCCATGAATTGCTCAACATGAGGCATCCTAAACCTTTCTGAGAACTGGGTTTGTAGAACACTACTCATAAAGGGACTTTCAGAATCATCGTCTAATAAAGCTTTCGGTCCTTGACGATGTTCTAACGCTTCCACCTTCTGGGTTAATTTCTATATCAAGATTGTTAGGATTATGCTCAATAGCAAGAGTGTAATAATGTATTTGACAATCTTTTCATATTAATAAAGTGATTTCTGGTTTAAAAAATCTTATAGCATTTATAGTTTAATTATTATAATTGTCAAAAGTAAATAATCATAAGGTCAAAAGACTATGAGAAATGAAGAATTGTTTGTACATCTGGATATGTATGAGGTAGACACAATTCTTTAGTTAGCCTTGAATAATGTTCACAACTTAATATAAAGGTTGGGTACATTTACCTTGTTAAAGTTGTAGATTCTTTTGCTAGCATTTGAGTGGGATCAAATGTGTTATGATGAGTCTAAAATCATCAAAGTGTCTTTGAGTAAAAGAATCTAGTGCACTAGGTGCATTAAATAAGATCACAGTGAAATACACTATCCAGAACCGTCAGTGGATAAAAGTTTTCATTATGAGGATAATCAGAGAGTCTATCTTAATCTTGAGATAAATGATAGACTTATGGTTTCAAGTGTTATCATTTAAACTATCAATGAATACGATTATATAGCATAGTCTATCCTTGATAGTTTGGTGATATTCATTTGTTAATCGATAGAGGACTTCATTTATAGATATGAACATCGTGGCTCTATTTATTAAATGAGAGTAGAATGTCATCATGTGGATATTTTGAGGTATTGGATATTGAATCTTAACGTTAAGTTCAAAATGAGGTCATATGAGTAAATATGGTAACTAGGAGAGCTGTAGGCGGTCTATGAGCTCTTGGCGATTACTAATATTTTTCACAAGGATACACTATCTCCAATAAGATTGTCTAGGGTATGAATGAAAAACATTTACTTATTCTATCTTTATTTAAGAGTTCAATTTTAGTTCTTCAGTGAAATGAGCTAAAATTAATAAATTAAACCTAAGTGAATCATTTGTTGATTGTGATTGGGTTATGTCTATTGAAGCTTAAATTTAGATAGCCCGCCAAGATCCCTAATCCATACAAACTTGCATGGATCACTTGATATATTCTACCAAACTAATTTATAGGTCCATCTAGAATTGTAATTAATACATTAAGAATATAATTTAGACATTTATTATATAATGAGATGTTAAATTATATTAATGTATTAATTTAAAGGCATGTGAACTTGTTTTCTTTTAGTAAGAATGGATCTAGTTCACATGTGAGCTTTTTATTAAGGTCCAATAGATTTAATAAAATGGAAAAACAATATAATGCACATGTTGTATACATGGGCAGCAAGGCTAAGAATATTAGTCTAAAATATTGTTTTATTGTATTATTTAATTAAATGGAAGTTAATTAATTAATTTATTAATTACAAATCAAAATCTTTTTCTAACTAGGAAATAGCTTTCTTAGTGTTATACTATTGTTGATAGTATAATAAGAATCAAAGACTATATTTGATAAGTAGATAAATAAAATGAATTTATTTATCTAGTCAAATTAGGAGTCACAATTTAATAATACACTAAAGAGTTGGATTAGGGTTGAATTCTAAAGATAGATAGGAGTCTTTGGTGAAAACACAAACCCTACTTGAGAGAGGATTTCAGCCAAAGACAAGAAATCTACCTAGGGTTAGGATTTCGGCCATAAGGCATAAATCCACCTTATGAGAGGATTCGACCAACTCTAATATTTTTGGAATGAGGATTTCGGCCACCCTATATATTCTATGATATAGATTTTGGCCAACCATAGTTTTTGGAAGAGAGTTCTTTCTTTTGCTTAAAAAATAACTCCAACTCTAAGACATAGTGTGTAGAATTTGGCCAAAAGGAAAAAGAGAGAAGAAACGTTTTATTTTCGATAGTGCACTACTAGCTTTTACATCAAAAGGCTTTGCACACAACTTCGAATTAGGTTCACGCGAGTTTCGATCAAAAGATTGAGAATTCACAAGTGACAGAATGTTTTTCGTTTTCTCTAGGAAGATTATTGTGACTAACAATAGTAAAAGTTTTTTGTTAACCATCCTCAGGTACACAATTCAAAGAAAGGGAGCCCACACTCCTAGGTGATTCATGTTCGTGATTGGATTGGAAGATCTTATTGATTATTATCGATGCAACATCAATCGTCATGTGGAAAAATGTACGATATCTTTTATTATATGTTAAATAATCAAAGATTAAGATTCTCTTTTAAAGAAATTTTTTTTAAAATATACAAATCTATTTAACAGCGTGTATTTTCCTTACAAGGATATCCCGCTCTCTTTCTGGCTCACCGTCTGCTCCCAAGCATCGATGGATGGTGAGCCCTTGCTCGATCATGCAAGTGCCCACCTCGGTTTGGGTGCTTAGGGTGCCAAACCTTAGCGGGGACTTATCTTTTTGGTGTCTTCTACGAGGTGGTTAATTGATGTCATCTAACGAACTAGATCGATCCCGCCCATGAGCATCTTTACGGATCTCCTTAGGCTCAAAATTCGCTTGATATTGCTTTCACCTACTCGACCGTTGGTTCTTTCATTTGTTATACACCTGTGGTCCACTTGGCTATGCTTGCGTGTTGAATCATTTCAATTTTGCCTGAGCTCTATATCCTACTTTAGGGGAGCATACAGTGATAGGGCGATAATCTCCGAGCGTAGCCTTTGGACTTGTGGCACAATAGAAGTGATTGATCGTGCCAAAATTGTGCTATATTTTGGCCCTTATTTCCATGTCCTTTGTCTACGTTTTTGTTTGTATTTGTTTGTCTAATAAGCTCTTTTCTAGTGATTGCAGGCATTCGATGCAATTCAAGTATTGGAGATGGGAAAATGAGATTTTTAGGTGCGAAACAAGTTAGAATTCAAGAAAAGCAAGCCTCAGTGCGCGGGTACTACGTGGGTGGCCATACTCGCACACTTCCAAGACATCGTTGGTCTACACAAGTGCATCAACCGTGCCACTGAGAGTCACCAAATGGCAAATGTGCCTAAATGGCGGGTACTACGCGAGTAGGAACCAGCACACTACCCGCGCACCGCGAAACAACAAAGCTAGAGATTGCCCAGTGAGCAGGTAGGTACCCGTGCACCTACACGCACACTACCAGCGCACCGTGGACCAAGAATATAAATTTGCCCAGTGCGTGGGTCCCTACCCATGCACCTACTAGCACACCTACTCGAGCATTACGGGCCTAGATCTGCTTACATCAACATTTTAAACCTATTTTCGACATGGGTATAAATATATTCTTATCTGATTATTCCCACACGCACTCATACCATATTTTCAGACTCTTACATCACTTAGATTTAGGAAATATCCTCCCACACATCCAAACCCATCATACACCAATTTCTACCCAATTCCCTAACCAAATCACTTCTCGCATCTCTCTTTCCACCATTATTTCACTCAAACCACAAAACCCACTCAAGGAGCACGGATTTCAGCATAGGAGGAGGAGAGAAGCTTGAAGACTAAGGAAATTTCAGCATACCAATGGGTTTCCTCTTGTCTCTAGTTTCTTTTATTTATCTTTGTGTATTCATTATGAGTAACTAAACCCCTTCGTGGGAGTTGATGTAATTTGACATGGGTTGTGGGTAATCCACAATTTATTAGTATTTGATCTCCTAGTTTCATTTATGGATCTTAATGTATTTGGCATCTCTTTGAATTAAGTAGGCATATCAACTCTCGATTCTTTGTTTGATGTTAAAGTAATTGGATGCTTTTAAAATTGAATTTGATGTCTCATTGATTGAGTAGGCATACCAACTCTCAATTAAAGTTGATATTGGATTGAACATCTCCTTGGATTGAGTGGGCATACCAATTCTCAATCTAAGTTAAGATACCCACTTTTGGTGATGAAAACTAGCTATCATAAATGGAAGGGACGTGTTGGGAGCATACCAATCCAACATATCCCAGCTAAAGAGCGGAATGGGTGGATTGTAAGCATACCAATCCAAGCCATCCCAACTACCCTAAATTTATCTAAGCTTAATTAGAAACCCTCTCTCCACTTAACCGAGCATACCAATCGTTGATGTGTAGTGATAGTTGAGTGATTTCAATATCACATCAAAGGATAGATTTAGCCCTAGAAGATCGAATTGGTTCTCAAATTGATAAATGGATTGCCCATTATTCGTGTTACAATTGCATTGACTCCCACATTTCATCTCATACCTTTTCACAAACATTTCTTGCTAACTTAGTTGCATTTTAGTTTTAGTTTAATTGTTAATTGCATCTTTAGTTTATAATTCCAAAAACCAATCATCATCATTTTACTTTTTAGCATAACTAGTATTAGTGTGTTATTTTAGTCATTGCTATCCTTCAATCCTTGTGGACGACACCGCACTTACCATTATACTTGCTTTTGAAAACATTGTGAGCACATTTGAAGTTTTTATAAATTCTTTTGACAAGCTATTTCAACACCAAACGGCACTTTTCAGTGCTTAACTTGTATGTCGAGGTTATGCTAGCGGTTGCTGAGAGGGTAATTCCATGTAAGGCTGCGTCTTTAATGACCATTTGCTAAGCTACCTAGATTTATTGCAGGGCCTTTGGGGCTACATGACATATCCAATTCTATGTCGTTAATAAAATGAGGCCAGTCAAAGATATTTATATTTTAAAATCAACCTCGCGAAGGCATGAATCAAAAGACATGTATAGCAATAAACTAGTACAACATGCAAGCAAGGGTATCGTTCTGCAAGGAGGCGTCATTCATCGACCGTTTCATGTTTTAGTAATTATTGAAAGCAATGTAAATGAAAGCATGGCAAGGGGTGAGAGTAGTGTGTATGTGTGTAATGTTAGCTTTGATCGTGTGTGTGTGGAAGAACATGGAAAATAAAGATAAGAAAATAATAGAATATATAGGGGTGAGAATGGTGATTAAATGAGATAAATGTGATCGAGTGCTTGCCTATTAAGCTATTCCTAATTAAATTAATCTACTTCTAAAGGCAAGCAACCTAGGTCACAAAAATGATGCGGATAGGAGAGATGCAAGATCATGTACATACAAGGTACTCATGACCATCAAAACATTCTTGCCACCTAGAATAACTAACCGCATCAACAATCTTTTAGGGCTAATCTACCATTAGGTGTAATTTGAAAGACCTCTAAACTCTAGTCTCACAACTACTAGGATAAGTTTAGAGAGAGTTTCTCGAATCACGAAACTCTCATCTCACAACTACTTGGTTGCGTTTAGAGAGAGTTTTTCCTTAAGCATAGATAGATTAAAATAGTTAGGGTGGCTTGGATTGGTATATTCTTAGTCCACCCTTTCCATTTTTTACCGGGATGTATAGGATTGTTATATTCTCTACACATCCCTTCCTTTCAACATAGCTTGTTTTAATCACCTTAAAGTGTGTATCTAACTTGAATTAAGAGTTGGTATATTTACTCAATCCAAGAAGATGTTTAGTCTATTGTAAAAACTCAAATTAATTTGATATCAAACAAGAACTAAGAATTGTCATATCTACTCAATCCAAGAGGCAATCAAAAGCAATAAGAACATTAAATGAAACTAAATTGAAGAAATTAAATGCAAGTCAATCAAATAAATGACACTAGTGTTAGGTTTACATATTTCCTTAATGGGGATACACATCAAAGACAAAAATAACAAGAGAAAAGTAAAAGAGAAGACCCAATTGTCATCTCGGATCTCTAAGCTCCATTCATGTCCCTCCTCCTCATAAACAAGCAAGGATGACTCTTTTCTCTTGAATCCTCATCAAAGATGAATGGGCAAAGGTAGAAGGTGGTGGTGGTGAGGCAATCCATGGAGGAAAACCTCCATGGATGCCTTTAAAGCTTCTTTCTCTCTCTCTCTCTCTCTCTCTCTCTCTCTCTCCCGTTTCTGGTGTTTTAGTCACCTTTCAATGGCTCCCTTAATTATGTGCGAGGAATTGCCCTCTTTTAACATGCTAAGTGGGCTAGTCCCCGAAAATGCCCGTTCCAAAGTCGTTGGGGATAAGAATCTTACTTGTTCGCTCCTAAGAACTCAGTAACATGGCCAGTAAGTCAGCAGGCATTGAGTGGAGCTCCCAGACAGTGAGTAAAAAGCAGCGCGACAATGCAAGGTGGTAGATGCCTCAATGTTGCTTCTTCCTTTCTAAGACAGTAAGTGAAGGAAGTAAAAGCAGCCGAGGAAGATAAATGCTTACTCTTCAGTAGCCCATATGAATCTGGTGACTATTGGTATCTTTAGTCCGAGTCGTCCATCAAAATTAAGCGTTGGTCTTCTATATGACTGACATAAATGTTGTTGTTTTGGCAGATAAAATGGCACAAACAGAAAGACGTTAGGGCTTGATCTTTATGTACGTCGAAAGCTGGGGTCTGCCCAGTCCAACCCCGACCTTACGTCTATCTTTATATACGAATATAGAAATGAAACCTCTCACTTACTGATACCACCTCTCTTCATATTCGACTTGAAGAAAAATCCAAATAAAAATCTGCATATGAGGACTAAGATTCCTGGAATACAGCTACACATGAGGGAGAATTCATAAGACCACTAAAAAAGCCTTAATAAATATTGAATATTACACCATTACAATAGTCTCCAATAATAAACAAAGATAAGAATCCTATGCTATACTCTTTACTTTAAAACGAAAGGGTCTAATAATTCAATAAAGCGAAGCGAGCTTCCTCCTAAAAAAAGGGCACCATTTGGCGAAAAGGATCAATTGAACATGGGCTTGAACTTAGTCTTCCTTCCTATTATCGGGAGGCTAATCAAGAACTGGTTGTTGATTAGTTATTTCTAGTTTCAGTGAGATTGGCTTGGTGTGAAGTTTACCTCTTCCGACTTAAAAGCTCTTATATATAAGTGAAAAACCAAAAGGCTGCCTTGGCCCTTCTGTATTGAGCTTTCTCGGGAATTAAGGCATACCGGTATTCCCATCTAATGGCTAGTGATCGGTTTTATGGGATTAAGGTAAAGCGGAATTCCCCCTGGTGCTTTCTAAACCGTCTAATAAGTGTCTTGTGAAATTAGCGACTATGCTTTCGTGTTTTCGGGATTGGATTACTTTCCTACTTTAGAGGGAGTTATGAGTGAGTAGCTACGATCAAAAGGCATAGCGGGAAAGCTGTTCAAGAGACGATCGATCAGAGAAATAGAGTTCAGGATGGAGGTGCTAGTAGTATAGAAACCTGAGATTCAGAAAGCTGGTTCGCAACTCGTATTACCTCTTTAAGGGAATTTGAATCGGCTGGTCCTCGATTTCTCTACTTGAGTCACTCACTTCCATTGGTGGGAGGCTAGGGGGCGTGAAAGGACAATATTACCCCTCTAAAATGGCCTAAAAAATGTCCTTAGGCTAATCTCGTCAATTTACGGTCTGAAGTCCGTAAGTCCGGACCAACGAGGTGGACTAGCGAAGTCATTCTGGCTCTTAGTTCGTGGGTCACTTCGTAGGTGGTTCGTGGGTCCCTACGCTACAATTACTAAAATGGGCATAACTTCCTCTAGAATACTTGAAATCATAATACGTTAAAATCGCTTTAAACTAGACTTCCGAGACTTTTCGAATATATATGGATTGAAACATTTTCGATCTGAGAAGGGAGATATGACCTTTCAAAGTTGGATATTTTGCACGAGCTTTTTACAATTTCATCCCCTTTTGCCTCCAAATCTCACTTTTTTTTTTGCTCATTTTCACCTCCCAAACTTTACTTTAAGCACAAACACTATAGATAGGGGATATAACCTACACAAGCTCAACAAAACACATTATATATACAAACATGCTCGAAAACAAGTACAAATGCTAGGTAATGGGGGACCTCAAATTAGTGGTGTCAATGTAGGCTGGCCCGACCCATTTGTGCCGGGCCAAAGTGGTCTGTCTTTGAAAACGGGCTCGGCCTGGCATGGCACATCAAGTTGTCGTGTCGTGTTGGGCTATCCCGTTTTCAAAAATGGGGGGCCTGGCACGTGCCACCGGCACGTGCTCATGGGGTGGGCCAAGCTTGGCTCGGCACGTAGAGCAAATATATATATATTTATTTATTTAATTCAATTGTACAACTTGTAACTTGTAAGTATATTATATTATTGTTTAAACAATTTAAATTATGTAATTTTAATTGTAATTTATCTATCTTATTTATTATTTTAGTGTAATAAAAAAATAGATAGATTTATTATTTTATTTAATAAAATAATTCAAAGAATAAATAAAGATAAAATATGAAAGAAAATAAAAAATACATGAAATTATGAAAATATAAAACGAAGAATGATTTATTTATTTCGGATTTTCAGTATTACATGATTTCCTATTTTCCTCATTAAAAACCTTACCAAGAAAAATCCGATGGGATAAAAATTTGGTAAGGGAAAAAGAGTGCAATCTCTAGCATGCGCGGGTCGCGGAGTCATAATGGGCCCATCTCGGTTTCGTTGTAGTTATGTCTGGATTATAGTGTCTACTTGTCTGTGAGAAGCAATGCATTTGTCCATATGCATGTTCAAATGACCGGTTCCCGACTTAGAACTGGTATATAAGTGGTTACAAAACTTACAACGATATTTTGTTGTGACTCCACTGTCTGGGTTTGGTACTTCTTCTTTGTCAAAGCACTGCCATACGTTTGAATTTGAAATGTGCTTTTTAGGTTTGGGAGGACGTGATGTCGATGTTGCGCCGGAACCAGAAAGTCCCGTTGTCGTTTCTGTCAGAAATTAAGGATGATTATGATCCATTTCCTACAATACAAATATATAATATTAAAATATTAACTCATTTCCAGAAATTGACTCATTAGTCATTAAAAACTAAGAATAAAATCATAAATATACTATGCATGAAAATATTTAAATTCATTACTAAGCATTTAATCATAAAATATACTAAGCATAAAAATTTTTAAATTCAATACTAAGCATTTAATCATAAATATACTAAACATAAAAATATTAAAATTAATTACTAAACATAAATCATAAATATCATAAAAATATTAAAATTAATTACTAAACATAAAATCATCAATTTACTAACTAAACAAAATATACTAAGTATAAATTAAAATATACAAATATTAAAATTAATCACTAGACATAAATTCATAAATTGATAAATTTACAAAAATCTAAGATTCTAAGATTCTAAGATTAAATATTAAAATTTATAACAATTATTAAAAATATTAACTCATAAATACACTAAGTATAAAGCTATAAATATATAATATACATAAAATATAAGAATAAATATCAAAATTAATAACTAAGCATAAATATGTTAAGTATAAATATAAAATTTAAAAACTAAAACATAAAATTAATTAATAACATTTAAAGGAAAAACATACCTTTGAGCTTTGGTGGAGATATAAGAGATTAGAGATTAGAGAATAATATTAGTAATATAGATTATAGATTATAGTATTAGAAATTTAGAATAATAGTGTAAAGAATAGAGAGAGAGAGTGAGATTGTGAGAGTAGAGACTAGAGAGAGAGAGAGTAAGATTGTAAGAAACTAAGAATGAGAGATTGAGATTTGAGAGAGTGTACGGAAATATGAAGACATGATGAGGTAAAGTGTAATTTTTAGGGATTTTGAAAAATTTGACAGTTTGATGACATTAGCAATGGTCAATTTTTTTTTTAAAATAATAATAAAAAAAATGGCACAAAGTCACAAACGGTAATAATTTTTTTTTTTTTTTTTTTTTAAAAGGTGGGTCTGGTGAGCCGAGCAAGCCGATCCGGGTCGGCCTGGCAGGCCGACCCTTATTTTATTTATTTATATATATTTTATATTTCAATTTGTTACATTATAATTTATAATATTGCTAAAACATTTTTAATTGTAATTTGGGTATCTTATTTATTATTTTAGTCTAATAAAAAAATTTAGAAAATAGAAAGATTTATTATTTTATTTTTAAAAAATAATTTAAAGAAAAAATAAAGCTAAAAGATTAAAGAAAATAAAAATAGATGAAATTATGAAAATATGAAATGAAGAATTATTTATTTATTTCGGAGTCTCAGTATTACATATTTACATAATTACATGATTGCCTCATTAAACACCTTATCAAGGAAAACCAAGTGGGATAAAAACATGGTAAGGGAATAAGAGTGCAATTGTATTACATGTTAATGTACATGTATAACCTAGATTTGGTTACTGCCGGAACTCTCTTCAACATATAAATTACTGAAATTTTGAATAAATTGTTCGTCTATCGTTTCATTTTGCAACCTCTTTCGAGCACGCTCTCAATCCCGAATGCATGCAAATACCTCTACCATATCTGGAGTCAAACAAGTTCTTCTTTCTTCAAAAATTCTTCCAGTCGTGCTGAGTACCTGTTCTGAGGAAACAGTGGAGACATGGATAACCATTACGTCACGTGCAAGGTGTGACAAGACAGGATATTTATAGTCGTAAGTCTTCCACCATACCAACAGTTCAAATCCCTTCTCTCTTTCAAATCTGTCGTCGAATTGAGCTTCAAGGTAGCTTTTCAGTTTGGCATCGGAAGTTGCTGGAGGTTGTGAAGAAAAACTTGATGAGCCTACTTTTTTTCGGCGTTTTAGAATGTTCCCACTTGTCTGATTCAGGAGTGTGTCAACGCCGCCATACCTGTGCTCATAAATACTAAAAACTTCGAACAACTTGGTTCGAATGTCAGAAATATTTATAGAATAATCTATGCTCAAATAATTACCAAGATAATCTAGCAATGTTTCTAAACCAGATAATTTAACTCTAGGATCTATTATAAGACCTAAAGCATAAAGGAAAGGAATTATAGACTAGTATTTTTTAAACTTGATTTCCATGACAACAACTGCAGAGCCTAAGATATCATCTTCCCTATAATTGTTTAACAATTCAACCATTTCCATAATATGATGGATTGCTAGGGAAGATGTGGGGTAATAGACCCCGGAAAAAGTTACAGTGGAATCGTAAAAAACCTTTAAAAATTCAACAAAGATCTTTGCCACATGCCAATCATCTAAGGTTAGTGTTGGACAATCAAGTTCGGACATTTTCATGTTATAAAAACCTGAAATAGGTGTATCATACTCTAAACAATTTAGCAGCATTAAGTAAGTAGAGTTCAACCTTACAGGCATATCTATTAGGAATCTTCGAGGTCATAGACCGTAGGTTTTATAGTATCTACTAAATTCATTCAATCTTAGATTAGAACTACTGATCCAAGCAAGGGCTTCTCTGATGCAATCTATACAATTTCTTACTACCTTCATACCAGACTATACAACTAAATTGATGATATGACGTGCACACCGTTGATGGAAGAAATAACCCCCATGTTGGGGGATATTTTTTTTTTCAAAAAACAATGGAATAGAGCTAGTATTTGCATATGCATTATCTAATGTGATAGAAATGATGCGATCAGTTATTTGATAATTTTCTAAAACAGACTTAATGACATTAAAAATATTTGATGTGGTATGTGCAAATTCCATAGGAGGAAAACCAAGAGTTTTTTTTTTTTTTTTTTGGTTGTAAATTTCAATCAGAGTCTAAATAATGTCCCATGACAGTTAAATAGTTCTATTAGGAGCACGCGTTCCAAATATCAGAAGTTAATGCAACGGAGACAGTTAGATGATGTAATTCAGCCTTCAACTCATTTCGTTGGGTTTGAAAACATTTTATCAAAGCGTTCCTAGTAGTGTTTCTAGAAACAGTTTTAAATTGGGGGTTGTATGTAGTTTAAATAAATTCTTCATAAAAAACATTATCACCGAAATTAATCGGTTGATCAGTACATGCAATGTAACGTGCCATGGACTCTTTAGCAAGCATGGGGTCACAACGCCATGTTGTAATGTACCCGTCTAGGTGCTGTTGTAGTTGTATCTGGGTTGTAGTGTCTACATGTCCGTGTGCAGACATGCATTTCTCCTTATGTCTTCGCAAATGAACGGTCCCACCCCCCCAGAAGTCATATAGTGCGTAAGACAAAACTTACATTAAGCTTTGCCAGTGACTGTACCGTTTGACATGGTCTTCGATACTACATCAAAACACTACCAAACGTTTGATGTGAGCTTTTTAGGTTTGGGAGCACGTGATGTCGGTGTTGCGCCGGAAGCAGAAGGTCCCACTGCTGTTTCCGTAGGCCTAGAAAGGTCAAAATAATCGTCCTCCATGTTAACATTCGTCCAGAAATTGAGGATGATTATTATCCATTTCCTAAAATACAAATATTAACTCATTAGTCATTAAAAACTAAATATTTAATCATAAATATACTACTTATTACTTATTAGTTATTACTAAGCATTTAATCTTAAATATACTAAGCATAAAAATATTTCAATTAATTACTAAACATTTAATCATAAATATACTAAGCATAAATATATTTCAATTAATTACTAATCATAAATATACTAAGCATAAATATATTTCAATTAATTACTAAGCATTTAATCATAAATATACTAAGCATAAAAATATTTAAATTCATTACTAAGCATTTAATCATAAATATACTAAGCATAAAAATATTTCAATTAATTACTAAGAATTTAATCATAAGTGTAAATATATTTCAATTAATTACTAAGCATTTACTCATAAATATACTAAGTATAAAATTATTTAAATTAATTACTAAGCATTTAATTATAAATATTCTAAGCATAAATATATTAAAATTAATTACTAAACATAAAATCATAAATATACTAAGCAGAAAAATATTTCAATTAATTACTAAGCATTTAATCATAAACATAAATATGTTTCAATTAATTACTAAGCATTTAATCATAAATATACTAAGCATTTGTGTTTTGGGGTTTTTGTCATAGCGTTATGTCCATTTCAAGTTTGCTGTTTTGGGTTATTTTTTACTCTTTCGTTTCTCCGAATGACAATTAATTGTCATTATTATCGGAATCATGGTGCTTAGGTTTTAGGGTTTCAGCACCATTTTGTGATTATGAGCATCGTCTGGTCGGATTCTGATCTTATGGTCTTCATCAAAGTTGTAGATCGTGAAATTTCATGCAACTTGGAATCAAGAATCTCATGATTTGGAGTTTTTTACACAGAGTTACATCGGATTCCAGTTTCTGCACAAGTTTGTCTTTTATTTTAGGGTCACTCCACCGTTTTGCTTTTTTAGCCTACTTCCGGTAAGATTCAATTCTTTTGTCCTTCTTCAATATTGTAGATCGTAATTTTTTATGCAACCTAGAATCAAGAACTTTGTGATTTTGGGTTCACGGCACTGATTTACGTCTGTTTCAAGCTTTCTGTTCTGGTTTGTTTCTTTAGGGATAGGTTTCGGCACCGTTTTGTATTATTGAGCATCTTCTGGTTAGATTCTGATCTTATGTTCTTCACAAAAGTTGTAGATCGTAAAATTTCATGCAACATGGTATCAAGAATATCATGATTTGGAGTTTGTTTCATAGATTTACGTCAGTTTCAAGTTTATGCACTGGTTTAACTTTTCTTTTAGGGTTACACCGCCGTTTTGCATTTTTGGCCCTCTTCCGCACTGAGTTGCATCCATATCGACCTCTATGGATCCTATGTGCATGGAGGCTGCTTTGTCTCTTTCATCTCCGGTATCGGTGTCTTCCACCTAGACTAGTCAGGTTGGTCTAAGTACGATGAGTGGAGTGAATTCCTTTTCTCAGGTTGTTCCTCTCGCATCTGGTGGGGTGTTTTCATTAGTTGGTGAGCCGATTCCTCCTCAGCCTGAGGGGGGTGTTTTGGTGATTGTTCTGAATTCAGTTACAGGTCTCATTCAGAGTTCAGTGCCTATAGTCCAAGGTGGTAAGTCTTTTACGGGGTCTTTTCAAATATCCTATTATTGAGACTTTACCGGTGGCATCAGTTCCCTCTAAGAAGGGGGGTATGTTTCTGTTCGGGTGGATCCAATTGCTTATCAAGCCCGTCTTGAGTTGTGTAGGAATGCTCTTATTGGTCGTGTGGTGCTTTCTAGTGGTGAGCGACCTTGGAAGCTTTTGGATCTTAAGGCAAGACTTAGCAAGCATTGGATGCTAAATTCTGATTGGCGTCTTATGTCTCTGGGGAGAGGTTCTTATCAAATTCTTTTGAAGTCTTCTACTGAGATGAATCATGTTTGGGGGTTCGATTCGGTTCATCTAAGGCCAGGTATTCTATGCCTACAGCCTTGGGTCCCAGATTTTAACTCATCGCTATAGAAGTCCACAAATTCTCAGGTTTGGGTTAGGTTCTTTGATCTATCGTGGGAAAACTGGCATCCGAAAATTATTTTGACTTGGCTAGAGGGATTGGAGTGCCATTGTGGTTGGACAAGGCTATTAGTGATAGGGATTTTGGTTATTATGCTAGAGTTCTATTTGATGTGGATGTGTCATCAGTGCTGCCTACTTCAGTATTGCTGAAGAGGGATGAATTTCATAGTTCTTTTATAGCTGTTGAGTATGAGAATCTCCCAGCTTTTTGCTCCACTTGCTCTTCTATAGGTCATTTGCCAGTTCTTGTCATTGGAATAAGTCTTCTAAGGTTCCTCTGAGTAGTTCTACAAAATCGACCTAGGATATAGAGGGGGATTCTAGAGTTTTTGGGAATGATGGTTTTCAGCCTGTTCGGACCCGTTCCTCTAAATCGGTTTATCGCCATGTTATTGCTTCCTAAGAGGAGGTCTCGTTATCCAATGTTTTTTCAGCTATTCACCAGGATGTAGGTGGTCATGATTTAGTGGTTGTCCACACTTTAGTAGGGTCTAATTTGATCTCGGGTTCCATTTCGTCTGCTGGTTTGGTTCTTTCTTCAAATCCGTCTTCATCTACTGTCTCAGCTATTTCGGAAATGACTTCAAGTTCGGTTCCTCCAATGATTTCCCAGGCATTACAGATTAGCAAAGATTCAGGATTTGATGACGGGGTCACTAATTCAGTTCTGGTTTCTAGTTCCTCGGTTGTTGATCCTTCTATTACTTCTGTCAGTTCGGCTGTAGGGGTGGTGCATTATTCAAGGACTGTTGTTCAGGGTTCTTCGGTGGTCAATCAGGTTCGCCCTATGGTCTCTTCTATTTTATCTAGGTCATCTTCTCGTCCTGGTCATACGGCTCGTCGGCAAGTTAAGATTCATGAGGTTTCAGGCAATCAATCATTTGAGGAGGCAGTTGTGTCTTCAGCTTCAAATGTCAATGTGGATCAGAGTAGTTTACGATATGGATCTGGTTTTTCTTGTTCTTTAGTTGTGGATCATAGTGTGCAGATTTAGAGCTCGGGTCCGTGGTCAGCTTCTCAGGCTGAGCTTCCCCTCATTGCAGATTCTTCATGGGCTTCCAAGGTGGAGGAGGGTGAGTTAATTAATGCTGAGATTGCTCAGAGAGCTTTGAGGGTTGAGCGTAGGCTGGCTGCTTCTTTAAAGTCCGGATGTCGGGCTCCTTCGACGATTTTCGATGATTAATGTTCTTTTTTGGAACTGTCGTGGGATCCAGGGTGAGCCTACGAGGAAGGTACTTAGAGAGTTGTGTCGTTTACATAGACCTGTTTTGGTTTGTATTGCAGAGCCTGTGGTTGATTTTTCCTCTATCTATTTAGGTTTCCGGTCTTTGCTCGGTCTTTGCCTGGTGGGTATGAACGATAGGGGTGGGTTGATTCCGACTATGTGCACTTGTGCTTTATTTCCTGAGGCTCAGATAGTTCACTGTCATGATCAACATCTTACTGTTTCGCTCTTGATTGGTTCACGGGTGCACTGTTACACTTTTATTTATGCGAGCACTTCTGTAGTGGTTCGTAGGTCTCTTAGGTAGTCTTTTCGAGATATGGTTAGTTTGGTTTCTTCTTCCTGGTTGGTTGTTGGGGATTTTAATGAGGTTCTGGGTGCTCATGAGGCTTTGGTTTCTCGTTCTCCTGCCAGTGGTTCTTGTGAGGATTTCAGGTTAATGATTAATGATTGTGATTTGGTTGGCATTCGTTCTCAAGGCACCCGATTCAGTTGGGTTAGAGGTCGTAGTAACCGCACTAGAGTTGAGAGACGATTAGATAGAGTTTTGGTTTCAGATGGTTGCATTTCCTGTTGGCGGGAAATTTCATGTGTGGCTCTTCCCCGTATTTGTTTTGATCACTGTCCATTATTGGTTCGGTTATTAGATTTTGAGGTTTCTAGTTATCGATCGTTTCGGTTTCAGAGTATATGGTTAGAGCATCCTGATTTTATAGCTATTGTTCGTAGGATTTGGATCTCTCTTGTTGTGGGTAGCCCTCCTCAAGTTGTTATCTAGAAGCTGAGAAACTTGAAGAAGACTCTCAAGTCTTGGAATTGGGAGGTTTTTGGGGATCTTAACTCTGCTATTGCTGGGAAGTCTGCGGAGCTTCATTCTATTCAGCTGGATTTGTCTAACCGGGGTTTCTCAGATGATCTTTTTATGGCCGAGGCAATTGTTCATTCTGAACTTGATGTGTTATTACGCAGACATAAGTGCTTTTATCGTGACCGGTCTAGAGTTAGGTGGCTTCGTGATGGGGATCAAAGCATATCTTTCTTTCATGCCTCTATCAAACGTAGGCAGTATCGTAACACTATATCAACTTTTTCAATTAATAGGGTTCTCTCGAAGGATCGACCTACCATCGGGGATCATATAATTAGTTATTATTCTGGCCTCTTTTCCTTGGATGTTTCTTGAGTTGGGAGATATTTATCTTTTGTAGATGATGTGATTCCTTCCTTGGTAACTGCCGCAGAGAACGCTTTCTTGACTAGCATTCCATCTGTAGATGATATTCATGATGCAGTCTTTGCTATGGATGCTACTTCTGCCCCTGGGCTAGATGGGTTTTTTTTATCAAAGATGTTGGGATGTTGTAGGTAGTGACGTGGTCCTCGCTGTTCATGATTTTTTCATCACTGGAGTTATTTTCCTAGGTCTCAATTCCAGCTTCATTGTTCTTCTTTCAAAACTGAGAGACTCAATTTCGCTTGATCAGTTTCGACCAATTGTTCTTATTAACTTTCTATTTAAAATTTCTTCGAAAATTTTGGCTGATCGTTTAGCTCGGGTTGCCTCTAGGATTATTTCTCCTCAATAGTTCGGCTTCATTCGAGACCGGCATATTGAGGATTGTATTGCTCTGGCTTTTGACTGTGTGAATGTGTTGTAGAAGAAGTGCTATAGGGGTAACTTGGCCATGAAGACTGATATCTGTAAGGATTTTGACACCTTGGATTGGTGTTTCCTTTGTAGAGTGCTTCAGGCTTTTGGGTTTTCTTCTGTTTTTGTGGATTGGATAAACAACATTCTTCGTTCGTCTAGACTTTCAGTTCTATTTAATGGGGTCCCAGAGGGGTATTTTTGTTGCTCTAGAGGGGTTCGTCAGGGAGATCCACTCTCTTCGCTTTTGGTTTGTATTGTAGAAGACTTCCTTAGTAGATTATTGAAGAGGTTAGTGGGTTCTTCTCAGATTATGCCAATTTCTTCACCAATGGGTTTTTTGGCTCCAACTCATTTGCTATATGTAGATGATGTTCTGATCTTTTGTAGATGCACTCAAAAGAATCTGAAGCATATCATGATTGCTTTTACGGATTATGGTGATATTTCAAGCTAGTTGGTTAACTGGGGTAAGTCTTCGATTTATTTCGGATCTTCTGTCTCCCCCTCTCAGATTGGTAGTTTACAGTCTCTGGTTAGTATGCAGATTGGGCAACTCCAGTTTTCTTATTTGGGAGTCCCTTTGTTTCAAGGTAAGCCTCGAAAGGCGGTGTTACGACATATTGTGGATAAGATCTTGTCTAAATTCTCTAAATGTAAAGGCAAGTCTCTCTTTCTGGCCGGTTGTGCTACTCTGATCAGGTAGATCATCACTGGTTCATTTGTGCACTCTTTCTTGATTTAGAAGTGGCCTTCTTCTTTACTGTCACTAATTAACCGCAAGTTGAGGAACTTTTTGTGGACTGGTTCCTATGAGGAGACTAAGTTGGTTCGAGTCGCTTAGGATCGTTGTTGTAAGCCTTACTCACAGGGTGGTTTTGGTCTGAAAGATCTTAGGTTGCTAAATGACTCGTTGTTGTGGAAATTCACTTGGAAGTTTATAACCTTTGATGGTTTTGCTTTCTCATTTCCGCGGGAGAGGCATCTCAGGCATTTACAGAAGCCTCATGGAGGGTATGTCACCTCCTCGATTTGCTCTTCTCTTCGGACAAATTACAGTTCCCTTCTTAAAAAAGATATCTGGCTGATTGGCGAGAACTCTCAACGGAACTTTTGACAGGATAATTGGTTGGGGGTCACCATTTTAGAGCTTTTAGGGATTCCAGATTATTTAGCTAATTCTCTCCGGGCAAGGGTCTCAGATTTTATTTATGAGGGTAGATGGGTGCTGAACGATTATTTCCGAGCGCGCTTCCCGGATTTATGTTTTCCTATTGATTGGATTGCGATTTCTCCTGTGTTGGATTCTCTGGTTTAGGCTAATTCTTGAGATGGTCATGTTTCTTGCAAGACTGCTTATTCCCAGTTTCTCCATGATATTCCTCAAGTTGTTTAGTGGAGAGATGTTTGGTCCTATTTTATCCCCTCCTCTCGCTCAACTTTGACCTAGCGTCTTATGTTGAACAGGTTTCCTACTGAGGATCGTCTTTGTAGGTCTGGGTTCCAGTTGGCTTCTTGTTGTAGTATTTGTGGGGTTAGTAGTGAATCTATAGATCACCTTTTTCTTCATTGTCTCTTGGCGGTTGATCTTTGGGAGGCAGTTTTCTCAGCTTTTTAGCGACGTGTCTCTACCGAAACTTGGCAATCCTTCTTCTTGTAGGTCATGTCAGTTTCCTTTAGTGAGCAAGTTAGGATTTTATGGAAAGCGGCTATCCTTGCAGTGATATGGGGGGTGTGGATTGCCTGTAATCAGTGGATCTTTGAAGGGAAGTCGGTGGACTTTAGATCCATCCTTTCTTTGGTTTGGCATGCAGTTTCAGAGGCTAATCGCCTGGATATTGGTTGTATGCGTAGTTGTATGGACGACCTTTTCATTCTTCGTCATTTCGGTCTTCAGGGTCGCCCTTCTAAAGCCCCGGTGATCAAGAGTGTGATTTGGTCGCCTCCGGCTCCTGGTTGGGTTAGAGTGAATACAAATGGTGCTGCTATGGGCTCTTCGGGGGTTGGTGGTTGTGGTGGTATCTTTCGAAATTGCAGAGCCTTTGTGAAGGGTTGCTTTGCTGTTCTTCTTGGTCAGGTTTTTGCGTTTGAGGCTGGGCTTCTGGCGGCCTCTTTGGCCATTAATTTTGCATGGAAGTATGGGTGGCATCGTCTCTGGCTTGAGAGTGATTCTTCTTATGTGGTTCAGCTTCTTTCTTCTCGTTCTGAGGTGGTTCCTTAGAGGGTTCGTCAAGCGTGGCAGCGCTGCATCTTCCAGATCTCGTAGATGGATTTTCAGGTTTCCCATATTTTCAAGGAGGGGAATCAGGTTACAGATACACTTTCTAAGCATGCTTTGGGGCTTCAGGGTGATTCTTGGTGGTTCTCTGCCCCGTCGTTCTATTCTACTTTAGTTGGCAACAACTGCATGGGTCGGGAGTCTTTTCGTTTTTCTTGATGTTTTCTTTTTCTTTTTTGTGTGGCCTGCGTAACATTTTTTGTTTGGGCTTGTTTTTCCCTTTATTCTTTGTTGCTTTTTCTCTCTTTTTACTTTTCTTATATCTTTTTTATATATAGATACTGTCTAAGGGTTTTTCAGTATATGATCGTTTGTGATGCTTTTTCCCTTTATATCAGTCAAATTTTATTAAAAAAATATACTAAGAATAAAAATATTTAAATTCATTACTAGGCATTTAATCATAAATATACCAAGCATAAAAATATTTCAATTAATTACTAAGCATTTAATCATAAGCATAAATATATTTCAATTAATTATTAAACATTTAATCATAAATATACTAAGCATACAAATATTTTAATTCATTACTAAGCATTTAATCATAAATATGCTAAGCATAACTATATTTCAATTAATTACTAATCATAAATATACTAAACATAAAAATATTTCAATTAATTACTAAGCATTTAATCATAAATATACTAAGTATAACTATATTTCAATTAATTACTAAGCATTTAATCATAAGCATAAATATATTTTAATTAATTACTAAGTATTTAATCATAAATATAAACATAAAAAATATTTCAATTAATTACTAAGCATTTAATCATAGGCATAAATATATTTCAATTAATTAATAAGCATTTAACCATAAATATGCTAAATATAAAAATATTTAAATTCATTACTAAACATTTAATCATAAATATTCTAAGCATAAATATATTAAAATTAATTACTAAACATAAAATCATAAATATCATAAAAATATTACTAAACATAAAATCATTAATTTACTAACTAAACAAAACATACTAAGATTACTAAGCATAAATTAAAATATACAAATATTAAAATTAATTACTAGACATAAATTCATAAAATGTTAAATTTACTAAAATCTAAGATTCTAAGATTAAATATTAAAATTTATAACAATTATTAAAAATATTAACTTATAAATACACTAAGCATAAAGCCATAAATATAAAATATACATAAAACATAAGAATAAATATCAAAATCAATAACTAAACATAAATATGTTAAGTATAAATATAAAATTTAAAAACTAAAACATAAAATTAATTAATAATATTTAAAAGAAAAACATACCTTTGAGTTTTGGTGGAGAGATTAGAGAATAATATTAGTAATATAGAATATAGAATATAGATTATTGTATTAGAAATTTAGAATAGTAGTGTAGAGAATAACTAGAGAGAGAGAGAGAGAGTGAGAGAGAGAGAGAGAGAGAGAGAGAGAGAGAGAGAGAGAGAGAGAGAGAGAGAGTAAGAATGAGAGATTGAGAGAGTGTAGGGAAATATGAGTGGGTGGTAGAGACAAGAGAGAGAGAGTAAGAATGAGAGATTGAGAGAGTGTAGGGAAATATGAATGAGTGGAGGTATTTATAGAAAAATTTGAAATGTGGGTAAAAATAATAAATAGAAGAAATGAGGGGGCAAATTGCAATTTATTGTCAATTTTCAAAAATTTGACCGTTGCTGACGACATCAACGGTCAAATTTTTTAAAAATAACAATAAAAAATTGCCTCCAACAGTAATAAAAAAAGAAAAGAAAACCAACTGCTGGCCTGGCCGGGATTCTTTGACCCGGCCTGGGCCAGGCTGGGGGCCGTGCCTGGTCTGGCCTACGATACAAGCAGGCTGTGCCAAGAACGGTCCACCATTCCGGTCGGGCTGGCCGTGTCAGGCCCTCCAGGCCCGACACATTTTGACATCTCTACCTCAAATAGGTACATAAATGTGACGATCACTACACCGGCATGTTGGTTGGTGGGAAAGACTATTGATTGGCTCCTATTTGCGGGGCTTTTTGTTGATTTGTTCCCTCCGGAGTTTGTATCCTACATAAGAGGATTCCAATCCTGGTCATGGTCTGATCTATCGTCGTCCTTATTGTTTTCCATACGTTACAGTTATAATTATATGAAGGCTCACCCCTTCCTTCTATCACCAATTGTTGACGGTGATTTTTTGTCGTGGGAAATATCAACCGGTCAATGATGTAATTTTCATTTTGTTTATGGAGAAAGATTAAATAAACGAAAAAGAGACTTGATTTTAGGTGGAAAGAAAAAAACCATGGTTGCCGGTGACGGTGAGGAATAAATTTCACTATAGGAAAATGAATTACAGAGCTCAACTCACTTATCTCTCTTGATACAAGTTTATACGTTTTTCTGTGTGTTTTTATAATAAGAAATTGGTTGTATTTATACATTCATTTGTAACCCTAAACTTGTTGTACAAGTAGTTGACTTGTAGAATCTCATTATGATTCTTCTTGTTTGGATCAATTGTCTTGATTAGTTGATCTCTTTCCCTTCTGGTGTTTATCTCGTAATAAATGCGACTAATATTGTGCTTGTTTAGGACTCTGCTTTTTTAGGAAAGAGATAAATTTGTTTCCTTATTGAAATGTGACTCTTGATCCTTAAATCTCGGTGATGTTCTTTATCAAGTTGCCAGACATTAATAGTGAGTGTTGAATCTTGATTTGAGCGAGTGATCTTCGCTGGGAAGATAACTTGGTCGACCAGAATCTCGTTTTGGTGAGGTTTTCCTTTGGCTTTGCCGTTTCCTTAAAGTTCATTCCATATCATCTACTTATTTCTTTGGCGAGGGTTTTGCTTAGATGGTGCGTCCTTAGCCATCTTCTGTCAGGTTTGTCTGGTTGACTTTTGTTGACGTGACGTATCTCTTCTCCGATACTCTTGTTAATTCGATGATATGTCAGTTGATTAAAATTCACATATGATACACCCGTTTATGTAGTTAAGAGTAACGGATGAATAAATATTGACATCAACGAGCTTTTGGTACAAAGCTTTCATAGATTACCGAAATGTGATTGTCACTCCCTCGTCTCAAAAACGAAGAAATTAATAATTCATTGCCTGATCTCACAATTACCAAAGAAATGAATTTTTAATGTGGTTGCAACTTTTTAACAATTATCAACAAGCTCTAGTAGTCTAGTATAAATTTTGGTTGTCATTGCCTGATCTCTAAAAACCAAAAACAAATAAATGAAAAACAAAATTAATTGGTTCAAAGACTGGTATGTGAGCGCGTCATGCAGACATGGTAGCAATAGTTTTTTTTTTTTTTTTTTTTTGTTTGCCAATAGAGCCACCCTTTAATTATCCAAACATCTCTCCTCATACTCTTGTATTTTTAGTTGGAAAAATATTGGATAGTGACCATTCTGGGTTGACATTGGAACTCGTATTTGTATATTCTATCAGTTTTATACTCCCTTTCAATTTGAAGAGCTCAAATTTTGATATCAATGGTCTTGTAAAGCAAACGAAGAATAAGAGATCATTTAAAAATATATGTATATGCTCTTCCATTTGCTGCCATAAATTTTGTAAGAGAACTTCTTTTTTTTGTTCTAATAATTAAATAAAGAGAAGCATTTGGTGCCATTGATTTGGTCTTGCCAAGACTTTCTGATTAATCAATCAATTAATCATACAAATGCCTTCCTTTAAGAATGAACAATTCCTAAGGTTGATATCAAAAGCCATGACAACAAAAATGATTCTCCACCATGATTGAACACCAAATTTTGTGTGTTTTTGTTAATTTCTTTAGAGGGTTAAAACAATCCTTTCATAGACTTATGCCTTCAACTAGCTAGGATTTTAGCTCACTCACTCATTGACTTGATTTTTATTTTCCTTAAATTAAGTACAAGAGGATTGTCCGAATTTCGAAATGCAAAATACATTAAGTGGATTCGAAAAACCACTACAAGAAAAACTGTCTTTCTTGATAATTTTTTCTTGACAGTTCTCAAAAACTGTCAAGAATTGCAAGTTGTTGACAGTTTTTGAAACTGTCAAGAAAGACAGTTTTCTTGCAGTTCTTGAGAACTGTTGAGAAAACTGTCTTTTTTGACAATTTTTGAGACCTGTCAAGAAAGATAGTTTTTCTCAACAATTTTTTCAAATTTTTTTTTGGGATAATTACCTTTGTGGCCATTGAATTGATGATATACTATCAAAATGACTATTGAATTGGAAAGTTGTTCCAAAATGGCCATTTTTTACGAACTTTGTGACACTAATGACCGTTCCATCTAATTCCATCTAATTTTATCCAATGAGTGGTATTTTGGTAAATAAGGGGATGATATTAATTAATTTTAGAATTTTTTTTTGGAAATCAAATTTTTATTTTGTTTTTTGAAACGAATAATTATATTTAGTATGTATATATGTATAACATATCTCATATATATATATATATATTTCTTTTCTAAGAAGATTAAGGCTAAGAAATCTAAAAAATCTAAAAAACAAATATAAGACATGTGTATTGATCTAAACCAATTTTTTTTTTTTTTTTTTGAAAAGAATAATTATATTTAGTGTACGCATATATATATTTACGTACACTTAATATAATTATTCTTTTCAAAAAAAGAAAAGATTGAATTTAAAAAAACATCTAAAATAAATTAATATCATCCACTTATTTGCCAAAATGTCACTCATTAAAAAAATTGACTTTCAAAAAACATCTAAAATAAATTAATGTCATCCCTTTATTTATCAAAATGCCACTCATTGGATGGAATTAGATGTAATGGTCATTAGTGTCACAAAGTTCACCAAAAATGGTCATTTTGGAACAACTTTCCAATCTATTGGTCATTTTGATAGTGTGTCATCAATTAAATGGTCACCCAGGTAATTATTCCCTTCCCCACCCCACCCCCCCCCCCCCCCCCCCCCCCCCCCCCCCCCCCCCCCTTTTTAATCTTTAATAATTTTTTTTTAACTTTTACTTCTTATTTTCAACACCAAGCAAAATCCTGATATGGATTTATTTTACAGTAAGATATTGGTTTTTGGGCAAACCAATACTGAATAAGTAAAATTTTAAATTTAATAAATTTACTTTTAAATAATTTACTTTTAAAAAATTCAAAAAAATAATTTTTAAAAAATTGTTTATTTATTTTGCACCCTCTTGTTTCATACTAAGAGACACGTTAATAATTCAATTACTCATATAAATTAGTAATATGAGTCTTACCTTTGTTCATTAAATTGCAAGATGCATGTTGAGAAATATCTTCCCTATAGTGAGAGTTGTATTTCAAATCATGCTTATTACAATTGATGTCACGAGTCTCCTATAGACCATGTTTGGTTGGATGGAATGGAGTGGAAAGAAAGTCATTCCATTTATTTGGTTTGTTAAAATGCAATGAAATGGTGATTCCGATTCCAATGGAATGGGGATTCCACCATTTTGATGGAATGGGCATTCCATCCAAAAACCAATAGAATACCCTTCAATTCCAAACTAGAATTTATATTCCATAAATACCCTCATATGCCTTAACTCCATTCCAAAAATACCTTCCTTTCCAAAAATAATATATTATTATTATATATTATATTAATGATATATAAATATATAATATATATATTATTTAATATGTACTATATATATATATTATTTAATATATTAATATATAATAATATAATATATAATACATATATTATATATCTATATTATTATATAATTTATATATTATTATATGTATTATATGTTTTATATTCTATATATATATATATTATATAATTTATATATTATTATATGTATTATATGTATTATATATAATATATATATGTATTATGTATTATATTATTATATATTAATATATTAAATAATATATATTATATAGATATATTATTATACATATTGTAAACTATATATATTATATATATTTATATATTATATTATATTATATTATATTATATTATATTATATTATATTATATTATGAGTGAGTCTCTTATAAGGGATCTCTTATTTTAATTTCGGTAAGGACCACTATGAAATCACATCGATTTGAATGATTTTTGATCTGAATTTTTGTGTGAATGATAAGTTCATTGAAATTTACCTATGAATACAATTTGAGAATTTTTCAAGCACTAAAACTATTTTTCCTGAATTTCTTATATTTCACCTATTTCTTTGATGCCTTCATATTTAAAAAAATCTTCAAAAAAATAGGTAAAAATAGTTTAGGTACTTGAAAACTTTTTAAATTTTAATCATGGGTAGATTTGAATAAACTTATCATCTACAAAAAAATTCAAATCAACACTCATTCAAATCGATATGATTTTATGGTGGTCCTTACCAAAATTAAAATAAGGGATCCCTTGTGAGAGACTCACTCATTATATTATATAATATATATATATTATTATATGTGTTATATATTATATATTATATATATAATATTATTATATTAAATAATATATAATTATATATAATATACTTTTATATTTTATTATTATTATCCATAATATATCATGTTGTTATGAATGTTTTATAAGTAGGGGTATTTTGGTCAAAATACAGTTAACTCCATTCAATTTCGTTGTTAGCCAAACAAAATAATATAGATTCAGGGACTAATTCTAAAGTTCCAACCAAACAAAAAACTTAGTTTCCTTTCTTTTACATTCTCATTCTCATTACCATTTCACTATATAACCAAACGTGACCATAGAGTATTGACTAATAACTCGACTATATATATGTTTAAATAGATATAATTTTATTAAAAGTTTCAATAAATATTTTTTAATATATGTCTGTCGTAGAAATTAGAATTTTGATTAGTTGAATAAATTTAAAATTTATTTAAAAAGGTTTTTTTATTTTATTATTATTATTTTTTTTATTCCTAACAACTCATATAGTTTATATATAAGTATAGTTCAATTTTAACAAATCAACTCTTGTAGTCAAATGGTAAAGACTTATAATTTTTGACTTGAGGTCTAACAATTATCTGAACGCTCTTACTTTCAAGCCATATTAGACAGTAGTTTGAAATTTGTAATTGAATAATTACTAATAATGTTAAGTTGATAAAATTATAACTAATGATAATATTACTTTCATACCCTGTTTACATTTATCTTACACTACAATTGCCATTATCAATAGAGGTGGCCATGGTTTCGGTTAAACCGACGGTTTTATCCGCGGTTTAACCGAAACCGGACTGCCAAAAACCGTAACAAAACCGGAACCGGAACCGGAACCGGCGGTTCCAAAATCGACCGGAAACCGGTCGAATCGGTTACGGTTTCGGTTTGAGGAGGTAAAAAACCGGTTCAAACCGGCGGTTTGAACCATGGTTAAACCGCCGGTTTAAAAAAAATAATTAATTAATTATGGACGAATCAGAAGATGACACGTGACATACGGTTTGAAAAAATTACCGTTGAACCAAACCGAAATGGTTAAACCGCCAGTTTTTTTAAAAAAAAAATTGCCCAATGAACGTGTGACACGTGGCAGAAAATTTGAAAAAAAATTAGGTGTCGTTGGCCGCAGCTGAAGGCGTGCAGCATGCACGCCGTTGGCCAACGGCCACTTTTTAATTTTTTTTTTAAACCCTAAACGTTTCCTAATTGCAAACATACCCCTCTCTATAATCCTATAAATACCCCCCACACTTCATTATTCTTCACACCACTCTCAATCTCTCAACTTCTCTCAATCTCTCTCAATCTCAAATTCTCAATTCTCTTTACAATCTACAATTTTATTTAATTTTCATTTCACATATAAATTCTTTCTTGTATTTTTTAGTTTTTACTATTATCTATTTTTTCAATCATCAAATTGATTAACAATATGTATTTCTTTTATTTTTTACTATTAAAATATTTTTTTCATCACTATTATTTCAACAATATTTTTTTTCAAACATCTATTTTTTTTTTTTAAAGTGTTACATTGTTACCACTATTATTCCAACAATATTTTTTTTTTTTACAATCTTCTATTTTTTTTTACTTGTTTACCACTATTATTTCAACAATATTTCTTTACATATATCAATATTTTTTGTATTATTAATTTTTCAATGGCTAGTGGGGGAAATAGTTCAAGAAATTTGAACAAAGAAAAGGGTCCAATGCACAACTTGTTAGAACACGTTGGCGGTGATGTTAATTACGACCGATCATACCACGAGTTCCTTCAAGACCAATTTGGATCCGATCACCCTTCTAGTCCTAATCCTCCTCTAATAATTCCCGAACTCGACGGACTCAACCACGATCCCAATACCCAAAATACTAATGAAAATCTATCTAAACCCCCACCCCCTTCAAATGATTTTTTTGCAGGTGAAGGTGAAGAAAAGCAGATGAAGTCCATCCTCTTCAGGGTGCATATGAAGAAAATGGAGTTAGATGGTGGATTTTTCCATATACAGTGCAATTACTGCTCCAAATCATACAAGACTGTCAAATCCTTTGGATATGGCACGTACTAGGCTCATATCAAAAGAAGTCACCCGTCCGAATTTGAGAAATCCAATAACCAAGCCCAAATTGCCAGGTACGCAACCTCTGGTAATCAATTATTTCATTATACGTCTGAAAAAAATAGGGAAGAATTAGCATTAATGGTTGCAGTAGAACACTTACCTTTTGGTTTTGGTGAGAAAGTAGGTTTTGTTAATTATTGTCAAAATGCATTAAATCCTGCAATGCAACGTGTTCCTAGATCCACTCTCACACGTACACTAAATGCCATTTTCAAAAAAGAAAAAAACATATTGAAATCTTTTTTTTATCAATTTCAAGGTCGCGTTTCCATATGTGCCGACATATGGAGCGACAATTATGGTAGTCATTCATATTTGGGTGTCACATGTCATTATATGGACAATGACTGGGACATGCAAAAAAGAATTCTTGCATTTCGTGTTTTCGATGACTCACATTCAGCTCAAAATATTTTTCAACTCCTTAAAATCATTTTTCAAGAGTATAATATCCTAAACAAAATTTTTGCTATTGGCTTTGATAATGCTGCAAGTAATACCGCATCTATTCCTATGTTACAAGATTTGTGCAATCCCTATTTTGGGGGTAAATTATTTCATCAAAGATGTGCAAGTCATGTTTTAAATTTGTGTGTTCAAGCTGGATTAACAGAGCTTTCTGCTTTTATTAGACCAATTAGAGATAGTATTAATTATGTTTGGAGGCATAACAAAATCCAGAAACAATGGTTAAAATATTGCGCTCAGAATAATATGCGTCCCAAAAAAATTTTCTAGAGATATTATCACTCGTTGGAATTCTACTTATAAGCTGCTTAATGAAAGTGTTGAATATAAAGAATTATTAGTTTCTTTTATTACTTATAACGTTCCTTCAATTTCTCTTCAATTGAACCATTGGAATGCATGTATAAAAATTCTTGAATTGCTACGTGTTTTTAATGATGCTACCAATGCTTTATCTGGTGTTTACTATCCCACTACTCATTTATTTCTTATTCAAAGTGTTAATATTGCTGGTGCATTTAGTGACTGTGAATTCGATATTCAATTGAGTCCATGTGTTGCAGCTATGAAAACAAAATGGCTAAATTATTATGGGGAGATTCCAAATATTTATTTGCTTGCACCGTGTTTTGATCCACGTTTTAAATTAGAAAGTTTGCAGGATTATTTGACTCATTATTACAAATGTTTAGGATTAGAAATTGATGTTCTTCATTATTGTGATTCCGTTAAGACTTTGCTTTATGAATTATACGATGAATATCTTAGAATGTATGGTCCGTCTTTGAACTTGCCGGTTTCACAACCCCCACCCACATCTGGTGGTACTAGTACTTCCGCAAAATTCCAATTAAAGGGTTTAGGGGATCGACTGTTTTCCCAAAGAGCCAAAAAATTAAGAACATCTTCATCCTCATCTGTCTCTGAGCTTGATCGGTATTTAGAAGACACTCATGAATTTTTAGAAGAAAAATTTAGTCTCCAGGTTTGGTGGAAGACTCATCAACAAGATTATCCAATTTTGACTATTATTGCCAAACAAATTCTTGAAACACCGGTTTCTACCGTTGCTGTGGAACAAGAATTTAGTGCAGGTGGAAATATTTTGGAACCAAGACGGTCGGTTATGTCTCCACAATCACTTGAAATGCAGGCGTGTGTTGATGATTGGACAAAGGCAAAATACAGACAACAAGAACTTCAGCCGGAGATAGTGAACGACTTCTTTGAAGATGACCAAACCACCGGTACGGAAGGAAGCGACTAGATTCCATTCAAACTTCCAAACTCCAACACTGAGCAACTTATTAAAGGTAAAAGAACTACGTGGCCTTTGATTCCTCTACATTGGTGGAGGATACGTAGACAACTTAATTGTGGTAAAAATTAAGTGCAAGGCCGGTTTTTTTTTTATTTTTTATTTTTTATTTTTATTTTTTGTTTTTTAAATTTTAACTTTGTTACTTTGTAATATTGTTTCTTTGAATTGAGCCTTCAAGGCCAATCTCTTATTTATTTATTTTTTTTTTGTGAAATTGTAAAGTTGTATTTATTAATAAAGGTGAATTTCTTTTCTTTTAAACATTGTTAAATACTTAAATACTTCAATGAAAATGTTTGTAATTATTTTTTTTTTATTTTAAACTTTGTTCAATTGTAATTATTTTTGGCAAGATTTTATATTTACAACCATTTTTATGATTTATCTCACTTGGAAAAAAAGTTGAAAAATAAAAAAAATAAAAAATAAAAATAAAAACGAACTGAAACCGAAACCGTCCAAAACCAACCGAAACCGAAAAACCGACGGTTACAAACCGCCTCCAAACCATGAGCCACGGTTTCGGTTTCGGTTTTAGTGGATCTCCAAACCGAAACCACCGGTTTCAAACCGAAACCGAACCGAAACCGAACCGCGGCCACCTCTAATTATCAATGAAAAAAAAAAAAAAACATTATTGAAAGTTAGGATGTAATTTGAAATTTGCCAACATAATTTATCAACAATGATCTTATAGTAGTTTGTAGACAATATTTTAATTTTTATTCTTTATTTTTTTTTTTTATAAAAAAAGTTTCAAGAATTTTATTTGGAAATATTGTCTTTTAACTACACATCTTTTTTATATATATTAAAAAAAAAAAACTTTACTTATTTTCATAAACAAAGAATTTCATTTAAATTGTATGTCAAACAGAAGAGTAAGACCTCATATGATTTTTTGTCTGAAGACTGAATAGTGCTAAATGTTACTAAAGACTGAATAGTGACTGAAAACTGAAAACTAAAAATCATGTTTGTTTTTTTCCATTGAAAACTGAATATAAGTGATAAGTTGTTTGTTTTTTTAAGTTATAAATATTTGAAAATAAATACTTTTATATCTATGCCCTTCTAACTATTATTTATTATATATTTACATTTTAATATATTACGAACAACTCTAACATATAAATTAATTATAAAATAAATTTATTTAGTTATTAATAATATTTCAAATTTATGTTATTGTATAAAATCTAATAATTACAAAACTCTTAGCTAGTGACTTATAAAACTAATAGACTGTTTCATGTGTATATTACGGACAAAATGAAGTTCATCAATATGTTCTTATTAGCAATCTACTTCATGTGTATAATTTATTCTTTAATTAATTTATTTTTTTGTTACAGTGGGGTAAAGGCCCATAATTTATTATTGAATTGATTTGGAATAAACTTGGATAATTATATAATTTATAGATTTTATGTTAAAAAAAAAAAAAAATTACAGAATAAGGGGTTAGGTTTGGAAATAGATTAAATTAGTGAGGATAGTTTGGAAGTAAAACTTTGCATTAAATTCTACTAGATTTGTGTTAAGTGAAAAGTGAAAATTTTTCACTTTTAAAAACAAGTGGTTTTAGGGGTTTATTAACTGATTTTAACACTTAAACAATCAAACAAAATAATTGAATGGAACACATTAAGTATCATTCACTGTTAAGTGGAAAAATCAAACATGTCAAACCGTGGAAAAATCAAAGAGTGTTAAATGGAACATATTAAGTACCATTAACACGTATAATTGACGTCTTTTATATGTATTATTTGAAATGACCTCAATTATTCCATTAACGGTGCAATTTTCTTTTTCACTCTTTTCAGTTGTAGTCTTGTAGAAGCATTAAATAAAGTAAATAAATAAATAAATAATTGGGAACCCATATAAGAACTTCATTTAATATCACACACATTTGATATCATTTTAAGACAAACATACCAACAAAAATTGAAGTCAGGGGCGGAACTAGAAGTTTGAAGTTGGGGGGGTTTAAGTTTGTGTAACGAATTTTCTACGGTATCCATGATGATAACATAAAAAATCAAATTAGTAATTTCTTTTACATATGCTAAAATAAATCAAAGTAAAAGCATAACTATGATTTTCAAGATGATTATTATGAAACACAAACCTGAAAACCATTGAACATATTTATATAAATTTTCAATTACATTAAAGGAAATGATAATATTAGCACCTTCTGATTAGGCCGCACCGTTTGAGACAGAAGGAAATGGTTAATTTATGACTTTTTAGTTCATATTTCCTTGCTTTCTGTTGAGATATGCGTACCTTTTTAGATTATTGTTTAAGGGTCTGTGTGTCACTTTACTTTTACTTTTCTTTTTCTTTTTCTTTTCTGTTGTTTTATTTTTTTTATATTTTTAATATATATTTTAAGTTCCATCTTAAAAAAAAAAAAAAAAAAAAACACAATATTAGCACCTTATAAAAACCATAATAAAAATATAACTAGGTTTATTTAAAGCAAAATTTACACAAATTTTTTAGATACCAAAATCATGCATTGATATGCATTTTATTTATCAATAATAGAATCAACACATAAAATTACAAGAGTTTAATATGAAATTTCAGTAACAAAATCAAGTAAGCATGATAGTAACACAAATACACGATCAACAAGTTTAATTGGAAGTATACCCAAAAGACCGAAAGGCATAAAATGCTTCTATCATAAATTCACAATCACAAAACATTAAAATTTTACTAAGCCACCGAAGAAATATGAACTCTATCATTTTCAGTTTCAAATTTTAACATTCTCTCTATCAAAATATATAAATTAAACAATACCTAATTGATGTTTCTATATATATATTAATTGAAATGGAAAAGGGAAATAAAATCTAACATTTGAATTGTTTAGGATAAAATAACAAAAGAAGTGAGTAGTGAGCAGAAGAAACTTTGCTTATCAGTTATCAGGGATGGGATCATTTGGGTTGGGAATTTTGGGAGCGGTAGGGTCGTAGGGATGATGTGGCTTGTGGCCTTGTGAGGTCAATTTTGTTATTTTATTTTATTTTTTCTTAAGTTTGTTGATAAGAGGGACTTGGGAGTTGGGACACATTACACATGACTCATTTTATGAATGAGTACAATTATATTTATATTTTATTACAAGTGAGGACATAAAAGTACTTTTATATATATATATAATTTTTTTTTAAAAAGTAAAAAAATACAGTGCAATAGATTTGTGAATAGACTTATGAATGAATATAAATTAATAGTTAGCTTTTTTTAATAACATTAATGTGTAAAGACTTTTTTATACCTTTTAAATTAGATATAAACTTTTTTTTTGAAAAGCCAACGGTGCCTTTGTACTCTTCCGCCTCCGGTTGAAGTCACGTATTAGCAAGGAATAAAATATCGGTATCGATATTGAGCTTTTAAATTTATAGATATATCGAGGATATTATCGATATCGGTGGATATTCGGTAAAAAAATTTTAAAAGGAGTTACTAACAGTAATTCCAAGATCTATACCAACTTCTTCTTTATCGATGGATATATCGGTCCCTGTTTCAATATCGGTCCCTTCAAAATATGAATATATCGGTGGATATATTGATGGATAAATCGATTTTAAGTTCCTTGCATATTAGTAAGTGTCTCACACATTCTTCATTGATGTTGCAAGTTTTAGTCGGATTCTATTCTCTAAAATTCTAATTTATAATTAAAAAAGATGCACACAAGAAAAATAAAAATAAAGAGGGAATAACTTAAGCCCATCTAGCCAATAGAGACATACAGCCAGAGCCTAAAAGAAGTGCAAAATTAGCACCAATTTGGAGCTTGAAATTGCTTTGCATTCTAGGGTTCATGAAATCTGCCGCAAGCAGGTCCACCAGAGCCATGTAAATCAAGATCCCAGCTGATGCAGAGTTTAATATCCCTTCCACAATCAGAGCCGTTGAGCTATTCTCATTGTACACTCTTGATATTCCAATCCCAATCCCAATTCCAATAGGAGATGTGAGGGAGAAGAAAAGCACCATCACTACTATGGCTCTAGACTTGAATTTTGCCTACACAATATATACGATAAATAAATAAATAAAATCAATAGGATCAAACAAATAAACTTTCGACGAGATATGCACCTCAAATCTATATCATAAGATTGTAGGTTCGAATCATATCTCCAAACTTCGATTTATTTTTAAGTTTTTAAAACACAAATACAAATGAGCTTTGTATAATGAGACTCAAGTTGATCAAAACCTAATTGATGAATCCAGTTGTTGCTTTTACATCAGAAAAATAAACTGTTTATGGAACTCAAACTAGAAATTTAAGATAATTTCATTTATTAGATGAATTAAAATGCAAACATGGGCACATGGGAATTTTCTATCAAAAATCTAATCGGTGATTTTGTTAAAAAAAAATAGTTGATAATTTGTGATACATTTATAGGATATAGTAGCAGAAATAGTACCTGAGAAATGCAACCACCAAGACCTATGCCTTCAAAGAATTGATGGAAAGTCAATGCTAACACAAGAGGCTTTACTGTTTTTGCACTTTGTGAGGCTCCTAGTGAGATCCCAATTATCACTGAATGCACCACTATTCCCAACTCCAATACCTACACATCAATTCAACACCATTCAAATTCCAACAATCTTAATTCTTGAAGGTCTAATTTGACTCATTTCAAGCTGTCAAATTTGTTAGTATCAAGTTAGGCAACACATAAAGTAATTTTTTCAAGACCATCCAATGGTGTATATTAGAAATTATTGAATTGCATTTAATTTCCAATAATATTTCTTATCCAACCAAGGACAAAAGTAAAATAATAGAATAAAGTTTTACTCTGAAAGGTATGACTAATTAATTTTCATATTCAATAGAAAATCTAAAAGCACTTGTAAATGAAGCATAATAATGTCCTTAATTTTCCCCTAAAAATGGAATGTTTTTCTATTAACTAAACACTCCCATTAAAATTAAAATAAAAACAGAGGAAAACAGGGGAGGTAGAGCATATTATGAAATGCAAACTTTACCTGGGAAACAACACGGTGCCGAAAAAGATCAGACTGCGCAGAATTCTCCGCAACAAAAGCAGAGCCATGAGCATGTCCATGAGTGGCATGAGTGTGAACATGAACATGACCTTCATTTCCACCACTCATCTCCTCATCGACGGGCAAGGCCTTATTGAAGTGCGACCTCTGGTAAAAACCGGTGGCGAAACAGTCGATCATCATCGTCAGAATCGCCGAAACCATGGCGACAAACCCAGTGAAAGGGAAGTCGTTCCAGGGTCTGTAGCTTAAACATGGGCTGTTCAAGCTGTCGAATGCATCAGGTAATATATGGACGAAGCCAGTGGAGAGAATGACCCCAGCTGCGAAGGCTTTGATTAGGAAGAAGAGATTGTTTTCGGGGTCGAAAGCGGATACTCTCTTGCCCAGTATTGGCAGAGACACTCCGATTCCACTGGCGATCAAGATGGACAGAATTCCACCTGTTTTGAACTTCAATGCTCTGTTTTCTCCATTTTCTTTGTTTCTGGACTCTGTTTCGCATTCTCCTACTGCAGAGACAAACAGAGGAAGGTTGAAGAGGAAGCAGAGGAAGACACGAGAGAAGATTGTGCTGTGAAGCACTTTCATTGCTGCTTGTGCTTCTGATATGATTTGTGGGTTGTGACTTGTGAGTTGGTATTTATTTAAGAGAGAAACAAAGAGAGTTAAAAATGGCGACATGAAAGTGCTTTGAGTTTGGATGTGTTTGGTTTTGAGGTTGACAAGTGTTTATACATTGAATTATATGACGACATTATGAGTTAATGTTGTAGTTACTTGACATTAATAGTGAATTATATAATTTAGTAATTTACATTTGGTGGAAAGCCAAGTAAGCTTCGGTTGGGATTGGGGAGGATTTTTGTATTGTCAATAGAATCAATACTGCTCTTTGGACACTTTAAAAGTGCATTTTTTATTTATTTAAATATTAAATGAATTCGAGATTTGGGAAATGAGTTAAACTCGTATCCACAATCTCATAATATATATTGTATATGTGAAGAGTAAACTATCGAACCATTCTCACATTACCTTTTTTTATTTTTTAAATACTAGTTTTGGCCACAAGTCGTGTGCTTACATTAGTTTTGTATTCATTTGTCCTTTATTAAACAAGTTTTAACATGACAATAGGAGGTTGATATAATGATCCTATAACACCTACATTATAGCTGTGTTTGAGTCTATCTCATAATTATTGTAATATTTCAATAAAAAATTAACATAAATAAAAAACCAATGATATATTCATACCCATAAAACTAATTAATACGGACTATTAATGTTAAACACCCGTAACAACACTAAAATTTATAGATTTTTTTTATTTTTTGTATTATCAATACTGTTATAAATTAATTAAAGAAATTGATAGATGAAGAAGAACAGTTGAAGAACATATATAAGGCAAATATTAAAGAGAGAGAGATGCAAGAGAGAAACGAGAGAGAGAGAGAGAGAGCATTTACTTTGTATTGATCTTAATAAATTTTCTAACTCTTTTACAAGTAATATGATGATCATATATATAAGCATTAGAAACAGAGGGGGGCAAGTGGGTGTCATCAGGTGAGCTAGGAGAGAGAGGCGGTAGATAGGACATAAGAGAAGATCTTTGTTTGTGATATTTGTGGGATATTTAGTAGTGATATTTAAGGGTATAACACATGTGGTAAAAAGCCACGTTATTATAACACTCCCCCTTGGATTTATACCATATGTATTAATTTTTTAGGGAAAAATTTAATGGGATAAAACCTAAGTAAATTATATACAATAATCTTCTGGATTTAATGAAGTTGGACATTAAAAATTATCTTATTAAAAACTTTGTCAGGAAAACTCGGTGGAACAAAACCTGAATGAAGGGAAAAAGAGTATAGTATATATTTGTCCATTCTGAATTTTGCTCCCCCTGATTGAACACTCCCCCTCATCAAACTTCAGCGTTTAATCCTGTAATTTAGAAAGTCGACACATGCTTATTCCATATACCAGCTTCTCAAAAGTTGATGTAGGCAATGATTTAGTAAACAGATCTGCAAGATTATCTGTAGACTGTATTTACTTAACATCAATTTGTCGACGTTGTTGAAGCTCATGAGTATAGAAGAATTTATGAGAAATATGTTTGGTTATATTTCCTTTGATATATCCCCCTCTAATTTGAGCAATGCAAGCCGCATTATCTTCGAATATCTGTGTTGACATTTCTGTAGATAATGAAAATCCACAAGTATCCTGAATATGATGAATAACTGACCTTAGCCAAACACATTCTTGACTGGCTTCGTGAAGTGCGATGATTTCAGAATGATTCGATGATGTAGCAACCAAAGTCTGTTTTATGGAATGTCAGGATATTGCTGTGCCATTATATGTAAAAACATATCCCGTTTGTGAACGAGCTTTGTGGGGACCAGACAGATACCCAGCTTCAGCATAATCAAGTAAACCTGGAAAAATGTTAGACTTTATATAAAATAATCCTAAATCTTTCGTTCCACTAAGGTAACATAAAAGATGTTTGATTCCATTCCAATGCCTTCGAGTTGGTGCTGAGCTAAATCTGGCCAGTACATTCACAAAGAATGCAATATCTGGTTTAGTACATTGAGTCAGAAATAATAAAGCACCAATGGCATTAAGATATGGTACCTCAGTACCAAGTATCTTTTCATCATTTTCTTTTGGACGGAATGAATCCTTTTTAGGATCAAGTGTCCCGACAACCATAGGAGTACTTAATGGATGAGCATTATCCATATGAAATCTTTTTAAAATCTTTTCAATATATGCTGATTGATGGATAAGTACTCCATTTGACCTATGCTCGATCTCGAGGCTGAGACAATATTTTGTTTTTCCCAGATCTATCATTTTGAATTCCCTTTTTAAATATTCAGCAGTTTTCAGAAGCTCCCCAGAAGTTCCAATTAAATTCATATCATCAACATAAGCTGCTATGATAGCAAATCTAGATTCTAATTTTTTAATGAAAACACATGGACATATAGGATTATTAATATATCTTTCTTTTATCAAATACTCACTAAGTCGGTTGTATCACATCCATCCAGATTGTTTTAATCCATACAAGGATCTTTGTAATTTTATTGAATACAAATTACGAGATCTTTAGTTACATGATTCTGGCATTTTAAACCCTTCTGGGATTTTCATGTAAAAATTTGAATCCAGTGAACCATATAGATAAGCGGTCACTACGTCGATCAGACGCATTTTAAGTCTTTCCAAGACAGCCATGCTTATCAGAAATCGAAACGTAATTGTATCCATCACTGGTGACTACGTTTCATCGAAATCGATGCCATGTCTCTGCGAGAAACCTTGTGCTACGAGTCGTGCCTTATATCTCACAACCTCGTTTTTCTTATTACGTTTCCATACAAAAACTCATTTGTACCCAACAGGTTTGACATTTTCAAGCGTCTGGATTATAGATCCAAATATTCCAAATACTTCATGTTTGGATTATAGACGCATTTCAAGTCTTTCCAAGACAGCCATGCTTATCAGAAATCAAAACGTAATTATATCCATCAATGGTGAATACGTTTCATCAAAATCGATGCCAGGTCTCTACGAGAAACCCTGTTCTACGAGTCGTGCCTTATATCTCACGACCTCGTTTTTCTCATTACATTTCCGTACAAAAACCCATTTGTACCCAACAGGTTTGACGTTTTCAGGCGTCTAGATTATAGATCCAAATACTTCACATTTGGCTAATGAAGTCAATTACGTTTGAATTACTTCTTTCCATTTAGGCCAATCAGACCTCTGCCTACAATCATCGAGATTATGAGGTTCATAATCATCATTTATAATATCAGTTGCCACTGTATATGAGAATATATTATCAATGATTGTTTCTTCACGATTCCACAATTCTCTTGTATAATTTGTAGAAATTTCCTCATTTCTATACTCTTGTATCTCTTCAGAGATTCCTTCCCCTATAGGAGATTTTGTCACTTTAGTAACTTATGTCCCTGAAGGGACACTTAACTCTTCTGGAGTTAACTTAGAGAAAGTGGATTTATTTATTTTCCTTTTTCGAGGAACATTATCTTTTGAACCAAGCGAACTACCATGCTTCGGTGTGCAAAAGATGATTCTTTTGCTATTATTTGTTTAGAATGTTTTTCTGGAACAATCACCCGTGCTGGTACATTAACAGCAGAGATGTATGATTTTGTTACTTTAGTAGCATCTGTAAATACATCTGGTAACTGATTTGCTATTGCTTGAAGATGTACTATTTTACGTACTTCATTATCATATTGAGATGTATATGAGTCTAAATGAATTAGACTTGGAACTTTCCAGGAAAGTTCATGCTTTTCTTCAGAAGAAGTTTTTCTTTCCCTTAATGATGGGAAATTTGTTTCATCAAAATGACAATCTGCAAACTGTGCTGTGAAAAGATCATCAGTTAAAGGTTCCAGATATCTAATAATTGATGGTGAATCAAAACCAACATATATTCTCAAATGCCTTTGGGTCCCATTTTAGTTCTTTTCGTTGGTACAATTGGGACATATACCGCACACCCAAATGTACGTAAATGAGATATATCCGGTTGATGACCAAGTACAAGTTGTACTGGTGAATACTAATGATAAGCAGTGGGCCGAAACCGGATTAATGCAGCAGCATGTAAAACAGCATGCCCCCATACAAAAATTGGTAATTGCATTTGTAATAATAAAGTCCTTGTAATTATCTGGATATGTTTAATAAGTGATTCTGCTAATCCATTCTAATTATGAACATATGGAACTGGATGTTCAACATCAATCCCAGCCACTTTACAATATTCATCAAATGTCTCAGAAGTAAATTTATCAGCATTATCAAGGCGTATGGACTTAATTGAGTAATTGGGAAAATGAGCCCGAAGCCTGATAATCTGTGCAAGTAATCTTGCAAAAGCAACATTACGTGTTGATAATAAGCCTACATGTGACCATCTGACAGATGCGTCAACTAGGACCATAAAATAACGAAATGGTCCACTTGGTGGATGAATAGGTCCACATATATCCTCTTGAATTCTTTGTAAAAATGATAGGGATTTAAGACCAACTTTAGAAAAAGATGGTTTTATTGTTAATTTCCCTTGGGAACATGCAGGACATAAGTTTTCATGGGATAAAAGAATCTTCTGATTCTTTAATGGATGCCCATGAGAATTCTTAATGATTCTACGCATCATTATAGATCCTAGGTGACCAAGACGGTCATGCCAGAGTGCAAACATTTTTGGATCTGAGAACTTTTGATTTATAATTGTATAAATTTCAACACTTTTGATAATAGTATAATATAGTCCAGAAGATAAAGCACGTAGCTTTTTTATAATGAGTTTCTGGTCTGAATCATGAGAAATGATGCATAGATATTCAACATTCTCTTTATTCATAGTTTCAATGTGATATCCATTCTTTCATATATCTTTGAAACTAAGCAAATTCCTTTTGGATTTGCTTGAGTATAATGAATCATCGATACATAATTATGTATTGTTTGATAATAATATCATGGCTTTTCTAGAGCCTTCTGTTAGGTCCCCTGATAAAGTATTAACATTTTCTCTGAGCAAAGTTAAATTCATGAAGTATTTCTGACTCCACAAAATTGCATGAGTTGTTGCATTGTCGGCTAGACATATATCTCCTACTTCTAGCTTTTCAATAACCCCCAATTTATCATTTAGATTCATTTTGTATGCTTCATAAAGGAACAATAAAATGCATTTCAGACAAAGTGATTCAAAAGCTTATATTACATTGAGAAATATCTTACATAGACAAAATAACAAAATAATACTACTGAGGTAGTATTTAATTGGTAGGATATTCTCATCACCAATTGAAGCAAAAAACAAAATAATACTACTGAGGTAGTATTTAATTGGTATGGATATTCCCATCACCAATTGACACAGTTGGATTGTCCTTTGGATCATCAAAGAAGTCTGTCACATTGAGATGTGTAATATCCATAGGATATGGATCTTCAATGAAACGTGTCTCAAGTTTCTTCCCCTTTTCTTTGATTGATGCTTGATAAAGCTCAACTAGATGTTTAGGTGTGCTGCATTCATTTGACCAATGATTGTAATAGCCACACCAATAACAAACGCCCTTTTTTTGCATTTGGCTTGTTCTGAACACCTTTTCCTTTGTATTCACTTGGTCCGAAATAACTACGTCCTCTTCTGGAACTACATCTATAGCCTCGACCAGGATTACGACCCGGATTACGACCATTACAATGGCCACGATCACTATTACGACCATAACCACGTCTATGATCTGGATTATGATTATTACCACGTCCATGACCACGACCACGATTGCGACCACGACCATGGTATCCGACGGTATTAGCATTCACTTTTAGAAATGCTTTAGAACCAATCGGGCGTGTTTCGTGGTTTTTTATCAGTAGCTCATTATTCTTTTCTGCTACTAGTAAGCACACGAGATCAATTCTGAATACTTCGAGAATCTACATTCTCGATATTGCTGTTGTAATATTATATTCGAGACATGAAAAGTTGTGAATGCTTTTTCTAACATTTTCTTTTTCAGATACCTCATCACCACACAATTTCAATCTTTTGGTGATCCTGAATAAATCAGAATTATAATCACAGACTTATTTGTGGTCTTGGAACCGTAAATTCAACCATTCATACTTTGCAATTGGTAATGTACACATCTTGTTGATGATCATAGCGATCTTTTAGCTCCTGCCACATATCTTCAGGTTCTGTGACAGTAAGATATTGAACTTTCAAATCCTCATGTAGATGATGACGGATTATGACCATGGCTGTGGATCTATCCTGTTCATTAGCCTGGTTGTCATAAATAGTGTAATATAGGCCCTGAGATTTTAGGTATAATCCGGCATCAATAACCCATGACATATAGTTGTCTCCCGACACTTTGAGTGCATCGAACTTCAAATTTGAAAGTTTGGACATGCTTACATCTTTTTTTTTTTTTGTAAATTAAATTATGAATTTAATTTAGTGTGAAGATAAGTAAAGAGTATATTGAACAATTCTAGAACGGTATATATGTTCTGTAAATTAACAGTTCCAGGACGGTATATATGTCCTGTAATTTAATAGTTCTAGGAGGCTGAGCTCACCTATTATGTGCATAAAAATAAATCCAGAACTATATATAGATGATTCGTTGACGGCATATGCCATCTTGTATATGAAACAATAAATAGATCCAGAGTATTGAGATTTGAGGAGAATAAATTCAAGACTATATATATATATGTTCCGTTGACGGCATATCCATCTTATACGAAATATATACAGATCCAGAATATTGAGATTTAGAGAGAGATTCAAAATATTGGGATTTTCGAGAAAATAAATTCAAAATTATATATATATATATATATATGATCCGTTGACGGCACAACCATCTTATACGAAATATATACAGATCCAGAGATTCAAAATATTGGGATTTTAGAGAAAATAAATTCATAACTATATATATATGATCCGTTGACGGCACATCCATCTTGTACGAAATATATACAGATTCAAAATATTGGAATTTTAGAGAAAGTAAATTCAGAACAATATATATATGATCTGTTGATGGCACAACCATCTTATACGAAATATGTACAGATTCAGAATATTGGGATGTAATTAAATCACCCATTAGAGATCCTTTTTATTTACATATATTTGTGCTGATAACGTGTTATAAATTAATTAAAGAAATAGATAGATGAAGAAGAACAATTGAAGAACATATATGAGACAAATATTAAAGAGAGAGAGAGAGCATTTACTTTTCATTGATCTTGATAAATTTCTAACTCTTTTACAAGTAATATGATGATCATATATATATAAGCATGAGAAAGAGAGGAGGGCAAGTGGGTGTGATCAGGTGAGCTAGGAGAGAGAGGCGGTAGATAGGACATATGAGAAGATCTTTGTTTGTGATATTTGTGGGATATTTAGTAGTGATATTTATGGGATATTTGTGGGATATTTAAGGGTATAACACATGTGGTAAAGAGCCACGTTATTATAACAAATACTACTTTTTTGACACTTCAAAAGTAATTTTTACTTGTGTTTTTTTTAAAGGAATTTTTGCAAAAATGTCACATCTTAGAGCTTTTATAGCAAACTTACCCCATATAATAAAAAAATTACAACAATACCTTAAATTTTCAAAAATACCCTAATTTAAGTGGTAACTACCATATTTGAATTTATTCTTCGGGTCATGGGTGACCCAATATCGGGTCACCCCTGACTTGAAGAACAAATTCAAAGCTTCAGAATGCCCCTTACCCGAAGCTATACACTTGTTTTTCGGGTCATGGGTGACCCGATATTAGGTCACCCCTGACCCGAAGAACAAATTCCAAGCTTTTAGGTAATTTTTTTTTCTTGAACAAGCAAACGCAACAACTATGATTTCTATCCATTATCGGCAAATTCACTATATACATACTATCTATTAAAATTCTTGCCATGTGATGGGGGAGAGATTATCAAAGAAATTGTTAAAGATTTTAGATTTTAAAAATATTCTTGTAATTAATACATGTTATTTTATTTCCATTTATTTTATATGTAACTAGGTTATTACTTAATTTATGATTTGATTTTATTAAATCAAATCCAATTTCTTTTTGAGATAGGTTTTTAATGTTTTAGGATTCTTTTTATTTTTAGGAGATTTTATATATATATTTTTTATTTTGGAAATTTCCCGTTTATAGATTTTCTTGTTAGTGGAGTTTTGCAATTCTATTTAAATAGATTGTATTAGGGTTTGAAGGAGAGCTTTTGATTAATAAATTGTTTAGAGTTTTCTCTAATTTTCTCCCAAATTCGGTACCATGCGTGGATCAACGATCTTGAAGCCTGATATTCTGGCATCTATGCGTAGATCAACAGAATATTGGTAGGTTGCTTTTCGAATTGTTATTACGAGTTTTTCTCGTAGACGCTTCCGCTACATTAGTTTGGTATCAGAGCCTGGTTCACTCGGGACGACATTGACATGGTGCCGAAGAGAAGTCCACCAAACCGGATCCATGTAGATGTGGCCTATGAATGTAGCTGCATAACATAGTTGGAGCAACAGGTTGTGCACTTAGCGAAGCAGATTGCTATGTTATTGGCCAACAAAAACCCGTTCCAGGGTCTAAACCCTAATTCAGGTGGTTACAGTGAGTCTGAAGAAAGAGACGAGGAGGAATTAGATTCTTCATTGTTCTACGATGATACATATGTATCAGAGGAAGCTTTTGTTGATTTTGATCTACCACTGATTTTTGATGAAGAGATATTTGAGAAAGAGTCCGTGAGTAATTTGGGTTTTATAGATTATTTTTGTGAACCACACGTTTCTCACCATAATGATTTATCAATTTATCTTTTGTTGTAAAAAATGATGATTAATGAATTTGTTTCATTCTATTGGAGCAATTGGATGGATATCATGACAAGAATCGAAGGATTTAAGGTTCGTTGTATACAATCTCGGTTGTTAGCACTAAACAATTTTATGCAGGTTTGTGAGATGAAGGCAGTCAAAATTTGAGGACGAATTTTCTCCAACCTGAAGAGAATGATCCAGGAGAGATTATCAAAGATATTGTTGAAGTTTTTAGATTTTAAAAATATTCTTGTAATTAATACATGTTATTTTATTTCCATTTATTTTATATGTAATTAGGTTATTAATTATTTTTTTATTTGATTTTATTAAATCAAATCCAATTTTCTTTTTAGATAGGTTTTTAATGTTTTAGGATTCTTTTTATTTTTGGTAGATTTGATATCTTTTTGGGAGATTTGATATCTTTTTTTATTTTGAAAATTTCCTGTTTATGGATTTCCTTGTTAGTGAAGTTTTGCAATTCTATTTAAGTAGATTGTATTAGGGTTTGAAGGACAGCTTTTAATTAATAAATTGTTTAGAGTTTTCTCTAATTATCTCCCAATTTCGATACCTTGCGTGGGTCAACGATCTTGAAGCTTGATATTCTTGCATATGTGCGCGGATCAATAGAATATTGGTAGGCTGCTTTTCAAATTATTCTTGTGAGTTTTTCTTGTAGACGCTTCCGCTACATTACCATGCTAAGATAGGTCAACCAAACCTTTTAAAAAACTAATTCTATCAATAAATAAAATATTGAGAAAGAGAACTTGCAGTGAGTTGGTGGTTGGGGGCCATGGTATTTCCATTATTAGTTTCTGTAGTGAGTTGATGAGATGTTTATTATTTTTCTTGTTATGTACTAGAGTACTGATTCATCAATCTCTAGTGCTTGTGTTCTTATATGCTTGCATCGTTGTTGATTTCTTGTTTATTTGTCGGCGGTTTTGAGTTGAGGTCATGATTTGCTACATAAATTTTGTATTGATTTGCAACATAAGATAATTAGATAAAAAGTTACTAAACAAATCACCAGAGTTACACAAGGCCTCTTGCCTTGGTGGTTGGACTCTCAGTGTGAGTTTCCACCAGCAAGGTTCAACACCTTGTGTGTATGTATATATATTCATTTGTCCCACCTTGCCACCTTGGTCTTTAATCTCCAAGTGTGGGTTACCCTCTCCCGGCTTTGGGAGTATCCCTCTCTCTAGTTGTGAGAGTTGTAATTCATTTGTATCCTCTCCCCGATAGTGGAAGTAGTGTTCCGGGGTAAAAAAAAAATAAAAAAAATAAAAAAAATCACAAGAGCTGATCTTGTACCCACTTAGCAAAAGAGCATAGAAGTGTGCAACTAATCAAAAATGATTCACTGAGCATTATATTTCATCAAGCAACACACACTAGTTCTCTTTATGACATCTATGTACACAATTAATGAAACCTATATATATATATATACATTTTCTGGCAGCAACATTGCTGCCTTTTTTTTTTCTTTTTTTTTTTTTCTTTTTTAATTCAAAATGAATTAGATATTATTTATTATTTTTTGAAAATGAATTAAACAATAACTGAATTTATAAAAAAAATTGGTAGAATATCATTTGTATTTTCAACAAATCCATGCCATTTTCTGTACCTGCAAACAAGACACTCCCAATATCCACAACACTTTTGAACTCCCACCATTTCATTTCACACACAATTACTACCACAATGAATACAGATAGAATTCTCATTAATTAAACTAACAATCTGTTAATTACAATCATTTTCAACTAAGTTACCTTCAACTATATTATTACATGGCACTTGTTTAAAATCCAAATGACCATATGGATCAGTTGGAAGAGATCAAACAACATACGCATGACATATTAATAACTACCTTGAAAACTATGCAAGCACTTTTTCGTGAGAAAATTATTATTCGAATCAAGATGGGAATGTATATTATTTATTTGAACAAGTATGAAATTCATTTTGGTTTTAAATTTCAGACATGCAATGTATTATTATGTATGAATTAAATGATAGAATCTTGGAAGTATGAAACCATATATATTTTTTAATGATAATTTTTTTTATTAAATATTTAATCTCTTTATATTGTATATAAATATATAATATTGTGTTGAGGACCTTGATTAGGATCCAATGACAAGCCCTAACTTGTACCCAAAGTTAGATAGATTTGAATCAAACCACTTACAGAATTGAGTGATCGATTCTCTAGAATCAGATAACGGAATTTACCTAACCCTAGCCCAAGCTATTCTAAGCAATTAATTGAGAAAAGCTGAATTCAAAAGAAACAAGATGAACCCTAACTGGGTCAATTTTATTGATTAAACATTCAAAAGATAACAACCCTAAAAATATAGTTCTATTTATACTAGAATTAATCTTCTATCCTGACTATGATAGAATTAGTCTAAAATAAGAAAATAGTCTAAATCATAAATAAAACAATATAACTAAAATAAAAATAAAAGAAATAGTCTAAAGTCCTTTTCCAAAACAGTATCAATTTCCTTATAATTCAGGAACCCAAATTGTGCATTTCGTCACTAAACTGCTACCATCAATCTATGGTTTGGACCGTCGTTCCTAACCGCCGTTCCATAATTCTTTTAGATTTTTTAACGGTTTCAACATTCTCCCGCTCTTCAAGAATGCCCTTGTCCTTAAAGGAAAAATCTAGAAAACGTTCTACCATCTCGTCATAGTCTTCCCAAGTAGCATCTTCTATAGGGACCCCTTGCCATTGAACCAGAACCTGCCACACCTTTGTCATACCACGTCTTTTCTTCCAATTGCGATATCAGAGAGCTATTATAGGCCGTATCAGCAAGTTACCCTCTGTATCAAACGCTGGTAAATCACTTGAATGAGACTCGGGTTTCCCACTCTCTTTTTCAACACGGTAACATGGAACATTGGATGCAATCTAGAAGTAGACGGCAACTCTAACTTATAAGCCACCTCACCTATCCTCTCTAACACCTTAAAAGGCCCATAATATCGTTACGACAATTTCACATTGAACTTTTTCTTTGGAGATTTCTGCCGGTACGGTTGAAGTTTGAGATACACGAAATCTCCGAGTTCAAAAGACACGTCTCTTTCGCCTTGGTCATAATACTTCTTCATTCTCCCCTGAGCCTTCTCAAACTTCTTCTTCACCTTAGCTACAACCTCGTCTCTAGCTATCAACTCTCTCTTGACTTTTTCGTTTCGAGCTGTTCCTTTCTCATAAGTTCTTAGCATCGGTGACGGTCGCCCATACATTACTTCAAATGGACTCATGTTAATTGAAGCATGATGTGACGTGTTGTACCAGTACTCAGCCCATGAAATGTACTCTTTCCATCTCTTTTGCTCTTCGTGACAGTAGGACCTTAGGTACTGCTCAAGAGTCCGATTTACCACCTCTGTCTGTCCGTCAGTCTGCGGATGATAGGAGGAACTTGCCTTCAACTTGCTACCCTGCAACGTAAATAATTCCTGCTAAAAAGAACTAATAAATAATTTCCCTCGATCAGTCACGATACTCCTCGGAATCCCATACAATTTCACCACATTATCTATAAACGCCTTAGCCACACTACTAGCGGTGAAAGAATGTCTGAGCGGAATAAAATTGGCACCCTTGCTCAACCTATCCACCATGACCAGAATTGACTCGTAACCACCACTACTAGGCAGCCCATCTACAAAGTCCATGGTCAAGTCTTCCCAAATTTATTCCGGTATCGATAATGGTTGCAACAACCTCATAGGGTGCCTCTGGTCATACTTCACCTTCTGACAGATATCACACTCGGCCACTAATTTCTTCACTTCATTTTTAAGGCTCTCCCAATAGAAAAAGTGTTTGATCCTTACATAAGTGCGCAACCACCTCGAATGACCTCTTTCTTTGCTATTTTGGAAATGAGCTAAAATCTCCTCTCTCAACCCTGGTACCCCCAGTACATATACATAGTTTTTGTAGTACAATAGCCCATTTTTATAGCTAAATCTCTCTACACCACCCTCGTGGTCCTCCAACTTCTTGCGAATCTCCACTATTCGAGCATCAAATTGCATGGCCTCCTTAATTCGATCCCAAACACGTCATTCGGCCCCACTAAGTGCTAACAACCCTGCCTTATCGTCCGCATACACAGACCACAATATTGAACTGCCCTCTTTTCTGGATAAAGCATCAGCTACTTTGTTTTCCCTACCAGGTTGGTAGATAATATCGTACTCAAACCCAAGAAGCTTAACTAAAAACTTCTGCTGCTCCGGGGTCACAATTTTCTGCTCTAACAAGTGCCTCAAAGCTTGTTGATCGGTGATAATGGTGAATTTCCTGCCCAATAAATAAGGTCTTCACACCTTTACCGCGTGCACCACTGCTAACTTCTCCCTAGCATAAGTACTCCAAGCCTTCTTCATTGGCCCTAAAGCCTTAGAAACAAACGCCAGATGCCTCTTCTCTTGTACTAAGACTGCCCCAATCCCTTTTCCACTCGCATTGGTATAGACCTCGAATGGCTTTTCAAATCGGGCAAAGCTAACACAGGGGTTTGTGTCATGGACGTCTTCAAATCTTCGAAAGCTTTCTTTGCTTCTTCTGTCCACTCAAAACTGTCTTTCTTCAACATAGTTGTCAAGGGTTTTGCAATTAGCCCAAAATTCTTCACAAACCTCTAGTAGTAACCTGTTAACCCCAGAAACCCTTTCAGAGTCGACACATCTTTTGGCAATGACCAGTCCACTATAGGTTCAATCTTTCTTGGGTCAACCTTCACTCCCGCACCTGAAATTATATGCCCAAGATACTGCAATTCCTCTTGCACAAAATCACATATTGACATTTTAATAAAAAAAATTATGTTGCTCTAGTATCCCCAATACCAACTCCAATTGCTCTAAATGCTCATCCATTGATTTTGAATAAATCAATATATCATCAAAGAACACTAGCACAAACTTCCTTAGGTAAGGTCTAAAAATAGAATTCATGGCTGTCTGGAATGTAGAAGGTGCGTTGCACAGCCCAAATGGCATCGCCCGATACTTATATAACCCTGAATGAGTCCGAAAGACTATTTTGTGCACATCATCCTCCTTCATCAGAATTTGGTGGAACCCGGCTCGTAAATCTAGCTTGGTGAACACACACGCCCCATGTAATTCATCTAACATCTCATCAACCGTCGGGGTTGAAAATCGATCTTTCATAGTTGCCTCATTTAAAGCCCGATAGTCGGTACAAAACCTCCAAGTCCCATATTTTTTCCTTACCAATAACACCGGGGATGAAAATGAACTTTGACTCTGCCTGATCATTCCATTCTTCAACATCTCCTCTACTTGTCTCTCAATCTCATCTTTCTGGAAATGGGCATACCTATATGGAGGCACATTGACCGGTTTTGCTTTATCTTTCAAAGTAATGCGGTGATCACAATGACGGGGGGATGGTAAGCTAGTTGGCACCTCTAGAACTTGTCGATGATTTGCCACTACCTTACGTACCTTCTCGAGCAGTCGCTGTAATTCGTCTTGCAGCTTATTTGTATTCTTTTTCTTGTTTTTCCCCTTCTGTCGATCTCTGTCATTTACCACTGCAAAGCATTGGGCACCCCCTTTACAAAGCCTATCTATCATCTAAACTTCACATTGTTTAATTTCTTTAAGAGGCAAAGCAGCCCATGTTTTTTTTCTTCCACCCAATTTGAATTTTATTGTCATGGCATCAAAATCTATAACCACCTTACCGATACTCTTCAACCAAGCGTTACCTAACACAACATTTACTCCCACTAACGATAACACATACAAATCAACAACAATCTTGACTCTTTCCATGTTCATCTTCACCTCGTGAACCACTTCCTCACACTTAAGTTTTTCCCCATTAGCCACTTTCACATCAAACGGTTCTATGGCAACCCCTCACAGTCCAATCTTCCTTACGATATTCGCGTTGATGAAATTGTGAGAGGAACCAGAATCTACCAGCATCGAAACCTCGAACTTACCAACCCATGCCATAAGCCTCATAGTGGATGGTTTCGAAACCCCAGACATGACATTTGAAGACAACTCAGCTTCACAATTATTTTTTTCCAATTCAGCCACCATCAACTCTCCCTCATCACTAGTGGCTTTCTCATTACTGATAACATCATTATTTGAATCACTTGAGTTAATGATCATAAATACCTTCCCAGTTCGGCACCGATGGTCTTTGTTCCATTTCTTCCTGCATTTGAAGCACAAACCCTTTTTGATTCTCTCTTAAACCTCTTTTTGTGTCAGTTTTTTTACGTCTTTGCTTTCCTTCTTGGAACTCTCCTCAATAGCTCCTTTTCCCTTCCAAGAATCTTTGTTTGACTCTGATTTAAAATTTTTACTCCCACAACTCTCCTTAAACTGCTTCTTGTCACTGTAGTAACTATCCTCTAAAATCTCTGCAATCCTCATTGCTTCGGTCAATCTTTAAGGTTGTTTCAGTTTCATCTCTCTCGCTAACCACGACTTCAACCCTTCAATAAATGTCCCTAATAACGACTCCTCTGACCATCCCTTGACCAGAATCTGTAATCGGTGAAACTCCTCAATATATATTGAAACCCTTCCTTCCTGTTTGAGCTTGGCCAACTGCCCATGATGATTGACAACCGGTAATGGTCCCTATTGAGTCAAAAATTCCCGCTCGAAAGCCGTCCACCCACCCCATTTGTCTACCATCTTGCTCATATTGAGCTTTGATCCATCTCCACCAGCTATTAGCCTTTCCATAAAGGTAGATGTATATAGTAGAAACCCGATTGGCCCTTGCCACTTCGTATACCTGAAAGTAGTGCTCCACCTTGTCCAACCACTCATATGGATCTCCACTATTGAAATACGGAAAATCGACCTTCGGTTTTCTAGGGCCCCGACTATGGTGCCTTTCTCTTCGCCTATCACTTTCATATTCTACAGCATCTCTCCACGGTGCCTTTCGCTGCCTATAAATTGGCCTTCAGCCTCGAAGTCTCCTATCCAATCTCGCATCTTCCTCAGTTCCATCGTCCATCTCTTCTTCAGAAGCCTCGTCATGCAACCAGCGCTCCACCATTAATGGTCCACGTTCCACACGTCCTCCTCGCTTAAACCTTTCATGATTTTCGGTCGGTTTGGGCTCGTCTACCTCACCTGACGAGAATTCTGCCTCACGCCATGAATTACGTGATCTCCGCCCATCCCCTTGAGTCGGTCTGCATATCGTTTCCTTTCCCTTGTTTTCAGCCAACTGTTGTTCAAGTCTCTCGATTGCATCATTGTTTGACCTAATCAGATGTGTTATGGATGTCGTCAATTCTGATAGGGACTTGAAAATCTGATCTTGATTCTCCTCCAAGGCTTCAAACCGCTGCTTGTTAGTTTTCGATCCACTTCCTTGAATAATAGAATCCTCCCTAGATCCCATGGGCCTTTTTTTCTTGTAGGCCACCGAAATCTCTCAATGAAAGCACCAAATTGTTGAGGACCTTGATCAAGATCCAACAACAGGCCCTAACTTGTACCTAAAGTTAGATAGATTTGAATCAAACCACTTACAGAATTGAGCGATCGATTCTTTAGAATCAGATAACGGAATTTACCTAACCCTAGCTTAAGCTATTCTAAGCAATTAACTGAGAAAAACTGAATTCAAAAGAAACAAGATGAACCATAACTGGGTCAATTTTATTGATTAAACATTCAAAAGATAACAACCCTAAAAAATATAGTTCTATTTATACTAAAATTAATCTTCTATCCTAACTATGACAGAATTAGTCTAAAATAGGAAAATAGTCTAAATCATAAATAAAACAATATAACTAAAATAAAAATAAAAGAAATAGTCTAAAGTTTTTTTCCAAAACTGTATCAATTTCCTTATAATTCAGGAACCCAAATTGTGCCTCTTGTCACTAAACTGCTACCATCAATCTGCAGTCTGGACCGCCGTTCCTGACCGTCGTTCCTGACCGCCGTTCCATAATTCTTTTAGATTTTCTAACGGTCTCAACATATTGTAAAAGTGAAATAAAATATTTTTCTATTAAATATTCAATTTAAAAAATTATATATAAACTCTATCAATGTTACAATTTATAATAAGCTCATAACTATGCTAATTTATCGTTGAAATATGATTCATTTGATATATAATTATTTATTTAAACTTATCTTAAAATTTCAAAAAAATTTCTAACTTTAGATGAAAATATCCATCGTTTTTTTTTTTTATTTTAATTTTTGATAGAATATCTACCGATATCGATATTATACCTGAAATATCTATAAATTTAAAAGTGTTATAAATATTATGCAATTACATATGAATAAATATCCATCAATCCAAGGAAGAAACTTCCATCCTTTTGTATTCCCACTAGCTCTACCATAATAATCAATTTTATTATTCATTATAATGTAATTTATTTTTACTTAATGTAATGTGGGATTGTGAGACTATATAAAGGGTCTCTCACCATTGTATTAGATACACCTTTGATGAGAACAATTGATGAATAAAAGACTTCTCTCTTTTATCTATTCTTTCTCTCTTCTTATATACTTTAAGTTTATGTCTTATATTATTGTTTATTCTTATTCATTTTATAACACGTTATCAGCACGAGTCTCTAACCACGTTGTTTTGATTTCCATATTTGAAAGCTTTCTACTCAAAGACAAAAATCATCTAATCCAAGTTTGATATGTGATTACAGAGAGAACATTCTTGTTGGGATCAAGCTCTCCAACAAACTGTAAAGTACTATTTCTAGTTTAATATTTTTATTCTAAATAGTTGTTTTTATTCTTCTCCCATTTTATTTTTGTTTACAATATTATTTGGGTTGCCAATAAATAAAAATATAATTAATTAAATGTATTGCAACCTGAAGATTGCAATAATAAAGAGAATAAATTGCAACCAAAGATCGCCAAATCAAAGAGCCAGAAGCTCGATTTGATATTTGAAAATTGTGAAATCAAAGAGCCTGAAACTTGATTTGATATTTGAAAATCATGAAATCAAAGAGCTTGAAGCTTGATTTGATATTTGAAAATTGTAAAATCAAAGAGCCTGAAGCTTGATCTGATGTCTAGAGATTGTAAAATCAAAAAGCCTGAAACTTAACATAATCTTATTGGAAATTATAAATTGCAATAAAATTAAAATACAAAATAATGAATTTCCATCGAATCAGAATCTAAAGTTCTAAATTCCAATTGATGTGATGATTATTTTTGGAATTTGAAGTTCTAAAATTCATTATTCTCAATTATAAACTTAAAGTTTATATATGCACGTGAAGTTATAATGAAATTTTAAACTTCTATTAAAATGAATTTTATTATAAACCTGAAGTTCTCAAAATAATAAATTATGAACTTAGTGTTATGATATAATCATAACCAAATATCCAATCATTAATGGATATTTTGCAATCATTTTTGTGATTTATTTAGGAGGACGTGGACTTAAAATAAAGTCCAAAAATTGCAAAAGGATAAATATATTTTATCTAATTTTGAAAGGTAAATATATATTATCTCATTTTGAGCACGATCTAAGTATTTCAATTATGTGATTGGATTTTATCAATAAAGATAGAACCAGAAGTTCTAAATTCGAATACAATTGAGAACTTGAAGTTCTTAATTTTAAAGTTTCGAATTGAACTTGAAATTCCATACTTTTGAACATGGATTAATGAATCAAAAGGTAATTTAATTTTACATTGTTAAATAGACATTTAACAATTAACATATTGAAAAATGAAATACAAAGGCCTGAAACTCTAAATATTAATACAAATTCAAAACCTGAAGTTTTGTTTATCGATCTTTTTATAACCTAATGTTCTCAATTCTAAGTTAATCAGCCTTGAAGGTATAATGATATCAAATTTAATTAGAATTGAAATGCCTGAAATTCATCTAATTGTGGTCCTTATCATTTGTAAAAATTAAATTGTAATTTCCATTCAAAACCTGAAGTTTTGAATTTTTCTAAATTTCAATTACAAACCTATAGTTTATTAACAAATCATAAGTTCCAAGAGTTGGTATGATTTTATTAAGAAGTTGACATCTTTAAATAAGATGCTTCAAAATGTGAATGAAATATTCATTATTTTCGCTTATTCGGCTCCTGACAAAGGTACGTAGATGTGAAATCTTATATTTTCATATATTATAATTTTCATATTTCACACATCTATTAATCACAAATTGCTTATGTTATTTATTCATTGACATTTGAATTTATTCGTTTTGAGATATATAGTTTTATAGTCGCTTGAGTGATTTTTAAAATTAGTGGTTTTATTATGTAGTAGATTTGTTTTCACATGGTCTTATTAATATAATATTATATTTTTGGTGCTTAAGTTGTCTAAAATTAAGTTTTTGTATTGTTTTGAATTATATTAAAATATTACATTAAATTTGTAATTGCAACATTCATGAAAACAATATCATGTTTTGCTAATTCATAATCTTTGTTGTAATATCGATCTAATAATTGATATGATTTATCTGTGAATTATATTTGTCTTTAATTGCTTTTTTTTTTTTTTTTATAACAGATATATCTTATAATAAAATGAGTATTATTTATTTTGTAATTCCTTCACGTAGTAAGGTATGAAAGGTAATAGTCAAATACGATCTTTTAAAATTCCTATTATCATATGTACATTTTAATTTATTTACATTATACATACGAGCAATATTACTTATTTGATTTATTTGTTGAATAAAATATTCCTTATTCATAACTGTTATGATATATATCCAGTATTTTTATAAAGATTAAACATATTTTATTGTTTAACTGGTCATATCAAATTACATTAATTTGTTATTTAGTAATCATTCTTTTTAATGATGAATTGAAATATAAATATTTCATGGAAAGATTTAATAGTCATTTTGATTCGATAAGATGAATGATTTGACTACCGAATAAAAAGACATGATTAAAATACCTTACACTTTGTGATTCAAATATTTGTTCCTGAAGTAACAATATATATCATGATAATTACATACCTCTAATTTGCTCTTGAATGGGCAATATTGAGATTATAAATTTGAGAATATTTGAATTGATATCATTTCAACTATAAAACATCACCCAATTGGATTAATATCATTTCCTGAAGTGAATGATGTTTCTTTATCATGGTTGTGATGCGAATGTAGATAGTTAAAATAATTATTGAAGTTAAGATGATCACTAATACACGTACCTTTCAAGAATTATAAAAACTTTTTGATTGTTAAATATGTTAAATATAAGGATAAAGATTATGTACATGCGGTACATCTTAATATTTTGTTAATCTTTACCAAGTATAATGGACACTCTTGAAGAGCTAATAAAATTACATGAAAATAAAATTTTGTATTTGTTAGATCCGGTAGATCTATAACAAAAGAAATTATTTTGAGTCCATTAAAATTATTTTATTATTTTTGTCTCATGCCAGAAGCATGAGTTCTTTTATTGTTTATTCTGTCATAAGATCATATACTTAATACGAGAAATATTATGAACTAGAAGTTCAATTAAAAAAAAAAAAACGATCGTGATATTGAAATTTTTTTTATGGATATCGATTTCATAAATAAAAATTATTTTTGATACTAAATGTTCCTGAAGAACATAAGATGATATAAGTAAGTACTTACAAGAAAATATGATAGAATAAATGAGGTTATGTAGAAAATTACGATGATGCAAAAGATTTTCTCGAAGAATAAAAATTTAATTTTCTCGTCGTTAGGAGGAGAATTATGATAAATTGATAAACGACGTGAAATTACGTGGCTTACATCATCTTGTGATTTGCATAGTATGCAAATAATTTTTCAGATGATTCGAAGAAAATAATAAAATTACATTCTGCCAATATACAAACCCGGGTGGTTGTTCCTGTAGAACAATTTATGAAATGGCAGCAAAAATCATCTGCTAATGAAAGACAATTTCGTTAAAATGATAAGGTTTCCTAGAAGTGGAATTTGAAATATCATAATAATACTTGAGTGAAAAATGAATCATCATTATCAAAGACTCTCGAAGAGTTAGTCTCACAAGTGAAAAACAAGATCCTGAAGATACATATAGAAATGTTAATCCCCCCTATAAGACTATTGAAATAAAAAATAGATAGATCTCAATTGTCCCAATAGAGACACATGTACCAAAAATAAAGAAATTATATTTCTCCGAAAGGAATATTTGTATAAAAAGGCATGTGTACTAAACATTAAAGAGATTTCAATAACCCCTGAAGAGGCACATAGATTACGAAATGTAAATCAATTATATTGATAATATAGAAATTGAGATCATATATTGCTTTGTATATTATGAAAAATATGACGATGATCTTAAACTATTAATTGTATATATGTCGACATAGTGGTGAAAAATAAAAGGCAGAGTTTTATACTTATTTTGAATTTGAAAATTTTGGACTTATAGTCCAAATGTTTGATGAGATCAAACTTGTAAAATATAATTATTTTTCGTACAAATTAAAATAAAAGGTTTACTGCAGAAACCTAGTTTGACAATAAATAAAAATCTTAGAAGGATTTAAATTTCTGAAGCAAGTAGTTCAATACTACATTTTGTATATATTGAATTTAATAAAACAAAATACATGTAGTGCATACGCCTTTATGAATATTATGTTGAAAAAATCAACAAATTTGATTCCTAATAAGTATATATTGATCTTTTGAGACTTATTAATACTCCTAATGAGTTTACAAATTATACTTTTATAAGGAATAATTTCTAAGTTGAAAAATCTTAGAAAATAATTTCGGTTAATGGCCGAGTTGAGTGTTTTTCAATTAGTATAATAATACATGAATCAATATATATATATAAAGGTCCTGGAGTACTTTTTCATAGATAAAACACATCGAATGGGTTCCTCGATGTTATTTCATAACTTAAAGTGGTGTATGATCTCTTCTTGTTATTGAAGAACTTTAGATCTTGAAGTACCAAATATAAGTTCAACTTGTGTTTTAATAATAAAACAACATACATGATGTCGTATATAACAAGTTGAACCAATTCAAAAAGCGATTTTATTAAAGTTCTTTACATATGATCTCCAAAAAGGTGGTGATAAAAAATATGCTCAAGTTTCAATCCTGCAGATTTATTTATAAATACACTATCAATTTCAATAAGCAAAATCTTGGTACATGGTATTGGGATGCAATATCTTTGCAAAATATTGAAGCATCCACGTCAGCATGAGGAGGAGTGTATTTATCACTTTATCAGAGGGAGTTACTGATAATATTACATACCGTACTCTTTTTTCCTTCACTAGGTTTTTATCCCATAGGGTTTTTCTAGTAAAATTTTAATGAGGCAGTTTTGTACCCCCATAACTATTAAAAGCTAATAAGAGATGTAGATGAATAATGTACTCTTTTTCCTCTGCTAGTTTTTTTCCCACTGGGTTTTTACTAGCATGGGTTTTAACGAGGCATATTCAATGCATGATTGATGGACATTAATTCAAGGGGTAGTGTTATAAATATTATGCAATTACATATGAATAAATATCCATCAATCCAAGGAAGAAACTTTTATCCTTTTGTATTCCCACTAGCTCTACCATAATGATCAATTTTATTATTCATTATAATGTAATTTATTTTTACTTAATGTAATGTGGGATTGTGAGACTATATAAAGGGTCTCTCACCATTGTATTGGATACACCTTTGATGAGAACAATTGATGAATAAAAGACTTCTCTCTTTTATCTATTCTTTCTCTCTTTTTATATACTTTAAATTTATGTCTTATATTATTGTTTATTCTTATTCATTTTATAACAAAAAGCCTGATATCGATATTTTTTTTTTTTAATCTTGAAATTAGGTAGGACCATATTGTGAAGAGTGAAGACCTTGTTTAAAAATCTCCCAAGTTGTCTCTTCCAAATTGCGCATCACCCTCCAAATTAAAAGAGGCTAAATACACTTTCTCATCTTCTGTAGTGCGATAGAATTCAAAGACTTGTTCTACTCAGCAGATCCAAGTGGTGGGATCTTTTGTTCCGTCGTCACCATCCTCGGAAGATAAGAATGAGTTGAGATATATCTCGAGTGGATCCTCCATTTTTGCTTGCTTGGCTCCCACTAGTTCGAGTACGTGAACCGGAAATTTGATCGAAACGTGCATTCATGGCAGCTGCAAACGTTTCATGTATCTTCTTTCGCAGTGTGTCATGCGCCTTCTCCAAAGAAACTAACCTTTGATACATCAAACCTTTGTTCATCCATGTTTGGCTCTGATGCCAATCTATTACGAGCAACAGTAACTGATGGTCGGATGTTAGGTCTTGTTTAATAGAATAATTCTTGAGCTACCTACTACGAATAGATACGAACAAGTTTAAAACCGGTTTATTTTGAAGAAAACCGGGCCTCCAAAGTTAGAATAACTTTGCAAATAATCTGATTGACTAAATTCCGATAAAATTCAATTACTGCAAGTCATGCTTTATATAACTGTGTTGACAAACATGAAACAACTAAAACTTTAAAAGACATCTAATTAGATTAGGTAACTGCAATCTATTCTTATTAAACAATTATTAAGAAATATTCCTTAAAAAAAATAAAAAATAAAAACTAAATATTATCTTTTATTCTTGACCTGTACAAAACATTTAGCTCCAAAAAAAAAAAAGATGATGTTCATCAACACATGTACAAAGTTAGCATTAGACCGGACAAATTAACATACAACTTATTAATTGAACTAAAAATTTATATAATTTAACGGCAGAGGTGGATGCACAAGAGGGCTGTCCTGGGCTGTAGCCTGGGCGGCCCTCTAGAAAAGAAAAAAAAAAGAAAAAAGAGATGCTTAAAGGGATAATTTGGGATAATTGCATAAAGTGCCTTTAAGTTCTTATAATATTATAAACATATGATATTTTTGTCTAAATTTATTGTTTAAAATAATTTTAAAAATACAAATAATATTATAGCTTCTAACATTATAGAATTAAGCCCTTTTTTGACTTTAAATAATTATTTTCTTTAATTAAATGTTTAAATAATCGTTTATATATAAATTTTATAATGTATTTCATATCTTTGGATGATCCATTATTGAATCAGTGTCATCTTATTATTAAGAAAAAAAGAATTACTTTCATCAAAAATTATATTAAAAGTTTTTTATTTTTAATCAATGTCTCACATGTATTGCACTGACTTTATTATATATCAATATGCATTGAGGAAGAAAATCACAAGAGTTTTTTTCACACCGAATTTAATAAATTTATTATAATAATTTGTAAGCCATTAATTAATCATTATAATATATGGACCAAACAAAAATAGATAAATCCAACTATTGATATGTAAAGAGCTGACTTATAATGTTAGTGTATACCGAGGAAAAAAACTATATATATATATAATTTAGCCCGGATGGTAAATATTTCCTGGGTTCACCCCTTATTTAACGCAAAATTTATAAACTTTTAAGTTCAATTTGTTTCGAACGCACATGTGACTCCTTTATGATTTTGAGCAGGTCAATTTCAGAAGTATTGCACAAATAGAAGAGAGTTTTTTTTTTTTTCTTTCTTTTTTTTTTTTTTTTTTTTGAACTCTCAACTTGTATCCAGTAGGCCGGCCGAAACGGTATTATAGAAATCCCGAACTTGGTCCAGACCTTTTATTCAAAAATCTGAATTTGGACTGGACTTTAATAATAATAAAAAATTGAATAATAACATATTTAATATTTATTAAAAAAATAGAAAATGTAAAACACAAATTAATATAAATGAAGATGGGTAATATTTAGGTATTGAATACCCAAACAATACCCGGAGTCCCGGACTACAACTTATGCATATGATTAATAAGCTTTGAGGTTGTAACTTAACATGCAGCAGTCAATAGAGGCGTAGCTCAATTGATAGATGAATGAGTTTAAGATTTGGGTAAATGACTTTCAAGTCAACGGTTCAAATCTTACCAATGACGGTTTTCAAAAAAATACTTAGTCCTAGAGTAATAGATATTGCAAAAAAAAGAAAAAAAAAAAAAAAAAAACTTAATCTGTAGGGACAAATATTCATAAAGCATTAATAAAAAACAAAAACAAAAGATATATCGATTAAACAAAATTTTATTAGCAATTGAAAGGTTAAAAGATAATTATTATAATAGAATTAAAAACTAATAGAACCACTTCCAAGCTAAAACTGCACTTGAACTGTCTGAACACACCTCACAACAATGAAATAGAATTAAAGCAATGCCACGCTGCCTAAAAAATTTACCCCGATATGGTCTGTGTGTTATCATAATCACCTTAATCACCACATAATCTAATAATTAATCGAATGTTGACAATTCACATAACATTACTTTTACAATTTGGATAAATTTTTTGGATTGCCTAACATTACTCGTACAATTATATTTAATTATTTACCGTAACCATTCTTTAATATGGATGGCAAATACTCGGGCCAGGTTTGAATATATCCATGTCTTTGGGTACCATTTACTTATAAAAATAAAAATAATAAAAAAATAAAAAAAAATTGTACCCAGTCCATACCTGGGTTTTTTTTTTCCCATGAGCACATGAACAAAGAACCTGCACAACAAAAAATTTCAAGAAAAAAAATCATTCCTACACGATATAATATATCACACTTGTTATTATTATAATTTTTTTTTTTTGTGTGGCAAAATAAAGAAAAACAATATAAAAATATAATAAGAAAATTAAAATTTATAAGTTAGAATTTCGATTGGAATTTTTATGCCTTTTCTATAGAATAATTCGTTTGAAATCTCCTTCTGTCATGGCGATTCTCATCAGACTAAAATTCAAAGACTAGTTAAACTCTAACATGCATCAGGAATACATGGATAATCCAGTAACATACACTGGCCTTGTCCATGTATTACCTGATGCATACCAGAGTTGGCTAGAAGAAGCTAGAAGCACAAATTGCTTTCTGGGAAATTTACTTGAATTGTTTGATTCATGATCCGAAAATTTGAAAACAGTTTCTAATCGTAAGTAAAAATTTTAAAATTTGAGAAATTTGAAAAATATGATTTGCATAGGTAGAATTAAAAAATAATAATAATAATTAACTCTTCCCTCTATTTTTTATTTTGTAATAATGTATAAACTTGCACATCTAAAAAACAGTTTCTGAACGCAATTGAAAAACTACAATTTTTGTTTTTTTCAGTTTTGATGGTTGGAAATTGTGATGAGCTGCGTGTACATATATATACTAGAGCATGCATAAAAATGTGTGGTATCGGTATATGAACTAAATGACGACATAATGAGTTACAATATTGTAATTTATGGACCCACAGAATAATAGGAGATATATTTGCTTGTAATCTAATGGGACCAATTTTTTTTTTTTTTTATTTTTTTTTTTTTGGCTTACATGAAAGTAGTATAAATAATATTTTGCTACGGTATGCCTCGTACAATATATTTGTGAGTTAAAATGTAATATATTATGAGCTTTTTTTATTATTATTTTTTAATTTTTTTAATTTTTTATATTATCTCTATTAATCCACCTATTCATACCATGTATTTTTTTTTTTTTTTGAAACTTTTACTATTGGTAGGATTCAGGTCTTTAACTTATGAGTCATTTATCTAAACCTCAAACCTGTCCATCTACCAGCTAAACTACCCCCTCTGAAGGCTAACATATTGAGTTTGAACATGAATATGTATGTATTTTTAAATTTAAAATGTGAATATGATGTAGTTAATATTTAAATTTTAAAAAATTAAACATTAAAATATGTGTAATTTTACATGAGATATATTGTAAATGGAATAATTAATTACTCTATGAATATATCACGAGACTATAGCAAAAAAAAAAAAGTTTATTATAATTGATTTACTGGTGCCTCTAGCTCCAAAACATGTTTAGACAGGGCATCCACAACCTAATTCCCCTCCCTAAAAATATGGGACACATGAAAATCCATTTGCGAAATCTGGAAGATACAATGCTCCCACACTTGACGAACCCGCCAAAGAACCTACTCAAAGTGAGAAGAGAGCAGCTGAACAACATAAGAAGAATCACTCTCAAGCCAGATTCGACACCACCCATACTTTTAAGCAAAATTAATGGTTAGAGAGGCCGCGAGAAGCCCAGCCTCAAACGCAAACACCTGTTCAAGAGGGATAGCAAAACTATCATTCTGTGAATTATTTCATGAGAGACATCATGCCAAGAACCATAGCACAAGCAAGTTGTCCACGCCGCGGTATAAAGGGTGATCGTGCTAATTCCGGGTTTTCTAAGGAAATCTTAGAACCCTAAATGTGGAGATCGTATAAATACTTCCTATTCTATTTGTTTGGGGGGGCGGGCTTGTTCTTAGACCAGATACCGTTTCACACCACCTCTTTACACAACACATCACACATTTTTCTCATCCATCTTACACATAGAAGATTCGAAGACGAAGATGAATTCATCATCGAAGACTTGAAGAATTCATTGAAAGCTTCAATGAGTTTTATCTTTTCAATCTCGTCTTACTATTTTCATAATGTGTAACTAATCCTATAACTAGGGAATCAATATGAACCTCTTGTGAATGCTCGTGTATGTATTAATTATTATTTTATCAATTCAATTCATGATTTATTCATTACGCTCAACTGCTTAACTCCTCATTAGTTTTAATTTTCATTCACACCATAGACCAAGGGTGGATGATTATTTGGCATGATTTTAGGGTTAAGATTATTTGAGAATTAGGGTTAGAGTATAGACCAAACCTAATCCTAATTAATGCTCACTTGAATGAATGAATTTTATCTGTACAATAGGCCAGACAGAGTATAGAATTTGGTTCTTATTTCTTGTGCTTAATGGGCTTTTGATTGCTGTTCACACTATAGACCAAGGGTGAATAGTGGTTAGGAATACTTGACTCATCCCGTGATCATATGGTAATAGTCATAATTACAATTAAGAATGAACTCTTGAATTGGTTGAATTCGTTTATAAGTTAATTCAATACATTGAGTGTTCATAATTGGGGATCACTGATGCCCTGGTTCTTTCTCTCACCTCTTGATCACATTCAACTACTCTTGTTAATTGATCTTTTAGATAATTTAGTTTTAGATGAATCAATCAATATTTCAAACAATCTTTGTGTTACTTTTAATTTAGCTTAAATTAGAATTAGATTTCAATCAATAAATCATTTTTCCTCGTGGGAACGATCTCTACTTTTTGTTGTACTTATCTCATGATTCATGCACTTGTGAGTTAGTATTTTATCACACGATTTTACACATCAGTGGTGTAAAAATACAATGGGGTGTGTCTAATACAACCTAGGAGGGGGGGGGGGGGGTTGAATGGGTTGTTAATCGATTATTACCAACTTTTCCGATTAGTCAATATTAACAATAAAACTCAAAACAAACATATAACAAGAATCAAATATAAAGTGCGGAAAGTAAAGAACACTTAATTTTTACGTGGGAAACCTTCAACAAGGAAAAACTCATGGGACTAGCCACTTAGTCACAAAAATCTAAAATATGAATAGAAAGTTACACCCTTAAGTGATACACAGACTCTTACTCTCGATAACCTCAGGCTATGTACACTACCACTCACCAATCTTGGTTCAATCCCTAGTGATATCCCTCGATCCACTACTCTTGGCGTAAACAGCTCCTAATCTACCCGAAGGCCTTTTACAATGGCATATGACGAATGCTTGTCAACCAACCCTTGGTTGCAAGACTTCATTTGCTTGTGCAACTGCCACCCGTAGCCACAAGACTTTGACTCATTGAAGAGAATTATTAGTCTAAATGAATATGTGACAATATTCAAAATGCAATAATGTGTAAGACCACACACAAAATGCCTAACTAGATGTTATAGTGCAATTTAACAACCTATTTATCAAATAATGCCTACATGTCCATACGTGAGGTCTCAATTAGATGTATAGAGAATTCTAACAACCTAATTGTCAATTAAACACACATGATCATTCAAGAGAGCTTGATTAGATAAACAAACATAAATCTATTAACCTAGTCATCAAACAATCTTACAAGAATATTCAAGGCTTAGCTATTTAGGCAAATAAACATAATCATTCAAGCTATCACAAACAAACCCAATCATGCTATCAAGACTAATAAAATATATGCAATAAAGAGAGTCAAGGTATTTAATCAAAAGTAAGAACAACAATAAATGAGATTTAATGTAGTTGTAACTTACCTAGTCATGAAACCATGAAAAATCCATGGTTGAATGATGATGGATGATGTTAGATGCACATGGTTTTTGGGTTTGGAGGGTCAAAGAACAACTCTTGTTGCTTCTCTTTATAGGGGAAATCTCCCTCTTTCTAAAATTTGAATTTTAAAGCTCTAGATTGAAATGGGGAAGAAGAAGATGTATATATATGGTCCAAATGAAACCACGACGCTTTGAATGAAAAAAAAAAAAAAAACTGATTTCTAGGCATGAAAAAGCAATTTGAAGGTGACTTGGAAGGCAGGTATTTGATCAATCAAATTCTATGCTTATATTTCACCCTTTTTCCTATGAAACATGCTTGTCTCTTGAGTCCTTGTGGTGGTTTGATGTGTTTGTTAAGCATATGTAGGTTGCTTTCTGTGGAAGGATGTTGGATATTATTTTGGAAGAAATGAAATCAAAAGAAAAAAAAAGGGTAGAATTGTCTTTGGCCGCTGTCTAGGCCGCTACCTAGGCGTGTGCATCAACAGCGACCCTTCAAGCAGTCGTCAACAGATGACAACATCCAAATACCGCTGCCCAGACAACCCTCCATGCAAGTGTCTCCACAGCAGCCTACACCGTGTTAAAGTCCAGAGGCACACTGTTTGCTATGCTATTGCCTAGGTAACTTGTCCACGTAGCGGTATAGGCAACGGTCGTGCATAAGTTTTGTTAGCTCGGGATAGTGAGAAACATATTTTTGAGAGAAGTATATAAAGAAGCTGGTGTCTTATTTTTAAAAGGGTGCCACACAAGGGAATTAGACCTAGAACCATTCTTACATAGATTCATTCATTCATTCCATTGATTCATTCAATTCCATCCATCTTTGGAGGATTTTTGGAAGCAAGAAGAAGGAGATTTCAGACAGAGAAGCTATCAAGATCAATATGGGTTTTCTCTTTAACTCTTCTATGTTTTCATCTTCTCCATTGATGTGTAACTAAACCTTATTTTAGGGGATTGATGTAACTGATTTTGGACAACTCTATGTAATCAATTAGTCTATCTTTTGTTAATCAATTGAGTGTTAGTCTTATCTATTGAATTAATTGCTCTATTTTACTTGGTTGTATTATTTTGTGGACTTCACTTGATATGGGTTTGTGATTTAGTTTATCCATGGGATTAGGGTTTAGATGTAGATGACCTTTTCCATTTAAACCATAATCATAAGCTTAGTAGATTTGAAAGTTAATGTTTGCATGGCCTTGATGTGTTGATTTGGCTTAGAGTTTTGTTCTAAAGGATTTCTTTATTGTCACTTGACATATGGCCTTGTGCGAGTGATGGGAAAGATATCCGTTTTTAATTGTTTGTCTTCAAAAACAAGCCCTAAACTATATTGAAGTGTTTAACGAGATTAATTGAGAGCATTGAGTGTCTAAGAGTGGTGCATCGATTCTGAAAGTTTATTAAGGTGTGCCTAATATTAATCTAAGGGGGGGAGGGGGGGGGGTGGTAAATAGATTTTATCCGATTTTACCCAATTTTCGTTATTAGTCAAATTGACGAAAATACCTCTAACTTGTCACAATAATATATCAAGTGTATAAAGTGCAGAATTGTAAATGACGCAAGATATTTACGTGGAAACCCTTACGGGAAAAACCACAAGCTAATAAGTGCGCCACACTCGAACCTCTAATCCACTAATGATAAATGATTACAACCTAACCTCGATATGTAACTCACTACCACTACCTAATCCCGATATAAGTGAACCTAGTTTAATTGCTTGTGATTTAAGCTGTCTAATCCCAGAAGCAACACAAGACTTACTTCTCAATGAAGAGATAATAAAACCTAAGTGAATATATGATGATATCCAAAGTGCAAATAAAGCTAGGTAACCTTAGATGTTTATCTAGGATGATGAATATAACAATTAATACAATCCCAGATATCAATAGCTAAATGACATGTCATAAAACTTAGCTATCTATCATAGATTAAGCAAACCTGGATAGGTATCACAATATAAAACTCAATCAAATCAACACAACAATCTCTATCTTGAATACTATAATTTAATCTAAGAACAAGCAAGTAATCTAAGAGATGCCTTGATAAATAAAACACTAATTATGTATGATAATAGTGAAGAACATACCAAGGGATGTGTGTTGAGCATCCTAACTATGCTAGAAAATGCTTAGATGATATTTTGATGCATGTAAAAATGGGTTTGAGCGATTAAATGAGCAATCTTGATTGCTTTTTCTCTCAAAAATCTCTCTTTTAAATTTAGGATTCTTGATGATTAAAGAGTCACACTTAGACTGTGAGAACGTGGTGTATTTATATATGGCCAAATAAGTTAGAGTGAAAAGATAAAATTTCCCCAACTTATCGAGTCAATTTTGTGCCTTGTTCTACGGTCACCGGCCACATAATTGAGGGCGCATATTTGGACCTGATGCTCTAGTCCTTTTTCTGCGGCCCCTAACCGTAGAACCAAAGGGCGCAGAAGTGTCAGGTATTTTGAAACTTTAATTTTGCGCCTTGTTTTGTGGTCACTGCTCGCAGAGCCTAAGGGAGCAGAAGTGTCAAGTATTTTGACACCTTATTTCTACGCCTTGTTCTGCGATCACCGGCCATAGAATTAGGGTGCATATTTGACCTAGTCAAAAATATACGACCCTATTCCCCGAATCCTCCTAGAAGACAACTTCCAAAAAATCAAGCTAAATAAGGAAGAGCATTGAGGATTTAAATAGACAACCACACACACACAATATAACAAAGAAGTGCAAGTGTGGAAATGAAGAATGCACAATAGCAATGAACATGTATTCAATCATGGCAAGTGAGTGTGTGCAACTAAATCTCTTCAAAGAAAAAATAAGCAATAGAGATATGCTTTTAAAGTGCTTCTCAATCTTGAGGTCTTGAGAGGGCCTTTGAGCTTAATCACCTATCACCTTCACTACCTTTACATCAACCCCAATTTGTGGTTTGTTCATGAAATAAGCCAATCTATAAATGGGAACCTTACAGATTCCCTAGTATTCTCTCCATATATTCATCCCTTGTACGATTTGAGATTAATTTTAATCTTTAGTTCAAGTAATCATAATTTAGGTTAATATTAGAATTCAACAAATTTCCAAGACAAGCATTATGCAATTTAGTTTTTGCACTTAGAGTAAATCCTTGCTAGATTAATTGGCCTTTGACCGATAGAATCACCGATTCCAGTGAATGAACTTTCTCAATAAATTGAATACAGATTTTACTGCATCAGTCGCTTTGCTCTTAGGAATAAAAATGCGATAATACAACAGCTTCAGTTTCAAACGACCAAAACATGACCAAACGACATCGAAACCTTTCGTATGATATACTATTGGAAGGTATGGATGTCTACTTTCTACTCCTTTTTACAAAACAAGAGTTCAATTTCTATAGAAATAGTTATGGTAATTTGAGTGACCAAATGTTAGATTTGGACAACACCAAGATTACCCAAACGCAAGGTATAAGACAATGAGACCTAATACCAAACCAAAAGAAGAATGGGACCTTCTCAAGTAGTCACCAATCGTGCTAAGATAAGCACACCATCATGCATGCGTGGATGTTTCCTATCAATCATCGGGAAATGAATTACATCACATAAAACCATACTTAGATCTAACAACAAGGTGTACGTGTGAAATATGTAAATGATGCACACATATAAACAATTAGAACACAAATGCAAGATGAACAAAGCATGCATGAAAAATGTGTATGTATGTGTGTGTGTATGTGTGTGTGTGTGTGCACCTAAACTCTTCAGGAGACAAAGTCAAGTGAATATACATTTTGCTCTTGAAGTCGCTGAGATACTTAGAAGTTTGCCATCGAGAACCTAAGTTACCCATTACAAGATCATCCCTAATGTGGTTTGTCATGAAATAAATCAATCATAAAATAAAGGTCCTTACATGGTGAATTGAGCCTACATGTGACAGTTGTTATCTAATAATAATCCTATTAAGGGATAATTTGTATGTTCACCAAGGCTTTGACATAAGTCTCGAAAGATTTTTAAAAAATGGAGTGTCAACCTATTCACCCCCTACCCCCACCCATTCTAGGTTGTTTAGTTTATAACATTGTAGGAATATCATTTTTCCCATTCTTTCTTAACCACTACCTAATGGCCCCATTACAACCTTAATGAAAGTCTAACTGATTTGCTGGCTATCCTTGATATGAAAGTAGAAGTGAATCTTGTGTTAATCTTGTTCATAATTTTTAATTCTTTTCATGAGAATTTTTGCATACAAATCAAACGTTCTTTCAATATATATTCATATGCAATTATAATTTGAATTTTCTTATGCATAACTTCATTTGCATATGCTTGATAAGTGTACTTGCCTAGATTTTGTGCAAATTTAAAGAGCGACATCCTGTAAGGATTCGGGTCGAGGCAAATTATATCTACGACATTTGACAAATGCGTTTTTAAAGCTAGAGTGTCTTGAGTTTGAGCTTTTCATTAAAACTAAATGGTGCATTCAAATTCGTGGCATAATTTTAGTCTTTACTTAGTGGCTTTTGCATGCATTGTTTCAATAAGGGCACAATTCAATTGTATCTTGATTGATTGGTTTTTATAGGGTATGTTTGTTGGTATCATAGCTGGAAACCCTCAGGAGACAAAACTCCTCTTGCGTGCTCTCTACGAAAGTGGCTTAGTTAGGATTTTTATTTCTCGGTTTAGTTTTTAATTTTTGTTTTCTTAGTTTTGCTCGAAGACTAGCAAAAGATAGGTTTTGAGGTATTTGATCGGTCATTATTTGTATGTGTTTTTCATCCTCATTCTCTCTAACGATTGTTTTTTTTCTCGAGTCATTTAGGTATTTTATTCGTTTATTAGAGCATTTTTCGGGTTATTGTTCCCAAAAGTTGTGTTGGGAGCATTTGAGAGAAAAAAGGAGATTTCAGGAAGTTGAAGGGCTTAATTGCAATTTACTACAACCATTGTGGTAACCATTGTGCCTTACACAGTGGTACACACAGTGGTTCAATACCAGAAGATCTCATTTTGCTAACCGTTGTCCATAGTGCCAAGCAATATCATATCGGTCCTAATCTAGAGAAAACTGCCGTCCAAACCACTCTCAAGTCAACTGCTACTTTACCAACTGCTATCCAAATCGTTATGCCTTACATAGCGGCAGAGACAGCGGTTTGACAATCCAATTCGAGCAAGGATTTCTGGAAATAGTCAAACTTTTGGATTCATATAAATATATCAATTCTTTAGGGTTTTGAGGACTATTCTATACTGTGATACATCAAAATATCAGATAACACACTCCATAACCAGCCACCACTCCCAATTCTTCCCACATTCACAACATTCATCACCTTTACACATTGAAGATTTAAAGAAAAAGAAGAATTCTTCATTGAAGATTTGAAGAACTTGTTAGAATTTTAAGTCTAGTTGGCATTATTCTACATCAAAACGTTATTTGTTTTGTATTGATAAGTTGTCTAAATTGTACAGTTTATCAAGCTTCAAAGAAGATGGACAATGATTTAAGCAAAGTGAAACCTTTGTGTGAGGAAAAACATTATTGACTACAAAGGTAATAAGACCTCTTTCCTTTTACAAGGCTTAGGCGTCACATTGCATACATTTGTGTCCCTGCATCGTAGCACTAAATTGGTATAACATATTCACACACGTGTAGAAGTATGCTCATGCATTAGTCTTATATTGGCAAACATTGTAGAAATGCATGTACTAGGACTATCTCTAGGATATTGCATACTTGTATGATCTTGTATTTATTTGTTTTTATTTTATTGTTTTAGACTTGAATATGTTCTCATATGATTCCTTGTTGAGTTCCAGTCATTTCGGTTACTCACTCATTAGTTTTCGAGTTCAAACTAGAAAGTTACGAAACTTTACGTTCTCATACAATGCATTGTCTTCGTCATCGTGTATTGAGTCGAATTCATAACCTTTTGTCAAAGTTTCATAGTCTTCCTTGTGTGTTAGTGAGTTATGGTACGTAATCTAAAAGTGAATTCAAATTTAAAGTTCAGAGGCCGGAGAACAATCGAAGAACGTGAGGGATGCGTGAGGAGAGAAGTGAAGAGGAGAAGAACCAAAAAGGGGCTCTTCCCGTGGAGGTGCATGGCCACCACAGAAAGAAAACCTCTCAGCTTTCGTCGTGGCCATGCACCTCCATGGGAAGCCAAGAGGCAACCCCATGTGGTCCCACCTTAAAACAAATATGGTGTGTCTAAATATACCTAGAAAGAAGGGGGGAGGGGGGTGAATAGGTTTTAATCAAGTTGTTTTAATCAAGTTAATTACCGATTTTTCTTGATTAGTTAATATTCAATAAAAACCTCAAAATAGTCAAAATTCAATCAACTTAATCTAAGTGCGGAAAATAATAAATTGCTTGTTGATTGATTTACGTGAGAAACCCTCAACAGGGAAAAACTCACAAGCTACTATGCTAGCTACACATGGTCCTCAAATCCACTACTTGTAATGATGTTTACAACATAGGTTGACCACGGTTAAACCATACTTGGCCACTAACCCGCCACTACTACACAGCAGGCCTTTAATAGTGATTCTAGACTTACTTCCTTACGCACTAAGCAACTTAGTCAACAAGGCTTCACTTCACAAGGAAGAGATTAACAACCTAAGTGAATATCATGATATTTAATATGCAAGTAATGCTAGGTTACACTAAATGCTTATCTAGGAATTAAAGATGTCAATAATAAAAATCCTAGATATCATGTGTCTACATGGCATATGTAAACTTAGCTATTTAAGATAAAATAATCTTAGATGTCATGGCTATCACGATACAACTCTCAATCAATCAACACAATAATCTCAATCTTGTATATATATATATAATATGTTCTAAGAGCATACAAGTAATAAATGAGATTTTTTGTTAAGTAAGACACCAAAATGGATGAAATTAGTGAACAACTTACCAAGTTATGAGTGTTAAAGAAGACCCATGCATGGATGCATCCTAGATGATGCTAGATGATGTTTGATGCACATGGAAATGAGTTTGAGTTATCAAATGTGAGTTCTTGGATGATTTTCTCTCTTGGAAAATATTCTAAGTTAAAAATATGATTTTGAACTCTTAAAAATGACCTATGGTCAAAGTAGCATATATGTATATATATATGAGGTCAAATTGATGCTACGACATTTTGATTAATTTTCAAAACTTTTGCCTTGACCACTGTACGTACGGCGGTTGTACAACAGTTTGCCTAGGAAATGAAGAACATGTTCTTCATGAACCGCTATTCACTAGGGCGAGATTTGGGCGACTCAAGGGTGAATGCTCTTAGGTTTTTGAGATCCGATGTTCACATGTTGTACGTACAATGGCTGAACAACAAAACACCAACGATATTAAAATCGATTAGGTGCCCCGCTGTACGTACAATGATTGTACATCGGGTAAGAGAAAAATGGCACAATGCCATTCTTAGGCTTTGTACGAACAGTGAAATTCCCTAGAGCAATATAGTGTAATAAATACCTAGAAAATTTGGGGGGGGGGGGGGGGGGGGTGAATAAGTATAGGTCCAAATTCTTATTTCGTAGAACAAAGATGTGCAGACTTGGTGTGTCTAACAAATAGATTGCTTCGAACAACACAAATTAGAATACAAATCACAAGTGATACAATCAATGAAAGATATGGAAGATAGTGAAAAGTAAAACAAAACTTGACACAAGGATTTTTACGTGATAAAACTTCCTAAGAGGAAACGTCCACGGGTTGATACCATAACCATCGGCAAACAATTCTCTATGACGAAAAGGAGATACACACTCAATACAATCAACACATGATATCCACCCTAAGCTATAAACTCCTAGTCTACCCTCGGGCCTAATGAATCACCTAGCCTACTTCCTACCCGAGATGTGTTCTACACCTCTATAAAGCAACTTCCTAAGTCTATAGTAAGAATGTTCAAGAACTTGGTCATCTTGTTGATTATCATTTAATGAATTTTCATTCTCTTGACTTCCTACTTCATCAACACTATCATTTTCATCATTTTGACTAGACTTACAACTAGCCATATCAATATGTGCATTTGTGTCATTAACAAGATTTTCTTTAGGTTCAATAACACTATCACTAACACACAATCCAGCATGCTAAGAACATCTATCTTCACATTGATAGACTCCATAATAGTCTTTGTGATCAATTAAAAACTCTATACGCATGAATATTAATAGCATACCCAAGAAAGAGACCCACATAACTTTTTGCATCAAGTTTTCCTAAGTGATCTCTATCATTTAAAATAAAACACTTACTCCCAAAAGTGTGGAAGTAACTTACATTGGGCTTCTTGCCCTTCTAAATCTCATAGGACGTTTGGTCAGTGCCGGGCCTCCTAAATACTCGATTAGACACATAACAAGTGGTATTAACTGCTTCAGCCCATAGGTTCCTAGGAACTTTCTTACTATTGAGTATGACCATAGCCATCTCTTGCAAGACATGGTTTTTCCTCTCAACAACACCATTTTGTTGAGGAGTTCTAGGTGCGGAGAACTCATGAGATATCCCTAAGTCATCACAAAACTCACAAAACTTAGAATTTTTAAATTCTGTCCCATGATCACTCATAATGCGACATATTTTCTTAATAGCACGACCCTTTTCATTTTGAACTTGATTACAAAACATCTTGAAGTAATCAAAAGCCTTGGTCTTGTTTATAGAAAATAAACCCAAGTAAACCTAGAGAAATCATCAGCGCATATAAACATGTACTTTTTGTCATTGATGCTCTTGGTTTGAATTGGCCCCATTAGGTCCATGTGCACAAGTTCTAAAGGTCTCTTGGTAGCTATGTAAGTGCTCTTTTTGTGAGGCATTTTGGTTTTTTTACCTAATTGGCAAGGTTCACAAATAGCATCTAGCTTATTACCAAGATTTGGAAGACCTCTAACAATGCTATGTTTTTCAAGTTTCTTTAAATCCTTAAAGATCATGTGGCCCAAATGTTGATGTTACAAATCTAGCTTGTTGAATTCATATGCCATGTTGCAAGTTAGAGGGTCTATGTCATGACAATAACAATTATAGACCTTTTGACTTTTAGGATAACATTGCTCTTTTTATCAATTATAGTGCACACATCTTTGTTAAAGCCAACTTTCTTAAAGATTTCACACAAGTGAGGTATGCTTATTAAGTTAGTTTGTAACTCATCAACATACAAAGTATTGTAAAGTTTAGGCAATCTGGGGATACATATTGTTCCCTTACCTAAAGCTTGCTTTTTGGTGCCATCATCAAAAGTGACCCAGCCTCCATCCTTTAAAACAAGATTCCTAAAGAACTCTTTGTTCCCGGTCATATTCCTAGAGCAACCACTATCTAAGTACCAATAATAAGAGGAGTTGGCTCTTAAAACATATTGTGCAACTAGACATTTAGGTATGTCTTTTCTAACCCACACACTCTTCACAATACGCCTCTCACTCTTACCACTATCATGTTTTGACTTAGTGTCAGATTTTTTAACATGCACCTTGACCTCATTGGTCATATTTTCACATATAACAAACAAAGCATTATCAATTTTCTTATGCATGGTAGAGTGAGGCACAACACAATATTTAGCAAGCAAGTCATCAACAAGTTTATTCACAACATGCTTTTCCAAGGTCTTCCTAGGTCTAGTTCTATATCCACACATGGATGATTGCCTAGGACAATTCAATGACATATCATGTTAAGTATTGTCAAATTTGCATTTTCATATGTATTCAAAACATCTAGGTCGAATATGTCCTACCATGTTACAATGATGACAAATAGGTATGAATTTGAGAAATTTACCATTTGCATTTGCTTCCAAAGCATTTGGTCTTCTCACAATTTTACTTCTTTGAAGTGCAACCCTTGATGCTTCACCTCTTGCGTTTGAGTTTGATGATCTTTGACATTAATCTTGATGAGATCTTCTATTTGAGTTCCTTGTTGATGTAGAGGCACCTCCGGTAGCTTTCATAGCTTTACCTTGAGAGAGAGAGAGAGTACCTACATTTGTTTCACCACTTGCTTTGACAAAAGTAGATTTGTTAGTAGAAGGAATTATCCAATCATTAACATAACCTAAACCTCTATTGTCACTAGGATGCTTTCCATTTTTAATGAGACTTTCTATAGTGTTAGAACTAGATGATATCTTGTTATTCATCATACTTGTCTCATAAAGTATATCACTAAGCAACCTATTCTTAATGGCATATTTCTCTAAGATATCATCACTTTTCCTAACATCTTCATGAGATTTATTTAGCCATTCTTCATACTTTTTCTCTTGATTTTGGTGCTCACTAAGTTTGTCTTTAAGCACATTCTCAAGCCTCCTAACACAATTAAGAGAACTATCCCTTTGCTCAATTTCTTGCTTCAAGATGCTTAGTCTATCATTGCTATCCTTTATGTTAATTTCTAGACTTAGAATCTTGTCTTTAAGTTCATTGAATTCTGCCTAGACCGTGATTCTCTAGCTTCTTATTGAGGGACACATTGACTTTGGATGAGCATTCATTCTCAAGAATAAGATCATTGATCTTTTTCTCATCTAAGTTAATGGGTTCCACAAAAGAAGCCACATAGGAATACACTTCCTTAATCATGACTATATCAAAAATAAAAACATAAACACTATATAGAAAAGATCTATCTAATTGCTTCTAGACACCCGCTCTGATACCAAATGAAATTCCCTAGAGCAATATAGTGTAGTATATACCTAGAGAGAGGGATGAGGGTGAATATGTATAGGTCCAAATTCTTCCAATTTTGTTTTTTACAGAACAAAAATGTGCATACTTGGTATGTCTAACAAATAGATTTCTTCAAACAACATAATTTAGAATACAAATCACAAGTGATACAATCAATGAAAGATATAGAAGATAGTGAAAAGTAAAACAAAACTTGACACAAGGATTTTTACGTGGTAAAACCTTCTAAGAAGAAACGTCTATCGGTTGATATCACAATCACCGACAAGCAATTCACTATGATGAAAAGGAGATACACACTCAAGACAATTAACATATGATATCCACCCTAAGCTATCAACTCCTAGTATACCCTCGGGCCTAGTGAATCACTTAGCCTACTTCCTATCCGAAATGTGTCCTACACCTCTAGAAAGCAACTTCCTATCCAAGACACTCACGTCTCTAGGAAGATTTCGTGCTTGTCTATCCGGATCCCCTTGATTGTAGATAAGACTTCTAGATTAGTTATTCGGATCCCCTTGATCCTAACTAAGACTTCACGCTTGATTATTCGGACCGCATGTCCTAGCCAAGTCTTCTTGCTTTAAACAAAGCTTGACTCACTTTGAAAGAGACTTCAACCTTTTGCAAGGCAAAATGATCTAAGTGATGAAAATGATGCAAATACAATCAAATTGAGAAAGTTGATCACACAAACTCTATGAACATGCAAGAGATATCTAGAATATGCTTTCAACACACAATCACAAAGTTATCTAGAAATCCAAGCATGTGAATCAACAAGAACTAGAATAAGATATTCAAAAATCACACTCAAAAATCCTATCTCTTAGATCATGAAATTAAACCTAAAAATCATTATGAAGCACATCATACAAGTCATTTCTAGAATAAATTTCAAGTTAATCAAATTTAACTAAAAGATATTCAAAAAATGATCACAAAGCTAAAACTCAATAATCAATCAATCAAACAAACCTGGAATGTGAACTAACATCATTCTTAACACATTCCATCTATCAAATAGGAAGATTAAATGAGATGATCAAGAGAAAGTAAGAAGAAGATGTTTCACCTACAAATGATGAACCACAAACTAAAATCTGTTCATTGCTCAAAATCATGACATCATTTGGTTCTGAAAATACTTGGAGTTTGTTCCTCTCTTTAAGACCAACATTTTCGGCTTTTGAATCACTTGATTCGGAGTTCAAATGAGAGAGATATGATCAAAAAAACAAAATCAAAAACTTGAAGAAATTTTTGCACTCTTTCTTTTTCAATTTTTTCTTCACACAAATTTGAAGGGAAATAGGAAGATATTTAAAAGAGAGAAAGAGGAAGATTCGGTGGCCAACCAAAGGAGGTCACATCACCTATCCCTATGAGAGGTGTGTGACCCTCACGGGACAGAGGGGTGTTGAGGCCGTGAGTCTCATACGCCCCTCACAGGAAGTTCCTCCAATGTCCTTTGGCCACTGCTCACCTCTCTCGCGCTCTTTTCATGTTCTTCAGCCGTATTTGGGCATCCGAACTCCGAATTCTAATCCATTTTTAGATTATGAATCATGACTCCTTCATGCACAAGGATGACTATAAAAATTTGCAAAATGATTGTGAATTTGGCTCGATACACTAAGACGAAGACAACACAGCGTATCTGAACATAAAGTAATGTAGGTTCCTAGTTTGGACTCGAAACCTAATGAGTGAGTAACCGAAATAACCAAAACTCAATAAGGAATCATATGAGATCATGTTCAAGTCCAAAATCAATAAAAATAAAAACAAATAAATACAAAGTCACACAAGTATGCTATTTCCTAAAGATAGTCCTAGAACATGCAATTTCAAAATGTTTGCCAAAATGAGTTCAATGCATGTGCATACTTTAATAAGTGTGTGAATGTGTTATACCAAATGTAGCACAATGATGTAGGGACACACATATATGAATTGTGTGTGTGAGCGCTTACGCCTTGTAAGAGAAAGAAGTGTCTTGATACCTTAGCATTCAAGAATGCGCTTTTCCTATTGAAGACGATATTTGCATGAGAAGTTGCTTTTCTCCTTTGAGGCTACTTTTCACCAAGTATCACCTAAGCAACTAGCCAATACAAATAAAGAGAGTTTGTAATAAAATCAAGCCAATACAAATCTAAATCCTAACAAACAGCGACCCAACAGCGGGTGTACAACGCACAAGAAAAAACATGCCTCCTAATGCCTATCATATCATGGCATTTATCAAACTAGATGCAATCAATTAAAATATGCAAGAAGAGAGTTCAAGAATATGAATGCACATAAACAAAACACATAACATACAAAAAGTATAGATATGCATGAGTTGTGTATGTGTGCAACTTAGTCTCTTCAATAAAAATAAGCACAAGTGTTTTACCTTTGAAGTGCTTATCATCTTGAGGTCTTGAGAGGGCCTTTGTTGAGCTTGATCACCAACAATTAAATGTCTAAGATACCTTTACATATCAAACCCCAGTTGTGGTTTGTCACCAAAATAAGCCAATAAAACTTGAGGAACTTACAATCTCCCAATTTTGCTATTTCATGACAAAACCATCATTCACATTGATCCTCACAACAAAAATGAAACTAAAGGTCAACAATGATTTTCTACAATACCAAGATGTTAGGATTTTGAGTATTAGTTGGCATTATTCTATATCAAGACGATATTTTCTTTGTATTGTATTGTTGTCCTAAGTTACATGGTTTATCAAGCTTCAAGGAAACTGGATAACATTTCAAGCAAAGTGTTGCCTTCGTTCGATGAAAACGCTAAATGTCTATAAAGGTAATTAGACATCTTTCCTCTTACAAGTCTTAGGCGCACACACACAAAATTCATTCATAAGTGTCCCTACGTAATTATGCCAAATTAGTATAATACATTCACATGTTTTATTATGCTCGTGCATTGAACTCGCATTGCCATACATTGTAGAAATGCATGTATTAGGACTATGTCTAAGAAATTGCATACTCATGTGAGCTTGTGTTTATTTTTTTAAGTGTAAGTGATTTAAACTTGAATATGTTCTTAAATGATTCCTTGATGAGTTCCAGCTATTTTGGTTACTCACTCATTTGATTTCAAGTTCAAACTAGGAAGTTACGAAACTTTACATTCCTTAACAATGTGTTGTCTTCGTCTTCGTATATCGAGTCAAGTTCACATCCAATTGTCAAAGTTTCATAGTCTTCCTTGTGTGTAAGTGAGTTATGGTTCGTAATCCAGAAACATATTTGAATTCCAAGCTTGGAGGCCAAAGGACGGTCGAAGAACACGAGGGGTGAGCGATAAGAAGAATGGAAGAGTGAAGACCCAAACCTAAGAGCTTCCCGTGGAGGCACGTGGCCACCACAGGGATAACCAAGAAGGCCCTCCCAAGTGTGTCCTACACTCTTTTATTTTCTCTCCCAATCACTTTTAAATACTCCCTCTCTCTCATTTGTTCAAAAGTTGAAGAAAATTGAAAATAGAAGTGCGGAATTTTCTCTCCAACTTTCCTATCTTCCAAACACTATAACTTTCTCATTCGGACTCCGAATTGAGTGATTCAAGTTGAATAATCTTTTTAATCAAGTCCCCTACCCTTTCCAAAAGAGTTTGTAGCTGTTTGATCAAGTTTTAGAGCAGTTCCATTGTAAAAACCGAACCAGCTCGGGATTTCAAGGTATTGAGTCAAACTTTGTGATTTCATCTTTGATGATCCTCAATTGCCTTGGGTTTTCTTCTTATATATGTGTATGTATGTTTGATGAAAGATATTGAGAAGGAGAGTTTCATATCAAACTTAATCAAGTCTAATTACAAATAAAAGTGAACTAGTTTTCTAGGATTCTAGAATTTCACATGTTTGAGAGTTGCATTGTGCTTAGCTTTATATCTAGGGTTATTTGAGACTTGATTGACTTATTCCAAGATCAATAACCTTTCTGGAATATTCATTGATCATATATTGTGATTCTAGCATTTTTGGTGTATGTTTCTAATATCTTGAATTTTTGCTTCATGGATATGATTTATTCAAGTATTAGCTTTGTGAATGAAATTAGAAATTATATGTGTTAGGTGTTTCACATATTTTAGGTTTCAATTCATTGATCTTATGACTAGACAATATTTGACTTGTGTGCTTACATGATTAAGTCTATGTCTACATGATTTGTATTTGATCCATATATTTCATATGTTCATGCATCCTTTTTTATGATTGCATCACTTGGATTATCAAACTAGAATATCATACATTGTGTGCTCATTGTCTAATTCTAGTTTCCATAGTTCATACTGATCATATGCCCTATGTTGAATGTCCTTACATCATTTGTATCACATAGATCATAGCCTTGTAAAAGGTGGAAGACTTGTCTAAAAGTGTAAGGCTCTAAGTAAGTCCAAGAAAAGGAAGACTTGGTTAAGAGTGTGAGGCTCTAAGTAATTCCAAGCATGGAAGTCTTGGCTAAGAGGTGCGATGCCTTTAAGTAAGTTCGAGCGAAGTCTTGTCTAGGGGTGTGAGGCTCTGGTTAGACAAGCGTGGAAGACTTTGCAAGGGGTGTGAGGCTCCTATAGGTTTGAGCAAAAAAAGTCTTTTGTTGTTGAGTGATTATTCAATATAGAGCAAGGGAAGTCTTGACAAGGGGTGTGAGGCTCCTATAGGTCCGAGCAAGGATATTCTCTAGAGGTATGCGATGTGTCTCGGTTAGAGAATAAGTAAGTTCTTCTTTAGTGGGAATAGATAGGGAGAAATCCAATAGATTGTGATACATGAGAGTTGGTCACAATTGAGGGTGTATTCTTATTTAACTAGTGAAAAAAAATTTGTCAGTGGATGTGGATTCAACCCATGGAAATTTCCTTTTTGGAGGTTTACCACGATAAAAATATCGTGTGTCAAGTTTCTCTTTCATTGTAACTTTGATATTTGTATTTCTTTCACATGCGTTCATAGGCTATGTTTGAACTAAGTTGAAAATGCTTGTTAATAGTTTATGCATGGTCATGTCCGTTTATTGTTGTGTTATATAAGTATCTAGAGGGACAAACTTTTGTTTGTTTCAAGAGATTGAAAAAGGCGTGAAAACCTATTCACCCCCTCTAGGTTAGCTTAAGGCAATTTAACTGTGTTTGTAATTACAACTGGTATCAAAGCGAGTCGTTAGAAGGCACTTGACTAGATCCGGTTTATACTCACGTGTGATTTGCTAGGATTTTGAAGTCATGGTTTTACAAGATGATGTTATGACCGAATGAGCTTCTAACTCTAGGCCTCCTCTTCTAAAGGGTCACAACTACAGGTTTTGGTAATTGAGGATGAAGGCATACATTTGCTCTATTGATGAGAGAGCTTAGATGACCATTGGAGAAGGTTATCTCTCACCAAACAAGAGACTTGAGAATGGTACCATCGTTTCGAAGCCTAGAAGTGAGTGGTCTACTAATGAGTTCAATTTGGCGAAATGGCATCATCAGGCGGTGAATGCTATTTTTGAAGGTGTGAATAGTAGGTAATTTTCCTACATCCAAAATCTAAAGACCGCAAAAGAGGCGTGGGATGCTTTCCAAGTCACCAATGAGGGGACTTAAGAGGTGAAGAAGTCTTATCTTCAAATGCTCACATCTAAGTTTGAGATTTTACAAATGTATAAGAAAGACAAGTTTGTTGACTTTCAAGACAAGCTTCTAGACATTGCCAACTAATGCCAAGCTCTTAGCACTCTAATCTCCAGAGAGTGGCTCAATTGGAAGATCCTAAGATATCTACCTAAGAGGTTCAAAGGCAAGGTAACGACCGTTGAAGAGAGCAAAGACGTTGATATCATGAGCTTAGATGAGTAACTAGGATCTCTTCAAACTTATGAGGCTAGCATGAAACCAAAGACTAAGAACAAAGGTTTAGCTCTCAAAGTTGTCAAAGAAGCAGGTAATGATGATGACGAGGAGATAGTTTTGTTGGTTAGGAAGTTTAGGAAGTTCTTGAAGAGGGTTGCCAAGGCAAGTGGCAAGTTCTCTAAGGAAGTCAAGAAGCCACACACTCCAAGGTACAACAAGGATAGGCATGACAAGAGTAAAAGCAATGTTGAATGCTACAAGTGTTATGGCCTTGATCATTTTGCTTCCGAGTGTCCAAAGACGTTTGCTAAGAAGGACAAGAAAGGGAAGGCAATAACGGCCACTTGGACTGATGGGGAAGACTCTAGTGATGAGGAGAGTTCTAGTGAAGAGTTTTCTAGTAAAGAAGAGCTTGTTAGCAACTTTGTTTCTTTCACAGCCTTTCTCTCAAATCTAGAGGAGAATTATCAAGTTTCCTTGGAAAAGGAAGTTGATTCAAATCTTCAAGAGCAATCAAGTTTGGATTCATCTCATCTTAATCTTTTGGGTAAATTGAAGATCCTTGAAAAAGAATTAAAAGTATCATTAAGAGAGATCGAAGAAAAGGAAGATTTGATCAAGACACAAGTGGATAAGTTTGTGACAACAACTCGAAGGCTCTTAGTTGAAAAGAGTGGTCTTTCCAAGTAGCTTAGAGAAGTTTAGGAGATTGTTCAAGAAAAGGATAGGATCATCTCTAGCTTATCTCAATGAGATTCAAGCAGCTTAGTGGTTGAGGAGAAGCTCATAATAGCATCACTTCCTACAAGTAAGGAATGTCATTGATGACAAAAAACCACCTAAGAAGAGACGTTCCAAGACCAAGAACAAATTGAAGAACAAGGTACTCCTAGAAACTCTAGTTTGTGCTTCTTCACGTCTGGAAGGTAAAATTTCTTCTTTTATTCCCATATGTTAATTTTACAATACCATAGGCCATATCAAGCCCAAGTACTTCAAATTCATTGAATATTGCAATTTAGAAAATGCATATAAGGATAAAGAGATTGAGCTTCATTATAAACATGCTAGGGCTTTAGAAAATAGAAAGCATGAAAATGTTTCAAAGCATGTTAAAAATGTCTGGAAAATGATGAATGTGAACCTTGTTAAGTTTGACAAAGCTTGTGTTGCTAATAATGTTGAAAATAAGAGTATTAATGATATTCTTGTTGATCAAGCGATAGATAGCCTCTATTCTAGATTCAACATTGTTGTAAAAAAGGATCTTGAAAATGTTTGTGTAGGTTCACCCAAGACTAAGTTGGTCAAGGGTGAGTGCTCTTACCATTGAGTAAGTTGCACCTGTGAGTTAGCTTGAAGATTAGCGTCAAGTTGTTAAGAAGCTTAGCTATCTAGCTTTGTATCTTTATAACTTGGCATGAACTTAGCTATCTCATATAATTGTTATGATAGTCGAAATCTATTGATTAACTTTTGAGAAGTTCTTTTATGGAATCTATATGGTGACATTCATGTTAAGACTTTTGAAGAAAGTAATTTTTATATGTGTTTGAGTTGAAATGCTAAATCTTTAGTCTCTTAGATCGACAAACCAACAACTTGTTGTCATGAGGACAAACAAGCCAAGATGATTCATAAAAAGGGTGAAGACTTTACATTTGATGAAAAATAGCTTGCAAAGATATCCTTATATCATATTGTTTGTTTACTTGATTTTTTATCTCTCGACTCAATTGTTTGCACCACTTCATGAAGCATGTCATGTTAGACTAGTATAGTGTTTGTATGGTTCTCATTGACATTTGCTCTTTTAAGATCTTTTGGTGTAATTGTTCACATCGATCTTATTCATGTTGTGTGTTTGTTTGTGTGATTGTTGAGTGGCAAGTTTTTGAAAAATATGGGCTTTATATTCTTTGAAAAGCTACTCTCTTGAGAAGTAATAATCTTAAGTAATTCTCGTTGTATTGTTTTTTGATCATATGCTTTTAAGCCATAAAAACTTAGTTTTTAAAATGCACTTTGCTTATCTTGTATGTTTAGTAAAGTAAGTTGAGTTTGATTGATGTAAGTTTTGGATACAACTTGAAGTCCTAAGGACTAGTACGTTCAAAGATGACCTATAGTTTGTATCCATTTGCTTTGGCAACATAGAACTCAACGAGCACCTTCTTGGAAAGGGCTACACACCTTGGTTGTGTAGTCGCCCAATGTAGGAAAGGGCTACACCATTGTGATTAGTGAAAGCCACCATGAAACGTATATGTTTATGTTAGAATAATCAAAGAAGTGTTGAAAAGAATCATTTAAAAAAAAAAAATCTGTGGTTCACACCTAAAATAAAACAAAAGGCTTTATGGATTAATAGTTGAATAATCGAGTTTGCTCGGGTTGTCAAATAGAAATGGGATAACGAGCCACATGCACACGCACACTCATATGTTGAAATCTATTATCTTTATAAGCAAAATTCCAGATTATAATCGGTTTGACCTTTTTATGGAAAGATTTAAGATGAATAGATGTTGAAATTGTTTACATGTTTGATTATCAAATTACTTCTTTTCATATACTTGAAGCAAAATCTTCACACACTTACATTTGCTTATTTGGTATCTTGATACTCTAGCAATTTTTGAAGAAATATGAGAGTGATTGAAAATCTTGGTGTAACTCTCATTGTTTGTGAAGCTTATTTGAAAATCCATTAAAATTGCTTGTGAAGTGATTGTGTGGATGTTTATATGAACAATTTTCTATGTAGATCTTAGATGGAGCATTAATCAAGGGGGAGCATCAAATGGTAGACTTTTGTTCTCTTTCATGATTTTTTCACATATTTTTCAAGTTTGTTGTTTGTTTGCATTATATTTATGTTTGATAAATCTTAATGATCCTATTCTAATTCTTGATATACATATTGATTTTGTCAAATGATATTTTGCCTTTCTATATGTTTATTGGTCACTAACTTAATTTGATGTTTCCACTCATGTTTTTGGTTGTTTTTTTTGTGTTAGTGCACCTTCAAAAGATATGGAAAAATCGAAAGTAACTAGAGATGAAAATTCATTCAAACCCATAGGAAATCGAATATCTTCCACTAAGAAAATCAAACCTACTAAGGAAAATCCTTTAGGTGTGATAGGAACCAAAAAGATTATCTTTGATAGAGGAATAGATTTGTGTGGTTGTGAAAGGTCGTATGTTCATAAGTCGATAGTTGGTAGAAAGTGCAATTCATGGATTGATATGCTTGGTGGAGTAAATAAGAATATGGTTAGAGAATTCTACCATCAATTCAAGCAATGTACATTACATGAAAATGCTTTAGTGGACATTAGAGGTGTTCTCTTTAGAGTGCCTTCAGATCATATCAATAAGTTCCTTGATCTTCCTTATGATGTTGCTTCAGAATTACTTGATGTGGAGTCAATTGATGATCTAATTGAAATGGGAAGAACTCTATGTGAGGACAACATGTTTGAGTGGGGAAAACGTGTTTTTATCAATCAAAGTGAGTTTACCAAAATTAGTGTTTTTTGGCTTTTGTTTGTTTGTGCAAATCTTGTTCTTTCAACTAATGCAACCGAGTTGAATAAGGAGACGGTCAATATAATGTATGCCCTGGTTACCAACAAGCCTTTAAACCTAGGAGATATTCTTATAGAACATATTGAGAGTGCGGCTTGCACACTTAGAGCGGATAAGAAACTAAAATTTCTGGGGTTTATTACTCATTATGGAGTAAAGAGAGTTGAAAAAGATGTGATCCTTCCACCATTGGAAAGTTTTTAGGAAAAATGTGTGGCTTACATGTTATACAAAGAGAAAGGTGGTAATGATACTTTGAGACTTTGAGAATTTTCTAAGAGATTCAAGAGTCAAGCAATGTGTCAAGCTCGTCTTATCTTCCGGATTGGGCCATTCAATTGAAGGAAGAGCTTGTGGCATAAAGGAATGAGATAGTGGAGTTAAAGGCAAGAGTCAAATGCTTGGAGGAAGGCAACTCTTCAAGTAAGGAATCCAACTCCAAATTTTACGAAAGATCAACAAAGCATTCAAGCGTTCAAAGCATTTGTGATCTTAAGGTATTATTTCTTGTTTCTTTTTGGCCTAATTTTATATCAAAAAAAGGATAAATATGATATGCCTATCTATCGTTTATTTTTATTTTTATTTTTATTTTTTTTGTGTTTTTTAACTTCTTATGGAATGTAATAACTTTGAAAAATATATATATATATATATATATATATTACGTATGTCTAATACAACTTGGGGGGTGAATGAGTTGTTAATCGATTATTACCAATTTTTCGATTAGTCAATGTTTGCATATAAAAACCCAAACACACAACAATATAAAATCAAGTGTAAAAGTGCGGAAAATAAAGAATACTTGATTTTTACGTGGAAACCTTCAACAAGGAAAAACCAAGAGCTATTGAGCTAGCTACACTCGATCCTCAAATCCATTATATGTAATGATGTTTACAACCTAGGTTGACCACAACCATTCTTGGTTACTAACCCACCACTACTACCCGCATGCCTTTTATAGTGAACCTAGACCAACTCTAGACACCCTCTATATGAATAGAAGGTTACACCCTCAAGTGATATCCACGAGATCCACTACTATTGGCATTAACACCTTCTAATCTACCTGCAGGCCTTTATAGAGGAGCTAGTACAATGCTTGTGCAACTTCACCTAGAAGCCACAAGACTTTGACTCTTGAAGAGAATAATAATGCTCAAATGCAATGAGTGTTAGACTGAACACTATATGCTTAACTAGATGTTATAATGCAAATCAACATCCTAGTTATCAAAAAAGTCTACATATACATACATGATGACTTAATTAGATGCAAAGTAATTCTAGCAACCTAATTGTCAACAAATAAAGCCAATTCAACATAAGTTGTCAATAATTAACAAAGGCAATCAAGGAGTCCTAATCAACAATGTCTAAATGCAAATCATATAGACTTAGCTAGATGTTATCAATCACAAAACAATCCTAGCTATCAAATAATGTCAACATATCCATACATGTGAACTTAATTAGTTGTAGAGAATTTCTAACAACATAATTGTCAATTAAATCTACAAAAACATTCAATAAAGCTTGACTAGATAAATAGACATTTATCTATCAATCTAATCAACAATCAATTCCACAAGAACATTCAAGGCTTAGCTATTTAGGCAAAACAACCTAATAAATTAAGCTATCACAAACAAACCCAAACATGTTATCAAGACTCATAAATATATGCAATAAATAGAGTCTAGATATTTAATGAAGCAATAAATACCTAATCTAGAGTAAGAAGAACAATAAATGATATTTAAAGAAGTTCTAGCTTACCTAGTCATGAAACCATGAATACCCATGCTCAAATGATGATGAATAGTGTTATGGATGCATGGGTTTTAGGCTTGGAGAGTCAATCAAGCTTTCATGAAGCTTTCTCTCTATAGAAAATGAATTCTCTCTCTAGGGTTTCAATTGGGAGAGTGATTTTTGAATAAGAACAGATAAGGGGGTATTTATAGGTGCCAAATGAAGCTACGCCGTTTTGAGAATGTTAGAAACACATTTCTGGGCATTTGGCCGGCAAATTGGCAGTCTTACCGCCGATTAAAACCGTCGTTTGATTCGAGAAACATTCGATGGGAAAAACGGCAGTCATGACCGTAGAACTCATTCAGCGGTCAAAATCAGTGGCCAGGCCGCTGAATCATGCGACAACAGTTCAGCTCAAATATTCAAGCGCACCGAAACATGACCAAACGACATCGAAACCTTTCGTATAATAAACCGTTGGAAAGGTATGGATATCTACTTTCTACTTCAATTTACAAAAAAATATTTGGATGTCTATAGAAAGAGTTATGGTCAAATGAGCGATCAAAGGTTAGACATGGATAAAAACAGAGTTGCCCTGTTTTAGTGGTCACTTTGGAGACATCAAAACCAATCCAAACGGTCATGAAATATTATGAATAATATACCGTTGGAAAGAAACGGTCATTGTACCTACACACAATAGCAAGAAAACACTTTCCAAGAACAACTGCATGTGAGGTGAACAAACATAAAAAGCATTTGCACTCAAAAAAGCATATCAAATAAATGCATGTGCAATGCTCCCCCTAAAAGGTTATTCTCTCTCATGGCTTCTCCCTTAAAGCATACACAATGCTCCCCTTACATCTCTCAAGACTTCTTCCCCTTTTTGTCATGAGATAGGCAAATGAGCTCTCCCTATCGAGTTGTTTTAGCAAAGAGAGCTATTAGCACAAATGACATTTACATAATCATTTTATACACCAATTTTATGCAACTCAAGTAATTGAGAGAGATTCAAGGAGCTTTATTATAAAAAAAATGTGTGACAAAGATGCTTTGCATGCAAGACATATTGCATTCAAGTCCAAAAGCAATGGTATTTGGCAAAACAAATGACAAAGGTTTCCTAAAAGAATTCAAACCAATTTCACTATTTGTCATGAAACACGGCAAGGATTTAGAATTTTCAATGAATTCAATTTAATGAGCAACTATATCCAACCTTACAAGCAAAACATGGCATGAGCGACTTTTTGCACCCTATTCGATTTTTCTGGGTAAGATACCCGTATGATAGTAGTCGTGTTCCACAAGTACAGAAAGAGAGACATTTTGATTTTCATTCGAGTCTCATTTGCTTTTCACACATTATTTTTGCATTTAAGATAATGCAATAAACAATTCATGCTTTTCATTTTCTAAGCATGTCATATAAAATCATGCTTTTCTCATTTTAAGCATGTCATTTAACAATCATCATGTCATGGAGATCACTATAGGTCATTCAAAGAGTACTTCCTATGTTTATCACCTAGTCCAAAAATGTATGTTTGAACAAAAATATGACATGCATTGCAATACAAGCATGGTTCACACTTATTGAATTAAAAACATATAAGCATATGTGCAACCAAGCTATTCAAGCAATTAATAAAGAAGCATAAAATATTTCAAAATTTTGCATGCAACAAGTATGCAATTGCTCTTTTTGCTTGAGTTCCTCGTATGGGGTCAAAATCCATATTGCTTCAATGAAGGGTATGAGGTCCTAAAGACCTACCAAGTCCATTGGACCTAGTTAAACCAATGAGAGACATGTTAGTCTTGTAGCAAGCGGGTTCATTTTTTTTTATCCACTTAGGTGACACATGTTCAATCCTAGTGGTCAAACTTTGCATGTTATTAGAGATCCTAGGATGATAGACTAAGGATTTACTAAACACATGCAAATAGGCTATTCTAAACCTCTTTCGTTCCTTCATGCTATCAACCCTACAATGCTTAATATACTTAAAACACCTAGGCCTAATATGCCCATTAACACCACAATAATGACAAATTGGTATAAAGTGAGAATTCATACCATGTCCATGTGAAGTCGTTGGAGACTCATCATGCATTTGATGTCTCCTTTGGTGTTGAGCCGGTTTACATCTTCTTTGTTGTTGAACCGGATTAGGTTGCCTCCTTGGTTGAGGTAGCAAGTCATGCCTTCTTAGTTGGTTAGACCATGATTGAGGAAGGCTTATGCATGAAGCTCTTTGATGTTGAGCTTGAGCAACGTCTTTTGATGGCATCTTCACTTGGCCATCTTGGATGACTTTCTAAGATCAATCTTCCTCCTTGGATGATGAAGAGGTAAGGCTTTGCCCTTGCCTTAAGCTTGAGGTTGCAATATCTTACTTTTCAAGTCTTTAAGTTGCCTCTTTTCTTTGTCCCTAAAAATTCTTAAGGAATTTTCCTTGTAAGCAAGTTCATCCTTCATTGCCTTCATCCTTTGATGACAATCTTCATTCTCCTTCTCGTATTTAGACACAATAACTATGTCTACCTTCAAGGAGTCATTCATGTCCGAACTCGAAGTCATCTTAGCAAGTGAACTTCTTGCATCTGCAAGTTCCATCTTCAACTTGCCTTCAATGCCTTTTACACATCCAACTTCATCATTCAAGTGAGTCATCTTGGCATGTAGTTGAAGATTATCCTTTTCCAATCTAAGGATATCATTCTCTTTCTCCTTCAAAGACTTTTGAAAGGAGTTAATGAACTCTTGGTTGTCCACCAAATTAACACAAGAGTTCTCAAAGCTTGAACTACTATGATCGAAGCATCTTTCACTTGTGCTTGTGAGAGTCATATCATCAAGGCTTGCTTCTCTCAAGCTCGCTCCACTTCGGTTTCCAAGTTTCAAGTCACCAATCTTGAAATCTTCACAAGGCAAACATTTGGTGATGTCTTGAATTTCTTCTTGGTAGGAAACTGGAGATGTGAAGTAGTTGTTCTCATACTCAACCAAGCTTGTGGAGCATACTTCAACTTCGCTATCTCTCATATTAGCGATCATACCAACTCCTCCATTCTTGTCATGCTTTGAAATCTTCCAAGCAATATTCTTCTTCTTTTTATGAGGTGTAATCTTCTTCTCCTTTTTCACTTTGGAGGTCATTTTTCTCCACCTTCACTTTGGAGGTCAAACCCTCATCACTTAAGCTCATAAAACTTGAACTTTCTTCATAGAAGCTTCCACCACTTATGCTCTCATGGTGATCATCATCCAAATTAGCTTCTTTGTTGTTGACCTTAAGTGATAGGTGTCTTGTGGTCACCTTTAAGTTGTCATTATTTAAGGTGGAAAAGGCTATGTCATTCCTATCACATCTCTCGGAACTCGAATAGTGCTCTTTACTCTTACTACAAGAGTAGGCTTTTGATTTGCCCCTTCGACTCTTGGTCTTCGAGCTACCACAATCGTTGGAGATGTGCTCATAGCTTCCACAATCACAACATTGAAGCTTTATCTTCAAGGTACCTAAGATCTTGTCTTTTTCCTTCACGGTACCTTCGTGGGTGACTCTTAGAATCTCCCAAACTTCTCGAACATCTAGAGTGGTTTGGATGAGTTTGGCTCTAATCTCATCCACTGCACAAGATAAGGCATGGATGCCCTTTGAATTCAATTCTGCAGCCTCGAGTTCATCATTTGTCCACTTGGACTTGAGCTTAGGCACAGAAGCCTCATTCTCTATTGTCTTTGTAAGAGGTGAATATCCTTCTTCCACACACATCCACACATGCTCATCCATGTCTGATAAAAAGAATTCCATTCTAACTTTCCAAGAGAAATAGTTATCCTTGGTGAGCAATGGTGGTTCAGAGATCAACGCACCTTTTAGTCTCTCAAAGTCACACATAGTGTTTGAGTAAAACGGATGCAAATAAATGCAAATGTATGAATGCCAAAAATCACACAAAATGCAAAACACACCAAAATGAGCAAAGGATCACCTAAGTATATCTAGGAACCCACTCTGATACCAATTGAAAAAATATATATTACGTGTGTCTAATACAACCTAAGGGAGTGAATGGGCTGTTAATCGATTATTACCAATTTTTCTATTTGTCAATATTAGCATATAAAAACTCAAACACACAACAATATAAATCAAGTTTAAAAGTGCGGAAAGTAAAGAACACTTGATTTTTACGTGGAAACCTTCAAAAAGGAAAAACCATGAGCTATTGAGCTAGCCACACTCGATCCTCGAATCCACTATATGTAATGATGTTTACAACCTAGGTTGACCTCAACCATTCTTGGTTACTAACCCACCACTACTATCCACATGCCTTTTATATCGAACCTAGACCAACCCTAGACACCCTCTATATGAAGAGAAGGTTACACCATCAAATGATCTCCACAATCCACTACTGTTGGTGTAAGCACCTTCTAATCAACATGCAGACCTTTTACAGAGGAGCTAGTACAATGCTTGTGCAACTTCACTTAGAAGCCACATGACTTTGACTCTTGAAGAGAATATAAAGTAAAAGTGTATATCATAATGATGCTCAAATGCAATGAGTGCTAGAGTAAACATTATATGCTTAACTAGATGTTATAATCCAAATCAGCATCCTAGTTATCAACAAAGTCTATATGTAAATACATGAGGACTCAATTAGATGCAAAGTAATTCTAGCAACCTGATTAACAACAAACAAAACCAATTCAACATAAGTTGTCAATAATCATGGCAAGGACTAAAAAGATGCAATTAACAAATGCAATCAAGGAGTCTGAATCAATAATGTCTAAATGCAAATCATATAGACTTAGCTAGATGTTATCAATCACAAAACAATCCTAGCTATCAAATAATGTCAACATGTCCATATATATGAACTCAATTAGTTGTAGAGAATTTCTAATAACATAATTGTCAATTCAATCCACAAGAACATTCAATAAAGCTTGACCAAACATTTGTCTATCAACCTAATCAACAATCAATTCCACAAGAATATTCAAGACTTAGCTATTTAGGCAAAACAACCTAATCAATTAAGCTATCACAAACAAACCCAATCATGTTATCAAGACTCATAAATATATGCAATAAATAGAGTCTAGGCATTCAATGAAGCAATAAATACCTAATCTAGAGTAAGAAGAACAATAAATGATATTCAAAGAAGTTATAGCTTACCTAGTCATGAAACCATGAAGACCCATGCTCAAAAGATGATAGATGATGTTATGGATGCATGAGTTTTGGGTTTGGAGAGTCAATCAAGCTTTCATGAAGCTTTCTCTCTCAAGAAATCTCTTTTTCTCTCTCTAAAAAATGAATTCTCTCTAGGGTTTCAATTGGGAGAGTGATTTTTGAAGAAGAAGAGATAAGGGGGTATTTATAGGTGCCAAATGAAGCTACGCCGTTTTGAGAATGTTAGAAACACATTTATGGGCATTCAACGGTCAAATCGACAGTTTGGTTGTCGATTGAAATCGTCATTTGATTTTAGAAACATTTTGGAAACATTTAGTAAAAAAAATAGTTGTCATGACTATAGAACGCATTCGATGGTCAAAATCAACGGCCAGGCCACCGAATCATGCGACAGCACTTCAACTCAAATATTCGAGTGCATCGAAACATAACCAAACGATATCGAAACCTTTCATATAATATACCGTTGGAAAGGTATGGATGTCTAATTTCTACTCCAATTTTAAAAAAAAAAAATTGAATACCTATAGAAAGAGTTATGGTCAAATGTGTGACTAAAGGTCAAACATGGATAAAAACAGAGTTGCCTAGTTTTAGTGGTTACTTTGGAGATATCAGAACCAATCCAAACGGTCATGAAATATTACGAATAATATACCATTAGAAAGATATGGGTGTCTAGTTTGTATAAAAAGTTATGGTCACAAGACCATACAAAGGTCAATTTTGAAAATCATTGAAATCATTGAAATCCAATATTTTGAAACTAGATACTTACTCCAAATAACTAAACAAAGTCTAACTCTTATCCAAGAGAAGAATGAGACCTTCTCAAGTGGTCAACCATCGCGCAAAGACATGCATACCATCGTGCAAGCGTGGACATTTCCGATCACATAAACGAAAATGAATTACACCACACTTAAGACTAACTTGAAGTGCAAGTGTGGATGTGAGAGGAATGCATACAAAAACAATGAGGTACAAATGCATGTCAATTACAAATGCATGAAGTGTGTGTGTGCACCCTAATCTCCTCTAGAATCAAGGTCAAGTGTTATACCTTTTGAAGCTCTTGATCTTAAAGTCATGGAGATGCTTGGAAGCTTGCCTTAGTAATCATCAAGAAGACCTAAGCTACCCATTACACAATCATCCTCAATGTGGTATGTCATAAAACAAGCCAATCACAAAATAGAGGTCCTTACAAACTTGATTAGGATATTTTGTGTATTTGCATGTATTAAGGGGGAGAATACATGTATTTGGACTTTATTGCTATATCCCATTTCAACTTAAATGTCATATTCTTGTTAAGCATATATTTGTCATATTCTCTTGGATATTCTTGTGTTTTCAAGTCTATTATTAGGCGATATCAAGAGAAGCTCATGAGAAGAAGTTTAAGTCTTGTTGAAGATTAGTCTAGGATGATATCTCATTGTAAATTGAGGGTGAGTTTTTGTGACCAATCTTCATTTGTAATGTTTAGAATTTTGTATAGGTGTTTTAACATAGAATTTTCCAAAAGGGGGAAATTGTTAGGATTTTGAGTATTAGTTAACATTATTCTATATCAAAACGATATTTGCTTTGTATTGTGTTGTTGTCCTTAGTTACATGGTTTATCAAGCTTCAAAGGAACCAGACAACTTTTCAAGCAATATGTTGCCTTCGTTCGAGGAAAATGCTAAATGTCTACAAAGGTAATTAGACATTTTTCCTCTTAAAAGGCTTAGGCGCATACACACATAATCCATTCATAAATATCCCTGTATAGTTGTGCCAAATTAGTATAACACATTCACATGTTTTAGTATGCTCATGCATTGAACTCACATTGTCATACATTGTAGAAATGCATGTATTAGAACTATGTCTAGGAAGTTACATACTCATGTGATCTTGTATTTATTTGTTTGAGTGTAACTGATTTAAACTTGAATATGTTCTTAAATGATTTCTTGTTGAGTTCTGGTCATTTCGGTTACTCACTCATTTGATTTCGAGTTCAAACGAGGAAGTTACGCAACTTTGTGTTCCTTTACAATGAGTTGTCTTCTTCTTCGTATATTGAGTCGAGTTCGCATCCAATTGTCAAAGTTTTATAGTCATCCTCATGTGAAATGGGTTTGAATTCTGAGTTCAGAGACCAGAATACTGTCAAAGAATGTGAGGGGTACACGAGGAGAGAAACAAGAGGAGAGAAGACCTCTTGGGAGAACTTCTCATAGAGGCGTGTGGCCACCACGAGAAAGAGGCCTTTCAGCCTCCTCGTGGTGGCCACGCACCTCCATGGGGACAGCTAAGAAGGCCCTCCCAAGTGGGTCCCACACTCTTTTAGTTTTCCCACCTATCTCTTTTAAATACTCCCTCACTCTCACTTGTTCAAAAGTTGAAGAAAATTGAAAATAAATGTGCAAAATTTTCACTCCAACTTTCCTATCTTTCAAAAACCATAACTTTCTAATTCGAACTCCGAATTGAGTGATTCAAGTTGAAGAATTTTCATAATCAAGTCCCCTACCTTTTACAAAAGAGTTTTTAGCTATTTTATCAAGTTGTAGAGCATTTCCACTATCAAAACCGAACCAGCTCGGGATTTCAAGGTATTGAGTCAAACTTTGTGATTTCATCTTTGATGATCCTCAATTGCCTTGGGTTTTCTTCTTATATATGTGTATGTATGTTTGATGAAAGCTATTGAGAAGGATAGCTTTATATCAAAGCTAATCAAGTCTAATTAGAGACAAATGTGAACTAGTTCTCTAGGATTCTAAAATTTCACATGTTTAAGAGTTGTATTGTTCTTAGCTTGATATCTACGGTTATTTGTGACTTGATTAACTTATTCTAAGATCAATAACCTTGCTAGAATATTCATTGATCATATATTGTGATTCTAGCATTTTTGGTGCATGTTTCTAATATCTTGAATTTGTGTTTCATGAATATGATTTATTCAAGTATTAGCTTTGTGAAAGAAACTAGAAATTACATGTGTTAGGTGTTTCACATATTCTAAATTTCAATTCATTGATTTTATGACTAGACAATATTTGACTTGTGTGCTTTCATGAATAAGTCTATGTCTACATGATTTGTACTTGATCCATACATTTCGTATGTTCATGCATCATTTTGTATGATTGCATCTCTTGGATTGTCAAACTAGAATATCATACATTGTGTGCTCATTGTTTAATTCTAGTTTCCATAGTTCATATTGATCATATGTCTTATGTTGAATGTGCTTGCATCATTTGCATTATATAGATCATAGCCTTGTAAAAGATGGAAGACTTGGTTAAGAGTATGAGGCTCTATGTACTTCCAAGTGTGGAAGTCTTGGCTAAGAGGTGCGATGCCTCTAAGTAAGTCCGAGCAAAGTCTTGTCTAGGGGTGTAGGCTCCGGTTAGACAAGCGTGAAAGACTTGGCAAGGGTTGTGAGGCTCCTATAGGTCCGAGCATGAAAAGTCTCTTGTTGTTGAGTGATTCTTCAATATAGAACAAGGGAAGTCTTAGCAAGGGGTGTAAGACTCCTATAGGTCCGAGCAAGGATATTCTCTAGAGGCATGCGTTGTGTCTCGGTTAGAGAATAGGCAAGTTCTTCTCTAATAGGAATAGATATGGAGAAATCCAATAGATTGTGATACATGAGAGTTGGTTTGAGGTTGTATTCTTATTTAACTAGTGAAAAACATTTTACCGATGGTTGTGGATTCAACCCATGGACGTTTCCTCTTTGGAGGTTTACCATGTTAAAAATATTATGTGTCAAGTTTCTTTTTCATTGTAACTTTGATATTTTGATTCTTTAATCAAATTGATCTTGAAGTCATTGTAATTGATTACATTATTATGAGACGGGAATCTTTGATTGTACTGGTATCTTTTGTATGTACTTGTACTATTGGGACATATATATTGAATACAAGTATTTGGTAATATCTATATCATTTGTTTTCCCTCCACATGTGTTCATAGGTTATGTTTGAACTAAGTTGAAAATGCTTGTTAATAGTTTATGCATGTTCATTTCCGTTTATTATGGTGTTATAAAAGCTATCTAGAGGGACAAACTTTTGTTTGTTTCAAGGGATTGAAAAAGGCGTTAAAACCTATTCACCCTCCCAAGGTTAGCTTAACCGTGATTATATTTACAAGTGTGTTTGATCTACTTGCTCTGTTTGCTTCTGTTTGCATTATTTGCATCACTTAAGTCATATTGCCTTGTAATAGGTAGAAGCTTTCAAAGTGAGTGAAGCTTTGTTTAAAGCAAGAAGACTTGACTAGGACAAGTGGTCTGGATAGTCAAGTAAAGAGTCTTAGTTAAGATCAAGGGGATTCGGATAACTAAGTAAGAAGCCTTATCTAGGATCAAGTGGATCCGGATAGACAAGCAAGAAGCCTAGTCTAGGATCAAATGGATTCAGATAGACAAGTAAGAAAGCTTTTTAGAGACGTGAGCGTCTTGGATAGGAAGTTGCTTCCTAGAGGTGTGTTGGTCATATCTTGGATAGGAAGTAGGCAAGGTGACTCACTAGGCCCAAGGGTTGACTAAGAGTTGATAGCTTGGAGAGTTTATCATGTGTTGATTACTTGAGTGTGTATCTCCTTTTCGTCATAGTGAATTGCTTGCCGGTGGTTGTGGTATCAACCCCTGGACATTTCCTCTTATGAAGTTTTACCACGTAAAAACACTTGTATCAAGTTTCGCTTTATATTTCATTATCTTCCATAGCATGTATTGATTGTATCACTTGTGTATTGAATTCTGTTTGTGTCGATTAATATAATTCATTTGTTAAACACACCAAGTGTGCACATCATTGCTGTTGTTAGGTTTTTGGTTTGTGTTGGCATAAATTCCATATCAAAACAACATTTCTCTTGTTTTGATTAGTTGTCTTAGATTGATGATGATTCAAGCTTCAAAGAAGACTTGGCAAGTTTTCATGCAAGATGGTGTCTTCAAAAGGAATAAGCTACATTGCTCATCAAAGGTATATTTGACCTCATTCCTCTTACAAGGTGTAGGCACACACACACATGGCATTCATATGTGTCCCTGTATAGTTGTACACCTTTGGTATAACACATTCACACACTTGTTAAAGTATGCATATGCATTAGATTTATTTTGATAAACATTGTGAAATTGTATGTTCTAGGACTATCTCTAGGAAATAGCATACTTGTATGACTTTGTGCTTATTTGTTTTTGTTTTATTGCTTTTTGGACTTGAACATGATCGCATATGATTCCTTATTGAGTCTCAGTCATTTCGGTTACTCACTCATTAGGTTTCGAGTCCAAACTAGGATGCTATACTACTTTACGTTCTCATACGTTGTGTTGTCTTCGTCGTCATGTATCGAGTTAAATTCACAACCTTTTATCAAATTTTTATAGTCTTCCTTGTGCGTGAGGGAGTCATGGTTCGTAATTCGAAGACGGATTCGAATTCGGAGTTCGAATGCCCAATACGGCTGAAGAACGGGAGAGAAGTGCAAGGGAGTAGTACAATGGCCAAAGGCCATTTGTAAGGGAGCCCATGAGGGGCACGTGAGGCTTATGGCTCAAGCACCCCTTTGCTCCGTTAGGCTCGCACGCCTCTCATGGGGTGGTGATGTGATAGCTGCCCATTGGTCACCGAAAGCTCTCTCTTTCATCTCTATTAAATATCTCATTTCCCTCCCAATCCATTTCAAGAAGAAATTTTGAAAACATGTGTAGAAATTTTCTCTCAAATTTTCTCAACTTTCAAACACCATAACTTTCTCATTCGGACTCCGAATTGAGTGATTGAAGTTGGAGAATCTTCGTAATCAAGTCCCCTACCTTCTACAAAAGAGTTTGCAGCTGTTTGATTAACTTTTGTGGTGGTTCTACCCTCAAAACCTAACTAGCATGTGATTCTTAGGTATTTAACTTAACTTTGTGCTTTCATCTTTTTAAACCTTCAATTACCTTGGGGTGTCTTCTTCTATATGCATGTGTATGTTTGGTGAATGCTATTTGAGAAGGATAGCTTCAAATCAAATATAATCAAGTCTATTTAGATAAAAATGTGAACTAGTTTTGTATGATTCTAGTTTTTCACATATTTGAGTGTTGTATTGTGATTAGTTTGATATCTAGGTTATTTGTAATTTGATTGATTCATTTCCTGATTAATAATCTTGGCATGTGCTTGGATCCTTAATTCAACAAATTTAGGATTAGCACATTTTATTTTGTGTTTAAAGCTTATTAGGATTTAATTGATTATTCATTATATCCTTACTCCAAATCTTGGCTAGAATATTCATTGATCATATTTTGTGATTCTAGCATTTTTTTGTTGTATGTTTTTAATATCTTGAATATGTGCTTCATGTATATGATTTATTCAAGTATTATATTTGTGAATGAAACTAGGAGCCACATGTGTTAGGTGTTTTCACATGTTCTAAGTTTTAATTCAAGTTGTATGACTAGACTATTTTGACTTGTGTTCTCACATGACTAAGTCTAGTTTCCATGGAATGTATTGATCACATATTCTATGTTGAATTGCTTGTTAGCATCATTTGCATTCATTGATCACACTTAGGAAGTTTTTGTAAAAGGCATGAAGTCTTGGTTAGGACAAGAGGTCCGGATAACCAAGCAAGAAGTCATGGCTAAGATCGGGAAGGTTTGGATAGCTATGCATGGGAGGCTCTCTTAAGATATGAGTTCTTTGGATAGGGAGTTGGCTGTGACATTGGTAGGCCCGGGCGATTGGATTGACATAGACTCAAATAGAGAGTGTTGCAAGGGATGTGCATTAACTCTTGTGTAATCTTCCAACAATGTTGTGTAGACATTGACTTCAATATAGAGTGGTTCCGCACTTTTGAGGAATTTCTAATCTATCAATAGGGATTGGGTAGACATAGAATCCAATAGGAAGTAGATCATAGGTTGGTCACTTTTGAGGAATTTATAATCTATCATCCAATATATATAGTATCCTATGGTTGTAATTCAACCTGTGGATGTTTCCTCCTTAGAGGTTTTACCACGTTAAAAAATCTCTTGTGTCAATTCTTTCTATCTTTATCTTTTATAATTGTATATGTGTATGTTTTAATCTTGAAGTACAATCTTCATTTGTGATGTATTTGGAAATAAGATTTTTTAAGTGTGAGATGTAAGCACATCATATTGATCAAAGTTGTATATATTATTCTTTTGTATATTGGTACATTTGTGTATAGTTATATTTGATTATTACTTGTAACATATTGGACATATTTGGAAATACAAATAGTCTTTGGTGTTAGTTTTTATTGATATTCTTTCTCTTGCAACTTGTTGATATATAAACAATGTTTTATTGAATATATGATTATCTTGTCTATATATGTATATATGGTTTACGTGTTGTGATATAAGCTATCTTGAGTGACAAACTTGTGTTTGTTTAAAGAGATTGAAAAATGTGTAAAAACCTATTCACCCCCCCCCCCCCATCTAGGTATGCTTTAGGCAATTTAACCGTGTTTGTATATTTCAGTTGTTTTTGAGAAAAATGAATTTAAGGAAATTTCAGATACCCTAACCCCATTGATTTGGAGGATGATGGGTATGAGATACATTTTGAGTTTGTGAAACATTTATGTTCAGTGAATGACCAAAAACTCTCAGATTCTCATCATATAACTCATAAAATAATGTCTTAATTCTAAAACAAGAACGAGTAACATCATAATCTATTTCTAAATAGTTATAATAAAAAGATAAATATTCAAACAAATTTTCTAATCTACAATGTGGATCAAGACACATGGCAATGAAATAAATAGTTGGAAACTCCTTATAAATAGTCTAACCATTTTTTTTTCATAGCATTAACGTAGTTTAGTAATTGTATATCGGATGCACACTCAGAAAATGCAATGCACCAACAATATTAACACTCTCAATAATAAATACATTAGTAATAGGATAATAAATACCAGATAAATTGTTAGTAGCATTATTAAAAAATTTTAACAAACCATAAATTTTTGTACAAACATCCTAATGGTGTGTATAAAGATTAATCTCACTAACATTATATTGAATAAAAGTAACTAATAAATCATTATAATCATAACTATCAGCAAGCAATTTATAAGTAGAATTCAAATGTGTTGGAACATCACGAGGAAATCTAATGGGACACCTACCATGATGTTTATAAAAGTTTGCCCATGCTTTCATTGTAGAAGAATGTTTCCACCAACAATGGAGGACATCTTTAATAGGTTTAATAAAAGCTTGAAGAATTCCTAATCCTTTTTTAACACATAAATTTAAAACATGTTATTCACATCTTTGATGAAAAAATTACCACCAAAATAAGGTTTGCATAAATCAATTAAAGAATGAATAGCTACGGTATTGTTAGAAGCATTATTAAAACCAATTGCAAAAATTTTATTTTCAATTTTATACTCTTCAAACATAATTTTAAGCTATCTAAAAATATTAATAGCAGTATGTGCATCATCAAAACTCTATATGCAAAAATTCTTTTTTGGATAGTCCATGCATTATCCATATAATGGCTAGTGACACTCAAGTATGAATGCATTTACCAATGGTCACACCATATGTTGGCACATACGGAAACACGACCTTAAAAATTTTCAAAAAAAATTTGCAACTTCCTTTTATATATATATATATATATATATTTTTATAAATGTTATTAAGTGTACGTGTAAGAGTGGTTCTAAGAACATGACATGTAACATGATTTAATGCTTGTTGACAATAATTAAAAAAACTAACATTTTCACCGAAACTAAATGGTAAGTCTACTGTAATCATTCTAGCCGTTGTTGAGGCCTCCAATAGGCAACAGTCTTTTTTATATAAAAAAAAATTAAATAAATAAAAAAGATTTCAGTTGATGGAACCGGTGGTTCGGGTTTGGTTTTGGCAACCAAGGAACTGGAACTGGAACTGGAACCTCCTTGGCTCCGGTTCACGGTCCAATTCCGGTCTGATTATGAAGCCTCTGGTTTCGGTTCGGTTCCACGGTTGGAACCGAACCGCGGTCATGTCTAAGGTGGCTTCCATAGCCTCCTCAATTTTCATTTATTAATATTTTTTCATGGGTCAAGCTATATTAACTTAAATTTCTAACTTAATTTTTTAATTTCAATATCTCAATTACTCATTTCCTCACGTGCTCTTTAATCTAATGGTTAAGATTTTGAAGTCAAACAATTAAGTCAAAAATTTGAATTGATATAAACTGATCCTGTTTTAATATTTAAAATTTTTAATTTTTAAAAGTTTTTATTTTGACACGTTTCACTTTCAATAGGTTAATGGATCATGAATATAATAACCTTGAAACAGTCAAATTTGACTAATGTTTGACTAATAGAAAAACTTATTTGATGTATCGTCGAAAGTATAAGGATCAGACGAGCTAAATAAAGTAAAATAAGTCAACAATGACATTTGCAAATAAGTTTGGGAGCAAATTGATAATCTACTGAGAACTATAAGAGAAGAGGTCAGAAAGAAAGAAATAACTTCAGTGTCAGAAACTCCAACGGCCAACATAACTACTAACTCGGTCTTGACTCTTGACTCATGACTCACTTTGGAGTAGAGATCAAGAAGAGACGAATGCTGTCTATCTTGAAACAAAACACACCCTTTTGATCTGCGCAGCCACTTCTTCAAAGTCCCTCCAAAAATGATGAACTTGGGTTAAGCCCATTTCATCTCAAGGTATTTAAAAAAAAAAAATCCTGTTTAATCAGTATATTATTATTATTTATTTGCTCAATGTTTGGTTTCTGAGAAAAAGGGGTTTAGGTTTTTTTTTTTCCATTCGTTTGACAAGGATTTGGAATTTCATTTTGTTTTTTTGTTTGTTTTGTTTCTCACTTTTCTGTGTACCCAGGTGGACGATTTTGGGTATCATTTTTTTCATTTTTCCTTTTTTGTTTTTGTGGGACTTTATATGAACAGAGTTGGTGTTATGTGTTCATATTATTGCTTTAATTTGATTGATATATTGTTAGTATTGCTTGATTAGCTTAATTTTCCTTGCAACAGAAATACTGTTCAAATGCAACCTCAATTATGCTTCACAGCTTAAAGGATATTGTTTGTGTAGTTTTGGTTCAAAAGAGTGAAATTGTTGCCTAATTATGACCTATGTGATGTTGGAGTTAGCTCTTGCTTGTGGAAAAATATTGTAGGGCTATAATCTTATTATTAATTGTTTATTATTGCTTGTTAGGGTTTTTCCATATCGTGCTGATGGAAGTGAAGCTGGTTTCTATGCAGTTCGTTCTGTTTTGGATTGGTTATATTGTGCTCTCACTTTTGGCGTCGGGTGCTGTAAGATTATAGCATAAAATTTGTTTTTGTTTGCAATTTGGATTAATACATGTGGCACTCAGTTAACTAATGTATTGGAAATTTGTTTTTGTTTCGTAGATTGCTAATCAGTCAAGTAATGCAGAATTCGTTGCTTCCAAGAATGAAGACCTTAAAGGTGTGAATATACTTGGATATAGTTGTAAATGCTTGATCAAAATATATTGGTAATAATAGAAATATGCGTTGCTATGTTTTATTATGGAAATGTTTGAATGAGTTTACCGAATTATTCTGTTAAAATTGTTTGTGATGGAGTTGTCTGTTTCGATTTGAAAGATGTGTGCTTGTAAATGTTATTTTGATATTAATGAGTTGTTTTAGAGTTTCAAAGTGACGCATGGACAACTGTTAATCTATCCAAAAGAAAGAGCATACCGATTAATAATGGCTTTAAAGCCTGTAATGAATAAATATTAGTGTATGAATTGAAACATAGGTGACAGAGAGATAATAATAGGCTGTTATCTTGGTGAGCCTTTATTTGGTTGTTATTGTTTGCAAAGAAACAAAATTGAAGAAATTAGTATGGAAAGTAATAAAGTGTGATGATGGTCCCTCCTTTTACACGTCTCTCGTCCACCAGCAAACTATTTGGTACTCAATCGATGGGTAAAGTGTGGAATGTTTTGCCATTTACAAACACTATATGTCATTATTTCTTCTCTTTTCTTGAGAGATGTCTTATAAAATATTGATACATGCCACTTAGTATTATATACAATTCTAATTGTGGAGGATCTCATAAATCAATAAAAGTATAGAAATCTAATTGAAGATCTAATGTCTGATTAATCCCCATGTAACTGTATGGGCATGCTATTGGCACCCCACTTTAAATTTTGCACTTCATTTCTCGAGTGATTATCAAGGTCTTCGAATTCATCGTGAAGTGTGGCGAGCTAAAAGAAGAGTGCTAATTGTGTTGCTCCATTAGAAAAGTATAAAAATTAGAATGAACTGGCCTAGTAATAATTAGAGTTATGGTTACCTATGAACTTCTGCTTTATAATAACAGACCAGAAAGGAAGCTATCGACTCATTTTCTATCCCCCTATCTCTCTCCTCTTGGTATCTTATCTATGTTAATCTTTGAAAAACTTGCGACTATTTTGAAAGGGGAATTTAAACGTAGCTAAATTTATGCCATTTTCAAATTAATCTTATCCATTTCAAGAACATTCCTATTGTTTCCTACTTGAACATAGTTAATTATAGATTGTATCACATATTTCATTTCCTTTGCAAATTTGATTATGGGGAGAAAAGTATGGATTTTCTCTTTTATTTGGGATGAGTTTTGAATGACCATTGTTTGATCTAAGGTTTGATTTAAGACAGAAGACTCTAGTCGTAATTTATAACATTTCAACAGCCATACTTGGGGAAAATGTTTAAGTACATGAATTCCATGTGGTATTCTTGTTGTGGAATTTGATACAGACTCATGGATGTTTATGTTCTGTGTTGTTCCAGAATACAACTTGTAGAATGTTGGCAGAATTTTTCTAATCAATAAAGGTTTTATTTTTTTCTCTTTCCAACATGATCAGAAGCATCATAAGAAAATTGAAGTCACCTGGTCAAGATGAAACTTCATTAGAATTGCTAAATGATACTTCGTCTTAAGAGCTATTGAGTAATGCACTTTAATTGTATTTTACAGTTGTCCTTAAAATCGTATAATGCCTTTGCATGTAGACCTAATAGAAATTGCAAGGAGAAGACTAAGTTCATCTCATTTGATGTTTATACTGAAACCACCTGCTGAATGGTTGTTATGGACCTCAAAAGCAGAATGTGTACAAGATATATATATATATATATAAATTTTCAAATGAGGACGTCCTGATATAACTTTCATGAGCATATTGAGTGTGACCACTAGTTTTATATGCTTTTACTCAAGTGTGTATGGACTTGTCAAAACTAGTGGTTCACATTCAATATCCTCATAAAGTTATATCAGGATGTCCGTATGAGAACGGAATTGTATATATATAAAATGAAAAACATTGTGAAGGTAGGGAGGAAGTTGCTTGGAAATGTGGCTAATAGATCAGTGTTGGATGGTTTAACCTCAAGCTATTATTATGTGATAGCTATGCTCTTATTGAAAATGAGTGAAGTTAGAGTTTAAAAAATCGAACCTCAGCCAGCAAATGGGGCGGGCCAAAGGCACCTTGGGGTGGTCACCTTGGCCAAGAAATAGGTCAAGTCGCCTCTGTCACTTGAGGTGGCATTGAGGCGTGCCTTGTTTTTTTTTTTTTTTTTTTTGAGGTTGCCGGAGAATTGCCGTCAAGATCAGTCGGCTATTGACCGCAATGTTGTCAAAAGCACGCTTGAATGAAGCAAAGCCTCTTTTTTTCAATTTGAGGTCACTAGAGAGATCGGACGGCTATCAATAGGTCACTGGCAGCGTCTGAGTCCTACCAGTATGTTGCCGGAGCAAGGAATGTCGGCTGCTATGGTTTTTGTGGGATGGTGGGTGGCTGCTAGGGTTTTTGATACCTGGTGGGTGGCTGCTACGGTTTTTGTGGGGTGGTGGTTGCTAGGGTTTTATATATACACTGGTTTTTTATTTGCACCTCAATTCAATGAGGCGCGTGCATCACCTTGCGCTTTGCGCCTCAGGCTCCAGGAGACCTTTGCGCCTAACGCCTCGGACAACTATGGTCTAGGGTTTTGTTTGTTTGGAATGGTAGCTGAAAAAAAAATTAGGTTTTTCATTTGTTTGCGACAGTGGCTTATAGGGTTTTTAACCATTGAATTAAAAATAATAAAAAACAGATTAGGATTTGTGGGTGTATGGATGATAGAGTGTGCTGCAAAACAATTTATTAAATGTTATGGATTATTTTCTTCTTTAGTATTTTTATTTTTTTCAATTTTTTTATCATTTTCAATTTTTTTGTTTCCTATCAATTTTATTTTATTTTATTTTATTTTTTTATCATTTTCGATTTGAGGCGGCCGCCTCACCTTTTAAAACCTTGAGTGAAGTTATATAGGACCGGAGCATGTGTAATAAAAGGCATTATGGATTTAGGTATCCCATTATTTGGTGTCAATATGTGTCTGTTTCTTTTCCATCATGCTCCTTTTGTATTGTGCAGTTCCTGATAGCACTTGTGTAAAATTTTGTGGTATTATAATGATCAGAGAAACATGGCTTATCACTTTTCTTCTTAGTTCTGTAAATCATGTTGAAGCTCTTAAATGATTTTATTTTATTTTTTTCATGGACAGCGCCATGCCCTTCTGGTTGGGTTATTAGTCCAGATAAAAGCAGGTGCTTTAAATATATACGGAACTCCCACTCATGGGATGAATCAGAGAGCCTCTGTAAAAGCTTTGGCGGACACTTGGCTTCCCTGACATCGTATGAAGAGCTGAATTCTACTCAGAAGTTGTGTGGTGAAACTGTTAATGGCTGCTGGGTAGGAGCAAGAGGCATAAACAGTACTACCGTTGGATTTGGTTGGAAGTGGTCTGATAATGTGTCACAGACACAGTGGAATGAATCAATCTTTCCAGCAAGACCTTTTCATTCCAGCTGCAGTAATTTGTCATGCCGAGTCGATTCTTCAGTTGATTTGTGTGCACTGGTGACTAATAGATCAACAACACTTCTGATTGAGCGATGCAATGCATCTCATGCTTTTATTTGCACGCTTAATTTTGGTAAGACCTCACTTAAAAATTTTCTGCCAGATAGTTGTGTATCTGAATTTTGTACCCCTTTTGATACAATATTAAAATTGGTTATGTTAATATACAATTTAGGTTTTTAGTTTAGATATTATTTTGCCATTGTTGAGAAAATCTTTATGACCTTTTTTTTTCTTCTGTTTTTTCAGAGAACAAATGTTACCACTTCCACTGTCATAGAGAATACCTTATAATCCTTGGAGTTGTAAGTGGGTTGATCCTCTTCACAACATTTGCTGTTGTAATTTGGCTCCTTGCATACAAGCGAAGCAAGAGGCGCAGAAGGTCTCGCAAATTATCTAATGCAGCAGGTTCTGCATTGGTTCCCCCATCATGGAAGGTGTTCACCAGTGAAGAATTGAGGTCGATTACCAAGAATTTTAGTGAAGGGAATCGCCTCCTAGGAGATGCCAAAACTGGTGGTACATATAGTGGCATTCTACCTGATGGATCTAGGGTGGCTGTTAAGAGGTTAAAAAGGTCAACTTTTCAGAGGAAGAAAGAGTTCTATTCTGAGATTGGACGGGTTGCAAGGCTTCATCATCCAAATTTGGTTGCTGTAAAGGGATGCTGCTATGATCACGGTGACCGCTACATTGTTTACGAATTTATAGTAAATGGCCCCCTAGATAGATGGCTACATCACATACCAAGGGGGGGTCGGAGCTTAGACTGGGCGATGAGAATGAAAATTGCTACGACTCTTGCTCAAGGAATAGCGTAAGTCATAGTCCTTCACCCTCTGATATGAGTAAATGCAGTTTTATGAAATTAGTGCTGTTATTATTATGACTCGCGATCAAGGAATTGCATAGAAATTTACCCAATTTTTTTGCTGTCAGATAAATTTTTATTTGCAATAGACTCTCTCTAGGGATGTATAATTGTAGAACTTGATGCTTTGGTGTTAATCTGGATTGCATGTTATTGATCTACAGCTTTGTTGTAGTTAACTGCATTTTTATTTTTCACAGCTGAATGGTACTTTTTTTTGTAGGTTGCGTTATTATTCTTTAACCTTTCTTGTTAAGTAGTTCATGTCTGCAATATGGAGTAAACACAGAAAGCTGAGAAGCTTTCATTAATTTTGAAAACATTATAATCCTGCTTATGACTTATTAAAAATCTTTCTCGCAGTGTATACTATATAATGCTTTTAATTTATTTATTTACTTCGGCTAATTATCTCACCCTTTCACATATTGAAACAGGTTCTTGCATGACAAGGTTAAGCCACATGTTGTGCATCGGGATATTCGTGCCAATAATGTATTGCTTGATGAAGAGTTTGGAGCACATTTAATGGGGGTTGGTCTATCAAAGTTTGTGCCATGGGAAGTGATGCAGGAGAGGACAGTGATGGCAGGTGGAACATATGGATACCTTGCTCCAGAGTTCGTTTACAGAAATGAACTTACGACAAAAAGTGATGTCTACAGCTTTGGAGTTTTGCTGTTAGAAATTGTAAGTGGTCGTAGGCCTGCACAAGCAGTCGATTCGATGGGGTGGCAAAGTATATTTGAATGGGCCACACCTTTGGTGCAATCACATTGCTACATCGAGCTCTTGGATCCTCACATCTCTTCTTCTTCCTCTGACATTCCAGAAGCTGGTGTGGTTCAGAAGGTGGTGGACCTTGTGTATGCCTGTACACAGCATGTCCCGTCTATGCGGCCAAGAATGTCTCATGTTGTTCATCAGCTGCAACAGTTGGCCCAGCCACCAGTTGTGAAGTAAGTTTGTGTCATCTCATCAAGCCTTAAGGATTATAGTACTAACTTTTAAGAAGTTTGGATTTCTAATTCAATAGTTGGAGTTAGTTTGTTGAATCATAAGATTGTTGTAATAGAGTGGAGTGGGACATTTCTTCATCTGCAAAAGAGGTTTATTTTAATGCACTGAAGAATGAATTTATTTGTAGATTGTTAGAACTAGTATTTGCAAAGAAACATCCCTGAACCAATAGGGTTCAATTTTTTACTGGATAGAGATGACTGTTATATATGTAAGAAAATGAGTGTTAACTAGAGTATTAGTATCTCTTATTCTAATAGAGTATTTGTTAATGGAAAATTGTCACTAGAGTGAATTTCCAATTAACAACTCGTGTGACCACGATCGAGGTAGACTACGGTCGGGGGGTATCATGTAGTTCGATACCTATGTGTTTCCCGCAAAAAGAGAGAAACACATATGATGGTTCAAGGAATCAATAACCACTACCGATAAAGATGAAACAAAACTCAATTTATTGATGATGAACATATGATGGAAATACAATGGAGAATTTTAGTCATAATGGTAGGAGGGATAAACCAAGTTGGTGATGGAGCTCTCGTGTTAGTCGGTAAGTGAAAAACAGAACAATAGGGTTTTCTCTCTCTCTCTCAAAAAAAGCCCCCTCTTCAATTGAGTATAATGTCGTATATATAGGTTCCGTTTCTTGCCTTGCACTCCTACAAATTTGGTCTAGGGTTTCAACAATTATGGGACTTTTCTTGGCGATTAGCGAGAAAGTCGTGGGAAGTTTAATCTCTAGAATCAAGTGATTCCTTTTTGAGAGGAATTTAACAGAGTTGTCTTTGTCTTCAAGTAGAACTCTTGAGTGGCGGGAATGAGTCAATTTCCTTTTGCTCATTTAAACGTTGTTGTATCCTGTCTCTCTCTGTAGCTTGGCGTACTTGGTCTTACCTTAACAATATGTTAATCTGATGCTTTTTCTGCTTGGTAGGCTGGTTCTAGGAGCGGTCGGGGTGTTCAGATATCCCGCCTCCTACTGTACCACGTAATCAGTCAGTGGCGGGTACCAGCTTAGCGTAGTAGTGGGATCCTTAGGATCCTGACATAACGGGGTCCTTTGGATGTCCTTTGGATCTTGACCTCTGTGCCCTGGTACCAGGGGTAATCTAGGTGATCCTGATGCGGATCCCGACAGATTGGTATTCTGGTGTGTTGGGTCAATCTTCTTTTCGAGGTAGCGGGATACTTTCTACGGCCTCCTTCTACTTCTAATCTTGGATGGAAAATTCTTTGGAATAATGTCCCCTTCCTTTTGTCCTTTTAGTCTTCAAAAATCTATTTCAGTTATTATATATTTCTGCACATATTTTCACACAGCACCATTTACAAATTACATGGAGAAATGGAAAATATCAGATGTGTGAATCTAATCTAATCACATTTTGAGAAATGACATTTATAGTTAACCAAATGGTGGAGGATGGAATTGTACAATTGAATGATAGTTAGATACTATCAATACTAGATTTTATTAAAAAGAACTGATATATGTACATAAATGTTGCATAATGCTCTAGTAATTCACATATGGGTATCAAGAAATGCTAAAATTGCTAAACCAGCGGCCCAAACATCATCATCCAACACATGCTCTGCAGGGGAGTGACTTACGCCACCACGGCACCGGACAAATAGCATTCCAACCTGTTCAAATCACTTGATATTACTAAAAGTGCGTTTATAACAACACAACAGTGCGTCTATTTTGTAGTGTTTGACTGAAAATAACACAAGTAGTTGCAAATAGAAGTAAATTCAACAGAGGAAAACAAACCTTAGTTAGATGAGACATGGCCATTGCATCATGTCCTGCACCACTCATCATTACAGGAACTTCATGTTTACTCTCTCTTGTCATCATCTTCAGTGCCCCATAAGCTGCAGACTTCAGCTGTGAACTCAACTCAGAATCACACATCACTGCATTCGCGTCGTGCTGAAATGATCCGTTTTATATAAAAAGTTATTGGAAGTGTTTCTATTTTTCAGAAATAGAAGTGGAAGAAGAACAAGATGTAAGCCTCTCACCTTTCGTTCGATGTTGCAAGAAACGGAACGGCTTTCACATATTTGATACATTCGATTAGATAATTCATAAAGAATAGCCTCACGTCCCTTGTCATCAATTGCTCGTAAATCAATTGTGAATGTTACCTGCAACCAATTAGTTTATGTTCAGATCAACTTATCGAACAAAGCATTTCTGCTTAAATAGTTAATAAAGCCTTGTGGAATCATCAAGAGAACAATATCTTGCCTGGCCTGGAATGACATTGCTTGCACTTGGCCAGGTTGAAATCTCACCAACAGTACAGACAAGAGAATTAGACAGTGATTCCAATGTGGAACCATCGCAGTGACTATCAACAGATAGATAATCTTTAGGACGTTTACACAGACTTTCAAGCAATACAATTAATTCAGCAGTGGCAGCCATGGGGTCCTGACGCATTGCCATCGGAACTGTTCCAGCGTGCCCTTGTGAACCTCTCACCATAACCTGAAAAGCTCATAGACAAATAACTGATCAATTAAAGCAAACCAAACTTTGGTGCAAAATAAATATGTGAACCTAATGACACCATTACATTCATCGTTCACATGTATTGTGCTGTTGCGGAAATTTACTTCTCCCCATCAACAACAGAAGCTAAAAACTGAACCCAACAAGTCATGTTTTATTCTACTTTACAACCAATATTAACATGTTATTTCTTGCCCATCCAGAATGCTCGATGTCCTTTTGTCATCAAACACTCTGACCTTGTATAAATTCTACAATATTAACTCCTAGATAATTAGTAATCACACAAAACTTGGTTTAAGTGTTTCCATTTCCTCAGCCCTGATAAAGTCTTTTTTTCCTTATCATCTATGAAAAATCAGATATGCCTATTATGGTTAAAGAACCTATTATATATATATATATATATATACACGGTCTCGTTCTAGTCGGTGCGCACTGATGTAACTACATCAGTACCAATATATATGGATCACTGATTATGAAGAAACTTTGACAAATGCATACATTTTGCGTCAAAGTATGTAAATCTAATAGTCAACATCCAACGCACCGATGAAGTGCGCCCTGACTTAAACATTTATATATATATATATATATGGTTAAAGAACTTATTATACCTTTAATCGTGTCTGTCCAGCTATGCCTTTGACTACTCCAAGAGGGAAACCGACCCATTCTAGTACAGGTCCTTGTTCAATGTGAACCTGCGGCGTTGAGTTAATACATGTTTGTTAGTACTCAAAAAACAATACAACATCAAATAAATGTCACTACTATCAATTTGCAAATTATAATCAGCTTAAGTTTGTTCAGAGAAAATAATATCTAGACTGATATACCTCGACATAACCCCAAACAGATGCTGGATTATACTTAAGCTGCAACAAATTTTCCTCTGCAATGTCTATGTTGTTCTCTTTAAGAGCATCTTGCACTGTTACACGACTGAACAAGGAAAACTATGCATAAATATACCGATTATAAGACAAATGTTATTATAAAGAATGTTGAGAGTTAGTTAATGAAACCTCTTATCAGATATCTGCAATACTGTAGCCGGTAAAACACCAGCTACAGCAGCACTGCCTAAGAATGTAGATTGAAACCTGACACCCTCCTCATCACTAAATGCAATCACCTGCACAGTTAAACAGGAAAACAACACCACATCAAGATTTGAAATTGTCACAAGGAAAGCAGAGAACCACAACTCAAAATGTCTTGAAACTGATTTCTGGAAGAATTTTCAGAACAATTGGCTTTTGCATTTGTCAAAGTTCTTCCCAAATGAGACACGCAATTGAAATTTAGAAGAGAATAAATCAGCAAGTTCGTATAATTAAGCTTTGCACGTATAGTTTATTATCCAATCATTCAATTCCACTGTAGTTTAGTACATCCTTTTCATTGAAAACCCTTTAAGCACAGATTACAAAGGTAACATATACAACATTAAAAGAAGGAACTCAATGCAATGATAGAGCACACAACAAAAGCAAATCATAAGAATCATACATGTAAATGTTAGAAGATACTTGACTAACCTCCACTGGCCGTTTTAGTTTTCCCAACTTCCCGGCACTTTTCAAAGCCTTTAATGCAGATATAGCAGAAATTATACCTAATGACCCATCAAATATTCCAGCATCAACAACAGTATCCTATTTGAAAAAGAGAACTGGCAACTATCAGCACTGATGTACCATGTAATCATTTTTCAACTTGTCCTGTTTCAAGTAGTAGCACAGCAGAAACTTAAATTGGAAGTGAAATGTAAATTTTCTTTTCAAAAAACTTACCGAATGAGAACCAATCAACAGAGCCCCAGCACTTGCATTCATTCCCTCAACTCGACCGTGAACATTTCCCATAAGGTCCACCCACCTGGAAATCAACAAAAGCATCAGTCAATTGTTTCAAAACCATCTTTAAAACACACAAAAATGTTAGAAAGCTAACGTTCTCAAACCGGCATCCTCCATCCATTCACGAATAAGACTGGCTGCCCTCACCGAAGCTGGGCTCATGAACGTTCTCTCAAGATAACCATCAGCATCACTCACCTGTAAATTCAGGCAACAACCTTAAGTTTTGACATTCAAGAACAACCAATTTTGCTACTATAAAATAAATCACAAAAGGGTACCCCTGAAATTAATTTAATTATCATTTATAGCAGCTTAAACAAAACCTATAATAATATGGGATTCAGATCTTGCCAACTTGATGACTTGCAAAAAAACAATGCATAAGATTGACCAAGTTTGATGTTGAAATTGACTAAGAAACTCAAATCTTGATCTTTCTTATATACATAATCAAACAATATTTTATTCCAAGGAATCCAACCATACAATCATTGTAATTCATGCTAGAAATCATTCTAACATATATATTAAACAGAAACAACAAGTCAAATCATTGACAAACAGCATTTAGTCAAAGGGATCTAAATTATTTTAAATCCAGGCAAAACTGATGAAAGCAACTTGACTATATAAAATCACAAACAAAAAATCAATACCTTTCCAAGGTCATTCAACCTTGTCACTGCCTCATCTCTCAAGATTTCTGGAAACAAATCGTCCCTTTTTTCATCTGCATGTCAAAAACAATGAAAACAATGAAAAATCGAAAGCGGGTACAAAAAAGTTTTCGACTTTTAAGGTTGTGAACATGGAACCTTATCTGTTGCATTAAAAATAAATAAATAAATAAAAAATAAAAAGTTGTAAATTTTTTACCGGAAAACATGTAAGAAGAAGCAGCATTTGATAGCAGAGAGAGAAGAAAACAGCATAAGAAAATTGAAGAGCAATGATTGTTATTAGCAGAGACATGGTGTGGTTTCGTGAAACAAACAGTCGCCATGGCTGCTGCTGCTGCGTGCTCCTGAGAAGAGAAGTTGGCAAAATCTATCACGCAAGCGCAGCCAAAGCGACTGGTAGAAATGAAATGAACCTCACACTGATTCATTTCATCTTTTTAACGAGTTTCTGGAAGTGGGTCCCACGAGATAGGTCCTACGTGACCCCGGCGGGCTGGATCTCAGTGGAATCTTGTGGGGGCGGTCGTGACTAGCGCGTGTGTGTGGACGAAAGTGCATCGTCCGTGAAGAGAATTACTTCAATGTTGGCGTTCTCTTATATCTATATAGATATCTATATATATATATATATATATTTATTTATATTTATAGTTTTTGTATTGTTAATTCGTCATGATATAAAATATATCGGAACGAAAAATGTGAACCATAGATTATGAAGAAGTTATATATGTGTTTTTGAAAAGTATATACACTTGTCAAAACTTTTTCATAATCTATGATCCACATTTTTCGTCTTAATATATTTTATATCAGGATAAACTGACAGTAAAAAACTGATATACAGTATTTATATTGTCAGTTCAAACTGATATAAAATATATCAGGATGAAAAATATGGACCATTAGATTTACATACGTTGACTCAAAGTATATGTACTGGTCAAAATTTCTCCATTATATATGGTTCACATTCTACGTCCTGATATATATATGCACCGGTCAAAACTTTTCCATAATTTATGGACCACATTCTTCGTCCTGATATATAATTATATATATATATATATATCTATATATCATGACGAAGAATATGGACCATAGATTATGGAGAAGTTTTGACTAATGCATACATTTTGAGTCAACGTATGTAAATCTAATGGTCCACATTTTTCATCCTAATATATTTTATATCATAACGAACTGATAATAGAAAAATTGTATATATGCTTATATATATATATATATATATAAATGTTCAAGTCAGTGCGCACTGATGTAAATATATGAGGACATTGAATGTGACACACTCATTTTCCATGCTTTGACTTGGTGTGTATACACTTGTCAAATCTTCTCTATAATGAGTAGCTCACATTCAATGTCCTTATATATTTACATTAGTGAGCACTGATGTGAATGGGACCATATATATATATTTATATACGGTCTCGTTCCTATTAGGACATCTTTATATAACTTTATCAGGATATTGAATATAAGCCACTCATTTATAACAGTGATTTGACAAGTGTATACATACCAAGTCAAAGTATATAAAACAAGTGGTTTACATTCAATATCCTTATATAATTCTATCAGGGTATCCTTATAGGAAAATTTCTGTATATATATATATATATATATATAACTAATATAAAATATATCATTGCATGTTGGTCATTGGATTTAAATGTTTTGACTTGGCTGTATGCACTTATCAAAACATCTTTTAAATCCAACAGTCCCCATGCAAGAAAGTAATATATTTTATAACAGTTCGATCTAATAATAGAAAAACTATATACATATATATATATATATATATATATATATTCTCACCTATAAACCCATAATATAACCTTATATATAAACCTATTTGTTAGTATTTAGATCAAAATCCAAGGAATCAAAATCCAAGGGATGTAAGGTTATATCAGGGGATTTGTATCATCCCTTGGATTTTGATCCACAAATAGTTTTTTATGTAAAGTTATATCAAGGGTTTGTAGGTACTTGATATGATGAATTTTACACCAATTCAAGTACCAAAACTGTTTTTTCTTGAATTTCTTATATTTCGTCTATTTTTCCGATAGTTTCATATTTAAAATAATCAAGATAAATAGTTCTAGAGCTTGTAAAATTCTTAAATTTTATTCATATGTATATTTCGACAAACTTATCATCTACAAAAACATTCAAATCAAAATTCATTTAAATCGATATGATTTCATGGTGGTCATTACTGAAATTATAGTGAGTTTCTCATAAGGGGTCTATTATTTAATTTCGGTAAGGATCACCATGAAATCACATCAATTTGAATAAATTTTGATCTGAATTTTTTTTGAATGATAAGTTTATCGAAATCTACCTACGCATAAAATTTGAGAATTTTTCAAGTACCAAAACTATTTTTCTTGAATTTCCTATATTTCGCTCATTTTTCTGATAGTTTCCTATTTAAAATAATCGAGATAAATAGTTCTACAGCTTGAAAAATTCTAAAATTTTATTCATAGGTATATTTCGACAAACTTATCAACTAAAAAAAAATTCATATCAAAATTCATTCAAATCGATGTGATTTTATGGTGGTCCTTACCAAAATTATAGTAAGTCTCTCATAAAAGGTCTATTATTTTAATTTTCGTAAAGATCACCGTAAAATAACATCGATTTGAATGAATTTTGATCTGAATTTTTTTTTTCTAAATGATAAGTTTATTGAAATCTATCTATGAATAAAATTTGAGAATTTTTCAAGTAACTATTTTTCTTGAATTTCCTATATTTCATCCATTTTTCCGATAGTTTCATATTTAAAATAATCGAGACAAATAGTTTTAGTGTTTAAAAAATTCTCAAATTTTATTCATAGGTAGATTTCGACAAACTTGTCATCCATAAAAAAAAATTTCAGATCAAAATTTATTCAAATCGATATGATTTCATGGTGGTCCTTACCAAAATTAAAATAAGATCTCTCTCTCTCTCTCTCTCTCTCTCTCTCTATCTCTCTCTATATATATATATATTACAAGCCCCCTGATATAACATTAAAGGCTAATAAATAGGTTTGTATGTAAGTTATATCAGGGGGTTTGTAGGTTAGATGTCAATGACTCAAAACTGAGAAATTGTTATGATGAATGAGCGGTTGTACCACCAAATCACATTTGAAGAAGGTCCAATTAAAACATGTGATACGAACACATTGAGTAGAATTCATCCTTAAAAACCGACTTGTAAGGAGAGGGTGTCCAATGAGTTATATACCATTGACTAATCAATCACATACTTAGTCAATGTGGGATCCTAATATTCCACCACACTTATACAGCCGTCGTCCACGGTGGCCCATCTTTCCCAGCTGGGTGACTTCGTGGACCTCGCTCTCTCGGGTAGCAACCCTCCCAATGTCGCTCGTCCGTGACGAATCCACTGCTTGATATGGTGTCGGCTATGATACCATTTGATACGAACTCATTGGGTAGAATTCATCCTTAAAAACCGACTTGTAAGGAGAGGGTGCTCAGTGAATTACATACCATTGACTGATCCTATATTGACTTGGAATCCTAACAACATGTTATATGAAAAAAATTTAAATTTCACTTCATTTCCATTTAATCACATACGGACGAAGACGACATCATGAGACCATTTCATATAAAAGTTTCTCTGAAATCATAATTACCGTCCCAATGAGTTAGAAGTTTCCACAAACTTAAATCTAATATATTTCAATTTAGTGTCAGGTAGACAGGTTGACACGTATCATTATCACGTTCCATTAAGACTTGCCCACATCAAGCTATACAAACGATACGGTACTTCAAATCTCTCAACATTTGCTATTAAATAAATCTAATTGTTGTAATAAACAAATAAGATGGGTTGGTTAGGTGGTAAATAACTCATACATCTATTCATGAAGTTGTGAGTTTAAGTTATGTTTCTTCCTTCAATCTTAAGATATTTATAATAGTTAAAAATAAATGAATAAATAAAAGTGTGAACAATTTACATTTAAAGTAATCCGTATAAATGGTAATGTTTTATTGGATAAAGATATGAATGGATCACATAGAACACGCTCCAAACATTGGAAAGTTTGTTACTCGTAGTCATGGATGACAATGATTTAGATCCACTCTATGATCTCCTGCTGAGACAAATGTGGTTCGCAAGAGTTCAAGTTGTATTCCACAACCACATTTTCCACTCGCATGCTTTTGGCTGCCTACCACGTCAGCAGTGGGCCACCAGCTGTACCTATTTTTCAAAGGAAAATCTTTGATACCCATAATTCATATTGCGATTTCCGGGGGTTGACAACGATATTTTCGGTGTTCGAGATGAACCATAGAAAATGATATTCTCGATATTCCGTAAATGTTTACTTGATTATTTATTTTTTTTAATAAATATTTATAAAAGTCAAAATAATAATTTAAACTCAAAACTGTAACATAACAAAATAGCAAATAAATTTATTCGATTATCTGATCAAGTCGATTTGATCTGGTAAATGATTTTATAAGGATACCGTTTGAGTGGACTTTTCTTTTCTTTTCTTTTTTGAAAAAAAGAAAAAGAAAAAGAGTTTTTTTTGTTAATCAAAATGGACCTTTACTAAACCTTTTTTTTTTAAGAAAAAAAAAAAAAAAAACAAATGTGGGCTAGTCCAATTGTTAGATATTTGTTTAATAACAAATAAAAAGATTCTTGGTGAATCGGGTATGTGTGCATTTATGATGCAAGGATCTTCATTCCTTAAGGGAGATGTCTTCTGAATCTTCGTATTTATTATTTGATTTGTCAACTACTAGATTATTAGTAATTGACTTGCCTAATATAAAGCCGGATTTGTCGAAGGCATGCTGGAATCCAGTTTTACAACGATATTGAGGATATCCTCTATTTGCTTTGTGGGCGGCAAGCTCTTGTCAATTCACCATTTATGGATGCTCTGGTGAGCTAGTTTCCTTGATGGGCGACTTGCTCTTTACTTCCTAGCTCACCGCTACCACTCGTGGCTTGTTGAGCTGACGTGGCCTGGTGTCGTGTAGATTTGATTCCATGAATTCTGGGCTCTGTGCTGATATGTCAAGCCAAATAAAAATTACCTCAAACAGTAACTTTAATGTAAAATCACTAATACACATTTAAATGTCAAGGAATTTATATATATATATATATATATATATGAACAAAAAGAAAAAAATAATTACGTAAAACTAATTAAAATAAAAAAGAAAATATATTAAAATTCCAAAATCAAAACCCAGAAATCCCCCTTTCTTTAAACTCAAACCCAGAAATCCCTTTCTTCAACCATTATCATCAACAACACCAAACACTCCCACTGCTATCAAAATTCAAACCTCCTCATCAACAACACCAAACCTTAATCAGGTTTCTAGAAACACCACCGTCATCACAAACCTAGAAATCAACAAACCCTACTATCAACTCCACCCACCAAACACTCCCACTGTCAAACCCACACAAACCATAACTGGCGACCGAATCAACCTACACCAAATGCAGGTCGAATCAAACCACCATCGGCGGCCAAATCAAACCCATTCTCTTCGCTCTCTCTCTCTCTTCTTTCTCACTTATCGAATCAAATCAAATCGAGTTGATTGGTGGTGGTCGAGATCAAGTTAGCGAGATCGAGTGCCGATATCTCCATTGAGAAGAGATTGACGCTCGTGGTGGTGATTTCTACTGTGTTGTGGGTTTGCAACGGCGATCTCTTTTGGGGGCACAAGATCGAGTGTGGTTGTGTGGTGATGATGAAGTGCTGGTGGCTAGAAATCGAGTAGATGGGTGGTGGTGCAAGATTGAGTTGATGGCGACCAAAGTAGTTCTAGATTCGTGGTTTGGTGGCTAGTGGTGGTTTGATTTAGTTGATAGATGGATTTTTTTTGTGCATTTTTTTTATGGGTTTGTTGTGGGTCTAGTGTAGTGGTGGTATAGTGGCTAGTGGTGTTCTCCATCAATGAAAATAAGATTGGGGGAGATCCATTTAAGAAAATTATGTTTTTTTCTGATTAATTTTTTTAACCTGTTTATTCACAATTATTGAAGGGCAAAGATGACTTTTAACGTGAAAATTAACTTTATTAACAGGAAGGCGTTAAACAACGAATACTTTCGATTTCTAGGGGGAAGTGGTCATTAATGGAAATACTGGTGGGAGATTTACTAATAGGTCAAAATATAGAGGGGGAATGATGCTTTCCCTTTATAATACATCTAATTACCAATCAACTGTCTTATAATTTTTGTTAAAAATTTTGGATTTCAGTTTTCTTATATATATATATATATTTTTATTGTTTTAAGTTTAAAGGGTTATATATATATATATATATATATATATGTTGGGAAAAGTGAAGCGAAAGCACATCCTAATATTCAACACATAACAAATAATGTCTACTAGTAGAAAAATAAAATGAGAGAATCCAATCACATAACACAAGATTTTACATGGAAAACCCAAAACAGGGAAAAACCACGGATGTTGGGACGACAAGAGAAAAATACCACTATGTATAAAATTGCAACAACTACTCAATTCTAATATTCTTTTTCTAACTCCAAACCTCAATTAGAATTGAGCCTTACCGAGCCCAAGCTCACAAACGAGCATACATCTAGTCCTTAACTCATAGCTCTCTTCAGGTCTCTCATGAGTGCACCTCAGATATTCCATTGAACTCGTACTTGTGCACCCCATACAAGTTTTACGACTTGTGCACTTCCGAAAGGTGAAACACCCGCGCCCCCTTTTCCATTTTCATTGTAGTGTAACTTTAGCTTTCCTTTAGCATTTCGTTTATTTTATTAGAACCAGTAAGGGTCAAAATTATGGTGTCGCTGCCGGGGAGTAGCAGAATAATGTTAGAATGGATAGTTTATTTGGTTTTATTGATTTACTTTCGCTTTTCAATTCTTGCTTTTACTTTTTGTTCATTTAATCGTTTTGGTGGTTGTCCTTTTATCGTGTTTTCAGGTTTCCGTTTTTGTGTATGCATGGGCGAAAATCTCTTGAAGTTCCGTTGTTCCCTTTCATCGTAGACTTTCAAGACTACCTACAATCACGAAGACTCTCGAAGTAGTAATCAACATCAAGAGTGATACTACTCCAGCCAAGAGTACCATAGAAGAGCCAACTCAACCGATAGCTCAACGGTGTATAAAGGACTTCTCTTTGCCCACCGTTAAAGCCCACAGTTAGAGCCTAACCATCGACAATTTTATTGGATGATGCTCAAGGGAACTACGAGTTGAAGAACTTACATTACAACACTCCCCCTCAGTACAATGGTGAACCAATTGAGGACTCCCTCCAATTCATGAAGGAGTATTACAATGTGGTGATAATTGTACCACTTGAGAATCTCACAGAGGACCTTCTACAAATACGATGCTTTTCGTATTGCATAAGAGGAAAATCCAAGCAGTGGCTCATGGCCTTACCGTCGGGAATGCTCATCACTTGGAAGGACATTGAGCAAAAATTCTTCATCAAGTATTTTCCCTCTTGGAAAACTAAAAATATATAAACGTGCGTCTAAACAACATAGATGAGGGAGGTGGTGAATGAGTTGTTAATCCAATTAGTTTCCAACTTTTCGGATTAGTCGATATTATAAAAATTAACCCAATACAATCAAATAAAATTGACGTAATTAAAGTACGGAAAACAATAAATAACATGTTGATTGATTTACGTGAGAAACCCACCAACTGGACAAAACTCACGGGCTATTCTTCTAACCACACATGGTCCTCAAATCCACTATATGTAATGATGTTTACAACCTAGGTTGATCTCTAGTCATACCATTCTCGGTCACTAACCCACCACTACTACCCTGCAAGCCTTTTATAGTGATTCTAGACCAGTGCTTGTGCTCACCACCGTTGTTGCAAGACTTGATTCTCAATGAAGAGATAAGCAATCTATGTGAATATGTAACAATATTCTAATATGCAAATAATGCTAGGCTACACTAAATGCGTATCTAGGAATATATGATGGTAATAAAAGCGATCATAAATATCAATGTCTATTTGAATGCTCATAAAAACCTAACTAGATATAGATATGAGAATCTAAAATCTAGTCATCAAACAAAAGCCAATAAACACAAGTTGTCATTAAACATGGCAAGGACAATAGATGCAATCAAGAAAAGCAATCAATAAGTCCTAATCAACAAAGTCTAAATGTAAAGCATAGAGACTTAGCTAGAGGGCAATTATGTCCTAAATGTAAGCTATCACAAACAAACCTCAAACATGTCATAACTTCACTAGATATGCAATTAATGTGAAGATTTGATAACCTAAGCAATAAAAGACATGTCTTGATTAAATAGAACAATAAATGAGATGAGTTGTTTGTTCTATTTACCAAGTAAAGACTTAATGAAAACTCATGCTTGAAATATGCTAGAGATGCAAGATGTGGATGGGTTTTGGGGTTTGGAGAGTAAACGAATGAAGGTTGGAAGCTTTCTTTCTTTTGGGAAAACTCTTTCTCTTTCTAAGATCTAAATTTTTAAGTTCTAGATCGAAATGGGGAAGAAGAGAAAGCTTATATATAAGCCCTAGTGAAACTACACCGTCTTGGGAAAATAGGGCAAAAATCAGTGTAGTGTTCGGTCTATTGCGCTCGTATGGACCCGCGTAGTAACCAGTGCACTGAGACCGGGAATATCATTGAAAATGACTTTGCTGGTGACTGCACAAGTAGGGACTCGTGCACTGGCAAATCAATACAACAACCTGATTTCCAAATGGATCGAAACAAGACCAAACTACTACATTTTACAAAATGAGGTTTCGATGTCTGTAGAAAGAGATATGGTTAAAAGAGTGACCAAAGGTCAAATATAGACAACAACAAAACGTCCAAAACTCATGGTATAAGACCATGTGACCAAAGACCAAACCAAGAGAAGAATAAGACCTTTTTAAAAGGTCACTCATCGCGCTAAGACAAGCACACCATCGTGCAGGTGTGCAGATGTTTTTTTATCAAACATCGGGAAACAAATTACACCGCACAAAACCACACTTAAGTCTAAGAATGACGTGCAAGTGTGATTGTGAAAAGAATGCACGTATAAGCAATAAGAATAAATGCATAACAATACAAATGCATGTAAGTGTGTGTGTGAAACTATTCTCTTTAAGAGGCAAGTCAAGTGATTTACCTTTCACTCTTACTCTTAAAGTCACAGAGATGTTTGGAAGCTTGCCATCGAGAACCTAAGCTACCCATTGCAAAATCATCCTCAATGTGGTTTGTCATGAAATAAGTCAATCATAAAATAGAGGTCTTTACAAAAACAAATTAAATTCGGGGAAAGATAGCCAATTTCCAAGAGGGTGATGGAGAAACGTTTCACGAGTCATGGGGAAGATTCAAGCTTCTTTCGGCACAGTATCGACATCACGAGTAGACATTGGTGTCTCAAGTCTAATCATTCTACGATGGACTCACCTGGCTCTCTCAAGCGATAGTAGATAACGCTTGTAGATGAGCAATGTGGGAGAGGACGACTAAGTACGTATTTGCCAAATATGAGATGCTCAAACAAAATTCCCAACAAAGGAATACAATAATGAGTATAAGAGTAGTGAGTGAGGAGCTAGCAACCCAAGTGGCTAGCATTTCTAGAGACATGGCTTTGATGGACAACCTTGGAAAGCAACCATCGGTAGCCAACCAAGTTTCTAGCTGAGAAGAACATGGGATGGATATGTATCTCATGGCAGAGTCGATTTTAACAAGAGAGGAGGAGGTTCAAGTGGTCTTTCTACAACCAAATTCCGAGGTGGAGACTGTATCCGAACTTCTCATGGTCAAACAATTATTGCCTTAATGCTTGAACGTGATTTTTCTACCGTTAGGAAATTGCGAAGCAAAAGATATTTATAAAAAAGTCCTACGCAATGTGCTCTAAAGTTTTGAAAACTGTTAAAGTGGTAAGCGAGGGTATCGTCCACAGGGAGGTGTCATCCATCGGCTGTTTCACATTTTAGTGATTATTTAAGCAATGTAAATAAGAACATGGCAAAGATGAGAGTGGTGTGTGTGATGTGTGGGCATGTTGTGTGTTGTGTGGAAGCATGCAAAATAAACATAAGAGAGATAAGAGAAGATGTTGGGGTGAGAATGGTGATTAAATGAGATTAATATAATCGGGTGCTTGCTTTTCTAAATTAAGCTACTTCTAAAGGCAAACACCCTAAGTTCTGAAAATAGGTGGCTAGGAGAGATGTAGACAATGTACACATAAGGTACTCATGACCACCAAAATATTCGTGCCACCTAAAATAACCAACCACATAAAACACTCAAATTGGGTTTAACCTTTCCTTTAATACAGTTTCCACCGTATGGTGGCGGTGTTTATCGTCTAATCCCCGATAGATACTCATCGTTGGTATGCCGAGTAAGCAACAACCAAAGATTGCATTAAGCATAAATATTAAAGGATCCTATCAATCGCTACTCATCGTTGGTATGCCTAGTGAGCAACAACCAATGGTTGCATTAAGCATAGATACTAACCCTCGATCGCTACTCACCATTGGTATACCGAGTGAGCAACAACCAAGAGTCGTGTTAAGCATGAAGGTTATAGAACCAAAATCCGATCAGGCATGGTATGTACTCTTTCATGAATTTCACCCAATCAATTAAGAGCATAATCAAAACCAAGCACGCACATCAATCCAAACACACATTTCGAACATCCATCAATATACAAGCAATCATGGGATGCTTAATTAAACTACTCCTAAATTAAATTAATCTACTCTTAATCTCAATCATGAACACATATCAATTTTTACTCTACATTAACATGAATGTAATGAGAAGAGCTCACCTAGCCCTAATTGTCAAATGAATATAATCCCTAAACATGCATCAAGAGTTGATATGCCTACTTAATACAGGTCAAAAATCAAGCTACAAAACAATTGAATGAGACAATTCTTGAAGAAATTAAATACAAGTCAATTAAATAAATGGAACTAGTGTTAGGTTGACATATTTCCCAAATAGGGATCACATCAAAGAAAAAAATACAAGAGAAGAGTAAAAGAGGAAACCCAAGGTGTCAATCTCAGATCTACATGCTCCATTGAAGTTCCTCCTCCTCACAGACAAGAAAGGATTGATCTTTCCTCTTGAATCTCCTCCAAGGATAGGTGGTTGAAAGTAGAAGGTGGTGGTGGTGATGCATCCACGGAGGAAAAACCTCTATGGATGCCTTTGAAGCTTATCCCTCTCTTTTGTTGGTGAAGAAGATGAAGTGTAGAGAGGTTTTTATCTAGGTTAGGTATTGGATATCTTTGTTCTTGAGAAAGAGGTGTATATATAGGTTTGAGAGGTTAGGGCACGAATTAGGCATGAAAGGGCAACTTTACCCCTCTAAAAATGGTTGAAACCTGTCTTTGAGCTGAGCTGGACCAGTTTCCATCCCTTAATGTGCAGGCATGGACTCGTGCACTACAACTTGATGGCTTCTGGCTCTCTGTTGCATGGTTGGTGCGCTAGTGTAGACCAGTGAGGTCTTGTAAGTGCGCGGGTAAGGTCACTCATGCATTACCCATGCATTGTAACTTGATAGCTTCTCGCTCTTTGTTGTGCGGGTAATGCACGCTATGCAAGTTCTAGAATCTTCATTTATGCAATTTATGCTCATTTTTGCCTCCCAATCTTCACTTAAAGCTCCAACACCTTGATTAGTGAAAATAACCTATACAAGGCTCAACAAACACGCTCGAAAATGAGCATAAAAACTAGAAAATGGTGGCAAAAATATAACACAATTTTAGCACGATCAACACTCCATTGACCAATCATGCATACAACAACAACAAAAACAATCATAGGTATCAAAAATAAGGGTACCAACAACAAAGGCCATAATCAAGCAATCAATTGTGGCACATCAAAAGAAACCTACAGTGGCAACCATAAAGCCACAATCAAGACAACAATTACTAACCAACCGGAGGGCAGTACCACTTCAATCTTCTCAATCTACACCACAAAAGACTTAACTCTTTGGAGGAGAAAATGGAGTTACAAATGGGCCAACTTACGGAATCCCAATAAAAGAAGAAGCCGAGAAAGCTCCCAAGCCACACCGAGCAAGCCAAAGCAATGATAACACTCCGGAGTGGTAAAATTCTTAGTAACCCTACTCCACCTAAACTTTCTAATGTGCCTATTCATGTTTCAAGAGATAGGAAAAATGAAAATGAAAAGGATAAAGAATAGGCCAACAAAAAGGCTGAATGGAGTAAAGGACCTGAGTCGGTGCATAAGGACACCTCAAAAATACACAAGTATTCAGATCCATACGTGCCTCTGATTCTTTTTCCGGGGAGACTTTAGAAGACAAAGCTCAACCAAGCCTTCAAGGAGATTTACGACATTTTATCCAAGGTTAACATGAGCCTTCCTCTCATTGAAGTGATCTAGAAGATGCCGGCGTATGCTAATTTCTTCAAGGAGCTTAACTCCAAGGCCTGGAAAAAGGAGGTCAAGAAGACCATTATGATACCGAAGGAAGTGAGCGTGGCTTTAGAGACTTTATTGCCACCAAAAATAAAGGATCCAAAAAGTTTCATCGTTACCATATAGGTGGGTAAAACAAGGAAAGAGAGGAAAATATTGGACCTAAAAGCATCAATCAACCTCATGCCATACTCACTTATCAAGATTTGGGGCTAAAGGATTGAACCCCACATATATGGAACTACTACTTACCAGCCGCTCAATAAGATAAAGAGTGGTTGACGATGTTCTTGTGCAAGTGGGGAAATTAATCATCCCCAAGGATTTCATATTCCTAGATATGGAGAGTGATGCTTCCAATGGGAGAGAGAGAGAGAGAGATGTTGATATTGCTTGGGCGGCCCTTTATGTCAACCGCCAAAGCAATCATCGATGTTCACAATGAGAAGCTCTCTATGACGGTGCTAGGAGAGACAACAGAGTTCGAAGTCTTTGAAAGCATGAAGCACCAAATTGGAGTCTTTGATTGCTTCAACATTCAAGTGGCAACTCTAGAAGACAACTCTCGCCTTGCACTAAGGAACTACATGGAACTCACCATTGCAAGGTAGATGATAACTGAACTCCATTGCTCAAGCATGACCCCTCAAGCTATAAAGAAACCATCACCCAACTAAAGGAAGACAACCGAGTGGGGATGAAGGTGAATTTTGAATTGACCACCAACATTGGTGAGGTGGTGAAGGAGAAGGAAGAGCTAAGGGAATATTTTACAATAAAAATGAAGTTGTTATGCTAGAAATTGGGTGGCTGTTCCTAGATAAAACTTGAATCGGATGAAGCAATGCTTTGTGGTCGAAGGAGCCCAAGTGTGGACTAGGACAGCCGGGTCACGGTTCTACCACGGTAAGGGTATCAGGATAGAAGCATAAAGGTGAAGGTAGTAGATGGTTTTGCCTTACTTGGACCAAGCTGTACCAATAGCGACCTAGGACCAGTTCTTAAGAGTATTGGTACCAATCGTGACCAGGGGTGGACACAACTTACGATGTGCTATGTGAATAAGGCATGGATTCTTATATGAACGAATAAAATGTGATATTTCTCATTTATCAAGGTTCGATTACAACTTTGTAGTTAGGGGAGGGTGTACAATTCTTTTGATCTCACAGTGGAGACTGGGTTCCAATCTAGGAGACTAAACCGAAATCGAAACTGAAAAAATCAAAATCGGAACCGGTTTTTCGATTCCGGTTCCAATTTTTTTAGAACCAGGCGGTTCGAACTGGAATGGAACTTGTGGTTCTGGTTCGGTTCAAACCGCCCGGTTCCAGTTTTTTTTTTTTTAAATTTTTTTTTACTTTACAAAATATTACATTTTATTTATAAAATAAAATAAAATGTTAGAGTGGACATTGTAAAGTATTGAGCCATGACCCATAACCCTTGTCCAAGCAATTATATGTTCCATTCCCTTCTCCTCCTTTTTATATAGGTTAAACATCTCATTCACTTCTCTATTTTTCCAATGTGAGATGTGAGATGAAAGATAAGAAGTCATATTATGCATTTTTAACAAATATTTCAATTATTTCTTTTTGTGTTAGATTCGAATTATACCACAATATGGAATATTGTAATAGTTCAAAAAAAAAGTTAATGATTCCAATAGGTCTTTAGATTTCAATAGGTTATTAATACATGAAATTAATTAATAATGTATCAAAAAAAAAAAATCAGTTAATGACTTCTTACTCTTTATCCCACATCCCACATTAGAAAAATAGAGAAGTGAATGAGATGTCTAACCTATAAAAAAAGGAGGAGAAGGGAATTGAAAACCTAATTACTTGGACAAGGGTTATGGGTCATGGCTCAATACTCTACAATGTTCTTTCTAACATTTTATTTTTTTTATAAATAAAATGTAATATTTTGTTAAAAAAAATAAAATAAAAAATTAAAAATTGGCCCGGTTCAGAACTGTCGGTTGGGTCGAAACTGGAACCAGGATCGGAACCGACGGTTCTAGAACCGGAATCGGAATCGAAACTGGTATCGGAATCGAAACCGGTTTAGAACTGGAATCGGAACCGAAACAGTCCTAGGTCGGTTCCGATTTCGGCTTCGGTTTCGGTTTCGGTTCCGGTTTCAGTTTCGATTTCGGTTCCACCCAAATCGGGAACCAAAACCGTCGGGTCCAAATCGAAACCGAAACCGAACCGGAACCTTGCCACCTCTGTAGGAGACCAGTCGTTATATAGTAATAAGGATTACACCGCCCTTTGGTCTCAAAGTGGAGACTAGTTGTTCAATAGTAGAAAAGATCTCTTTTTTTTTCTGTAAGTCTAGCAAGAGTCTAACCCTTTACTCATCTAAAGTAGGGATATTTAACGAGTGTCATCGATATGGTAGGTGAGGAGGATCATTATTTGAGAGAATTATTAACATGATCCTCACCGCTTTTTTGTCCTAGGCCCATGGTAGCACACGTCCTTAAGGGTCGGGATTTCTTCAGTTGGGCTCTAGGGCTGACTTGGCAATCCGGTGGGTAGAAGGAGACCTTATTTATGTAGGATAACTGTTAGGAGATCTCCACCGTTGGTTCGTAACAGGCATGAACGGCTGGGATGGTCCTACTTATGCCTTAATGTCCACATAGGTGCTTCGTAGGCAGTTATGTGGTGCTTTCCCTGATTCTGGTTGGTTAGAGGTATCTAAGCTGGTCAAACAAGTCACTTTCACTCTTTGGGTCTACTTAGAGACATTGGTAGCGTTTGTCACGCTGCCATTGTCAGTTGCTTCTTCTCACAATTTCCTTTTTCTGCCTAGGTGCTATTTGCATCCTCCTAGTCTGCTAGAACTTAGGTTCCCTCTTTGGTGATGGTTGGGGTTAACCCTTTGTAGGGCTGAGCTAGACCGCTATTAGGCCATTGATGCCAGTTGATGTGGCACGATTATGGCCCTTGATTTCTTATCTTTCCCTTCTATTGTCGACTGGAACAAATTAATGCCTACCTAACCCCTGCTCTCTGTTGGGTACCTTCCTTATTTAAACTAGTCCTTCTACTATGGATTGCATCAGCCCTTCACGGGTTCACTTGGCGACTATAGTGATGGTTATAGAAGGTTCTTTTGTGCTTAGGGCAACCTTATTGCAACAACGGACTTAAAGAGCCTAAGTGTCCCTTATCTGGTTTGATATGGTGGGTTGGGGTGTCCCACCTAGACTTAACACCAATTTCAGTTCGTTTTGGAACTAGCGGTTCCAGTTTCCACTATAGGGGAACCAGAATTGGAACCGACCTATAGCGGTTACGATTTCGGTTCAGATGGTTTCGACGCTTCTGAACCTAATTTTTTTTTTAAATCACATTCTAATTTCTTGGTAGGGCAACCCAGATCAGCTTCACAAGTCACAAATATGAAATCAGCTTACTCACAAATCTGAAATCAACCCCAAACCACCCCCAAATCAACTTTCATGAATCAACGAAGAAGATTAGAAGAAGAAGAGAAACTGAAGAAGATATCGAAGAAGTAGAAGAAGAAGAATAAGAAGAAAAGAGATCAAAAATCATAAAACTGACCTAACGAAGAAGATATGTTAGTGGTTGCTTGTTGGGTTTACGTTTAGGATTTTTTTTTTTTAAATGTTAGAACCACCGGTTCGAATTGAACCGAAACTGTTGGTTCCAGTCTGGTTCGAACTAGGAGATTCCTTAAAAATTGGAATCGAAATTGACATCGGAATCGGCGTTGGGTCTGGTCCCATCGCAGTGGCTTCCTTAGTAGTCTTGATGATTTCTGGTGTCTTTGGGGAATCAGGACCTGAGGGCGGAGGGAGGTCATGCCCAATCCTAATACCATGCACCGAGGGTGGTCCCGACTATATCTAGTACTAGGAATCCTCAAAAGGTAGGTTTTGAAGGTGAATGAGGGGTCATGTTAGGCCCAGTTCCATCAGAATCGGGACGTACCTTGACGATCTTGGAGAGATCTGCTCCGGTTCCAATCCTACTACGGTAAACTAGGGAAAAGTGCTCCTTTGATTTCCTTAGCCATTTTTGGCGATTAACAGAAGCTAATCGAGGAAGAAATCTGGTTAAAGGACAACGAATTAGAAATCATAAGAGCTAAAGAGAAAAAGCATCTTGCCAAGCTTGTCATGCCAAAAAGAGACACCAAGGGCAAATCCAAGGATATAGTCCAACCTACCAAGAAAAAAGTGGTGCAACCACCAAAGAAGAAGGAATTGGCAAGCTAAGGAAGAGGAGCCCAAACCATTTGCCTCAAAGCCAAATCCCACTCAAGTCAAGAAGAAAAAGCCAAGGAAGAAGAATAAGAAGGTTCATTTACAAGTCAACCAAGAGGTACATTTCAAACTTTCACCCCTAGGTCTCACATGCCAAATTGGGCCCCCAAAAAGTGCCTCACACGCCCCAATACCTTCGGGCTCCCAGAAACACGCAAGTGTTGCACAACAATCTTCTGGCAGCTCGTGACTGTGCATCTGGACTCTGATTCTAGCACTGTTGGACTCTTCTTTCCAACGTTATCTGAATTGCAATAATCTGAATCCATTTGGCAGACTTTCATATCAGCTGAATAAGTATAATTCACATGGGAATACAAACCAAATCCTAAAAATATAAAGTTTACAGGGTTAGTATTAAAAAATTACCTAATTATATTAATATTTGCAAGAAGAAAATTAATAAATAAACTTAAGCATATTAACAATGGGGCAAAATATGGAACTTTTTACTTATTTATATTGTTTAATTTATGTAGAAAGGTCTATGACGCATCACCTCATGGCATGGCATGGGTGGTAGTTCATCTTCGTGGGGGTTCGAGTCACATCATGTATATTTTATAAGCATATGTGGAAAATAATGTTCTCTTATATGGAATTTTATTTACCATATATGTAATTCATTGCATTTTACAAGCATTCATGGGTAGAGATGACAATTAGGGAAATGAGAATGGATATTGGTTTTGGTACCCCCATCTCCGATCTCCAATCTCCAATTTTTCCCCGTTTTCTCCAATTTCCTCTGTTTGACTAAAAATAATTACTAAAACTTATTCATTGAAATACAAATTCAACTAAAAAAGATAAAAGTTTCAAGTTTATAACATGCCAAAAAAAAAAAGTCTCATGGGGACAATAAGGAAAATGAATAATTATTTTTTAAAAAAAAATTGAGGGAGAAATGGATGGGAGTAGAGGTGACCACGATTTGAATCGGAACCGTGGGGTGAACAACTGAACCAAGACCTACAAGGTTTCGGTTTCGATTGTAAATATTTTGGAACCAGTTCCATTTTTTATTTTTATTTTTATTTTTTTAACCATTGGAGGCCTAACCCAACAGTTTTTTTTTTTTTTTTTTTTTTTTTTTTTTTTTAAGTTTTTAATTTTTTTTTAATTTCAAATCTTTTTCCTATAAATATCCCCCCTCCCATTTCAAATATTGATCGAGACAAAATCGATATAATTTTGGTCATCATTTCCTTCTCTTTTTGCTTGTTTCTCATGTATTTCCTGTGATCTAACTATGATAAACAAGTGTTTTAGGTTTATTAGTGTCATAAGGGCATTTGTGAAGAAGGAGAAGGATTTGATATAAAAAGTGCAAAATGGTGAAACTAGGCATTGTCGCCAAAGGCACACTGCAACAGAAGGGCTTTGAAGTATCAAAGATCAAGCCAAGGAATTTTCGCAGCTGAAGTGTATTTATAAGCACAACCACAACAAAGAGATTAAATCTTGATATATCCATCAGGTGTGGTGTCGCGGTGGAGTGTCGCTGTGGAGCCACAACAGCAACAAAGAAGAAGAAGATAAAGAGTTTTTAATCAGGTCGAGTATCACTATTAATGTCGTTATGTGACCAAACAGTGACCACTCTAATATTTCAGATCCCATCGTTGCCTTTTATATGTCGTTGTCTTCACAATCGTAAAAAAGATGAGAATTAGCCACGACAACCAGATAAAAGAACGAATAACCGTCTGCCAAAGTGCTATCACGATCTCCAAAACCGCTAAAATGAACTGCGACACATGCCATATTAGCATTTCTGGTAGTTAAAGGACAGATCCGAGAACCATTATAAATATTCTTCTTCTCCATTTTGAAGAGGAGTTCATCCAAGTACGAAAATACAGAACTTAGACTAGCATTCTTTCCTCAATTTGACCTTAGTTAGACTTCCTCCATTTCTAATCTTGGACTACCTTTTCCATCCAAAAACTCAACACCAAATCTTGAATACTTCACCCAATCACTTCTCTCTTCCCATTCTCTACATTTCCCTACCTTTGTCACTACACATTAGACATCCATCATCTAGACACATCCTCATATACCATTCTTTGCACTAGGAGCATCAAAAGAAAGAAGGATCAAGAACTACAAAAAGAGGCCTAAAGGTGATTTCCTAACCTATTACTACTTTGTTATTTGATTGTAACTATGTGTAACTAAATACCCATTGTAGGGGATTGATGTAAGAAACATTTGGATTTGGGTTTTGCTTAAGCTACATGTATTTTGAATCTCTATTTGTATTCTATTCATTTCATAACTAGATCTTATTCATTATATAATTGACATTGTATACCACTAGTTGAGTATACTCTTGTTTAGGATAATTTGTTATGCAATTAATATTGGATTGACACCCTTGAATGATTAAGGAACATAGTGAATATGATAGATGGTTGGAGGGTATATCAATCGCAATCATCTAAACCTTGATTTGTAATTAACCGATCCCACCTTAACCCCTTTCCTTAATCGGTTAGACATTTTGGTAGGAAGTGTTTAGGTTTTGTAGTAACGGTCTAAACACATCTAAGACTACAAATGGTTAACAAGTATGAGATTGATTCATTAAAGTAACTTGAAAAGCATTGCCCATAATCCACTTGCAACTCCATCATTTCCCTGGTATTCTATTAAAGGATTACATTCCATATTCTTATCAAAGATTATTGAGCATTCTATTTTCCCAATCACCTTTTGGTTGCATTTACTTTACATGTATGTTTGATGGTTTCTCAAACCATACACTATCCAAACTACCATAATTTACTTTATTGCATTATAGATTAGTTAATTAATACAACATATTACTCTAATTCTCTGTGAAACGAATCCTTGCTTATTGTTTTACTAAGCTTTTATCCTAAATGGATTCCTAAGTGGTTAAATACGGTTTTCAAGTGAACACATAAATACATTGTGTTGTTGAGCACAAACGACACTCATCAAAAATGGCACTACTGTCGGGGAATTGGAAGCAATTGTTAAATTAATTAAATTTTCTTTGTAGCTTATAATCTTATTAGATAGCTCACTAACATTTAATTTCACTTAAATTATTATCTTAGCTTATTGTTTATTGTTTGTTAGATTCCTTTTTTGTGTGTTTTCTTTTATCTATTCTATTTAAAGCAGTTTAGGTGTATACACTGTAGAAGATCCTTAGGAAGAGGATTGCACCCATATTTGGAAGAAGCTAGCCGTGTTGGACGAATTATGTGAGAATTTGAAGAAGTTCCAAATCAAGTTCCGAATATGAATAATCAATGGACAAGGAGAGAGGAAAAAGTTCCTCTTACAAGTGAAGAGACTCAAGAAACTCCTACTAATCATGGCCAAAGGATGCACCCACCTTTGGAAGAAGCTAGCTGTGTTGGACGAATTATGTGGGAATTTGAAGAAGTTCCAAATCAAGCTCCGAATATGAATGATCAAGGGATAAGGAGGGAGGAACAAGCTCCTCATATAAGTGAAGAGACTCAAGAAACTCCTACTAATCATGGCCAAAGGATGACCATAGGGGAGTACTCATTGCCAACAATTGGGAATCAACCTTCACCAATTATCTTGGATCTTATTGCAAGGAGATATGAGCAAAGGAGTATGCACATCAACCTTTTACCTTTTAATACACTGTCGTTGTGGTGTGCCAAAAAGATTTTTATCTATTCTAATTACTTCGCAAATGCAACGAGTCAAAGGACAAGTATAGCAAGTAAGCAAGGGTCGTTCCAATAGAGAAGTGGTATCCGTATAATTGTCTCTAGCTAAAGTGTTATTGAAAGCGATGTAAATAGAACATGGAAGGGATGAGAATAGTGTGTGTGTACTGCATGCATAATGCAGATGGTATGTCAGTTGTGTATAAAACTAAACTAAAGTAAATTAAACTAAGGATAGAAATGTGACTGGGTGCTTGCCTTTCTAAATCAAGTACACTCTACAAAGCAATTAAACAAAAGGCCAAGCACCCTAGCTACAAAAATAATGGTTACAATAGGTACATAAGTTCACTAACACACAAGCAAGTCATGTTGATAATAAACATTCAAGCATCATTCAACTCAGATTCAAGGGTTAGTTCCCTTGATTAAGTATTCCTAAAGCAAATCATCTATTATTACGAATCATTTGTTGATTAAGGAATATCGAAATCCATTCATCACTCACCCAAAATTATGGAGTGAGCAATTGTGTCTTTTGGTCAAAGAACCATTAAGCATAAGAACAATACACCAAACAACCTAATCTAGCATAAGCATGCATAAATCAAGTTCCCTTCATTCAAGAGTTAACAATAAAGATCCATTCACAATTAATCAATTGGAACCCGAATGTGCTCTTTCACTCGAATTAATCCATACATATTGATTTCCTTTCGTTACCAACATGCAAACAAGAGTGAGGATCTACTTTTACACTCTAAAGTTTGTTTACACTAAGACACTACATCATTTGTGTACACTACATCATTGTTTTAATCTAAAGTCTCACTTATGCAAAACACATCAATTTCTACTCATTCACCAACATACATGTTAAGAAAAGAGAGATATAGCAAAGTTCAAAGAATAGAGTCAAGATCCAAATCGAATCTAAGTAAATATCATATATAACAAGCTCAATTATTAAGTTACAAATATTCCCTAATGGGGATTACACATCAAAGAAATATAAACTAAAACAAAGAGAAGAGTTTAGAGATAACCAAGATCTCTATTTCATTTTCTCTCCGTTCTCCTTAGATCTACCTCAAAAATGGATGGGTGAAGTTTAAAGGTGGTGGTGGTGAGACATCCATGGAGGAAAACCTCCATGGAAGCCTTTGAAGCTTCTCTCTTTCTTGATTTTGTGTTGAAGAACAAGAGATGGCGTTGGGTGTGAAGATATTTTTAGATTATATATTTTAAAGACCAATAAGTGGGTGTATTTATAGTGGTTGATGGTTATAGCATGAATTAGGGTTGAAAAGTCAAGTTTCCCCTTAAAAATCACGTGATCTGAAAGTGGACATGGGTAGCTGACATATAATTGCGAGGTCCAACTCGTAGAGGGTTCTGGGCAACTTTTGCGACCAATATCTACGAGGTCTAACTCACGGTTTTAACTCACAGAAAATCTACTACTTCGCGCTGCTAGGTTTAACTCGCAGATCCATCTAACAGAAGGCTCTGGAATAGATCTACGACTTCATTCTGCGAGGTCAAACTCCCAGTGCCATCTAGCGGTGAGGACTAACTTGCAGTTTCAACTCGCAGAAGGCTCTGGAATGGATCTACAACTTCATTCTATGAGGTCAAACTCGTAGTACCATCTAGCAGTGAGGACTAACTCGCAGATCCATCTAGCATATTTTTCTGCTCCGAGCACCAGTCACTCAAATGGGTGTAAGTTCTTCTAAAAGACCTGAAATCTTGATTAGTAAAGTTCTCTGAAAACTAGACTCCCGAGGCATTCCAAAAACATGTAGTTTGAAACCTAGTTCAATTTGAAGAGAGAGATATGACTTTCGCAAGTTAGGAATTATGCACAAGCCATCTCAATTTTAGCTCTTTCTCTTCCTTTTTGCTTCCAAACCTTCACTTTAGGCTCAAACACCTAACTTTAGGGAAATGAACCTAAACAAGGCTAAAACACATATTAAATACACAAAAGTGCTCAGAAACGAACACAAAAGATAGGAAAATGAAGCTCTAAATGTGAACATTTATTGAACGATCACCTTTCTTCTCTAGGAAGTTGAATGAGGATTGTTTGCAATTCATGAAGGAATATAGTGTGATCATTGAGACGTTTCCCATCATGCAACTCACTAGGGAGCAACTTCATATGAGATGCTTTCAATATTGTTTGAAACACATGGCACTAAGGCTGGGATCCTTGACAAGCTGAGGACAAGTGTGTGATGTGTTCATCAATAGATTTTTCGGAAGGCAAAGGAGTTGAAGGTCAGTATTGCGGATTTTACTGAAAGTGAAAAAGAGTTATTTCATGAGTCTTGGGAGAGGTATCAACCACTCTTGGATCAATGTCACTACAAAGAAAAATGACCTATTAGGACGCTTTTTTTTCGTGACAATAAGAGGTCCATTGGGACGAAACCCAATAGGTTTTCTTTTTGTTTAAAATTATAATGATTAATTAATTTTATTGACCTTTAGGGACGAATTATTTTCGTCCCAATATAAGGTCTATTGGGACGAAATACATAATTCGTCCCAATAAACTGCCTATTGGTTAGAATTATTTCATCCCAATGGTTTTCTTTTTATTTAAAATTATAATAATTAATTAATTTTGTTGACATTTAGGGACGAATGTTTTTCATCCTAATAGGACATCTATTGGGACGAAATATATAATTCGTCCCAATAGACTGTCTATTGGGACAAATTATTTTCATCCTAATAGGTTTTCTTTTTATTTAAAATTATAATAATTAATTAATTTTGTTGAAAATTTTTGATTTTTTTTTTTTGTAATGTTTTTTCCTTAAAGATAGATTAATAATTAAATTACCATATAAATTAGAAAATAATGCAATATGGATCATTTTATTCGTCCAAAGTGGTTCTCTATCAAGATGAATTTTATTTCTTCCCAATAAGTTCTTCATAAGGATCAATAAATATTAGTCTTAAGAGGTTTTCTATTATTAAAAAAAAAATAACCGAACCACCAGAACTGGAATCGAAACCGCTGGTTCCCAATCAAAAATCGGAACTGCTAGTTTCAAATCGAGAACCGGAACTGGGGTCATATCTAATTCCGAGTACGACTAACGATTGACTCTTTGATTTGACAATATATAATTTTAACAAAATAATTTAATTAAATGTTATAATAAAAAATTTTTAATATCAATTTTTTTATCATACAAAAATAAATTTTAAATTAGTGGAATCGATCTACAAATAAAATTTCGATTGAAAAATAATCAATAAAAATTTAATAACAAGTAGAGGTTATATATAATAATTATGCTTTTATTATCACATTTGAAGTAGCAACAAAGTGGATAAGCTTGTGGGTGAGCGTGTGTGTGTGCAGGTATTTGTGTGGGTTGCGTAGGTGGGCGTGGGCCTGGGTGTGTGCGTGTGTTGTGGGTGGCCTGGTGGTTTGAAGGCAATTTTTTTTTATTATTTTATTTTATTTTAATTTCGACCCTACAGGTTGTCAAAGGGGACGAAAATACAATTCGTCCCTACAAGTTGTCTATTGGGACGAATAATTTCGTCTCTATACATTATCAATTGGGACGAACAAAAATAGTCCCGATAGGTAGTCTATTGGGAGGAATTTCAATTTTCGTCCAAAAGAACCTATTGCGACCCACCTGATGCGATGTAATTTGGGACGAATTTTATTCATCCCAATAGACCTATTGAGACAATTTTTGGGTTATTGGGATGAAAAAAAAAAATCCCAATAGCCCTTTTTTTTGTAGTGTGTCCTACTCACATGTTTACTAAAGAGTACAAGGTGTCATGCTTTCAAGGAGGTCTCACCCGTTTCTCTCAAGTCTTGGTGGATAATGCATGCAGAGGATCTTTTGATACAATGACCGCAACTGAGATTTACGAGATATATGAAATGCTAGCACAAAATTCTCAGCAAATGAATGAAAATACTATTAAAGGTGGCGAGTTTGAAGTGAATGCTAACATGGAAACCGTTATTCAGATCATTAGAATGAACAAGAAAGTGCAATCCTTGACAACTTATATAGAAAGCATGGGATTTCTAAAGGTCGGTGTGAAGATGCTAGGAAGACAAGAGGCAAGTTGTAGTGACCACCTAATGATAATGAAGGATTCAATGATATGAATGAAGAACAAAAGCATGAGGAAGTACAAGCTATGGGTTTTTAAGGGCAAGGGAACAACCCCTACTCAAACGCCTACAACCCAGGATGGAGGAACCATCCCAACTTCTCTTAGTCCAACAACAACAACACATTGAACCCATAACCTAGAAATCAAGATGAAAACCAACAAGGCAGAAACAATCAAGGTGGAAACCAACAAAGTAGATACTGTCAAAAAGAGCAACAATGTGGGTACTAACAAGGTGGGTACCCACGAGGAGGAAACCAACGGAGTGGAAACCAATGGTACAACAACAATAACAATGCTCAATCTAGCACATATCAACCTCGGCGTAACGTGGATGAAGAAATGAAAGGGATGCAAGGCTTCCAAAAGGTCAAGCAAACCTTGACAAATTTCATGCAAGCAAGCGACTAAAGATTTGGCAATATTGAGGCTTCGTTCAGGAAATTGGAAACCCAAGTGAGGCAAATTGCTGAAGCCTTCCAAAGGCAAGAAAAGGTCAAGTTTCCAAGTCACACCAAACAGGCTAAGGAGATTATTCTCGTGCATATTGGTATAGCTAGAGAGGAGGCAATGACCTTTGAGGTGCTTCCATCCAAGGTTGAAGATCTAGGGAGTTTCGTGATCCGTATATCGGTTGGAGGAAGCAAGTTGTTAAGAGGTGTGCTTGACTTAGGTGCAAACGTCAACATGATGCCTTTGGCATTATATGAGAAGTTATGTTTGGTAAGTTTGAAGCTAACCATGATGAAGCTATTGTTGGTGGATAAAACTTCGCGAACACCACATGGAGAGATAAAGGATATACCGATCTTAGTAGGTGAAATAGTGATCCCATCGACTTTATGGTGTTAAACATTGAAGAAAAATCCAATGATGAAGGAAGTTGGCAAGTTTTGCTAGGTAAACCGTTCATGACTACCGCTCAAATGAGGATCGATATGTGTAAGAAAAAGATCATGATGCAATCACATGAGAAAAAATTGAGTTCGAAGCAATCACAAGCAGTGATGATTTAAATAGCATTGGGAACAGTTTTGTGATGGATGTGCAACCACCTATGACGAGGCATGGTATTGTTAATGACTTGGTGCAAATGTTTGCGAAGAGTAGCCAAGAAGAGGAAGAAAGCATAAGTGAGTCAGAAATTGAAGAGCTTAGGAATTCCAATCAAGAGTTTATGCTCGAGATGGAAGTTCATAAGGCGGAAAAAGATACGCTTGAGGAACAAGTTGATGTATATTTAAAGGGAAATGACAAGCTAAAAAAAGATCAACAGGGCTCTTCAATAGAGAATGAGTCCATAGTTCAAGAACTTGAGGACCTAGCCAAGCTCACTGAATGGTGTTTGGTTAAATTGTTGCAAGAGAGAGTCAAACATGCACAAATTCTGCCCAGTAAGTGATTGTCACGGTTGAGTCATTTTGACCAAACCATGACACTCAAGGCAACAATACAAATTGCAAAGAAAAGAAGGTTCACGGTGGTTAAAAGCGACAGAAAAGGGCAACTATGCACCTGATGGGTTCACGGTGGTGTTGTTATCATGTTGCTAAATGACCAACCGCGATAACAAGAGTCACTTAACCAAACGACAACGTTTTTACTATCGCAGTGGACAAAAGGCGACAATCGGGACCGCGACCTAGCTTAAAACAGTCATTCAAAGACAGAAAGTGACACAAATCCAAAACCTCAAAAAATTTCAAATTCTCTCAAGCCGTGACAAGCACGAAATCGCCGAAAGTGGTAACTCTAATCTCTAGAACTTCGATTTATTGATTCTCATTTACTCTATATAGACTCTAGATACCCTAAGGGTGGTTGTTTGTGTTGATTGAATTAAGTAGTGCCTAGGTTTTGAGATTATTGTATTTGTGGTGTATTTGGAGTGTTTTTGTGTATTTGTGGAGTTTGGTGGTAGTTGGATTGTTAGAAAAAGCATTGTTGTGCTGCCGAAATTGCATTAGATTTGTAGGAGTTTGATTTGGTCGAGTGAGAAATGGCTCCCAAAATGAAATTTCCGAATAAAGGAGGAAAGGATAGTAAGACCCCCACTCCGAAGAAGCCGACTAAAGTGGCACAGAAGAAGAAAGTGCCGGTGTGCACTTTGAATGGGGATTTTAATGAACATATGGAAACTTTTAGGCAAAAGAAAGTTTGGGAGGAAAAGGGCATCAATTTGAAAGAGTTGCCCGATACACCCCTTTTGACACAAGTGAATGACCGGGGGTGGGGTGGATTTGTATCTGAGCCTCTGAAGTACAGTGAGGAACTCGTGAGGGAGTTCTATATAAGGATGAATTTCGAAGAGTACATGAGCAAGAGACCGGTTTTAGTTAGATGGGTCCCGATAATGCTTAACACCGAGGATATCAATAGGTATTTTGGGACTACCTTCTTGGACTTCGAGAATATGAGGGAGAACGTGATAAAGAGGATCACTAGGAACCAGTTGTTTGTAAGAGGTTCAGTGAATTTTGCTAAAACATTGGTGATTAACCCAATGGTGTTTTGGATTGTTAAGGGACACCCTCTCAAGCAATCCAATCTAAGGATTAAGCTCGCCTTTTGGCATATTTTCATGACATACTCCCTTAGGCTGATCTCCCATAGAACTACGATCCCATTTGAGGCTGTCAGGATCTTACACTGCATTATGGAGGATCAGCCGATTGATGTAGGTGTGATGGTGAAAATGGAGATTCAAAAGGTGGGCCGCAACGAGTCGAATTCAGATTTCCTTTCCTATGCATGATTACAAAGATGTATAGATTAGCAGGTGTGGATATATTTGGGGACATTCTGAAGCCCCCTTTAGCTGATTTGGCTTGGACCACACGGAGTGGCTTGCTGTGCGAGTGAGGGATGCCGATTCTCAAAGAGGTTGATAGGCCACTTGCGAGGAAAATGAAAAGAGTGAGCAAATTAGAGGCCGGCACCAGTGTCGATACAGAGTTTGAGAGTGTCATACCGGATGATGAGCATGATGACTAGGAGAGTGATGTTGGTGAGCCACCTGTTGAGAATGACGCGAGTCAGCCCATAGGCCTTCGAATCCTGGATGCTATGAAGCATACTAAGGAGTCCTTCATTGATAGGTGCGATATATTGTACCATGAGGCAGAGAAGTTGGCTAAGAAGCAAGGGATCAAAGAGATGAGGCGAGATGAGATACTGGCAAAACAGAGGGCTTTGAAAAGTCTTGTACGGGAGTTGACTGAGGGCATGGTCAAGGATTTCACCGAGCTCCGTAAGGAGTTGAGACTCACCCCGTATGTCAAGAGGCTGAGGAAGACAGCCGATCCAGTCACTGTACCTAGTGCCACAGTTGCCATAGAGGCTCCTCCTGATCTAGTTCTATAGACCACCTGTTTTACTGTCGATGAGGCTGCTCAATTGGAGTTAGCCTTAGCACGATCACTTATTGACCAGGGAGTTCGCTCTAAAGAAGGTCCTCCCATAGATGAGGCAGCAGCTCAGATGAGACTAGCTAATGAGCGTGCACAGAGAGAGGCAACAACTAGAGAGGCAGAGTTGAAGGACCCTAAGGGAAAAGGTAGAGTTGAGACTAAGCAGGCCGATGAGAATTCTGAGTAGATACCACCACCACCAGCCATATATATTTTTTGTCCATCACATGTGCATTACATTATTGACTTTTGATATTTTGAGCACTTTAGTTTATTTTTATAGTTTTATTTATGGATATTAGTTTGATGTTTTTCTTATATGAGCATTATTTCCTTTCATCAGTTTTTATTTCATTTCATTTTACATTCGTCTTATCTCATTTATGCCTCGAATAAGTGTGTGAATTGATTTTTGGTTGTGGATTTAGGATGAATGTGGTTTATGTGATTTAGGATGATTAGGATGTTGATATGCATTTCATGTTGTATCTCTTTTGGATGATTTTGTGCATACATGGATGAAGAATAACGTGGTTGAATTTTTGGAAAATTTTGGAAAATTTTGGGGTTTAATGCCTTTACAATTCTTTTCTTTGGATTGATTAGGTTGTGCCAACTGAACGAGTTTTTATTACCCAAAACCATTGAGGACAATGTCAAATTTAGGTTTATGGGTACTTTGTGTGCGCAACACTTTCTAGTGAGCCAGATTTTTCAAAATCTTGCGATAATGCCATAATTAAGCATACTTTGCTTGTTGAGATTGTGCTTTTACATGAGTAGTGAGAAATTGTTTATCTTTACATTTGCTTGGTTTAGATTAACGTCATGCCATTTAGGATTGCATTGCACAAAGCGCATTAATCTTTTTCTCATAATGATTTGAGTGAATTATCAATATTGCTAGAAGGCTAGGAATTAATAGTGGAGACTCCCGTGAGGATCACAAATATGGCCTTAAAAATCGTATTTTGAGGGAAAACATTTTACTCTTTAAACACTCATTTTCAAACACCCATTCAGGTACGTAAAGGTCTCATTTGCACTTAAAACATTGTTTACTATAGAATATATAGTCTGCTTGTGGATATCTTAATTTGCTTTGTGGACAAACCTTTAGAGAGGACTTTAGGCAATGCATGCGAAAAACTATAAAAATTGGATTAAATACTTCCATACCCTCTATTGTGTGTGTGCTCCCTTGCCATTTTGAAGCCAAACACATTTTAGCTTTTCATTTTTGAACCACATCTACATTTAACTATATAACCTATATACTTGACTTAACTTGTGCGAAATGATTTGCTAAGGCTTAGGAAACGAATGTAAACTCTTATACTAGAAAATGATGAGGCATGTACCTAGGCATGTAACTCTGTGCAAAAGAATATTGAAAAGCAGAGTATTGAAATGAAAAAATTAGAATGAAAAGAAAGAAAAGTGGTTAAAAAAAAAAAGATTTGAAAAAGAAAAGATAATGAAATTTTGAGAAGCAAGGAAAAGAAAAGAAATGAATTAGGCATAATTGGCCTAAATAGAAAATGAAAGTGAAGGAGCTACTCAAATAAAAAGTAGAGTAGAGATTGCACAATTTGATTGAATTTGTAAGCTTGGAAGCCAAATAGGTTTGAATGAGTATATGTTGATAACAAATTGAACTCACTATTAGAATGTATGCCTTAGTGTAATCATTAGGTTCTTTGCTATTTAGGAATGTCCACTTTGTAAATTGTGATTAATACATGTTCTTTCTAATTCATAGCTTGTAATTCCATTCAAGGGACCAAAGTTTTAGAAATTGTGTTTTAAAATACATCATGTGCAACCAAATTGATATCCATGACATTAACTCATATTGCATATGTATTTTGAGTGAAGCCTAGGAATCTGAGCGAAAGATGAAAGAATCCAATGAGGATTAGATGTCGAGGCGAATTACATTATAAACCGAATGATACTTTTGTTTTGAAGCTTTGACATTTTGAATGTAGGATCACGCTACGTGCAATTTTATATAAGGTGACATGCCCTTAATCTTTACTTAGTGGTTCTTACATGAATAATTTCTCACTAGTGCATCATTGTTTTAATCTCTTCATGATTGGCTTTGCATGTTAATCAATGGCTATTAAATACTTGCAAAGATGAGTAAGCATTTTATTGAAAACCTTTGAAATAACTTGACGCATGCTCATGGGGGTGTTTTGTGATTGTTTTGCTTAAGGACGAGCAAAAGGTAGGTTTTGGGGTATTTGATCGAGCCAAAGTAGATATGATTTTTGGCCCCAATTTCCTTCTCTTTTTGCTTGTTTCTCGGGCATTTTCTCGTGATCTAACTATGATAAACAAGTGTTTCAGGTTTATTAGTGCCACAAGGGCATTTGTGAAGAAGGAGAAGGATTTGATATAAAAAGTGCAAAAAGGTGAAATTAGGCATTGTTGCCAAAGGCACACCGCGACAAAAGGGCCTTGAAGCATCGAAGATCAAGCTAAGGAATTGTCGCAGTTGAAGTGTTGCTATGAGCACAGTCGCGACAGAGAGATTAAATCCTGATAAATCCATCAGGTGTTGTGTCGCGGTAGAGTGTCATTGTAGAGCCACAACTGCGACAAAGAGGAAAAAGATGAAGAGTTTTTAATCAAGTCAAGTGTCACTATTAGTGTCGTTGTGTGACCAAATAACGACCACTCAAAGATTTCAAATCCCATTGTCGCCCTTCAGATGTCGCTGTCTTTACAATTGCGAAAAAGATGAGAATCAGCTGCGACAACCAGATCGAAGAATGAATAACCATCTGATGCGGTGGCATCGTGGTCTCCAAAATGTCAAAAACACAACTGCGACACATGCCATATCAAAATTTTTGGCAGTTAAAGGATAGATCCGAGAGCTACTATAAATATTCTTCTCCTCCATTTTGAAGAGGAGTTCTCCCAAACACGAAAATATAGAACTTAGACTAGCATTCTTTCCTCCATTTGACCTTAGTTAGACTTCCTCCATTTCTAATCTATTAGGAGGCCTAAGGACGATTTCTTAATCTATTACTACTTTGTTATTTGATTGTAACTATGTATAACTAAATCCCCATTATAGGGGATTGAGGTGAGAAACATTTGGATTTGGGTTTTGCTTAAGCTATATATGTATTTTGAATCTCTATTTGTGTTCTATTCATTTGATAACTAGATCTTATTCATTATATAATTGGCATTGTATACCACTAGTTGATTATACTCTTGTTTAGGATAATTTGTTATACAATCAATATTGGATTAACTCCCTTGAATGATTAAGGAACATAGTGAATAGGATAGATGGTTGGAGGGTATATCAACCACAATCATTTAAACCTTGATTTGTAATTAACCGATCCCACATTGAACCTCTCTCCCTAATTGGTTAGGCATTTTGGTGGGAAGTGTTTAGGGTTCATAGTAACGGTCTAAACACATACAAGACTACAAATGGTTAACAAGTATGAGATTGGTTCATTAAAGTAGCTTGAAAAGCATTGCCAATAATCCACTTACAACTCCATCATTTCCCTAGCATTCTCTTAATTGATTACATTCCATATTCTTATCAAAGATTGTTGAGCATTCTATTTTCCCTATAACTTTTTGGTTACATTTACTTTACATGTATGTTTGATTGTTTCTCACACCATACACTATCCAAACTACCATGGTTTACTTTATTGCATTATAGATTAGTTAATTAATACAACATATTACTTTAATTCCCTGTGAAACGAATCCTTACTTATCGTTTTACTAAGCTTTTATCCTAAGTGGATTCCTAAGTGGTTAAACACTGTTTTCAAGTGAATACATAAATACATTGTTTTGTTAAGCACAAACGACACTCATCAATTCTCCTCACTCCAATTCTCTCTCAATTCTCAAATTCTCTGTCAATTACTCAATTCTTTCTCAATTATTCAATTTTTTTTATTGCAATTAAATCGCAATTACATTTTTATTTTACTCAATTCAAATTCATTTCCAACAATTTTTTCAAATTTATTTCCAAAATATTTTTTAAAATTTATTTCCTTCAATTTTTTCAAATTTATTTTCAACAAATTTTTCAATTCAAATTTTTTAATTGCAAGTGGGAAAAAGGTTCAAGACATTCCATTTTCAGCAAAGGTAATGGTCCTATGTGAGAAATCGATTAAGAATTAGTTTACGATTTCTTTAAGAATGACCGAACCATGGGAATGGAAGACAAATGTATTTTTGGAAAAATAAATATTTAATATTTAATATTTTAAATAATTTTAAAAATATATATATTTAAATATTTAATATTCTTACCTATTTTCCACAAATAGGGAAAAATACCATCTCTATTTGTGGGGAGTTTATTCTCGAGTGAAATTATTTTTACCATAATAGGTTTGCTGATGTGGATTCCAATTGTTGGAGTAAATATTAAATTAATAACGCAAATAGCTACTTAATCTAATTGGTGTTAGGTTTATCTGGAAATATAACTTAATTAGTGATACATGATTATTGCATTCACAAAAATTAGTTAGGAACCAAATTATATAGGTCCTTCGCACAAATCAAGAACTTAATCAAGTTTCTTACCCTGATTTTCTTTCCCATAAAACTTGGTTTCTTTATCATTTTATTATTGGTAAACACACCCATAAAAAATTGAAAATATGTATATATATATATATATATATATATATATAATTGTCAAATAGACATGAACCAAGAGACCTTAGAGTATCCCAATGCTATTATGCATTTGGATAGAGTTTCTTCCCATTTATGGTGGATAGATAATGAGGAAAAAAAAAAAAAACATTTCTAATGAAATTATTTAACCTAAATATGGAGTTATGTTGTACAATATTTTGTAGAGATTATGGAGTTGAGAAACTCTTTTAGAAATGCTAACAATGATTTTTCTCACCGTTTCCAACCGATACTATTAATGGTAAAATAATTGAGTAGAGGGAGTGAGACATATATTTTATGATGATTAGTTATAAAGTGAATATATATATATATATATATATTGATAATATCTATTAATTCGGGACCATGTATTTTTTTTTTTGAAAGCTTTCGCCATTAGTGGGGTTCGAGCCGCTGACCTGGGAGTCATTTGTCCAAGTTCCGAACTCATTTATCTATCAGTTAAGCTACACTCCTGTTGACAATATATATATTTCTTTAGATAATTATATTAAAGATGAAAATATTTACATCTTTATTATTATAATTGTTTTTATAAAAATGGATCATATTCAGGAGAAATACTTATATCACCGATAAAAACTAAAAAATGCATAACACCACTGACGATACTCTTCCTAGGTGTTAAATTGTTATTTTAAAAATAATAATAATTACTTTTTTTTCATAAAGAAAACTTTATTCAATAAAGAGAAAACTTTAACCTAGAGAATCCTCTGGCAAGTTCCACATAATAAGTATACTTCTCCATCCAAAAATAGTCTCCAACAACAGCTAAAGCCATTCTCGATAGAATGGGTTCGCCTTCCTAGGAACATACATACCTCAAAGACCCACCCGCAACACTTCTGAGCCGGTCTATAATATACCCAATGACCATACCAATATCCGCCGAAGAATGCACACATGCCTTAACCAAATTGACTACCCCCAACGCATCTTAAAAAAATAATTACTTTAAAAGAAACAATAATAATAATAATAATAATAATAATTTGTCGAGCTGGTCCCGGCAAGCCCTAACTTAAAATATAAATAAATAAATAAATAAATAAAGCAAGTGGACGTGGCCGCTAAAAAGGAACATTTTTTTTATTATTAAAGTTTGTTGTTTTTATGCTGACTACTTGTAAAATGCGCCTGTTCTGGTCCACGAGAATCTTGTATTTGACTAAAAAGAAGACAAGGATCGTGGCTAACAGTCTGATTTCGGTGGGTCCCGTGTATCTATCTTGCACATGCATTACTATTTCTAATGCACATCTTAGTCACGTACCACCTTCTCATTTTTAACATAATGCTAAATGCTCCCCATATTACCTTTTAATATAAGTAGTCGGTATCAAATTATTACCAAATTGGATGTTATTCCTTAGTTGATACTAATCTTAAAATTTATAAAATTTAATTAAAATTTCTCTTCATCAAAAAAATAAAAATAAATAAAAAATAAATAAGTTGATCAGGCTTATAGACACAATATACGATAAACACACCACTCATCAAATGTTGAAGTGACAAAATAAAGTTATCTCACTAGTGTACTCCTTACACCTACATTTATAAGGTTGTGGGTTTGAATATCCGTCACCGCATATTGTATATTAAAAAAAACATATTGAAACTCCGTGTTCAAATCCCCCTCCCACAAATCAAGTATATGAAGTTGAATGATAATATATGAAGTCAATATCAAACTGCTATAAAATTGAACATTATTCATTGGTTGATACCGGTAGTAAAATTATATATATATATTTTATATATATACTACTCGTGGTAATAAAGACTCGAACCTGAAACATTACTAGAATAAATGAACGCCATTGATCGTACTCCAAACCAAATTTTCATAATTCAATACAAGTTTTATGAATAACATGAATGATACTTTTTATTTCAGCACATGTGCAAAATCCTTCTTTGCTTACTCGGATCCTATATTTGTTATTTTTTACATTTACCCTACCTTACTCCTTTAAATGTAAACCGAGCCTTCCCCTATGCGAGGGAAATTTGAAATACAAATGTTTTATACAAGTGTAAAATATATACATATTTTTTAATGGGAAATAAAGTGTGTAATGTTTTGTTTGTTAAACTAACGAACACTCACAACAATCTGAGTGTGTTTATTATTATTATTTTTTTCAGGTATATTTGAATGCGTTTACTAATTATTGATTGTTGATTATTATATTTACTAAAATCAGATGAGAATCAGATAATATTGATCTATACATAAATTAGGAATTATTTATTTATTTATTATTATTTTTTTACCAAATTCTCTTTTCTACATAACTTGATTGCCTTTCATTTCATTTATGATTAGTAAACGAGAAATTCAAACCCAAAATCTCTTTATGAAATTGTCTATTATACTGTATTAAGTTAACGTTAAATTCTTTTTGGCACTTTTTCTAACTCCTTAAACATTGGATTATTTAAAAATATATATATAATGACTTTGGAGAAAATAAAGAGGATGGCAAAAGTACCCACTAGGACCACCCATGATATTTTATATATTTCGCAGTGCATAGATGATAGATCCACTGACAAATTACAACAAAATAATTTATTTTATATTGTCGTTTATAGAGCTTGTTTGTGGGGGCACAAGACAAGCACGTGCCTTATCATACATAATTAAAAACAATATGGTGAAATATGATTTTATTTTTAAGAATACAAATTCGATGCATTAGCTTATATATAGAAAGATATTTTGAAGAGGCACCTGTTTCTTTTGTCACAATCTCAAATTGAATATGGGATCTAAAATATTATAAAATAAAATACGAATCTTTTTATAATTAATTAGTCGGTAACAAGCTGTGTTTCAAATTTTCATTTGTTGTTACTTATGGTCAGTGGCGGAATCCTGTGGAGGACCCCTTGGCCCACAGAAATCTTTTTTTTTTTTTTTTTTAGTATTTAAAAAGATATAATTTTTTTTTTAAAAAATAAACTATATATCTTTTTACATTTTAGTCCTATCAATTTTAAGTTTTTATTATTCGGTTTCAAAATTATAGATTTTCAGTTCCCCCAAGTTGCGGGACCTAAAAAAATATGTCAAATAGGATCTACTAATGGTGCAGATTGAACGAGGAGTAAAGACCACCAACTTAACATGTAAGGCGTGAACAAGGACTTGAACTTGACATTCATGAAGAGATTAATACCATGTTTAGTACATTGTATTGTATTGTATTAGAAATTTAAAATGTATTAGAATAATACAATACAATATTTGGATATTTTTAGACTATGTATTGTATTATATTAGCTAATAAATTGGAGAGAAAATACTAATAAATAATAATAATTATAATTATTATAATAATAATTTTACTAATAATAATATATAGTAATAATAATAATATTGATAATAAAATTTAATAATAATAATAATTTTAAATATAATTACAAAATAATATAATATAATTTATTTTTATATAATAAATTAAATAAATATTATATAAATAACATAAAATTTATTCTAATAGTATAAATGTTAAAGTATTTACATGAATAATAATTTATGTAATAAAACAATAATTATATATATTAATACTTTAAAAAATATAATACAACAAATATATATTTTATAATATGTTTTTATATTCAAAAAATATTTCAATTTATTAGTTAATAAAATATCTAGAACAAAAAAAATCTCTGTCTAATATTGTATAACTTAATACAATCTAATACAAAATATCATCAAACACAAGATTGTATAAGAATAATACAATCTCATTCAATACAATCAAATTCAATCAGTAAAGTATAATACAAAACAGTATGCCCAAACGAGCCCTAAAAGATAAAGATTATTGAGTTAAAAATGACACTATTTTAGATTTGTTGTGTGACCATGCGGCTAACATAACAAGTAAACTAAGACTTAAGTATGAATGTTCAAAAGATAAAAGAGTTACAATTCCACACTTCCAAGCGCGAATGGTGGGCTAGGCAACCAAGGTGATTGTCTAAGGCATTGCTTAAAGTTAGGCCCCAAATTTTTATAAATTTGCTCGTTTTGAATTCTTATGCTCTCATTTTTTTTTCCAATTGAACAACTTTTCTAATTCTCACAACATTGTAATTCAACATTAATTAGATAAAAAAAAAAAAAAAATCCTAATCCCTAATATTGTTTAGTACATATATTAGTATCGATCAAAACTCTAATATTTTTCTATATCTTATCAAACTCTATAAAAGTTATAAATACAAAAAAAAAAAAAAAAAAAAAAAAAAGGGGTATATCTTCATACCCCATTATTATATTTTGAGCGTATAAAGAATAAATTTGCTTTTTGAAATATTACAATAATTCGGGATTTTATAGAGGATGTGGAAGAGACTCGAACTCACAACCTCGTGGTGTGGGTGCGATGGGCTTTACCACCGGGTCATCCTCATCTTGTCTAAATAACAAAATTACTTGATTTTAAAAAAAAATAATTACTTTCATTTTTTTTAATAAAAAAATTACTTGCTTGCACTACAAGAAAATAGTGTATTTGTTGACAGTTAAAAACTGTCAAGAAAAGGAAGTTTTAAACTATCAAGATATTTTTATAAAAATTTTTTTTTATAAATCTTCATTATTTAATATTTAATTATAATATTTATTTAACTAACATTTTTTTATTGTCCGGCCAACCGATGCTGGGCCACCGCCCACACACCAACACCCACGTCCATGACCCACCATGCACAAATCACAATTTTAATTGTTGTGACTATAGTACGTCGAACCTGACACTCAAGAGTGAGTAAGACAACTCTTATCCACATTGTTGTTGATTTGAATATGATAATAAAAGCATAATTTTTATATATAACCTCTACTTGTTATTAAATTTTTATTGTTTTTTTTTTTTCAATCAAAATTTTATTTGTAAATTGATTCCACTAATTTAAATTTTATTTTTATATGATAAAAAAATTGATATTAAAAAACATTTATTATAACATTTAATTAAACTATTTTGTTCAAATCATATATTGTCATATCAAAAGGTCAATTGTTAATCGTACTCGGAATTAGATATAACCCTAGTTCCAGGTTTTGATTCGGAACCAACGGTTCCGATTTTCGATTCGGAACCAATAGTTTATGTTTTTTATTCGAAACCAGTGGTTTCAGTATTTGATTTGGAACCAACGGTTTCGGTTCCGACAATTCGGTTCTAGTTCTGACGGTTCAGTTCCTTTTTAAAAAAAATAATAGAAAACCTTTCCAGACTAATAGTTATTGTGATCCTTATGAAGAACTTATTGGGAAAAAAATTCATCTCGATAGAAAATCATTTTGGACGAACAAAATGATTCATATTGCATCATTTTCTAATTTATATGATAATTTAATTATTAATCTATCTTTAAGGAAAAAATTCAACAAAAAAAAATCAAGAATTTTCGACAAAATTAATTAATTATTATAATTTTAAATTAAAAAAAAAACCTATTGGGACAAAAATAATTTGTCCTAATAGACAGTCTATCGGGTCGAAGTATGTATTTCGTCCCAATAGACGTTATATTGGGACAAGAAAAATTCATCTAAAGGTCTATGTTTAAGGAAAAACTTCAAAAAAAAAAAAAAATAATCAAGAATTTTCAATAAAATTAATTAATTATTATAATTTTAGATATTTGGAATACAACTCTCACTACATGAGAGATATTTTTCAACATAAGTCTTACATTTGTTCATTAAATTGCAAGATGCATCTTGCAATTTAATGAACAAATGTAAGACTTAAATTACTAATTTATATGGATAATTCAATTATTAACGTGTCTCTTAGTATGAAACAAGAGGGTGCAAAAATAAATAAACAATTTTTTTTTAAAATTATGTTTTTGAATTTTTTTTAAAAGTAAATGATTTAAAAGTAAATTTATTAAATTTTAAATTTTACTTATCCAACATTGGTTTGTCCAAAAACCAATATCTTACTGTAAAATAAATCCATATCGTGATTTTGTTTGGTGTCAAAAATAAGAAGTAAAAGTTTAAAAAAATTATTAAAGATAAAAAAAATTATATATTATGAATGTTTTATAATATATAATATAATATAATATAATATATATTATATTATATATTATATTATTATATGTATTATATATGAATATATTAAATAATATATATTATATATTTATATTATACATTATTTAATATATTAATAATATATATATAAAAACTGTTAGTTATTTATTGACAGTTTTTAACTGTCATAAATCCTTGAGAGTTAAAAACCGTCAACAAAATCATATTTTCTTGTAGTGTTGTTTGCTATTAGTTTTTATAGTAGAAATGCCTAGGAAAATATAGATGGTGATATAAATTTAGCTGTACTATATATTAAAAAAAATAAAAAATAAATAAAATAATAATAAAAAAAAAACCCTTGTTTGAAAAATCAGAATAAAAAATTTGATCAGCTATATTTTATCTAAAAATAAATTTTTTACAAAAGGGCAATTGTAGTTTTTAGATTAAGAGAATAAGGGGAATAAGGGGAAATAGAACCACATAGGGTTGACTTTGTGGGGATAACACCAAGTTAATAAGTCTTATAAAAATAGTATAAAGTATGTGGTAAGATCAAAATACCTCAACTTATTCTTTTATTTTTTTATTTTTCTCTCTTTCTTCTTCTCTCTGTTTTTTTTTTTTTTTTCCAATAATCCCCATCACCTCCATCAATGGAGATCGAAAAGATCTCCATGGGAGGTCGAAACGACCAGGTCCTCCATTAGAGGTTGATGAAGAAGAAGATAAAAAAAAAAAAAAAAAAAAAAAAAAGATCTGAAAATAAGTCTCGAGTAGGGATAAGTCTCGGGTACCCTACCTGAGACTTATTTACAAGTTTAAATTTGGAAATAAGTATTCGGTTACCCTACCCAAGACTTATTTCCAGATGTTTATTAAAAAAAAAAAAAATGATACAGAATAGAATAAAAGTAAAAATATGGGTATTTTATATATTAATATACTTTGGTGTCATTTAAACTCAAATTATCAAGTTAGTGATTTGATGTCGGTGATAGTTCTAAAAATGCTTCTACAAAGAATGCAATAAATTTAACGTAACCTTGTAGATTTTCTACCTTGAGGGCCCAAAACAGCAATTGAGCGGACCCTGTAGACAGCATATGGGAATTGACTGGACGAACAGATGAGAAGAGTCACAATTTCACACGGCATATGGATTGATGATTGGCTCGTGAGCTAGGTTATCGCCAGTCGTCACCACTTAATAGCTCAGTCCTTTCTCATCATTCTAAACGCTTCAATCGTCTCACCTTCCCTTATCTATATGTTTATCTAAACTATTTTTATTTATTTCTATTTTCTAAACTAAATTACATAAAACTAGTATGTGTTTTTGAAAAAAAAATGTTACATTGGATATTAACATGGATGTCAATGGGGGTGGATTTAAGAAGAGGGACAATAAATCTCAAACCCAATCCTGACCTCCAATAAAATTATTTGTCTCTATATTGACCTATTAAAGTTTATAAATGATAGTTGAGACAATTAAGATTAAAGTAGTTTTTTTGACCGATAAAAAAACCATACCAAACACACTTTTAGTTAAAACTTTTGACTCACGACTTGAGCTATTGATATTGCATATGTTTTAATGCAATTGTACGTAGGTGCTTCAAATTTGCAAATGGGTTTTTGGTATTTGAGCTAAAATGTCTTTCTTCCGATCTAAGATGTTTGAATATAAATTGATTTCATCTTAAATGGGGTTAGTGTAATTTGGGCTGAAAATGATGCTTGGTGCCTAAAGTATTGAATCTGATTTTTGTTCCAAGTTGACTCAATTATTTGATTCAATTATATATCAGTTTTGTGCTAAGAAGACTTCTTGAGTGATTGAATTTGTTTCAATCATTCGGTTTTTGTAATGTTTCAAAGTGTTCATGGGTTTTTTGTTTGATTCATATTCTTGGCTTTCAAGTCTTTGATGTTTTGATGTTTTGATGTTTTGTGAGCATAAGCACGACATGTTCCGGTTTTGCATCTTAAGTGCTTTTCTGGACTATGTTATTAATTACCGTGCTCACAAAATTATCATTAATTTGAATGATTTTATCAAACACATTTGCATGATAATAACCCAGAAGCTTTTAAAAATGTACGTAGTCAATAGCAGCTGGCCGGGTATAATCAAGGTATGACTAGTAATCATAAAACTTGGTATATTTTTGGCGAAATTGGATTGATTGGAAAAATTCAGGATTTAGGGAAGAGATAGACTTGAATCCACAACCTCATAGTGTATGTGTGATGGGTAAACCACTAAGCCAACCTTATAAACATACAAAGTTAAGCAAACAACTAATGTTTCCAAACTTGTTAGGGACAAAACTGAAATTGGCCCAATGAATTTTGTATAATCAATTTAGAATATGGAGTAGTACTATACAACTCAAAAAATTAACCCAAATGATGAGCAATTGAGTTGTCATCACCATACAAATCATGAGGTGATGTGTGCATGATATAATAATAACAAATCACTTAGTATCTTACCATATCATTTGGATTGGTTTTGGGCTAAATTTATGGGTCGATAAACATTAATGTAAAATATGAGGAATGTGTTTGTTAGCATACTTTTCAAAACGGTTTATGAAATAGCTCAAAAAAAAAAAAAAAAAAAGTTTATGAAATGAAAACTACCTGTTGCTAATATCTTAGGAGGGACTAATATATTGAATATGCATGTCACAAACAATATTTTGCATTTTTGTTTTCTTATTTTTAATAATATTTTTGCTGGGATATTGTCATCCATAAATATGATTTACACACCCATATTTATAAGTACACTCATATCTAAAATTTAAAATTAAACCATTACTATAAGAACCCATTATTATGCCAATAGTACCCTTATTGAAATGAATGTATTCTTTTTAATACATTTTATTTATAAACCATCTTAAATTATTAACACACCCAATTATTTTATTTTATTTTATTTTTTTTATTATTATTATTTTTTTAAAAGCTTAATGATTGGAAGAATTGAATTGATTAGTTTGGACAAAAAATCTTATTTATTGGTTGTTTACAAATGTTTCTTTCTTTTTATGATTTATTTGGGTGTTTGAATGAAAGATGAACCCCCTACACAGAGAAAAAAGGGAGAAGTTTCTATCAAAAAAAAAAAAAAAAGGAGAATTGCACAGATGGCCATCAAAGGGAGAAGTTTTTGTACAAAGAAAAGAAGAGAAGTTCGCAGATGGCTTCAAGATTGATTTGGAGAAGGCTTATGATAAAAATCAGTTGGAGCTTCTTAGTTCTTGAATTCTATTATTTTGGAAGTGAACTTGCCTCAAATCAGTTAATCAGTTGCTTGCTTCCGATCAATCTCGATTCCTGACATTTTTTCCTTGTTATTGTAACAAATGTTCTTGTTTCTTTTGCTAAAAAAAAAATTAGGGTTTATTATAAGATTTTATAATTCATTTATTTGTTTCTTTTTATATATAAAAAAAGAATTTAATGTAGTTGAAGAAATGTGATTGGTGTAAATAATGGGTGTACATAATATTAAATTTAGTTTTCAATTAAAATTATTTTTCCTTATTGGTCAATTTGTATTGTGATATTTTTATAAATAATTTTTTTTTAATAAAATATGGGTGTTTAAATCATTTTTATGGATGACAATATTGACACCCTAATATTTATCTTAAGTTCTAAAGAAACAATAGTATTTTTAAAGTAATAAAAATTAAAAAATAATTTTAAACTGGAAAAATAAAAACTATTTTTAAAATTTTAAATTATCTTCATTTTTAAATTTTGTTTTTCATAGTATTTATAATGGTTATTTATTAAAAATGAAAATAATTTAATAACTCATAAAATACTATTTTGTTTTACTATCCGTAAATTTTATATTTTAAAATGATCAAACAATTTTTTTTTTTTAAGGATTAAGATAAATTAAATAAAATTAAAACCAAATTTTATTTACGTAATGAATAGCAAAAAATTTTAAATTTAAAAATGAAGATAATTTAATATTTTAAAAATAGGTTTTATTTTTCCATTTATATTCCATTGAAAATATTATCTCAAATTAATTTAATTTAATTGTTTTTTTATAAAAAAAATTATATTGAAATTTAAATTTTAATACCTAAGGGAAATTTAGTCTTTTTATTGGTTCAATTTTTAGAGTAGGAGAGATTTGAGTTGATAAATGGATTCTTGCTCTTTAACTGTATTTATGTCAAAATTTAGGGGAGGTCAGTGTATTTATCCCTTTAAATATTTACATTTTATTAATCAATTAAAGTCCATGATAAAATAGATATTTGATTGATTAGTTGACCGTAAAAGATGTGCTTGAGATCTAAATGAGTCATTTTTTAAAGTTTAAGGATTTTGTTGACGAAAAATACAAAGATAAGTAAAAACTGACATTTCAAAGTTTATTAAGGATTAAAATGGAGTTTGTCTAAATTTAATTTCTTGTTTTTATTTTTACAAAACTTTTCTTGGAATTAGATAGGAAAAAAGTAAAATATTAGTTAGGTCCGGCCATGTTTAATTATTTGTCACATATATATTTCACATTTACCACTAAATTTTTTGTTTTATAAAGTTTCATTATTAGTCAAATTCAATTCAATCTTATCTAATCTAAATCCATGGAATGGGTTATGAAGAGAAATTAATTATAGTGCTTGTGCCATGGAAATTCCAGTGCATTGAGCTTGAGATGGCCCTTTGCTAAAAAAATCCTGGTGAGTGAGAGCACTACTTGTTTATATATTTCCTGTGAGTGAAACAAAGAAGATAATTAAGGTGGCAAAATCTATCACGCAAGCCTAAGTGAGAGTGGTGAAATGAGAATGAATAGATTCATTTCATCATCTTTTAACGTGTTTCCAGAAGTGGGCCCCGCTATGAATCCAGGGGGTTTGGAATCTCACTGGAATCTTCTTGGGGCGGTCGGTGGGTCGGTTGGATTAATATTTATGAAAATAACCCATTTTGTTTTTAAAGGATGACAGCGAATCAAGATCATGTTTTTACTTCAAATCTTCAAATTTTATCATTTCTGTGATATGACATTTGTGTGAAAAGTGAAAACATTCAAACCATATATAGTTAATATGAATCACTTCATTTGTTGGAAAATACACTCCATATATATATACATTTGAAAAGCATGTTTCTGGGATCACAAATGTGGTTCTCGACAATTCTAAGTTGTATTCCACATCTGCAACTTGCATGATCATTTGGCTGTTTCCTCCTATACCAACTCTGACTCGCTTGTACATTTTTATCTATTTACCTTTAAGGTGAAACTTTTACAAAGGAAAAAAATTATATTAAAGTATCTTTAAAAATAGTAAAAAATAACCACATCTTTTATGTAAAATTTATTTTCAGAAATTTAACGGTTAATAACTACATTATAAAATTTTATTTTAGTCCATAATCATAAATTATAAAGAAGTGTAAATATTGTCACCCATAGATATGATTTGTAGATTCGAGCTTCTCCTTACAATCCACAAATTATCTATTTACACTCTAATTCAATTTTTTTTTTATTAATAACAATTTCAATATAAATTAAAATTACTAAACATGACAAAAAAAATTCTAAAGACACTTCAAACTAATTAAATTATTAAAAAAAAAAATTCTCTCTCCTAAATCATTAGATTAAATATTACACATTAAACTCTTTCTCCTAAATATGTTATTACCATATTAAACATTCTATCCTAATTACTCTCTATCTCTCTGTCTTCATTTTTCAAAAATATATATATATATATATATATCATATCTCTATACATTTTCGATCGATCTCTGAATAATAGTTAAAGAAAAAAAAAACTTATGAATATTCTGGTTTTTTACTAACAGTAATATATATATATATATATATATATATTAAAAAGTCAATACAAATACCTTATTTTTCAAAAAAAAAAAATTAAAAAAATAGATATTTGAAAACTTGATTTGTTGCAACTAGATTCGATTAAACTTAGAATTTGTAAGACTATTGAAATAATTAAAATTCTCTTGGCAATCACATACTTACAAAAGTAGCAAAAAATATTTTCATATTTCGATTTTTTTTTTTGTTGAAAAAAAAGGGTACTTGTTTTTTGAGTTTCTCTTTTTAATATATACATATATATGGTTCCTAAAAATCAAGCTTATTCATAAGAGTTTTTTTTTCTTAACGGTTAGTCTTGCTTGAGAAAGAATATATATAGAAAGTTAGAGATATGTACTGGAGGAGAGAGAGTTTAATATGGTAATTAAAAATTTAGAAGAGAATGTTTAATATGTAATATTTAATCTAATGATTTAGGAGAGATAGTTTTTATTTTTTTTATTTTAATAATTTAATTCAAAAAATATTAATCATGGGATGAATCCAAAGGCTACGATGGTTCGTCCTAATTTTTACTAAATTAAAATGGAGTGTCTTTAGAAATTTATTTTTTAAAATGGAGTGTCGAAAGATAAAAATGATAATCTTGGAACAAAATGAAATGTCTTTATAATTTTTTTTTTTAAATTAAAATTTTGTAAATGGAGTGTCTTTAGAAAAGAAGTGTAAAAAGAAAAAAAATTAGATTGTCAAAAGAAACTCTTATTTTATTTAAAAATTTAATTACAAAAATATCCCAATACATATTTACCAATAAGGATAAATTACTTTAATTAAAAATAAATTAAATACTTTATACACCTATTAATTACACCCTCTATATCTTTAACTATATCTCTTTATTAAAAAAAAAAAAAAAAAAAAAAAAAAAAACTTATAATAAACACTAATTATATTTCAAATATCAAGTAATGGAAAATGAATTTGCAGAGGACAAATCACTACATCAATAAAGAGATGTAAGGTGATGTAGTGAATGATATGGTAAGTTGACTGCAAACATAAGAGCTAACAGTTGACGAGAATATTAGGAAAAGTCCACAACCTATACAAAATGTTTTGATGTAGCTAAACCAAGAAGGAGCTATTGATATGATCTAGAAATGTGGAAAAAAAAATTAATTGATGTTGAAGGGGCCAAAAAAATACCAAAAAAACAACTTAAAAAAAATAAAAAAAATTATGAAGAGAATTCGGCGAGGATTAGATATTAAGGTGAATTACATTCTAAACCGAATAGTGCCTTTGCTTTGAAGTTTTGGCATTTTGAATGTAGGATCGCGTTGTGTATAATCATATCTAGAGTGACATGTTCTTAATCTTTACTGAACATTTCTTACATGAATGAGTCTTCGCTAATGCATCATTGTTTTAATCGCTTAATTTTGGTTTTGCATATTGATCAATGGATTGTGGATTCTTACTAAGATGAGTTAGAACTTTATTGAAAATCTTTGAAATGGCTTGATGCATGGCTTTGGGGTTGATTTGTGATTGTTTTGCTTAAGGACTAGCAAAAGATAGGTTTGAGGGTATTTGATCTAATTAAAATTGGTATGATTTTGGCCCTTATTTCCTTCTCTTTATGCTTGATTCTCGGGCATTTCCCTGTGTTTTAACGATGTTAATAAAGTGTTTCAGGTTTATTTGTGCTACAAGGGCATTTGTGAAGAAGTGATGGATTTGGTACAAAAAGTGCAATAAAAGTGTGAGAAACAGGGCATTGTCACCCTTTGATGGTGCTGCCTTGAGCACACGGCGACAGAAGGCATGAAGCACCAAGGACTCAAGCCAAGAGTTGTTGCGGTACTGTTGTTGTGGCGACTGAAATGCGACAGGGAGATTAAACCTTGAAAATTAATCAGGTATGGTGTCGCGGTGGAATGTCATTCTGAGCCAAACTGTGATAGAAGAGATTAAATCCCGATAATCAATTAGGTATGGTGTCGCGGTGAAGTGTCACTCTTTAGCCAAACTATGACAGAGAAGATGAAACCAAAGAAAACGACCGGGTCTTGTGTTGCTGCTTGTGTCGTTAAGTGACCAAACAACGATCACTCTCAGAATCTCAAATCTCTTTGTCGCCTTTCCAATGTCACTATCGTCACAACCGCGAAAAAGATGAGAATGACCGTGACAATCAAATCTCATAATGTGTAATCGTCTGCCGTGGTGGCATCGTTACAACGACAACATATAGCGACACCCTTCAACATCAACATTTCTAGAAGTTAACAATACAAATCCAAGAGCCACTATATATATTATTCTCTTCCAAGTTGAATAAAAATCCAAGCAGAGTTCCAAGCATGGATATACAGAGTTTTAGACCTAGCATTCTCTTCCATACTTCACACGTTCAACTTTCTCCATTTCAATCTTGTACTACCTTTTCCATCCAAAAACTCAACACCAAATCTTGATTACTTCACCCAACCGTTCCTCTCTTCCTATTCTCTATATCTCAATACCTTTGTCACTTACCATTAGACATCCACCCATTTAGACATATCCTTATCTACCACTCCTTGCACTAGGAGCATCTAAGGAAAAGAAGGAGGCACAATGGTGATTTCCTTATCTATTACTTTCTTGCTTATTGATTGTAACTATATGTAACCAAACCCCTAATCTAGGGGATAAATGTGAGGAACATTTGGATTTGGTTTTTGTTTAAGCTATTGTATTTGAATCTCTATTTGTGTTCTATTCACTTAATAACTAGATCCTATTCATTATATTATTGACATTGTATACCCACTAGTTAATTATACTTGTTAGGATATTGGTTTATATTGGTATCATTCTATATTAAAACATAATTTCCTTTGTATTGTTTAGTTGTCTAGGATTCGGTTTATCAAGCTTCAAAGACGATGGACAATGATTCAAGTAAAGTGAAGTTTTCGTGTGAGGAAAGCGTTATTGGCTACAAAGGTAATAAGACCTCTTTTCTCTTACAAGGCTTAGGCGCGCACACACACAATTCATTCATAAGTGTCCCTGCATCGTAGAGCCAAATTAGTATAACACATTCACATGTTTTTAGTATGCTCATGCATTGATCTCACATTGCCATACATTGTAGAAATGCATGCCATCCATTGTAGAAATGCATGTACTATGACTATGCTAGGAAATTACATACTTATGTGATCTTGTGTTTATTTGTTTGTGTGTAAGTGATTTGGACTTGAATATGTTCGTAAATGATTCCTCTTTGAGTTTCGGTCGTTTCGGATACCCACTAATTAGATTTTGAGTTCAAACTAGAAGGATACGAAATTTTACGTTCCTTTACAATACGTTGTCTTCGTCATCGCATATCGAGTCGAGCTCAAATCCAATTGTCAAAGTTTTATAGTCTTTCTCATATGTTAGTGAGTTACAGTTTGTAATCCAAAAATGGATTCAAAATCTGAGTTCGAAGGCCAAAGGACGGTCGAAAAATGAGAGAGGTGCACGAGGCAAAGAGCAAAAAAGAGAAGACCTCACTTGGGAGGCTTCCCGCGGAGGCGCGTGGCCACCACGGGAAGGAGGCCTCTCTGCCTCCCCGTGGTGGCCATGCACCTCCACCAGGACAGCAAAGAAGGCCCTCCTAAGTGGATCCCACACTTTTTTATTTTTTCCCTCCCATTCACTTTAAATGTTCCATCTCTCTCATTTGTTCATTGTAGAAAAAATGTAAAGAATTTTCTTTGTTTTTCTCCCAACTTCTAAAAACCATATCTCACTCATCTCTTATCCGATTTGAGTGATTCAAGTTGGAGAATCTTTGTATTGGAATCCTTTAAAATCCCTAAGCAACTTTGAGGTCATTTGTGTAAGTTCTTTAAAGATTGATTGGCTAATTTCGGTGACAAACCACAATTGGGGTTTGTATTGTAAGAGTAGCTTAGGTGATTGATGATCAAGCTCAAAGGCTCTTTCAAGACCTCAAGGTAACAAGCACTTCAAAAATATATCTCTAGTACTTAGTTTTCTTTGAAGAGATTTATTTGCACACATATACACTTAGCATATGTGTGCATACTCTTTACATGTCACCTTTCTCACTTGTACTTTGTTGTTGTACATTGTTGTGTATTAGTGTGTTTAGTAATTCGTTTCACCAATATAGTTTGGAAAAGTCAGCGCATGTACGATGGTGTGCTTGGTTTAGCGTGAGATTGCCTTCAGAGAATGCCCTTGGCTTCTACAGTGGTTTCACCATAATTGGTGAAATGGTGGTTTGATCGGCTGCCATGACCGCCGAATTAAACCGCTGTTTGATTTCAGAATGTTATGGAGAGTTTCTATGATTAAGATCGGCGGCCACAGCTGCCATTTGAAACCGCCGAATTAGACTTGATTGAAATAAATATCTCGATCTCATTTCGGCAGTTTGATCGGTGGTTTTGAAGCCGCCGAATGAAACCGCCAAATGAAACCGCCCTTTCATACCTGATTGATTTTTCTCTCGGTTTTTATTATGTAGTTGTGATTAGCGGTTTTGAAACCGCCAAATGAAACTGCAAATGATCCCCTGTTCTCTCAGGTTTGATTCGGCGGTTAGATCGGCAGTTTCGAAACCGTCAATCGGTGATTTCAAGAGCAAATTTGTCTTTTCACTTGCCCCTGTTCTTGATGACTATAAATTTACCACTTTCTCATTATCTGAATCAAGTTCTTTGACTCCAAGAACCCTAAACTTCAAAGAGAGACACTTGAGAGAAAATCAAATCAAGAACTCCTTTTTAACACTCAAAAGCCATTCTCATATGCATCTAAACATCATCTAGCATTTTCTAGCATAGTTAGGATGCTTGCTTGCATGAGTTTTGCTCAACACACATCCCTCAGTAAGTTCTTCACTATTATCTTACATAATTAGTGTTTTACTTAACAGGATATCTCTTAAATTACTTGCATGTTCTTAGGTTAATTTCTAATATTAAAGATAGAGATTGTTGTGTTGATTTGATTGAGTGTTGTATTGTGATAGCTTCATAGGATTGCTTAATCTTTGTTTAGCTAAACTTTATGACATTTCATTTAGCATTTGATATCTAGGAATGATTTAATTGTCATTTATATTCCTAGATAAGCATCTAGTGTACCCTGGCTCTATTTGTATGTTTGGATATCTTTGCATATTCACTTAGGGTGTTAATTTCTTCATTGAGAACTAAGTCTTGTAGCTAAGGTTGCTTAGACCGCAAGCAAATTGGACTACGTTCACTTTTATAGGCCTGCGGGTAGTAGTGGTGGGTTATAGATTGTGAGCGGTTGAGGTCAACCTAGGTTGTAAACACAATTGCAATTAGTGGATTTGAGGTTCGTTGTGGCGCACATAACAGCCCGTGGTTTTTTCCTGTGAGGGTTTCCACGTAAAAATCAAGCGTCTTTAATTTTCGAACTTTTATGCTTGATTTTTTATATTGACAAGATTGAGGTTATTTTCGTAATATTGACTAAATGTGAAAATTTGGTAAAAAGGGTTAAAATCTATTCACCCTTTTTAGATAGTTTTATTAGAACACACTGCGAGCTTATTTTTTGTTTCATTTGGTATTAGAGCGGGTTCCTAGATATACTTAGGTGATCCTTGCTCATTTTGGTGTGTTTTGCATTTTGTGTGATTTTTGTCCATTCATACATTTGTATTCATTTCATTTATTCATAAACATTATGAGTGGAAACAGTGGTAGCAACGAGGGTGCTTCTAGCACGAGACCTTTTTTACTCACTAGGTTAAATTATGTCTCTTGGAAAGGCAAGATGGAGTCGTCATTTGCCAAATCCATGATAGGGCGTGGATGGCGGTTGAAGACGGCTACACTTCACCGATGATGACTCTTACGGGTGGAGGAGAGGATGTGCTCAAGGCTAAGGCGCAATGGAACATGCAAGAGTTTGAGGCATCGGAATGGAATGTGAAGGCGATGCATGCCATCCTATGTGCAATGGATGAAAATCAATATAAATTGATTCAAAACACTAGGATCGTTAAAGAAGCGTGGGATATCCTAGAGGTTGCACATGAGGGAACTGAAGTAGTTAAGGACTCAAAGCTCCAAGTCCTTCAAACTTAATTCGAGACGCATAGAATGGAGGAGAACTAGTGCTTCAACGACTTCGAGGTTAATTTGATGGACATAGTGAACCGAAGTCATCACCTTGGTGACCCTTACTCGAATAGAAGATCAAGCAAAAGATTATGAGATCGTTTCCTGAGTGGTTCAAGTCCAAAGTGACGATTTTAGAAGAAAATAGTGAGTACAAGGATATGAAGCCGAGTGAAGTCATTGGAGGACTTCTAGCCTATGAGTCAAGAAAGGCTACCACTTCACCTCCAAATAAGAAGAAGAATATTGCTTTGAAGACTTTAAAACATGACAATAAGGAGGATGACTCAGATGAAGACATGGCACTAATTGTCAAGAGATTCAAGAAGTTCTTGAGTCTACAAAAGAATGGTTATGGCTCAAAGGGAGATAACTTCAAGAAGAAGACCAATGTCAATAATGATGAGCCGAACCAAGAGATGTCTTTAAGAGAGGGGATTCAATGCTACGAATGTTGAGGATTCAGGCATATCTCTCTAGAGTCTGAGAACTTGAAGGATAGGAGGAAAGGAAAGGCGATAGCCGTCTCATGAAGTGAGGATGAGAGTGAAGAAGATCTTTCAAGTGATGAAGAGCTTGCCATTAACTACACGGCATTTAGAGCCACTCGTGTAGAAGTTGAAGTAGATGGCAAAGATGTTTTAACTTGTGATACCAAAGAAAACATAGATGAAGAAATATCTAAAGAGGTAGTTTGTGTAGTTACTCATTGGGATATGGCTCATATGACATCAAGTGACCAATGTGATGGTCTTGATGAGGAAAATGACTCCATTGGTGAGATGGAAGGTATATGATATGACTCAAGTGTTGAGAATTCGTCATCTCACTCCACAAATGGAAATGTGGAGAGAATGGATCTTAATGACTATATAATCAAGTTTGAAAGCTCAAAGGTGAAGAACAAGAGAGAAATTAGAAGGTTGAAAGAAGAAAACCTTAAGCTATTAACACAAGCTGACCACTTGTGTGAAGAAGTGGTGAGATCCATGAAGGATGAAGATAAGCTAAATGATGAGTTAGCTTTATCTATGAGGAGAGAAGAAGGGTTGAAAAAAGAGCTTGAAGAAGCTAGAGTAGCAATGATAAAGATGGCTTCAAGCATCGAGAAGCTTGACCACATGTTGAGAGTTGGAAAAAGGCCAAGTGACAAGAGAGGTCTTAGCTACATTGATGACAAGGTTGTTTCCTCCTCAAGCAAGACAACCTTTGTTAAAAGCATAAACATCAAAATGTCTCCTCCTTCTTAACACCCTAGAAAGAAGATAGACTTAGGATAGTGTTCAAGAAGTGCCCAAGTACAAGTGGCACCAAAAGGTCATGCTCAAGCTCAAGCTCAACCCCAAAGGGCTTTTCATGCTTACTTCCTTCAACCTAAGATCCATCAAGGGAAGAGTCTGATCATGCAAGCTCAACCAAGCATGCAACAATGTCTTGGTCATCAACAAAGATGGAGAGATCCAATCCATCAACCAAGACAACCACAATGACAAGGGAAATCACAAATGCATGCTCAAAGGAATGGTATGATTCCTAACTTTGTTCCCACTTGTCATTTTTGTGGTATCGATTGTCACATTAGACCAAGTTGCTTTCATTATATTAAAATGCGTAGAATTGTAATCATGATCGAAAAGAAAAAGGCTAGAGCTAATATGCATGTTGCTAGAAAGGATAAATCTCATTTACATGATCCTTTGACATTTAGAGCTCTTGAACCTTTGACCACTAGGATTGAAAATGTGTCACTTAAGTGGATTAGAAAAGATGAACCCACCTTCTATGATGCTAACTTGTCTCCCATAGGTTCAACTAAGTCTAATGGACTTGATAGGTCTATAGGACCTCATGACCTTCATTGATGAGGTGTGGTAATTTGACCCCATATGGGGAACTCAAACAAAGAGAGTAATTGCATACTTGTTAAACGCAAAAAATTGAAAAAATTTATGTTTTTTTATTAATTGCTTGAGTAGCTTGGTTGCACATATGCTTATATGTTTTTTCTTCAACAAGTGTGAATCATACTTGTATTGCAATCCATGTCATATATATGTTCAAACATGCATTTTTGGACTAGGAGATATTCTTAGGAAGTACTCTTTGAATGACCTATAATGATCTCCATGACATGATGATTCTTTAAATGACTTGTTTAAATTGTGAAAAACATGAAATTCAAATGACATGCTCAAATGAAAAAGCATGAATTAATGATTGCATATTCTTAAATGCAAAATTATGTGTGAAAAGCTTTTAAGACTCAAATGAATATAAGATCTCGTATCCGTTCTACGGATTTTAAAATACAATGTATCTTTTTCTTTATTGGTAGAACATGGCTACTATCACACGGGTATCTTACTCGAAAAAATCGAATAGGGTGCAAAGTCGCTCATGCCATGTTTCGCTTATAAAGTTGGATATAGTTGCTCATTAAAATTGAATGATTGAAAACTCTATATCCTTATTTTACTCATGAGAAATGGTGAAATTGGTTTGAATTCTTTAGGAAACCTTTATCATTTGCTTTGCCAAATACCATTGATTTTTGGATTTGAATGCAACATGTCTTGCATGCAAAACATCTTTATCACACATTTAAAAAAAAAAAAAAATCTCCTTATTGTTCTCCAATTAATTGAGTTGCATAAAGTGCATTATATGATTATGCAAATGATATGCTACTATCTCTCTTTGCTACGAGTGACCCGATTGAGAAATACTCATTTGCCCATCTCATGATAAAAAAAGGGAGAACTATGTAGTAAGGGGGAGAATACTAAATGCTAATTGCTAATTTATAGTAGCCAATTCTCATGTTGGGGAGATTACACATTGATGGGGAGTAACCCATTGAGGGGGAGCATTTGCATTACACATACATTGCACGATGTTGTGGTTAAATTCTTTAATTGCTAATGTTTGTTTTATTCTCACTTGATCTTCTCACATTTCGCTTGTATTGGAAAGTATAGAAACTTTGTTTTTAAATGATTGATTGTTCTACAAAAGATTGAAAACTTGAAGATTTATCTTTTTAATATCTCTTTGTAATGTAGAAAATTATTGTTGACCTTTAGTTTCTATTTTGTTGTGAGGTTCAATATCAATGGTGGTTTTGTCATGAAATAGCCAAAGGGGGAGATGGTAAGTTCCTCAAAGATTGATTGGCTTATTTCGGTGACAAACCACAATTGGGGTTTGTATTGTAAATGTAGCTTAGGTGATTGACGATCAAGCTCAAAGGCCATTTCAAGACCTCAAGGTGACAAGCACTCCAAAGGTATATCTTTAGTGCTTAGTTTTCTTTGAAGAGATTTAGTTGCACACACACTTATCATATTTGCATATGTGTACATATTCTTCACATGTCACCTTTCACACTTCCACTTTGTTGTTGTATATTGTTGTGTGTTAGTGTGTCTAGTAATTCATTTCATAAACATAGTTTGGAACGTTCGTGCATACACGATAGTGTGCTTGGTTTAGCGTGAGGATCACCTTCAGAGAATGTCTTTGATTTCTCCATTGGTTTCACCACAATTGGTGAAACGGCGGTTTGATCGGCGGCTATGACTGCCAAATTAAATCATCATTTGATTCCAGAATGTTCTAGAGAGTTTCTGTGGTTAAGATCGGTGGCCACGACCGCTATTCAAAACTGTCGAATTAGACCTGATTGAAATAAATATCTCGGTCTCATTTCCACTGTTTAGTCAGCGGTTTTGAAACTGGCGAATGAAACTGCCCTTTCATACCTTATTGATTTTTCTCTCGGTTTTTATTATTCGGTTGTGATCGGCGATTTTGAAACCACCGAATGAAACCGTCGATGATCCCCTGTTCTCTCGGGTTCAATTTGGCGGTTAGATCGGCCATTTCGAAACCGCCGATCAATGATTTCAAAGGCAAACTTGTCTTTTCACTTGCCCTTTTCTTAATGACTATAAATATACCACTTTCTCATTCTCTGAATCAAGTTCTTTGCCTCCAAGAACTTTAAACTTCAAAGAGAGACACTTGAGAGAAAATCAAATCAAGAACTCATTTTTAACACTCAAAAACCATTTTCATATACATGTAAAGATCATCTAGCATATTTAGGATGCTTGCTTGTATGGGTTTTACTCAATACACATCCCTTGGTAAGTTCTTCACTATTATCTTACATAATTAATATTTTACTTAACAAGACATCTCTTAAATTACGTTCATGTTCTTAGATTAATTTCTAATATTCAAGATAGAGAATGTTGTGTTGACTTTATTAAGTGTTGTATTGTGATAGCTTTATAGGATTGCTTAATCTTTGTTTAGCTAAGCTTTATGACATGTCATTTAGCATTTGAATATCTAGGAATGATTTAATTGTCATTTATATTCCTAGATAAGCATCTAGTATACCCTAGCTCTATTTACATATTTGGATATCTTTGCATATTCACTTAGGATGTTAATCTCTTCATTGCGAACTAATTCTTGTGGTTAAGGTTGCTTAAGCCGCAAGCAAATTGGACGAGGTTAACTTTTATAGGCCTGCAGGTAGTAGTGGTGGGTTATAGACCGTAAGAGGTTGAGGTCAACCTAGGTTGTAAACATCAATGTAATTAGTGGATTCGAGGTCCGTGTGTGGTAAACATAACAACCCTTGGTTTTTCCTTGTGAGGGTTTTCATGTAAAAATCAAGCGTCTTTAATTTCCATACTTTTATGCTTTTTTTTTTTTACATTGATGAGATTGGGGTTATTTTCGTAATATTGACAAAATGCGAAAATTTGGTAAAAAGGGTTAAAATCTTTTCACCCCCTCTAGATAATTTTATTAGAACACACCGCGAGCTTATTTTTTGTTTCAATTTGATCCAGCTTTTATTTTGTTCCACACCAAATTCAGACCGCACTCCATTGTTCTAGGTAATTGTCAAATCTTTTGTGTTCTTGAGTTAAATGTTCTTCAATTACCTTGGACTTTCTTCCTATATGTGTGTATGTTCTTGATAAAGTGTTATTAGGTTTGTAGGCTTCAATTGAATGCTAATTTTATCATGATTGGATTCTCAAATGTGAGTTAGGTTTTCTAAACCAATGATTTCACATGATTGTGAGTTGTATTGTGATTAGCTTTTTATCTAGGAATATTTGAGCAATGGTTATTGATATTCAAATGATAAATGATTCCTAGTTGTGCTATGTTTCATTGATTGATCATATTCAAAAATAGCACTTGTTTGTGTATGTTTTTAGAGTTTTGATTGGATTCACTTAATTGAATATTTGAATATATGCTCTGGTTGTTTACTAGAAGAAGTTTGAAGATATTATCTCAGTTCTCTAGGACTTTTGTGTTTGTACTAAATGCTTGTATATGTGCTTTTTGAACATGTCTAATATCAATCTTTAGTTGCATGAATCAAATATAGGATCAAAGTGTGTTTGGTGATTTGATACACTATAGATTTCAGTTTCATGTGTTTATGATCTAGACTATTTTTTGTTATGAGCTTTGTTGACTAAGTCTAGTTATACATGATTTGTACTTAATACATACATTTCATATGTTCATGCATCATCTTGTGTGATTGTATCATTTGGATTGTTAAACTAGAATATCATACATTGTGTGCTCATTATGTAATTCTAGTTTCCATAGCTTATATTGATTATATGTTCTATGTTGTTTGTGCTTGCATCATTTGTATCACATAGATCAACTGCCTTATAAAAGGTGGAAGTCTTGGCTAAGATGTGTGAGGCCTCTAAGTAAGTCCAAGCAAGGGAAATCTTGGCTAAGGGTGTGATGCTTTATGTAAGTCCAAGCAAGAGAAGTGTTGGCTAAGAGTGTGAGACTCTAAGTAAGTCCAAGTAAGGAAGTCTTAGTTAAGAGTAAGGGAATAAGAATAACTAAGTAAGGAAGACTTGGCAAGGAGCTAGGCTTCAAGGAAGTCCAAGCAAGGGAAGTCTTGGTAAGAGGCGTGAGGCCTCAAGTAAGTCCAAGCAAGGATACTCTCTAGAGGCATGTGATGTGTCTCGGTTAGAGAGTAGACAAAGTGACTCACTAGGCCCGAGGGCAGAGTAGAAGTTGATAGCTTGGAGAGTATATCAAGGGATTGGTCATGCCTTTGAGTGTGTATCTTTTATTCGTCATAATGGATTACAGTTTTCCGGTGGTTGTGGATTCAACCTGTGAATATTTCCTCTTCGGAGGTTTTACCACATAAAAATCAATGTGTTAAATGTCTCTATCTCTATCTCTATCTCTTTATATTTGTATGTATGATCAATATATCTTGTTTAAGATCTTCATATTTTCACATCATTGTAAACAAGATATTTATAGAGAAAGAGATGCACACGTTATTTGTTGAATCAACTTTTGTTTCTTGCATCTTGTAAGTGTTTGAACATTGTATCTTGTGATATTCTATATCAAGTTATAAGGTTTTACTTAGTGAACTTGCATTGTAATATTTAAAGTACAACTTGTGGAATTTGCTCTTTATTGAATATACTTGTATATGAGATACATTGTTTCTTGGTATTTGTTTTGTAGACTAAGGGTGGTGATTTGAGCATACATGTGTTAATTGTTTTCTTATAAAAATCATGTTAAAGGTTAATTTATATGTTCACCAAGGTTTTGACAAAATCATTGAAAAAGTTAGGTTTACTTAGCAAATCTGTTTACAGACTAGGTCGGGTTAAGCTTGAAACAAATAACTGGTTGCTCTAAATATTATCTAGAGGGGGATGAATAGATTTTAACCTTTATTACCAAATTTTTGTGTTTAGTCAATTTTACGAAAATAACCCCAATCTAGTCAATTCAATAAATCAAGCATAATAGTGCGAAAATTAAAATACGCTTGATTTTTACGTGGAAATCCTCAATGGGGAAAAACCACGGGCTATTATGTGCACCACACATGAACCTCGAATCTACTAATTGTAATGATGTTTACATCCTAGGTTGACCTCAACCATTCTCAGACTATAATCCACCACCACTACCCGCATGCCTTTAAAAGTGAACCTAGTCCAATTGCTTGTGCACCAAGCCACCTTAGTCACACAAGACTTACTTCTCAATGAAGAGATCAATAAACACCTATGTGAATATGCAATGATATCCAAATATACAATTAATGCTAGGTTACACTAAATGCTTATCTAGGATTATAAAATGTCAATTAAACCAATCCTATATATCAATTGCTATATGACATGGCATAAAACTTAGCTAACTTTAGATTAAACAATCCTAGGTATAGCTACAAAATACATCACTCAATCAAGAAAACACATAAATCTCTATCTTGTATTTAGGATATGTTCAAAGATCATACAAGTAATACAAGAGAGACTTGATAAGAAAAACACTAAGATTAGATGAAATTAGTGAAAACCTTACCAAGAAAGATGTGTTGTAGAAAACCCATGTAAAAATATATCCTATATGGTCATAGATGATGTAAGATAAACTTTGATGCATAAGGGAAATACTTTGAGCGATTAAAGAATAGTTATTTATGAATTTTTCTCACTTGAAAAATACTTTGAGTGATTAAAGAAGAGTTCTTTATGAAATTTTCTCACTTGAAAAATATTCTAAGTGAAAAATCTGATTTTGGACTCTTAAGAATGACCTAATAATGAGGAGGCATATATATAGGGTGTCCAAATGAAGCTACGTCATTTTGAAAAGTTTACCTCTGAAACACACGATCAACGGTTTCAATTGGCGACCTGGCTGCTGATTATAACCGTCGAATTGAAACTCGAGAACGCTGGTTTCAAAACCGTCGATCATAACCGCAGAAATAAATTCAAGAGGAAAAATCAATTAGGTCTAAACGGCAGTTGTGGCAGCTGATCATAACCGTAGAATCCTTCTAGAGACTTCTGAAATCAAATGGAGGTTTCATTCAGCGGTCAGGGCCGCCGATCAAACCGTCGTTTCGTTTCACCAACTGTTGTAAAACCAAAGGAGAAGCCAAAGACGTTCTATGAAGGCGAGCACACCAATGTGCAAGCGCAGACGTTTCCGAACATACTTCGGGAAACGAATTACACCACATTTAAAATTAACAAACATGAAGTGAATACATTCTAAAGCCTAACATGTCATGATATTTTCATTGAACAAGACACAGTCAATTAAAACATGCATAAAGAGATATTCAGGAACATGAATGCACATATATAAAAATACACAACATACAAGTGTAAGAGATATGCATGAGTTCTGTGTGTCTGCAACTAGATCTCTTCAAAGCAAGTAAGCATTAGAATATACCTTTGATGCTTCTTCTCTTGAGGTCTTGAAAGGGCATTGATTGTTCAAATCACCAACCATCAAATGCATAAGCTACTCTTACATCAAGCCTCACATGTGGTTTATCACCGAAACAAGCCAATCAAATTTGAGGAACTTACAGAGCTGGCTAAAGAGGGAACTAATTTCAATCATAGGGATTTGGAAAAATAAGATTGTGGGCAAAAGAGATTATAAAAACCTTGCAAGTGCACAAGTCGTAAACAATAGCACAATTGGTAAGCAAGGATCGTTCTCACGAAGAATTAATTACCTACAGAAGTTATGAGTTTGAAAACACTAAATTAAGACACTCTATGACTCTCAAACAACTTGAATAAAACACAACTCACACACACGAATGGGGGGTTTTGAATTGGTTATTAAAAACTAAGAATTTGAATTAAACTTAAATAAAAAGTGGAGCAGAAAAATATATTTAGAAAAATCAATAAAGAGAAGCTAGCTAGAGCTTTATATCCACCACTAAACATTCATCCGATTCACAGACAATAATGGAGTTAAAGATATCAAACATGATGTAGATGTTCACGACAAGGCGATGGTGTCTCACTCGGGTCGTATGATTCTCTCTTAGTTGGCATGTAAATTGATGGTGTCTACATAAATACTTATATTCCAAATTATAACCTAGCATGATATCTACTTAGATTTAATAATTGGAATTCATAAAGTATAAAGAGAATATGAACATCACATAAACCCTAAAACATGATATCTATTCTAGGTAATTTATGAAACAATTTCTCTTAATTGAATTTTATTTCAATTAATTGTTACAATCAAGGATAGATCCGTATGGTGTCTGGCTTGTATCCTTACAACATAAATCCTAAAATCATGCTCCTAAGGTGATCAATCAAAGAAACATAATAAAAGAAAGACAATTCTTATGGGGAAATTGAATGCATCATGTAAGAAAATAGTACTCCATTAAAACAATATCTATGAAATCAAAATCATATTTAGGGCTTCAAGGTAGCCCTAACTATGAGAAGTTTAGTTACACATCATCACTATAAAAACAATTAAAGACATTAAAATTAAAGAAAAGTAGAAGAAGAGAGAAAATAAAACTATGAAAGGTTTTTAGTCTTCAATCTTGAGTGATGAAATTCTCTCAACCCCTCTCTTGAAAAAGCTCTTAGTATTTATAGGTGATACCTCTTGTAGATTCCCAAATTGCTTTGATATATGAGACCCATCAAGTAGGAAAGTAGAATTAAACAAGAAATGAAAATCCTTTCCTAATTTGTGTTTAGGAAGTTTCCCAAATATGTTTTGATCTCTTAAAGTCATTAAGATTTGATATGGGAAGCTTTAGGATGAATCTGACCCAATTCGGAGTGAAAATCTTCCAAAAATACATAATTACAGCTGCTTAGGTCTCTACGCATGCATGTGCCTGACCATCGGTCTACCACACGGTGCTCCTTTGCTATGGACCGCTTCCCGGACCACTCCGCATGCACAACAGACTGAAAAACGGTGTTTCTCTGGCCTGCGGTAGGTTTTTCCAGCTCTGACCGTCGGTTACCAAATCGGTCTTAACTTCCTCTAGAAAACTCAGATTGATGAACCGTAAAGTGCGTCGAAAACTAGATTTCCGGGGATTTTCGAAAACATGTAAATCTCAACCTGGTTCGATCTAAGGAGGGAGATATGATCTTCACAAGTTGGATGTATTGCTGAAGCATTTCTCCAAACTTCACTAAAAATCACTTTTTTGTCATCAAATTCACTCCAAGAGCTATCTTCTGCACAATCTCAACAAGCACATTAAAACATTTAATTATACTCGAGAACATTACATAAAACATAGGAATTAAGGGTCTCAAATATCCACATTTATTGACCTAACACTGGCTAAAGAGGGAACTAATTTCAATCATAGGGATTTGGAAAAATAAGATTGTGGGCAAAAAGGAACTACTAAGCTCCGGTGGAAGAGGCGAGCTCAAGCTGCTGGAAAGGGAGGAACGGTGTGGGTGCTTTAGGGGGTCCAATCAAGGTATGGAAGTGTCAGGCTTCTACTTTCACTAAAACGGAGACTTCAATCGGAAGTGGCAGGGTTACTAATAGAGAGAAAAAGGATTATCATGGGGCATGTGTTGATGCCTAGATATCGGCAGCCAGCGTTAGTCCTGCAGATTGAACGCTATGAAAATCATAGTTTGAAATGCTCAGGAACTAGGTAGTCTTCAGGCGGTTCAAGTCTCTTGGAAATTAATGCGAGATATGGTTCCAAATTTCTTGTTCTTGTTGGAAATGAAGACAGGTCTTAGATTCATGGAGGGATTGAGAATTAAATTGGGTTTTTTCAAGAAAATTTGTGGTGGATTCATTGGGTCGGAGTGGTGGTATAGTGTTATCTTGGATTGACAAAGGCCCTATCTAGGAGAGCATTTAAGAGGCCTGGAAGCTTTTTTGAGACCCAAAAGCAGAGCTTTTATAGCTATTTGGATAAAATAAGAAAAGAGCTTTTTGACCTTGGAAGCTCTTTTACAATAAACACCAGTATAAGTGCTTCTCTTGGAAGGGCTTCTAGGAAGCCAAATGAACAGTTGAATGAAACTTTTATATTGTCAATTTTACCCTTATTGGTATAAATAACAAACAAATAATTCCATTTGTATCCCGAATCTAATTCCAGTTGAAACCTCACCATTTATCTCTTATCTTTATCATCCAATCTCATCTCTCTCACTGAGTCAACAAAATCAAACCCAAAAACCAAACATCAATCTCTGAAATGCCTTCATCCATAGACCCTCGCCACCACAAAACCCAACAAATCTAACTTCCCTCACCGACAGGATTGATTAGGAGTTGGGTCTGAATCACGGCGACGGGTTGATTCCGTCGATTCGAAGTTGATGTGAATTGCGGTGGTGGCGGATAGATTCCGTCTAAATCACGATGACGGATCGATTTTGATGGGTTAGATTGTGAAAAGAGAAAGAGAGAGTGTGTGTGTTTGAGTTTTGTTTGTGGTGGTTTGATTTTGGTGATTAGAGGGTTTTTTGATTGGGCGATTTTGGTTGTGGAAGAGGTTTATGAGAGAGAGAGTGTGTGTTTGGGTTTTGTTTGTGGTGGTTTGATTTTGGTGATGAGAGGGTTTTTTGGTTGGGCGATTTTGGTTGTGAAAGGGGTTTTTGGGTTAGAATGGGTGGTGGAGATGGTTTCGCCGGCGAACTTGGGTTGGACGGTGATGGGTTCTGTGACGGCTGCTTGGTGGATTTGGTGGTGGTGTTGTGCTTTTGGTGGTGGCTCAATTTTAGTTCTAGGTTGTGTGGATTTGGTGTTAGGTTCTAGATTTCTGGAAATGAATTTGGTTGAATTTGGGTCTGTATGGATATGTTAAATCTTTTTTTTTTTTTTTTATTTGATTGGTTTTTTTTATTAACCAATTCAATTGTTTTATTTAAAATAAATTATAATGGTAATAACAAAATATTATAAAGAAATGAAAACGATATTAACCCTAAAAAATAAGATAAAAGAACTAAATTCATGGAGATGTTAATATGATTCAAAAGAATGTTATATTATCCCAAGTGAAATAAACTTTTATTTTAAAAAATATACATATATTATTTATTCCAATTCAGATAAAAATTTTATATTATAGTTAGAAGTGATTTTAATTAATTCAACCAAACAGGCTCAAAAGCTTCTTTTCAAGGGTAAAAAGGTCATATTATAGTTAGTAGATATTTTAAAATTTTACAACCAAACAGTCTTAAAAACTCTTCTTGATACAAAAGCTCATCTGAAATATGCTATCCAAATAGCAACTGAAAAGCTCTGGCTTTTACTTCTCTTCTTCTACTACCAAAAGCCAAAAGCTAAAAGCCAAAAGCCAAAAGTAAAAGTTATCCCAAACGGGCCCAAAGTTTTGATTCATTTTTTATTATAATCTAGGTTTCATATTGGCGTTAAGGTCTCTCAGAACTTGGTAGTGTGGAGATTGACAAAGTTCTACGGGAACCTTAAGCCTTCGTAGCGGTGTCACGCTTGGACGTTGCTTTGACATCTTAATAGTCTGCACTAATCGCTACAAGAAAATAATACATTTATTGACAGCTATAAATTGTCAATAAAGGTTTTCTTGATAGTTTTTCTAACTATCAAGGATGCTCCTAGGGTTGCAAATTTCTCCAAGATCCCCATTTTCCCGCATTCTCATCTCTATTCGGGGAAAATATTTAGGGGGAAATAGAGAAATGGATGGGGATAAGGATGATTTTCATCCCCAAATTGAAATGGGGATGAGGTCCATTTCCCCCAGTAATATATTTAAATGGGGATGGGGATGCGGATGCGGGGACCCCCATCCCCATTTCCTCATTTCCCTAAAAACATTATAAATATAATTATATATATATTTACATATATTTTTTAATTTTTTTATTATTTGAAAACCTAACCATATAAACCTTATTTACACTAATGGATTTTCTTTTATATTTGTAGTGCACTAATGGATTTTATTTTGTATTTATATGGAATGTTTTTTTTTTTTTTTAATTTTTAATTTTTTTTATATAATTTATAATTTTTAGTCAAACAGAAAAAGGGAAAAAAGGGAAAAAAGGGAAAATAGGGAACCGGGGTTGGGGATGGAGGTACCTCCCCCCAAATTCCCCATCCCCATTTTCCCAAAATGGGGAAATGGGGGGGGGGGGGGGGGGGGGGGGGGTGTGGAGATAGGGGGACCTATATCTATCCCCATTTCCCCAATGTGCAACCCTAGATGCTACTGTCAAGAATTATCTTGACAGTTAAAAACTATCAACGATTTATTATTAATTTTATTTTTAAATATTTATACACCATTGGCGCCACCGCTTGGCAACCACCGCCGCCACCCGCCTCTAGCAGACATATATGCAACTAATCAAAATTTTAATTTCTGCGACAGACATATATTAAAAAATATTTATTGAAACTTTTAATAAAATTATATTTTTTAAAATATATATAATCGAGTTATTAGTCTATACTCTATGGTCACGTTTGGTTACATGGTGGAATGACAATTGAAATGGTAATGAGAATGAGAATGAGAATGAGAAAGGAAATGGAAAGAAAAGGAAAGGAAAACTGAGCATTTGCCCTAATTAGACTAGATTAGCCTATGATTGAAGCTCTACTTCTCAATAGCATATGTCCAAGTAACACATATATATATATAGAAGAAGAAAGCTCAAGGTAATTGAAGACTTTAAAGATCAAATCACAAAGCTTATATCAATACCTTTGGAATCTCGTGCAGTTTCGGGTTGGAGCGTATAACCACCACAAACTTGAAAAATTGGCAATAAACTAACTTAGAGAAGGTAGGGGACTTAAATACAAATATTCTCCAACTTGAATCACTCAAATCAGATGAGAAATGAGAAACTTATGACATTTAGAAGTTGGGAAAGTTAGAGAGAAAATTTATACACATATGTTTTTCAAATTTTCTTCTTAAAATGAAATGAAAGGGAAGGAGATATTTAAACGAGAGGAAAAAGAGATGAAATAGGGCAGCCACACACCACCTCAGCTGTCCGAGGAGGTGTGTGACCATCTCGGGGGTAGAGGACTCTCCTCCCTAAGATGACCACGTGCCAACTTGAGGAGGGTGGCAAATGGCCATCTGCTTCCTCCCTCGTGTTCTTTGATCGTTCTTTGACCTCTGAACTTTGAATTTGAATCTATTTACGGATTGTGAACCATGACGCTCTCACATATATGGATGACTATGAAACTTTGACCAAAAGTTAGGAATTCAACTCGATACACGAAGATGAAGATGAAGACAATGCATGGTAAGTGAACGAAAAGTTTCATAACTTCCTACTCGGAACCCAAAAACTAATGAATGAGTAACTGAAACAACCGGAACTCAATAAGAAAGAATATAAGATCAAATTCAAGTCTGATATCACAAAAACACAAACAAAAAAACACATAAACACACAAGAATGCCATTTCCTAGATATAGTCTAGAACATGCAATTTATAAAATTTGTCAATTTTAGTCTAATACATGAGCATACAATATCAAGTGTGTGAATGTGTTATACCAATTGAGCACAATGATGCAGGGACACATATGGATGCAATGTGTGTGTGCGCGCCTAAACCTTGTAAAAGGAATGAGGTTTAAATATACCTTTTGTTGAGTAATGAAGCATATTCCTCTTAAAGACTCTATCTTGCTTGATAAGTTGTCAAATATTCCTTGAAGCTTGAATCATTATCAATCTAAGACAACTAATCAATACAAGTGAAGCATTATTTTGATATGAAATTTATGGCAACATGACTCGAAAACCTAACAGTGTAACGATTGTGAGCTTCTCTTTCCTAATAAATGGTATCATTTGTGGTTTGGTGATTCCAACAAGGGGTCTTCGGTAGGGGAGCCCATTGTCTCCTTATCTGTATCTCCTGGTTTTGGAGGGGTTGTCAGGTCTGATTAGAACAGCTGTGAGATGCAGTGAGTATACAGGGTTTCGGTGCAGTCGGACAGGGATTGTTATCTCTCATTTAGTTTTTGCAAACGATAGTATTCTTTTTGGGGGAGCTTCAATGAATGATTGCTTGACCATCCGTAGGGTTTTAGAGGTATATTATAGAGCAATGGGTCATGTGGGGAACTATGATAAGTCTAGTTTGTGTGCTAGTAATTCGTTGTCGCGGGTTGAGAAGAAGCGATTGACTGCAATTATTGGGGTTCACTGTGTGTGATGCCATGAACGCTATTTAGGTTTGCCATGTTTTTCCGGTAAGAATAAATGGATGCTGTTTGAAGGTATTAAGCAACATACAAATGTGCATGTTATTGAAAAATTAATATTTAGCAACTCACACATCATGGAAGTTGTCATAGGCCTTGTGCTTTGTGAAAAAGTCTAATATTCTACAACACACATATCATGCACATTGTCTTAATTGTCTTTTTAGAAACATATATACAAATGTGCAACTTGTTGAAAAACTAATATTTAGAAACACTCACATAATGAGTGTTGTCATAAGCCTTGCGCATTGTAAAAAAGCCTAATATTCTGCAACACGGTTATTATGCATGTTGCCATATGTGTCTTTTTAGTAACTGTTGGCTTGCATGTTGCTTAAAAACTAATATTTTCAAACTCACATAATATGCACATTACTATAGGATCATCTATATCAACTATTGGCTTACGCGTTGTGAAAAGCTAATATTCCTTAGCACACATATCATGCACATTGTCGTAAGAGTCTCATTAGCAATTGTTTGCTTTTGTGTTGCAAAAAAAGATAATATTAATTCCACAACACATATATAATATTCACGTTGGCGTATGAGAGAATGTTCACTTATGTGTTGCAAAAACGTTAATATTTGACAATATACACCTCTTGGACATTGTTATCACAAATATTAAAATACACAACCATTATTAGCAAAGTGATGCACTTTCTTTTCTCTTATATGAAAAAGATTTGACTCTTACTTTTGCCCATTTTAATTGTAAAATGTGGAGATCTGTCTTCATATAGTGGGAACTGCATTATGAGTCGTGTGTTTTTAACGATTAATATCATTAGGTTTTGATAGACTCTTAACCCGATTGTTTTTTCATTTCAAATAAATGATTTAGCTATTATATATGACATGTACAGTTATATGGATAGTTATGGTAGAAAGTTAATTTATTTTTAAATCATTAATTTTTTTAGATTATTGGATAAATCAAGTGACAATATGAGGTTGGCCTAGTGGTTTGCCCTCACACTTACACCATGAGGTTGTGGGTTCAAGTCTGTCTCTCTTCCCCAAATATCAAATTATTTTAATAATTCAAAAAAATAAATTTAACTTGTAACTATGGGGAACCTGTATAGTAACCAAGCCCTTTGATTAAATATTCAGTTAAAATTTATAATATTTAATTGTTTATCATAAATTAATTACAATGATTATTATAATGAATCTAAATTATCATTAAAAAAAATTAATAATTTTTTCAATAAAATATTGAATTAATTTTTTCTATAACATATGTTATATATAAATAAGTGAGTAATATATAACAAAGTTAAACTCACAACAAATGGCAAAGACCGTTTGTCATAGGTTCAAACTCCCATTTGAACAAAGTATGAGATGTAAAGTGGTCAAGGGGGGCTTAATGTGATTGGGTAGTAGGGGGTAAGGGGGGCCAGTCCAATGAGATCAAAATTTTTTTTTTTTTTTTTTTGTTTGTTAGTTATTTTTTATTAACCTAAAGCAATATACAATACACGTTACAAAAATTGTCTAGGGTAACGTACAATGTACGTTGTAAAAATTGTCTAAGGCCACACAAGTTAAAATTGTCTAAGGCAACGCATAGTAAGACAACATACATCAATCGTGCGTTGTGTTAAATGTCAATGACAATGCTCATAGTACGTTGTTCTTATTCTATGACTACACACATTGCGCGTTGCCAAAAGCTTTGGGACTTTTGGCAACAGGCGTATCAACAACATACACCCATGCGTTGCGAAAACCTTTCACACTTTTGTAACGCATTTTGAGCGTTGCGAAAGACCAAATTTCTTGTAATGATAAAAACTAAATAAATAGAAGACCTAATGTTTAAAGAATTAGTTGAGTGGTGTATCAAATTTGAGTCTAGCAGGAAAAATCCCCTTTAATATTTAACAACTTGAACCTTGTCATTTTGTGTGGTATTAACATCAACGTTCTGATTAATATGAAATTATTGTTACTCTTTTGAATTAAAACGAATGGCTCTTTCCATTTTGGTATTTTTTTTTGGTAGAAATTGACACTTGATCAGGGTGGACTTAGGATTTATATAGATATTAATAGCTCCGCTCAATGATTAATTTCCTCTCTTTCTCGAACCAGTTATGAGATTGTAGAAAGATTTAAATATTTGTTTGTTTGACATTTTTGTCTGTTTGACATTTGTGTCATGCAAATCTAAAACTCAACCATAGAAATTGAATAGATTTATGTTATCTAAAAGTTCAAATGCTAAAATTCCATACATAGTCAAGTTTTTTTTTCAAACAAAACATTTAAAAAAAAATGCATATACTGAAAACCTGTAAACCCTATAACAAAAATATAAGTAATGTTGGGAATATTATTCTCTCAAATAGTGTAAAGTATAAGCAACCCATAACATCATTGTTGGGCGCATTGCACCCTTCGGGCACCACAATGCATAACTCCATCTTTTTCATATGACTCCTAGGCGGCTTGTTGCTTCCTACTCATCTCTCTTCAATGTTCCTCCAATGAGATGGAGGTAGTTGTCAGCCTCCTAGTAAGAACAACAAATATAACCTTACAGTGAGGTTATGGCCTTGAATATTATTGGATGATGGTTTCTTTCGGTTGTTTTGAGTTTGTTTGTTATGGAGATGGTGAGATACAATGGATAAAATATGAGATTTTGAGTGGTTTTTATAGAGATAATTGAGGAAGATGAGAGGGCTTTTGTAAATTCAAAATCAAATTAATTAATTAATTGTAAGGACCTCCATTTTATAATTGTCTTATTTCATGACAAACCACATTGGAGATGATTTTATAATTGGTAGCTTAGGTTCTCGATGGAAAGCTTTCTAAAACGGCGTAGTTTTACTTAAGGTTCCTTTATATACCCGTCCATCTTCTCCATTTGTTTTTTAGAGCTTCAAAGTTGATTTTTAAAGAGAAGTTTTCCCTTAGAGAGAGAAGCTCCAAGAGTTGTTCTTTAACTCTCCAAACCCAAAACTCATCATCTTCATACATCATTGAGCATCTTTAGGCATGAGTCTTTATCATTAAGTTGACTTGGTAAGTTGAACAAAAACCCTATCTTTGTTATTTGTTCATGCTTTCCAAGATTGTGTTTTTCTTGCATTTATTAGTTAATTAAATACTAGGATTCTCCCTTTTGCATATCTTTATGTGTTTTCTTTTATGATTGGGTTTGTATTGTGATAGTTTATATTTAGGACGCTTTGCATTTAGACATTGTTGATTAGGACTCATTGATTGCATTTCTGGATTGCATTTATTGTCTTTGCCATGTTAAATGACAACTCTTGTTGATTGGCTTTTGTTTGATGATTAAATTTTGAATTCTCATATCTATATATAGTTAGGTCTTTATGAGCATTCATTCATATAGACAATTTGATATCTAGGATTGCTTTTATTGCCATCATTTAATCTCTAGATAAACATTTAGTATTGCCTAACATTAATTACATTTAGAATATTTTGATATATTCACATAGGTTGTTTATCTCTTCATTGAGAATTAAGTCTTATGGTTAAGTGGTTTACTGCACAAGCAGTTGATCTAGAATCACATACGGTTTAAAAAAAAAGCCATAGAAACTGAAAATAAAAACATTAAGCCCTGTCCGGTACCCTTTTTTAGGTGCCATTTTCGTTTTTGTTTTTAAAAAATAGTTCAAATGTCCATTTGGTACCATTTTCAAAATCAATTTTCAAATCATTTTCAACTTTAATGACTTAAACATGAAAAAAAGGGAAAACAAGTATTTGCTTTTTTTTTTTTTTTTGTTTTCCATTTTCTTTCACTTCTTGATTTTTTATTTTTTATTATTTATTTATTTATTTATTTTTTTTAACGGCTTGTATATTGAAAAGAGTAGGAAACTGCCTAGAGAAAAAACTGCCCAAAAGAGCTGGTGGTGGGCACATGAATCTGACCTAGACCAAACCAAAACAGAAAAGAAGGAAACACCACAACAAGAAAGCCTAGCTACACCCAAACACAAAACAAAACAAAACAGAGCCTAGACCAAAAAACCCAAACAAACGCCTGGAAACAGAGCACAAACGATTAATGTAGAACGAAGAAGAACCTGAAGCAAATCACACTTTCATATGCTCATTATCAACAAAATCTCAAAAAACAACACTGCTTCGAAATCGTCTCACTAACAACCACAACTTCAACATCATCAAACACATATTATATCTAATTAACGGTTAAAAAAATCATGGAATTAGAGGAGATTAAGAGAAAAGATTAGAACAAGATGAAGAGAAGTGAAGATGACAAATAGATGTGGGGGAGAAGTTGAAGAGATTGAGCAAGTTGAAGAAGAGATCGAGCAAGTTGAAGTAGAGATCAAAATAGAGATTTGAGAGAAGATGAAGGGAGGTGGCAGAGTAATGAAGAAGTAAAATTAATGAAATAAAGATAGGGTTTTAAGCATTATATATATTATGATTATATTTGGTAAGTCTATTGTAATACCATAGAACAATCAAATAATGTGAGTAAAATTATGGCTTTTAGTGTTTTGTTAATTATTACCGGTAGACGCGTTTTTAACATTTTCATTTTCAGAATACAGATGTAAAAATATGCTACCAGACGCATTTTTCAATTTCGAAATTGAAACCAAAAACACTATTTTCATTTTCGTTTTTATTTTTGAAAAACAGAACGTGAAAAGAGTTAACAGACGCACCTTTAGCAACCCTATCAAACAATCTCCAAGTAAAGAATACAAATTGTAAACTCAAAAGAATATAGGTCATAGACAATACATTAACTTAGCAAAATTTTACCTATTATGCAGTCATGCTTAGTACAGTAAAGAATTAAAGAAAAACAAAAGAATGGGATTTTACGTTAGAAAGTAGAAGAAAACCCTAGCGACATTTCACGAGAATTAATTATATTTCGAAATATGGTAGTAAAAAGGATACAAACCCGAGTGTGAGAAGCAAGGGAGGTGTACTCCCTCCTAAACAAAAATTTTGGTGTCCTATACCTATAAACGATATGATTCTTCATTAATAATTATTTAATCAAGGTTAATTAGATTGAAAAATACAATCACAATTCTAGTACCAAAAATATTCCATAATTAAACTATTAAAATACTTAATTAGATCATATCGATAATCAAACAACAATAGGTGAGTAAGTATTACCTGCTGCTTGCCAAGTGGGTGAGATGGGCATCAAAATAATCATAAGATAAGTATTCATCATGATTTTTTTTCCTGCCACATTGTGAATACCCTGAGCAATCAAGATTTAACAAAACCATCTATTATGGTTTCCAATTTCAAAATTCTATAAAATTAAAAGAAATGCAAAGTTGACACAAACTAGGTGAATAGTTTTATATCGATGTGATGGATCAGAGTGGGACCAACTGTGGAGTCCATATTGTCTGCACAAAAACATAATAAAGATTCAAAATTACAAATTCTAGACACCATGGCAACTTTCAATTGCTACGGAGATGACCAGGGCACTTCAATCACTAATGTAAGGAAAAATTGTTATCCCAATTTGATTGAACTTGTGCAGGAATGTGTATGGTTAATGTTCAAATCACCATTTGTTTCTTTTTTCCATCTAAATTATTCTCACAAATCCAAGGACTATACTCTCCATCATCAGCTGAGATCAAACCAAAAATTCACCAAAATAACCACTCACACCACTCTATACAAAACTATAACAATCTAGAAATCATTTCTACCAACATCAAATAGCTAGTTAGGATGTTATGAGTACATTTCCAGTTTGAGAGTTAAAATTGTGGCTAAAACATATATAATTCTCTCATTCATAACTCAAAAATCTAAATCCCAATCAATTACTCTCTTCAATTTCTTATGTTGTACTATGGCATTAAAACTAAGATTACTGCTCTTTCAAATCAATCAAAAAAGTGTATAAATCACCAAAAATTAAACAACCAAGATAAGAATATGACACTAAAATATCAAATTCCTCGAAAGATCATTACTTTTACATAACAGTTTCATGTTCATCCAAAACAAAGAAATCCCATGCAAAAAATACAAAATTTTGTTAAAAGTTTTACCTAGGTCACTGGTTGAAATAAATCAAGCAAATAAGCCAGAGAAAAGAGAACCCAAATGCTTTCTTCAACTGTATTAACCATTCTATATCTTTTTTCAACTGCTAAAAAAAAAAAAAAAAAACAAAAAAATCAATTATATTTTGAAAGAAAGTAGTGAAGTACTAACCTGAGCGTGAGAAGCAATGGAGGTGTACTATCTCCAAGAGAATTCTTATTTCTTCTTGTTTTGGAGCCTTTTAAAGATCTTTCAATTGATAATGGTAGAAATGGTGAGTCGAGTATTAATGGCATCGGACATCAAAGAGTTTCTTAAACCAACTCAAATAATACTATCATTATACCTATGCAGATTGATACTTACCGGATTGAAAGTGAAGATGGAACCACAATAAATATTAGTCATGGGAATTAATGTATCTAGATTCAAAGCCTCTTATTACAGAATACTTTGGGGGGGATTGGATTGAGATTTTAATATACAATTTTGGAAAGTAAAAGTCTGGGTGTATTGAATTGAGGTTTTTTAATAAGTTAGATAAGTCTGGTGGTATTTGATTAGGACATTTAAGATTTTTTTTTAAGAGTTCATAAAGTCTAGTGGTATAGGATCCAGACTTTTAAGACTTTTTATTTTTATTTTTAAATTCGTAATATCTTGTGGTATTGAATCTAGACTTTTAAGATTTTTTTTAAAAAGTATATAATATCTTGGGGTATTGGATTCATACTTTTAAGAGGCAGCAAATTGTCTAGTGGTATTGGATTGAGATTAAGATTTATAGGATTTCATGCCAATATGAATTGTCTAGATTTTTTAGGCGATAACTATAAATAGCAAGACCCCAAAATTGTCTTGCCCTTTCCTATTAGACTTTTCACGCTAGCTCAAGAATTTTCAAAAAATAGTGATGCACTCCGAGCGTACCTCTAATAAAACCAAGGGTACAAAGACATCTAACTACTACTAGGCCGCCTAGCATAGTGAAATGGAGTGCGCGAGTCTAAATGACCCTTCGTAAGTGTACGAATCATTGTCGAGTATAACGGACACAAGTAAGGGTATTGTTCCCACGAGGAATGGTAGTGTATCTAGATTACTTTAGAAGATCTCACTAATTATTAAGCTAACTTGATGATTCAAAAACAAGATATTTTTTAAGTTTTAATGTTTTAAAAAGATGCTAAGGAAACAATGAAGTAAAATGCTACTAACATCTTCATAATCCAATTACTATCAATTTAAATCCATATATAAGAGGAAGGGTCAAAAGTTTCTAATGCATTTTTTATCTATTTGCCAGAACCTAGATCTAGGTTAGTCAAGACTTATTAACCTCTCATAGAACTTCAAGCAAAATCCAATCAAGGGTGTTCCATCAAGATTTAGATCTATTTTTCATGCACAAATATCATGCTTGTAAATCAAAGTAAGATTCATACTCAACGTACAACATGAAGATGTTTTAAGCATAAGTGCAAACTTAATGGATATAAAAGATAGATTGAATCATTCTAAAGAGTGTTCACATAATTACAACATTGAATCCCCAATAAGAGGGATTTAGCTACTTATAATGAAATAAAAACAAGGAAAGGAAATAAAAAGACAAAGAAAGCTCATGGTGTTCTTGATGCTTCACTCTTGGTTACTCAACAAAACCTTCCTTGATGTCAATACTAGATCTCATACTATCCTGAAGATAATGAACTAAAGTGTTTACTTTAAGATTGCTTTTCTAAAAGAGAGTGGTTGTTGAAAGATACTTCTTTACTTTTCTATTTCTAACACTAGTTATAACACACTTTCTACAAAAGTAAAATATGTTTATATAGTGGAGGATAGGATTGGAAGTCGGCCACTTGAAAGCTGACGTGGATTATGCTTCTGCGACTGAAATTTGTGAGTTCGTAATCGCAGCGTGATGTCGCAGATCCTTTTGCTCAAGCACTGCTACTTATGACTGCTGGATGTATCTCACAGAATCATTACAGGTGGATGCACTGCGACTTAAATCTACGAGATTGTACTTGCAGCCTGATGTCATAAAATTCGTTTTAGGTTGAACTATTAGGACGAACTCGCAGGACGGACTTCGTAGAAAAATATCTGGTTTGGCTGCTAGTTCCTTCTGCTAAATTGTACTCACAGTTCATGGTTGCAGATTCGTCTGAGGGTGATCTACAAGTTACATCTGCGATTTCGTTCTCGTAGTGGTAAGTCACAGATTTCTTCTGTTGGTTCTGACTCACAGGATGGACTTAGCAGTGTCGTCTGGCTCTGGACTGCGAGTTAAATCTGTGAGAACATAGTCACAGTCTAATCTCGCAATATGCTTTGGAAAAGCATAAGCTACTTGGTTCTTCAAGCTGACATCGCAGTTCACTCTGGGAGACTTCTGTGACTTTGGATCTGCGAGCATGTAGTCGTAGATTTGCTAAAAAGTTGGGTCTAGCATCATTTTCTTCACAATTTCTCGCCAAGTGTTCATTTCATCCCTTAAATCCTAATATTTTGAAAGTAACTCAAAAGTGCCATTACACAACACAAATGCTCAGAAAACTAACAAAAAGGGATTTAGACACTCAAAACATATACATATTTAGAGTAATCAAAACCCCTAAATCTATCTTTTGTTTGTCCTCGAGCAAAAACAAATAAAAGAAAAATAAACTAGCAAATCTACAAACTCTAAATATGTTGCGAAAGCCAAAATTTTTGATAAAACTTGCTTTGTGATATGTACAATGAAGAGTTCGATGCAAAAGATACTAAGCTGAAAATAACAAAATGCCATTCAATATGAAATGTACACAAAGTGAATCCCTGATCGTGCCAAATATGTAGTATATTTATGCCCTCAAATCCGTCTCTTGTGTTCTGTTTTCGTGCATTTTGGCATCTATAATGGGTTGTTATATGCATAATTATAGAAAATAGTGCAGTGATGGGTTTGGAAGCGTGTTACAGTGATTCTGGCAAAAAGGGGCAAAAGGAAGACAAATGATCAGGAGCAGCTCTACAGTGCGGGTCTAGTGCGGGTTACAACCGTACTCCAACCGCACTCTTTCCACAGCCGGGACTTGATGCTTGAAAAAGAGTTAAAGTGTGGGTATAGTGTGAGTATAGTGCGGGTCACCCAACCACACCCCACCCGAACTGTTGCCAAATCCAGAGAAGCCGATTTGCACCTGACATTAAAGTGCAGGTAATCCAACCGCACTTCACCCGCACTCTAAGCAAAACCAAAGGAGTGGAATTCACACCTGACATTACAGTGCGGGTTAAGTGCGGGTAATCCAACCGCACTCCACCCGCACTCTGAGCTGAAACAAAGAAGTGGAATTCACACATGATGTTAAAGTGCGGGTTAAGTGCGGGTCATTCAACCGTACTCCACCCACATTGTAGCTCAATCTAGAGAGCTGAATTTGCACCTGATCATTATAGTGTGGGTAAAGTGCGAGTAATCCAACCGCACTCCACCCGCACTCCACGATCGCCAGATCTCATTTTGAAGCTTAAGTGACCTATTTTTGTTTGTAATATAAATAGAATGTTATAGAATTCATTTTAGAGAGCTTTTGCTTAGTTTATTTTACACAACCTAGATCTAGAATCTCTTTCTCTCTCTCTCACACATACATTCTCTACTCAACTTCAAGGAAGGTAGGAGATTGAAGCAACTTCAAGGAAGGAGATGTTCTCCAAGGGTTCTTTCTCTTCCCTTTCTCTTATTTTTCTAGTTGTAATGAGTAGTTAAATCCCCTCTATGGGGTTGAAAGAGTAGTTAGTTGGATATTGGGCTTGTACATAAACTTGATTCTATATATATTCATGTTTATCTCTCATTGTTCTATTCTTGTTGTGAATGGTTATTATTGATTTCTTGTTTAGATACATCCTTTTAGCAAGATCTCTTCGGATTATGTATGAGCATTGCATCTAGATACACATCATATTTAGTTGTTTCTTGCTCGAATGAATGGACGGAACGTCATGAATTCCGACTCTTAAACCGCAGTCGTAATCTAGCCTTGAACAGGTACCCGGCACTATACATCCTAGGTCGGCTCTCGTGAGAGGATTATAAGTCAACATTATACATTCTAGGTTGGCTATGTTTAATTGGTTGAGTCTTTGATAGGTAGACGAGCTTCATTTCCGAAATCCGAACGAATAACCAACACTATACATCCTAGGTTGGTGGTTTACGACGGATTAATCCCAAATAGGTTGTCCTCGCTATACATCCTAGGTTGACCACCTTATAGGGATAAATAACCGACTCTATACATTCTAGGTCGGTTACCTTTGAATAGACGAGCTTATTTACATGTTTGTTGCATGTCCAGTGTTCACTTTCGAATCCGTTAACTCCTTAGTTTCCATTATCTATATATCTTTCATTCCATTTCCCCTTTACTCTAGGTTGCTTTATTAGTTTAGTTTATTAGTGTGTTAATTCACTTTTATCCCATCCTTATTTTACTTGCTCACTAGTGGACAAGTTACAAGAGATGAGATTAGACTCAAGACAATAGCAATTTTCACTTGATCTCTTGCCTTTCAACAAAATTTGCCCATTTTCCTTAAGAACAGAGCAATCAACCTTGCTAAACATAACCGAGAGCCTTCATCACTCAAGTGTGATATGCTAATGAGATTGGCTTGCAAGCCATCCATATAAAGAGCATTGGGCAATGAGGGTAAATCGAGAATGGATATATTACCTTTCCCTATGACCTTTTTGTTAGATCCATCACCAAAGGTGACGAATCCACTATCCTCCATCACAAGAGTTTTAAAGAAACTCTTGTTTCCGGTCATATGCCTAGAACACCTACTATTAAGGTACCAAGTGTTGGAGGCATTTGCTTTCAAGGCAACTTGGGCCACATAGCAATAATATTCATCATTTCTATTCATCCTAGGTGAAATATGGTCATTCCTAGGAGCCATTGGTCAATTAGCTCTAATTTTCCTAGGTGCATGCATTGTGGCTCTTCTAAGCATATTTTTCTCAATCATTCTTTCTCTTCTACACAATTTAATATACTTAAAGCAATTAGGTCTAATGTGACATTCAATTCCACAAAAATGGCAAGTAGGAGTAAAGTAGGAGTTCATATCATAGCCTTGTGCAAGCATTTGTGGCCTCCTTCCATTTTGGGTTGTTCTTTGATGTTGAGGCAACTCTCTCCTTTGAGGTTGAGCCAAGTTAGCATGTCTCCTTGGTTGAGCATGAAGGACCCTATGTTGAGCTTGTGGGATCCTTGGTTGAGGAAGTCTTGGTTGTGGTGGAGCTCTTGGTTGTGGTGGAGCTTTTGTTGAAACCTTTACTTGAGCTTGCCTTCAGGATTTACCAACTTCAAACCATTTAGTTGGTTGTTGAGGGGTTTGAGCATTTTCAACCTTTTTGCTTTTGACAAATGTTGTCTTCTTCAAGGATGTAGTCTCCATTTCTTCCACATAACCTAACATTTTCTTGTCACTAGGACTCTTCCCACAAGATAGCATCTTGTTAAGCTTCTCAGTTCTAGAGGTCATTTTAACAATCAACCCTTTTGCCTCCATGAGCTCTTTCCTTAAGCTATCTTTATTCTTCTTAGTCAAGACTACCTCCATCTTCAATCATTCTTCCATCTTTTTTGCTTTACTCATCTCCAAACTTAAATGAGTCACCTTGGAAGTCAATTCAAGCTCTTCCCCTTTCAACTTTTGTATCTTCTTTTTCTTCTTCAACCTAGAGTTCTCAAAGAATCTCATGAAGTTATCATAGTCCATCTCTTCATCAAGGTCGAAGTTGGAGTTTGAAGAGTTGCTCTCACCATTTGAGTCACTCTCTTCTTTGTCACTCACACTTTCATTACTCTTGTGAGAGGACGAGAAAGCAATGAAGTTGGCAACTTGGTCTTCATCATCATCCAAAGACTTATCTTCCTCTTCTAGGTCATCACTATCACTCCAAGTAACCGCCATGGCCTTTCCTTTTTTTTTCTTCAAGTTTGCACATTTCGGAGCAATATGTCCAAAGCCACTACACTCATAGCATTGGACACACCTTTCTTGTAATCTTTCTTTTGAGTTTGCTCCACTTTCTTGAAATGAGTCTTCTTCTTCACAAACTTTCCCGTGGGGCTAAAACCCTTCTTCTCAAATCTCACAAATTGCTTGAACTTCTTTGCCATCAAAGCAATTTCTTCATCTGAGTTTTCTTCCTCCTTTTCCACCTTTATGCTCTTCAAAGCAAGACTCTATTGCTTCTTTGGTGGTGTAGTTGTAGGAGCCTTCCTAGATTCATAGGCCAAGAGTCTTCCAATCACTTCACTTGGATTCATCTTAGTGTAGTCACTATTTTCTTCTAAGGCCATCACTTTGGATTCGAATCTCTCAAGAAACGACCTCATGATCTTTTATTTGATCCTCTTATCTGAGTAAGGGTCACCAAGTTGGTGACACTATATCCATAAGATTCATTTGAAAGTCATTGAAGCACTCATCCTCCTCTAACCTAATAGTCTCAAACTAAGTTTAGAGGACTTGGAGCTTAGAGTCCTTGACTACCTCGATTCCTTCATGAGCCGTCTTTACAATGTCCCAAGCTTCCTTTCCAATCCTTGTGGTTTGAATCAATTTGTATTGGTTGTCATCCATTGCACAAATGATTGCATGCATGGCTTTGTTGTTCCATTTGGATGCCTCAAACTTTTGGGGAGTCCATTGTGCCTTTGGCTTGAGAACTTCCTCTCCACCTCTCATAGAAGTCATCATAGGTAGCGTGTACCTATCTTCAATCGCCATCCACGCGCGGTCATAAATTTGGCACACATATGCTTCCATTTTGCCCTTCCATGATGCGTAGTTCACCCAGGTGAGCAAGGGGGGTCTTGTGCTAGAAGCACTCTCTCCTCCAATTCCATTTCCACTCATTGTATTTGGGTTAGAATGAAATGAAAGCAAACAAACAAGCAATACACAAAAAAAAAAAAAAATGCAAACAAATGCAAGACACTTTAACAAGAGCAAGGGATCTCCTAATTATGTTAAGGAACTCGCTTTGATACCAATTGAAAATAAATAATATACGTGCCTTGATAATCTAGAGGGTGGGTGAATAGATTTTATCCGATTTTTACCCAATTTCATGATTAATCAATATTCTGAAAATGGCCTTACCTAGTGAAAAAACATATCAAATGAACAAAGTGTGGAAATATAATAGACACAAGATATTTACGTGGAAACCCTCACAGGAAACACTATGGACTGTTATGTGCGCCACACACGAACCTCAATCCATTAATTGTACAACCTAGGTTGACCATGTCAAACCCTACACGGTTACTAATCTACATTACTACCTGCAGGCCTTCAAAAGTGAACCTAGTCCTTTGCTTGCAAACTACCAAATGGTAAATACAAGACTTGACTCTCTAAGAGAAGAGATTAACAACCTAAAGTGAATATGTGTAATATTCAAGATGCATAAATGCTAGGTCCAACATTTAAGCTTATCTAGGCATGGATGAACATGTTAAGCATTCCTAGATATCATAAAGCTATATAGCATGCATACAACCTAGCTATATGTGCAAATCAAACCCTATATGTTATAGCTATCACAAACAACTCACAAACAACAATAAAAATGCAATCTTGAAACTAGTCAAGTAATAAATGAGCTATCTTGAAACTAGTCAAGTCATAAAAGAGCAACCTTGAAAAGCTAGAACATGTAAGCGATGCATATAATGTTCTAACTACAAGATATGTGAGCAAACATGAAAAACCCATGAGAAATCATACCTAGAAGATGCTAGATGATGAATGAACCCTGAATGGAATATGGGTTTTTATGTTTTGAATTATAAAAATCAATTATTTCTCTCTTATGTTGCAAGTCACTCTTTTTGCTATCCAAAAACACAAGTTATCAACTCTCTAAATCATTTATGAAGAGAAAACAACATATATATAAAGACCCAAAAAGAAGTGAGGTCAATTTGGTAACTTGAAGTCTAAGACCGTCACAGACCACTGCTCGTATCGCTGTACATACAAGTGTCTAGGCAGCGGTACAACAAAAGTGAACACACTGATGTTGATCGCCATGGAGGACCTTTGTTGAGGCACCTGTTTGGGTAGCAGTACAACAAGAGTGAAGGTTCTGCTGTTGAGCGCTGTGGAGGACCGCTGTCGAGGTAGTGTGCCTAGGTGGCGGTACTCTAAGCGTACACGCTCTGGACTTGAGCGCTGAGTAGACCGTTGCCCATACACTTGCACTAGGGGCGGTACGGGCGACGGTAAAGAGAGATTTTCTCTTTTTAAAGAGCAGTTCACACTTAGACTAATATGCAATATGTGCAAGTGTGAAGTGAGTGAATGTCATGTAAGAATCAACCAAGAAACACATAAGGATATGCAAATCATGAAGGTGAATGAGATGAGTGTGTGTGAATTCTAAATCTCTTCAATTGAGAATTAAGTCAAGTAAATTACTTTCCTTGAAGATCTTGATGTCCACAGTGAGGTCCATGACATTTGATGAGGATTTCTTCAACCCTAAGCTACCCTTACATATATGAACCTCATAGTTGTTTTGTCACCAAAATAAGCCAATCAAAAGTGAGGCATTTACAGAAGATAATAAAACGTAAAGCGAAAATGGACATAAGTATTTTTATGTGGTAAATCTCAAAGAGGAAATATCCACAGGTTGATAACCACAACCACCAGCAAAGTAATCCACTATTAACTCCTAATCTACCATCAAGGCCTAGTGAACCACCCAGTCTACTCCCTATCCAAGATGTGTCATACACCTATAGAGAGCAACTCCCTGTCCAAGGCTCTCAAGCCTCTAGGAATATTTCTTTGCTTAGCTATCTAGATCACAAATGATACTAGTTAAGCTTCCCTAGCTCAACCATCCGGAGTACCAAACTCCTAACTAAGACTTTTGCTTAGTTATCCAAATCCTCTTGATCCTAACTAAGACTTCGTGCTTAGCTATCCAAACACTTTCCAAGCCAAGCCTTCTTGCTCAAATCAAGGCTTCAATCACCTTAACAAGAGACTTCAACCTTTCCATGAATCAATGATCTAAGTGATGCAAATGATGCAAACACAAATCAAATAAAGCAAAATGATCAATCAAACTCTATGAACATGCTTAGATATATTCTAGTATATGCTTTCAACAAACAATCACAAATGTAACTATAAATCAACGCATGTATATCAATAAGAACAAGATGAGAATATTCTAGCATGTGATCTAACATTCTTCTTAATACATTTCATCAATCAAATAGGAAGATTAAAAGAGATGATCAAAAGAGAAAGTAAGAAGATGTTTCACACACAAAGATTAAAGCTTGGACTGAAATCTACTCGCTACGAAAAATCACAAACTCAAATGATTATGAAAATGCTTGGGAGCTGTCGTCGAGACCAAAATTTTTGGCTTTTGGATCACTCGATTTCAAGTTCGTATGAGAGAGTTATTATCAAAATAAGAAAACTAAAATCATGAAGAATGCTATAGAAATTTTCTTTATAAATTTTCTTCAAGTTCATGTTCGGAGGGAAGGAGGAGAGCTTTTGAAAGAATTCAATAGAGGGAAAAACGAGCCAATCAAAGGCTGCCACATCACCTCCACGTGTGGGGTGCGTGTGCCACATATAGGCAGAGAGGCATCTTAGCCGTGTGGCACATGTGGCAGATACGTGGCTTCCAAGTCATGGCCTTTGGCCATGCTTGCTCCTCTCACGCACCTCTCGCGTTCTTCGACCGCATTCAGGCCACCAAACTTCGATTTAGAATCCGTCTTTGGATTACGAATCGTGACTCCTTCACACACAACGAAGACTACAAAAATTTGACAAAAGTTTGAGAATTCATCTCCGAAAAAGATGACGAAAACAAGTTAACAAATGAGAATGCAAAGTAACGTGGCTACATCGTTTGGACTCGAAACCTAATGATTGAGTAATCGAAATGAGTGAGACTCAATAAGGAATCATATGAGATCATGTTAAAGTCCAAAATATAATAAACACAAACAAATAAATACAATGTCACACAAGTATGCCATATCTACTTGATAGTGATAAAACATGCAATTCTACAATGTTTGTCAATATAAGACCAATGCATGTGCATATAAATGTGTGCGAATGTGTTATACCAAATGTTTGCACAACGATGCAGGGACACACATGAATGAATTGTGTGTATGTGTGCTTACGCCTAGCAAGAGGAAGAAGAAACTTGATACCTTAGTATCCAAGTATACGATGTTCCCCTTGAAGATGATATTTGCACAAGATGTTGCTTCTTTTTACCAAGAATCACCTAAACAACAACTATTACAAATATAGAGAGTTTTGCAAAAGAATCAAGCCAACACAAATCTTAGACCTTACAATCTCCCCATTTGGCTATTCCATGGCAAAACCTCATCCTCACCATACAATTTTCATCCAATAAACTCAAGGTTGATAACATTCTCTCATCCTCACATTACAAAGAGATTTATAGACTAAAAGGTTTTCAAGTCTTCTTGAGTCTTCAAGAATCCCTTTTTTGAACTTCAAAGTACTTATGAGAAAAGAAGCAAACCAACAAGAGATTTTCTTCCAAAGAAGAATGGTGGAAACTATCACAAATACAAATAACAAAATTTCCCTTATCTCATACAAAAATGCATTATCTCAAGGAATCTATATTTTCATATTAAAGCTCTTCCTAAGTCTCTCAACCTTGTAAACCAAGAATTCTTGTCTCCCTCTAAATACAAGATTTCTCCCCCTTAAGACAAAGTCTCCATTTAAAGACAAAGAGGCTCACACATTTGGAACATTTCTCCACACAAGGTGAGGTATACACATTCTTTCTACCCAATATCAAACATGGATTCGCCCAACTCAAATATGGTGAAGTATACATTTTCTCCCCCTTTTTGTCATGGAATAGAAAAAGGACACACGAGATAAAGACGAGATTTTAAGCAAACAAATCGTATAGAAAGTGAAGTTGAATAAACTAAAGCTCCCTTTAACCATATGCTCCATATAGTATCATCAAGTAGATTAGTTCACATGGGACTCACACATTCACACAATCAAGCAATAAGAGAAAATATTTCATCACTTTTCAAAGTCCAAGAGAGAATCATAGATTTTCATTATTCTCTCAAAAATATTCTCACATTCCTAATGAATCAAACATATAAGCAAAATATTTTGTGTGTGTATGTGTGTGTGTGTGTGTGTGTGTGAATGCTTCTCACATATATAGTAGGAATAATTGTGATATCAACATGCAAACAATTTCCACACCCATCCAACTAAAGCGTTTCCAAAAATAGGTCAAACCGATATTCATCCATGTTTTTTTGCTTTAAAAGAATAGATATCAACATTTGAGCGTGTGCGTGCATATGGCTCGTTTACTCATTTATATTTGACAACCCGAGCATTTCACAATTCTCAACTATACACCATTTAGCCTTTTTTATTTTTCATTTATTTTAGGCAATGAATCAAAGATATTTTTAAATGATTCTTTTCAACACTTCTTTGATTTTTCTAACAAAAACATATACACTTTATGTCGGTTTTCACTCATCACAATGGCGTAGCCCTTTTCTACATTGGGCGGCTTCACAACCAATGTGTGTAACCCTTTCCAAAAGCGTGCTCATTGAATTCTATGTAGTGCTGAAGCAAAATGGACACACACCATAAGTCATCCATCATGTACTAAGCAATAGGCTACTAGATGCATCCATAATCTACATATATTCAACCACATTTACTTAAACACTAAAACATATTAGAGAAGCATTTGTGCACTTTTTAAAAATTAGATTTTTCAAGATTAAGTGCGTGATCTAAAAACAACAAAAGATACTTGTTTAAGATCATTACTTCTCAAGTGAATAGATCTCAAAGATATTCATATTCAAGTAAGTTGTTCATCAAGCCACTCACAATTACACAAAGACATCAATCAACACAAACCATGCCAATAGACATTCTAAGAGTTTTAAACCTCTCATTGTCCAATGGCTTTGTGAACAAGTCCGCAAGTTGATTTTTAGTAGGCATATGCTCTAGAGTAACAATTTATTGTTCAACAAGGTCTCTAATAAAATGATACCTAATATCTATGTGCTTTGTGCTGGAGTGTTGAAACGAATTTTTAGAGATGTTAATGACACTTAAATTATCACAATAAAGTGTCATTTTTCCTTGATTTATCTCATAATCTTTAAGGATTTGTTTCATTCAAAGTAACTGTGTGCATGCACTTCCAGCTGCAATCATACATACAATAACACATATCATGATTAAGATCAATGTGAACAATTATCACCAAAAGATCTTAAAGGAGCAAATGTCAATGAGAACCATAAGAACAATATACTGGTTCTCTAATATGACATGCTTCATGAAATAGTGCAAACAATGAGTTGAGAGATGAAAATTCAAGTAAAAAAGCAATGTGATATAAAGATACCTTTGCAAGCTATTTTCCATCAAATATAAAGTCTTCACCCTTTTTATGAGTTCTCTTGGCTTGTTTGTCCTCATGACAACAAGTTGTTGGTGTGTCGTTCCAAGAGACTAAAGACTATGCATTTTAACTCAAACAACAAAAAATTGACTTTCTCCAAAAGTCTTAAAAAAAAATTTCACCAAATAGATTTCAAAATTCAACTTCTTAAAAGTTAATCAACAAATTTTGACTATCATAACAAATATGTGAGATAACTAAGTTCATGTCAAAGTCATAGAGAAACAAAGCTAGCTAGCTAAGTTGCTCAAAACTAGACACTAAACTTAAAACTAACTCACATGTTCAACTTACACTAATGGTAAGAGCACTCACCCTTCACCCATTTGATCTTGGGTGCACAAAAAAATAAACCGTCATGATCATTTCTCATGACAACATTATATCTAGAAGATAAATTATCAACAATCTTCTCTTTAAAGATATTTCTCATGTTAAACACATCATTATTGCCATCAACAAAGATATTATCAAGACTATGCATATGATCATGTGAAACACTCTTTTTCACCCAAAATCTCTTGACATTCTTATTCACATGATTATCATTATCATGCACAACATTCAAAGAGTTATCATTTGAAACATGTTTAGAAGAATGAGTAGGAACATTTATCACATCATACCTTTTAATCCAAGCTTTCCTAGTATGTTCCTTTACAAGATTATTTGCAATGTGCACAAGTTCAAAAGGTTTCTTGGTAGCTATGGAAGTGCTCTTTTTGTGAGACACTTTGGTTTGTTTACCTAATTGACAAAGTTCACAAACACTTTCTAGCTTCCTACCAAGACTAGGTAGACCTCTAACAATGCTACCTTTTTCAAGCTTTTTAAGTCCTTAAAGTTCATGTGGCCCAAATGTTGATGCCACAAGTCCAGCTAGTTACACTCATGTGCCATGTTGCAAGTTAAAGGTTCTATCTCAAGACAATAGCAATTGTCTGTAGACCTTTTGACTTTTTGGACAACATTGCTCTTTTTATCAATTATAGTGCACACATCTTTGTTAAAGATAACTTCCTTAAAGATTTCACACAAATGAGTAATGCTTATCAAGTTAGCCTGCCTGTAACCCATCAACATACAAAGTGTTTGGAAATTTATGCAATCCGGGGATACATATTGTTCCCTTGCCTAGAACTTTCTTTTTGGTGCTATCACCAAAAGTGACCCAACCTCCATCCTTTAACACAAGATTCCTAAAGAACTCTTTGTTTCCGGTCATGTTCCTAGAGCTACCGCTATCTAGGTACCAAGAATAGGAGGAGTTCACTCTTAAAGCATATTATTTAACTAGACATTAGGTATGTCTTTTCTAACCCACACATTCTTCACAATATGCCTCTCACTCTTACCACAAACATGTTTTGACTAAATGTTAGACTTTTTATCATGCACATTCACCTTATTGGTCACATTTTCAAAAATATCAAACAAAGCATTATCTACTTTCTTATGTATGGTAGAGTGAGGCACATCACAAGATTTAGCAAGTAAGTCATCAATAAGTTTCTTCACAACATGCTTTTCCAAAGTCTTCCTAGGTCTAGTTCTAAATCCATACATGGATGATTGCCCAGGACCATTCAAAGACATATTATGAAAAGCATTATCAAATTAGCATTTCCAAATGTATTCAAAGCATCTAGGTCGAATATGTCAAACCATATTACAATGATGACAAATAGGCATCTCAGCCGTGTTGCACACGTGGCTTCTAAGTCATGGCCTTTGGCCATGCTTGCTCCTCTCGCGCATCTCTCATGTTATTCGACCATATTCAGGCCACAGAACTCCGATTTCGAATCCGTCTTTGGATTATGAATCAAGACTCTCTCACGAACAATGAAGAATACAAAAATTTGACAAAAGGTTGAGAATTCATTATGGAAAATAACGATGAAAACAACTTAACAAATGAGAATACAAAATAGCGTAGCTACATCATTTGTACTCAAAACCTAATGAATGAGTAACTGAAATGACCGGGTCTTAATAAGGAATCATATAATATAATGTTAAAGTCCAAAATACAATAAACACAAACAAATAAACACAATGTCACATAAGTATGTCATATCTACGCGATAGTGATAAAACATGCAATTCTACAATGTTTGTCAATATAAGACCAATGCATGTGCATATAAATATGTGTGAATGTGTTATACCAAATGTTTGCACAACGATACAGGGACACACATGAATTAATTGTGTGTATGTGCACTTACGCCTAACAAGAGGAAGAAGAAACTTGATACCTTAGCATCCTAGGATACGATGTTCCCCTTGAAGACGATATTTGCACAAGATGTTGCTTCTTCACTTTTTAAGCTTCTTTTTACCAAGAATCACCTAAGCAACAACTATTACAAATATAGAGAGTTTTACAATGGAATCAAGCCAACACAAATCTTAGATCTTACAATCTCCCCCTTAAGCTATTCATTGGCAAAGCCTCATCCTCACCAGACAATTTTCACTCCAATAAACTCAAGGTTGATAGCATTCTCTCATCCTCTAGACTAAAAGGTCTTCAAGTCTTCTTGAGTCCTCAAGAATCCTTTCTTTGAACTTCAAAGTACCTATGAGAAAAGAAGCAAACCAACAAGAGGTCTTCTTCCAAAGAAGAATGGTGAGAAATTATCACATATACAAATAACAAAATTTCTCTTATCTCATACAAAAATGTATTAACTCAAGTGAATGAATATTTTCATATTAAAGGTTTTCCTAAGTCTCTCAACCTTGAAAACCAAGAATTCTTGTCTCCCTCTAAATACAAGAATTCCCCCCCCTGAAGACAAAGTCTCCATTTAAAGACAAAGAGGCTCACACATTTGGAACATTTCTCTACACAAGGTGAGGTATACACTTTCTTTCTCCCCTATATCAAACATGGATTCCTGATGAAGTCGTTTGTGTGCTCAACAAAATACTCTTTTGTGTTCTTTTAAAAACTATGTTTTATCCACTTAAAAACCTTTAATATGTTAGTTCTTAACAAGTGGTAAGCAAGATTTGTTCCACAGGAAAATGGAGTAATACGTTAGATTGATTGAATTATCTATTTTGCAATAAAATAAATCATAATGAATGGATAGTTGTGTGGTTTGATAAACCACCAAAAAATGCAATTAGAATAAACATACAAAAATGATAGGGAAAATAGAAGACTCAACAATCTTGATAAGAGGGATGATATAAACAAATAAAGTATATGTTAGGGAATTGATGGAGTTACAAGTGTCATGGGTAATGTTTCTTCAAAGCTTCATTAATTACCAAATCTCATAGATGCTAACCATTTGTTTTCTATAGTGTGTTTAGGCCATTTTTAGGAACACTAAACATCTTCCCACCTCAATGCCTAACAGATTAAGGAAAGGGGGTCAATGTGGGATTAATTTGGTACAAATCAAGGGTTTAGATTAGTGGGGTTGATATACCTACCACTAATTTATCCTATTCATTAAGTTCCTTAACCAATCAAGGGTGTCAATCCAAGGTTGGTTTCTCAACAAATTATCCCACACAATAATATGATCTACTAGTGATATACAATGCAAATCAGAAAATGTATAAAATCTCAATATTAAGTGAATAGAAAACAAATAGAGATTTAATTACACATAGCTTAAGCAAAATCCCACAACAAATGTTTCTCACATTTATCCCCTAGATTAGGGGTTTAGTTACACATAGTTACAAATCAAATGAATAGGAAGTAATAGTTAAGGAAATCACCATTAGGCCTCCTTCTTTAGTGCTTGCTCCTTCCCTTTCTTTGTTGCTCTTAGTGTCAAGAATGGTAGAAGAGGATGTGTCTATATATGTGGGTGTCTAATGATGAGTGACAAAGGTATTGAAATATAGAGAATGGTAAGAGAGTAATGGTTGAGTGAAGTAATCAAGACATTGGTGTTAAGGTTTGGGATGGAAAGATAGTTCAAGTTTAAAGAATGGAGGAAGTTGAGAGAGTGATGTATAGAGAAGAAAACTAGATCTAATGCTCTGTATATATGTTGCTTTCTAAATGCTTGGATGCTTTTCAAGTTGGAAGAGGGGGATATATATAGTCACACTCAGAAGCATACTGATAACTGTTTGAAAATCCAATGTGGAGTGATGTCGCCACTTGTGTGGCCATTGGCGACAAACGGTTGCACATTCTGAGATTCACATGTCGCCATTTTTCTCATATTTTTCACCAATCATGCAGGTGGCGAGAATGAAGGAATTGCATTGTCACCATTTTATTGCCATGGCGACAACACTTGATGTTTTTAATTCTGAGAAATGCAAATGTCACCACTTATGCCATCATGTCGCCAATGGCAACACATCTTCATCAAGGTGGCGAAAATACCATGTTTTGCCAACTTGGGCTCTTTTGCACCAAAGTCTTCACCTTCTTCAAAAATGCCCCTAAAGCCTAAGTAAACCTGAAACACTTGATTTAACAACATTAAATACGGGGAAATGGCTGAGAATCAAGCACAAATAGTTAGAAATGAGGGCCAAAACCATACCAATTTTGTTTGATCAAATACCCTCAAACCTATCTTTTGCTAGTTCTCGAGCAAAACAATCATGAATCAACCCCAAAGACAATCATTAAGATATTTCAAAGGTTTTGTCAATCAAACACTAACTCATTTGAGCAAGGTTTTACTTCTCATGATCAAAGATGTGAAACCATATTGAGGAGATTAAAAAGATGATGCACTAATGAGGATTTGTACATGTAAGCGAATGTTAAGTAAAGATTAAGAGCATGCCACTCTAGATACGATTGTACACAATGCGACCTTACATCCAACATGCCTAAGCTTCAAAGCAAAGGTGCCATTCAGTTTAGAATGTAATTCGCCTTGATAACTAATCCTCACCAGATTCTTTCTTTTCTTCTCTTGAGGTTCCTAGGTTTCACTAAAAATCTTGTGCAATATGAATTTATGTCGTGGATATCTAATTGATTGCACATTATGACATTTAAAATGCAATTTTTGAAAAGTAAGTCTCATGAATGGATTTGCAAACCATGAATCGGAAAGAACATGTATCAACCAAAATTTATAAAATGGACATCCCTAAAGATCATAAAGGTTTTCTTTTTCGTTGTAATGGGGCCTTAGGTGAATGGTGAGACAAAGAATGGGGCAATGGATACAAAGGACTCAATGATTATACGAAGGCATACATTCTAATTATGAAGTCGATTTGCTTTTCACATATAATTCACATATAAGACGACCAATCTTGCACTTTCAATTTACATGAGCATGCTACTATGATCTTTTCATTTGAGTAGCACATACCACTTTCAATTCTCTCTATAGGCCAATTGTGCCTAATTCTTGGTTCTCTTTTCCTCATTTTCTCTTCTTTTTCGCTTTTCATTTTCTTTTTCTTTTGCTTTTAATTTTCTATTCAAGTTTTCTTTTCTTTTGCTTTGCACAACTCTTTGCATACATTTACATGCCTATGTACACACTTCTACACTTTCATGTATAAAATCTTACATTGATTTCCTAAGCCTTAGTAAATCATTTGGTCAAGGTAAAAAATATTATGTAGGCTATAAGGTTCATGTAGATGTAGTTCATGAATGAAAAGCTTAAAATGAGTTTGGCTTTAAAGGGGTTTGGGAGCACACACATTATATTGGTTGGAAGTCTTTAGGCCAATTTAGTGGTGTTTTCACATGCATTGCCTAAAATAATTTCTAAAGGTTTGTCCACTAAGCAAATTAAAACATCCACAAGCAATCCATTAGATTTTATGATAAGCAATATTTAGTGCAAATGAGACTTATACATGCTCAAATGAGTGTTTGAAAGTGAGTGTTTAAAGAGTGAATATTTACAAACTAAAATACGTTTTTGAAGGCGCTGTTTGTGATCCCTATAGGAATCTCCACTATTAATTCCTAGCCTTCAAGCAACTTGATAATTCACTCTAACATTTTGAGAAAAAGCTTAACGCATTTTGTTCAATGACACCTTAAATGGAATGACGTTAATCTAAACCAAACAATGACAAATATGCCTAATTCCTCACTACTCATGTAAAGATCAATCTTAGCAAGTAAGGTATGCTCAAACATGGCATTATCGCAAGAATTTGAAAAATTCGGTTCACATTTTAAAAACCATGCAAAACAAGCAAAGTGGTATTGCACAAATGTACCCCCAAACCTAAATTGGACATTGTCTTCAATGTTCATGGGAGGTAAATATTTTATAAAAGTCGCAACCCAACATTTTTCAAGCAAAGAATTCATACATCAACAAAAATATGCAATTTTTATAAAAAATTTGGCAAAATACCCTCTCATTCTCATATGCACAAATCTTCCACAAAAAATATTCAATCAAGAAAAGCATATCACAAAACTCCATTCAAACAAAAATTTTCAATCAAGCACAATCATCCTAAATCCTCTACCAAAATCCAATTCACACCCTTATTCTAAGCAAAAGCAAAAAGCAAAATAAGAGCAAAAATATAGAATATAAAATATCCGGAAAGAAAATTGTACTGAAATGGAAAGCAAAGAAATATCTAAAAATAACAACTAAAAACAAATAAAAGTGTTAAAAGCAAATATCCAAGTCCAAATGCATGATGCACATGAGATAGTCAAAATGGTGGACTAATCCGAATCCTCCTCATCCTTTGTAGACTCAGCTATGCTCTTCCTTTTCGGGTCCTTCTGTCATGCCTCTCTAGTCTCTCTACGGGTCTGCACCTCTGCCAATCCCCTACGAGTTACGGCCTCATCCACCTGGGGACCTCCTGTAGAGCGAACTCCCTGAAATGTGAGACAATGGGCTACGGCTAACTCAATCTGCGTTGCTTCCTCAGCGGCTGACCGTGTAGTGTGTAGGGTCGGGTCTAGTGTACTCACTAGGGCATCTGAGGAACTAGGCCCTGCTACCGTGGCTGGAATAGGTGGAATCCCTGTGGCAACTGTGGCACTAGGAACAGTGGTTGGACCAGTGGCCCTCCTAAGTCTCCTCACATAAGGAGTGAGTCTCAGCTCCTCTCGGAGCTCTGTGAAACCTGTAATCACTGTTTTTGTCAAACCATGAATCAGGCTCTCCAAGCTGATCTGCCTAGAAGTGATGTTTTTCTGACCCTTTTCTAAGGCATTCTTATGCATGGTAAAGTGAGGCATAACACAAGATTTATTAAGCAAGTCATCAACAAGTTTCTTCACAACATGCTTTTCCAAGGTCTTCCTAGGTCTAGTTCTACATCCATAAATGGATGATTGCCTAGGACCATTCAAAGACATATCATGAAAAACATTATCAAATTTGCATTTTTGAATGTATTCAAAGCACCTAGGTCGAATATGTCCTACCATGTTACAATGATGACAAATAGGTATGAATTTGAGAAATTTACAATTTGCTTTTGCTTCCAAACCATTTGGTTTTCTCACAATTTTACCTCTTTGAAGTGCAACCCTTGATGCTTCACCTATTCCATTTGAGGTTGATACTTTTTTAATTTGATCTTGTTGAGTTCATCCATTGAACTTCCTTGTTGATGTAGAGGCACCTTCGATTACCTTGAGAGAGAGTACCTACAATTGTTTCAACACTTGCTTTGACAAAAGTAGATTTGTTAGTAGAAGGGGTTTCCTTCTCATTGATATAACCCAAACCAATTTTGTCACATGGATGCTTACCACTTTTAATGAGGGTTTTAACTTTGTTTTAACTAGATGGCATCCTACTAGTTTCATCAAGTATATCACTAAGCATCCTATTTTTAATGGCATATTTTTCTAAGATGTCATCACTTTTCTTAACATCTTCATGTGATTTATTTAGCCATTTCTCATGCTTTTTCTCTTGATTTATGTGCTCACTTAGTTTGGCTTTAAGCATTTTTTCTAGCCTACTAGCACTAACAAGAGAACTATCCCTTTGCTCAATTTCTTTCTTCAAGATGCCAAGTCTATCATTTCTATCCTTAAGGTTCATTTCTAGACTTAGAATCTTGTCTTTTAGTTCATTGAATTCTTTTGAGCTTAGACCATAATTCTCTAGCTTCTTAGTGAGGGACATATTGACATTAGATAAGCGTTCATTCTCAAGAACAAGATCATTGAGCTTTTTCTCATCTAAGTCAATAGGTTCAACAAAAGAAGCCATATAGGAACACACTCTCTTAATCATGACTATCACAAATAAAAACACAAACACTACAAAGAAATGATCTATCTTAGTACGTCTAGACACCCGCTCTGATACCAAATGAAATTCCCTAGAGAGATGTAGTGTATATTATACCTAGAGGATGAATAGGTATAGTCCCAATATCTTCAAACTTTAAAATTTACAGATTACAAGAATGAAATGTACACTTGATAGGATTTAACAATTGTATAGTATGAGTCAATACATGTAAAAATTAATATACAAGAGATACAATCAATACATGATATGGAAGATAATAAAAGGTAAAGCGAAAATGGACACAAGTATTTTTATATGGTAAACCTCAAAAAGGAAACATCCACGGGTTGATAACCACAATCACTGGCAAAGAAATCCACTATATGAAAAGGACTTACAAACTCAAGGCTATCAATAAATGATATCCACCCTAAGCTATCAACTCTTAATCTACCCTCAAGGCCTAGTGAACCACCTAGCCTACTCCCTATCCAAGGTGTCTCCTACACCTCTAGAGAGCAACTCTCTATCCAAGACTCTCAAGCCTCTAGGAAGATTTCTTTGCTTAGCTATCTAGATCACAAATGATCCTAGTCAAGCTTCCCAAGCTCTAACAATCCGGAGTATCAAACTCCTAGCTAAGACTTTTGCTTAGTTATCTGGATCCTCTTGATCCTAACTAAGACTTCGTGCTTGGCTATCCAGAACACATTCCTAGCCAACTCTTCTTGCTCAAATCAAGGCTTCATTCACCTTAACAAGACACTTCAACCTTTCCACAAGGCAATGATCTAAGTTGTCACATCCCACATCGCTAGCGAGTGAGGTCCATGGTTTGTATACAAGCCTTGGTCTCTCTTAACTAAGTAGAAACGTTTTGGGCCATGGGTGAAGGATGTTTGTGTGAAGACCATGATCTAAAGCAAATCCGTAAGAGTGAAGGAAACGTACGTAAAGCCCAAAGCGGACAATATCTACTTAGTGGGCCTAGGCTGTTACAAATGGTATCAGAGCCTGGTTCGCTACCCGGTGTGGGTGTGGGTGTGGGTGTGGATTGGGATTTGTGATTGTGTTTGAACCCTCACGACGACACAAGGTCTGAATGGGGGTAGATTGTCACATCCCATATCGCTAGCAAGTGAGGTCCATGATTTGTATATAAGCCTTGGTCTCACCTAACTAAGTAGACGCGTTTTGGGCCATGGGTGAAGGATACTTGCGTGAAGCGCATGATCCAAAGCAAATCCGTGAGGGTGAAGGATGCGTGCTTGAAGCCCAAAGCGGACAATATCTACTTGTTGGGCCTGGGCTATTACAAATGGTATCAAAGCAGGCTCGCTACCCGGTGTGGATGTGGATTGGGATTTGTGATTGTGTTTGGACCCTCACGAGGACGCGAGGTTCGAAGGGGGGTAGATTGTCACATCCCACATCGCTAGCGAGTGAGGTCCATGGTTTGTATATAAGCCTTGGTCTCTCCTAACTAAGTAGATGCATTTTGGGCCATGAGTGAAGAATGCTTGCATGAAGCCCATGATCCAAAGCAAATCCGTGAGGGTGAAAGACGCATGCGTAAAGCCTAAAGCGGACAATATCTACTTGGTGGGCCAAAGCTATTACAAAGTGATGCAAATGATGCAAACACAAGTCAAATAAAGAAAGATGAACAATCAAACTCTTTGAACATGCTTAGATATATTCTAGGATATGCTTTCAACAAACAATCACAAATGTACCTAGAAATCAAGGCATGTATATCAATAAGAACAAATAAGAATATTCAATATATCATGAAATTAAACCTAGAAAATATCATGAGGCACATCATATATATCATTTTTAGAATCAATTTCAAGTTAAATCAAGTTTAGCAAATATATGTTCAAGAGAAATCACAAAGCTAAAACTCAATAAAAAAAATCAATCAAACAAACCTAGCATGTGATCTAACATTATTCTTAACACATTTCATCAATCAAATAGGAAGATTAAAAGAGATGATCAAAAGAGAAAGTAAGAAGAAGATGTTTCACATGAAAAGATTAAAGCTCGGATTGAAATCTGCTCACTGCAAACAATCATGAACTCAAATGACTTTGAAAAGGCTTTGGGTTTGTAGCTCTCGTCGAGGCCAACATTTTTGGCTTTTGGATCACTCGATTTTAAGTTCATATGAAAGAGTTATGATCGAAATAAGAAAACTAAAATCATGAAGAATTTTGTAGAAATTTTCTTTTCAAATTTTCTTCAAGTTCATGTTTGGAGGGAAGGAGGAGAGCTTTTGAAAGAATTCAAGAGAGGGAAAAATGAGTCAATCAAAGGCTGCCACATCACCTCCATGTGTGGGGTGCATGTGCCACACGTGGGCAAAGATGCATCTCAGTCGTGTGGCACATGTGGCTTCCAAGTCATGGCCTTTGGCTCTCGTGTTCTTCGACTGTATTCAGGCTTCCAAAATCCGATTTTGAATCCATATTCAGATTACGATTCATGACTCCCTTACGCACAACGAAGACTATAAAAATTTGACAAAAGGTTGCAAATTCATCTCGAAAAATGACGATGAAGACAACTCAACAAATGAAAATGCAAAGTAGCCTAGCTACATCATTTGGACTCGAAACCTAATGAATGAGTAACCAAAATGACCAGGACTCAATAAGGAATCATTTGAGATCATGTTCAAGTTCAAAATACAATAAACACAAACAAATAAACACAATGTCACACAAGTATGTCATATCTACGCGATAGTGATAAAACATGCAATTCTACAATGTTTGTCAATATAAGACCAATGCATGTGCATACTTAAATGTGTGTGAATATGTTAAACCAATTTTTTTCACAACGATGCAGGGACACACATGAATGAATTGTGTATGTGTGTGCGTTTACGCCTTGCAAGAGGAAAAAGAAACATGATACCTTAGCATCCAAGTATACGATGTTCCCCTTGAAGACGATATTTGCACAAGATGTTGCTTCTTCACCTTTGAAGCTTATTTTCACCAAAAATCACCTAAGCAACAATTATTACAAATATAGAGAGTTTTACAATGGAATCAAGCCAACACAAATCTTAGATCTTACAGGTTGGGTCCCATCTCTAGCTATATCTTACTCTATTCCTCATTCATCTTGTCATGGTTTATTGGTGGCCTATATGGTTATTTGCTTTGTGAAGGCTTAGTTGCTCGTTTTCCTTTGCAACCTTCTTGCCTCTTTGCTTTGAACCTCCTACCGCGGTCACCATATTAATCCATTCCAAGTGGTCATTTGGTGCTTTCCCTTTTTCTTACCTCTTAGTGCTCTCATGCAATTGTCCTAATTGCGTTGATAGTTTCTTTATAGAGGCCTCGATGCTCACCATCCTTTGATCTTCATCCAGGTTATAGACTTATAATGATTGGATTGTTGTGACTTAGTGGTTGTTGCTTTGATGTCCCTACTGATTTCCGCCATACCCTTGGTTGCCCTGACTGTTCCGATTGTTCCAATACTGCTGATTTCCTCCTTGTGAATGCCCTTAGTTGTAATTACCACCCCAATGATTATTCCTCCAATTAGTGTTGTAATTGTTTCCACCGTACCCTTGGCTATTCCTTTGGCGATTCTAATTTTATTGATAGAATGCTTGAGCCTTCTCCTCTTAAGGTGCCAAGCCTTGACCGGGACACATGTCCACCCTATGGCCATTTTTCCCAAATGATTGGCAAACCATTGCTTGGAATTGTACTTCTTGCTGTTGTTGTTGTTGTTGTTGTTGTTGTTGTTTCTTCTCAAAATTGCTTGCAAAGCCCTTCATCTCTCTTGTAAAGTTCTCCAATTGCTTAGCCATTTCTGAATGTCTCTTCCCTTCCTTCTCTTGCCCCCTTAAGCTACGTTGTTGGGAATTTTGCCCCAACATCTCATATCTCTCTAACACTTATTCTGCCGTCTTCTCTCTCATGACACCCCCGCAAGCATTGTCGACTATCATTTGGGCGAGTCCCAAAAGTTCATCATAAAATGACTAAACCCGACTGACTAGTGTGTCAAAAACTGTCAACAAAGACAATTTTTGTTGTAGTGAAAGTAACTCAAAAGTGCCATTACACAATACAAACCCTCAGAAAACTAACAAAAAGGGATGGATTTAGGCATTCAAAACATATACAAATTTAGAGTGATCAAATAGCAACAAGGCTGTGAAGAAACCCTAACAACATACCAAGTTCAGTTATCAAAAAATTGTATCTTGCAGTTCTTACAATAATTGGGTTTTCACATACAATAATATTGAAAAGATAAACCGATCAATGTGTAGTATATTGTTGGCGATACAGTGCCCATAGTCTTGTAACAAACATTTTAGATTAATCTTTAAAACCTCAATGCATGTGCTTGTTAACTTTGCATGCGTGAGAATTAACTGTTCGACTTGTATTGAATATTTGTTTTTAAGGGAGATGTGCTTCGAGGTCTGCTGAAAAGCCTCTAAGCACGGCCAAGCTGAGAGAAATAAGTGGCAATGACATATTTGCCGATGGAAAGGCGGAATCCAGGGACTGTTTTGGTGGTGTTCGCAAGCCCCCTAGTGGCGAGAGTAGCATTCCACCAACTTTGTTATTATATTGCTTAATTATCAGTTTACTGGTTCTATGTATCTAGTGTGAATGCTATGTTTTGACTGATTAATGGCTTGCAATGCTTGATCCCAATGATCAAGATCGGGCCTTTAAGTGGTGTATGCGGTTTGTGACTTATTGCTATAATTTAATCAAGATCAGCCTTGTTGCTATTTTCTAAAAAGCTTTGAGTGAGCGTGAAAAGTTTGATGGGAAAGGGCAGGACAATTTTAGGCCCTTTCTCATACCAGCTACCTAGTTTGAGTTTCTCAACTCGAGTATGTGTATTAACTAGCAAATTTATAGGGCCCATTAAAAAAAAAAAAAGTCCAAAATGTCTTTAAATAAAGTCTAAATAATCTTAATAGTCTATAAATAAAGCCTAGATAATCATAATAGTCTATAAATAAAGTCCAGAGACTTTTTTTTTAAAAAACTTTAGAATCCTGAAAGTCTAGTTCATATAATCCTAATAGTCTTTAAAATCCTACAAATCCATAAAATTATGCAACCCCAAAATTGTCTATTAAAATCTCAATCCAATACACCCTCTAAATAGATACTCTTTAAAAATCTAATTAATAGTCAGGGTTTCTCATGAAATCTAATTAATAGTCGGGTTTCTCATGCCGACACGTCACGCATTGATCCTCCGTTATATATAGAATAGAGTGTTAAAATCCAAAGCTCTCTCATGTGGACACGTGGTACTGTAAGGGTCAGATTTATATTATATGTATATATATATATTTTTTTTTTTAAATATGTTGGTCACAAAACTTTGGAACACATAAATTCAAAAATGAACATATTTAAACATAGAAACATGTATCGAGGATGGAGGTCTTACAACTTTTTTTTGTTCGAATTCTACACTCTACGATCATGAAGGTGTTGCTTTGGAATTTTTATTTTTCCAATTATACACGCTAACTTTTTAGATTATACTCACTAATTTTGTTTTTTTGGATTATAAAACATATTTTTTTCACGAATCTTTACTGCAAACACTACCAATAAATTGATTAAACAAGAAAAAATAAACAAATTATATTATTTTCGCTATATAGAAGAGAATTCAAATTCATATCTTTGTGATTTTGTTTTGTTACGTACAGAAAATTTAATTTAAAATTTAAAATTATTGTGAGATGTATTTATGCTATTTAAAAAACGCATTTGAAGCAAATAACCTCCGATAAAATGCTAAATAGATTATATAAAATGCTAGAAAGGCATACAGTGCTTTATATTATTAGGGAAGTCTTTCGTAAAAAACTTATCGAACTCGCTGCTTGAAATTTCCCCGCCATAGATTTAATGTTTTTATCTAAAATGCTATAAATGAGTGTATACTTAAAAAGCAAAAAATGAAGCATATATATTTACGAATCTAATTCTGAAAGAAAGAAAATGCTATAAATGAAACATTATAAGGATTGTTTTTATCGATCTTCAATACATATATATTCTAGAAAAAAAAGAGACCGAAAAAAGGGTGGTAGAATAGATTAAATAATAATTTAATACCAAAGATTTTGATCATGCATGTTCTTCCTCTTGCAGAATGTGTTGATGTTCTCGATTTTCTCTCCATCCGGATGCTTCTTCGAAGAATGAAATTGTAGAGATTTAGATTATTGTTTTTATAGAAACCGGACTGAAAACGAAGAGTTGGGAAATTGAGGGTTATTTAATTTAAATTTATAAGTATTATATTTGATTAATGGAATATTATTTATTATAGGAATATAAATGTCGCATATAGAGCAATTTAAGGCAAACCTCGACCCCCAAGAGCATGTCAAGAGATACCATAGTGCAATGGCACAGTACAATTATGATGATGCATTTATGTGTAGAATGATTCCACAAACTCTACTTGATCAAGGCTCTAGATGGTTTGGTGGCCTTGCTGGCGGCTCAATCAAAATTTTCGATGAGTTGATACAAGCCTTTACTAGGCAATTCATGGGAACATTCAGAGGAGGCTCAATAACCGATCGTATTCAGATTGACTTGATTAGTTTGTTAAGGGAGTACATGGATGTGCTCGAATGAAAGCATGAGGACATGCCAGGAATAGATATCAATGTGATCTATCACTATTTGGTGATTGACCCCGACCATAAACTGGTGATTCAGAAGTGACAAAGGTTCAATCTAGAAAGAAATGAAGCCATCAAGGAAGAAGTCAAGAAACTATTAGCTGCAGGGTTGATCAGGGAGGTCTAGAACCTAAAATGGATAACCAACGTGGTGCTGATCAAAAAGAAGAACGGGTAGTGAAGGATATGTGTGGACTTCACTGACCTAAATAAGGCATGCTTAAAGGATAGTTTCCCCCTGCCGAGGATAGACCGGTTGGTCGATGTGACAGTTGGGCATGAACTACTCAGTTTCATGGATGCTTACTCAGGCTTTAACCAGATCAGACTGTTCTGGCCAAAAAAAAAAAAGGAAAACATCATTCACAACTGATCAAAGGCTCTACTGTTATAAGGCAATGACATTTGGTCTGAAAAATGCTAGGGCGACATACAAGAAGCTGGTAAACAAGATGTTCGCTCGACAGATCGATAGAAACATGGAGTTATATGTAGACGACCTGCTAACTAAGAGTGTTACAGCTGATAAACATGAATTTGATTTAAGAAGACGTTTGAGGTATTGAGGATATACAAGATGAAGCTTAACCCAAAGAAATGTGTTTTTAAAGTACCATCAGGGATGCTCCTCAGATTCCAGGTCCATTAAAGAGGAGTTAAGGTTGACCCTGAAAGATAAAGGCGCTGAAGGATATGAGGTCCCCTAAAACCTTGAAGGAAATTCAATGGTTAACCGGGTGCCTAATTTCACTCAATCGGTTCATCAGCCGATAAATAGACAAATGCCTCCCTTTTTTTAGAGCCATAAGGAAAGGCAAATGGGTAGAATGGACTGAGGAGTGTGAGAAGGTCTTCTAGCAGATCAAGAAATATCTTAGCAAGGCTCTAATCCTGTCAAAGCCACTTAATTGTCAGACCTTGTATTTGTACCTATCGGTCACACCAGTGGCAACTTGTTCAGTACTGGTTAGGTTGGATGAGGAGGTTCAAAAATCGGTCTATTACACCAGCAGAAACAAGATACTAAGCAACTGAGCAGATGGCATTGGCACTGATAACATCGGCAAGGAAACTTATGCCCTATTTTCAAGCGCACAAGATTGAAATCTACACAGATTGCCCACTCAAGCAGATTATGTCAAATTCGGAAGTGTCAGGAAGATTAACTAAATGGGATTGATCCACCACAATAGAGATCAATCTCCATCGTGGTCGACGGAGATTGAGATCCCTATCGAAGATCTAGATGTGGAGATCTAAATCTTCTTTTTTTTTTCTTATAATTTTTTGTGAATCTCTACCATCCATCTTAAGATGGACGGTGGAGATCAATTGTTTAACACAAAATTAAGTTTTTTTTTTCCTATTTTTTTTTCAATTTTTTTTAGTTCGTTTCATCAACTAATCTCCATTTAAAAAAATATTATTCATTTTTAATTTTTTAAATAAAACGTAAATATCCTTGTTTTTTAGAGTCAAACTTGATCAACGGTTAAATTTAACTCACTTTAACTAACGATAAAGGATGTGAGTGTCATTCCACATTTAAAATATCAAACCTCAAGGTCTATTAGACACGGACCATACCGGATGCTGTTCAGGTATATTTTGGCACCGCATCATCTAAAACCCGAATTGAATTTTAACCTATCAGTCTAGTATCAGACCCGTAATAACTGCGTGTCGGTTACGGTCTTGGACTGGGTATTCTCTAAATCTGCAAAAGAACCTAACCGTATTAAGTCACACTCTGATCCCTCCTTTCACCGTCTCCACTCTCCAGCCTCTTGTCACCGTCCATAGATCTCGCCTTCTCTATTAGTCGTTTCTCTTAGACAAGCTAATTTCGAATATCTCTATGTCTTCAACAGGCACTACTCTCTGAGTCTCTCTCTTTTCGTGGGTTGTTTTGGTTTCATCTTTGTTTAGTGATTTTTGAGTTGATTCCTTAATGGGTTTTGAAGATTGCATAAATTGATTTCAATATTAACATAATCTAATATCTGGGGATTAAAATTCGAGTGTTGAAATTGGGAAGAAAACACAAAAAGGACTGAGAGGAAAACCATTTCATTGAATCCTTCTATTCTATATTATTTTGAAGCTTGCGAATTTCATTACCATTATGGCTCCATGAATTTTGATTTGGTTTTCTGTTTTGGTTTTCCTTTCAAGAACTGTACTCTTCCTGCAATAGCTTTTACAGGAAATCTATTCATATAGATCCCTCAATGTCGAAGATAAATTCATAAATTTAACCAAAAATTTGAAACTTCTGGCTCTTTAACGGAAGCTTTTACGACTTGACCTATTCGCACTGTATATGTTTTATTGCAATTGCAGGTTCTTAAATGTTGTATATTGGTTTTTGGTAATCGAGATAAAATTTATTTCTTCCAATCTATAAACTTTGAATTTGTTATTTGAATATAAATCGATTTCATCTTACATGTGATTAGTGTACTTTGGTTGAAATATTGAATCTGATTTTTGTTCCAAGTTAAAAACATTTATTTGATTCAATTGTATATTGGTTTTGTGCTAAAAATTCATGCTCGGACTCTTGAGTGATTGAATTTTGTGAGCATAAACACAATTTCTTCCGGTTTGTATCTTATTGGTTCAATTAAGGTTATGTTGTATCACCCCAAATTTGATCTAATTATAGCCCGTATCAATAATTGATATTGTTTGTATCATTAATACACGGGTTTGTATTAATGATAATACAGTGCAATACAATATAATATAATACAATACAATACAGTCTAATACAATTCAATACGGTGCGCCAAACGAGCCCTTAGTCCATAAACAAATGTTAAATTACCAAAGTCAAAATTATAAAAATTATAAAACCAAAACTACAACCAAATTGTATGGTCATCTACATTGAGAGGAAACTTACTAATACTATAATTTCGTATCAATAATTGATATTGTTTGTGCCTTGAAACCTTGTAGTGCACCACTTCGACAATATCTTGCTGTGTATGTAATGCATTTTTTTTTTGTTGCTTTTTTTGTGTGTTTTTCTTGCATTTGGTATATATTTGAGGGTAAGACTCGTTATGTCCCCCTAATTTGGTATATTATTGATACTTTATAATGAAACTTTTCTTATATCCTATTGATTTGACTATTATAAAGAAAAAATTTGTTCGATTGTTATAGTTTAAAATATTATAACTTTTAAGTAAATAAAATTTAGATTAGCCCACTCCAAAAAAAATTTCTAGCTATGCCTCTATTCAGAATAGTCACCAAAAGCACGGTAACCCAGCCCATATAATTCTGAGTAGTGTCACTTATAGCCTGGTTACTTGGCCCAAGTACTTCAAGATAGTGTCACCCGTACAAACCACTTCAAATGTAAGGGTCAGTTTGACATTGCTTTTGAAAAGTTAAAATCGGCTTATTTGATAATTTTAATAGAAAATGATGTTTGGTAAATTTCTAAAAGTGATTAATTGATAATCTGACAAGTTTTGACAATGATTTTAAGAATTAGGTAAGGGGTTACTTTTTTTAAGTGATTATGGAAATTCTATTTTAGCATTTAATGAATCTTTTAAAATATCATTATTATCCTTATGAAATAAAGTTAAAATCATTTCTATACTTTATTTCATTTTAAAACTAAATATTCTACTTAAACATTTGATTTGATTTACAAAATCTTGTAAAAATATTTTTATTGTTCTAATGATTTTTTTTTATAATTTAAATATTATACTTAAATATTGATTTAATAGATATAATTAATGAAAAAAAAAATGAAATAGGGTTCTAAAATCATATCTATTTTAGTCATTGTAACTAATTTCAGTATTTATTTAATAAAATTACCAAATATATGTATACTGTTTTTGAGTTATACGGTAATTTTAAAAGTATAATTAACCAAACATCTGCTGATTAATTTCTCAGCATAGCTAACGGTGATTATAAGAAAAGTTACAACGATACCAAACACAACTCTAAAAATTATGAAATTTGAAAGTATGAAACTGGACATGAATAACATACTACATACAAAATTTCAGAATTTTCCAAGCTCATTTGCTCCGTCAAATAAATCACGAAATTCTGTTATAGTTGGACTTGTAGATTTTCAGATTTGAAAATCCGTTAAAAATTGAATCATTGGAGTTTTCTAGTAAAATAAAACTGTCCAGCATCTTTCACAAGTATGTTTTGGTATTAAGAAGATTTCGGGCTATCAAATAGTGTTTAAAATATACATCTGTTCTTGAACTACATGTTGCCATGGAAATCCTAACATATTGATGATCAAACCTTGATGTAATCCCGCAAACGAAATAACTTTAATGGGCATATAACTTGCCAGCTGCAATTCCTCTGTAAACACGATCCCCCTTTGTAATTTTTTTATATATCAATGTACTCAACAATTGAGCATATTTTAAGCATTATGACTTTGCTGTATTAAACTTATTATTAACTGTTTGTTCCTTTATGAGATTAACATGTTATGGGCACTTACACTATCTTCCTTAGTTTTCTCCTCAATTGAGGATCATGTCTGGCTTGATGAAAGGCCACTGTGTATATATAGCTTCTATTTCTTAATGAAGTACTGGTTATCACTTCTTAGCTGTGATAAGACTTTGTGTGTGCGAGCAACTGCATTAAGATGTCTGCAATTAATTTTTGTAAGGGGTATGTGCCCCTCTCTCATTAATGCAACTGTAATCAAAGCATTATTCAGCCATTGAATTGCTGGTAAACATATTGAAGAACAGAAATGGGATCTGGTGGAGTTTGTACCTTACCTCTACCATCACAGGTTGTCCCATTAATTATTGAACCAATCACCTTGCTGGTGAAGCCATTTTTCATGCTTTTGGAGACTAGTGGACAGTCCCAGAATTGTTTTCGTTTGCAGTCTAGAAATCAGTTATTGAACATAGGTTGTGAAGTTAAAAATATTGTGGATGCTTGCAGATATGCTGTTTCTGGTATTGTTTGCTTGCAAAACAAGGCAAACAAAGTGCGCAATGATGAGATTCTATCCCAAGTTACCAAGAATGGCTTACGACTTCTATCAAAAGTAATTTTAAAAGCTCCCTTGCAACTATAGCCTATCCCAACAATCATTTTTAGGAAATAGCCGTTTGGGAAAAAAAGTGCATATCTAGCATTTCCTGAACTTTACTTTCTAGGAAATAACTTTTGTAAGACAATAATGCCCCCCTCAATTAAATCGTGCAAAATGACAAAATTACCCTCTTACATTGTGTAAGGGCGAAACTGCCCTTCTCTTCTTCTCCTTCAGTTGACTGAAGAAAACCAAAACTTTCCGAAATTGGGTCATCTTCTCCACCGTTCTCGTGTCGTCGGGAATCACTCCATCGAAGTTGGGTCACTCATTCTTCCCATTTCAAAACCCATTGTTCTCCTGTCGACCGGAATCCACTCCATCGAAGTTGGGTCCTCTCCGCTTAAATCTTGCTATTGACCGTAATCTCGACGGCGACTGGAATCTTGACAGTGCCACCACCTCCTTCAATCGAGTTTCACTATGAAGCTTCACTCTCAAGAATACAAAGTCAATGTAAGTCCCATAATGACACTTAAGTTTCCAATGTCATAGAATCTCTCGGTCTTTTATTGTTGTTTAAGTTTGAGACGTTTTTGATAGAATGAGTGAGGGTTTTGGATTTGTTGCCCATGAATTGGGGTTTGTGTATGGAGTATTGTTGGGTTTAGTTAAGGTGTTTGATGAAATGCCATATCAAGCTTTTAAGAGGTGTATGTATATTTGTTTGTGCTGATCGTTACTGAACCAAAACAGGTTTAGGAATTTGCTATTGTTGTTGGTTGATGGTGTATGTATATTTGTTTGTATTTATGGTGTGTGAATGTTTAATTCGTTTGTGTTGACCGCTGTTGGTTGTGTTGGTGGTTTGATTTTGCTGTTGTTGATTTTAAAAACAGAAGATGAGGTAAGCCCGGAAGGAATGTAGTAGGCCTGGGAACCATTCATAGGCCTAAAACAATTGTTCCTAGGCACTCACCTAAACTGACATTATGGTTTAGGATTAAGGTGTTGGTTCCGGGGATTGGTTGAACCAAGACAGGCGATGTTATTGATTGATTTTGCTTTCAATAGTGCCGGGGCTAGTGTTATTGATTTTGAAAACAGAAGATAAACTAAGCCCGGGAGGAATGTTGTAGGCCCGAGAACCATTGCTAGGCTCAAAATTTTGTTTCCTAGGCTCTCAACTAAACTGAATTACAGCAATCGATATACTGTTATTGACTGAATTTTTTTATTTTTAGGGTCTAAGGTTACCATGTCTTGGCTATTAGTTAAGTGTAGTGAGCAGTGGAAGGGTAATGCGTTTACCGGTCCTATTTCATTTTCAGTACGTCTAACAAAAAAAGATAACGGAGTGCACGATGAATTGGTTGAAATGATATACCAGCGAACAAGGGTTAGTAGAGACCAAATAGAGTTGAAGCTAAATTCGCATGTGGAAACGGGGTATAAAGTTAGATTGTCTGTTATGAGTGACAACGATGTAGAGTTCGTGATTATTCATAAAGAAAAAGGTTGGGCCGCAATTGATGTTAAATTTGTCAACAAACCTGAATTTCGACCTCTACCAAATCCAATCGCATTAGCATGTACGGTCTCTCATGTTAAACCAACTAATATTCCACGGTCTCCGGTCGATACTCCAAACTATAAATCAGTTAGTGGAAGCAATAACCCATTTGCATCTCAGGTTTCACCTGGATTTACGTCAGCATGCAATGACCAAGCGACGCTAGCATCTACTACCAAACATGCAGTTATGGGTGACAATGATAGTTTCGAAAGCATTGATACTTCCAAAAGGTCCAATAGTTCAAGCAGTGATACAGAAGATGAGAGTGGTGGTGGTGGTGGTAGTGATGATAATAATGGGGAAGCGGAAATGGTTCTTGGAATAAAAGAACGAGGGGTGAGTGGAACACCCAACAGTTCTTCACCTTCCATGAACACACGGTGGACAGTATCAGGGTCAGAGCTTTACTCAATTAAAGTCATTCGATCAATGGATATGTTTGACAATTCGACAATTTGACAAATCAAGGTCCATTATACAAAGGACAGATGTTCAAGGACAAGCGTACATTGAATCAAGTTGTAGGGTTGTATGCATTTGAAGAGAGGTTTGAGCACAGGGTTTCATGATCTTCCAATATACCAACATAGCTGAGTCAATGAATTCTTGTCTAGTTGCGGTCCGAAAATTGCTTATCACAGCAATTACGGGATGTATCAGAGATTTGTTACAAAGGTGGTTCTACGATCGTCGGATAAATGCATGTGAAATGTCTACATACTTAACAACGTTTGCAGACAAACACATCAAAGATAGGAAAAAAACAGTGAATCGGTCTGAGATTCACCCTATTAACTACAATACATTTAAGGTAGACGACAAATGGAATCCTAGAACGGTCAACTTTGACGAACGTTCTTGCTCATGCCGTCAATGAGATTTAGATGAGTTGTCGTGTTCTCATGCAATGGCGGTTGCTAGGTATGCCACAACTCTGTTCATTTTTCTGTTGTGGTTTTGTTTACAAACTTTAATTTGTGTTTGTTGGTGTGTTATGGCCTAGGTTCAAAGGTATGTCAATCAACGCACTGGCTTCTGAACTATACACAACAGGATTAAACATGCTTATGAAATGACTGTCAACCGTGTTCCGGATCCCGATTTTTAGGACATTCCTTATGTAATCCAGAACCATATTGTATTGCCATGGAAGAGAAAGATTCTGCTAGGAAGACTAAAGAAGTTAAGGATACCATCTGCTGGAGAGAAAAGAAAGTTACATTCTTGTTCAAAGTGTAGAAAAAAAGGACACAAAAAAAAACAACTTGCCCGGAACCATCATCTAGCACATGCAAACCAGCCAAAAAAGCTCGATTATATAGCATTTGTAAGAAATAAGGACATAATAGACTTAAGTGCCCAGACAAGGCACCTGGACCTACCTTGATTGACACAGACGAAGAGAATGCCGCTGGAGAACCTTTGTTGAACTTTGCTGAATAGTCCTGTATGGTTTGGTGGAAAAAGTTTTAGGCCAACACCTGGGCTATGACTTGGACCTATGGCCCTAAAGCCATGAAACTGTGTTGAGTGTGAACTGGAGCTGTGTACATTAGGTCTTGTTTTAGGTAATTTATAAAATCTTTCATGAGTCCAAGAGAGTTTTTCCTCGACGCGTCATCAGAAGTGACACGTTAAAAAAATGAGATAAGCTCGGTAAGTTGAAGGCCTAGGAATCGGTACTTTAAGCCTAGGAATAACACCTAAGCCGTTGGTGGATTTATTTTCGAATTAAATATATATTTTTGAAATAATTTACTTTATTTTTTTCCAATGGGATGTTTTTTTTTTTATATGAAATTGAAATATTTGTTTTTCCAGTCCCATGGTAAATGTATCCTCCAAGTATGTTTTGTTTTCATCGTGTAATCATTCACACAGTTGGTTTTGGATCAACATTGTCAAAGATTACACGATATATTTACCATGAATCGTGTAAGTATGGTTTTATTTTAATCGTGTAATCATTCACATTGTTCATCCAAAATAGCAGTATCAAAGACACGATGAAAAGTAAGCATCCTTACACGCTAAATTTGCCATGAACAATGTGAATGATAACACGATGCAAACTAAGAATCCTTACACGATAAATTTGAAATTGAATCGTGTAAGTATGCTTACTTTTGATCATGTAATCATTCATATTATTCATCCAAAATCAACAGTATCAAACATTACGCGATGAAAACTAAGCATCTTTACACACTAAACTTACCATTAATCGTGTAAGTATGCTTAGTTTTTATTGTGTAATCATTCATATTGTTCATCAAAATCAACAGTATCAAAGATTACACGATGAAAACTAAGCATCCTTTCACGCTAAATTTACCACTAATCGTGTAAGTATGCTTACTTTTGATCATGTAATCATTCATATTGTTCATCCAAAATCATTAGTATCAAACATTACACGATGAAAACTAAGCATCCTTACACGCTAAATTTACCTTTAATCATGTAAGTATGCTTACTTTTCATCGTGTAATCATTCCTATTGTTCATCAAAATCAACAGTATCAAAGATTACACGATGAAAACTAAGCATCCTTTCATGCTAAATTTACCATTAATCGTGTAAGTATGCTTACTTTTCATTGCGTAATCAGTCATATTGTTCATCCAAAATCATCAGTATCAAACATTACACAATGAAAACTAAGCATCCTTACACGTTAAATTTACCATTAATCGTGTAAGTATGCTTACTTTTCATCGTGTAATCATTCATATTGTTCATCAAAATCAACAGTATCAAAGATTACACGATAAAAACTAAGCATCCTTTCACGCTAAATTTACCATTAATCGTGTATGTATGCTTACTTTTCATCGTGTAGTCATTCATATTGTTCATCCAAAATCATCAGTATCAAACATTACACGATGAAAACTAAGCACCTTACACGCTAAATTTACCATTAATCGTGTAAGTATGCTTACTTTTCATCGTGTAATCTTTGACCATTTAGTGTGTAATGATGATTCATTCAAACACACTATCCAAACACATTTCAAAATATATCCAAAAAACATAAAAATTGTAATTACCCATCAAAAAATATTTTACATGCTACTCATGGTTCCAAAGAGTTGGCAAAGATATCGCTGTCGAATTGTTTTCTAAAGCCCGGGATGTCCCGGTGCACAAAATTAAAGTTGGGTTCTTTCCCAATCATTACATACTCTATTCCCTTTAACATGAAAGCACCACAACTGCTACCATCCACCTGACATGGGAATTGATAGGGGGCCAATCTCACAGCCTTCATACAAGCCAGACCTCGGTTCTTTCGTTTACTCATGTCATAATAACCAGACTCTTTCCAAATGAGTGGGAACAACAGATCTAGAGGCAATACCTCTTGTTGTCTATACCGTGGGTTGTCCGACAGTAGATGTACATTTGAGTCATAAATTGTAATTTTCCATTCGTGTAGACGAACTACACAAAATACCCAATGGTGGCTTCCCATGTTGCAAGGGACTATAACATGTTACAAATGAAGTTGTTTCAGCATATTGAAGTGAGTATGTATTCAATTGAATAAGTCAACTATCTTACATCATCAACACTAGCCCATGGCGTCCCCCAGGCTGGTTTCTCACCGATAGCATATATTATTAAGTCTAATGGGATATCAAATTTTGACGGGTAGAATGTTTTCGCCACTGGTGCGTGTAAATCTGGCTGAAATTGAGTCCAAATAATTTTAAGCTCATTCTGTAAAAAAGTAACAAAACGGGTATGTGGTTATAAAGCGGAATAATTCCTACAATGAAGTCTACTTACAAAGAAAGCGCAATCAAGTATAACTACTTTGCGTGGAAACCTTTTTTTCTCCATCGTGTCATTTTTCCGCTTACAAAGTAGGTTTATATAGGCATCCACATGCTCACTGCCCAACCATTTCTTGGGATCTTCTAACTCTCTGAAAAAGGATTGTGAAACACAAGCTTCAATGCCAATGTTACGACTGGATTAAAAAACATGTGAGTACGATTAGTGGCATTGTACAAAATGAAAAATTACATGCTACACAAAGAACTTGTAAAAACACTTACAACAACAGGTTCGGATCATTCACGAAGACGGTATATTGAGAGATTACGTCCAAATTTTTCTGTGCTCTAAAAGGATTTGTGTATGGACTTTTTAACCACTTTGATAGCTGTCTGTCCCTAGCAATTTCTGTCAGGTTGTGAGGTGGAAGACCAGCTCTGGGACTTCCTCAATTGGAAGTGGATTCATCGGGCATTCCTGATTCAAAGCTGTCGGGTTCAGGTTGAGTTCTTTTTGATGGGAATGGAGGGGTATGTATGTCATGTGAGGGTTGTAATGGGGTATGTATGTCATGTATCTCGGTGTGGGTACGGGTTGCGTCGGTGTGTGAGGGGGCTACGATGGCTGTCTCGGGGTGGGTGAGGGCTGCGAGGGGTGTCTCAACGTATGTAGGGGGTGTCTTAGTGTGGGTAGAGGCTACAGGGGCTGTCTTGCAGTAGGTCAGGGTTACAGGGGTGTCTCGGTGTAGGTGGGGGCTGTCTCGGTGTTGGCGGATGCTGTCTCTGTGTGGGTGGTGGCTACGGGGATTGTCTCGGAGTGGGTGAGGGCTGCGAGGTGTGTCTCGGTATGGGTGGGGGCTGTCTCGGTGTGGGCGGTGGCTACGGGGATTGTCTCGGGATGGGTGAGGGTGTCGGGGGGTGTCTCGGTGTGGGTAAGGGCTGTCTCGGTATGGAGGGGGGGCGCTTTTTTAGTGTGGGCGGGGATCCCTTAGTGTGGTCTGCATCGCAACCTCGATTGGCTGCCTCAAAAGCATCTGAAGGTGAATATGGGTCCGAGACGTGTTCTGCACAATCTTCTCCGTGGGAGTGTCTTTGTGAAAAGGAAAATGTTTATTGAAAATGAGTTGCTATTATAACCAAATTTAAACTAACAAAATGATGTAATGGAGTTATACATACCAGAATACCTAAAAATGCGAACAATTTGGTCCGTAGATTTTCAAACTCAGATTGTATCTCGCTTTGGACCTCCTCACGTACGATAATGCGCATTTGTTCAAATAGTTGATTGGGATCTAAAGTAGAGGTTGATCCCTAAACAATAATAATTTTCATGAAACCAGTCTTTTATTTAAACAGAATAATGAACATTTTTTTTATAATCACCTCTGATCTCTTCAAATGCTGTTTACAATCAATTGATGGAGGTAGAGGTTGACACAGATGGGTAGGAGATGAAGTCTTGTGGTTATCGCCAAACGATGGCACTCCGCTCTGTGTCCCTCCTAAGGAATGATGACGGAGAGGCGAGTGTGTCTCGTCAAGAGGTGGGGATTTCAGATCAAGTATATCAGGGACATGCTGAGTGGTGCACATACGTGGTGATGCATCAAACAAGTTCCGTCATCTTTTAATTGGTTGATCAGGAGCATGGTACCACTTTCGTTTTTTCTTATGGAGTTGTTTCGATGATGGCTCCACTATATCCTCTTTGCCGACAAAATCCTTCAACGGAACAAACTGAGGTCCTTCAAACATGTCATCGTCAATGCCCTTCTAGTAGTCCTCTTTCACCTCCATTCTAGTAGGCAAAATCTCGGATAATCCAGTTAGCTGTAAAATATTACCCTTTCAATTAGTAACAAAATATCAAACTAATTATAAAAAATCTACCGATTGTACATTTACCGTTCCATGAGTCTCTTTCTCCAACCATGTTTCAAACATACTTGATCCCTGTTTGATAAATTCCCATTTTTTAAAACGGGGGCGTTCATGAGTAGAGAACCTAATGCCAGTTTTTTTGCGCATCGAAGGGATGGCCTCCATTGCCCAGAACTACCAAGAAAAGAAACCGGTTTATGTAAATGAATAAGATGATAACCTAAAAATTATAGGAATACGTTCGACATATTGTCAACTTTGCACGATTCCTGAACTCCCCAAACAAAACCGTATAGGTTGTATCTTCTTATAGGATCCAACGACTTCGGCACCTTAAAAACGCTTCAAATGTAGTGCAATGTCATCTTGAATACGTAATGGCACTATGGGAACTCATTGAATGCCTCTATGTCCTCAATCAACGTTATTAGCCAGTATATAACTTGTCTCCTGTAATCCTGGCCGAATAGAATGTTGTTTGCAAACAACATAAATGCCATCTTCAAAGCATCATCCTCTCTCTGAAAACTCCCACTCAAGAACCTATTTAGCACTTCCACCAATAATAAACCTCCTTCTCTAGCAAAATATCGGAAGTGGATCCCATCCAGCACTGGTACGTAATCTCTCAAAAAGATATCCGACAAAACACCAAACTTCAACCCAGTGCACAAACAAAACTCTCTCTTTCCTAGTCTAGCCTTGTTCTTCCCCAAAGCAAACCACATCTCATCATCACTGGCACCCGGGAACCTAATTTGGCGGAGCAATAGGTTATGTATGTACTGCGCTTGAAATAAAGCCCGCATGTGTTCTGGTAGATCTAAGTAATGCCCGAAACATCCTTTCTTGAAACTTGCCAAATCACCTTAGTCCTCCAACACCCTCTTGATGTTATCGATAAATTTTAGTTTGCAATGCACTGTTATAGTTATGTCATATGCCCACATATTCCTCGGGTATACCAACTACTGATCTAGGTCTTCGTTATCTAATGCATGTTCATTCTGTACTACGTTTTCAGTCTGTTTTATATGCTCGTCATTCCGTGGTACGTACCTCATCACTGCTAGGTTGTCAGCCTCTGCTACATTCTTTTCTACGTTCACGTACTCTGGTTGGTTATCAGCTTTTGATACATTCACATTCTTTGTTACATTTTGGTCCTCTTCACAGTATTGATTCTCAGCTGCCATTGTCTGGTTCGTTCTCAGTCTCTAGTATGTTCTCATTATTTGGTTACAAACTGAAAATATATCCAGGATTATTACAAATTATATCCACTTTTTGCACGATGACAAACATACAAAATTCACATAGACGAAACTCAGAATCCTTACACGCTGTATAAACAACATATTTACACGATGAAATATAAGAGGGTTTACACGCTAAATTTGTTCAGTCATTTTAGCGTGTAACCATTCTGGGTAATGAAAAGTTCACATTAACCAAACTCAGATTCCTTACACGCTATATAAACAACATATTTACACAATGTATAAGAGGGTTTACACGCAAAATTTGTTCAGTCATTTAGCGTGTAACCATTCTAGGTAATGAAAAGTTCACATTAACCAAACCCAGATTCCTTACACGCTATACAAACAACATATTTACACGATGTATAAGAGGGTTTATACACTAAATTAAAAGTCTTTTAAGCATGTAACCATTCTGGGTAATGAAAAGTTCACATAAACCAAACCCAGAATCCTTACACGCTCTATAAACAACATAGTTACACGATGACATATAAAAAGGGTTTAAACGCTAAACTCTAGAGTCATTTTAGCGTGTAACCATTCTAGGTAATACAAAGTTCACATATAAGATGTTTATATGTAATCAATCAATCATAAAAAAGAAACTTCGTTACAAGGGTTTACACGCTCAATTGTAAAATACCGTGTAACTCAATATGTATCGTGTATCCATTATGGGTCATTTGAATCTTATAATAAGAAATCAATCAATCATAAAAATCTTTTGCATTGTTCACAACAAATAAATTAAATTAAATAAAACCCAAAATTCAACAATCTTTAATGAGTCTTTACCTACAGTTTCTTGATGAACAGTTCGTCAGCGATGAACAAATCTTCTTTCTCTCACTTTCTGGAAACCAGTTTTTCTAAAAACCACTTTCTCACCCAACAATACAACTTCCTGAAAACCTTTTTTGATGACGTCCTTTTCGAAGTGGGTTCTCCAAAAAGGTTTTTAATTTCATTGTTTTCAAATTTCAAAATTATCAGTAATCAGTCACGTGGTCATTTCAAATGAAGCATTATACAGTTCTTTATAATGAAAAGCCACCAGTTTATTGCGGGCCTTGGAACAATTATACTTAGCCTGGGAACAACTCTCGTCGGCCTGGGAATAATTCTCCTAGGCCTGGAAACGGATTATTGTTGATGAGTACAAGTCTCCTAGGCACAAAATACATCATAAACACTTCCGAGCACCTAATCAAGTGGGTTTGCATGTTTGACCTATTAGGATCCAGACTGTAACAGCATCTACAATGGTGGATAAATACAACTCATTTTTACTAGACCCATTCTTATTTGAATCCAATGGTGCCACAATGGTAAGAAAAAGGATCCAAAAATCTAGACCCAAATGTGGGCTCCACCAACCTAGACCCAAATTGGGTTTCAAATTTCAAACTCCTTTTTGGGTCTTGCCTAATAATTGGAGTTGGGTTCCTAACACCTTTAAGAATTGGATTAGGCTTATATATATATATATATAATTTAAATTAAATTATATATTTAATGTATTTTAAACTTATTTTAAATTATTCATCATTTGTTAAATAATTATTGATAGTGTTGATATTTAAAATATATTATATAATTTATTTATTAATATATATCAAGGGGTGTTTGTGCAATTACCCCTTTGGTTTGGAAATACATGCAGCAGTATAAATCGTTACACGATGAAAATAAAACAATCTTACACGATTATTTATATGTATCCTATAAGGATTCTTATTTTCCATCGTGTAACCATTCACATGGTTGCATGTTCAGTCATTCAACATGCAACAGTGTCAATGATTACACGATGGAAACTATACATCCTTACACGGTATATTTAAATTATCGTGTAATAATGACTTGTTTTTATCGTGTAACCATTCCCACTAATGCAAGTTGAATGACTGGACATATGCCATTAATGTTAAAGATTACATCTACTATTGGCAGATATTGTCAGTCAGGATCTGGATTCTACAGATATTCCTAGACTAAAATCCAATTATGAGCATAGACTGGGTTTGTTGGAAAAATAATCTACACTGTAATAATCCCTAATAAATAACCTAAACCAATTTATTAAGGAAAACCAAAGGATGATTTGGGAAGAAAGAAAGTCTCATTGAAAAGGGGGTAAAGAGTGTTAAAGTGCCCCGAGGATAATCTTTTGTATTCTAGTCTTCCCCCATTAATGCATGCAGTAAGGTTAATTTGCAGTAGGGTCCCTAACTTTTGCTAAAAGATCAATTTTTTAAACAAGTTTTCTTTTGTATCAAAACTTTCCCTCACTTTCATAAGTATATCAAATAGGTCTATCAGTTATTAAGCTATCATTCAAACTTAACATTTATAGGGGTATATTTGTGTTTGAACCAAGAACTTGCAATGTGTCATACAAATAGAAATAAAATAAAAATGAATGATATATATATATATATATATATATATATTTTTTAAGGAAATAAAACTAATTAAAACTAATCAATCTAATAAAGTGATTGTAGGAAATAAAACTACAATTTGATTCTAGTTTAAGTCATTAACAGAAAACAATATATATATATATATATAATTTTTTTTTTAATTCTAATTTTTTATTTTCAAACTTTGGTGACATTTATTTCATTCTTATTGGAGAAAAAATTAAAGTTAAATTGTGACACATTGTATAAATGTTTGAGGGTAAAACAATCTTTTCAACCATTAATAAAGCATACAAGGGCAAAATAGACATTATACTTATTATGTGATGTTTGACCCAATAAAAAAAGTGAGAAGTACATATTTCATATATTTTTCAAAAGTCAAGGAAAGTTTTGCTAAAAAAGTAAACTGGTTTAAAAAATTGATCTTTCAGCTAAAATAAAGGACCCAAATGATATTAACCTCATGCAATATTTCAAAAGTCATCTATAAATATGTGAGTCCTGTACCTGTACTGGGTATAGCAAAAGTACCGAGTGAAAATTATTATATAAACCCTGTTCTCTCTCAAACCGCTTTCGTATCCGAACGGAGAGGATATGGTCGAAGGCTACGGCCATTGGTTCCCCATCAACCGCAGGATAGCCACCAATTTGCTCCATCGACTGGCATTTGTGTAATAACTTATATTTTCTTTTACCTTGAATAAATGTCTTTATTTTATGTGTTGTTTTCTGGCGGTGTTAACAATGCAAAATTCCCTCATTTAATCCTTTTTTTTCTTTCTTTAATAGGAGACAAATCTCTGGCCAACTAACAAAGAACTCATCGGCACCAGTCGACTTGACCCTGATTGTTCTGTCTAATTAAACAAAAATCATTATATAGAGGAAGTTAGCTTGCTGACGAACAAACACTCTCGCTCAACCACTCTTAGGTTATGTTAATTATATTTATTAACTCTTTATGAATATCTTGATAAACAAGATGCTCGTAAAGAGCTTATCAACTCTTTACGAGCATCTTGATAAATAAGATACTCGTAAAGAGCTAATCATATTGATAAAAAAGAATTAGAGTTGAGAGTACAAACAACCTTCAAACATAGTTCATCCTCTTTTCCAAGTGAAAGAATGACGTCTAATTCATACTCCAAATTTTTTTTTTTAATCAACATGCTAAGTTACTTTTATAGAAATGTATAGGCTTTGAGTTTATATACGGAAATGTATAGATTTTGAGTTACTTTTATGTAATGGAAGCACTGAGAAGATGATTACATGACCCTGATATGTATATGTATACCTAAATATTTTATGTTTCTTTGGATTTATTCATTCCACCGACCACCATTGATGTTACCAAAATGGTACAAATTCATTACATGTTAAAATAAAAGATATTATTTATAAAAATAAAATAAAAAAACATCCATTATCTAAAGAATGAAAAGTAAAAAAATACAAACATACTTGAATTTCAAATAAATAGACAGATAAAATGGTGACACTATCAATGATTACAAGCCACTATATAATAATAATGTTTGGGACGCCCACACAACTCATTTAAAATTGTTTTATTTTCACCCGAAATTTAAAAAAGGGTTTTTCACTTGTCCCATCAATGAAACACCTTTCACTTATCCAGATAAAAAAGTTTAGTTACAGGAGGTCAAAACAGTTGCACTCTCCGAATCTCTGTAAAACTACATCCAGACATCCTCCCTCTTGTCCCCCCAATCAAACAGTTACTTATCCAAATCAAAACATTTCACATACGAATCTCTGTAGAATCCAGAACCAGACTGGCAATATCTGCCAAACCAATACTAGCACGAGCCATCGTGTAATACTGCTTTGTTATCATCGTGTAAAGTTGTATTGTGAATGGCTGAAAATGCAACAGTGGGAATGGTTACACGATGAAAACATTTAAAAAATTATTACACGATAATTTATATCTTTCATGTAAGGATGCTTTCTTTTTCATCGTGTAAAGTTGTATAGTGATTGGCTGAACATGCAACAGTGTGAATTGTTACATGATGAAACCAAATCATCCTTTACATAATACATAACTTTTAACGTATTCATTCATTTTTTAATTTCATACACGTATGTTTATGTTTTGTTATTATTTTTTTATGGTGAATAAAATCAAATTTCTGACATTGAAGGAACTGCCAGCACAACAAGTAACATCAATGGTGGTCAGTGGATTGATTAAATCCAAATACATATACTATATACATAATGTTTTATTTTTATTTTATAAAATTTAAATTTCCACGAATAATATATTTACGAGTTTACTTTTGCTCATCCACCCCTTTCAGCATTACCCCCCTCCCAAATGATGACACGTGTGTAGGAAGGGGTAAATTTGTTCCAAGAGATGGTAGGGTTTGGACAAATTTACCCCTCTATAGACACGTGTCATTCATTTAAGAGGGGGTAATGCTCACCCCGTTAAAGGTAGGTGCGTAAAAATGGACTCTATAATTATGATTGTTATATTGAAACATGGAAACACGTGTTTTTTTACCACTTATATTAAATTTACTCATATTATATTGAAATTGGGAAACACGTGGAGCCCCAAACTATAATGAGACGAGAAAAAGAAGATTAGTGGTATCCATCAGTAATCCACTTCCAATTGTAAATGTGGCGAGTAAATCTCAGGGATCCTTCATCACACATGTCACATTAGGAATTTTTGAGGAAAAACTCTATTCGACCTACAAAGGATTTGAAAGGCCTAGGAACAAATTAGGTTGGGCATTGGAATTATTCCCGAGCCTTACAGTTTTCCTCCATGGACAAAATTATAAGGGCCCCACAATAATCTCTAAGATCGGCACCGTCCAACGATGAGGGGGTATCAATGAAAATCTGTACGTGAATTTCTGAGATCATCTAACTGTGGAACATGTCCCTTAGCATTACACTACATATAGCAAACAACCCTTAAACGTATACGAACCCCTAAGTGCCTAATAGTTATCTCAAGAACTGTTAATGTGTTCTTGTTCACTGAATCGGTCTCCCGTATTAGAATTACACTTACGAAATCGATTCCGATTGGTGCACACCGCTTTTAAAAACATCATGTGCAATCGGAAAAAAAAAATTTATAATGAAAAAAATATATTTAATTCGAAATTAAATCCATCATGGGCCTAGGAGTTATTCTTAGGCTCAAAGTACCCATTCCTAGGCCTTATACCTCCTGGGCTCAGTTATTACAAACAGCCCCAATATTGATGACGTGTCAACCACTAATGCAAAAGTGCCTAGGAAATACCTCTTTCTAGCGGCCATGTATAAGTCAAAGGTGTTTCATTGATGGGACAAGAGAAAAACCCCTTTTTTTTTTAAATGAACAAAAAAAACAAATTTAATACATATATCTCCTAGGCCTTAGATGCATATATATATACATACAATTATACATCAGTCCCGTTCCTATTAGGGCATCCTGATATAACTTTATCAGGATATTGAATGTGAGTCACTCATTTAGTAAAGTTATATAACGTGTAAAGGATGCTATGTTTTCATCGTTTAGAAAAACATAATATAATTAAAGGTCAAAAAAAAAAAGAAATATATTTGAAATTCAAATAAACAGACAGATAAAATGATTACACGCCACTTTGTAAACATGTTACACTCTTCCAAAGTTGTAAAATGGTGAATCAGAAGATGAGTTAAGCCCGGGATGAAAACTGTAAGGCCTAGGAAATATTCCTAGTCACAAAAATATTTGTTCCTAGGGCCAAAAAAACTTTCCTAGGCTCATGCCTTAGTGGTCACCACGTCACCAGTATTGGGGCTGATAGGAAGAATATAAGCCCATGAAGTAGAAGGCCTATGAAACGGTACATTGAGCCTAGGAGCAACTCCTAGGCCCGTTGTGGATTTAATGTCAAAATAAATATATATATTTGATAAATTTTTTATATTTTTATCCAATTGCACGGGATGTTTTAAAAATTCGGTGTGCACCCATCGGAATCGATTACTGTATTGTAAATCTAATACGGGAGATCATTTCAAGCAATGGGAACAACAAGTTTTTGAAAGAACTCTTAGGTATTTAGTGGCTCATATTTTTCAAGGGTTTTTTTCTATCTGTAGTGTAATTTGTTCCTAGGCCTGTCAAATCTTTCATAGTCCCAAGTAAATTAGAGATCATCGACACCGTTCGTCTGTGACACGTGTTACAAAGGATCCCACACACTTATCTCCATGTAATCAATTGGTAGTGGATTACAGATGGATCTGTCTAATCTTCTTCTTCTATTTTATTACACTCTGGATCCCACTTAGTCAAACACGCTTATCATTGTGAATGGATGTACAATGGTTCATTTGAAATCTAAAGGTTACATAGGTTAGTGTACCCACCGTTGAGTTTACAAATAAAAAAGTTTCACGTGCGAATCTCTGTAGAATCTACATCCAGCCTTCCTCCCTCTTGTCCCCTCAATCAAACAATGAAACACTTATCCAAAGAATAAAGTTTCACATGCGAATCTTTGTAAAAAGCATCATCAAACTGGCAATATCTGCCATGCCAATAGTAGCAATAGTCATCGTGTAATCATTGACTCATTCACACTGTTGAATGACTGAACATGAAACCATGTGAATGGTTACACGTAAACAAATCATCCTTACACGATACATATACTTAATCGTGTAATATTGCTATGGTTCATCATGTAAAGTTGTATGGTGAATAACTGAACATGCAACAGTGTGAATGGTTACACGATGAAAACAAAACATCCTTACACGTAACATAATGTTTAACGTGTAAGAATGCTTTATTTTCATCGTGTAATCATATATTTTGTGACCACTCACAGTATGTATTCATTGATTCATACACGTATCAAAAAGATATTTCTGTATATTTACATTTCATTCTGTATGTTTATGTTTTATTTTAATTTTTTTTAAAATAAAATCATATTTATGACATGGAAGAAACATTCAAGCACATCAAGCAATATCAAAGGTAGACGGTGGAATGATTAAATCCAAACATATATACCATATACATAAAATCATTATCTCCTAAGTGCTTCCATTACATAAAAGTCAAAATATAAACATTTCTGTATATAAACCTGGTAATTACAATGCATATTATAATTAATTAAGATGATGGCAAGTTTATCATTGTGTTAATCGGTTGTCGGGCATGCCGTGCAGACTGTCGGCATTTAAGCATCCTTCCGGCCATACCGCATAGACTGTCTAGGTGGTTGTAACTCTGTCTGGTTCCGTCCTCTTCTTTGGGTGGGATCATCATAACCTTTTGTATATTCTTTTCCTTTTTCAGCTCGGTCTTGTTTTGTGAAGGTTTTACTTCCCCTTCATGTGTTGTTATTTCAATTAGAGGAACAAACTAGGGACCTTTAGATAGATCAACGTCAATCTCGGCCCAATAATCTTGTTCCGCCTCATGTCCCGTGGGATGCCGGCTGGACTGTCTATGTGATGCTACCTCTGGCTGGTTCCGTCCTCCTCATGACCTTTGATCATCGAGTCTCGCTCCTTCACGACCAGTTTTGACATCGTCGTCACCGCCACCACCTCCTCTAACCATTACCGTATAATTAGACAGAACAATCAGGGTCAAGTCGACTAGTGCCGATGAGTTCTTCGTTAGTTGGCCAGAGATTTCTCTCCTGCTATTTGAAACAAAAAGGGTTACATGAGGGAATTTTGCTTTGTTAACACCGTTAGAAAATAACAAAGAAAATAAAGATATTTCTCACCTGCGGTTCATGGGGAACCACTGGCCGTAGCCGACTACCATATCATCGACCGTCGTATAGATTAGCGGTTTCGGAGAGAACAAGGATATGTAATAATTTTCACTCGGTACTTTTGCCACACCCAATGCAGTTACAAGACTCACATATTTGTAGATGACCTTTGAAATACTACATGCATTCATAAGGGACGACTAGAATACAAAAAATTAAGCTCATCCATCGGGGCACTCTATGACTCTACTTTCGATGAGACTTTCTATCTTCCCAAAGCATATTTTGGTTTTCCATAATAAATAAATAAATTTGTTAGGTAATTTATTAGAGTCAAGAATATTTTTCCAACAAACGAGGTCTATTGGTTTGGTTATTTATTAGAGTCAAGATTATTTTTCCAACAAACCAGTCTTTATGGGGAACATTTTTTGTAGGACAGCACTTGGCTAATGACTGGTTAGTACCCAAGGTACTGACCAACCAATGAGGTTTTGACATGTATTCCATTTGTGAAAAAAATACAAAAAGTGTGTTTGATATGGCTTTTCAATTTCAGCTTCTAAAGTAAATCGTTTTGTAGTAGAGCTTTTATTGAGTAGAGCTTCTAACAAAAAAGGCTTTTGGTTATGTAAATTACACAAAAAGTGTTGACAATGTAATTTTAGAAATAGCTTTTAGTTGAATAAATTACAAAAAAGGTGTTGACAATGTGTTTATAATGAAAGAGGTATGGTGAAATATCTAAAATTTATAAAAGGTAATTGAGACAATTCATATATTTTTAAAAAGCTCAAAAAAAGCTTCTTGAAATAGACATAAAATGGCTTTTCTAAAGGGTAATTGAGACAATTCAAATATTACGAAAGTTGTTTTTGAGTTTTGCTAAACAACTAAAAATAACTTTAAATAGCTTCTACCTTTAAAAAAGTGCTTTTGATCCTTTTAAAAGCCATATCAAACATACACAAAGGGATAAATGTAAAAAAATTGAAGAAAAAAAACATGTCGCAACACCCCATTGGTGGGGTCAGTACCCAAGGTACTGAACAGTCATTGCCCAAGCAATTTCCTTTTTGGTCACCCTCCTTTAAAAGGTGAGCAAAAATGGACTCGTCTAGATGATAATAATGTCTAGGTCGGACCCACACTCTCACATGCTGAGTGTTGCACCTCAGCCAATCAAGTGTTGACACCTCATCCAACTCAGCTGACCATCCAACTCACCCGTCATCTCTGTACATTGGTTAGTGTACCCATCGTTAGGGTTTACAATAACAAAATAAATGTTGATTTAAAGTACAATCATTCATTTCATTTAAAATGTAAATGTTATAATGGTTCATCTTCAATGAAATTAATGTAAGGAGACTCTTCAGTTTTCACTGATATGGGTTCCACTATAAAAACCCAATCTAAGTTACATATTTTGCTCACAAAAGTATTCAATCTTCCAAAGTTTTTATTTCTTCACTCATGTCATTTTTACACAAAGAAATGGCAGCAAACGAAAGGCCCGGTAGGGGTAGTGACAGGATAGCCATTTTTGAAGTATTGAATGAACGGGTTGCAATCGCTGAGGCAACCGTTTTCAACGAGCATAAAAATGCAAAACGGCTACGTGATGATTATACTGTTTTGATGGGAAAATTTCAGAATCTAAAAGCTGAAATCATCTACTTAAACGTTCAGATTGAAGTAAAGGACAACGAACTCAATAGTCTCTACCAAATTGTTGAAAAAATGTAGAAGAGGTTGATGGACGTCAACATTCCACCATCACTGTGACCATCCTCACATTTCAATATTTGTTTTTCAACATGTTGTAATTGGTTTTGCTTATCTAATGCATGGAAGTAATTTGTTTTGTTTTCATATACCGTACACATTTCACATGATGTCATTATTATATACCTTCATTAGTCTAGACTAAATATACCACCAGATCAGAACAACATCCACATACGAACATGAGTGAACGTGAATAGAAATAAATAAATAAACAACACCGAAAAAAAAAAAAAAAAAAAAACATGACATCGGTGCTTCCAAGATGACTTATACAAGGTTTTACAAGCTGAATTTCAAAGTGATTTTAGCGTGTAACCATTCTTGATAATTTACAACACAATAATCAAACCCAGAATACTTACATGTTGTATAAACAACACATTTACACGATGAAATATAAAAGGGTCTAAACGCTAAATTCTAAAATGATTTTTAGCGTGTATACATTCTGGGTAATACAAACCTCACGGAAATCAAATTCAGACGTCCTTATGAATTTTGCTTATTTGTTAAATAATTAAGTGCCACATCACAAATTCCCAAGGAGATTAAGGGTATATTTGTCCAAAAAAACTCTCTTTCATAAAAAAAAGAAAGAATACTTATTGAGATTTGACAGTTTTGCATTGTCCACAATTGAAGTGCCACATCATTGCCCTTACAAATTTCTATTCACGTCCACTCGTGGTTGTATGTGGATCCAGACTGTAGTCACTGTAATGCGAAGAGAATAAGAAGATTAGTGGGATCCATCTGTAATCCACTATCAATCGCATACGTGGCGAGTAAATCTGAGGGAACCTTCGTTACACATGTCACAACCATACGGTGTCAAGGAAAAACTCTCTTTGGCCTACGATGACTTATACAAGGCCTAGGAACAAATTAGGTTGGGAATAAGAATTGTTCCCAGGCCTTACAGTTTTCCTTCGTGTACGAAATTATAGGGGCCCTACAATAATCTATCCGATCAGCATCGTCCAATCATGAAAGGGTATCAATGGAAATCTCTACATTAATTTTCGAGATCATCTAATGGTGGAACAAGTATGTCCCTTAGCATTACACTACATATATCAAACAACCCTTTCGTATATGAACCCCTAAGTGCCTAATATGTTCTCGTTGGCTCAAAGTACTGATTCCTAGGCCTTATACTTCATGGGCTCAGTTCATTCCTATCAGCCCCAATACTGATGAAATAATGTATTTTTTGAAAAGGAAAATAAAAAAATAATAACTACGGACTTTGATTTTCTGGATTTATATATATATATATATATATATATATACATATATGAGTTCATATTAAATTATATAAATAGATTTAAATTATTTTAAAAAAATTATATAACATAATATATACATATATATATATATATATATTTAAATCATCAAACCTCTATTAATGGCCTTCATTAGCAATGTTGGTGAAATAAAACTTATTTTATTTTAACCATAAGGATTTGAAGGCTCAACCCATGGTGAGGATGAATAATTTTTTTAATGTGGTCAAAGTGTTTCAGGGGGTTGACCGCTATTATTCAAACTGGAGGAATCAATTTATCTAATATGACAAATCTTAAGGGAGGGTAATGATAATTTCATATGAGGGTCCCTTTTGGTCAACATCCGGTCAACATTTGCCAAGGGATATTTGTGTAATAAACGGAAAGGTTGCATAGGAGTGCAATTTCGTCTAAACTAGGGGATGTTTGTGCAGTTAAGCCTTTATGGTTAAGTGAAAATATAAATATTTTTAAAGTGAGTGTGGGAACTATGTCGAATTATTGTCCTCGGAACAATTCGACAAGAGCTTGGAACAAATCTCCTAGGCTTGGGAACAAATCTTCTAGACCTTAGATCGGTCATGTTCCTATTAGGGCATCCTTACATAACTTTATCAGGATATTGAATGTGAGCCACTCGTTTATAAAAGTGATTTGACAAGTGCATACAGACCAAGTCAAAGTATGTAAAACGAGTAGCTCACATTCAATGTCCTTATATAATTCTATTAGGGTATCCTCATAGGAAAATTTCCGTATAAATATATATATATATATATATATTTATATGTCGGTCCCGTTTCTATCAGTGCATCCTGATAAAATTATATCAGGATGCACTAATAAGAAAATTTTTCTACATATATATATATATATATATATGTGTGTGTGTGAATGAATGAATGAATACATACTAAATCAATGTAATGCCATGCTAAATCAATGTGTCAATGCTACAATTTAGTACAATGCAATAAAAACATGCTCCAATGCAATGCTAAAAGTTGTGCCAAATTTGGCATTTGCTATAAACTGTGCCAAATTTGGCACAGCAATAAATACAGTCGTATTTGCTGACTTTTTAATTTTAAATAATAAAAATTTAACAAACTTGGTAAGAAAAATTAAGATTAAAATAATTCTAAAATAAAATATTCAATGCATTGGTCATATTTGTTGACTTTTATAATTTTAAATAAGTAAAAAATAAAAAGTAGCAAATCAAATAGAATTTTGCATTGGAGTACAATGCTAAAATGATGTGTCAAATATAACATTTTACCATATTTCGTGCCAAATTTGGCATTGACATTGGCATATGCATTGGAGATGATCTAAGTGTGAATGAATGAATGAATGATCATTTTTTAGTTTGAATGGTTACAAGGTGAAAAAAAAAGTGTCCTTAAACGATGTTTATATGTATCGTGTAAGGATGCTTATGGAGAGGCAAGTATGCAGGGAATACTTGTTCAATCATTCAACATGCAACAGTGTCAACGAATATACGATGGACACTAAACATCCTTACATGATAGATATATACATCGTGTAAGGAAGATTTTTTTTCATCGTGTAACCATTTCCACTATTGCAAGTTGAATGACTGGACCTTCAACAATGTTAAAGATTACAGTATGGATCGTGCTACTATTGGCAGATATTGCCAGACTGGTTCTAGATTCTATAGAGATTCGCATGTGAAACTTGAGTAAATCTTAGGGGGAACCGATGCAGTAACCACTGATGATAGCTAAGGAGAGAGAAAATATTATATTTAATTTAAAATTTAACACATGTCAATATTTTATTGGCCGGTTCAACACTTAACTGCTACACCGGGTGCATTAAAGATTTTCGCGAGAAACTTATACTTGGGTGTTGTCCGGTCAGCACCTAAGGTATTAACTTTGTGTTTTGATTGGTTAAAAAAATCATTTAAGGTACCTGATGTTGAATTCATAGAACAATGCTTGGATACTAACTGGTCAATACCTTAGGTACTGACCAACAAATGAGCCTTTGCCACGTAACTCATTTATGAAAAATATAAGGAGATAACTGTAAAAAACTAAGGAAAAAAAAAACCACGTGGCAACACCCTATTGGTAGAGTCAGTACCTTGGGTACTAACAAGTTAGTATCCAAGCAATTTCCAAATTGATAAGGCTTGTGTTGGTTTTTTCAACCAATCAAAACACAAAGTCAGTACCTTGGGTGCTGACCGGTCAGAACCCAAGTATTTTCCAAACTATTTTATTTCAATAAGTGAAAGGTGATTCATTGATGGGACAAGAGGAAACCCCTTTTTTAAGTGAAAATATAAAATTTTCAAAGTCAGAGTGTGGAACCGTCCCAGTCTCCCAGACATTATTATTAAATGTAGACCCCAGTTGTTGGAAAAATAATATAGACTCTTAAATTACCAAACCAATTTATTAATTTTTTATGGAAAACCAAAGGATGCTTTCGGCAGAAAGAAAGTCTCATGAATGCATGCAGTATTTCAAAGGTCATCTATAAATATGTGAGTCCTGTAACTGCACTGGGTGTTGCAAAAGTACCAAGTGAAAATTATTACATAAGCCTTATTCTCTCCCAAACCGCTAATCTATCTGACCGTCGACGATATGGTAGCCGACTACGGCCAGTGGTTCCCCATGAGCCGCAAAAGAGAAATGTCTTTATTTTCTGTGTTGTTTTCTAACAGTGTTAACAATGCAAAATTCCCTCATGTAACCTTTTTCTTTTTCAAATAGCAGGAGAGAAATCTCTAGCTAACTAACGAAGAACTCATCGGCACTAGTCGACTTGACCCTGATTGTTCTGTCCAATTATATGGTAATGTTTAGAGGAAGTGGTGGCGGTGACGGCGACGTCAAAACTAATTGGAGAGACGAGACTTCTCCATGGAGCACTGAGAAGATGATTAATTAGCAGGAAATATAATATATACTATATTAGTTGGCTCACCTTCCAAACAGTGTCACTACTGTTGAATCGGAGAGAGACAATAGAACAGAAACAGCCTTCAAACAGGCGATTCATCATCTTTTCCAAGTGAAAGAATGACGTCTAATCCATACTTCAAATTTTTATCAAGTAGATGCCGTTCATCATCTTCCCAAACTTGCCATCATCTTAATTAATTATAATATAATATCTCTTGTAATTACTAGGTTTATATAAGGAAATGTAAAGATTTTGACTATTATGTTATGGAAGCACTGAGAAGATGATGATATTATGCAGGATATGTTTTTGGATTTAATCATTCCACCTACCACCATTAATGTTGCTTGCTGTGCTAGAAGTTCCTTCCATGTCAGAAATAATATGATTTTATTCGTAAAAATAAAAAAAATAAAATAAAATAAAATAAATATAAAAAAAAAAACATTTTCCTACGTGTATGAATGAATGAATGAATGAATGAAAACCTTAAAAGTATTCAAACGTGTAAAGGATGTTTTGTTTTCATCGTGTTGCCATTCACACTGTTGTATGTTCAGCCATTCACCATACAGCTATACACGATGAAATCAAGCATCCTTACACGATACATATAAATTATCGTGTTATGATGCCTTGTTTTCATCGTGTAACCAATCCCACTGCTGCATGTTGAGAATGACTTAACATGCTTGCTGTGGTACAACTTCCTTCCATGTTACAAATATTGATTTCACTTTTTTTTTTTTAAAGTACGTATATAAATAATTTAAAGTTAAAAAATACAAACATATTCAAATAAATAGACAGATAAAAAGGAAATCTATATGAATGATTACACGCCACTTTGTACAATGTGGTTACATGTAAAATGATGACAGTATGAAAAATTACACGGCACTTTGTAAACATGATTACAATGTGGTTACATGTAAAGTGGTTATAGTATGAATGATTACACGACAATTTTGTAAACATGATTACACGATAAATTAAATTATGCATGTAATCATTGGTTTGCTTTCATCATGTAATCATTTACAAAATTTTAAGTTGAATGATTGAATAGACAACAATGTAAATTTTCAGTTGGGGGCAGCTGTGAAATCAGAAGATGAGTTAAGCCCGAGAGGAAAACTGTAAGGCCTAGGAAACATTCCAAGTCCCGAAAATATGTTTTCCATGGCCTGAAAAAACGTTCCTAGGCTCATGCGTTAGTGGTCGCCACGTCATCTATATTGGGGCTAACAGGAAGGATCTAAGCCTAGGAAGTTTAAGGCCTAGGAAACTGTACTTTAAGCCACGGAACAACCCCTAGGCCCATTGTGGATTTAATTTCGAATTAAATATGTATTTTTCAAATTTTTATATAATTTTCCAATTGCACGGGATATTTTTAAAAAGCGGTGTGCAAATCTCGGAATTGATTTCGGAAGTGTAAATCTAATAAGGAGATCGTTTCAAGAACGATAACAACTTACAAGTTTTTAAACGAACTCTTAGGCATTTACGGGTTCATATTTGAAAGGATTGTTTGCTATATGTAGTGTAATTTGTTCCTAGGCCTATAAAATCTTTCCTAGGCACAATAATGTTTTTCATCTACATCGTTCATTTGTTACACATGTAACGAAGGATCCCACATTATTCTTAGGCTACGTCATCAATTGGTAGTGGAATACATATGGATCCCACTAATCTTCTTCTTCTCTTCTCATAACATTCTGGATCCCACTTATCAAACACGCAAACCCATCTTCTTCTACTTCACTTCTTATTCACGTGTTCCAAAACTAGTAAAATTAAGGTTCTTCATACCCCAACTCTTATTTCCCTCCACTGAGTGGGTTTTGCCTGATTTCCGTCCTCATTTTTTTTTTTGGTTAACAGATAGGTGCAAAGTCTGAGAACACAAATGGGGAAGAATTCTGTTTATGTTGTTTTCAAAGGAAGGAAAACAGATGTGTTTAGTTCTTTGCCTGAATGTCATGAACATGTAGATGGTTTTCCAAGGGCATCTTACAAAAAGTTTAACTCAATCGATGAAGCATATAAAGCGATAAGTAGTAGTTCCGTACATTCAAGCCATTCTTTGCATCAATCTTCTGTGAATGTTGCTAAGAAGCTATCTGAGAAGAGTGAAAGCACTAGTGTGATTTTGTTTTTATTTGTATTCATTTTTATTTTGGGAGTTATAATAGGTAAGATTGTTTGAAAGATCTTGTTTATTTAATGCAATCGGTATGAGTAATGAAGGAGCATTTTATTTGTTTGTTTTGTTCTGTTGGTATGAGTAATGAAAGATCTTGTTTATTATGTATTTGGAGTATGTATTTGGAGCCTAGGAGACTTGTACTCATCAGCAATGGTCCGAGTTTGTTACTTGATGTAACAATGATTTATTGAAAATGATTTTGAATTTAATAAGAGACTAATTCACATTAAACTATGACAAATTCATATACCTATATTTATACAAATATCAGGACCCAGTCTTAGGCCTTGGAGCAATTCTCGTAGGCCTTGGAACAAATCCCCTAGGCCTAGGAGAATTGTTCCAAGGTCCAAGAGAATTTTTCTTAGGCCTAGGAGAATTGTTTCCAGGCTTATGAGAAGTGGTCCCGAGCCCACGACAGTTGTTCCCAGGCTAAGTATAATTGATCCAAGGCTAAGTATAATTGCACCCTAAACTGGGGGTGGCTTTTCATTGTATAGAGTTATGGGGGATTCATTTGAAATGTAAAGGTTACATTGGTTCATGGACCCACTGTTCAGTTTACAAGAACAAAATAAATGCATAAACATTTAAGGTACAATGGTTCATTTCATTTCAAATGTAAAGGTTATAATGGTTCATTCTTCAATGAAATTAATGTAAGGTGACTTTTCAGTTTTCAATGATATGGGTTCGACTATAAAAACCGAACCTCGGTTACATATTTTCCTCAGAAAAGAATTCAATCTTCCTAAGTTATTGTTTTTTTCATCACTTCATTTTTTCAAGTGGAAATGGAAGCAAACGGCAAGAGCAGTCACAGGATAAATGCCATTTTTGAAGTAATGCATCAACAAGTTGCAAAAGCTGAGGAGACGATCATAAACGAGCGTGAAAATGGAAAACAGCTACGTGATGATTATACTGTATTGATGGGGAAATTTCAGAATTTGGAAGCTGAAATCATCAACTTAAACGTTGAGATTGAAGCAACGGACAACGAAATCAAAGGACTCCACTAACTTGTTGAACATTTGCAGAAGAGATTGATGGACTTCAACATTCCACCATCACCCTGAACATCCTCACATTTAAATATATGTTTTTTGTTTTTAAAATTTTTTGTTTTCTCCGTACTATAATTGGCTTTGCTTAACAAGTTAATAGAAATAGTTTTGTTTTGTGGGAATTGCCTTTTGTATCACATGCGAAACTCTGTACATTATTAAAAAAATAAACAATGATAAGATAAACAACATAAACAATATAAAATTATAATATTTATTCTTAAAAATAGCAATTACAATCTAATCTTATATAAGAAATTTTATTTTGTATTTATAGGGAATACACTTTAAATTGATATAAAAATTATTTATTAATAAATATTACTAGACATGTTTTTGAGTTTGTTATTATCAATTTTCATAAATTATTGAAGTATTGATTCTAAATAAATTAAAATGATAAAATAAAGAAAAATAATAAGGATCCTAAAATAAAACGAATCATAATAATAGTTTGATTGGCTATTTTAATACAATATATTAAAATTTGAGATTTTAAGGTTTATTGATTGGATGTGCTAGGTATATCAAACTAAAACTATTGAAAAATCGAATAAAGTAACCATAAATTATGAGTTGTTAAGAAGTTTGATAATGACATGAAAAAAAGAAAGTGAATTGTTTTGTTGTCGAAGATAAATCTTTTTAAAAAGGAATTGTTAATTGTAAAAGAGTGTAAAAAAAATAAATAAATAAATAAAACATTAAGGTCATTTGAGGTAGGGCACGAGACCTACCTGGTTGCAAGGTGGCTCCGCCCCTGACTGGCAATATCTGCCAATATTAGCACGAGACATGGTGTAATCTTTGACATTGTTACATGTCCAGTCATTCAACATGCACAGTAGGAATAGTTACACGATGAAAACAAAGCATCCTTACACGATACATATCAATATGTATCATATAAGGATGATTAGTTTCCATCGAGTTGATATTCACACTGTTGTGCATGTTGAATGATTGAACATGCAACGATGTGAATGGTTACACGATGGAAACTAATCTTCCTTACACGATAATTTATATGTATCGTGTAAGGATGATCTGCTTTCATCGTGTAAAGTTGTTTGGTGAATGGCTGAACATGCGAATGGCTGAACATGCAACTATGTGAATGGTTACACAATGAAAACAAAGCACCATTACACGATACAATTAAAACCACACGATAATCTGGTGTGTAATCATACATTCTGTGACCACTTAGTATGTATTCATTCATTTATACACACACACACACACACACACACACACACACACACATATATATATGCCTAGGAAAATTGTTCCCAGGCCTAGAAGAATTGTTCAATGACATTCTAAGCCAAATACATGCATACCCAAGCTGTACAAGTCTACTCTATGGGGAATTACGGAGTTGACCATTGGTGTAAATGTCAACTGCAATGGCCTTACGAATGTTTTTGATATTCTTTTGTCCAAAAATTGATTTCCATGGAGTTGCTACTCTAGCCATAATCAACTCAGCATACTTCATTAAAAAGGCACTACAATTGTTACTGTAAAATGATAGGATATGTCAAACGTAAGGGTATCTTTAGGAAAGTAAATCAAAAGTAAATAAATATATCAAACATACCCATCATGTTGTTGTGGAATGAAATCATTATGCAAGCTTTCAGCTTTGAATAGGGTGGTGTTAGGATCCATCTTCATTTGTTGGTAGTAACCAGCATGCTTTAACATATATGGCAATAGGTAAAGCAAGCCATGAATGTCCTTTAGCCTATTACTAAGTCCACTCTTCTGATCATTAAATGAGTCAAATACCAGTACTTTTCTTTCATTCAGAAATACATGGCATAACAACCAATGATCGAGAACGAGGCACAGAATGAGCACCTGTGTACATACACAATAGATAAATATTATTTAAGGAAATAGGTAATGACAACACAACGTCATTTCCAACAACTTACTGAATCCATTTGCCACCAAGGTTGAGGGTATAGAAGTTCATGCCCTGTAACATGTCTAAGGACGTCTGGACTTGGTTGGAAATCTAAAGGAACGAATTCTGGGTAGTCTTCCCAGACATTGACAGCTTTAGGATGAGTGTTGATCTTCTTGAGCCTTCTTTTGCGATCTTTTTTCTATTGAGGAGAAGGAGTAGAACTAGTTTCTTTCGGCTGACTTCTTTCCTGCTCATCCTTCTCAAATTCTGCTTTCTCCCTTAAGCTGTCGAGCAATTTCATTTCATCTGCCAACTTAATGTTTACAGTATTCTGTTATCATAAAATAAATTGATTAAAATAATTCCTAGACTCATAGCAACCAGTCCTAGGCTTATATCAATCAATCATAGGGTCAATACTACATGCATAAACACGTGTTTCATATACCATATCATACAACTAGGGTGATACTTACAAAGAAAGATACGTTAACCAATCCAATATTTTGCACGTAGTTAAGCTCACTGCTCAATTGCCTCCTCCATAAGATATCAAAGTAACTATGAATGTGCTGTGTAACCATTCATGTACGTTACGTAATAAGTAACATAAAGCCTTAAAAACCAGGAAGAAATAAATAGTTAAGTATGTTACCAAATCTGATATCCACTTGTTGACGTTGACCAAGTCTTGAAAATTTTGACGCGTCATGGGAATGATTTGACCCGTATATTAAAAAATGAATACATTACATTAGGAAAAATTTCCAAAAATGAATACATTGAAAATCATGGCAATATAATAGATTACAGGAATGGAATATTACCTAAATTGGTCGCCGTTCTTGAGGAAAGACGTGAACTCAACTATGTCTATATCTTTCCGTTTGACTTTGTTTTCTTTGTCTTCATAGGCATCGGATTTGTGTACGGGATTTCAAGATATCTTGACCACTTATGAGCCCTCTGTTTGTCGAAGTCTTTATATTCAACATTAGGGTCGGCCTCAGTAAGTGCTACCACACTACTTGGGAAGTTCTGGGCAATAAAACACACGGACGGGGATGGAAATTCTTCCACCTCAAGGATAGATTTTTCCCCAGAGCCCTACATAAAATAACATATGTAGTAAAGTATAAACCATTTATATACCCATATACACTATTATAGAATTGTTCCCTGGCCTAAGGGAATTGTTCCGAGGCCTAACAAATTGTTCCTAGGCCGAACAGAATTGTTCCCAGGCCTCAACCATATACATTACATAAACACTATTATGTTAAAGATGGGGTATACATGACAAAATCATTGATTTATTATTATTTATAGATTGTACCTCGACCATCCCATCACCTTCGATTGCTGTAGACCCAACAGCCTTAACACCCTCAACAACACCCTCATCTTCTTCACCACCATTAACACGCTTAACAACATCAACAACAGCCTCTTGCTCACCACCATTAACACCCTTATTTCCCGCATCCACATCAACAAAAGCATCATCTTCCTCACCAGCCTTACCAACAAGAGCAACATCTTGCTGCTCACCCTCTTCTTCAACATCTTCCTCATTATCTTGCTGCTCACCCTGTTCTTCAGCATCCTGCTCAACAGCACCCTTATCACCAGTAGCCTTACCACCAATATCCTCCTCATCAACGACAGCCTTATCACTAACAGCCTTATCACTAACAGTCTCATCATCTTGCTCAGCATCCTTCTATACATGAACGACAATAAACTATTATATATAAATAAATAATAATATAATTTCTAACAACTTTATATCTAACATTCATCTCCTTCCTAATCTTTACAAATTCATTTCTACAGAAGGCAATGATAAGTTTATCGCAATCAAGCATAGTAGCATATAGTTCTGGGATTGCAAAAGGCACCTGAGTTTTGCAATAATTAATACAATGCATACAAGAATAAAATACTAAAAGTCTAAAACCAAATAGTGTAGATGCAATCATACCTTAGAATTTGCATCAGAGAATAGACGCTTCTTAGAAGGGGGGAATATTCGTTACAAAATGTGCTTATATTTCTCCCCGTAGAGCCTCTTATCTCTTTCAGAACAGAAGCGCCAATCACATAACTGTCCTTGCATGTCTGATAATCATCAGCTCCATCGTCATAACCGATATCTTTTTCCTGTTCACTTGGTTGTACATGCAGAGCCAATTTGTCCCTATTCTTTTCAGGTAGTGGCTCACAAACGTATTTAAGGTTCAATGACTTGAAGTAATCTGTACCCTTTTCATAAGGCTCAACATTCCAAGGTAATAAAGCCATCTGCATATCAGGAACAAACAATTGTTTGCGAATTTCTACAATAATTAACTAAAAACAACAGGTCATTGAGTACACACCGATGTATTGAATGTTGATTCAATATTTCAATCATTTTAGTAAATTCTCATCTAGTGAACCGTGGATACCCTGTACCAACTCACTTTCCGATGTTATCATCAAATCGAATTATCCGCTCAATGGCCCATACCTATACAATTTAAACTTACTAATATCAATAAATGTTTTTCAATCCAACAAAGTATGAAACGGAAAACACTAAAACAAAGTTTGATAACATGTTAAATTTACCTGAAGTACTAGAGGGAACCCGGACAAATTGTAGGTATAATACTTTGATTTCTTATCCTTCTTCTCTTCTTCATCCTGCGGCTTCCCTTTCTCTTTCCCGTTCCCTTTCCCTTTCCCTTTCCCTTTCCCTTTCCCTTTTACTTTCCCTTTCACTTCTTCTTCCTCTACTAACTCCCTCTTCCTCTTCTTGTTCTTGTTCTTGTTATTTTTCTTCTTATCCTTTTCTTCTTCTTCTTTTTCTTCTTCTTCTTCTTCTTCTTCTAAGTCTTCTGTATTCTTATTCTTCTACTGCTTCCTGTTCTTATCTTCCTTATTTGCTTCACCTCTTAGTTTGGGGAGCCGTTTAATTAGTACACCTTTCAAAAAATATAGTGCATACCTGAAGATATAAGAACCCCATGGAAATTTTCTGGATTATTCTTCCTTTTCAACTAATGAAAACAGCCAACCTAAGATAGTGTGGTATGTCCGACATCCGTGCCAAAAAATTGGCTCACCATATATATATTCAACATCTTGTACGCATTTTCACTCTGTTCAGACGTCATTCTCCTCAAAGTGTCGTACAATACCTCTGCAGTCGGTCTTTTTCCTTTAAAAATTCTCATAACCATCGAATCATCTCGTACTTTATTGTTGTTAGCAAAACCTTCGGGGAGCTGTCCCATATTCAACCCGCTACATAAACATAATTCTTCTGGGCTGAAACGGGCTTTCAACTTCCCCAACCCAAACCACATCTCATCTTCTCTTTGTCCTTTGGGGTGAATGATCTCTCTTTCAAAATATTATGGATAAGCTGCCGTAAAGTGTCAACGGTTCTTTCAAACCAAAGTATATTCCAAAAAGGCCCTCCTTGAATTTTTTCTCCAACCAAAATTTCTGTAGGACGGCCTTCAACTCTGTAATCATGTTCATTTCACTTCTACTGTTTACTCTCACAGGAACCCAATTCTCATGGTCTGGGAACCGCCACAAGTCTGCATTCAAATTTTTCGATATCTAAACAATGAAAACAAAAAGAAAACATCAGTCCCAGGCTTATGAAAATAAGTCCTAGGCAGAAAATTATGCAAGTATCATCAGTCCTAGGCTCAACATCAGTACTAGACTTATGAAAATCATTCAAATAATACATATTAAACATCAGTCTTAGGCTCAAAATAACACATTTACCATTAAACCTAGGCTCTCTTCGTGCAAAATAAGTAATTTTCAGTCTCAGGCTTATGAAAATAAGTCTTATACTCAAAATTATGCAAGTATCATCAGTCACAGGCTCAACATCAGTACTAAACTTATCAAAATCATTCAAATAATACACATTCAACATCAGTCTTAGGCTCAAAATAATACATTCAGCATTAAACCTAGGCTCTCTACGTGCAAAATAAGTCATTTTCAGTCTCAGGCTTATGAAAATAAGTCCTAGGCTCAAAATTATGCAAGTATCATCAGTCCCAGGCTCAACATCAGTACAAGGCTTATAAAAATCATTCAAATAATATACATTCAACATCAGTCTTAGGCTCAAAATAATACATACATGAATCATCAATCCATCAGCCATAGGCTTATAAAAATCACTCATAGGCTCAACTTATACATTCAGCATTAAACATAGGCTCTCTACGTGTAAAATAAGTCATTTTCAGTCTCAGGCTTATGAAAATAAGTCCTAGACTCAAAATTATGCAAGTATCATCAGTCTCAGGCTCAACAACAGCACAGGACTTATGAAAATCATTCAAATAATATACATTCAACATCCGTCTTAGCCTTAAAATAATACATACATGAATCATCAATCTATCGGCCCTAGGCTTATGAAAATCACTCATAGGCTGAACTTATACATTCAGCATTAAACCTAGGCTCTCTAAATGCAAAATAAGTCATTTTCAATCTCAGACTTATGAAAATAAGTCCTAGGCTCAAAATTATGCAAGTATCATCAGTCCCAAGCTCAACATCAGTACTAGGCTTATGAAAATCATTCAAATAATACACATTCAACATCAGTCTTAGGCTCAAAATAATACATTCAGTATTAAACCTAGGCTCTCTACATGCAAAATAAGTCATTTTTAGTCTCAGGCTTATGAAAATAAGTCCTAGACTCAAAATTATGCATGTATCATTAGTCACAGGCTCAACATTAGTACTAGGCTTATGAAAATCATTCAAATAATACAAATTCAACATCCGTCTTAGCCTCAAAATAATACATATATGCATCATCCATCCATCGGCCCTAGACTTATGAAAATCACTCATAGGCTCAACATATACATTAACCATTACATTCAACATCAGTCATTTACTCTGCAAACGTTTTTCTTCTCTCCCACTATAAATTGTCAGTGTAGTTCAAAGCAATCAATCAATCAATCAATCAATCAATCAATAAATGTTGTCACCGTCCAAACAGAACACACAACCTCCAACTACGCATACAAACAAGAGAACAATCTACCGTACCAAAAGACAAACAAGAACAAACTCCAAAAAAAACACATTAATACCTTGAAATTGGTTTGCGTTTCGTCTAGGGTTTGGGTGCTTCGTTCAATGCCGATGGCGACAACGACGGCGACAAGGACAACGACGACCTTGTGCTTCTCCTTCCTCTGTATTTCTAGTGTGTTGTTTGGGTTTACGATTTCAAACAGAGCAGAGTTCAGAGCAGAGTTTTAAGTATTGTTTGTTGTTGTCGTTTGGGCTTGTGCGCCACTGTATATCTGCATCACCGCAACGGTGACCTTCTGCTTCTCCTTCCTCTCACTTTTTCTCTTTGTTCTTGTTATAGCTGTTTGCCATTTCCCAAAGAGGGGCGTTTCAATTTGTTTTCAATTGTGCTATCATAGGGTAATTTAGTCATTTTGGGGGAAATGAGATTGGAAGGGTAATTTAGTAAATAGCATCAAGTTTTATCTATTCAAACATTCAAGAAGGGTATTTAGGGGATTTCCCCGTGAGGGGGTCTTAAGGGCATAGTGATAAATGGGGTTGGCAAAGCGGATATATATGCAATTTTTTTCCCAAGCGGCCATTTCCTAGAAAGTGGATGTTGGAAAAGGCTATATCCTTCAATTTCCACATTTTAAAATGGATACGCATCCCACTAAAGTATTTCTTCAGAATAAGGTATGCTAAGTATTATAAATTATGCACAGAAATTGCACAATGAAGAGATTCTTTTATGATTGTTCTGAAATGGATGTTCTCTCTCTCTCTCTCTCTCTCTCTCATTGAAGAACAGAAAACTTCTAGATGCAAAACTGATAAGCAGATATTATATAGATTACTTGGAATAATGATATTGTTTTTCCATTGTAACTGCATTCTAATTTTTAAAAATTTCTATAAAATTTCATGCCATGTGTTGGGTCCGAGCTCTTTGTCTCAGGTGCAGACACGAGAAGCCGAGACAAGATACTTGTCTTGAAAGGCTCCCATCTATCTCTAAATCTTTGTCTTCAACTGAAGAACATGCCGCCAGATCTCCTTGTTCAGCTGATGAAGTTCTACTGCATCCTTTTCTGTGTACAGAAGCCTGCTTCAGAACATGGAGCAAAGGCCATCTACTTGTCTAAGCCTGGGAAAGCACTGACGTGGTAGAAATGAACGGAAGGTTGTTTCGATACGTGACAGAGTGTTCAAAAAAGACCAACTATGGTAAGCGCAGTAGGGATAATGATATCGATAAGGATGGTAAACTTGTGACTTCGTTTGCAGATTTTGAACTGAATGAGAGAGGACAAGGGTTCTCAAACCGCTTGCTTGATGTTTCAAAATTTCCAGTTGGTACTTATAGGATCGAATGGCATAGTTGTTGTATCGATAGTCAGGGTTCTTATTGGAGTCTCCTCCCATTAAATGCTGAACCTAAATTTAATATAAGGAGATAATTTTTTATAATCAATTTTGGTAGAGCTTGTAATGATCTTCTGTGTTGTATTACATTTCTACATGTGTTTTTTTCTGCTTGTAAATAGAAATTAGAAAACTGCAGAGTCTTAATACATTTTCCAGAATTAGGGACTGTGTAGTTTGAAGGAAGGTATTTGAGGTAGTAATGTCAAAACCCCATAGTTTTTACGAATTTTTAAATTCTCCTAAAGCTCACACATGCCTACCATGGGATTTGGAGAGTACAACTAAGGAGTTTTTTCTCAGAAAATTATAAGATCTTATTTTTAATAAAAACGGGATTTCTACTAGGTACTTTTACAGATTTTGCAGCATTAAAACACCTTTTTTTTTTCAACAAACAAACCTTTCAAGATGATTGCAATGATCTCTTCACTCCAAAAATTAACATCTTTCTTATACTTTCGTTAACTTGGTAAGACTTCTGTGTGCCGGACTATATAAATAAAAAATTAGGAAGAAAAAAAAAACTTACTTGAAAATATTCGCAGTTGTATTAATTGCAAATAATACAGAAAGAAATATTACAAGAGGGATTGCGAGTGAAAGGTTGAGTGATATATAAATAAAAACTGAGGAAGAACAAGAAAACTTACTTGAAAATATGCACAGTTGTATTGATTGCAAATAATACAAAAAGGAATATTACAAGAGGGATTGCAAGTGAAAGGTTGAGTGATATATAAATAAAAACCAAGGAAGAATAAGAAAACTTACTTGAAAATATTCACAGTTGTATTGATTGCAAATAATACAGAAAGAAATATTACAAGAGGGATTGCGAGTGAAAGGTTGAGTGATTCTAAGAGCTCTATGTCAGACTGTCAGCATGTCTTGCAAACGAAAGCTGATCTTAATTTATACAAAATGGAAAAAGAAAGGCTAAAACAGATGGCCGACAAGATAATTCAAATAGTAACAGAATCTTTACAAATAGTCAAAAAGGTAAATAGTAACATAATCATAAGCTATTGCTTGATTCTATAACTATTCTTATCATATTCTACCGATACTAATTTTTTAGTATCTACGTGTCCATATTATGGTAAGATTCTTCATCAAAATTTGGGTCTTCTTCTCGTTCATGGACAAAATCATAGGGGTGCGATGATGTTTGAACCTAATTGTCACAAAGCAGGATATGATCGTAGTTTTGAATTTAGAAATAAGGAGTCCCCCAAGTTTAGGCCTAATTATACACATATAGACTTTTTTACCAAATATTACACAAACATCCCTCAGTTGACTTCCATCTAAATTAATTGTTGACCAGATTTTTAGTATTAAAAGTCCAAAATACCCTTAGTTACTTATTTAAACTTTATTTTGTTCCCCTTAAAATAAAATAATATACATATATATAATTATATAAATGGAAATAAAAAAACTTTTAATTATATTTTTTTCAAACAAATTTTAAAAGACAAAAATGTATAAAACAAAAAATTAGATTTTTTTTTTAAATTATAAAAAAGAATAAAAGAAAATTTTAAAGAAAATAAACAGAGAACAGATTGATCTCAAATACATCATTGTTGAGACTTGGATCCACAATCATAAAACAAAACTAGATTTTAAGTTTAACATTAAAATAAAATCATTATTGATAATTCATAAACCAACAAACCACAATTATATTCAATTTTCAATCATCAATAGGATTCCATTCAAGCCACAAGATTTTTAGCAATAAATGAGATTCCACAATTATATTCAATTTTCAATTATTATATTTTAAGGAGAATAAAATAAAGTATAAATAAGTAACAAATGGTATTTTAGACTATTAATACTAAAAATCTAGTCAACGGTTAGTTTGGATATAAGTCAACTTACAATAGGGGATAACTGTATAATATTTGGTAAAAAGTCCATATATGTGTAATTAGACCTAAACTCAAGGGATGTTTGTGCAATTACTTCTAGAAATAATTGTGATAAAATATCAAAAAATATTTAATTAAGTTGTCAGAAGTGGGATTTGAACCCACGCCCTCGTTAGAGGACCAGAACTTGAGTCTGGCGCCTTAGACCACTCGGCCATCCTGACACGTTTATGATGTTCTCACTATTGTTATATATTTATATATGATACATTAACGTAGACCTCTCATTATAGTTCATATTCATAATACTGATCAAAAGCCAGAAAATCATATTTTAGGACGTATTTAGCGATTGGGATTGGACTGTGATTGAACTAAAATAGTCAAAAGCCCATGTTTGGCTCAACAAACGGACTAAGATACATTCTCCCAACAATGTAAAATAATCCCACCAACTCTGGACTAAATAAACCCACCCCTTCTCAAGGTTTTAGTTGTCCTAGGACTATTGCAATTGTTTTTTGTTTTTTCCACATTAACTGTTCTTCTCTTTCTTTTCTTCTGATTCTTCATCTATCAAAAAAAAATTCTTTTCTCTTCAACCAAAATTTATTTTATTTTGTTAAAAAAAAATAAAATTAACTACTTTATTTTATGAAATTAAAATTAACTCTTTCCGATTAATAAGAGATGGAGCGATGGAGTTGACTCCATCTCAGATTTGTTCTTTCAATCTTCTTCAAAAAAAAAAAAATTTTTTAATTTGTAGATCTGTTGCTCCATCATGTTTGAGATTGTAAAAGATTGATTTGTGTTTCACATTGAAGAAGATCGATTTGTATTTGAATTTATGAAAAATTGATTTACAAAAGAAAAAATTTGGATTTTTTTTTTTTTTTTTTGTTTATTTTTTATTAGTGTGAGATTATAGTATATGGATTTTTGTTTGAGATCATAGAAGTTTGGTTTGTTTGACATTGTAGAAGATTGATCTGTGATTAGGATTGAAAAGGAAGAATTTGCGGTTGATGATGAAAAATTCAAAAGAAAAAAATGGTGAATGGTGATATGGTGCATTGAGAGTTTGAACTTTGGAAGAAGGATTTGAAATAAAAAAAAGCTTACCCCTTTTTTTTTTTTTTTTATAAACAAAAATTAAAGTTGATGACAAAGATCTGGGTTGTGAACCCATATCTACCCCAATCTATTTTTTTCTTGATTATTTTCTGTTTTTTACAAATTAAAATGTTATCAAAAAAAAAAATTTCTTGATAATTTATTATTCAATTTTAAAATATTATCATATTAACAAAATATTATATTTAGTCCAATTTCATTTTTCACCAAACAAAACATATTATTAATTCAGTCCAGTCTCATATTTTTCCAAACACACTATAGTATTCATTTAATCCAATCTAGTCCAGTCCAATCTTATATAATCTCAGTCTCATCTCATTCCGATCCAATCTCATGTATGGATGGCTATTTTCACCCGGGGCCCCAAATCCCTGCTCCCCCATCCCCATCTGGGGGGAAAATTTATGGAAAAATAGGGAAATGGGGGGGATGGTTTTCATCCCAAAATTAAAATGGGGATGGGGATGGGGGTATCCCCATTTCCCCCAAATTTATATATAATATATTAATATATTTTTTTTTCAATATTTTTATTCTTATTAACTATATATACATCTTTATTATGTAATTTTTGTATTGAATGTTATTTTGTATTTGAATCTAATGGATTGTGCCTTTTTTTATATGTAATTTTTACTGATACAAAGAAAATAGGGGGATGGGGAAACAGGGGACCCGGGGAAAACGGGGAAATGGGGATAGGGGTAGGGGTACTTTCCCCCAAAACTACCCCATCCCCATTTTCCCCAATTTGGGGGGGGGGGGGGGGGGAATGGGAATGGGGATGGGAGGACCTATATCCGTCCCCATTTACCCATTGGTCATCCCTAATCCCATAAAATAGTTCAATCAAATCCCGCACACCAAACAGGGTCTTATAGAAATGAGTTGTGTACACCATTGACTATTGTCATTGACCTAACCCTATATCAGTTATCAAACTTAGGGCTACTTTGGACCATATTTAATGTATACAATATTCCACTGGACTATTGATCGAAGCAAACATTCGTTTGAAAATTATACAATCTTATACATAGCGGTGTAAGTTTTAAAATAAGAGCTCATTTCATCGAATATATTTCGAAGATAAATATCTCACAGAAAAAAAATCCAACATCATAAACTGTATTTTTCAATATTCTACAAGGAAATCATTGTGCCAAAATAAAACATACATTTCATGTCCGCTGATGTGAAATGCAAGCAAAGGAGTTTTTGCCTTTTGTTGTTTGATTTCTTCAAGTTGAAGCACAAGCACCAAGTAGATTTCCTTAACAGACACCATCATTGAAACCACATCCATCAATCCATTTCTTGCTTTTCACATGAATTAATTTATGCTTCTCCAATCAATTAACTTAACTCCAAAAATATGATAAAGATACTGACTAATTAAGAGAGAATTAAATAATAAAAAATTATTTAAAATTTAATCATATTCAAAAAGCACTTGAGTAATTTTAAAAATCAAATAAAAATCTCTAGATAAGTACAAAACCTTCGGTTGTGACTATGGATGGCAATTGAACTCAGACCCACGAGTACCGAACCGAACTTGAACCTCATGGGTCGGGTCTGGGTCCCTAAATTTGGGTCCTGGGTCCTAAATTAAGGACCCGCGGCGGGTCTGAGTCTAGTCAAAAAACCAAACCTGAACCCAGTATAGCGGTACACCTGCCACCCAATATAGTGAAGCCGTGAAGATTTTCTTTGAGTCCAAAAAATTTCTAGTATTTTTTTTTTTTTTAAATAATTTCTAAAACTTTTTGGAGGTGGCTTTTTAATACTGTCTCTGTTTTAATAACTTATGTTTAAAAAGTACCTATTATGGTGAATGGACAAAAATACCCTCTACAATTACCTTCTTCACCATTTTTTTTCCTTTCAAAATCCTCCATCAATAGAGGACCTCCATCAATGGAGGTGGAACTAACAAATCGATGAACACACGTACACCGACGACAACGGTGGACCATGAACACACATACGTCGCCGTCGACGACCAAACACAATAGCGACTTTTGATTTCTCTAAAAAAACGAAGTATATAACTTTCTCTGAAAACGAAGGGTTTTGAATTGAGGATTTGGGGGTGGGGAAGATGAATAGAATAGAAACATAAGAGCACAAAACAACAACTCAGAAGTCTCGAAAAGCAATAACAAAGTCTCGGAACACAAAGTCTCGGAACACAATCACAAAGTTTCGGAATCACAAAGTCTCGGAAAACAAAAACAAAACCTCAGAACACAATCACAAAGTCTCGAAAACATTGGGTTGTTGTTCTGTGCTCCTCTGTTTCTGTTCTGTCGACCTCCGAGTGCATCAATGTAGAGCCACTAAACTAATCCAATGAAGATGTATCGTTAATGTTATGAAGTTGGTTTCGTTCGATTTCAACCTCCATTGGAGGTTTGTTAAACAGACCTCGATGAAGAAGATGAAAGAATAAAATCAAAAAAAGAAAAACTGAAAAGTAAATAAATAAAGAAAAAAGAGTAAAGTAAGGGTATTTTTGGAAGTCACTTACTTTGGTGCCTTTAAAACATAAGTTATTAAAGTGGTGATAGTCTTGAAATACCAACTTAAAAAAGTGACAAAAACCCCTATTTCCTAGATTTCTTCCCACCAATCAGGTTTTTGTTTAATGACAAAGGCTGATGACAATAGGGATTTTGATTAATAACTATAGGTGTAAATCAGATCGGATGATTCGGATCCAAATCCAATTCAAAAATTCGGATACAAAATATTAAAATCTCTACCTATTCGTGTATGATTTTATATATGGTTCAAAAATTAAATGACACTTTTTCAAGATGTAATTTTAAGAGTATCACTATGTAATAACTTAAATTTAAATAGCACATAAATTGTGGATCTGACAAAAATACTCTTAAAATACACTCACAAAAATAAGTCTCGCGCTTTTTTGTGTTTCTGAGATTTAGAGATCATTTGTTTTTTTGTTTGAAGACTGAACAGTCCTAGATTTTTCTAAATATCAAATAGGGATTGAAATATGAACTTGAATGACATGTTTTTTTTTTTTCCTCACATCTGATTGTATTGTCAACACGTTTGTTTTTTAAAAGTAAAATTGTCAGAAAATAAGTAATTTTATATTTATACCCATGCTAAACAATTATACATATAATATGGAATAAAAACAATCCAAAAATAATAATTATATATGAACACATATGATCATGATCTTTTTCTTCGATTACAAACAAACTTCTTTTTTACTAAGAAAAGAAAAGGTAAGGTAAGGTTTTTTTTTTTTTTTTTTCAAAAAATAAAAGAAGTAGTAGAAAAATCACACAAAACACTCTAAAAATAATAATATAGAAATACATCACCCTCATATCATAATAAAGTATTGATATTAAACACCAATATGGAAGTAATTAGGATTATTTTTTATTTTTAAAGCTATTTAAAATAAACAATATATTAAAATAAAGATTTCTATACCATATATAATTATGATAAAATTGGAAATATAATATGTTATATATGGGGGATAGTATATGAAGAAAATATTTTGGATTGCATTTAATGCAATTCAGTGATTTGCAATTAAATGATAAGTCATGATTTTTTACTTTTTATTTTAAGTGTTTTTTGGTATTTTTTTTAAATATTTGACCACTTAAAAAAACAAACAAAACAACTTAATAATTATGATTCAGACCCATTAAGTTTTAAGTGGAAAAAATAAACGATCCCTTTTTTTGGTGTTCGAGACTTATTTTGGTATTTCCGAGACTTATTTTGTATCTTTGAGACTTATTTTCTAATTTTTGAGACTTTTTGATAATTTCTAAGACTTTTGGATAGTTTCCGAGACTTTTTGGACAAAAATGAAATTTTCCAAATTATTAATATTTTTTTCATCTTCTTCCTTGAAACCTCCGGTGGAGGTCGAACAAAGTTCAACCTCCATATGAGACCAATGTTGACCTCTATAAGTCTTCCATCAATGGAGGCTTATAAAATAAATAATAAATATAAATAAATAAATAAATAATAAAAAAACCTAGAGGTTGAAGAAAGAGAATAGTTAAAGTAAAAAAGAATTAGAAAAAAAATAATGGGTCGTTTGTTTTTTTGTTTGAAGACTGAACAGTCTTGGATTTTTCTAAAGACTGAATAGTGACTGAAATCTGAACTTGAATGACATGTTTTTTTTTTCTTTTCCTTACATATGAATGTATTGTCAACACGTTTGTTTTTAAAAAGTAAAATTGTCTGAAAATAAGTAATTTTACATTTATACCTATGTTAAACAATTATACAATATGGAATAAAAACAAACCAAAAATAATAATTATATAGAACATATATGATCATGATCTTCTTCTTCGATTACAAACAAACTTCATTTTTACTAGAAAAGAAAAGGTTTTTTTTTTTTTTCAAAAAATTAATCAGTAGGAAAACTCACACAAAACACTATAAAAAATTAATATATAAATACATCACCTTAATATCATAATTTATTTTTGAAACTAAACGGAAAAACATTACACACAACAATTAGAGAGGCTGCAGTCTAGCCAAACATGCTCCCTTACTGAGGAGAAGGCTGAAGAGGCTAGGTATTGTGCCAAGACATTCCCTGACCTTGGACTAACCAGACACTTACAAGGACCCACCTCTGACAATAAAGCCTTAATATTTAAAGAAACAAACATCACATCACCCAAAGCGGGGCGCTGAGCATACAAAGAAGAAATTATAAAAGAGGACACAACCTCAGCCACCTGTATATTACAATTGTAGAACTTTGTGAGCATGAGGCATTCCCGAAGAGCCAAGAACTGGCCCATATCAGCACTGAAAGAGCCACACATGAGACTAGAACGAGCCACCAAGACTTTCCCTTTATCATCTCTAATAGAGACCCTAATACCTATAGCATTCAAATTCTCACGCACACAGACCCCAGCATTAAGCTTCAGCTGGCCAAGAGGAGGGGCAAGCCAGTCACTTTGGGAGACAAAAACAGGCAACTCACTCCGAACCGGAAAAACATGCCTACTATTATGGAATTCAGTAAGAAAGTTTGTCACCAAAGCCACAATATTTCTAGGGACTCTTTATTAACTTGGGAATTACGATCAGACCAAATTGCCTAAGAAAGAGTGCAAAAAAGATCAAAATCAACCGAACTAACCTGGGCTACCAGCCGCTAGAACACATTTGAACACTGGAGAGATTGAAGATTGGAGAGCAGGAGGGCAAACCTAGAAACCTTCCACACCTTCCTCACAGACTTGCAGCCAAAGAGGGCATGGGAGAAAGTCTCTGACTCCACTTTACATCCACGACAGATAGGCTCCTCTACGACCTTCCTTTTCTAGAGGTTAGCCATTGTGGGGAGATCATTGAGAAAGGAACGCCAATAGAAAAGTCTGACCTTTGGAGGGATCGAGTGAAAGACTTGCTCCAAATAAAATTCCACCAGCGTTTCATGGCAGATGAGGTGAAGGAAGAATGAGTTGATTTCTCCATAAGGCCAACATGATACCTACTATTTACAGAATATTTTCCTTTCTTCTCATAGTGCCATTGTAGCTTGTCTTGACCAGCACTCCAACTTACAGGAATAGCCCAAATGGCTACCCTGTCCATGGGGATTAACAGCTGATTCAACTTCTCAGAATTCCACCCTCTTCTTAACCTGTCAATGAGAGAAACGACCTAAACGTCAATACCGGGATCTGGAGTGAAGGGTTTAAAAGTGCTGGGACGGGGGGATCCACTGATCTTTGAAGACATTGATGCTCTCCCCATTTCCCACGTTCCATCTTAGCCCTTTAGAGGGTAGCTTTTTGCCCCAACCAAGACTTCTCCATATTTGGGAGCAACCAAATTTGATAGGAGCAATCATAAAATTTGAAATACTTGGTTTTGAGAACCTTCGCTGCCAGGAAATCCAAAGCTAACAGAATCCTCCAAGCCTGTTTGGCGAGGAGAGCTTGGTTGAATAGGGATAAATCTTTGAATCCCATGCCCCCTAAATCGGTTGGCAGAGCTTCTCCCAGCTTATCCAGCTTATTTTCCTACGTCTTTCTCTAGAGCCCCACCAGAATTTCGAGGCAATGGCTCCCAACTCCTTACACAAGCTCACCGGCAGCTTGAAAAGGCTCATTGGATAGGTGGGAATAGCTTGTGACACAACTTTAATGGGGACTTCCTTCCCGACGAACAAAAAATAGCTATCTTTCCACCCCATCATCTTTTTCCAAACCCTTTCTTTAATGTCGTTAAATAAGATCCTTTTATTCCTGCCCACCATAGAAGGGAGGTTGAGGTAGATGTCTTGAGAATTACAATGATTGATATTGAAAAGAGACTGAATATCACTCCTAGTCGAGGCCGTCACATTCGGACTAAAAGTTATCTTTGATTTCTGTAAGTTTATCTGCTTCCCCGAAGCCCTCTCATATATATCAAGTAAATTTCTGATACATAGGAAGCCTTACTGAAAAGAACACTATCATCCGCGAACAAAAGGTGACTAATAAGGGGGCCTCCTCTTGCACTTCTAGACCCCATCAATTTCCCCCTTTTTCAGCTGTAGAAATCAAGCTTGAGAAAGCTTCTGCACACAACAGAAAAAAGTATTAGGAAAGAGGGCATCATTGCCTCAAACCCCTCAAAGGCGTGACCAAACATACAACCCTACCGTTCAGCATAAAGAAGAAATTAGAGGTGGTAATGCAATCTATAATTAAGCTTATACGAGCTGGAGGGAATTTCGTTTTAACCATGGTAGCTCTCAAGAAAGGCCACTCGACTCTGTCGTAGGCCTTACTCATATCCAACTTCAAGGCCATGTGACCTCGATTCCTAGACTTTTTCCTTGCTAAGGAATAGAGCATCTCGAAGGCGACTAAGACATTGTCAAATATTTGTGTACCAGGATGAAGGCTGACTGATATGGGGGAGATAAGGTCTGTTAGGTGCTCCTTCATTCTTAAGGCAATGACCTTTGTAATTACATTGTAGATAACACTACATGGAGAGATTGACCTGAAATCCTTGACATTTGTGGGATTCTTGCATTTAGGAATTAGGACCACATTTGTAAAATTGAACTGTCTAATAGACCCTTCTCTCCCATTCAGAATATTGAGGCACACCTTTGAAACCTCATTCCCGACAGTCCCCTAAAATTTCTAAAAAAATAATACCTGAAATCCATCCAGGCCAAGTGCTTTTGTTGGACTCATACTGAAGACTGCTTTTCTAACCTCCTTTGCTGAGAAATCAGCACTGAAACTCACTCTCTAAACCTCGTTCAGGCTGGATCTAATGGGGACAGTGGTTTTTCTTATAGTCTGCTCATTAGGGTTAGTAGACTCAAAAAGAGAACCGAAGAAATCTTTAACCACTCGTCCCAAACCATCATCCGAAGTTTGGGGTCGCCTATTCTCATCTTGAATGCTGGAGATAAGGTTTTTTTTTTTTTTTTTTCCAAGCCGTAGCTTTTGAGTGAAAATACCTAGAATTCCTGTCTCCCACCTCAAGCCACTCAGCCCTAGATCTTTGTCTCCAATAAATTTCATCACAGTCGAAGAGCCTCTAAACTTCCTTCTCCATAATCCGGATCGTTTTCATAACCCCTGGCTTACCACATTGCTTGTATAGTCGTTCAATCTCCCTGTTTTTCTCACCAATCTGCTTATGGATATTCCCAAACCTACCATTACTCCAAGCTGTCAGGTTGGAAGCGCATTGTTCCAGTTTCCATTTGAGGTCCTCCGTTAAGAGAATAGGGCCTCTCTCCTTCCACCCAGCCTCGATAATGCTACCTAAATCATGTTCCCTTAACCAAAACTACTCAAACCTAAAACTCCTAGCAACATTGAACTTATACCTGGTGACCGTGGAGCTAACCAGAAAGATGGGCCTGTGATTTGAGGAATTGAAACTCAGGTGCTTAACACGAACATTCACAAACATTTATCTCCAATTTAAATCAACCATGTACCAACCCAACTGCTCCTAGATGCTGTCATTGCCATCCCTCTTGTTGTTCCAAGTAAATCTTGGACTCGAAAAACCTAAGTCCACTAAATCACAATCATCCATAACATTCTTGAACTGGACCATTCCCGCAAAGGACCTGTTAGAACCCCCAATCTTCTCACTTCTTGCTAAGAGCTCATTAAATTCACCGCCACATAACCAAGGAAGATTATCCACACTTATGAGACGCCTAAGGGGATCCCAAGAAAATCTGTGGTTACCAGTTGCCCGTTCGCCGTAAAAACCAGAGAAATGCCACAAAAAACCATCTTTCTGGACATCGATATCCTTTAGAGAAAGAGAGAACTGAGATATCCAAGCTGTCTTTCCATAAGAGCAGGAGACACCCGCTGTTACCAATACTATATATACATAAACTTTCGGTAAAACCCAAAAGAGACCTATAACTGTCAGCCTTATTTCCACAGATCTTCGTCTCCGAGAGGAAGACTAAATCCAGAGGAGTGTTTCTTTCACAGCCTTTTCAAAGCTGCTAACGCATGGGGATTCCCCAAGCCCCACACGTTCCAGCTAACGCCTATCATCGCTCCCGGTGGGCCTAGAATTCAGGCTCCACCGATATAACAGTCTCTGTCTCTAGACCGGAGATTCTTTCTTTCTTCTGCTCCTTATTGTTTTATGGTAGCTCAAAGTTTACCTTCTTTTTACAACGCTGTGGCCCCCATTCGGGCAAGAAATTAGAAGAATGACCCAAGGGATGAAGAGGGGCGTTTGAATTGTTTTTTGACAACTTTTTTCTAGGGCTCTTTTTTTAGACAGAAGAAGAGGACTTCATATTTTTCACCACTTTCCTTACCATCCTCCCGGTATCCAGCATTCTCTGAAAAAGGGCTTTTTATCTTACTCGTAATTTGATTTTCTCACCTCCTCTCGCTAATCTTCTCCAGCTCTTTGTACCGTTCTTTTTAGGAGTAACCTGATCATTCTGGGATATGGATTGCACCTGATTGTCCGCTTGTGGGTTTTCTTCAATAGCACTAGGCCTAATTTCCATCGGGGTATTGGCTGGGCCTTTCTCTTGGAGAGTAACTAAATCTGGAGGCTTCCCAACCGGTTCACAATCAACTCGTGGGTTATCTACACTATTTTATGTTGCAGGCCCAATCTCCGGCCCATCAATGAGCATCTTCTATAGTTGAATAGGGCCCACTTCATTGATTGACTTTAGGGCTTCAGAATGAGGTTATGCCGTCACCTTCTTCAACCTCTTCCCTACACTAGTGGATTCACAATTCTAAGATACAAAAGACCCTGGTCAGACACTAAAGGATCTGTCCTCTGTCATCTTTGGTTCCCTTTCAACGGATCTCTCTTTTCTAATGAGCTACCACTAAAGTTCCCTTTGAATCGAGAATTCGAATCACAGGTGCTCTCAACCAGGCCCCAAACTTCAGCATAGACCTATCCAACACCCCCTTTCTAACTTCCTCATCAGTACATTCCTTTGTAATATGTCTTATTCTACCACACGCGTAGCAGAAATCCAGTAGTCTTTCGTATTTCAATCCTACTACTACAATCTTCTCCGATTTATCTAACTTCAGGCGTAACCACCACTTAAGGGGTTTTGAAATGTCCAGTTGAACCTTGACCTTCATGAACTTACCCCAACATTCCCTAGACTCATATGAGATTTCAATCACCCCTCCAATCTACTCCGCTAACCATTTGGATGTTCTGCGATTCATACACATGATAGGTATATCGTGTATCTGGACCCAAAAATCTGCTTTCTTAAATTCCAAATCTGAGACATCTCCAAAACCTTCTGGTTTCTCTAGACTATCAAACTTTTTCCAAAGTGCCATGGGCTTCTGTACCAAAATCGATTCCGATCATCCTGATTGACAAAATAGAACATGAAGGTGTTGTCGCTCACCAACTCAATATCCACCTTACCGAAAAGACTCCAAAGTTAGTCGATTAAAGCATTAAAAGCCTTAAAAGCCACTCTGTTAACTTTTTTACTAGCTAGCACTTTTCCGTCCAAGCACCGGTCCACATCCACCACCCCTTCAATCTGGGCTTCCTCCGTTATTTCACGAACTGTTTCATCCTCATCGGCCAGGGATAGGTTCCCACACATCCCCACTAACTCCACCTGGCTCATTAGTGGAACAATAAAAACAAGAACCCAACAAGAACCAGAACAAAGATTCTAACTATTACCGGGAAGAAGACACAGAAGACCACTACTCTAGATCTAAGAGACTGACTACCTAAGAGACCTACCTACCTTCACTTTTTCTTACTTAGAGAGAGAAAAATGAGAGACTATATTTTTTAATAATGAAATACTCAAGAATATGATATTACCCCCTAATATCATAATAAAGTATTGATATTAAACACCAATAGGTGAAGTGATTAGGGTTCTTTTTTATTTTTAAAGCTATTTAAAATAATTAATATATTAAAATAAAGATTTCTACACCATATATAATTATGATGAAATTAGAAATATGTTATATATAGAGGATGATATCGAAAGAAAAGATTTTGGATTGCATTTAATGCAATTCAGTGATTTGTAATTAAGTGAAAAGTCGGGATTTTTTACTTTATCTTTAAGTTGTTTTTTGGTATTTTTTAGTTGTTTGACCACTTAAAAAAAAAAAAAAAAAAACAAAACAAAACAAAACAATTTAATAATTATGATTCAGACCCATTAAATTTTAAGTAAAAAAAACAAATGACCCATAAGTAATCAAACTTTTTTGAAAATCACTTAATTTAGTGTCATTTAAACTTAAATGATTAAACTAGTGATACTTTTGAAATTCAAACAAAAAAGAGTGATATTTCTCACAATTTCCATTTTCAGATATGGTATGAGAAAAATACTGTTTGGATTTGAATAATCCAAATCCGGATGGTTTCGGATATATCTTGTCTGATCCGAAAATTTCAAATGATTTAAAATATATACATATTAATTTTTTTTTTTCTTTTTAAAAAGTGACTGCTTTGTGGCTTTGTGCGGTATACTGCACAATTCAATTTACTGTTATATATTTTTTTTATCAAATTAATAAATTAAATTTTATGTAAAAATATACTTTATTTTTAATTAATTAGATTATTTGCAATAAATTATTTTAGTTTTCCCAACAAATAATTTGAAATAAAATTTATTGTTCTTTAAATAAATTTTTTTTTCTTTTTAATATCTTTTAAAAATTCAAAAATTCGAGAATCCAACCCGAATGTGAAAATCCGATCTAAATGAAATTTGAATATTTATCCAAATCCGATTCAGACTGTCCATATCCAAATCCGATATGAATCCAAAACCAAAAACAAAACCAAAAAAATCCACATCTGATCCAATCCGAATGTCAGAATGGAAAGCAATTTAAAAAAAAAAAAAATCGATTTGAATCCAGTTTTTTTTAGATCATGTCTGATCCAAATCCGAAAATCTAATAAATCTGAAAAAATCGAATTCGGATTATCCAAATCCGGTCCGTTTGACACCTCTACAGATTACAATGGAGAATTTTCAAATTCTCTAATTAATTTATAATAGCATTTTTTAAATATATTTTTATGTAGCCAAAAGATGGTCTATTTGTGACCTTAATTATCATAACAAAGCATGCATACTTGCATACACATCGGAGAAAGAATAGTATAATTCATTAAAAATAACCGATATGTATAACTTTTGGGGGTAAATGTAGTTAGAACCCATTTGAAAAACAAAAAACCACATTAAATTTATGGCGGTTTTCTACTTTCCTTTATAGCAGTTCTCATTGCAATAGGTTACATATCATTAAAACTTTGATCGTTTAATTTATTAATATTTTTTAAAACTTTTATTTGTTTTGTGACTTGCCAATTTACTATAAAAGAAGGTTTTTTGAATTTTAATTGAAAATATTATGTCACATTTTCTTCTCTACTGCTCTCTACCAAACTCAATCTAGCTATTTTTGTTTCTCTGATAATTTTTTGAATTCCCAAACATGATATCAATACACCGATAATGATATACACCGATAAATTTGTTGATATTCAGATTGTTGTATTGAGAATACTTTCGGAAAATTAAACCATCAAGAGATTTGTTTTGTGTTATATATAATCTGTTTTTACAAGGGAAACAGATATAATCTTAAGGATTATGTTTTAAAACATGCTTTGATCGGAACCTTCATCAATCTGCTATTACGTTCCGGATTGACAAAAGGCTCAAGAAAGGTAATATAGCTAATTAAATACACAATCAATTACTTATTCAAGCTACGGTTCACATTTTCTAATCTGTTACATTTATACTAATTTATGACAATTAATATTAGTAAGAAATTCTTTTGCTCTTTTTAGGGTTAGGATATCTACAATAACCTAATCTATACACCCTTGATCTTGACTTTGATTTTGATTATGTAACTATTATTATTTTTTTTTTCTTTTGTTGAACAGGGGTTGTTAGTGCCAAGAGATGATCTACCGCCCAATCAAATGATGACAGCTCGTCTGGGTAGAGTACTTCGTGTTTGGACGCGGTTTGGCTTTGTCCGAAAATGGAATCCATTAATCCCAACCCGTGAGTTCTTGTCTGTCCTTTTTATCAATATATATATATATATATATATATATATAGACTGTTCGTTCAACTTATCAGCGGTTAATTACCCTACCAACTTTTATAATTTTCTTATCTCATTTCTGTATTTTTTTTTTCTTATCTTTTTTTTTTTTTTTTTCTTGAAAGGTTTTTCTTATATTTCTTTCATATATGTTTAGAGCATCTCAAACAGTCTCCCTTAGAAACTACTTTATTTAAGAGTGTATGTTATTACAAGAGACCATTAAAGGATTATGTGCTCCAACAATACTCTCTTAAATAACTCATTTTATTAAATTTTTTATTATTATTTAAATATTAGATATTGTGTTTAATAAGTATTATATATTGTATGTCAATTATAATAGGTGGAGTCCAATTTAAGGGGGTTTGAAAACACTTCTTAATTAAGGGAGTAAACTCCACCGAAACAAAATTAAAGGAGTTATTTAGGGACCTGTTGGAGCTGTAAAAATATACATACTCTCTTAATTAAGCTAAGGGATGTTTTCAAAGGAGGCTGTTGGAGATGCGTTTATACTTTAACTTTTATCATATAAAGTACTCTTCATATTTTGTTAATATTTCTACATATTAATAAATAAAAAGCTTTTTTAAAAAATTAATTATTTAAAATGTTGTTTGTACCAAATAAAGTCATATGCATTAGATAATTGTAAGTAGCGTCCACAAGACTATTCAACCCAAATTAGGTGTAATATAGGCACCCATCTGTGGTCAAATCTAAACCTTTTTTTTTTTTTTTTTTTGCTAGATCATGATTAAACCTATACTAATCCTTTTTTTTTAAAAAAAAATAAAAATATGAAGTAAAATTTTGTTAATTTTTTTTTTTCAAATATTATACTATTTAAGGGAGGGGCACACTCGAACCCACAACGGTGATTTTATAAGTGTAAAGGGCTATAAAAAGATATTTATAATAAATTTTAGATAAAATTACATGTAATAACATAGATTAATGAATCAATAAATTAATAAAATGTATACATCTTTATCAACTTACATGCAATTTTTTTTTTATTCAATAACACTAATTTGCCCAAATGACGTGGATTCTTGATTTCTCTCTATTAGAAATAGATGATTGAAATTATTGGGTTTTAATGATACTAAATCATTTGGGTATTTTAAACAAAGTACATTATTTATTTATTTATTTTCTCAAATTACATTAAATTAATAAAATGTATACATTTTTATCAACTTACATGCAATTTTTTTTTATTCAATAACACTAATTTACCCAAATGACGTGGATCCTTGATTTCTCTCTATTAGAAATAGATGATTGAAATTATTGGGTTTTAATGATACTAAATCATTTGGGTATTTTAAACAAAGTACATTATTTATTTATTTATTTTCTCAAATTACATTAAGGGAGCCGATATTGACACCCATAAAATTTATTAGTACATCCATATTTTATTAAAAAATTTAATTATAAAAATATCCAAATAGAAATTTACCAATAATGACAAGTTACTTTAATTAAAAATAAATCAATTATTATATACACTCATTAATTACACTCATATCTTCAACTATATTTCTTTAGTAAAAAAAAAAAAAAAAACTTACCTTTCAAAAAAAAAAAAAAAAATTATGATAAACCTAACTTTTTTGATAAACCCTAATCAAACTCTAATTTTATTTCAAGTATCAAATTTTCTCATCATTACATGATTATCATATTGTTTTTGCCTTTCTTTTATGTATAGTTATATGTTCTATAAAAAAAAACTACATTTTTTTTTAACTATAGCTGTAAATATCAATAAATTTTTTTTTTTTTTTTAAGATAGTTATAAATGTTAATAAGATTTTTTTTTTTTTTAAATTTTAAGATATCTATATAAATAATAGAATTCCAAATTGAAAATATTTTGACCCCATATAAATATTCTCTTTTATAAGGCTCTTACATTCGAGATATTTTTAAAAGTAAATTATACCATCGTTAAAAAAGGATTTGATTCTAAAAATAATATGATTTTTTTTATATAAATTGAGTGTGGTAATAATTTAAGAGTGTTTATAAATAATATATTTTAAAATGAATATATTTATTTCAATAAGTGTACTATTGATATTACGATGAGTGCTTATAGTATTACTTAATTTTTAAATTTTAAACATATATGTATTTATAAAAATAGGGATACTAATACATTTCATGGATATCATTAATATCCGTGCCTTCAAATTAATTTATTCTTCTATAATTACATAAAAGACAAAAACTGTCCTGATAAAAGCTTTGATGTTACCGATCTGTTTATTTGTTTATAGGGTGATAAATTCAATGAAAAATCATTAATACAAATATTAAAGAGAGAATTTATTTAAGCTGAAACCAAATTTGAATTGCCATCAGTACGAGCTTGGTTAGTATTATTGGGGTCCGGCTACTATACCTACATATGAGAACCACACAAGATTCAATTTGAAAACCGCTTTAAATTTTAGGAATCTTTTTTTTTTTAATTTTTTAATTTTTTATTATATTAATAATTAATGGGACCGATGAGATAATGCTCTGTTAGCTCAGTCCGAAACGAGACTCCCACAAAGGGGAGAGAGACCCACACCAAAGGGGGACACAACCCTCATAAAAGAAGGGAAAATCCACTAAAATACACACCTTAAACTAGTTGTTGAACCTTGATGACGAGAGAGTTTAGAAAGACTCTGAACCACCAAACTAAATAAATTTTAGAACTCATTCACATATTAAAATCAACTAAAAAGTGGTGGTTAATATTTGGTGCTACCATAGCAATATAGCATAGACGCATAGTCGTACCCCCGTAATACTAGAATTCTTCAACTAAAAGAAAATCCCAATTCCCATCTACACAAAACCATCAAATCGTCATCGGTCATCCACCAACAGCCATCTGAGTCATAAGTCATAAGTCATTCATCAAACGCGTCAATCAAGACCGTTGATTATCTGGAGCCACTGGGCTCCCCTGAAGTTGCACACTCTAGATACTTTCCCTTGGTTAACCACGTAGTAGATTAGATATACCTTTTACACAATGTCAAACTTGTTTGGGGTCCATAAAGTGAAAAGTTGGTAACTGCTTACCTCTTCTGTCAGATAACAAATTTTCAAAGAAAGCTTCGGAAGCAATTCTCTCTTTGGATTCATGTGTTTTTAATATATACTTTATAAAAATTTATTGGGAAGAATTTTGCTATGAACAGGTATAGTTTATGTGTAGAAAAAACAAAACGTCTTGGAAAGAAAAGTATATGTAGGTGTAATGTGTATGATCCCACATGGAAAAACTTTATACTAATATTCTATGCAATCTTAGTTAGAACCCTCTCTTTCCATGTCCTCTTCCTCTTATAATTATTTATATATAAATATGTCTCCAACCACAATGGTTTCTGTCTCACAACTGCTCTTTTAACATAGAAAGAGAAGAGGCCCAACAAGAAGAAGAGACAACACAGGTGCAAATTCTCAGCAGCCATGGCCACAAAATTGGCTCTCTCTCTTTCCATGCTCATGGGCTTGTCAAGCTTGATCTTCATTCATGTTTATGGAGACAATTTTAATCATTTTAATGATAACAATGACGTTGGTGATCATTCTCATCAATATGTATCATCTGAAAGAATGAGAAAAATGAAAGTGCTTAAGGACTCTTTCCTCCGCCGTGACTTAGCCGCGGATTCCTCCATCTCCGCTCCTCCTGGCCCAGCTCCACAGCCACCACCTCTCCAGGTAACTAATTTATTGTTTTTATTTTTATTTTTATTTTTATTTTTTATTAAATGTTAATCTTGTGGAAAAAGCGCACTTATGAAGTGAATGGGGGTGGTGATTGTGGTGATGTAGGGTAAATCAGGTCCACGTGTATATCGTGCGACATCGTACGGTGCAGATCCAACGGGAAAATCAGACAGCACAGAAGCACTTCTGAGAGCAATATCAGACGCTTTTAATGGTCCCAGTGAAGGGTCTTTGATGGATGGGATCAGTAATCTTGGTGGTGCTCAGATTCATCTTGAAGGTGGAAATTACATGATCAGTAAGCCTCTACGGCTGCCGGCCGCCGGTGCAGGGAATCTTCTGGTACGCTTTGATATACCGGATTAAATTCATTTAAATTTCTCTTCATTGTAATTTTGATGATGTAAATTTGTAAATATACATTTAATCTCGGTCCGTGTCGGTAGATCGAAAGTGACATATGGCAGTTTGTGAAGAGCCTCTCTTGGTTGAAACTTGAAAGAATTACATCACACAATCACACAATCACACGTCCACACGAACTAGCTAGGTTGAATGAAATTTATACATTGTGATGTATTCTAAACTTTTTGGATTAAAAGTATTTATTTATGGTGCATGTGAAAGTAACATGTCAAGTTTTGATTAGATACCTGTTAAACTTGCCAAATGCCAAATGGCAGCTTCTGATTAACTGACATATCATCATTTTGTCCATTAAGTTTAGTTCCAATAAAAATACAAAATTGTCCAAATTAAAAGAGCTAATTGAATTTAAATTATGTTAATGTATATAAGAGTTACTTGTGATAACTTTAAATGAAAAGTAATTACTTGTGATATCTTTAAATGAATGGAAATTACTTTTTTCATCAAACATTATTTTTAGAAATGGTAGTATTTATATAGGCATTCTAATAGCATATGTTAATAACTTTAGTTTTAAACTCTTAAGAATATTTAGAAATTCCTAAATTTTACACTATTGTTTGGCAGCATTTTTTTAAAAATAAAATAAAAATTCTTGTTCATGATACAGATCCACGGAGGAACTTTGCGAGCATCGGATAATTTTCCGACAGATGGATATTTGATCGATTTGTCGGCTTCATCATCATCATCCTTGTACATTTATGAGTTCATAACTCTTAAAGACCTCATGTTGGATTCTAACTTCAGGGGAGGAGGCATTTCTGTTGTAAAATCTCTGAGGACTAGTATAGACAACTGTTACATTACCCATTTCACTACCAATGGTATTTTTGTTCAATCCGGCCACGAAACATATATCCGAAACTCGTTCCTTGGTCAACACATCACCGCCGGTGGTGACAGTGGTGAACGGAACTTCTCCGGGACTGCAATTAACCTAATGGGGAACGATAACGCTGTAACGGATGTTGTGATCTTTTCGGCCAATATAGGGATCATGGTTTCGGGTCAAGCTAACACACTCTCTGGGGTGCATTGCTATAACAAGGCAACAGGTTTTGGTGGTACTGGCATTTATTTGAAGCTGCCCAATTTGACACAAACCAGAATTGTCAATTCTTACATGGATTACACTGGAATTGTTGCCGAGGACCCTGTCCAACTTCACATTTCTAGCAGTTTCTTCCTCGGCGATGCTCACATTTTATTAAAATCGATAAACGGAGTTGCGAAGGGAGTGAATATTGTGGATAACATGTTCTCCGGAAGCAACAAAGGCGTCGAAATCGTTCAATTGGATCAATCCAATGGACCTTTCAAGGAAATTGATCAAGTTGTTGTTGATAGAAACAATGTCAGGGGAATGAACTTGAAGGCAACAGTTGGTAGAGGGTCTGTGCAGGGCAATGGAACCTCTTGGACAGTTGATTTTAGTCCACTTCTGTTGTTTCCTGACCTTATCAAGCATGTTCAATATTCGTTAAGCGCTGCCGGAACCGCCTTCCCTAACCACGCCTTAAGGAATGTGTCCAGAAATCGGGTCGTGATCGAGTCAAACGTGGCAGTTCCAGCCAGCGTTTTCGTCACAGTTGATCAAGGAGTACTAACAAGTTGAATTGAAGTTGACCATCTGATTGTTTGATTTGGTCATGAGGATGTTACATGGCAACTGTGAATAGTTGGGAAAGGCTCTTTTCTACGATTTCCACTGATATTTATACATTTACAAATATATTCATGATGATATTAAAATTTCAGTTTCTATTTTTTGTTCAATTACAAATAATTAATGTTGTAACGGTAGAAAGGTACAATTAATAGATGAAACAATGGGATAATTACCCCGGTGTCTATCCATTTATTTCCACGTTATCAAAATGAACATTTGATAAGGATTTTGTTTCAAAATAGCTATTTTTGGTGAAAAATGTGACATTAATAGTCATTCTATCTAATTTTGTTAACTTATCACTAAATGAGTAGCATTTGAGTAGATAAGGGGATGATATTAATTTATTTTAGATTTTTTTTGGAAATCAATTTTTACTTTTTGTTTTTAGAAACAAATAATTAAATTTAGTGTGTATATATGTATAGCATATCTCAAACATATATATATATATGGGAATGGATTGCGAGACACAATTTTCGTATGGCTTATCCGTATCAGGGCCAATTCCCTTTGTTTGATAAGGAGATTCATAAGTGAATCAGATCGAGTGCAAGGCATCAAATGGAGTTTCTGTTCTTTCAGAGATTGAAGTTACTGCCCGTGGTCTAGCATTCCTTCCTATATTTCATTTCGAAATAGGAAATTTGTATTTCAATTTTTGCAATAGACTTTTCCTTTTTAAGTTGATTCACACTTGCTCTTCTCTCTCCTATTTTATCTCTCATTTTTCTTAACTAATTTATTTCTCGCTCCATCTCCATTTTTCATCTCATCCTACATTCCTTCTTTCTTTTCTTAATCATTTGCTTTTCTCTTTCTCCATTTTTTTTTTTTTTATGTTTCCTTCCTAAATATATATTTACTTTAAGAAATTAAATAAATAAAAAAATTGATTAAGCAAAAAAGTAGATTTGTGTTCATCTACTGATCCGATATTTAACTTGTTCCCAAGTTATCGAATTAACTTTGTTACTTTGTTTTCATAACTTGTACGAAATTTCGAACAATAGACAAGATGTAATAATGTAGAATAATGGTTATTGATATCATTTTGATAATATTTAAGGAAATCATAAAAGAAAATATCAAAAACGAAGTGAAAAGAGGGAAAAAAAAAAAAAAAAAAAGCTCCGTCAAAAACAAAAAACAAAAGAGAAGATAATGGCAAGAGAAATAGATGGAGAAGAGAAAAAAAAATGATAAAGAGAAGAGGAACACAGTTAAATGTTATGTGTAAGATAGTAAAAAAATTTTTTTTTAAGGAAATAATCATAAAAAATCTAAAAAATAAAGAAGAGACACGTATATTGATTTAAACCATTAATATATTATTGATCCAAAGGCTACAAAATCATATCAAAAATTATGTATACATGATTTGTTATTGAGCATCATCGATATGCTCTATATATGCACACCATAATATAATGAGAGATTTCTACAAAATTGAAAAGTTCAGAGAGCAACAAATTATAGAAACACGCATTTACATCATGGATGACATATATAGACTATAGTTATATAATAACATCTTCTTATAAGTTGAAAAGAAATACTATACATATATACATATACTAAATATAATTATTCGTTTCAAAAAACAAATTAAAAAAAAATTAAAATTGATTTCAAGAAAAAATTGATTTCCAAAAAAAAAGTCTAAAATAAATTAATGTCATTCCTTTATTTACTAAAATACCACTCATTTAACGGTGAGCTAACGGAATTGGATAAAATGACCGTTAGTGTTACACTTTTCGTCAAAATGGCCATTTTAAAACAAAATCCCCATCTAATAGCGATTCTCGCTGCATGTTGCTAATTGAATTTTCCTTTTGAATGTTTGAAATTTTTGCATAGAAAAATTACCAAATGGGTCATGCCTTGAAAATTGAATATAAAAATGTCTTTGTGATTGAAACTCACTGAGTCACTGATTCTGAATATAAAATTTTCTTCCATGGAAGTCAAGACTTGAAATTTATTATTTGAAAATATTGTAATAAATCTAGAAGGTCTGTATACCATCTGTTGGTAAAAAAAGATATCAAATTATAATAATATTCTTTATCTGGTCAATGTCAGTATCGTCTACGTTTCACAAAATATGGATTAATTTTGGCTATCAGAATTCAGAATACTAGATGCACAGATGCATTTAACGGTCGATAGTTTTTATCATTTTTTTAACTTTGTTCTGCATGACGAAAAACAAACCTGTCTTGATGTAAAAAGGTTAACATAATAATTACTTATTATAATAAAAGAGATTTAAAAAGTCAATGTGATTAGATTATTCAAATAAAATTCAGTTGTAGAAGTTGAAAGTTTAACTAATCTTGGTATTTTAGGTGTTTGTGGTTGGGCATTTGTCATGGTTGATGTGTTTACTGTTCAGAGTTGGTGAGCTGAGCTACTCCTTCTCATTTTAAAATAGCAAAATTTCCAAAGTCAAAATAGGCTGGATTTTTACTTCATTGGTCTTGATAATAACAATATTAAGTGATTAAGATGTATTAGCAAATGTTTTTACAAATAGAGTAGTTTTTAACTAAATAGTAGAAGTAATGTATTTTTATAGCTTTTAATTAATCATGGAACTGCAGGTTATATCAATTTAAAAATAGACTTAAATCGTAACATCTATTTATTTATTAGGTCTAAATTTAAAGGTTGTCATTTTCTTTTCTTCTCCATCATTAGATTAATAAGAAATGAATAAATAAATATTGAAATCACAAATTTAAGTCAAAATTTTAAAATTGATTTAACTTAATCCGCTCTAAATAATAGAATTACAAAAATTAACAAACAGAAAATCCTTTAAAATTAAAATTTGTAACCCATTCCACTCACCACTCATATTACTTGCACCATCATTGCATTGCCCTCGAATATTTTGAATATCTAAGCTGTGATTAGATAATACAAAACATATTGATTTTTTTTAAGTCAATGCTGCAGTGTCTAAGACATGAACAAATCTAAAAAATCGCTCTTGTATAATACCATCTTGGTCAACAAATCTCAAAGCTATAACCATTTGTTCCTTCTTTGACTCATCACAAGCTTCATCAACAGTTATACAGAACTTCGCATCTTCAATTTCCTTATGAATTTCATTATTTACTCTAGTTGCAAGAACTTGTAGAATCTCTTTTGAATCTCTTTTTAGATATCCGGCGATGTTTAATATGCATTTTTAGGTGCATTATCTAATATAAGTTCTCCAACCTTCTCATTGTTTGAAGCCAATAATTCTAATAGTTCAAGAAATTTTCTACAATTGATTGAAGATGAGCTCTCATCGTGATTTTTAAAAGCACAACCTTGAAATGCAAGCCATCGAACAATTTCAATTATGGCTTTGACTCTAAGCCTGTTGTTTACAATTTCTTGAGAATTATACTTTTCGACCACTCTTTCTATATGTTGAGACCGATTCATTAAGTCAGTAGATGCTCTCTTAGCAATCTTGTGAGGGGTCGCACGATTATCTTCTTTTCCTACATGAGTTAAAAACGCACACTTGTTGTCATTCCTAACTTTTCTCCAACTTTTAAATCCATCAACAGTGAAAGAAGTCTCTGCATTGGCTTACTAAAGCGAAAGCAATGTAAACAATAAGTTGCATCTGTTGTAGGAGAATATTCCAACAATGTAGAAAATAATTTAAACCAAGAACTCTAGAAGATGCGTTTATGAGAATCACGTCCAAATTTTTTATTATGGTCAAGAATGGGTTGGAATGGACCAGCTTTAATATAAACTCAACGAATTTCATCACGCTCATTGACAGGATAATCCCATATCTGTTGACATAGTCCTGGGTCACGCACCAAAGATTTATCTTGTTTAATATCATTTGTTGGAGATTCCGTGGATTGATTTTCAGAAGCTAGAATATTGATATTAGATGTTGACGAAGATGAGCCAGCTTCTGGGGTTTTAATTCTTTTGAAAAATCCATCAATTGTTGATGACTTACTCATCTGAAGATCAAATAAAAAAAATCGAATTAATTTAAATAAATAAATGATCAAATAAGAAACTAGTATAATAAATGTAGCAAAATCATATATATATATATATATATATATATATTTGAAAGAAGAATTCATTAAAGAAATTATATTGATAAACTAAGAAAGTAATAGTTCAGGTAAAACAGGCCGACTTGGCCTGGCCCAAAAAGGCATGGGGACGAAATAGCCTAGGCAAGGCCCAGCCTATTAAGGTTTGGGGCAGCCTGACCTGGCTCAGAAGAACGACCATAGCAGGCCGTGCTGGCAGGCCAGGTCAGGCCGACTTGCGAGCCTAAACAGGCAACTGGTTTTTTTTGTTTTTTGTTTTGTTTTTCAATTTAATTATATATAATAATTTTTTTTCCTATTTTATTTATTTTTTGACTTAAAATTTTATTTATCTTTTAATATTTTAAGTTAAAAATTTATTTATTATTTTAAATTATGTATTTTAATTTTTAAGTTTAAAATTTATATATTATTTTATTTTAGGGATATAATCATTTCCCCTCTGAAATTTGCCCTATTAGATACTTTGTCCCTTCTAGTTCCAGTAATGGCCGTTATTCCCTCTGAAAATGAAACTATTCACCATTTTCCCTGTTTTTGTTAGATTTTCTATCCAAAAAAGTTAATTTCCACATTAAAAGACATTTTTACCCTTCAAAATTGTGGAAAAATGGGTTAAAAAAATTAATCATATATATATATGTATATATGTTTTTAATTATCCCTTTCCAATGGATATCCACCATCCATCTTTGAGATGGAAGGTGGAGATTAAAAAATATTTTACAAATCAAAAAGAAAAAAAATGATGGCCACCATCTTATAGATGAACCGGACCACCATCGTCAAGAACCAAATTACACCACCACCACCACCAAATCAAATCCAGAACCACCAATAAAAAAAAAAATAAAAAAATAAAAAAAATAAAAAAATCGTTTATAAAATTGTTTCTGATTTCCATAAATTGTTTTTAAAATTTTCCATTTATAATAATCAAAACCCAAAAGCTCAAACTAATTTTTTTTTTTTTTTCAAAACCAGTTTTGATTTTCTTGGAAAAAAAAATTCTAAAAAAATCTGGAACCAATTTTCCATTCACTTAATATTAATTACTTTATCATCATTAGAAGTTTTAATTGAGCCTGTCATATCCTAAATTCCTAGCGAAAGATCAAGACATAATTAAGTCTATGATTTTGCTACATTCCTTTCCTATAACGCTCCTGAATTTCTTGGTAATCAATAATTTGAAGATGATAAGAAGTACCATTATTATGACAAAACTCATGACTCCTTGCTCGATAGCAACAAGAGCTAAATAGTTAATTGTTGCCAAAACTAACAAATTTTTAAAAAGTGATGCTGCTGAAACCATAAGAGCCCTTACCATGAATCCGTTTAAATGTAACCAGTATTTAGAGTGAAAATAAGGCAAAATGGTTACCAAAAAATTCATAACCGCAACCGCCACAAACCCAACCACCATTGGCTCAAATCTTTTTTTTTTTTCTTCTCTCTCTCACTCTAACACTCACACAAACACAAAACTCCCAAACACCACTTCCCCAAAATCCATCCAATAAGAATTGGGTTTGACCTAGAAATGGTTTGGCCCGATGTGAAGAGAGAGTGTGAGATGGAAAGAAAGAGAGAGAGAGACGATGTGGCAGCCAGAAGGAGATTGACCACTTCTAAAGTGACACTCGCAATCGTACGAGGTCAGAGAATAGTACAAGGTTAAGTAAAGTTCGTTTCCGACAAAGATTGAGTGATTGATTACCAAAATTGATTAGTCTAATTTCTAATCAAACAAGCAATAAGAGATGGTTTTCATATTTTAATCCTATGATTAGACTAAATTATACTATTCAACTAACTTTAAGCTACTATGGTAAAATAGTGACAAGTAATGAAATCGAATGTAACAATAAGAGATAATATTCTAAGACTAGAATCCACCTAACCCTCTCCAATTAAAGTCATAGATTCACCTAAATACCCAATTTGTACAAATGTGAATTGTAGACTCGTTCACCTAACAATAATCTCTACTCTCGGTCGAGTAATAGAAATTACATCCACACATACCCAAAGTCTATCGGTCGATAATCCCAGAATATATCCGTGAATTCATTAAGAATTTTGGTACACTCAAAAGAGCCTTATACGCTAGCCTTAGTAGGTCTACCTTACTAGACATGCATAGAGGATATTTCATCAAACACGTTGTGTGCGTCTCTGGTCGGTTCACAACACACAACAAAAATCATTTAAAAGGAGATCAATCTAATGAAAACATTAAGTACTTAAAAACATTCATACAAAATATAAGCACACATGGATAAATTCGGTGGTCTATATATATAAAGTCAAGGGTTGGGTTTCATCAAGCCTTAGCACTAGAAATTTAGCTCATATTACAATATAAAGCCATACAACATATATAAGCAAATAAATACATGGATCTACAATAATATTGAAAGAGAAAGAGTTGCAGAGAAAACTATGTGGAGAGCTTTCTCTTCTACTTAGATCTTCTTCTCCTTTGAATATTTTCAACTCCCTATTGTCCAAAAACAAGAAATCATGGTGGATGTGTTGGATTTCTATGGAAAGGTGGAATGGAATGGTGATGTAAGATGAATATGGAAAGATGATGTCTTGGTGAATATTTTTGGGTAGGAAGTTGGTGTTTTGGACTAAAAATATCAAATGTTATATAGGGGAATGAATTAGGTCAGGGGTAAGGAGGTAAATTCTTGAATTTTAACATTTTTTTGGGGTAAAAAGGCGACCTTGGGGCGATCTGGGGGCGATCTGGTCAAAGAAAAGTGTTGAAAACCTGAGAGGAAAGCGACCTTGCGGCGACCTTGGTTTGAGCTTGCCTTAAGGTCGTATCTCTCTCGGGTGAAGTTTTTTCAACTTCGCGCACTGTTATGAAAATGACCATAACTTTCTCTAGAGAACTCGAAATCATGACCTGTAAAAGAGGTTGGAAAGTAGACATCTGGGGCTTTCTAGAAATATGTTATACAAAACGTATTTAGATCTGAGGAGGGAGATATGGCCTCCACAAGCTGACTATTTTACATAAAGATTTCCAATTTCAGCCATTTAACCTCCAAAACTCTTCAACTATGCTCAGCACCTTATTTTAGGACATATAACCTACACAAGGCTCACAAAATGCATTATATACAAAAACGAGTACAAAATCTAGGAAATGAGGACCTCAAATAGGTATGTAAATCGTTTGATCATAGATTGAGCCAAATCGTGGACGATTTTCTCGGCTCCCAGATCGAGCACTGATTTTGGTAGATTTATGGTGGTGGCTACTGTTTGGGTTTTGAGTGGTGGTGGCTAGGGTTTTGTGTTTGAGTGTTGGAGATGATAGGGATTTTCGTTTTGGTGGCTTGGATTGGGTGTTTGGTTTTTTACTCTTTTTTAGAGAGAGAGAGAGAGAGAGAGAGAGAGAGAGAGAAAGAGAGAGAGAGAGAGTGAGAGAGAGATGATAGAAGAGAGAGAGAGAGAGATGACAGAAGAGAAAGAGATAATTTTTAATTTTTTAATTTTTAATTTCTAAAAATATTCATTTTTGGGACAAAATATTCATTTTTATTTTAATATTTTGTTAAATTAAAATTTACCTTTTTACCATATTACCCTTCTAGTATAACGGTCAACATGAGGTCTTAACAGAAAAGCTAACGGTAGGGGGAAATGACCAATAGTTTCATTTTCAAGGAGAGAAATGACCACTACTATAACTAGAGGAGGTAAATGTAGGGTCACACATCAGAAAAAATAGAAATAGATAGTGAATCAACATATTTAAAAATGATAGAGAGAGAGAAAGAGAGAAAGAGAGAGAGAGTGAGAGAGAGATGATAGAAGAGAGAGAGAGAGAGATGACAAAATAGAAAGAGATAATTTTTAATTTTTTAATTTTTAATTTCTAAAAATATTCATTTTTGGGACAAAATATTCATTTTTATTTTAATATTTTGTTAAATTAAAATTTACCTTTTTACCATATTACCCTTCTAGTATAACGGTCAACATGAGGTCTTAACAGAAAAGCTAACGGTAGGGGGAAATGACCAATAGTTTCATTTTCAAGGAGAGAAATGACCATTACTATAACTAGAGGAGGTAAATGTAGGGTCACACATCAGAAAAAATAGAAATAGATAGTGAATCAACATATTTAAAAACGATAGATTTCAAAAAAATTATTGTATTATTGGAACCTTTTTGTATACACGAATATGAGGAATAGATTTGTTTTCATACCTTTGAAGAACACTCATTTGTTTTCTTTTCGATCCTTCACCACTAAGCTTTTCGAGCTATGTCCCGTGATCTAGCAACTATGTGTGTAAGCACGTCACAGATTCCGGGAGCAGTTGAATGGAGGCTTGAAAGAACTAGAAGACAACACTTGTCTCTTGCTTGAGTTTAGCCAAGGTTAGGGAAATTTTTTTTTTTCTTTTTTCTCTATGTAGCCGCACCTCTCTATGTCTCTCTAGGGTTTCAATTGTTTATTTTTCCTTATAAGTATATCTTACTGATGTGTAAAATCGTGTTATAAAAATCTAACTCGCAAGTGCACGAATCGTGAGATAAGTACAGCAATAAGTAGGGATCGTTCCCACAAGGAAAAGTGATTTATCAATTATAACTAATCTTAATTAAAGCTAAGCAATTAAAAGTATCCAAGAGATTTTGATTGAGTGATTGATTGATTTAGAACTAAATTAAACTAAGAAAGCGATTTAACAAGAATATGTTAATGTGATCAAGAGATGGAAAACTAGGTAACTGATGCTCCCTATATGCAATACTCAAAGTTCATCAATTAATTCCATTAAATAGATTTAATCAAGATTCAGAGTTCATTCTCATCTTAAATATGGTATTACCTTAATTCCTCGGGATTTAACCACGTGTTCTCAACCACAACTCACCCTCGTCAGAGGTGTAAGTTGTCACTAAGAACCCATTACGTGTAAGAATTATTGTACCAAAATTGTCTCGCATTAATTCCTATGTCGAGAACAATCATACTCATTCAATTGAAAAGTAATTAACATAACCTAAATTCTTCTAGTGCAATCTCAATTTATAAATTATCGAAACCCTAGACAAATATCAATTAATTTCCATTAGATTAATGCAAGTCAAGAGTAAGACATATAATGAATTGAACAAATCTAAATCCGAATTGATTAATAAAGATATAGAGTTTGAATCATAACATGAGTATTACATAGGTTCACATCAATCTCCTAGTATGGAATTAGTTACACATGTAGGGAAAAATAAACAAATAAAAGTGTTACACGCAGCGGAAGCGATACTAAAGACGATTTAGTGACTTTTAAAATTTTTCCTTTATGAACCTTAAACCCTTTTAATCAATAAACATGCATATATATCAACAAAAGTAAATTACCTCTTGTCGCGTGATCCGATTGACTTACGTCGATGGTAATCCGCAAGACCTTCAATCCGAGCACGAACGTGGATCACCTAGGAGCGTGGTCTCCCTTTCCTTTGAATTGCAAACCTGTGAATGGACCAAACAAATACTTTCTTTTCTTTGTTAGTCACAAAACAATCAAAAGAATGTCAAAATTATTCCGGTCACTTTTGAGTTCACAATCTTATGATCGAAACTCGCGTGAACCTAGATCGATATCGTATACACAAGCTTATTGATGTTTAAGCAATTGTATACTATCAAAGAATAATTTTTCACTCCTTTTTGTCTCTCTAGAATAAAAACTCTCTTAGAATTAAGAAGAAGAAGAAAGAAAATAAAAACTCAAGCACCAATTAATTGATGTGGCCGAACCCTATAAGAACATATATATAGGTTGGCCGAATTTTTCTTCTTTTTCCTTTAGGGTTGCCGAATTCTATGTAGTATCTAATTAGGGTTGGCCGAATTTCATCATGTCACTTATATAGGGTGACTGAAATTCAACCCTAATTCTTTTTAACTTTATAGACTTCAAACCCTAATCCAACTCTTTTATTTTTATTCTTTTATTTGACTAAATAAAAAAAAAGACTCCTTATTTGATTAAATAAATAATACTAATTTATTTATTTACTTATCAAACAAGTCTTTTACTTTTAGGAAAGATTTGTTTCTTTAATTAAACAATTAATCAATAAATCAATTAATTCTTATTTAATTAAAACAAATGAAACAAAATAATATTTTTAGGTCAAAACCTTAACCTAGCCGCCCCACTTATATATAAGATGGACCTAATATTATTTTCCTATTTCATTTAATCCATTGGACTTTAAATAAAAAAGCCCACATGTGAACCAGACCCATTCTTACTAAAAGAAACAAGCCCACATGTCTTTCATTAATATATTAATATAATTGAGCAGCCCATTACTTAAATAATGTGCAAATTATATTCTTAATATATTAAATGCAATTCTAGATGGACCCTTAAATTGGTCCGGTAGAATATATCAAGTGATCCATGCAAGTCCGTGTGGATTGGGGATCTTGGCGGGCCATCTAAATTTAAGCTTCAATAGACATAACCTAATCACAATCAACAAATGATTCACTTAGGTCCGATCCATTAATTTTAACTCATTCCACTAAAGAGCTAAAACTGAACTCTTAAATAAAGATAGAAAAGGAAGATGCTCCTCATTCATACCCTAGACAATCATATTGGAGATAGTGTATCCTCGTGATTAATATCAGTAATCGCCAAGAGTTCATAGACCGCCTATAACTCTCCAAGTTACCATATTTACTCATATAACCACGTTTTGAACTTGGATATTTTGACTTGTCCAGAAGCCATGTTTTCAATAGACACTATTGAAAACTCAACGTTGAGATTTAATATCCAATTACCTCAAAACATCCATATGATGATATTATACTCTCATTTAATTAAATGGAGCCACGATGTCCATATCTATAAATGAAGTCCTCTATCGATTAACAAATGAATATCACCAAACTATCGAGGATAGACTATGCGATATAATCGTACTCATTGATAACTCAAATGATATCACTTGCAACCATAAGTCCATCATTTATCTCAGGATTAAGATAGACTCTCCGATTGTCCTGATAATGAAAAGACTATTATCTATTGACGGTTCTAGATAAAGCTTTTCATTGTGATCCAGTTCAATGCACCCAGTGCACTAGATCCTTTTGCTCGAAGACACTCCGATGATTTTAGACTCATCATATCTTATTTGATCCCACTCAAATGCTAGCAAAAGAATTCTACAACTTTAACAAGATAAAGGTGCCCAATCTTTAACTTAAGTTGTGAACAATATTCAAGACTAACTAAAGAATTGTGTCTACCACATACATATCCAGATGTACGAACAATTCTTCTTTTCCCATAGTCTTTAGACCTTATGATTATTTACTTTAACAATTATAATACAAACTATAAATGCTATACGATTTGTTAAACCAGAAATCACTTTATTAATATGAAAAAGATTGTTAATTACAACATTACACTCTTACTATTGAGCATAATCTTAACAACACATTATAGAATTTAAAAGACAAGAGATAGAAAAGATAAAACCCATTGAGGCCTTCAATGAATTCTTCAAATCTTCGATGTTGAAATCTCCTTCGTCTTTGAATATTCTATGTGTAAAGATGGATGATAAAGTTGAATCAGGATTGTTGTCTCCGAAAAGCCGTCCTTAGAGTCTCACATCTGGGCCTTTAAATAGGCCTCCTTAAAATAGGTCAATCAGAGTCCTAAGAGAAATAGGATGGCGTATCACCGCCCCTTGGACCGCCGCCTGGACAAGTTGCATGCGTAGCGGTCCAACACTTGAAGCACTACTGGACTTGAACGCTGGCTAGACCGCTTGGGAGGCATGTGCCTGGCCGGCAGTCTGGCCGGCGGAAATTCTTGGATCATCCTCTGCTGCTGACCGTTGGGTGGACTTCTTGGGAAGCAAGAGTCTGGCCGGCGGCAGAAGATGGATCTGCTCTTTATCAACACCTTTTGACTTTAATTCACCAGCAAACAGATTCATCTACATTGCTAACGAAAACATCCTACATAGGCTCAACAAACACATCAAACCACCAAAAAGGACTCAAAGGACAAGCATAATACATAGGAAAAAGGGCAAAATATAAGCACAGAATTAGACTGATCAAATACCCCAAAACCTATTTTTTGCTCGTCCTCGAGCAAAACCTAAAAACCTCAACAAAAAGAAAAAACTAAATCCTAACAAAGCCACTTTCGTAGGGAACACGATAGCATTTAGCACATTCTACAAGCCTTTAAACCTCTAGGAGTCCCTAGTACGAGGAGTATTGTCTCCTGAGGGTTCTCAGCTATGACACCTACAAATATATCCCATAAAAACCAATCAATCGAGATGCAATCGATTCGTGCCCATACTGAAACAATGAATGCAAAAGCCAATAAGTAAAAACTAACATTAAGTCGCAAAACTGACTGCATTGCTCAGTTTTTATTGAAAAGTCAAAACTCAAGATACTTAAGCATCAAAAACACATTCGTCAAATGCCATAGATGTAATTCGTCTCAACTCTAATTCTCACACGATATCACTCATATTTCTCACATAACCTAGGCAATTCACTCAGCAAGCATATGCGAAAGAAGTTATGCACAAGAAATCCAAATTATAATCGCATATGAATGTATCATTGAAAGAAAGCTTGATTTGTATGTCAAAAGATCTCACGAAAAGAATCGAACATTATGAACAGGATAAACAAATGATGCATTTCTACTTTCCTAGCAAGGATAGCCAATAGATCAATTAGACATTTTATAAGGTTGTAATGGGGCTCTTGGGTAAAGGTTTAGGAAAGAACGGGTAATTGGAATTCAAAAACATAGGATCATCCAATGAGAGTCTTAAATTACATTTACGGTTTTGCGCAAACTCTTAGGTCTTCATTGACTTCCATTGTAAGTGAAATAATGCCACTCACCATCTGTTCAAGTCTTGTATTTCTCCACCCTTTCTTGCTAACTCCTTTGAAAGTAGGTACAACAAATCAAAGGCATTGACTTATTGTATTCTTTAAAAACCTTTCTCTGATTCTCACTACTCACCATTCATTTTGGTGGAATTTTTTTTTTTTTTGAGAATCAGAGATTTACAACACTTTGTTAAATTCAGACAACATTTTTGGATTGAATGCAACTCCTTATCGGTTACAAATCAATTTATGCCCTATTCATGTGCATAACTATTGTATTTCCTTCACATTCTCAAAGCATGATCCCAAGCTATATGGTATGGCAAAAGTATAGGCTTACTTGGGTTACAGTTAATGTGGTGAAGAAAGAAAAAGGCTATATAGTGTTTGACTTCAAACAGGGCTATGGAGCACACACATAAGGTAGGAAATATTTAAGGCTTTTTATGTAGTTCAAGCACACATAGTCTAACATCACTTCCACTGGCTCATCTTACTCAAGATAAAAAATTATCAAGTGCAATCTTTTATGATGAATGTTATATAATGCTCAATGTACAATCTATAGAGATCAAATCTACTGCTAAGAACCTATTGAGTGTTTAAAGAAGTAGAAACAAAATATCCCTCATAATTTGTCATTTATGTACGCTTTTTGGCTTAGTGAGCTCACAAGGGTAGTCTCCACTATTAATTATGACTATCCAACTAAGCATCCTATCCACTATCACATCAAGAGCATGTCATAAATTTTGAAAATTACAATGCAATACTCTAAGCAGCAAAATGCTAGTTTAAACCCAGTGATTAAAGCACATCATTTCTAAGGCACATATCAAAGCATCTCTTCAAGGTCTAAGTAAGAATGACAGACTCTAAAAACTTGACTCTAGACTCAAACATCTCACCCCCAAACCTAAACTCGACATTGCCCTCAATGTTGACAATCAAGACAAGAAAAGAGGTGAGAGACACTGAAGAAAAACTGGAAAGAAATCCGCAATAATCAAAGAAACAACATAAATATCCGACAAGAAAATAAAACAAAAGAAAATAAAAGTTCAAAAAGAAAAAAGAAAAACATATCCTACTAATCTGCTCCGCTCTCATCGGAAAGGTGAAGAATCTCTGTGCCCTAGTCGGATTCTCTCTGGTCATCTTGCATTGGCACATCATCATCAAAGTTCATTAAAGGAGTGCACTGATCGAACTCTCTCAGCTGGAAATCGGACCCACCTGCCCCATAGTACGGGTCAGGAAATGGGGCTTGGGATGGTGTACCACTACCACTAGCCACTAGCCACTAGCCACAGAAAATCAGTTAGCCATCAACGAGCGCAGCTCCTCAATGTTCATCTCGACAGTGTCAAAACGAGTGTTCAATCGTCCCTCTAACTCTCTGAAATGCAAATCCATGTGATTCTGCATAGCCTACAAAAGAGTACCAAATGGGTCAGCTCCTAGTTGGGCGGCATTTGGTGCCGCTTCCCCTATGGGCTGATTCTGTTGCTGTGCTGCTTGCTCTTCCCTGCGAGGTCTTCTGGCCGCATATCTACCAAAAGGGCTCCAAACCCCGAAGGACTAACTACTGGTTCCATGTGGTCTTGTTTACCATAGATGGATCAACGGGCTCTAATCCAGCACTCACAACTATACCGGCCTACTAACAGAAAGCCGTGATCAAACACGGAAATACCATGGATTTATCATCGTGTAAAACGGCATCAAGGATGGCATTGAAAACCACGCGACCAATGTTGATTGAGTCACCTGTCTTCAAGCGATGTAACACATGTGTCTGGTCAAAAAAAATCTCTGAATAGTGTTGAGATGGTAGCAGTGAGTACGTTAGGAAAAGGTTCCAAAAGGCAACATCTGCATGCGTATCTCGCCGGAATAGCCTCACTACGTTATCCTACTGGTCTAGCCCATTAAATCTAAGGACTGTAGCTAATCTCCCTCTGTACTGGTCAATCTCCTCAATGAACTCTATTCCAGCCCTACCATCGATAACAACCTCCGGAGCGTCAAAGAACTGGTTTATGGCCTCCGGGGTAATATGGACCTCAACACCTTGAACTAGAATTGGGCCCCCAGCTCGGACCTTATCCGCTACGGCGCTAGCATAATATCCCACCACAATACTCCTGCTTGGTCTTGGCGGCTGTGCGACATACCTACCCCAACGACTGTTTGGTACCACTGCTGGAATAGGTGTCTGTAGCAGGCTGGAGACATCAATGCCTTTCTCTACAATCTAAGGCCGTCTTAGGAACTTGCTGACATAGCTTTTCAAATCCTTATGCTGCATCTGCCTCGGTGCCACTTGTCTTTTTCCTTTATCGGTTTACCTAACCCGAGGACACTTTCCTATATGAGTTTTCTCCATCTACACAAAAACAAACCATAATAAACTCACTAGAATTTCTAAAAAAATTCGGCAACACTCTGTTTCAAAAATTCAAACCAACATCACACAATCCATGCAGTGTATCCCATAGTTTCCCAAGCACAACTAAGTTAAAGGAAATTCATAGTTCATCATACTTTTCTAAACATAACCTAGCATTCCCAATTGTTCATGGCATCAATTATCTAAGCAAAACATCTAATCTCTCATTTAGCAACAAAATTCGAATTCCACATATATCAAGTCAAAATCTAACCACAAGTACTTAACATACCAACAAAATTAATTTCAATGAAACCCAATGGTTAATAAAGCATGGAATTCGAATTTATAGCACAAAATTTCTCTAACTCATCTCTAATTCACTCTAAATCAAAATGTAGATCATATTGAACATATTTTGATTGAGTATAGCATTAAAATCAAGAAGAGAGTGAGAAAAGACATACCTTGATCTTGGGTAACAATGGAGGTTGAAGGAGAAGAAAGGGAAGAAGGGGAGAGGGAGAAGAGAAAGGCACACATTGGTTTGGACAATTAAGTCCAACCGCTGCGCATCAGGTTTCTTTAAACAGGGCAAGAAATTTTTGCCCTACCGCCGACCAGAAACTATGCTTAGGAGGCGGTCTGAGCGGCGGTCATTCACAAAATTGCTTACCTGTGGCTAAAACACACATTTTCACTTATTTGCTCATTGTCTTAATTATCGCCAGCCAGACACTTCCTGGGAGGCGGTCTACCCAGGGCTTAACTCCAACCGTGTTGTTCTCCAATTACTGCTGGCCAGACACTAGCCTGGGAGATGGTATACCTAGCGCTCAACTCCAATGGTTTTGTTCTTTATTTACCGCCGATCAGACATTATGTTTAAGGGGCGGTCTACCCGGTGGCATTTCAAAATTTTTAGTCCAGACCTGACCCTAATCAATTTCAACAAGCACACATAAAACACATCTACACCCACCCTGACATAATAACATATCCGTGCACCCCAAACCTGAATTGAATAACACTCTTTAATAAGCTCAAGTCTAATATAAATGATATTCAATTGGGTCTGAGAGTGCTCGAGACTCACACTAATTATTGATTCAAAATGAAACAAAGGAGAAAAGTAAAGAAAATAATACATGGGTGGGTTGCTTCCCACTGAGCGCTTTATTTAACGTCTAGGCAAGACGCACAGGAGCCTTACGGCTCACAGAAACGGATCCACTTTCCAGTAGACTCCGTAGGACAACCTCCAAGATAAGGCTTCAGTCTATACCCATTCACTTTAAATACTCCCCCGCTAGCTCGATTTGTATTTCTATTGTACCATATGGAAAAACCTGTGTTACTTCAAATGGCCCAGTCCATTTTGACTTCAATTTTCCAGAAAATAATTTCAACCGCGACTGGTATAACAACACAAGCATCCCTGGACGAAACTCTTTGAAACGAATATTTTTGTCATGCAATTTCTTCGTCCTTTCCTTGTATATCTTTGCATTCTCACAAGCATTATTCTGAAGCTCCTCGAGCTCACTCAATTGCAAACTTCTTTCCTCCCCCGCTTTATCTAAATTGAAATTCAGCTTCTTCAGAGCCTAATAAAAATTGTGTTCCAACTCTACTGGCAGATGACATGCTTTGCCAAAGACTATCCTATAAGGGCTCATGCCTATCGGGATCTTGTATGCAGCTCTGTATGCCCATAATGCATCATTAAGCTTTGTAGACCAATCTTTTCGATTTGGTTGCACAGTCTTCTCCAATATGTACTTAATCTGTCTATTGCTCACTTCAACTTGTCCTGTTGTCTGAGGATGGTACGGGGTTGCCACTTTTGTGTTTGAAATTATACTTCTTCATTAACGAGGTAAAAACTTTGTTACAAAAATTGCTTCCACCGTCACTGATTATTGCACGAGGCGCTTCGAATATGGTGAATATGTTCTCTTTTACAAACTTCACCACCACTTGGATGTCATTTGTCTTGGTTGCAATTGCTTCGATCCACTTCTAATGCATTCCCTTTTACAAACTTCACCGTCATTGATGATTGCTTGCCATGCATTCCCTAGCATATTCATCGTCATATCTCCACATCGAAATGGACCCATTTGGGTTATGTTGTAGTTTTGTCTGTCTAGTAGTATCTACCTAATCGTGTTTAAGTATGCATGAATCCTTATGCCTTTTCAAATGTCTCATTTCTTTCTTAGAACCGAATAATAAACTCTTACAAAATTTACAACGAGCCTTAAATTCTACCTGACAGTTCGAGCCGGTTACGTCTTCATGGTCAAAACATTCCCATACCACAGATTTTTTCTTTCTGGTTATGGGTCTTGATGTGGTTGACCCCAGTGTGAAGGCAGAAGGACCCATTTGTTCTTGAGTATCTTGCTCGTCTTCCGCTTCCGGTGACAAAATTTGAAAGTCATCATTGTCTATGTTCAATCCATCTTCAAAATAAACAGGAATTCTATTAGGATCCAATTCCTACAATGCATAAATATAAAAATATTAAATTAAAAATTAAGCCATAAATATTAAATATACTATGCGTAAATATTAAAATTAAAAAGTAAAAACAATCCCATAAATATTTAACATACTACATATTAAATCATAAATATTAAATATACTATGCATATATGTTAAAATTAAAAAGTAAAAACTATCCCATAAATATTTAATATACTACACTTAAAATCATAAATATTAAATTAATATACTAAATATAAAATTTAAAATAAATAAGAAATTACCTTTGTTCGTAGTTTGTAATTTGTAGAGAAATGGTGAATTGGTGCCTTTGTGGAGAGTAGAGACTAGAGAATTATAAATTATATATTATATTATTATAGATTTATAGAGAATTAGAGATTAATATTATAGAGTATTAGAGTGTGTAGAGAGTGGAGAGAGTTAGAGTAGAGAGAATATATATATATATATATAGAGAGAGAGAGAGAGAGAGAGAAGAAATTAGTATTAGAGAGAGTGGAGAGAGAAAGGTATGTAGAAACTTTGATTTGGAGGGGGTATTTATAGATAAATTGAATTGAGGTTAAAATACTAATTTTTAAAAAATAGCAATTGTTGAAAGCAAGGCCAACGGTTAAAAAAATTAAAAATTAAAAAAGAAAAAGAAAAAAAAGGTAGCCGTCGATGGCTAAAATATTTTTTTATTAAAAAAATTATAAAGTGGTTGTTGGCCAACGACCGACTCGCAGGCCAGCCTAATAGGCCACAGGAAGGCTTGTGCGGCTTGCAGACCTCACCCATGCGGTCCGGCACGGCTTGCTTTATATGCAAGCCTCGACCTAGCCTGATTTTGGGCCAGGCTATGCCACACCTGGCCTGATTTTGGAGCAGGCCGGCTAGGTTAGGCCTGCCAGCCCAGGTCCATTTTTCATCCACTATAAAATAACAAATATTAAAAAATAAAAATAAAAAATAAAAAACTAAAATATTTATTAATTTGTAATCTCGTATATGAACTTATTTTGATAGATGAATCGCAGAATACGAAGAATTTAATTACAGCATATGAAACTAGAAATAAAATTGCTTAAATGAAAAACCAGAAAGAAAAAAAAAAAACGTGTATATACACACACACACACACACACACACACACACACACACACACACACACACACATATATATATATAGGTTAGACTAGTTCATAATGCATAAGAAACCAAATCCTAAAAGGTTTAGGGGTTGTCCAGTAAGCTCATTTTGAAATGTTTTTGTTTTTGGTTTTTGAAAACGATTTTTAATTCGCATTAGTTAATTGTTTTTCATTTTGTTTTCTAAAAATAAAAACAAAACATAAAACAAAACCGGTGTTAAAATTGAAAATCGTAGGATACACGTTAAACAAGTTTCCCTTGTTTTTCATTTTGTTTTTTTTTTAAAAAAAAGGTTATTAGCACCAGTCCCCATCGAACTTTACGCGAGTTTATATTTTACTTCCTAAACTTTTTTTTTAGGTGTAAAACCACCTGAACTCTCGTTTTCTTTGCACTTTGTTCCAAATCCTCATGCCGTCTATTTTTCTGTAATGGAAAATTGCACTAAGTTCTCCTGATTATATATATAATTGAATCAAACCGAAAACATAATGATCACCACTGAGAAAGACTCTCCAAGTCTTCATAACTCATTTAACTGTCATTTTCTCGAATATTGGTCCTCTATCGTGTGTGCAATAACTCATGTGCCTAGCACTATAAATATTCATTGCGGATGTAATTGATCACCTCACATTCCCAAGAATGTGGCGCTCCTCTACGATTTTTTAGTTCACACGCTATCTAACCAAAATACATCGTGGTACCTTACCCTAGCATTCCAACCTTATAGATCTATTAGCTCTTCGGGAAATTTGATAAAAAGACTATCCATTGCATCTCTCCACATAAAAAGCACGAGTCCAAATTGACTACGGCTACATCGTCTTACTATTCCGACACTTAGTCTTTCCTCAATTCGTTATCCCTCAATTTCTTGCATATTCCAATCTAAGATTAAATGGCTATGACTAGATTCTTTTCCCCTTTTTGGAAATATCTATTTCCACTAATATGCTCAAAACTAAAAGTTTTGTACAAATTGGAATATTTCATATAAAATTTGCTAGAAACCTAAGCTGCCTCTCCAAGCGCTCATCGCGATCGATATGTGCTAGATTAATTTTATATATTCCAACTATCAGAAGAGATTAGATCGTTTAGTCGGTGTATTATGTTTTATATCCTTATTGGAGGCTGTCACTAATTTTGGTGCTCCTTATAAGTACTTAAAAAACTTGATACCGAACCTACTAAAATTTTAGTATTCAAAATACTACTAAAATTTCCATTCAAGCCAAAATCTGAAAGGTAAAACCCACTTTATTTAAATCATATTGTACTTGTACAACATACATGTGAAGCTACTATTTAAGTTACTCTACAACATAATGCGAGTAATTTAATTTCTAGTTTGATAAGCCTTCACATGTTATATGCTGAGCAAATAAGTACTATGTCGAGGTTCAATCATTATTCATGTTATATTCTCAAGAGCTTCTTACACTGAAAATACACTAAACCTTATTGTATCTATTTCCTATATTACACAATTTAGTTTATCAAATTGGTCACAATATTATAGATATATAATCTATATCTTATGCTAATCTATGTAGAGACATACAATCTACTAAGCAAGCATATTAACTTCCAAAAAGTAAACACATTTAATTTTGATGCAAACACAAACCAAAAAAATGATGAAACAATTTAAGGTACAGAATTGAAAAAGTTGTCAAAGCGCCTAATTACCATCCATTTCAAAAAAATTTAATCATTATAAATTCAGTACTTTGTACAAAATTCTAATTCTAATATTGTACTCAACAATTTAGAATTCCCAAAACAGGTGATCATAATAGAAGAATATAATACACAAGTCCCTAGAAACATGTTATGGGTCAAACCGATTCTTACTACAAAGTAAATAAACCAAAGTTATTTACTAGAGAATGATTTATTAAAGTATTAATGCTTTCTAAAATACGGGACTTTGCATGCTATTCATTCTTTGATCTTATATTCATAACGATCACCATTGAGAAAGACTCTCCAAGTCTTTATAACTCATTTAACTGTCATTTTATCGAATATTGGTCCTCTATCGCGTGTGCAATAACTCGTGTGCCTAGCACTATGAATATTCGTTGCGGATGTAGTAGATCGCCTCTCATTCCCAAGAAAGAGGTGCTCCTCTACGATTTCTAGTTCACACGCTATCTAAACAAAATACATCAAAGTACCTTACCCTAGCTTTTCCAACCTTATAGATCTATTAACTCTTCGGGAAATTTCATTAAAAGACTATCCACTGCATCTCTCCATATAAAAAGCACGAGTCCAAATTGACTGCGGCTATGTCATTAATAAGATTCATGAAATCTTCTCTATTAAGACATATGAGATGATGCAGATTTATTCTAAAATTTTCTAAGTCACTTAGAAATATTTGTCTTTTAATAACCTTGTATATTTCCAATGCACATTCTAAAGAAATTTCTTACTCCCGTTTGCATAATTAATTGGATGGAGAATTCTAATCGAAGGCTTTTCAATATATATAGCTCCCACTGAAGCTAAATTTCGGTGGCCAAATTTTCGTAGGAAAATTCAATGATTGTCAAAAAACAGTGCCAAAATTCTTGCTGGAAAATTCTATGGTGGCAGAAAATGCCACTAGAAACCATCATTGGAATCTGTACCGAAAACTTTCATCGAAAATTGTGCTAGAAATCGTAACCAGAAACTGCACCGGAAACCATCACCGGAATCCATGTTAAAAACCATCATCGAAAATCATATCGGAAATTGTCATTGGAATACATGTTGGAAATTGTCATTGAAAATTGTAACCAGAAACCACGCTAGAAACCATCACCATAATCCGTCTTGGAAACCATCATCGGAAGTCACACCGAAAACCATCATCGGAAGTCATGCCGAAAACCATAATCAGAAATACGTGTCTAAATCCGTCTCCAAAAAAATCCGTTATTGGAAACCGTGTCAGAATCCGTCATCAAAATCTATATTGAAAATTGTCATTGGAAACCACATCGGAAACCATAGTTGGAAACCGCATTCGGGATTTTTAGGGCATTAATTCAACTCCCATTGGAGCAAAACAAATCAATGGAATTAATAAATTAATTAAAATTTTAAAATAAATGAAAAAAATAATAATTTGCCCGAAAAACCGCCACTGGTGCTGGAAAACCACTTTTGGTCACCAAAAAATGGCCTTTGGGTGGCTGAAAAACTATTTTTTGGTCGCCGGAAAAATGACCGATTGCCAAAAGCTGATGCCAGAAACCAATCTCATCAGTGAACCCTTATTGAAAAGGTGAACTGGTATCGGAAACCGGTTCGACCGATGATGTGGCGTCAGTGATGACATGGCATCCGCAACTACTTCGGTAGCCGAAAAAATGTCAACAGTTTTCTCTAATCAACTCATCCACGCCACATGTCAGAGTGGGAATGGGCCATATGTCCCAAATGACACATCGCCACGTGTCACCTTTAGTGTGGCTACGTGTCAACAGCAGAGTCACTAAGGCTTGTTGCCCGCTTACCCCTTGTTCACAGAAGATGTGTGTACGCATTGCCTTCTTTGACTTTACCGATCACTGGACCACCACCATCCGACTCTTGATTTAACTTTAATTCCAGTTATGCCCTTATAAGTGAAGTTTGGGTCTAAGGTGAAGCGCACTCGCCGCCCATAGGCGCATGATACATGTTCTTCATGTTCTTCACCCAAATTCAAACTCAAACAAGTTTCCAGAATTTTGATTTTCCACCGAAAACATAAAAATGGTTTTTCTCCCTTGATACTAATCCAAATTATGCAAATAACCTATCATTGGAAAGCTCTCAGAAGGCTCTATCTAATGGTACCATCATCACAGAAATAAAAATAAAAAATGACAATGAGGTTTAGACCCTACAAAGTTATGGGTTTCATATGCAATTCTTCAAAATTCTCTTAATTTTGAAGTTCATACATGGCATGCATTTCCAGAACATCATATAACATGTATACGCATACGTATATTCTCTAAAACCGAAATTAAACACCTGCATGTGTGTGATGTCATTAGTGTTCATTTATTGTTCTACAAACAAAATTAAGCAAACATCCTAACATTGTTTATACTACCAGAATACAGTTCCAAACATAAGCTCTGATATGAAAGTTAATTCGATATTAAAAAAAAACGAAATTTGGATCATTACTGTTAACCATACGGAATCCAAATCTCTACAGCGGAAACGGATCTAATACCTGGGATTGTATCACGATCACGGAATCGAAAAGTCCTTCTAGCCACAATGCATATATCCACACTCTGATTGAAGATGGGAAAAAATTCTATAGATTTTCTCTACACCTATTTCTTGTGTTTCTCACAAACACTTGCACCTATGCAATTCACATACTCTCTATGTATTGCACATTTTTTTATCTCTGGATTGCACCAAGTATATCAGACAAAACCCATCATTTCCTTTTGCTCATGTATGCTGAACTCATACATATTGCACACCCTAACATGCGGCACTCATGCATCCACTCCAATACACGTTCTGTTGCGTATATTTTTGTGTGCGTTTCTAAAACTGATACCAACTGCTCATAAAACTGCCCATGCAATTATATGTATTTGTGCAGGCTTGGGCTTGGTGTACATGGACTTTGGGCTCTCCATGTATTGTTTATCTTAGCCCACTTGAATGTATAATGGATCTCCAACCCATACCCAAATATACCAACATAATATGTTAAAGAAACTTCCTGAATCTATTTCTGAGTTGCAGAGGTAATTAGACGATACAAGAGACATATAAAACATGATCAGCCTTATATAGGTGTGATTTTGATCACATACAATAATGGAATGATCTGGTAAACTCTCAAACAAATAACATTTTAATCAATTTAGTTTTCGAAACCACAAAACATAAATGTTGCTTACTAATTTGAAAATCTTCTTACAAGGAAAACATACACAATTCTCTGTTTCCATTACGTACATATATATACATAGCTTGATACAAACTAACCATATTCAAACACACAAAATGGCACAAGCAGCACTCTGATTTCAATCAAATTACAAAGTATGCCTAGGAAAGCAGCACAGTTAATCAACCCCGTCATAGATTCTCCAGGACTAGTAAGTTGCATCCACTTCAGCAGTGCTTTTAAAATATTGCAGTATTTCTTGCATAGAGTTTTAAAATATTGCAGTATTTCTTAAGAAGATTTCCATGCTTGAGAGGCAAGAAGCTATGAGAAATATGAGTGTATCAAGAGACTTAGTATGATCATCAATCGCCTTTTCTCTTTTGAGTTTTCTGGGAATCATCGAGCTCACCTCAAAATTGTTTACATGGATGCAGCAAGCCTTTCAATAGACTCCACCTTTTACGAATTAAGTTCCATATTAGTGCCTGCTAACAACATACACTTGCATATCTCTGGCCTAGTTTCTGCTTCACATAATTTTTCTTTGAAATCCTCAATAAGATTTTCCAATTCACTGATTTTAAGAGAATAAGGGCATTATGCTGCTCTTGACTACCCTATGCAGACTGGAGTGAACTGAAAACCAATATTACTCAATGTTAGCATCCAAAAGCTGAAACTCGGATTCTTTCAGCAGCTTCTCAAGTGAACTCGCCTACTCCCTTAGAGTGAAGAGGTTCTCAGAAATAGAAAGAGGAAGCTTATCTCAGTTTCGATAAAGCTAGCTTTTAAACCGTCAGTCTGAGCTAGAAGAAAGTCAATAAGTTTTAAAATGCTCTTAGCTCATCTTCAACTTCGGTCAAGCTGGCTTTTACACTGTCAATCTGAGCTAGAAGGAAGTCATTAAGTTTTAAATTGCTGCTTTAAAGCTACTGCAAGGCATTTTCTTTGATATCCAATTGTTATGTAGGACCATCAAAAAGACGACTAAACAAGGCGTTTACACTCCCAAACCAAAACTCAACATTGTCCCAACTATTGGAAACAAGAGAGTCCGGCTTAACGGCACACACCTAACACCACACAAAACACAAAAAATACAATATGAAAGACTAACTCAACATGGTGGATAAAGTTCTAAAAAAAATAGTGACTTTTGAAATCGACCTATGTCTGTTCTTCAGTGTTTATTTTCAAAAATACTCAATAAAACGTTTTCAAATTTCGGCACATGAAAATATACATGCAAATGTACACTTTTTTATTTAGAAAACATTTTAAAATTAAAATTATAAAAGTGTGCAAACAGACGTCAAAGATGGTTCATGTGCAGAATTTCAAAACAGGGCATCGCCCATGACCTTTAGTTGAAGAAACGTTCATAACTTTTGAACCCCCACCCAGAATTTTACGTTATTTATACCATTAGAACCGTATCGAAAAATTGAAGGAATAATTTATTTTCTCACCAATAAGTACAATTGTCATGAAACATTTTGCCTTCGAAATTTCAAAACATGGACTTTCGCAAAGGTCAAAGAAAAAGTTAACACTAAAAAGACTCAAAACAAACCTAAGCACTAATCATGCACAATCAATGCCCCAACAAAATGAAAATGACTTAAACTAGGGCTTACATATATAAAGGTAATTCATAGAATATTTCAATAAGCATAAGGGCATCAATTTAAGCTCACAATCATTGACAAGCATTTTCAACAAAATTGACAGAATCGGAGCATGACAACCCCCAAACCAAACTAAACAATAAGCACAAAACCTATATAATCACAGTTATGCAATAGAGCCTCCGGCTCATAATCATTTAGCGCATGCATACATACTTGCACAAGAGCCTCCGGCTCATTTATCCACAAATATAATCAATAAATTCAATGTGCATATATCCACCAAATAAACCTTTCGAATGAAAACATCCCAACAACAAAATTATTGAATTTAAACAACATAAAGCATAAAATAACTACATGCATCAAAATTATTCAATGAGATGCATTCGGGGTGAGGCTAGGATTAACTAAGGGTGGTTTAACAAAGTTAGGAAATTTTCTATTTTTCACAACCCAAACAAATTTAGGTGTCTTTTTTATCTTTTCCTTTCCTATGTTTCTAAATAATTGCACTTGATCTTTCCTTACCCAAACTTGTTTAACCCTAGGTGGACTCCACCTATTCCTAGGACCTCTAGTTTTCCTATGTTGATTTGGTTTGTAATTCTTAGCCTTAAAATGCTCTATCCTAGAATACACACAACAAAAAATATTAGAATTAGAGGAACTCCCTTTTGATGGGTGACTTTGAGGTCATTGGATTTGCTTTGCTTGTAACGTCTTGACCTCCTCCTCCTTTTTCCTAAGTGCTCATTTTGCTTCCTCTAGAGCATTGACCTTTTGTACAACTTCTTCTTGCATTGTTCTTGACTTGCGAACTATCTCATCTTTAAATTCCTTGGATACCCTCACCAAGTTCTTGAACTCCTTTAATGTTGTACTCTTTTCGGCTTCAAGTCTCCCAACTTGTTCTTCAAACTCTTTACGCTCGTTGGAGACTTCGTCATTGGCCTTCTTAAGTGTGCCATTTTCAACTATGAGTATCTTCACTTCAAGAATGAGTTTCTTGTTTAACTCTTGAAGTTTCTTTTCCTTTTCCATTTCCAAGGCTTCCTCACCTTCTAGCTCATTCTTCAAGAGCTGACTTCTTCTTATAGTCTTCCTTCATTTCTTCTTTTTCCAGGGAAACTACCTCAACTCTCTCTTGAAGTGCATCATTCTCATTCTTTGACACATCCCTCGCCAATAATAGCTCTTTAGTCACTTTCATAAGCTCCTGGTTCATGTTGATCCACATTTCCGTTTCATCCATTTTCTTGCTTTGCTCCACTTCAAACTCCATCTGGAGTTTATCAATGTCTCATTCTGAGTTATTGGATGATCTCAACGATTTGGTTCCCCAACGTTCTTGTAGAAGCTTCATTTTCTCATCATTTGCCAGACATGTTGGCGAGTAATTTGGCTTTGAATTTTGCCAAAAGGAATCCATAGAGTCATGGAACATACAAAAACAAAACTACCAAAGTAATAAAAAGAAACTAACAAAGCTAAAAACAACTAAGAAACTAATAGTATTAAAACTAATCTAACAACTACTACGCACACCGATCCTCGGCAGCGGCGCCATTTTGACAAATGTCGTTTGCATGTATGAAAATTCACATGTCAAACAAAATTTATAAACCGAGCAATTCCTCAAAAGGTTTTAAAAAACATAAGTATGGTAGCAAGCAAGGGTCGTCCACTAAGATTGAAGGTAACTATGAATAGATTAAGATTAATATAACTAGTATGCATAAATGTAAAGGTAAATGATTGGTGCGTGTGAAATGTAAATTAACTAAAAAAAACTAATAAATGCGAATGAAGTGATATGACTAAGGAGTTGATGGACTCGTAAGTGAACACTGAGCAATCACTACAAGAAAAATGGGCTATTGGGACGAAACTCTATTGGGACGTTTTTTTTCCGTCCCAATAAGAGATCTATTGGAACAAATTTTTTATTTTGTCCCAATATACCTCATATTGGGACGAAATACAAAATTCGTCACAATAGACAGTTTATTGGGACGAATTTATTTCGTCCCAATAGGTTTTGTTTATAATTAAAATTATAATAATTAATTAATTTTATTGACCTTTAGGGACGAATTACTTTCGTCCCAATAGGAGGTTTATTAGGACGAAATACATAATTCGTCACAATAGACTGCCTATTGGGACGAATTTATTTCATCCCAACAGGCTTTATTTTTATTTAAAATTATAATAATTAATTAATTTTGTTGACCTTTAGGAACGAATTGGTTTTGTCCCAATAGGATGTCTATTCGGACGAAATACATAATTCGTCCCAATAAACTTCATATTGGGACGAATTTATTTCGTCCCCATAGGTTTTCTTTTTATTTAAAATTATAATAATTAATTAATTTTGTTGACCTTTAGGGACGAATTGTTTTCTTCCCAATAGACTGCCTATTGGGATGAATTTATTTCGTCATAATAGGTTTTCTTTTTTATTTAAAATTATAATAATTAATTAATTTTGTTGAAAATTCTTGATATTTTTTTGAAGTTTTTTCCTTAAAGATAGATTAATAATTAAATTACCATATAAATTAGAAAATAATGCAATATGGATCATTTTGTTCGACTAAAGTGGTTCTCTATCGAGATGAATTTTGTTTCTTCCCAATAAGTTCTTTATAAGGATCAATAAATATTAGTCATGAGAGGTTTTCTATTATTTTTTTAAAAAAGAACCAAACTGTCGGAACTGGAATCGAAACCTTTGGTTCCGAATCGAAAACTGAAACCTCTGGTTCTAAATCGAAAACCGAAACCGTTGGTTCCAAATCGAATTGAGAAACGGAACCGGAACCGAGTTCATGTCTAATTCCTAGTACGACTAACAATTGAATCTTTGATCTAACAATATATTATTTTAAAAATATAGTTTAATTAAATGTCATAATAATATTTTTAATATCAATTTATTTATCATATAAAAATAAAATTTAAATTAATGGAATCGATCTACAAATAAAATTTTGATTGAAAAATAATCAATAAAAATTTAATAACAAGTAGAGGTTATATATAAAATTATGTTTTTATTATCACATACATTGGAGCAGTACGATGGATAAGCGGGTGTGAGTGGGTGGGTGTGTGCAGGGTTCTGCACTCAATGAGGACACCCAATTTAATGTTATTTGTGAGTGTGTGCATGTGGGTGGTGGGTGTGTGCATGTGTGGTTGGCCTGGCTAGGCAACAAAAATTTTTATTTCGTCTCTATAGGTAGTTTTTATGGACGAATTTTAATTTTCGTCCCAGAGAACCTATTGCGACCCACTTGAGGCGATGGAATTTGGGATGTTTTTTATTCGCCCCAATAGCCCTTTTTTTGTAGTGAATGCAACAAACTCTAAATTAAGCACGTTATGACAAATGTAACCAACCTAGGGTGTATAGAATTGGCTATGTATCACTAGCAAGAGATCAACTTAGGGTGTATAGCGAAAACCCCTACTAGCGATTAATCCCTCATAAACAACCAAAAGTGGCTAGTTGCTCAATTGAGATTCTAACCATGAAGCTCATCTTTCTAATTATGACTCAACCTATTTATAATGTTGTCATTCTAGGGTGTATAACGATGACTTCAAATTCCCTAACAAGTGGCCACCCTAGGGTGTATAGCGGAGGCCACCCGATTGAGATTGGATGAAGCTTGAATTATTCAACCGGATTTTACTCAAAGGTTAGTTCTCTTAAAATTCCTAAAGTAGCCAACTTAGAGTTTTTAGTGAAGGCTTCTAATCTTCTCACAAGTGCTGACCTAGGGTGTATAATGCCGGACACTCGTTCGAGGGTAGATTACGACCGCGATTGTTTGAGTCGGATTTCCAGAAATCCTTCCATTCAATAAAGCAATAAAGATTCCAAATTAACATACTAAGAATGTGTATCCCAACAAATCAATAATGAAATCATTCAAAGCAAAAGAATAAAACATAGAGTTTATTTACAAAGCCCAATATCCATCAAACAAATAACATCAACCCCATAGTGGGGTATTTTAGCTACTCATGTTCTTTACAACAATAAAACTAAGAGAAGAGATTGAGAGAAAACCCTTGGTGAATATCTCCTTCCTTGAAGCCTTGATCCAATCCTCAAAGTTGCCTTTAGGTTGAGTAGAGATGGTTTGGATGAGAGGAAGAGTGTATTCTAAGAGCTAGGTTACAAGAAAATATGAAAATCTAAGTGTGGTAGGATGTTGGGGATTGTTTGGTTCGTTCTCATGCTTTTCTATTTATATGGGATGTAAAAATAGGTCACTAATGCTTGAAAATTGCAACTGTCGCGCGCAGAGTGGGGGTGGAGTGCGGTTCAAGGACCCACACTCACCTGCACTCCAACGCTGGAATTCCCACACTGGAACGTAGAGTGCGGGTCAAGTGCGGTTTAGGGACTTGCACTCACTCACACTTTGTCATATTTCCACAATTTCAGCTCTCGAATTTCTCATAAAGTGCGGGTGAAGTGCGGTTCAAGGACCCACACTCCAATACGGGAATTCCCACGCTAGAAAGTGTAGAGTGCAGGTGGAGTGCGGTTCTGAGACCTGCACTTTACCCACACTTTATAGCGTTCTGTTGTTTTCTTCAATCCTTTAGTGTGCGGGTCCAACGTGGGAATGCCTACGTTTGATCTTGACCTCTTTTTGCACTATTTGACTACTTATTCGCACAAAAGTTCCGAATACTGTTTCCAACTCCCAAAATGTAAGAATGCCTGCAATTACACACAAAAAGCTCATAACAGATGCAAAAACGCACGAAAACGGAATAAATGATACAGAATTGAACGCCTAAATATACGACATATTTGGCACGATCAAGCACCAAAAGAACCCATGTCATTTATAGAAACAAACAACAATCTAGTACAACACATTCTCATACAAGAGAGAATAAATTGAACAAACATTGATTCACAAACTAAAAACACACTTAAAATTGAAGATAAATTGAACAAACATCTCTTAACATTTTTTGGTCACTAGCACTGGGTTTGCACTCGATGTTGAGATACCTCAACTTTAGATACAACTATTAACTTAGAACGCTAACTTTTCTCAACACACACATGTATTGCATGTCTACAACCCTTATTTATGAATTCTACACTGCTAACATGAGTTGGTGGTGCTAAACACTGCTAAATATCATATATAATATTATACTGAGACAGAAATGAGTGAAATCTGGTTGTCGTGGGCTCATTATACAGATACGTAAATGAGTGAAATCAGGGCAGTTCTGCACAATGGTTGATACATCAACATTAGGCATTTGCTGGCAAAAGTATAGAACATGGTGCAGTCTCGGACATCCAAAAGATACAGCAACAAACCCTGCTTCAGTCACCCCTTGGATAGTGTCATCATCAAAGGGATCTGCAGGGAAAACACAGAGTTCCTCAAGTGAAGGACAATTAGAACCAACAGCCTCTAGCCCTTTGTCTCCAACTGTGTCGAGCACCTGCATTAAGAAATTCGTTATGGGATTGAACTTTGAAAATGTGAAGTCATTATGCGTGTTAATCAAGCTTCATTATCATCAATTTTCTGTTACAACGGTTTGAAAATGGTTATCAGTGTCCAGTTCATGTATGCTAAAACAGTTTTTGAAGATAATGTCAAGTGTTGTTCGTAAGTATATATAGAGAGAGCAATGGAGGATAGAACTAATAGATATCTTTAGTTCAATTTCTTATTTTTTTGTGTACAGATTTTAAAGTTCTAACCATATAGACATGAAAACCCAGTTAAAAGATGAATGAGAAATTAAAGAAATTGCTAGAAATTGCTAGAGACGAAATGATATCGGCAATATTTTAATTCTTGAATGGATCTCCAAGTAAATTATTGACATAAAATTTAATCACACAAAAACATGGTAGAAAGTATACTGTTAGTAATTACCTAACTATATTAACAGTAATTAGAAAATCAACGGGAAGCCAAGGTCAAACACACAGCATTACGTACAAAGATATACAAATTTGGATTTTCTTGGTCAAGTATGCACAGAAAATTTCAGGGTTTGAGTACACGTCCCAACAAAAATTTTCAGTATAGAAGTTGCCACATAATCTCAAATCAGAATTTTGGGTGGGAAATTTTGGAAAAAGCAAAACAAAATAGAGGTCAATTTTGGTAATTCAAGGCTAAAGATAACAAGAACAATAAAAATTAAATTTGTGGCTCAAAACAATAAATTCATAAATATATATATGAATTTATTTCATGCAATTTCCTCTTTATATATATATATATACATTTTTTTTAATTGAAAATTTCATATACATTTTTTTAAATGAAAATATAAATGTTATTATTAATTACATTAATTTATATATACATTATATATACTTTTATATTTTATTATTATTAACCATAATATATCATGTTATTATAATTGTTTTGTAATTAGGGGTATTTTGGTCAAAATACAGTTAATTCCATTCCATTTAGTTGTTAACCAAACAAAATAATACTGATTAAGATACTAATTCTACAATCTCAACCAAACAAAGTAATTAGTTTTCCATTCCAATTCTCATTCTGATTACCATTCTACCATGGTAACCAAACGCCACCTAGTTTCTAGATCTCTGTTGAGTAGAATTGCATTAAAATTAGTGTTTGAATCAGACAAGTTGTACTTATTAAAAATGGTATATATGTGGGGAAAGGGTACCTAAGTGATAGTTTATTCATGATGAATGTAATGATTGTTGTACCAAAAATTATTATTAATAATAATATTAGTTCTGCTTATAAGCTTGAGTCATCTGATATCTGGCATGGTAGATTAGACCATGTTAATTATAATTCTATACAAAAATTAATTAACATGGAATTAATTCCTAAGTTTCACATTGATCCCAATGTTAAATGTTAAATGTGAAATATGTGTTGAAGCAAAACTAACTAGAATATCATTGCATTCTATTGAGAGAAGTACAAAACCTCTAGATTTAATTCAAAGTGATATATGTGACTTCAAATTTATAGAGACTAGAGGAGGAAAAACATGTTTTATTACTTTCATTGATGATTGTTCAAGATAGTGTTATGTGTACTTACTAAGAAGTAAGGATGAGGTAATTAAAATGTTTAAACTCTATAAAAAAGAGGTTGAGAATCAACTTAGCAGGAAAATTAAAGTGTTAAGAAGTGATAGAGGTAATTATTGTCTTCAAATTAAAATTTTATTGAAATATTTCCCCTATCTGATAGGAAAGTATTACTTGTAATTTTTACCATTTTAATACAGTTTCATTTTCCAATAGGAAATGCATATTATATCAACTATGGATTTTATTTTTTTATAATCAACATTTTATTGAAAAATTAATAATTTAATTGCATTTTATTTATAATTATTTTGTATAATAAACAAATAGATATTTTAAAAATTATTATAGCATTTTTAAAAATATGCATGAAGAAACGTGGGTGTTTTATTTTCTTATATGTAATAATTACATATGTATACACTAAAGCACACTCGTGTTACATATGTAATTATTACACATAAGAAAATAAAACACCCACTTTCTTCATGCATAATTATAGGGCAAAGGCAAAGATAAAGTCACCGGCTTGACAGGTTGCAAGTGACATGATATTCGTCATCCGAATTTTCAGCTCCACAAATGTGACAAGGCCATGTGTCACGCTCGATGGGGTTTTGTGGGTGGACTGGAATAGAGTCTTGGAATGGATGCCAACTTAGACCAGGGTCTCTGATGACATCAGGGAAAATATAACACTGATAGGGTAGAACTCCATTAACGTCGCAAAGGAAATTGAGCAATGAGATCTGGAGATTCTGAGGGTATAGCTTAGGATAATCATATGTGGTGTGCTATTTACAGCAAACGTTTGATGTCCAAAGAAGTCTCTTATGAGGGTTGAAGCGATAGGGTCGATGGAATATCCAAATGCAAGAAACCGCCGAGGCAGATTCCTTATCAAGTTTCCATAGATTATGATAACCCATGAGTTTGGTGAGTTCGGACTGCCAAAAGGAAAATGAATTGAACCAGGTTAGGAAAGTTATGAGGAGAGAATCTTTCTGGGAGGGATCATGGACAAAACCATATAAGGCTTGGAGGGGGAAAATGACGGCATGATGGTGGAGTACATACATGCACCATAGAAACCATAAAACCTGAGGGGTGAAAAAGTAAAAGGGAGGCATTAAGAAAGGGTCTAGGAATGGTCTGTTGTTGTTGGAAAATTCATGTCGAACTCCTTGGCTCTAGATCTAAGCCAAATAGGTTCGTAAATGGGAGTGAGCGAATTCTTGGATACGGGCAAGAGAAGGTTGTGTATCAGGAGAAATTATTTCTAGCAGCTTTGGTGGATAAGACCTCATTGTAGGATTTGGGAATGAGGAGGATGATGCTGATGTAGCTATGAAGATGAGAAGTATAGGGCCGTAGGAGGTGATGAGATGAATAGCTGATGGTCGAGAGAGCATATCAGCTATTATATTGTGTGATAAGACCTCATTGTAGGATTTGGGAATAAGGAGGATGATGCTGATGTAGCCATGAGGATGAGAGGTATAGGGCCGTAGGAGGTGATGAGATGAATAGCTGATGGTCGAGAAAGCATATCAGCTATTATATTGTGTTGGCCTTTCACGTGTCGAACAGTGAAATCATATCTGGAAAACCAATCCTTTAGTCTCAATAGTTAAGGATTGGGAGGAATCTTATTTCGAAATTCGAGGACCTTAGGAAAGGACGAGTTGTCCATTTCAACAATAAAGTTTTTTGTCCTGAGATGAAAATCAAATTTCTGGATTCCATTTTTGACAGCGAGAATCTCCTTGTAGATTGTGTGGTAGTACTGTTGGGCGTCTTTGAATTGGCCGCTAGCATGTCCACAGTAACTTTTTTGTCCGTCCTTTTCTTTAATGAGAATGACCCCCTAACATGTGTCACTAGCATCGGTTTGGAGGATGAGTTGGCTTGTGGATGGAATAGTGAGGGCCGGAGGAGATTGGGCAATCTCTTTGAGTTTGGTAATAGCATCCGTGTGACATCTGTCCTAAGGAGGAGGAGTTTTCTTTAGGAGAGCTAAGAGGACCGAAGTATATCTCGTCACGTGGGGCAGGAAATCTCTGATAAAGTTGATTATACCAAGAAATTGTTGAACTTGCTTTGTAGTCAAATTGGAATCAGGGAATTCTAATAGTTGACTGGCTAGATGAGAGCCTGGTGGTATTTTCCATTTGAAATGTGCATGCCCAGGAAATCGATATCTATTTGTCCTATTGAACTCTTTTTGTCAGAGAGCAAGATTCCGTATTGGTTAATCAGACCATAGAATTGATGAAGGAGATGGTTGTGAGAATCTTCATCAGAGGAGAATAATAAGATATCATCGATGTAAATCAGAGCAGAGTGGAGAATAAGATGGAAGATCCTAGAGATGGCCTTCTGGAATAATGAAGGGGCAGTTTTGAGGCCAAAGGGTAAAACTGTCCATTGATATTGGGCATTAGGAAGACAAAACGTTGTTTTGTACCTGTCATCTGGATGAATACCAATTTGCCAGAAAACTCCTTTAAGATCAAACTTGGAGAAGATAGTAGTACCAGGGAGTTGGGAAAACAAAGTATTGGTCCTAGGAACTGGAAATTTGTCATCCCTAAGAAAGAGATTGAGGGGTTTGTAATCAATGACTAATCTCTTATTTCCTCGAAGTTGTTCATCTCGTTTGTCAACATAAAAAGCTTGACATGCCCAGGGCGAAGAGGTAGGTTCAATGAGTCATTGCTTAAGTAGTTCATCACATTCAGCATTGGCCATATGAAGGTTGGAAGGAGACATTCCAGAATGAGAGGCCTTTGTCGGGTTGACATCTTCATTGAGCTTAAAAGGAAGCTTAATAAAGAAATCTGGATTTTTCCATAAAGGATTTGGATGATGGAAATCAGCATGGCTGTTGGTACAGAATTGTAAGATCTTTTGTTGAATTATCTGGAAAGAGGGTTGGATGTCAAACAAAGGAAAGATCTTTGGAATACTGCAGAATGCTTTGAAGTATCGTTTGTATCTAATTCCAGTAGGGACGATCCGAAGAGACTTGAATTGACAATAAACATCCCAACCAATGAGGATATCTTTGTTAAGAAGTGGGGTTCCAATGACACGTGTCCAAAAGGTATAAGATGGGAACATCTTGAGATCAATCTTAGCTTTTGTAATTAGATTAGTCGTGAATATCTTCCCATCAGCAGCTTTAAAATATCGGACATGAGACTTCCAAGCATCAGGAGGAAGAACCTTAGTATTCATCATGGTAGTGATGGAACCAGTGTCAATGTAGGCAATGGCATCAACAGGATTAGCATATTTGTTAGGAAGTATTTGGATTGGGACTTGAGGTCCTGGTTGTGCATCGAAGTGCGTCGCTTGGAGGGAGACAGGGGTTGCCTTATAGGAGACTGAAAGAGAATTAGTCTTAGAGAGACATGAATATTCTAAGTCGGAAATGGTGGAGACGAAATCTGCAGCTTGTAACACAAAGGCTATATTGTCATCAGCATGGTCTTGTTCGGAGAAGATAGATTTAATATCGGCGTTAGATGAAACATCATCTGCTAGCTGTTAGATTAGCTTAGCAGACTTAGCCTTTTTATTAGGACATTTTTTTGCATAATGTCCCTTTTGTCCGCAGATAAAACATTTCTGAGACTTATTCCATACACGTCGGGATTTCTTCTTGAAGAATTTGAACTTCTTCTTGCCTTTTCGCTTGGTAGACCGAAAATGCTTGTCTTTCTTGGTCTTGCAAATGCATTACTCTGAGGATTTGCATTTGATCTGGTACGAGAGTTGTTTGCATTGGACTTTGTACAATTTTCCTTCTTTGAGCATCTTAGAGAAAACCTTTTGAGTGGCACAAGTTTCTCCAAAGCACTTAGGGTGAACATATGGATTTCACCTAGTGTGATGTCAGTGAAGGGTCTGCCAGAGGAATCTATCTTTCTGTGTAATTCATCTTGGAGCTTGGCAGGAAGAGAATTCACATAAACATTCTTAAGACTCTGGTCATTGATACCTCCAAGGATGTGATATCTACTAGACATGCGTTTGTAATGAAAATCGATGTCTTTCTTTTTGAGTGAGCAACAGCGCATCTTGAAGAACTCTTGCCTAGCTTGCTTATAGAATTGGTCAGGATCTCCAAGAAATTCTCTGAAAATGATGCCCATAACTACAGAGGTTGAGGCTGCTCGGACAATTTGTAATTTTCGATACTCTCCAAGGGCTTGATACCAATCTCGAAGAGAACCGGTGAATTTCGAAACGAATTCTCTAAGGATTGCTTCTTGATTGTGTTTAGATTTGGCCATTTGGAGGTCAAGCCAAGCACTCATTTTTTAGATCTTCTTACGTCATGAGTCTGGGTTTGAATCTCTGAGATCAAACCAAGGACCATTAGTAGGTCTAGATCTATGAAGTTATCCGGGGACATGGTGTTCTGGTGGTTCTTCAATAATAGGCGGAGGTTCAGTTGAAGATTCGTCAGGGGAGTCATAAGTTTGGGTGGACGGCTGTGGATCTGTTCGAGAGGCCATAAAAACTTGTGTGAGATCAGCAACTTCAGCTGAATCAGAATGCTGTGGGGTGGTTGTGGTAACGACGTCAAAGGTGTACTGAGAGGAGTATTGGGAAGAGGTGTTTGACGAGGTGTCAACATCTGATTCGTCTGATGGAAGGGATCTGTTGGAAGTATGGAGGGGATGCTGAGAAGCATACAATATTGAGTCAGTTGGTGGAGCAGACTGTTTGTTTCTCTGTCGGGAAGAAGAGGGCATGGAAGTAGGTTTAGTTATAATTAAAAATAACTAAATGTTTTTATAACTACTAATAATTTTGATATATTTTATATTTAGTAAGATGTACCCTTAAAGTAAACTTTTTATTAGTACCATATTTTTTTTACCAAAAGTCCGATCCCTATTATCTAATTTTCTTATGGTGATCGTTATAAATTATAAGTTTTTTATATTATCTAAGGGTTTATTATTATTATTATTTATTATGAAATACTATTTGGTGGAAAATTTCATAGAGTGTTTTCACTAACAAATATCGTGACAAATAACAAAATAGTACTACTACAGTAATACATTTAAACTATTGACATACAAGTCATTTTTTGTTGGTAATGTAGAAATTATCACATACATTTTTTTTATAATTTATTAATTAATATTATTATAATTTAATTATTTATTCCATGACATTGCCGTAACAAATGATGTAGAAAATAGTACCACATTTTTGACAACGCAATAGCCATCAAAATTAATTCGAATTAAAATTTTAGCATTTTTGATGGCATTTTTTGTGCCGTCGGATATGTGGATAATATTTACAGCTTATTTGATTATTTTCAACAGTTCAAAGGTCGTCAGAAATGTGGTACTACTTTTTTCATCATTTTCAACGACATTTTTTGTACTGTCAGAAATTTGGGTATCAATGACGGTTTATTTATCTATTTCTAATGGCCATTAGGCTGTCAGAAATGTTGTTCTATGTTTATCATCATTTCCGACCACATTATTCACTTTAAATCTGATCAGTTAAGTCAATAATTAAATCAAATGCAGTGGCATTGGCATTGTGGTCGTGGCCAGTGATCGAGCACATCTTTAAAATATTCTTCCTCCACCACCACAACGATTGAAGTCTCTTCATTGTCACCATTACTATTTCAAACTCCATGTATAGCTCTGCTAAAACAAATGCCATTATTGATTTAATATTTCAACTACCACCAGCCATTGTTGTTAATTACCATTAATTCTAAGCTAACTCATAATTTTCTGTCAAGTGCATCAAGAATCACAATATTTGCATGCAACATAAAGTCAGTACGTGATAAAGTTTAAAAAGGAAAAAAGAAAAAAAATAAAATTAAAGTGAAGGTTCCATAAATAACACTGCTTTAAAGTTGTACCAATCAAACCTGTGCTTTCCAGTTTGGAATCAATTCCCAGTTTAATTTTCCTTGCTTTTATGTACCTTTCCTTTTTCTTAACTTCTTTATCATCTTTTATTAATTTTAGTGAGTGACATTTGACATTTTTCTCCTTTTTCCATTTCAATATCTCTTTTATTTATTGAAATTCTATAAATATATCTTTTTGCTCTTCATTTATCTTTTCTTTTCTTGTGTACATATAGGATCATTTGGACCACGTACAAACCTTTTTCCTTTTCCTTTTTTTTTTTTTTTTTTTTTTTTTTTACATAATTAAGATATTATTTTTAAACTACACATCAAATATAATCTGTAAGTCAAGTATTCTTAGCACTCTTTTTTAGACAAATTATCAATTAAGTTTGTAGAGTGTAAGATATTTAATGTAGTTTTCAACCATATATAAGATCTATTGTCAATACTGTTTATTTATTTATTTTTTGAAGTATTATATAAATTTGGGTTTTTTTTATTTTTTTATTTTTTTTTAATTTATTTTTTTAGAAAAACTCAAATTTACAATCTTGTGGTATAGGTATGAGAGATTTACACTAAAGCAACCTCATTTTGCGTCAATTTATTGTTTAAAGTAAACTTGATCCAATCATTCATCACAAGTTGTGATACAAAATATTACAAAGAAAATGAGAATAAGTACGTCGTGCTATAATTAGTCTAATAAAAGGTCTATTGCCCCAAACATAATTTATATCCGGATCACTAAACTCTTGAGATAATCCATCTGTAATTCTACAAATCTGAATATCTATCTCATGAGATAATCTTTGATGGCAGACATAAATTTTGTCCCCATGTTCAGGGTTAAACATCCGCTATTGATATATATAGACAACACACTATTGTCATTATATGTAATTGTATATTGTTACCATATCTGATATGGTGTATTTACATTATTTTAAATTTAGTTCTTAAATTGATTATTTAGTATTTTGGTAGCAGACAACACATTATATTTGTATTGTTACCATATCTCATATGGTGTATTTCCATAATTGTAAATTTAAATTTAGTTCCCAATTTGATTAAATATGGTGTATTTCCATTAGCGTAGATTTAGTTTTTAATTTGATAACTGCTTTCTGAAAAAAAAAAATAAATAAATAAAAAAAAGGGAAAATTCTTAATTTGATTACAGGGCCGGGTATTTTCATTATTGTAGATTTAAAAAACCAATTTAGATTTTCTTATATAAACTATATATATTACTCATAGACAATAATGTTCCTTTGTCTAAATTTGGTGTCCAAATGATATGGTCAGGGGTGAAGCTAGGATTTTAGTTATTGGGAGGCCGAATAAAACTATTTATCAAGTTTCATCGGTTGTTTTGCGGTTGAGCTTAAATTTCATTCACTTTTATATACTGAGTTTTTAGGTGTTATAAATTTTTAATATATGTTAAGGAAGTAATAATAAGAAGTTATTATCACAAAAAAAAAAAAGAAAAAGAAAAAAAAAAGAAAAAAAAAAAAAACATGAAGTTGAAATTATCTACTACAGTATTATAGATGGTTATGAATGATCGACACTAAGTTGCGAATTTTATGAACCGGTTTTATGTTTCTTTGATACTTTTTGGATGTTTAGATCAACCTTCTTTTGTATTTTTATTCATCGTAAAAGAATATATTTTATACTAGTTTTATAGATAAGATTTTCCAAAAAATGAAATTATCAAGTTAACAAAAAATAGATTTTAAATATTCAAATTTAATTTTCATTAAAAAACCAATGTAATGGTAAAAAAAAAACTAAAATTAACAATAATAATAATAAAAAATATATGATTTAATAAAAATATTCAAAATGACATTAATTTATTTTTTTGAAGTTACAAAAACTATTCAATAGGATTACCGAGTGTGGGACTTTCCAAGATCAAACAACAGATATACGGTTCAGATATCTACTCTCTTAAACCAAAAAGAAAACTTTCTGTACATGTTTATAAAATACGTATAGTGGGATTTGAACTACTTACCACTAAAGTTAAAGTGGAAGGAAGGTATATTACCACCTATGTTAAGGGGCTATGTATGTCAATTAGTAAAAAAATAAAATTAACTAAAACCTATTTTTATGGAATATATGAGCTAATTGTATATATTTTATATAATAAATCAATGGAGGGATCAAGGGGTTATAATTGTATGCATTATACATACCATTATATTATATACACAAGTGACAAGTGTTGAAAAAAGAAGTTGAAATAATTTCATTGGTTGGGGGCCATGACCCCTATGGGCCCCAGACATAGTCGAACAAACAATTTAACCATACATACACCATTACACCCTCCTCGATCTCTCTCTGTTAAAAAAAACCAATGAGACACATCTTAGCTTTGTGCTTCCTTCTTTTGTGTACTGTATTGTTGAGAGAATCATATTCAGCTAGTTCTCCGAGACAAAAGAAGCTACATGAATTCCAAGCAAAGCTTCAAGACAATAAAATTGCTCCCTCTGGATCTGGTCCCCCAAGTACTCCTCCTTCAATCCCCGGAAAGGATGGGAGGGTGTTTTATCCGATCGGGTACGGGGCAGACCCGACCGGAGTAAGAGAAAGCAGTGATGCCATTTTGCAAGCTGTGAGTGATGCTTTCAATGTGGAAAGTGAGCTTGAAATGGTGGCTGGTGTGAAGGACTTGGGTGGTGTCATTCTTGATTTGCAAGGTGGCAACTACAAGATTAGCAAACCCATCAGATTTCCTGCATCTCCTGCTGCCAATCTTCTGGTTAGTTCTCTCTCTCTCTCTCTCTCTCTCTCTAGGCTCTAGCTATATATATATATATACACATATATTTGCATGCATATATACTACTCTTTAAAACAAATTATAATATTTACATTTAATAATTGATCATATATAATAGGGTTTAATTTTAATTAAAAAAAAAGGGGGTTTAATTTAGATTATATCCAATTTGTATATTAGGATTTAGGAACAATTAATGTATGTCAATTGAAAGTTGATCTCAACTATTAAAACTATATTAATCTATTGGTTACTAATTAAGTAATTATATGTTAAATTGTCAAAATAATTTTTTTTAAAGTACATAATGACATGACTTGACCTGACCTTCCGACGAGATAAGATCAGGTTGAGATGGCAAGTATCAAACCATACAATTACAATTCACACAGAGAAACCTATACCTGTTCATAAAGTTCTTTTAAATACTAAATTGATTTTATAAAAAAACATCTCTCAGGTTTTTTTTTTTTTTTTTTTTTTTTTTTTTTTTTTTTTACGAACAAAAGAGCTTTTCAAAATGAAATATTATTTTACAAATAAATGCTTCAATTTTTATGTGAAAATATTTGTATCTTTTAGTTAAAAATAAAAATTGAATTATCTAGAATTATTTTTGAAGACCCAAAAGAAGTTAAATCTATAGTGTGAGTGTTCTGCTAACATGAAAAAAGTTGACTAATGCTCGTTTACTGCTTTTTTAAATTGTTTTGGAAACAGAGAAATTGCAACTTCCTAGAAGCTTTTATTAAAGTTCTTTATTTATTATTTTAATAATAATAATAATAATAAAATAATAAGCTTTTATTAAAGTTCTTTATTTATTATTTTAGTGGAGTTAGGACTTATTTATTTAATGCTTTTAGCTACTATGTCACTTTATGGGTAAAAAGAAAAAAAAAACTGTTAATATAGTGCTATGCTCCTCGTTTATTTTTTACACTTATTTTTTACACTTAATTGGTCGGAGAGAACCTATTAAGTTGTTACAGTCAAATTACTTAAAATAAAAGTAAAAAATATTAACTTTTCACTTAATTTCAAATTAATATATTGTGTTTAAAATATTTCATTCCAATATTATCCTTCTAAAGATAAATATTTCCAAGAATACCATGATTTTATATTATATAAATTTTTTTCTTTTGATATATTATTAACGATAAATAACTATAAACAAAATAAAATAATAATAATAATAAAAACCTTAATCACATTGTCACTGTTAACTTCATTATTGAATATTGAATTTTTTTTATTATATAAAAAAACAAAACCATTTCAATGTCATTATTTATCGTATCAATATTTATATAAAAATAGTTCAGTTTTCAGTCTCTATTCAACTTTCAGAAAAAAATTTAAGACTATTCAGTCTTCAGATAAAAAAACATATGACATCTTAAATTTAATTGCTAAAAATTGGCATTGGATTCCTTATTCTAAATAGTTTCAAAAAGTGTAATACAATTAGCGACACTCCTATAAAATTAGAAAGGCTAGTGTTTTTTGTAAAGAATAACTTTTCTTAATTATTATTGACAACATGAGTTATATATATATATATATATATACACACATACATAGGTGTGTATGTCAGGTAGAGGAGTTTTTTTTTTTTGATAGATAAACAAACAAACAACCACTACACTTGAAAAGGAACAACAAGGCTAGGAATCAGCCATAAACACTCCCTATAAAAGGAGAAAGCCACTAGAGCAAGCTTATGAGTCAAGGAATTTCCAGGATCGGAAATCGCTTGACTCATGGTAGAGGAGCTCTACTTCTAATCAATAACTAACAAGGATAACTAATATATATACACATACACAGGTGTGTGTCAGGTAGAAGATTTCTACTCCTAATAAACAACCAACAAGGATTTCTAATCAACAACTAAAAGGATAATTACAAGAACTATAACAGTATTACTTGGATACAAAGTCGTCAAGATTATCTTCAATATTATCTTCAACACGCCCCCGCAAGATGGTGGGCACGTTAGAGACACCAATTTGGACTGTAATAGTGCAAACCGTGTCCTAGACAGTGGTTTGGTGAGTGAGTCAGCTAGCTGGTCCGCGAATTCTACATGTGATACCCTAATTTTTTGGCGTTGAACTCTTTCACACATGAAATGAAAGTCAATAGCAATGTGCTTCATTCGGGAATGGAAAACTGGATTGGAACAAAGGTAAGTAGCATCAACATTGTCATAGTAGATTGTTGGTGGAGACTTTGGTTGAATGAGCAACTCGCGTAAAAGATTAGAAAGCCAGATGACTTTGGCTATAGCAAGAGCAACAACTATATATTCCACCTCTGTCGAAGATCGAGCGACCGACCGTTGTTTCTAAGAGCACCATGAAATGGCATTTGTTCTAAGAAAGATGACATAAATGCTGGTGGAGGTGCAGTCATCATGGTTACCCGTCCAGTCAGCATTATAAAATCCATGTAGTGAGACCGGAGAGTCACGAAGAAGGAGGAGACCATGGCCGAGTGTGCCACACAGGTAACGGAGAAGCCGTTTGGCAAGGACCTAATGACCAGATGTCGGGCGATGCATGAACTGAGCAAGCTTTTTTAGTGCAAACGTAATGTCAGGGTGAGTAAATGACATATATTGTAGGGCACCAATTACCTGACAAAATTCAGTGGCATCTGTAAGAGAAGTGCTGTCAAGAAGTGTAAGAGAGTGGTCCGTTGGCAATGGAGTTGAGACCGATTTGACATCAAACATTTTAGTGCGAACCAATAGATCAGTTACATATTTCTGTTGAGAGAGAAACATGCCATGTGAAGAGGGAAAAACCTCAACACCTAGGAAGTATGACAGTGAGCCTAGGTCATTGATTGAGAATCGTTGAGCAAGTGTGCCCACAAATTTTTCCACTAGAGCCCCATTACTTTTAGAGATGATTATATCATCAACATACACCAATAGTAACATAAAACATCCGTTAGCATTAAAAATGAAAAGAGGTGAGTCAGGTTTAGAGTTGACAAACCCGGTTTGGAGTAGATATTGACGAAGCTCATTGTACCAAGTCTGAGGAGCTTGTTTGAGACCATAGATGGCTTTTCTGATGTGACATATCACGTCTAGTTGACGAAGTGACCAACTACGAGAAACTGCAATACTTAATACCACTCAGATTGTGGTGGATTTAACTACTGGACTGAAGGTTTTAGTGTAGTCAATACCCGATCGTTGATGAAATCCCTTAGCTACTAAGCGAGCTTTGTATCTAGAGATGGATCCATTCGGTGACCTTTTAATGTGAAACACCTATTTGCACCCGAAAATGTTGTGAGCTGAGTTTGAGGGAACTAGGTCCCATGTGCCATTCTGAACAAGTGCATCAAATTCTTCTGACATCGCCTTTCTCCATTCAGGAACCTTTGTTGCTTGAGAGGCATAAGCTGGCTCAATTTGTGTGAATGATAACAGTACACTGGTTAGAGACAGTTTTTTAATCGGCTAGTGAATGTTGTTCTTCGACCGTGTGATCATGGGGTGGCTAGTATGGGTGGCCAGTTCGGTTGGGATTGTGCTTGGAGTTGAATAAGTGATGGTGGGTGGGTTGTTTGGAGTGTCAGGTAGGTTGGGTTGTGGGTTAGGTGATTGTGCGAGTACAATGAAGAGCTGGGCGGACTTGTTTTGGTTGGTGGACGTACTTGGTGGGGCTGTGGACAGGGATGGTGTGGCTGTGGACAGAAAAGAGGCAGGTGGTGGCTAGTTTGTACCGGTTCGAGAAGGGACGGGAGCAGCGGCGCAGGCTCCAAAGTTGGGTGGTGCCGCCGAATGGGAGGTCCCATGTAAGAGAGAATCCAACATGCGTGCATGCCTAGTGGGAACCGGAATTGATGAAGTGGGTTGAGGTAACCAAGATATGTGTGTGTCAATGTTCGAACGAGGAACTTGACATGAGAGACTCGTGTAGGGAAATACGGATTCAACGAACGTAACATGTTGGGAGATAAATATATGATCGTTTTCTAGGTCAAGACAATGATACACACTCTAATACACATTTTGATACATAAAGTACCCAATAAAGAGACAGGCTCTAGATCGAGGTTCTAGTTTGTGAGAATTGTATGGCCGAATCCAAGGATAACAAAGACAGCCAAACGCACGCAATTTGTCATATGAAGGACACATAGAAAATATTTTTTTCAAAAGGTGTCGACATGTTGAGCACCGGTGTAGGCATCCTATTTATTAAGTACACAGCTGTGGTGAATGCGTATGACCATAAAGTGAGTGGCATTGATGTATGAGTGAGAAGTGACAGACCTGTTTCAACAATGTAACGATGACAACTTTTAGAGACTTTTTTGAGTTCAGGTGTGTGTGGTGGTGTGGTAAAGTGTGATATGCCATGACTAACATGTTTTTGTTTTAAAACAATAAACTCACCACCATTGTCACTGTAAAAAGAAACAATGGGGTGGCAAAAGAATTTTTTCACCAACAATATAAATCGTTTAAACACATCTTGAACAACAGATTTATTTTTCAAGGGATAAAGCCATATATATTTCGTTAAATGATCAACAAAAATCATATAATATATAGCCATCTTTGGAAATAACTGGAAAGCTCCAGACATCTAAATAAATTACCTCAAGTGGTTTTGAACTACAGACAGTTGAAACCGAAAAAGGTAGTTTATGAGATTTATTACATTTGTAGGCATTGCATGCGACACTAGACTTATTAGACGAAAAAAATAGACGATGCTTGGGAAGACACTAACTGACTGATAATTTTAGACGAAGGGTGACATAAACAGTGATGCCAATTAGGGAGGGTAGCTTTGACACGAGAGAGTGCAATGATGGGTGAATTTTCTCACTGAGCATGGGACTGTTATTTGTAGACACCGTTCCTAGTTCGTCCTTACATGAGCCGTGCCCCTGTACGAAGATCCTTCACAGTAAACAACAAGGGTGAGAATTAAACCAAAACATGATTAGTATTACAAAATTGGGATACATATATTAGGTTTTGTTTCATATTGGGAACACATAAGACATTATATAATAAAAAAGAAAGGTTTAGAGGGTAGGTGAATAGAACCCAGTGTATGTGATATTCAACCCTGAACCATCACCGATCATAATATCATTAGAGCCACCATAGGGAGAATGTAGTGACATGTTGCTGAGGTCCATGGTGACATGATGTGAAACACTTGAATCATGTAACCATTCAGGAGGAGAAGTGTTGCCAGCAGCGGCATAGTTTGCACGAGGCTGCCATTGCCTTGGAGATTGGTTCGGGGGAGCTCGATTTTGCACAAGACTCAATGTGAAGTTGGAACACTATATTGCTGTGTGACCCTGTTCACCACATAGTTGACAAAATCTACGATAATTTTGCGGTTTATTAGAGTTATTTTACGAATACGTAGAGGTTTGGCTTTGAGGGTATGGAGCCGCTAGCTTTGAAGGTGATCGGTTGGAGTGTGCAGTTGGCCGGGTGTTGTGGTTTGATTGGATGCCGAAGTGACCATGGTAGCTGCTGGATGGTGGCCGAGCTGCCTAGTTTGCGGTGATAGGGATCATTTGGATCTTTGTAACCTCTTGTTTCAAAACCGCTTCAGTTGATGAGTTTCTTATGAAGCTCTTCGAAGGATATTGATGTATCACGTGCACAGATTGCAGATGAGATGTCTTTGAATTCATCACCAAGTCCATTCAAAATCTTGATAGTGAGATCTTCATAGTTTTCCGGCGCGTCACGCATTGCTAGCTCATTAGCAATGCTCTTAATGTGCTGCATGTATTCAGTTACAGTTTTGGTACCTTTAATGATATTGGTGAGAGATTTGACACCAGACCAACCTCATCTTGTTAATAATAATGCTCTCTCTATTATAAATATTTATGTCTGTAATTTTTCTTAAGGTTTTGCTTTAAATACATTAAAAATTTACTAATAAAAAATCTGCTTTTTTTTTTTTTTTTAATACACAAATACTTTTGAATTTCTGAACTAATTAATTTGATGTATATATTGGAATTTTTAATGAATAAAATAGGTACGAGGAGGGACTCTACGTGCATCAGAAACATTTCCTGGTGATCGGCATCTCATTGAATTATGGTCACCAAATTCCCAAAAACAACAAAAATCAGACTCCACCAAACCCATTATTTTCACCTATATGAAACTCCAAAATGTTGGAATTTATTATGAGGATATCACTTTCCGCGACGTCCTCTTCGATTCGAGCTATCGTGGGGGAGGGATTTTTGTTGTCGATTCAGCTCGGATTCGGATAAACAATTGCTTCTTTCTCCATTTCACAACAGAAGGAATTTTGGTGCAAAAAGGCCATGAAACCTTCATATCCAACTGCTTCCTAGGGCAACATTCAACGGTTGGTGGAGACAAAGGGGAGAAAGATTTTTCCGGCACTGCCATCGATCTCGCCAGCAACGATAACGCGATCACTGATGTTGCCATTTTCTCGGCGGCCATTGGAGTATTGTTAAGGGGTCAGGCCAATATTGTCACTGGGGTACATTGTTATAACAAGGCAACATATTGGGGTGGTATTGGAATTTTAGTAAAATTAGGTTCTTCACTAACTAGAATAAATAATTGTTATTTAGATTTTACAGCTATAGTCTTGGAGGACCCATCTCAAGTCCATGTTACTAATGGATTGTTCTTAGGGGATGCTAATGTAGTACTAAAATCGATAAATGGTCGAATTTCAGGGTTAAATATCGTAGACAATATGTTCAATGGCAATCCAAAAAATATGATTCCAGTAATCAAATTAGACGGAGAATTCAAAAACATCGATCAAGTGGTGATCAATCAGAACAACGTGTATGGGATGAGCTTGAAATCGACGATTGGAAAACTGTCGGTGGCTGGAAACGGGACTAAATGGGTGGCTGATTTTTCTTCAATTTTGGTGTTTCCTAACCGGATTAGTCATTTTGAGTATTCTTTGTACATTCAAGGGGGGTTTGCAGGAGGGCTTGTTGCACATGCTGTGACCATTGTGTCTAATAATGTGGTGGTTGTGGAGAGTGACAAGGCAATTAATGGGGTGGTTTCTGTGGCTGTTGATCAGTAATTTCTAACATAGTGGGAGAGAATAAATACAGAAAATTGCAACAGTTTTTTAGTCAAATTTATTACAATTTAATAGCATTACAATTTGTAAAGCTAATATTGAATAATGAGTAAATGTAATCTCATGGAAATATTCATTAACTGTCCATTTGTTTCCTGTCTTATATTTTAGATTGAATACTGCATTTTTTGATTGGTTTCAATATTCATTATAATTAATCGATCCCTCAAAAACTTTAAAATTTTGTTACAAATTATTTCTACAATTTAGACTTGAATATTCAAATTGTGACTCTTCAGTTCAAATTTTAAAAAAGGTCAATAATTTTTTTTAAGGAAAATAATTATGATATTTTTATAATTTTTGGGTGTTAGTGAAGGTAAAAGAACATTTTAGGAGAACGACAAATAAAACCAAAATGTCATGTTTGTTATATGAAATAAGATGAGATTGGACTAAAAATAACTTTACTCTCGTTTTTTTGTTTGTATGAGATGAAATTTTTTAATACCATACAAGCTTTTTATCTCACTTTAGACTATTTTTGTTTTTCTTTTTTTTTTTTGTTTTTTGTTTTTTGTATTTTTTTTTTTGTTTTTTGAATTTATTTTATTTTTTATGTGATTAAAATATAAATATATTTTAATAATTAATAAAATATTTCATTTTAAACATTTTAAAATAATAATTTTCAATACTAAAAAATAAAAATAAAAATTATTTTGTTTAAAATTGGTTTTAAATAATTTAATTTAAATAATTATATTAACCAATACAATTCAATACAAATATTTTATCTAGGTGAGGTGAGACTATTTAGTCCCATATTTAAAATAAATAAATAAATCATCTTCTTTTATTTTTTATTTAAATATAAAATTTTATATTTATTTAATATATCTTATTATAATATTTAAAAATATTAATTAAAAATTTTATTTTCTTTAATAATAATTTTAAATATTTTTTTAAAAAATAAATAAGTAATTTATTTAATTTAATTTAATTTACTTTTATATTAAGCAATTTCACACTATATTAAATATATAATAAACTTTTTATTTTTTATTTTTATCCAATCTCATATCATACCAAACAAAAGATATGATTATTTTAATCCAATATCATACAGTACTAAACACATAACAATACTAATTTCTCCAATCCAATCCTATAAAAATAATCTCATACTATCATGTGCACCAAACGAGTCCTAATCGAGTTGCTTCTTTTTGACAATCTTCCACTTCTCTGCGATCTGATCCGAATTAAATTATTTTTTTTTCTACATTTCTCATGTAAGATCATCTCTAATGCATATGCTAATGTAATGTTATATTTAGCACCAAAAAAAAAAAATAGTAAAATGTTATATTTGACACATTATTTTAGCGTTGTACTCCAACGCATAATTCTATTTGAAATGCTATTTTTTTTTTATTATTTAAAATTATAAAAGTCAACAAATATAATTAATGCATGTATTTCATATAATATTTTTTATTATTTAAAATTTGAAAAGTCAACAATTAATGCATTCAATACAATTATAAAATTGTATTTTTGTAATTAAAACAACATTATTTATTGTTGTGCCAAATTTGGCATTGCATTAGAGCATGTTTTTTTAAATTTTTTTACTTTGTGCTAAATTATAGTATTGCACCAGAGATGAGCATTGTACTCAAATGCATAATTCTATTTGAAATGCTATTTTTGTTTTATTTAAAATTATAAATGTCAACAAATATAATTAATGCATTTAGTTCATATAATATTTTTTATTATTTAAAATTATAAAAGTCAACAATTAATGCATTCAATACAATTATAAAATGGTATTTTTATAATTAAAACAACATTATTTATTGTTGTGCCAAATTTTGCATTGCATTGGAGCATATATATTTTTTTTACATCATGCTCAATTATAGCATTGCACCGGAGATGAGCATTGTACTCCAATACATAATTCTATTTGAAATGCTATTTTTATTTTTATTATTACTTAAAATTATAAAAGTCAATAAATATAATTAATGCATTTAGTTCATATTATTTTTTATTATTTAAAATTATAAAAGTCAACAATTAATATATTCAATACAATTATAAAATGATATTTTTGTAATTAAAACAACATTATTTATTGTTGTGCCAAATTTGGCATTACAGTGGAGCACGTTTTTTTTTTTTTTTACTTCGTGCTAAATTATAGCGTTGCACCAGAGATGAACATTATTTATACTTAGTTTTCAAAGGAGTTACATATTTTCTTATAAAATTAAGAAAGGGTAAATAGATTAACTTCCCCACAAGTTTGATATAAATACAGTTAGAGAACAAATATGCATTTATCTAATTAGACCTCTCTTACTCTTAAAATTGAACTAATAAAAAGAGCAAATTGCCCTTTGTTATTAAAATTTAAAAATAAAGATAATGTTCTTATAAAATAATAATTAAATTAAATTAATTGAAGATAATCTTGTTAATGAAAAAAAAATTAAAAAAAAAATTTTAAAATAAGAAAATAAAAACTATTTTGAAAGTAAATAAAAAATGTTTTTAATTTTTGAAAATATCTTCATTTTTTGAATTAATTTTTTTATAGTTTTTTTTTTTTTATTATTTTTTATTTTTATTATTTTTTATATTTTTTTAATTTAAATTTATAACAATAAATTATTTGTATTAGTTTTTACTGGGGGTGGGCATCGATTGGTTTGGGTGGGTTTTGACTATACCCAAACCAAACCGTTATTTAACTAATTTAGTAATTTATAACTCAAACAAAACCAATTATGAGATTAAACCAAACCAATAATAATCGATTTGTTTCGATGATTTAAGATTAAACCTAAAGTAAACCACTATCAAGCTCTAAAACACTTGTTGTAGGTGGTCTACTATTTGAGATATCAAGCTCTAAAACACTTGCTACAGTTGGTCCACTATTTGGGTATCAGGATGTCCAGTACTCTCAAGCATTATTAACAACTGAACATCATCCTCAGGGAATTCAATAGCAGGAGGAAACAAATTTAGATCAAACTTAATTATCGGCTTCGATTGACGGTCAAACTTTTCAAATACGATCATCAACTCTTCATCTAATGAATTCATGTGACTGTTATTATTCCATGGAAATGTGACTAACAAATCCCAAGTTTCTCCTTTTTGAACAATTGTTTTTTGAACGACAAACTTTATTCAATTAAGCCAAAGATGGTTGAAACACAAGATACAAACAAAGCTGAACACCCAACTCAAACAAAAACCCAACAATAAACAACAAAAAACCCAACAAGATCCAAAGCCCAAACCACCATCCAAAGCAAAGACACACGAGACAAACACCAATTGACTAAGCAAACAAACACTAACTGCACTTGGCAAAAACTAAACAAGCTGAAAAGAGAGAAAAGCCTGAAAGATGCCAAAACACCTAACCACTAGAAAGCTCATGACCTAATTGTGTTGAGTTTGAGCACCAACATTCTCACCAACTCCCGAAACCTATTATCATTCTCCTCCTCCCTCCTAGAAATCATCTCTATCATCTCATTCTTTCTTCCATTGAAGTCAAAAGCAAGGGCCAATCCTTTCTCAATCACCTTCGCAACTTCATCCTCAAGATTCCACATTACCTTGTTATATACCTCTTGTTTCGGATGCTTAATTTGTTTGCTAACATTGAAATTCTTAAGTGTCATTCTATGACTTCTCAATTAACAAGTACTAGTTATCACTCTTCTTCTTTTCGAAATACCTTAAGAAGCCACAACTAAACCTCTGTCTATAACTTTGACCAAAATAGGAATGAAACCAAACTCTTGGACCAGCTTCTCACAAACGCTGCTATTCATTACCCCATTTCTTTCAACATGAGAAAGGTTTAATAGCTTCTCAAAACACCCTTTTCACAACTTGAAACTTTGCCTATTAGACCTTTGGAGATATCAGTAGAAGGGCCTTCATAGACCTCTATACCATCTATAACACCCATCAGATCCTTCAAAATAAATTATGTTGGGCTTTTCCTTATTGTATGCTTAAAGGCTACCTCATGGCCCATACCACAATCACCTATATTCACCAAATTTGAAATAACAGCCCTCAAAAGTTTTGGACTTTGAGATAGCCTCACATTTGAGTCTTTAACAGACAAAGGCAAATTGGACTTCTCTTCATAATCCTTTCCACTATCGGGATCCCATGTTGAATTAGGACCCAAATCAGTGTAAGAAAAATTAGGATTTATAGCTTTCTTCTTAGTTCCTCGAATCTGACAACTCTTTTTTCTAACACTAGCACCATTACCAATAGCTAGCTCTGCTACATTTCCAATTCTTAACTTAAAATGGTTAAAGATGGTAGCCAACTTAGCCAACTCCTTGTTGTTCATTCCAGAATTATGAAGTATCAAGTCCCCATCACTTTTTCTTGACTTCTTTTCCTTATGCTTAGGCTTTCCACCTACACTAGTCTCTTTCTTGACATTTTCCATGTGATTTGAGACAAAAAAGGATGCACACCACCTCCTTTCCTTAAAGTTAAGCCTAAATTTTCCTTGACTGGAAAGGAACTCACTAGAATCAGACCTAGAAAACTTTTCAGCCAAGAACTATCAGCCATAGCTGAATCCTTATAAATCTGGACCAAAAACGAATTCCCTCCCATCACCACATTGATCTTGTTCGGACACTTCCACTCTTGAGGAACCAGCACTAAAAACCTCACACTATCCAACCTTCTTCTACTTCGAGTGTCCTCTTTAACATATAGAGGTTCTCCAATCTACCATCCCAACTTTATGAAGAACAATGGATTCCAAAATGACAATGGAACTCCTGAACAGTTAATCCATGCCAGCCTAGCTTTAGGGATTAACAAATCAGCCCACTACTCTATAGAATCAAAGCAATCATCCCAAAGTGAACAATTATTCATGAAATCTTCCCTTTCATAAACTGAGTCGAAGCACTAGAGTATGTTCTTGTCCCTTGCATAAGATGATTGAAACGAGAATCCTTTCGACCAGAGACGAGAATTCACCTTAGACACATCAGAAAACTTTTTAAGTACTCATATATCATACCTAGAGAGCCAAGCCTCTTCACTATTTTCCATGTCCTAGGACTGAACTTGACCTTCTCAATCACCTTAAAACCCTCCTCATAGCTTTTATCATGGTGACTGTTTACCATCTTTGCAAAAGTCCACTTTTGCTGTCCATCTTGGTCACAGTTAAACTTACCATCCACATTTCTCACCTCACCATCCACCATACTCAAATCATCCCATTTCACTGCCAAAGAACACCGATTTTTCCACCCATAAGCAGCTATTTTCGCAACTATAGGCCAACCACAAACGTGTCTTCCATTCACCTTGCTTACCACCTTGATGGCTTCCTCCTAAGTTCCAAACCTTACAAACGCAAATCAACTTATTCTTTGACAATTTCTTGTTGAAAGAAACACATCTCTCACTCTTCCATATCATTTGAAAATCCCCCATAAACCTTTCAAATCCACACAAGGATTCAAGTTATCAATGAAGATGAAAAACAACCCATCCTGAAAATCCCTTCGTGAAACCTTGCCGTTGATCTTATCCTGACTCAGTTCACGACCAATAGAGTTAGGCTCTCTCTCTATAAAACTCTCTCTCCCCTTCTCTTTCATTTCATTTTGATAACATACAATCCTTGAAAGAGAATAAAATAACACATGAAAACCAAAATATTAATTAGTATTGTAGTCTAACCATTTTGGCTTCTATACTTGAAAAGAACATTTTGATGCCTACTATGTGAAAAAGCTTTCTCTTTTTTGAACATGATGCCCATCAATCTTGTTCTCAATAGTAATCTCCTTCTTAACATCAATTATGATGCTAATAAGATTGCAGTCCTCAGGTTTATAAAGTTGTAGGTCAAAAACCTCGTCGGCGCACTTCACGTAAATTTGAAACGGCAACACCATACACAAACATAATGAAAAAGCATAACAACACCCATGTTAGAATAAACCATTTCATTTCAGAAATTTTAAACTAAATAAACACAGTTGTTACCAGAAAATCGTCACCGGGGTGAGTTTCCAAATAACGACTTTTAAAGGGACCACGATCGTGATAGACCACGGTCTGGAGGGGTATCACGTAGCTCGATACCTGTATAATATCAGCAAGACAAACTAGACATCATGGTGATTATAAGCAAGGAGAAAACAACGTTTATCCTTATGTATTTACAAAAATTGAAGTACAACTCTTTGATAAATTCAAACTAGACACAAATACAATGGTGATTTATGATCTATTCTATAGGAGGATTCTAACATCGTTGGAGATGGCGAAATCGTACGAGTCAATAAGTAGAAAAGTTCTAGATGGGTCTATCTCTCTTACCAAATTTCGAGCATGGACGTCCTCTTTTATTTCCATCCTACCAATCAAATCCCCTTAATTTAGACCAAATTGATTAACCGTGTTAGAGGGATTGACAAGCGTTAATGGAGGGTATCAATTTACGTGGGAATGGCTCTCTTTAATGTTGTCATGTTTCCGTTTTTATTTGAAACGCGAATCAATTGATTTATTAGGTCTCATTTATGGCGCTTCAACCGATGAAAGAGTCAACCCATTCTTTCCACGTTACTTGAAGGAGAATTTTGGTCTTGTACTTGCGTAGTATCCTTCTTCTAGTTTGATATTAGAACTTGGGTATATCATTCTTACCTAGTAGTTTATTCTTCTGACATTCATGCTATTTAGTAAATCGGTTCTAAGAGGGATCGGGGTTCCACGGGAGTATAATAGCAGGGTACTAGGATGGTACAATAGTAGGGTACTAGGATGGTACAATAGCAAAATCCCCTGGATCTCGTAGTAGCGAGGTACCCGGATGATGGAATGGCAGAGTACTTGTATGTAGTAGCGAGGTACCTCAATATAGTAGTGAGGTACCCGTATGAGGTAGTAGTAGGATACCTAAGTGTAGAATGGGGTACTAAGACGTAATGGTGAGGTACCTAGATAATATGATACGAGGTACTTAAACATTGCAACATGGTACCCTGAGATCTTGTAGTAGTAGGAACCTTTCAGATCTTAAACTCCATTTCTTGGTACTTAAGGAGATCCAGACAACCTCGAGATAGGTTGAATCTTGGTATATCTTTTTTTCATGGTAGCAAGATACTTCTTTTGATTTCCTCATACTTATGATTGGGATGGAAAATTCTTCTTTAGACCCTTTCTGTTTTTGGCTGTTAACAGAAGTCCCCCTTGACTTGAACACCGGTATCTTGTTGAGGTTGAAGTCAGGATAATTAGAACGTTTGAAGGATTTTCATTCATCTTACATGGTTGGGTTCCATTATCTAGAAGAAATCTTTTTCCTGCATGCCTGAATTTAATGTGTTGTATACGTGTCAAAGCTTGAGTGGTACACTCGTTTGAATGAGCCATTTTGGCACGATTTTCTCGAAAACCACCTTCTACACGTCTTCGGTCATTAATTACTGTTTCCTTGTGCATTCTAGTAACCGCCCACTCCTCTCGCTATAAGTAACCCAATTTTCTTCCTTTTTTCACACCAATTTCGAATTTCAAACTAAAACTTTCTTTCTCTACATCGTTCTTGGCTATAGTGATCTTTGAAACTTTTCTTCTTCTTCTACGCATTATTTTTACCATAGCGGATCCCTCAAATCATTTAGACAGCCTCGACAAGCTTTTCGACACAAAGAAGAAGGCTTAGATCGAGAGTACCCCTCTACAACCATGGAAGAGGGGTCGTGAGGAGAGCGACACTGCGGGAAGTTCTCTCCTGACTCAACGTCACTGATCCACTAGGAACTCTAGGATTGGGTCGGGTTTTAATAAAAAATTTGACAACCCGATCGAGATCGTCGATGAGGAAGCAGATGATGATGATGATGATGACAATGATGATGACGATGAGGAAGGAGTTTGATGCGGACTGGGTGGCAAGCTCATATTTGGGTTGCTTAGAGCACCCAAAAAGGGCTTGATTTTGTTCGGTCATAACTTTCACATACGGGCTCCAAATGTCTATTATAATATGTTTTTAATTTAGGCCCATAAAAAGGTCGTTTTGCTTGTCATTCGGCCACTTTAAGTTTCTTGTGCGATATTAGCGCGACAATTTTTTTTTTTTTTTTAACTTTTAAATTTCGTAAATAATCCGGGATTGTTTCCTGATTTTTAGGAGTTGTTATATGAGTCAAAGAGATTATGTTCTCTATTTATTTGGTTGTAATCGCTTGGCGATATTGAGAGTTGAATGAAAAAAAAAAACTTCTTGAGTAGTTAACTCAAATATCTTTTTTTTTTTTTTTTATGTTTTTCTGCGGAATCATAGATCAAAGAAACCCTTGTGTGTTTAAACTCGTGTGAGTTCCGTTCTAGTCTGCATCAGAGTTCCTACTGAAATACCAATTAGGCATGCTATCATTCTTCCTTCTAAAGATCGAGTTATAAGCAACTCCGTTTGCATGATTGACACCCTAGTCCGCTTGCGGAAGTAGTACCAAATTCCTGACGCCGTCACTCTTATTCTTTCGCATCGGGGTTATGATGTCTATACTTCGGTTAAAGGCAAAGTTCCCATCCATGTGGTTTCTTTTAAGTGTGGAGTCAAGCTACCTCTCTATCCTACCCTACGTAGAATACTGGTTGCCCTTGGCCTTGCTCCGCTGCAGATCTCACTTGGTTTCTGGAAACATCTTATAGGATTTTTAGTGCTCTAGAACGCGCAGTGTGAGATAGATGACATTGTCAAAGAGCCGGGCTATGACGAGTTCCAATATATCTTCCAGGTGGCAGCTCTCAAGTCGGGCCCAAAGGCCAATTCTATTTGAGAGCAAAGAATCCCTTAAAATTCATTATCCCAAGGGCTATCGTGAAGTATCCTCGTCCTTGGCGCGAGGAATGGGTCTTGGTAGGAGGAGATTGGGGCAACTCAGTCAACATTGGCGAGGTGGAGCACCTAGTTCCTGTTTAATTCAATGTGCAAGAGAAGTTGGGTAAGGGGAAAATCTCCAAAGAGTCACAGAATATCTTGGAGAAAATCCTAGCCCGATTTTATGTCAATATGAAACACCCTACCTCTGACCCTTTTGATAGTGATAGAGTGGACAAACAGCTTAAGATCTCCTTGGCTGTCCTATATAAGTAACTTCATATGTCTTGCCTCTTTGGTAATTTTTTTTTTTTTTTAATTGACTGACTTGGTAGTTTTTGTAGCTACTTCTTCTATGGTGCTCTCAGCAGCACTCCCAACTGCACTTTCTGTTTCTTCTCTTCCTTGTTCTGATTCTCTTACTGCTTCTCCTATTGCTAATATAGGCATTATACTCGGATCTAGTCAGCCTACAACTACACCTCATTGACCCCGGCTAAATCTCAACTGAGTCCTCTTACTACACTCCCTATCCCGCCTGTAACACGCTCCCTTTAGAACGAGATGGCTGCTAGAGCTGCCAGGGCTCGAGGTTTTCCTAGTCTGGTTCAAAGGTAGGCTTCAGCTGCTTCTTTGGTTATACCCGCTGGTTCTTTTTCAGTGATTACTTCTCCTCCCCCTCTTGTTACATCTACCAGGCGTCAACTCCGAGTGGATAGGGTGAGAGATGCTGGTACCTTGACGACTCCCCTTAATGATCAGCCTTCAAGCTCCTAGTCTCGGGATAAAAATCTAGAGGAGGTAGTAGCCCGATTCTTAAAGGTATTCTCTGGTGGTAGTGTGTAGGCTGAGACTTCAATGCCTTGGGACAGCATGGTCTCTATGAGGGCTTCCCTTCTTGTTGATGTATAACCTTCTATCTATCTTTCTACCTTGCATAGTCGGGGAATGGTACTCATCCTCTTTTCTTTTCTTGTAGGCATTCAGATTTACCGTGGCCATAGAAAAACAGGTGAATGCTTTCAGGGAGGCAGCTGTCTCTGCCAGGGCAGAATTGGAAGATGCCAAGCTGGAACTGGCTCGGTCTGAGACGAGCATAAACTTTTTAATCATATCACTGGTCAAGGTTGAGAAGACAAGAGACAATGCCTTGGCGGACTCGGCGCTATTGGAACGGGCTCTTGATACGAAAACTCTCAGATCGTTACGTTGCCGAGAGGAGAGAGATAGCTTAAAAAGTGAAAAAGTTTTGCTCCACGATGAAAACCAACTCTTGCGGGGTTCAATAAAGAACTTGGAGGCAAAGATAGATGATGCCTTTAGGAATGGTTACTTCTATGCCTCCTATGAAGTTGCTAGAGCTTTTCCTCCCCCGTTTGATTTGAAGACCTCCCTAGGGTGGGATCGGGAGCAGATTGAAGCAAGAGTCGCTCGGCTTTCTAAGTCTACTCCGATCCAAGTGGATCCTCCTACCTCTACTGCGGTTTCTAATCATTCCATTCTTCAGGATTCTACCTTGCTTATTGCTGATCAAGCTAGAGAGGCTGCAATAATAGTGTCAGAACCTCTGCTTCAATAAGAAGACATGATAGAGGAAGCCACAGATCTCACGAATGCCACATTTGCCCCAAACAAAGAGGCGGAGACCCCGTCTACAATTGGGGTAGTAGGGACTATAGGAAATTAAGATGGAGTAGGAGGAAATCAAGTTGCAGTTAATGGCAAAGCGATCGAAACATGTCATGGGCAGGAAGTAGGGGAAGATCTTGATATGGGAGATGTCTGACTTCATCATCATCAAAATTTTACATGTATATCTTTTTTTTTTTTGGGTAGCTCGTAATTAGGGATTGGGCACCTTGTTTGATTAATGAACAATTTCTTCCATTTTTACCAGTATACTGTTTCATACTAGACCTTAGTATACTAATTGATGATCCAGACACAATTTGCTTTGAATAAAACTGCTATCAGGATTCCTGCGTATTCTATCTCCGATGATATTAAACTTAAAATTCTTCTGAAGCACCCTAGACTTTACCTCCTCATATGAATTAGTAGGAAGTTTTCACTCAAAACCCCCCATTTTTTTACTAATTGGCTTCAATTGGAGAAAACCGGTTTATGTAGGCGGCCAAGGTTATTCGGATAGTTAAATCAGGATAATGCAACTTAAGGTGTCAGTTGCCTCCTTTCTTAGGGATCCTAGTTTAGATCCAATCCTAGTAGGCGGCTAATGGTGACTCTTGATTTTCATAAGGCAAGCTAGGGCACCAAGCAGGACGATCCTTTCCTGGTTGACTAATCTAGGTACTAGGTACCAGGTACCCCGACAAGGGGTCTTGATCTTTAAGCAATTCAGTTATGTGATAGGCAATTCAAATTATCTTTACATCAGGTTTTCTTTTACGGCAAATCAAGGAATCAATTACCTTGATCCATAGGAGACCTATACTTGGTAGGCGACTTGGGCCATTTTAGCACCAGGTCTTTTTGGAAGAGGGTATACCCCGTCCGAGGCTTCAGAAGTGCCATGTTGGCTCCCTTGGTATAGAGGATACAGCGGGCAACTATGGCCACGAGTCCGGATCCTTAGTCTGGCTGGCAATTATGCCACTTAGGCATTTATGCACCAAATCCTTCCTAGATGAGGGTATACCTTGACCAAGGCAACAAGAATGTCATTTGACTTATCCTGGTCTTGAGGTGAATTTTATGTCGAAATTTTTAAGGCGAATGCAGGAGAACCAAATAGAAGAAAAACAAACTTTTTTATTGAATTTCAAATCAATACAAAGCAAAATCAGGGTACATACTTAGAGGTATACCGGTTAAGATAAACTACTCCTTCAAAACTAAAGGATAAAACCTCTTGAGGTGATCAGCATTCCAGGTGTGATTTACCGGGTAACCATCCAAATTCTCAAGCTTGTAGGCTCCTCCTAGGACTACCATTTTTATCAAGTAGGGACCTTCCCAGTTAGGAGCTAGTACCTCGTTAGACCTCTTCCGGGTATTCTGGGTTACTTTCATGAGGACTAAGTCTTCTTCCTTGAAGTTCCAGATTTTCACCCTTATATTAAAACAGCGGGCTATCTTGCTTTGATAAGCTACAACCCGTTCAGCTGCTCTGTCTTGCTTATTCTCCAAGAGATCTTGGTTAGCTCTCAATCTTGTTTCATTGTCTTCAGGCTCAAAATATTAGACCCTAAAAGAAGTTAGCCTATGTTCAATAGGTGAGACTGCTTCCGTTCCTAAAGCTAGTGAATAGGGAGTTTCCCTAATTACAGTCCTCTTAGTAGTCCGATATGCCCAAAGCACATTCGGAAGTTCTTCAACCCACTTGCGCTTTTTATGTTGAAGATTTTTCTTCAGGAGTTTCTTGGTGGTCCTCTTAGTGGCCTCCACCAATCCTTTAGTTTGCGGATGGTCTATTGGTGCAAAATGAAGGTTGATGCCTTGCCTTTCAAAGAACTCCTTGAACTTGGCATTATTAAATTACTTTCCAAGGTCAGTGATTATGATCATCGGCGTACCAAATAGACAGACAATGTTTTCCTTGACAAAACTCGTTGTGTTTGCCTCAGTTATCCGGGGTGAGAGACTTTGCTTCTACCTATCGGGTAAAGTAGTCTATTGCAATTATATCATGTTTAGCCTGACCAAGAGCAGCCGAGGTCTAGTCCCCAGACAGCAAATGAATAGGGTGTGCTGATCGAAGAAAGTCTTTTAGGAGGTACGTGGTGGACATTTGCTGTCTTTTGGCAAGCTTCACAAGATTGTGCATACTGCTTCTCATCCTGGTGTAAAGCAGGCCAGTAGTAACCCATTCTGAGTACTTGGTAGGCTAGGGTTTCACCTGATACATGGTTCCCTCAGTCCCCTGAGTGTACCTCGGTAATGACCCACTGTGCATCATCCGGATATAAGCATCTCAGTAGTGGAAGGGATTTTTTTTTTTTTGGATATAGGTACCCATCTACTAGGTAGTACTAGGTGGAAGTTCTTTTAAGTTTACGTGCTTGATCTGGATCCGTGGGGAGGGTTTTGTTCTGGAGGTAGCCTGCTATAGGATCCATCTAGCAAGAAAGCCGGTCTACCAGGTTCACCTCTACCTCGCTAGCTATGCTGGGACGAGGTATCAAATGGTGTAGTACTCCTCTTGGTAATGCCTGTCATTCAGTTACAGCAATTTTGGCCAACACATCTGCTTGGCGATTATTCTCCCTAGGAATCTGCTCCATTCTTATACCTTTGAATCTTGTCATCTACTTCTAGACTTGTTTGAGCTATGCTATCATGTTGTTGCCTTTTGCATGGTACAACTTGGATATTTGGTTAACAATTAGCTGCGAATTGCTCTTAACCAGGAGGAAGTCTGCCCCCAATTCTTTTGCCACCTTCATTCCTGCTAGCAATGCCTCGTATTCCAATTCATTATTGGTAGCTCTGAACTCAAACCAGAAGCAGTGGTTGTATTCGATCCCTTCTAGATCAATTAAGATAACTCTTGCTCCGCATGCTCGTTGATTTGATGCTCCATCCATATACAGCTTCCAAACCTTGCTACCAATTGGCCATTCATCGGATTCTAACGCCGGGTTTGGTACTGTGTCCGTGATGGTTTCTTAGATGGTAATCATGTTGAATTCCGCTACGAAGTCAGCTAAAGCCTGAGCCTTGATAATCATTCGTGCCTTGTATTTTATGTCGTATTGGGTGAACTCCAAAGCCCACAGGACCAATCTCCCCGATACGTCTGGCCTCTAAAAGAACTGCCTTAGCGGCTAGTTTGTGACTACAACGATGGTATGAACCTGAAAATAAGGTCGAAGCTTTCTAGCTGTTGTTACAAGTGCATAGGTAAGCTCCTCTAGGAGGGTGTAATTTTTCTCAGACTTGGTCAGGGCACGGCTAACGTAGTAGACTGGTCTCTAGACCCCGTCTCCACATTCCTTTATTAAGGCTCTACTAGCAGTAGTTTCTGAGACTGCTAAGTAAAGTTGCAATTCTTCGCCTGACGCAGGTTTTACTAACAGTAGCGGGCTAGCTAGATACCTTTTCAAAGATTGGAAAGCTTCCTCGCTTTCCTGATCCCATTTCATCTTCGTACCGTGCTTTTTAATCTTGAAGAATGGATGACATTTATCAATAGACTGAGATATGAAGCGGTTCAACACTGCTATCCTACCAGTCAGCCCTTGTGCTTGCTTGAGGGTGGTGGGAGATTCAAGATCTAATATGGCTTTTATCTTCTCGGGATTAGCCTCAATCCCGTTCTCATGTACCATGAATCCCAGGAATTTTCCCGCTGCAACCCCGAAAGCACACTTAGCAGGGTTTAGCCTCATCTGATTCTTTCTTATTATCTAGAAGGTCTGGCGTAGGTCTTTCAGATGTTGATCATTTGCCAAAGACTTGGTGATCATGTCATCTATGTACACTTCCATGGATTTTCCAATTAATGGCTTGAACAACTTGTTCACCAAACGCTGGTATGTGGCACCTGTACTTTTAAGACCGAATAGCATTACCTTGTAGCAGTAAAGGCCTTGACTAGTGATGAAGCAGGTTTTGTCTTGGTCGGCGGGGTGCAACATGATCTGATTGTACCCTGAGAAGGTGTCCATGAAGCGTAGGAGCTTGTTTCCTGTGGTAAAGTCAATTAACTGATCTATTTTAGGTAGGGGGAAGCTATCCTTAGGGCAAGCCCGATTCAGGTCAGTATAATCTACACACATGCGCCACTTCGCATTAGACTTAGTAACCATGACCACATTAGCGATCCATTCGAGGTAACGAGAGATGAATCTAGCCTTCAGGAGTTTGTCTACTTCTTCTTATACCGTAGTATTTCATTCGGCATTGAAGTGCCTTCGTTTCTGTTTGACTGGCTTAAAAGTTGCATCCACCGTTAATCTGTGGGCGGCCAAGCTGAGAGGAATACACGTCATCTCATCGTGACTCCAAGCAAAAATATTGTTGTATTCTTTAAGGAGTTTTATCAGATCCTTCCTGACTTCACGATCTAGTGTTCCACCAATTTTTACTATCTTGGTTGGATCACTCTCCCTTATCGGTATCTCCTCCCTCTGTTCAGCGGGGTACCCATTGGTCCAGCCTCGTTCCTCTTCCTTTGATTCTTCTACAACCATATTTGGTACCTTGCCTTCTTCTCGAACGTAAGGATCTTGAAGCTCACTGGCGACATGTACATATTGTTTGGCTAACGTGGTGGGGTTTGTGGATACCGCGTAACAATTGCGTGCAGCCTGCTGATCCCCGCAGACCTCTCCTACCTTAGTCCCAACTAGAAACTTTAATACGTTGTGATTAATAGACAATAGCCCCCTTATGTCGGATAGGAAGGGTCTCCCTAGAATCGCATTGTAGGCGGACGGGGTATCGATCACTACTAATTCTTTCATTATGTTTTGCTGAAGTGGTGCTTCTTTGATTATCACCAATAGCCTATGAGATCCAATTGACATCAATGAGTCCCCCATAAATCCATACTGAGGCGTGGTACATCTATTGTAGCAGGAGTTGTTCATCTTGAGCTTATCTTGAGGCCCTTTGAATTGTGTTAATGGAAAATTATCACTAGGAAAAATCTCCAAATAACAATTTTAAGAACATAGATCGAGATAGATCCCAGTCAGAGAGGTATCACGTGGTTCGATACCAATAAGACATCTGTTAAAGCAAAAGAAAACTGATACAAGAAAAGATTAACTGGTGCGATTATATTGATGAAAATATACATACAACTGATGAAATTAGGGCGGTGGCGATATGCGACGGTATTCTAGGTTTCTGTTAGGTAATAGAGATGGCATGATTGTGTCTATTGATAAGTAGAATTGATAAGTTGGGAGGCCAATTTCCCATCCCCTTTTTGTTGAATGTAGTGTTATATATATAGGTCCCGTTGCTTGCCATGCACTCTTATACTTTCGGTCTAGGATATTAGCGATCACAAGACTTTCTTTCCTTTTAGGAGGCGATCTTGTAGAAGCTTTTATTTTCCGAATCAAGTGATTCCTTTTGGGGAGGATTCTAATAAGAATGGACTCCTTATTCCAATGAATTTTTTGCATGGCGGGGTGGAGTCTACCTTATTATCGGGACATGAACGACCGCGTTTCATCCTCCTAGCTTTGGAGTTTTAAGACTTGTCCGCCTGAACATAAGGATTTCAGATTCTGTTAATGTTTCTTATGGTTAACTGGCGAGAGGATCCCTGAAGGTATTTGGGTTCATCTGGGTTCTCGCGTACCCCACCTCTTGCTAGTTTGATGCTTTCCTGGTTAGGTGTTTGGTCAACGGGGTATCCTAATATCGACTATTCTTGCAGCGGGGTACCTAGCTGAATGTAGAAGCGAGGTACTTAACGGATGTAATATATGGATGCCTATCTGATGCGGCAGCGAGGTACCCTGCTGACGTAATGGCAGGGTACGTTGTTGATCTTAGTAGCGAGATACCTATCTGGTGCAACAGCGGGGTACCTTGCCGAGCTTTGTGACAGGATTCTGAGTAGAACTTCACATCGGGCTACTTAGGGGTTACTAGGGTTGCTGGGCTTCCTGGCTTGATCCTAGGGAGGAGGTAGGTATCTTGGCTTATGTCTTTTCCTTGTATCTAGGTGGAAAATTCTTCTTTGGTCCTTTGCCGATTTTGGCGGTTAACAGAAGTCCCCTTTGACTTGAACACCGATGTCTTGTCGGGGTTGGAGTTAGGATTCTACCTTTGCTTGAAGGATTTTCTACCTTGCCTTGTCCACTTATTTTTTATTTGGCTGGGTACCATTGCTGGGAAGGAAATCCCCCTAGATACATTGATAATCATTGTATTAGCTACCTGTCAGATGATGATTGGCATATGAATTTAAAAAACGAGCCGTTTTGGCGCGATTAATGCGAAACCGCTGATGGCACGTCTTCTAAACACGTTGCCGGTCATCCACTCCTCGTCAATTTCGGTTTCCTTGTGTGTAACTGCCTATCTTTGCCTATAAATAACTCAGCCCTTCCTTCTCATTTCACACTTGCTGTTAACTGCAAAAATCGGCAAAGGACCAAAGAAGAATTTTCCACCTAGATACAAGGAGGAGACACAAGCCAAGATACCGCATAGTTACTCCTAGAAAGAAGATTGCTAAATTAAATCTGGATACCTACCACCTCCTACGGATCAAGCCAGACAAGCCCATCGATCCTGGTAACCCCTAAGTACCTCGATGTGAAGTTCCAATTAGAATCTCGTCACAAAGATTGGCTAGGTACCCCGCTATTGCACTAGTCAGATATCCCGCTACTAAGATCAACATGGTACCCCACCATTTTGTCAGCCAGGTACCCCACTGCAAGAGCAACCAATATCAGGATACCTCACCGACGAAGCACCTAACCTAGAAAGTATCAAACTATAAAGAGGCGGGGTACGCGAGAACTCAGATGAACCCCAATACCTCCAGGGATCTTCTCACCAGTTAACCATAAGAAACATTAATAGAATCGGAAATACGTATGTCCAAGCGGACAAGTCTTGAAACTTCAAAGCTAGGGGGATGAAATGCGGTCGTTCATCTCCTGATAAAAAGGTAGACTCTTTCACACCACTTAAGAATTCCATTCGAATAAGGAGTACACTTGTATTAGAATCCTCTTCAAAAGGAATCACTTGATTCGAATAATTAAAGCTCCTACAAGATTGTCTCTTAGAAGGAGAGAAAATCCTGTGATCGCCAAAACCCTAGACCGGAATTATAAGAGTACATGGCAAGCAACGGGACCCATATATACAACACTACATTCACCAGAAAGAGGATCGAAAATTGGCCTCCTCAAACCCTACATCCGTTTTCAGTTCTACTCATCAACAGGCATGAGCACGCCATCTCCATCATCCAATAAAACCTTGAAAACCGTCACATATCGCCTTTGTTTAATAGGAATCTTGTTGGTATTGAACTATGTGATACCCCTCCGACCGGGATCAACCTCGATCTTGGTCCTTAAAGTTGTTATTTGGAGATTCACCCCAACGATAATTTTCTATTAACACTTTTGTCGCCGTCTGTGGGAAGTACCTTCCCAACATTTGTAGAAAAGCCGTTTTAGTTCCACCCAGCGAAGCAGAAAGATGAGACAATGATCCTTTCAGGCCCATCCGGCTCCATCGGGACCTTTGTCACTTGCTTCCACCGAAAGAGCTCAAAGACGAGGTAGAGGATCCAGGAATGACAATCCGGCACCAATACCTCCTCCAGTCACAGCCTTATGCCCTTTGCCTCGAGATCTGATTGGTAAGGAGATCAATCGGGATATTCTAGAGCAACAAGTTGCTGCCTACGTAGAAGCCATCCGACTTAGAATGATAGCTCAAGGAATCTCCTTTGAAGCAGCCGGGATCGCAGGAGACATTGGCCCAAGTATCCAGGTACTAGTATTTAACCGACTAGGGCCTTCTCCACCAATCCTGGTCCACCGGGTTAATCTCAGACCCCGACTGGTAAAGTACGCGATTGAGATTCCACTGAGGAGAGTCCAACCCCTAGTAAGGCTAAGGGGAGAGAAGAAAGACCCACAACCAGACTCAGAAGGAAGCGCTAGATCCTAAAAAAGCCCTAGAAGTAGGCACTATAAATCCAAGTAGAAGAAAGTGGTTATTGATTCAAAGACCTCGGATGAAGAAGGCTCGGTGGCCCGATTAGGAAACAATAAATCTCAGCACTTGGAAGATCAGATGGCCAAAATGGGTAAGGAGTTGGAGGAATTAAAAAAGGGAAAGCATCAAGGAATCCAGAAGAACCCCCTAGGAGAGATGATTGCACCATTCTCCAAAAGAATCAGGGATGCGGGGCTTCCCCCCAAATTCAGGATGCCTTTCGAAAAGTATTATGGAACAGAGGATCCAATCAGTCACCTGGAAAACTTTGTTCACCAAATGGAAGTCCAGAATGCAACACGGTCAGCCATGTACAAGATGTTCCCCTTGACCTTGACTGACTGTGCCAAAACGTGGTTCAGGAAATTGCCACAAGGTAGTGTGGATTCTTTTTCTAAACTCACCACAGCTTTCTGTGCATAGTTTTATGGAATCAAGCCACGTCCCAAGGACCCTATTTTGCTTCAGTATGTGATCTAGGAGTGGGGTGAAACATTGAGGTCTTATGTGGAGAAATTCCATAAGGAAGTGATCTAGATTAGAGTATTCGACGAAAAAGAAACCTTGGCTAATTTTCGAAGAAAATTGTGGGTGGGCAGACTATTTCGCTCTTTTGCTAAGCATCCACCATAAACTTACCAGGAAGCATACAATCGAGTTTCGAACAAGTAGACATAGAAGAGCAACTCCGGATCAAGGTTGAACATGATGAAGCCTAGCTGGCCCCACGTTCTAAGAAGGAGGCTCCAAAGCCTGTACCAGTCAAGAGATTCCAAAATCAGCCCCTAAACAGGTCAACCTACATGCCGCTTTCTATTCCCTCGTACTAGGAAAGGTACCCGACTAGACGATCCCCTCTTAGGAGATCACCTCCTAGAGTGGCTCATTTGAAAGAAGTTGCCTAGGTAGCAAGGGAGGAAGATGTATATAATCACTACACCCCCTTTAATGCTTCAAGAGAAACCATCTACCTTGCCATCCGGGACAAAGGCCTACTCAGGAAGCCAGGTCCCATGAAAGTCCAGGCTGATAGGAGGAACCAGTACAAGTATTGCGATTTCCACGAGGAAGTCAGACACAACACTTCATAATGCTACAGTCTCTACAATCAGATCGAAGGATTGGTAAGGGTAGGCCTGCTGACAAAATTTCTACAACAGGTACGGGATATCGTCAATGAGGGGAAACGAGTACAAAGCGGGATGTAGAAGGCGGCAGATAGAAGGAGGGATGGAGAGAAGGATCTGATGCAGCAGATCTAGATGATTCATACCATTAGTGCAGGCCCCACCTTGGCTGGAACTTCCAACAATTATAGGAAGAACCACACAAGATAGATTCCCAGACTCAACGCAGGTCATGGGATATTCAAGGTCAGAAGTGGATCCCGAGATCCATCCCGCTCTGCCAAGATTGTCTTCACAGAGGAAGATGTCTACAATACAGTCCAACCATATGACGATCCCATGGTAATCTTGGTACAGATTGCTAATTGTCGGGTCCACTGTGTCTTGATCGATACAGGAAGCAGCGTCGACATCCTATTTAGGGGAGCTCATGTGAAACTTAACTTGAAGAATTCCTGCTACAGCAGCTGCACCTCGCTTTTGTATGGTTTCACATGCGACTCTATAATGCCCAGGAGATCCAAAATCCTATCGGTGATAGTTGGAGAAGCTCCACTTATGCAGAACCTGATGATGTAGTTCATCGTGGTGGATATTCCGTTTGCCTACAATGCCATTCTGGGTAAACCCTTCCTCTTAAGGATTAGGAGGGGGGTACTATCTGTCTATCACAACGTCCTAAAGTTTCTAGTGGGAACAAAAGTAGGAGAAGTCAGAGGGAGTCAACAAGCAGCACGCAATTGCTATGCGGTATCTACTAATCCCGCCGCGCTTGCCAGACAGTGCGCACACGTGGCCAATGACGTAAACCCGGATATGCCGGAACAATGTAATTATGACATGGAAGAAGGAGAGGTGCCAAACATAGTCATAGAAGAGTAGGAGGATGAAGAGTGGGGTTGGACTAGTGGTCGTCCTGCGGATCAATTAGAAGAAATACCTATTAGGGGAGAAGATCTCACTAGGGTGGTGAAAGTTGGAGGGGGATTGGGTCTCGAAGTCAAGGAGTACTTGATAAAGCTCCTCAGAGAATACAACGATATTTTTGCTTGGACCCATGAGGAAATGCCCGGCATTCCTCTTAGCTTGGCCACTCATAGGCTGGTAATAGACGCAACCGTCAAACCAGTGAAACAAAAATGAAGACATTTCAACGCCGAACGGAACATCGTAGTCCAAGATGAAGTGGACAAACTCCTAAAGGTCGGGTTCATCAGGGAATCCCGATATCCCGAATGGATCACCAATGTGGTCATGGTAACCAAATCTAACGAAAATTGGCGAATGTTTGTGGACTACACCGATCTCAACCGGGCTAACCCCAAATATAGCTTCCCTTTGCCTAAGATCAACCAGCTCATCGATTCTACCGTGGGAAACAAGCTTCTAAGCTTCATGGATGCCTTCTCGGGATACAATCAGATCATGATGCATCCCTCAGATCAAGACAAGACCAGCTTCATCACTGGGCAAGGCCTCTACTGCTATAAGGTAATGCCATTCGGACTTAAAAATGCAGGTGCTACATACCAGCTATGGTGAATAAATTGTTCAAGCAGCAGATTGGAAGATCCTTGGAGGTGTACATAGATGACATGATTACAAAATCTTTGGAGGCCTGGCAACACCCAGAAGATTTACGCCAAACTTTCCAGGTAATTAGGAAGAACCAGATGAGACTGAACCCCGCAAAGTGTGCTTTCGGGGTAATGATAGGAAAATTCCTAGGGTTCATGGTACATGAAAGAGGAATTGAGGCCAATCTCGAGAAGACCCGAGAAGATCAAGGCCATCCTAGACCTTAAGTCTCCCACAACACTCAAGCATGCACATGGATTGACAGGCCGAATAGCTGCATTAAACCGATTCATATCCCGCTCCACCGATAAGTGCCTCCCGTTCTTTAAGATTATCAAGCAGGGAAAGAAGCTAAAGTGGTATGAACAAAACGAGTTGGCTTTCCAAGCCTTGAAGGAATACTTGGCCAGTCCCCCTCTACTGGTCAAGCCCCTTACGGGAGAAGAGCTACAAATTTACCTAGCCGTCTCAGAAGCTGCCACTAATGGGGCCTTAGTAAAGGAATGCAGTGACGGAATACAGAGACTGGTGTACTATGTGAGCCGTGCTTTTACCAAGTTTGAAAAAAATTATACCCTCCTAGAAAAGCTCGCCTATGCCTTAGTAACCACAACTAGAAAGCTCAAGCCCTATTTTCAGGCATACACTATCGTGGTAGTCACTGATCAGCCCTTATGACAATTCCTCCAGAGGTCGGATGTATAAGGCAGGTTGGTTTTATGGGCCTTAGAGCTCACCCAATTTGACATCAAATACAAGCCAAGGTCCATAATCAAAGCACATGCCTTAGCCGACTGCGTAATGGAGTTTAGCGTAAATCTGGACCCAATTACCAAGCCCGACCCCAGTCTGAATCAAACCGATATGAACTGGCCTGAAGACAACAAGACCTGGACCCTATACACGGATGGGACATCAAGTCAATCAGGATGCGGAGCAGGAACAGTTGTGATAGACCTAGAAGGGGTTGAATGCAGTCACTGCTTTAGGTTCGAGTTCAGGGCTACTAATAATAAAGTAGAGTATGAAGCCTTACTAGCGGGAATGGGAGTAGCAGAAGCCTTAGAGGTCGATTTCCTCCTAGTCAAGAGTGATTTCCAATTGGTGGTCAACCATGTGTTGGAGTTGTACCAGGCAAAAGGTGAAAATATGGTAGCATATCTAGCTAAAGTCTGAAAAGCTATGTCGGGATTCAAAGGCCTGAGGATGGAACAGCTACCCCGAGAGAAAAATCACCGGGCAGATGTTCTAGCCAAGATCATAGCAGGTGAGGGTCATAACTTACCAATGGGGGTACCCCTCAAACTGATACCCTGTTCTGGCATAGCCAAAGGGGTAGAGATCCTACCAGTTAACCAATTCCTTTGTTAGATGGATCCAATATCGGACTACCTCTAAAGTGACGCTCTCCCTGTAGATCCAAAGGGAAATCGCTACCCGGTACTGCCTTGCACGCAAGCTGAAGAGGATCGCTACCCGGTACTGCCTTGTAGACGGATACCTTTACCGCAAAGGGAAATCTCTCCCCTTACTTAGATGCCTTCACCCAGATGATGCTACCTGGGCACTTAACGAGGTACATTCAGGGGACTGTGGTAATCATGCAGCAGGCGAGACACTAGCCTACTATACATCAAGATGCAAAACAGTTCGCACAATCATGCGAGGCTTGCTAGAAGACATCAAACCTCTATCACCTCCCCTTGGAAAGGCTCTCCTCGATCAGTATACCTTACCCATTTGCTATCTGGGGACTAGATCTAATCGGCCCACTTTCTACTGCACCCGGCCAGGCCAAACAGACAGTAGTAGCGGTAGACTATTTCACCCGTTGGGTGGAAGTTAATGCACTTGTCAGGATAACTGAAGAAAAGACCACCAGTTTTGTCAAAGAGAATATCGTTTACCACTTCGGTACCCCGATAGCCATCATAACTGATATGGGAAAACAATTTGATAACGCTAACTTTAGAGAATTCTGTGAAGATCAAAACATTGATCTCCAATTTGCATCAATGGCACACCCTTAAACTAATGGGTTGGTAGAAGCTACCAACAAGGCAATTAAGAAGCTCCTAAAGAAAAAGCTCCAACAGAGGAAGGGGTTATGGGTTGAAGAATTACCTAATGTACTATGGGCGTACAAGACCATCAGGAAAACTGCAACAGGGGAAACCCCTTACTCATTGGTATTCGGAATTGAAGCAGTCTTGCCTATCAAACACAAGCTTATCTCCTTCCGGATTCAAAACTATGAGCCAGAAGATAATGAGGCTAAGTTGAGAGCCAATCTGGACCTACTCGAGGAGAAACAAAGCAGGATCACCGAAAGAGTAGCAGTGTACCAGAGTAAGATAGCCCGACACTTCAACAAGAGGGTGAAGATCCACCATTTCAAAGAAGGAGACTTCTTCCTCAAAAAGGTATCTCAGAGCACATGAAAAAGATTCAATGAGGTACTAGCCCCTAAATAGGAAGGCCCATACTTTATTAAAGTAATGCTCCGGGGCAGTTCCTACAAGCTGGAAGACCTGGATGGATACCCGGTGGATCACACATGGAATGTTGATCACCTTAGGAAATTCTACCCTTAGGAATCCAATATATATCGGCTGGAATACACACCCCGATTTGACATTGTATTATTTGAAAAAATTCAATAAAGTCAGTTATCTCTCCTACATGATTCTCCAATGATCACTCTACAAGCTCTCCTACATAATTCTTCTTGCCGCCTTGGTCGGGGTATACCCTCATCCGAGAAGCCTGGTGTTAAAGTGGCCTAAGTTGCCTACCAAGACTGATAATTTTCACCATTACTGATTTGCCTCATGACCAGGAAATAGCCTTATGGCTCTTGCTGCCTTGGTCGGGGAATACCCTCCTCCAAGAAGATTCTGATATATCAGACTAAGGACCCGGACTCGTGGCCTTAGTTGCTCGTTGTATCCTTAAGACTAGGAAATAGCCTTAGGGCGCTCCTGCTGCCTTGGTTGGGGAATACCCTCCTCCAAGAAGGATTTGATACACCATAATAAGGATTCGGACTCACGGCCTTAGTTGGCCGCCTCATCCTCAAGACCAGGAAATAGCCTCAATGCGCTTCTACTGCCTTGGCTGAGGTATACCTTCCGCCAGGAAGCTTCGTGCTAAAGTGGCCTAAGTTGCCTACTAGGATAGACCATCAGAAGGATCGAGATACCTTTTCGGGATACCCACTTCTCTATCTCTCCAAGAAGAAATAACATTATGGCTTTCAAGCTACCTCGGTAGGGGTATACCCAGCTCTGAGAAGCCTGATACTAAAGCAATCTAAGTTGCCTATCAGGACAGAATCTCAAAAGAAGCAGGATACCTTACCAGAATACCTGTTGGCTTGCTTTTTCCAAAGACTCATATAGTTGAAGTAGGTTTGATCATCAATCGGGAAATCCAGAACCTCAAACTGCTACATACTCATTAAAAACCCACTAAAGAAAAGGACATGGTTGCCTACTAGATCCAGTTGATGTTCACAACGACAAGGTACAAGATTATTATATGGCTATCAAGTATCCCGTTCAAGGAGCAAGTCTGCAAATTTAGTTCCATTTCGTTTACAAATACGAAAACGCCAAGATTTCTCTTAAGTCAAGATTTTTCCCGAGTCATGATTTTTCTAAGTTAATCTTTTTCTAAATCAGAAAAGCAAGCAAGATATAAGTTGTTCCGACAAATAAAAATCTTTTATTGGACTAACGGGGTACCTAACTCTTTCTTAAAGGCTATAAAAAATATAATAAATGAAAGACAAGTCAGGCGTCCTCCTTCTCCTCCAAGTTTTCTCCTTGACTGGCTGTTTCTTCCCTGAACACCTCAGCTGCAGTATCAGGCTCGGTCTCCTCGACTACTAGAACCATAGATCCAGCTGAATTATTCTCCTCTCCCTCGGCTGCCAAACCACGCTTGTCTGCCTCAACTTCTGGAACCCCGGTTCCAGCTGCATCTTCTTTTTCCTTCTCCACTAGAATAACTTCTAAAGAAGGCATGAGGTCCTATGTTTGTCCTTCCTAAGTAGAGGAAGGGTCAGTCTGAGTACCAACAGGAAGGCTAGACCTCCGACCTGGATGGGCATCATCATGTGGAGAGTCTTCCTGAGCCTGATCCTCACCGCAAGTTGGGCAGCCTTCGCCATGATTTGTTCTCAGTCTCAGTTCAAGGCCGCCTGAAGATCAAATAGAGGAGGCAAAGCCGTGGCCACCTCATAGCAGGCAGTGAAATACCTATCTTTAAAGGAAAGGACCTTTATGAGCCTTTAAATTCTGCACTATCTCTCTTAAAAGAAGGTTTCCATCATGCAACAGCCTTTTATCCCTCTTCAGGCATTCCCTCTCCTCACACCGACGTAAGGACAGGACTGTCTCGGTATCCAAGCAGCGTATATAGCGCTGGGCTTCCACCATGGCAGCCTGCCTACTATCTTCAATGCCTTAGCAGCCTGGAGTAGAGGGGCCATGCTCTACTAGGCTTGAGCCAACTCCTGCTGGGTATCCTCCAACTAAGCCTGAAGCCTTATGTAGGCTTCCTTTAGAGTCAGCAGCTGTTTCTCCATGGCTAATGCAAATTTAAAACCCTACAAGAAGAAAAAGAGTCGGTACCTGTAAAAAAGAAAGGAGAATGACAAGAGGAAAAGTAGAAGGTGACCTCAGCTAATACAGAAGCCCCTTTGGCTGCCAAAATTTCTGTAGGAAGCTTCGCCATGTTCATTAAGCTCCCTCCAGGGCAGGATGCTTTGAACTGGGATACCACCTCGTCATAGGAAGCACTTCCTGATCGCGATCCCGAAGGAACATCAGCGGCGGGATAAGAGGCATGAGCAACTTCTTTCTTTGTAATTCCAGGTTGCTCCTTAGAAGGCAAGATTGCTGAAGGAGGATTAGGAGGAGTGCCCGCAGCAGGAGGAGTAACAACCTTTCTAGTCTTCCTTTGAGATTGTTCAGATGAGCCCCATGCTTTGGCAGCTCGAGCTAGCATTGACCTTATGGATTGGCGTCCCGGCGCACGAGTAGAGGGACGAGCAGGAGTCTTGACAAGTAATCCTGCAGAAGCAGAAAAAGGAGACGGGATCTTGGCTAGAGGTTTAGCCAAAGTAGAAGGAGGGATAAGGACGTCGTCAGGCTGAGTGGTTGTGGCCTGGACAGAATTGGAAGGAGAAGGAGGAAGAGATGGAACCTGAGAAGTAGAAGGAGGCAAATCCACACCTCCTGTCCATGTCCCAGATGAAGTAGGAAAACCAGCCACCAACGAGGTAGCAGAGACTATTTTAAAAAATAAAAACATAGTAAGAAAGAGAGAGTAGAAAATACACATACACAAACAAAAAAGACAGATGAAGTTTCTATACCTGGAAGTGCGTAAGATATCCTCAAAGGCTTCTCTTGCCGGGCTCCTTCGAAGGGATCCAGAGTAGGATATTGCATATTGACATACCCCCTCCTTAAAATCTTTCCCAGAATATCCTGAAATTCTGAAGAGAGCACCCCCTTTGCCCATTTGTCTTTAGTTGTGAATTGGGTTAGGATGGGGTACTCAAATCCCCCAATGTAGGCCATATTCCCTCATTCTTCCTTTATGACGAACCACTCTTCCTTCCATGGTGGAGCATACTTCACATTCGCACTAGGTACGATCAACTTCATCTCATTAGAGGCCTTCAAATAGAACTGACCCCGTGGTACTAGGTTTGCTATCTGGAATAAGTAGCGTAGCTCGTCTAAGCCCGGCTCCCTGTCTATATTGTCTCTCACACACTACTCCCTCTAGAGCACTAAGAAGCCCGTCAGATGTTTCCAGAAACCCGGCGAGATCCGGTGAGGTGCCAATTCAAGGGAGACCAAAGCCCAGCAAAGAGTCAGATGGAGAGGGAGCCAGACACCGCACTTAAAAGCTACTTTGTGGATGAGAAGGACATCTCGTAGCGGGGTGTAGACATCATATCCCCAATGAGGAAGGGAGAGATCGATGTCATTCGAGATTTGATACTCCTCACGTAGAATAGCCAAGGTTTCCACCGTACACATAGAATCGGGAAGAATACACCCATCATGAAAAGAGGCGAAAGAACCGGTATGCACCCCAGTCAAGGTAACGACTAGCGCGTCACCAGCCTCTTCTACCTCGCCAACGATCCATGTATCTTCTTCATCGGTGAGTTAAACCAGGTCCGTTGACCTATTATGGAAACCCAACTAGATTCTTGGGTTCCTTGTAGAACGACGGCGCAGCGGCGTTTGTTCATCGCCAGAATCATCCACATCGCCAGAATCATCCACCGGGCCATGCTCTACTAGGCTTGAATTGGTTTAGCTCTTCTTGCATGGAAAAAATCCAAAATTCATCATTTAAGGCCTCATCAACCTTTTTGGGTTTTATTTGAGAGGTGTAGCATGTATAACTAATTAGATTAGATATTTGACGCCTAGTCCTAACACCCTTATTAATTTTTCCAATGATGTCTTCTTTATCATGAAGTTTCCTAACCCACAGAGCGAGTTCTTTAGAGTTAAAGAGAGAAACTTTATCAATAGGTTATGTGTCCTCTACACTTGAAATCTCCACAATATTCTCCAAGGGAGAGTCATCCATTATAGTAACCTCCTCCTCATGGTCATTAGACTTGAGCCTTGTATCATCGATGACAACATTGGATGATTTCACGATGCTTTGAGTCTTCAAATTGAAAACTCTATAGGCTCTATTATTTAAGGTGTAGCCAATAAAGATACCCTTATCACTCTTAGCATCAAACTTGCCAAGGTGATCACGGTCATTTAAAATGTAGAATGTGCTTCCAAAGGTGTGGAAGTAGCTTACATAGGTGTGGAAGTAGTTTATATTTGGATTTCTACCTCTCCATAACTCATAGGAGGTTTGCCTAGTGTCGGGCCTTAGGAAAACTCTATTCCCTATATAGCAAGCCGTTTTGACGACTTTAGCCTATAGGTTTATAGGGACATTGTTGCTAACCAACATAACACGGGCCATCTCTTGAAGGACCCTATTTTTCCTCTCAACAACTTCATTTTGTTGAAGTGTCCTCGGAGCCAAAAACTCGTGAGAGATGCCTAAGCTATTGCAATAGTTTTCCAAAATGGTATTCTCAAACTCCCTCCCATGGTCACTTCTAATCCATTTAATGCTTTTAATGTTTGAATTCATCATTTTGAATTTTAGTACAAAGCATTTTAAACTTGTCAAAAGTTTCAAATTTTTCTATAAGAAAATATGTCCATGTGAACCTAAAGAAATCATCTACACAAACAAAAATGTATCTCTTTCCACCTAAACTCTTGGTTTGCATGGGACCCATAAGATCTATGTGGAGAAGCTTTAGAGGCTCCTTGGTGGAGAGATACTTGCCCTTTTTGTGCATTATTTTGGTTTGTTTTCCTTGTTGGCAAGGTCGACAAACACCATTGGCTTTCTTCCTAAGCTCAGGAAGGCCACGCACAACATTGAACTTGTCTAAGATTCGTAAATCCCGAAAGTTCATGTGGCCAAGTCTTTCATGCCACAACTCACTTGCTCATCCTTGGACACATTGTTTGAGACAATTCTAGCTTCAAGACAATAGCAATTATCATTAGATCTCATACCTTTCAACAAGGTTTGTCCATTTAGCAATAGGATAGAGCAATCAATTTTGCTAAACAAGACGGAAAGTCCTTCATCACTTAAATGAGAAATGCTAATCAAATTGACTTTCAAGCCATCAACAAATAAAGCATTGGACAAGGAAGGTAATATGGGAATGGAAATAGTTCCTTTCCCTACGACTCTCTTTTTGGATCCATCACCAAAGGTGACACATCCTCCTTTCTCCATGATAAGAGTTTCTTTGAAACTTTTGTTTCTTGTCATGTGCCTAGAGCACCCACTATCTAGATACCATAAGTTAGAAGAATTTTCCTTTAAAGCAATTTGTGCAACATGGCAAACATTTTCATTTCTTCTAATCCACCTAGGAACAACATTTACTTTTCTAGTGGAATTTGGTACATGGGCTCTAGTTGTCCTGGGATCATGCAAATCAATTTTATCATTCCTAGGAACATGCATATTGGCTCTTTTCTTTCTCTTTTCAATCATGCTTTTAGTTCTACACATTTTAATGTAACGAAAGCAATTTGGTCTAATATGACCATCAAAACTATAAAAATGACATATAGGGATGAAGTTAGGAATCATACCATGTCTTTGTGCATATATAGGAGCTTTCCCATGTCTTTGTGGTTGAGTATGTTGAATCCATCTTTGTTGTTAAACCGGTCTAGCTTGCTTCCTAGGTTGAGCTTGCACAATTGGTTTCTTTCCTTTACAAGCCAATTGTTGAGGAATGTTGATTTGAGGGACTCTAGTGGGTTGAGCTTAAGGTTGCCTTCTTGGCGCCACATTCACTTGTGCATTATTTGAACATTGTCCTAGTTTTATCTTATTTCTAGGAGTTTGCACCGGTGAAGTTTCTTTGTTCCTCAAGCTCTTGACAAACACGGTCTTCTTAGAAGTGGAGGTCTCCTTACCATCTTCAAACCCAAGACCTCTCTTGTCACAAGGACTCTTTCCAACACCTAGGATGTGGTCAAGTTTTTTAGTGCTAGATGTCATCCTAGTCATAGACTTCTTAACTTCTTCAAGCTTCCTCTTCAACTTTTCTTCATTCCTCATAGATAAGTCTAACTCCTTTCTTAGCTTATCTTCTATCTTCTTGGATCTTTCCACTTGTTCACTTAAGTGGTCAGTATGAGATGAAAACTCTAGATTCTCTTCTCTCAATCTTTTAATCTTTCTCTTGGTCTTCATCTCTAAGGTTATAAACTCAGTGAGGTGTTCAACAAGAACCTTTTTCTCCACATATCCATTTGTAGAGTGAGATAAGGAGTCATCTTGTTAGGATTATGCTCAATAGCAAGAGTGTAATGTTGTAATTAACAATCTTTTTCATATTAATAAAGTGATTTCTGGTTTAACAAATCGTATAGCATTTATAGTTTGTATTATAATTGTTAAAGTAAATAATCATAAGGTCTAAAGACTATGGGAAAAGAAGAATTGTTCGTACATCTGGATATGTATGTGGTAGACACAATTCTTTAGTTAGTCTTGAATATTGTTCACAACTTAAGTTAAAGATTGGGCACCTTTATCTTGTTAAAGTTGTAGAATTCTTTTGCTAGCATTTGAGTGGGATCAAATGAGATATGATGAGTCTAAAATCATCGGAGTGTCTTCGAGCAAAAGGATCTAGTGCACTGAGTGCATTGAACTGGATCACAATGAAAAGCTTTATCTAGAACCGTCAATAGATAATAGTCTTTTCATTATCAGGACAATCGGAGAGTCTATCTTAATCCCGAGATAAATGATGGACTTATGGTTGCAAGTGATATCATTTGAGTTATCAACGAGTACGATTATATCGCATAGTCTATCCTCGATAGTTTGGTGATATTCATTTGTTAATCGATAGAGGACTTCATTTATAGATATGGACATCGTGGCTCCATTTAATTAAATGAGAGTATAATATCATCATATGGATGTTTTAAGGTAATTGGATATTAAATCTCAACGTTGAGTTTTCGATAGTGTCTATTGAAAACATGGCTTCCGGACAAGTCAAAATATCCAAGTTCAAAACGTGGTCATATGAGTAAATATGGTAACTTGGAGAGTTATAGGCGGTCTATGAACTCTTGGCGATTACCGATATTAATCACGAGGATACACTATCTCCAATATGATTGTCTAGGGTATGAATGAGGAGCATCTTCCTTTTCTATCTTTATTTAAGAGTTCAGTTTTAGCTCTTTAGTGGAATGAGTTAAAATTAATGGATCGAACCTAAGTGAATCATTTGTTGATTGTGATTAGGTTATGTCTATTGAAGCTTAAATTTAGATGGTCCGCCAAGATCCCCAATCCACACGGACTTGCATCGATCACTTGATATATTCTACCGGACCAATTTAAGGGTCCATCTAGAATTGCATTTAATATATTAAGAATATAATTTGCACATTATTTAAGTAATGGGCTGTTCAATTATATTAATATATTAATGAAAGACATGGGTCTGGTTCACATGTGGGCTTGTTTCTTTTAGTAAGAATGGGTCTGGTTCACATGTGGGCTTTTTATTTAAAGTCCAATGGATTAAATGAAATAAGAAAATAATGTTAGGCCCAATCTTAATCAAGTGGGGCGGCAAGGTTAAAATTTTAACCTAAAATATTATTTTGTTTCATTTGTTTTAATTAAATAAGAATTAATTAATTTATTGATTAATTGTTTAATTAAAGAAACAAATCTTTCCTAAAAGTAAAAGACTTGTTTGACAAGGAAATAAATAAATTAGTTTTATTTATTTAATCAAATAAGGAGTCTTTTTATTTAGTTAAAATAAAAGAATAAAAATCAAAGAGTTGGATTAGGGTTTGAAGTCTATAAAGTTAAAAAGAATTAGGGTTGAATTTCAGTCACCCTATATAAGTGACATGATGAAATTCGGCCAACCCTAATTAGATACTACATAGAATTCGGCAACCCTAAAGGAAAAAGAAGAAAAATTCGGCCAACCTATATATATGTTCTTATAGGGTTCGGCCACATCAATTAATTGGTGTTTGAGTTTTTATTTTCTTTCTTCTTCTTCTTAATTCTAAGAGAGTTTTTATTCTAGAGAGACAAAAAGGAGTGAAAAATTATTCTTTGATAGTATACAATTGCTTAAACATCAATAAGCTTGTGTATACGATATCGATCTAGGTTCACGCGAGTTTCGATCATAAGATTGTGAACTCAAAAGTGACCGGAATAATTTTGACATTCTTTTGATTGTTTTGTGACTAACAAAGAAAAGAAAGTATTTGTTTGGTCCATTCACAGGTTTGCAATTCAAAGGAAAGGGAGACCACGCTCCTAGGTGATCCACGTTCGTGCTCGGATTGAAGGTCTTGCGGATTACCATCGACGTAAGTCAATCGGATCACGCGACAAGAGGTAATTTACTTTTGTTGATATATATGCATGTTTATTGATTAAAAGGGTTTAAGGTTCATAAAGGAAAAATTTTAAAAGTCACTAAATCGTCTTTAGTATCGCTTTCGCTGCGTGTAACACTTTTATTTGTTTATTTTTCCCTACAATTGGTATCAACGCCTAGGTTGAACCCTTTTAATTAATTAACGTATATATACGTGGATCTATTTCTTTTTATTGTGATTATGCATGTTTAGAAAGAGATGGCACTCTAGGTATTCAAATATATAATTACATGTGATGTATGGATTTATATATATTTTATGTGGTTTGTTATTGCTCGATTTTGGCCCTAGATTTTCAATGTAATTTTTGTTTCGGAGTTGTAACAAGAAGGGTGGTCTATTATCGCCATAATTCCTTCTTTGTAGATTGCTAGATTTTTTTTTTTTTTTTAATATATATGTGTAGTATTTTTTTAGGGTTACTGCAGTTTTTTTTTATTTATTTTTAGTATGTGCAGTTTTTGGTTTGTAAAAATACTGCAGTGAATAAAAAAAAAAAAAAATTAATACTGCAGTATTTATTATATATATACTGCCGTAATATATTTAGGTCTTGGAGATTCGAAGACACGAAGCAAAACGAAGCAACCGGAACCAAGTACGAGCACCGTGCGCACCATAGGAGTGGATTGGGCTGCGCATGACAAGCCCAAACTTTGGTGGGCTGCGCATGGCAGCCTTGTGTGGCCTTATGGGCTGCGCAAGGCAGCCCCTTTGTGGGGTTGTGGGCTGCGCACGCCCATGGGAGAAGGCCGAAGGATGAGCGTATGGTTGATGGGCCACCTGAAGATCTTGTATTCCCGACAAATTGTAATTTACTTGTTTTTCTAGGATGGGCCAAAATTGTTGCTATTTAATTTATGCTTAAATATTACAATATTTGTTATTGTATGATAACATGACATATAGAATAGGAGTGCCACGCATATATCTCTTTTGGTATGAACATGCATTGAATGATTTAGGTATCTAAATTGGCATCTAGATAACTCGGTAAATCATTCTATGGGATTTAATCACACGCCTTAAATAATTGAGTGGGAGAAGGTGTTTTGGTAACACCTATGGCCTCCAAGGTTAGTTGAGCTTTATTATTTATTGGTAATCCCCCCAAGGGGCGTCCATGAATGGAATTTAGCAACATACTTCCTTACAAGGATAGACTAGACAATGGACTCAAACGAGATCTACTCCCCAAGGAGGGATTTTCGTGAGAGAAAATTGAGGGTCGATATCTTGGTAACACACTCAATGTAATTTTATTGATATCCTCCCAAGAGTTCTTGTCAGTAAAATTGCAAGGCTAAAATTGAAAACGCTGGTTGTTATGTTAACAATTAGGTGGGACCTAGTCTAACTAGTAAATGGTGCGAACTCCCAAAGGAGGCGTAACATTTATGGGTGTTAGATCACCGTTGAATTTTATGATTGAGTTATTTATTTAATTCAAGATAAATATTTAAAAGTGCTTTATCATGATTATTTACTTATATATGTTTTGTTTTATTCAGAAATCATGACCCCATCACTTATGAACATCCTGAAAGATAACACTTTAACTGGAGATAATTATGTCACATGGAAAAGGAAAATTGGGTTGTTACTGCAAAGTGAAAAACATAAGTTTGTTCTAACTACTCCTAAACCACCTGCTCCTAATAATGAATCTAGCATAATGTGTAGAGATGAGTATGAGCAGTGGAAGACTTCAGATGATATGGCAAAATGTTACATTATGGCCACTATCTCCGACGTGTTGCAACAGCAGCATGAAGGAATGGAGTCCGCTGCTGATATAATGATGTCTCTAGAGGAGATGTTTGCTATGAAGTCTAGGACGACTAAGAGAGAGGCAGTGACTGCTTTTATGAATCTTAGGATGAAACCTGGACAGGCTGTGAAAGATCACATGATGAAAGTCATAGCACATCTCAACATTGCTGAACTGCATGGCGCTGAGATAGATGGTGAGACAAAGATTGATATGGTTGTCAATTCATTGTCAGATTCCTTTGATCAGTTCAAATTGGACTACACTTTGAACAAAAAGGAATACACCTTACAAGGCCCGATGCAAGATGTTCAAAGTGCTGAAAAGATCCTTGTGAAAGGCAAAGGTCAAGAGATTCATATGGTTGGTAAAGTTGCTACTGTTAAGGCCCGTCAAAAGGTCAAGAAACAACAGAAGAAAAAGCAACTTGGGCCTATCAAGAAGGAGACCAAGAAAGTAACCAAGATCAAAGGGAAATGCTTCCTTTGTGGTGAAAAGGGACATTGGAAGAGAAATTGCCCAAAGTCCCAGAACAAGAAGGAAGAAGGTAATTTGAATTATCTAGAAACATGTTTTTTGGCTGATTCTACAGATTCTTGGATCATAGACTCAGGAGCCACTAATCATGTTTGTTATTCCTTGCAGGGGTTTCAAGAAAGGAGAAAGCTGAGTAAGAATGAAATCAATTTGCACTTGGGCAACGGAACGTTAGTGTCTGCAAGTGCATTGGGAGATATTAGAGTTTATTTGGATTCTAGAAGGCATTTAGATTTAATAGACGTTTATTATGTACCTCAATTCAAGAGGAATTTAATTTCAGTTTCTTGTTTGAATAAATTTGGATATTCGGTTATTTTTAATAAAGTTTTTATTATTAGTAAGAATGACAAAATTATTTGCCAAGGTACATTGGAAAACGGTCTATACTTTTTGCATAGAAATATCTCTCACTCGTTAGACACAGAAATAACGGAACCTAATCATAAAAGAGTAAAATTATCAACAGATGAAACCTACCTTTGGCATTTACGCTTAGGTCATATTAACCTTAATAGGATTAAAAGATTGGTAAGTGACGGACCTTTAAGTGACTTAAAGGTTGATGATCTACCAACTTGTGAATCTTGTTTGGAAGGTAAAATGACCAAAAGGACGTTCTCTGCCAAAGGTGCAAGAGCCACTGAATGTTTAGGATTGATACATACTGATGTATGTGGACCTATGAGCATTCAAGCTAGAGGTGGATATGAGTACTTCATCACCTTCACGAATGATTACTCAAGATTTGGTTGTGTATCTCATGAGACATAAGTCGGATGCTTTTGACATGTTCAAAGCATTCAAAGCTGAAGTGGAAAATCAGCTTGAGAAACACATAAAAATCTTGAGATCTGATCGTGGTGGAGAATATCTATCTGGTGAGTTTCAGCAATATCTTATTGATAATGGGATAGTTTCTCAGTTTTCTGCACCAGGTACACCTCAACAGAATGGGGTAGCAGAAAGGAGAAATAGAACTCTTTTGGATATGGTTAGGTCTATGTTGAGTTATTCAACGCTTCCTATTTCTTTTTGGGGATATGCTTTACAAACTGCTATATACATTCTAAACGATGTACCATCTAAGTCTGTTCCTAAAACACCGCATGAGTTGTGGACTGGGCGCAAGCCTAGTTTACAACACTTAAGGATATTTGGTTGTCCTGCGCATGTGTTAAAAGGAAAGACAGAAAAGATGGAGTCCCGTTCAGAAACATGTATATTTGTAGGGTATCCAAAAGAAACTAAAGGATATTATTTCTATAGTCCTTCAGATCTTAAAGTATTTGTTTCGACAAATGCTAAATTTCTGGAAAAGGACTATATGAATGATTTTGTGCCTAGAAGTAGAATTGTCCTGAATGAGATGTCAGGAGATACAATTCCACGAGAGGTTGCACAACCTAACCCAATTGTAAGTTCCGATCCAACACAAGATCAACAACCTACCATTCCTCGTCGTAGTGGGAGGGTTAGAACACAACCCGAAAGATACATCGGTCTGGGAGAATCAGTGGAGAATCTCCCGACGACGATGATCCCTATACGTACAAGGAAGCTATGGAGGATGTTGATAGTCGCCATTGGCAAAAGGCAATGCAATCCGAGATTGAATCTATGTTCGATAACAAAGTCTGGTCCCTTGTAGACTTGCCTAAAGGGATAAAACCCATTGGGTGCAAGTGGGTATACAAGAGGAAAAGAGGTATGGATGGAAAGGTGGAAACCTTTAAAGCTAGATTGGTAGCTAAAGGGTATACACAGAAAGAAGGTATCGATTACGAGGAAACCTTCTCTCCTGTGGCCATGCTTAAATCCATTAGGATACTCTTATCCATTGCAGCATCTTTAGATCTAGAGATTTGGCAAATGGACGTCAAGACAGCTTTCCTAAATGGAAGTCTTGACGAAAGCATCTACATGATGCAACCAGAGGGATTCATTGAAAAGGCCAAGTGGATAAGGTATGCAAGTTGCAGAAATCCATATATGGATTAAAGCAAGCATCCAGATCCTGGAACATAAGGTTTGATCAAGCTGTCAAAGGTTTTGGATTTATTCAGAATCCTGACGAACCTTGTGTATACAAAAGGATTAAAGACGACAAGTTGGTTTTCCTGATTCTTTATGTTGATGATATACTACTCATTGGAAACGATGTAGGTGTATTGACATCAGTAAAAGAATGGTTAGCAAAACAATTTGATATGAAGGACTTAGGAGAAGCAAGTTTTATTCTAGGTATCCAAGTAATAAGGGATAGAAAGAATAGAACAATTGCATTATCCCAAGCTTCATACATAGACAAAATCTTGTCTAGGTTTTCCATGCAGGATTCCAAGAAAGGTATGTTACCTTTCAGACATGGAATCAAGCTTTCTAAGGAACAAGTTCCTAAGAATGAGCATGAAGAGCAATTCATGAGTAGAGTTCCATATGCCTCGGCAGTTGGAAGTCTCATGTATGCAATGCTCTGTACTAGACCAGATATTTGTTTTGCTGTTGGCATAGTTAGCAGGTTTCAATCGAAACCCGGACCTGATCACTGGACGGTAGTCAAGCATATTTTCAAGTATCTTAAGAGAACGAGAGATAATATGCTTGTATACTCTGGAGGGGATTTGGTTCCCGTTGGGTATACAGATTCTGATTTCCAATCAGATTCTGACTCCAGAAAATCCACATCAGGGGCTGTGTTTACTATTGGAGGAGGAGCAGTTATATGGAGGAGTATCAAGCAATCTTGTATTGCTGATTCCACCATGGAAGCTGAGTATGTTGCTGCATGCGAAGCTGCCAAAGAGGCTGTTTGGCTCCGCCAATTCTTGATTGACTTAGAAGTGGTTCCTAGTGCGAATAAGCAGATCACTATCTACTGTGACAACAGTGGAGCAGTGGCTAATTCGAAAGAACCAAGAAGTCACAAGAGAGGTAAACACATTGAAAGAAAGTATCATCTTTTAAGGAAGATTGTTCAAAGAGGTGACGTGACGATTACCAAAATCGCGTCAGCAGAAAATCTAGCGGATCCCTTCACAAAGGCTCTACCTCAGAAGAGTTTCGATGGGCATCTAGAGAATATGGGCTTGAGAGATATGACACGTTTGCTATAGCGCAAGTGGGAGATTGTTAGGATTATGCTCAATAGCAAGAGTGTAATGTTGTAATTAACAATCTTTTTCATATTAATAAAGTGATTTCTGGTTTAACAAATCGTATAGCATTTATAGTTTGTATTATAATTGTCAAAGTAAATAATCATAAGGTCTAAAGACTATGGGAAAAGAAGAATTGTTCGTACATCTGGATATGTATGTGGTAGACACAATTCTTTAGTTAGTCTTGAATAATTGTTCACAACTTAAGTTAAAGGTTGGGCACCTTTATCTTGTTAAAGTTGTAGAATTCTTTTGCTAGCATTTGAGTGGGATCAAATGAGATATGATGAGTCTAAAATCATCGGAGTGTCTTCGAGCAAAAGGATCTAGTGCACTGGGTGCATTGAACTGGATCACAATGAAAAGCTTTATCTAGAACCGTCAATAGATAATAGTCTTTTCATTATCAGGACAATCGGAGAGTCTATCTTAATCCTGAGATAAATGATGGACTTATGGTTGCAAGTGATATCATTTGAGTTATCAATGAGTACGATTATATCGCATAGTCTATCCTCGATAGTTTGGTGATATTCATTTGTTAATCGATAGAGGACTTCATTTATAGATATGGACATCGTGGCTCCATTTAATTAAATGAGAGTATAATATCATCATATGGATGTTTTGAGGTAATTGGATATTAAATCTCAACGTTGAGTTTTCAATAGTGTCTATTGAAAACATGGCTTCTGGACAAGTCAAAATATCCAAGTTCAAAACGTGGTCATATGAGTAAATATGGTAACTTGGAGAGTTATAGGCGGTCTATGAACTCTTGGCGATTACTGATATTAATCACGAGGATACACTATCTCCAATATGATTGTCTAGGGTATGAATGAGGAGCATCTTCCTTTTCTATCTTTATTTAAGAGTTCAGTTTTAGCTCTTTAGTGGAATGAGTTAAAATTAATGGATCGGACCTAAGTGAATCATTTGTTGATTGTGATTAGGTTATGTCTATTGAAGCTTAAATTTAGATGGCCCGCCAAGATCCCCAATCCACACGGACTTGCATGGATCACTTGATATATTCTACCGGACCAATTTAAGGGTCCATCTAGAATTGCATTTAATATATTAAGAATATAATTTGCACATTATTTAAGTAATGGGCTGCTCAATTATATTAATATATTAATGAAAGACATGTGGGCTTGTTTCTTTTAGTAAGAATGGGTCTGGTTCACATGTGGGCTTTTTTATTTAAAGTCCAATGGATTAAATGAAATAGGAAAATAATATTAGGCCCATCTTATATATAAGTGGGGCGGCTAGGTTAAGGTTTTGACCTAAAAATATTATTTTGTTTCATTTGTTTTAATTAAATAAGAATTAATTGATTTATTGATTAATTGTTTAATTAAAGAAACAAATCTTTCCTAAAAGTAAAAGACTTGTTTGATAAGTAAATAAATAAATTAGTATTATTTATTTAATCAAATAAGGAGTCTTTTTTTTTTTATTTAGTCAAATAAAAGAATAAAAATAAAAGAGTTAGATTAGGGTTTGAAGTCTATAAAGTTAAAAAGAATTAGGGTTGAATTTCAGTCACCCTATATAAGTGACATGAAGAAATTCGGCCAACCCTAATTAGATACTACATAGAATTCGGCAACCCTAAAGGAAAAAGAAGAAAAATTCGGCCAACCTATATATATGTTCTTATAGGGTTCGGCCACATCAATGAATTGGTGCTTGAGTTTTTATTTTCTTTCTTCTTCTTCTTAATTCTAAGAGAGTTTTTATTCTAGAGAGACAAAAAGGAGTGAAAAATTATTCTTTGATAGTATACAATTGCTTAAACATCAATAAGCTTGTGTATACGATATCGATCTAGGTTCACGCGAGTTTCGATCATAAGATTGTGAACTCAAAAGTGACCGGAATAATTTTGACATTCTTTTGATTGTTTTGTGACTAACAAAGAAAAGAAAGTATTTGTTTGGTCCATTCACAGGTTTGCAATTCAAAGGAAAGGGAGACCACGCTCCTAGGTGATCCACGTTCGTGCTCGGATTGAAGGTCTTGCGGATTACCATCGACGTAAGTCAATCGGATCACGCGACAAGAGGTAATTTACTTTTGTTGATATATATGCATGTTTATTGATTAAAAGGGTTTAAGGTTCATAAAGGAAAAATTTTAAAAGTCACTAAATCGTCTTTAGTATCGCTTCCGCTGCGTGTAACACTTTTATTTGTTTATTTTTCCCTACACATAGACCACCTATAACTCTCCAAGTTACCATATTTACTCATATGACCACGTTTTGAACTTGGATATTTTGACTTGTCCAGAAGCCATGTTTTCAATAGACACTATTGAAAACTCAACGTTGAGATTTAATATCCAATTACCTCAAAACATCCATATGATGATTCTATACTCTCATTTAATTAAATGGAGCCACGATGTCCATATCTATAAATGAAGTCCTCTATCGATTAACAAATGAATATCACCAAACTATCGAGGATAGACTATGCGATATAATCGTACTCATTGATAACTCAAATGATATCACTTGCAACCATAAGTCCATCATTTATCTCAGGATTAAGATAGACTCTCCGATTGTCCTGATAATGAAAAGACTATTATCTATTGACGGTTCTAGATAAAGCTTTTCATTGTGATCCAGTTCAATGCACCCAGTGCACTAGATCCTTTTGCTCGAAGACACTCCGATGATTTTAGACTCATCATATCTCATTTGATCCCACTCAAATGCTAGCAAAAGAATTCTACAACTTTAACAAGATAAAGGTGCCCAACCTTTAACTTAAGTTGTGAACAATATTCAAGACTAACTAAAGAATTGTGTCTACCACATACATATCCAGATGTACGAACAATTCTTCTTTTTCCATAGTCTTTAGACCTTATGATTATTTACTTTGACAATTATAATACAAACTATAAATGCTATACGATTTGTTAAACCAGAAATCACTTTATTAATATGAAAAAGATTGTTAATTACAACATTACACTCTTGCTATTGAGCATAATCCTAACAAATGATCGGGGTCTACCTGCAATTTATGAACTATTATCTCCGAGTCATTGCCAACCATGTCTAAGTGTGACCAAGTGAAACTGCTTCGTCGTTCTCTTAAGAATTCGATTAATTGCTCGCGGATATCCTTAAGTAGTTTGGATCCGACGAAGACTTTATGTTCCGGCTCTTCTGGGTTGATCGACATCTCATCCAGTTCTTCTATTCTTGGCTTGGTCGGAGTCGACTCGACCTTGGTCTCTTATAGTTGCTATAATTCATCTTTCTTATTTTTCATGGCGTTTTGGTAGCACTCCCTAGCTGTTCTCTGTTTTCCCTTTATTTCTCTTACTCCTTATTTGGTAGGGATTTTTATCATCTGATGGTAGGTCAACGGTATGGCCTTCATCTCGTGTATCCAAGGTCTGTCAAGGATTGCATTGTATGGGGACTAACAGTCAAGTACCAGGAAATTGATATAGAAGTTGACTTCTTCGACGTAGACTGGTAGTACAATCTCGCCTAAGGTACTTAAGGTACTTTTTTGTTCTCCACTAAACCCTATCAACATGGTTATTCGAAGATTGAGCTTGGTTTCGTCGACCTGTATCTCTCTTAAAGCACTGTTAAACAAAATGTTACATGAACTACCATTGTCAATTAAAATGCGTTTTGTTAGACAGTTTGTAATATGTAAAGAAATAACAAGTGCATCGTGATGAAGAGAAAACAAATCTGATTTGTCCGTAGACTTGAAGGTAACCGTCTCGTCGACATTTAAGGGATGTTCCCGATTAGGTTGAATCTCCATGTTCGACACTTGTCATGTATGCCTTATTACTGCTGAATAGCTTACACCATTGACTTCCAATCCTCCCGCGATGTAGTTGATTATTCTATCTTATCGATATGGTTCAGGTGGACTGTTATTTGCATTGGTTTGCCGCTCGTCGTGTCGAGCAAGGGTTTGTTTCCCTTTATCTGTTAGAAAATCTTATAGATGCCCCTACTTAAGAAGTTCTATGACTTCTAGTTTGAGTGCGATGCAATCTTCCATTCGATGGTCGTGATCATTGTGAAACTCACATCGTAATCTCGTGTCTCAATTATCTAGAAGGGCATTCATTTTTCGTGGCCATTTAACTGTCTTACCCATTTCTTTCATCACTACTACAAGTTCGACTGGTTCGATACTCAAGTTGTATTCTGGCACATGGATTTATGGTCGATTTAACCTTGAATTCTCACATCCATATCGTCGTCGATCACTTGAGCCTTCACGCCATGGTTGAGTGCTTCGATGGTCATTTGTCTGATAGGGTTCTGTTCTTCTGTCGCTAGACCTTCTGTCGACTCGATCATTTCTTCTATTTGTGTAATTATTCACTTTTCCAATGAAGTTGGCCTCGTCTTCCTCCCATTTGATCTAGGCCCATGCTTTTGCCAGTACATCTTCCATTGTCCTACATAGATATTTAGTCAGCTCTTTATATAAGTCAAAATCAGACTTGAGGCCTTTTCTAAAGAAGTAGATGGCGGTTGCCTGGTTGCAGTGTGGGATTTGCACTTTTTCTCTATTGAAGCGTCCCACATAAGTCCTCATATTTTTGCCATGCCTTTGCGTTATCGTATATAGGTCGTCCAACTGCTTTTCCAGTTTGTGGCTGCTTGCAAATTGCTCCACGAATGTATCTGTGAGCTGCACAAAATAATTAATAGAATTGTTAGGCAGGTTAGTGTACCTTTGAAAAGCTGGACCATTAAGGCTGGATCTAAAGGCTTTTCACATGAACACTTCTCATAGGTCGCGTGGAATCGATGCAGTGAACATTATCTGCTTGAATTGTGCTATATGGTCTTCTGGATTAATTGTTCCTATATACTGCTTCATGTTTGGGAAGCTGAACTTTCTGGGCATTTCAACCAGGGCTATGACATCGACAAATGGTGAGTTGGCGAAGCTATTGGTTGTGCTTTTCTTGATCGGAGCTGGAACTCCTGGTATTCGTTGGATAAGGGCTTCCATTTCTGTAAATATGCAAAAAAATTCCAAGTTAACAGATAAAGGCAAGTCAGATCCAGATTTGACCAACCCCGATGTTGACTAGAGTGATATGGGTGTCCTTATGACGTTTTCAGATTGTTGGACCATGGCTAGATGTTGTTCGTTCATCGCTTCATTGAGGTCGATTTCGACCAGAGCTGTTTGGGGCTTTCCCTGATTCTGCTGGTCATCGAGGTTCGCATTTAGTCCCACGGGGTTTCCTGGTGCGATAGAAGCTGTTCGATCGACCACCTGTATGCCATTTCAAACTAGTGGTGGACACTCCACTGCTATGTTGTCAGGCAACATTCCGTCAATTAAAGCTCTCAACTCACCATTCGTCGCTCGGATCGCAACGTTCTCCTCTTCAAATGCTCTCAATTTCTCTTCGTTTGATGTCATCTGAGCGGTCAACGCAGCCATCTATTCTTAGACAGTTGGTATACTTCTGCTTCCTGATATGTTGATTGGTGATTCGATCGATTCGACTAGCTTACTTGTAGAGTTGCAATAGGCCTCATGGTAGGCGTCAAACTGTAGGTGGTCGAACTACAAGTTTCGTGGATCGAGTCGGGTTGTGTTAGGCCCAAGGCAAGTTGGATTAGCATGTCGAATAAACATTGTCGTCTCCTCGATGAACCTACCGAAAAGGTTATTCTATCGACCTGGGAAGGTTGTCTTCTTCGTAGAACCTGCAAAAGAATAAGAACAGAGAAACAAATGCAAAGAAAACGATGGAGATGGGGTTAGATTCTTAGTCTTAGGTTTGCTTGGGCTGAGCAATTATTTACAATGATCGTGATTATGATTCAGATCAAATTCCGACGGTTGGAATGCTTATGAGCAGAGTTTCAATGCGCTTTTAGTAAGCTTTTTCTAGTATATTTTTCTAGACTTTTTCTATAGACAGAAGGTGTGTTTTATAGGCAAAATTCTTTGCCAGCATTCACCTGATCACAATTGATTGTGGGAGGGATTCGCGAAGAGATTTGCTCCCTCTTTGAATCAGTGGTTACTTAGCCATTGTAACTGTTGTTTTACTGAGTTTTGAATGACTATGTCTTGGTTGATGTTGGTCTTGGGTCAACCGGATATTAGATAAGGCCCAATACTTAACAAAAGGTCTAGGCTTTTACATATTGGGTCTATGGGCCATTTTTGACTACCACAATAATTAACTTTTTTTTTTATTATTATTGTGTAGTTATGTCTAATATTGAAGTAATTCACTGTAGGGGCGTTTTAACAATAAAAGAATTAATTAGAAAATTGTGTTGGGGTAGAGGTATTTTCGATCGCAATAGTGGCACCCTTATAGATATATATTGTACTCTATGCGTAAATTTATTTATTTGTTTATGCAAATGTTGATAGAAAAGGGTTCTCTCTTCAAGGATGAACCATATTTTCTTTAACAAAAATGTTACATAGTTTAAAGATTTGTCCATATACATCTCTCAATATGATTCGGTAGTATATAAAAATAAAAAAAATAATGTGTTGTTTATCTGGTGACAATTATATGGTAGTTACAAATCAATTTATAACATTATTTTAATGATATTTTTTATTAATGGTAGTATTATTCTTTCCTATATACTTTTTTTTTGGAATTTTTTTTTATATTTTTTAATTACAAAAATACAATGTGTTAGATTAGCCTCGGTTAATGTTATATTAATAAATAATATGTCTAAATTGTAATTAAGTATGTCATGTCAAAATATATGAAAATTAAAATTAGATAGCTCATTTAGATAGGATTATTACTTTATTATTATTTAAAAAATACAAGTTTTTTTTTATAAAAAATAAAACAAGTTTTTTATTAACATAGAAAAACAAATGATGGCATATGTAGGTACAAATGCTTTTATAATATGACTCTTATTAACTCTCTAAAATATAAATAAATAAATAAAATCGAAAAATACTTGGGTACTGAATTAACTCTCTAAAATATAAATAAATAAATAAAATCGAAAAATACTTGGGTACTAACCAGTCAGTACACAAGGTATTGGGGTGTTGCCATGTGGCAGGACCGGCCCAATAGGCCAGTAAACCCAGCAAAATGTTGGGGCCCCCAACTGATCCAATATCCTTCTTCATCTTTAGGGTCTCATGATCCAATTTTCTTCTTTTGTCATTTTCTTCTTTTGTCATCTTCTTCTTTGGGGCCCAATTTCAAACATTTTCTGATTTCATTTATTTAGTTTCATTTTAGGTCCAATAAACTAATTCAATTATTAAAAAAAACTTTAAGGCCCAATATTCTAAGACTATTAGAATTTAGACATCAGTACACTACTTAAGTGTATATATATATATATATATATAACCTGCTATTCTACTGAACAAATTACGAATCAAAATTCAAAACCTTCACTTTGCTCTCTCTTTTCTTCTCTCTGTCTCTCTCTTTTCTTCTTGAAGTTGTTGCCATTTAATTGTTCTCTAAATCGAATGTATGATTTTTGTTTTTAATTATTTTCTACTTATTGATTTTGAGTTTTTGACTCATCTTTTATTTATTTATTTTATTTACAAATTAGCAAATTACAATTTACAATAGTATTAGTATCCACTAATTTTAGGCTTTAATGGTCTCAGATTCTCAGTTATTCACTAATATAATTAAAAATACAAGTTACAATTAGAGTCAATTAGACAATTTTATATAGGGCCCCGATTTTTGTTAATATCATAAAATCGTTTGGTCCCCAAAGTGTCTAGAGACGGCCCTGCCATGTGGCTTGCAATCTTTACAAAAAAAAAAAAAAAAAAAAAAAAAAAAAAAAAAAGCCCATGTGGCAACACCCCATTGAGGAGGTTAATACCCAAATACTGTCCAATAAAATCCTCAAACCATGATAGAAAATCACTGAAGCAGTGACCCTTTTTGGTGGAGCACACATACGTGGTTGAATCCTGAATTCCTTATCAAATGATGATGACGATGATGAGTAGCCAGTGAGGGTCCTCATGTACAAATAGACGGTGATAAACCCTTCCTTTATGAAAAGTCTAAAATTAATATTAAAAATTACAAAATTATTATAAAGTTTTTAAAAACTTTCATTTTGGCCCCTTAAATTCTTTATTTTATTTTTATATAACAGCCCTCCCAATATGTATTTATGGTTCCGCCCCTGTACTGATAATTGAATTTGATGTTAGAGACCAAGGGATCCACATTCACGATCAAGTCGGGCGATCCCTTGTCTTTCACTATTTTTGATTAGTGATGAATTGAGAAGAGCACCAACCAAAAATACTTGTACCTCTCCCTCCCCCCATGGCCTTCTTTCACTATACAAAGCACTATAGTTGTAGTAGTGCTCCAGCCAGATGTGACACTATGATTTGATACCAATTTTTCCATGACCATGCCAGTTGTAGATTTCATTGTTGAGCATGCATACTGTTCAGTCTAGTATCTACGGTACTATAATTATTGTACAGTTTTAAGAATTTAAGATTAAAGGCTTGTGTTTGTGTTTGTGTGTTACTTTCACATAAGCGAATGCAAATATAATTATTCATAAGATATAATTTTATTAAATCGGATGAAGAAAAAGATATCAATAATATTTGATAAATAATACTTTTACATAGAAAACCAGATAAAATCGTTGTCACCTCATATAGTATTGAAACTAGAAATTTATCAAAAATTATAACACTGAAAAAAGAAATTTATAAAATAATGTATCTAGATGCAGTGACTCAAACCTGGTTATTATCAAATTAAATAGACGTCATTTTATCATTAACTCACGTTTGGCGGTGGTCATTCGACCGTTAATATTAGGGTTTGATAACTAATATTACAAAAGTATACCTAAAGACAGTTTGTGATTGTATTTGAATTGCATGTTTGTTTCTTATTTAGTTTTTATCTTTTTAAAAGTTTATTTATTTATTTAAAATATGAATTTTGAAGAGTAAGGTTCATTATGTTCCCTCTTATCCAAGTGTATCTTTAATTTTCAATTAACATAATTTTCTTATATCGTTAAAGTTATTTATTTATTTTTTATTTTTTAAATGAGTAGTTCACCCTACCATGAAATCCTAGCTTCGCCCCTGCTTACAAATCTTAATAAATGGCCGGTCATCCAAAAATTTCAACATACAATAATTTACAAATTGTTTTAAAAAAATTTCAAAAATAGACGTTGAAAGTTAACCCGTATAGACTACGGCACTACCTTTGAGAGTGAGTTTGGGTTACTTCTTTTTTTCACAATTAAAATGCTTATTATATATATATTTTTTCAAATCTCTTTTTATTTTCAAGTGATCTGATCAAACATGGCAAATTGTAATATATTTAAATAATTAAATAATTTATTAAGTACCAAGTTGAACTAATTAAATAACATGATTACATTAATATAATTATTTGTTTAATACTTAATTACTTGTTGGTATGTACATCGTTTGTACCGTTCACTGCCGGCGCAAATAATTAACTAACAATATTTAAAGGATTAATTAATACGATTAACTGATGGTTCAATTATTTTATGTTAACATATCACAATCACTAAGTAAATAGAGATTGGAGAAATGGAATAAACTTTGTTTTCAAATCATAATAATTTAATTTTTAATAACTCAACTGATTATCAGAGGATGTTGATTACAAATCAAGGAATCTTATTGACTCTTGTATTTATTTAAACAAGAAATAACTGCTTGTATCAACTATCCAAGATGCAATGCCAAATGGCAAATAGAGGAAATATAGATGGGTATAATTACATGTGAATACAAACAACCATGTCAAGTTAGGATTATATATTAAGCTTGAAATGGTAATGGAAATTGTCATATACTTGATAATTGTTTCATATTTAATTAAAATACAGACCGACTTTATTAATTATAGACGAAACGGGTGTTATTGATCTTAAAATTCATTTTAAATCTTGTATTGGAATTTTGAAAAGAGTAATATTAGTTAGTTTAAAATTTATGCCAAAAAACTCATCCGAAAAAAGGATTTGAACTAATCACGTAAATAATGAAGTTTTTTTTTTTTTTTTTAATATATTTGTTCAATTTACTTTTTTTACAAAATCTGATAGGGGGTTAAGTTTTTGGACAAGTATATTTGATGTTATTTAGCAAATAAAAACTTGTTAAAAAGAATCTTATATAAGAGAGTACATCAAATCAATGAAGATTATCAGGTGTGCACATATTTAAGAGAAACCGGTATTAATTCAATAAATACCGGTGTTAACTAAATAAATATTGGGTCTATATGGAATTCCGTATGAAAAAAAATGTGTGAGATATCTTACTTGATCGATGCTCATCAAATCAAAGTATCTTGTTATTGTAAGTATGGATAAGGACAGGACAATTTTTTTTTTTTTTCCTTCGAAACTAGAAAGAAAAGGTTTTAGACATGTTCAAAACTGTTGATTGTGTCAAAATTAAAATTCGAAGAATTTCGAATGGTTAAGTTATAAATTCACCTTCCCATTGCTTTTTTTCTTTATTAATCTACAAATATTAATTTGTCTCAAAGTTGATAAGATTGATAAGGTTAAGGTTGGCTTAGTGGTAACCCTCTTACACCTACATCCTAAAGGACTTAGAGGTGGACCCACGTTAAGATCAAGTAGGACATGTGCCGCACCTCAAAATTCCGCATGAAAAAAAAAAATGTGTGAGATCTCATACATGATCGATGCTCATCAAATCAAAGTATCTAGTTATTGTAAGTATGGATAAGGACAATTTTTTATTTTTTTTCTTCAAAACTAGAAAGACAAGGTTGTAGACATGGTGAAAAATGTTGATTGTGCCAAAATTAAAATTCCAAGAATTTCGAATGGTTAAGTTATAACTTCACCTTCCATTGCTTTTTTTCTTTATTAATCTAGAAATCTTAATATGTCTCAAAGTTGATAAGATTGATGAGGTTGAGGTTGACTCAGCAGTAAACCCCTTGCACCTACATCCTAAAAGACTCAGGGGTAGACCCACGTTAAGATTAGGTGAGGCTCATGCCACACCTCAAAAAAATTAAAAAAAAAATATTATGTTCATATATATATAATTAACTCAAATTACATATGATAACCTAACAGTGCAGTAGGTAGATTGCTTCCTATCCTCCTTGACGATAAGTAAGGGTTCAAATCCTAACAATTACATTTTGCTTGATTTTAATATTTTTTATATCTTTATTTTTTATCATCTTTTCTAATTCATTTATCAAATTTTCATTTTCTTCTAAAATAAAAAATAATCCACTTACTCTTTTCTTTTTTCCTTTTTTGAACAGCAGATATTATTTAAAAACAGCCAAGCCGAAAAACTACAAACAAACTACAAACCCACAGGCCAACAAAATACGCAACCACAACAGCCCCAAACCGACCAAGACACACAAAAATGCACTAGCAATACAAAACAAACAACCCAAAAACCAAACGTGGCCAAGCCACCCAAAAATCTACCCCCTATCTAACAAACACAAAACTCATAAAAACGACCACAAACCTAACATCCAATTGAAGCAAACCCAAACCAACCAATCTCAAAAAATTCCTGCAAAACAACATTTAAAACTTACTGAACTTTCGCCTCTCTCATGCCACCCAACTTTAATATCCTCTTTGCTTTAGCAAAATATCGGCCATCCCCACATCCTTGCCATTGAAATCCAAACCTAGAGGTACTCCAATCCTAATAATCCTAGAAATCTCCTCTTCAAGATTCCAAGATATCTTAAAATTATTCTTGGGATTTGAAACAAATAATGCACGGTGTGTATAAATATTAATCTAAGGGAGGGGGGGTGAATAGATTTTAACCCTTATTACCAAATTTTTATGATTAATCAATATTCCGAAAATGCCCATATCTAGTCAATAACATATCAAGTGTGCTAAGTGCGGAATTATAAATGACACAAGATACATGGAAATCCTCACGGGAAAAACCACGGGCTGGTAAGTGTGCCACATTCGAACCTCGAATCCACTAATTGTGATAACGTTTACAACCTAATCCCGGTATGTAACCCACTACCACTACTCGTAGGCCTGTAAAAGTGGACCTAGTCTAATTGCTCAATCCTCGCAATCACTACTTGTAATGATGTTAACATCCTAGGTTGACCTCAACCATGCTCGGACTGTAACCCACAACTACTACCCGCAAGCCTATAATAGCAATCCTAGATCAAGACTTAATTCTCTGAAGAGATCATACACCCTAAGTGAATATGCAAAGATATCCAAATATGTAAATAGAGCTAGAGTACACTATATGCTTATCTAGGATGATAATATGACAATTTACACAATCCTAGATATCAAAAGCTAAATGACATGTCATAAAGCTTAGCTATGTAGAGGATAACCAATCCTAGATACAATAGCTATCAAAAACAATCTCAAACATTTCAATGAGATTAATTAGCTAGATGTATGTATCAATCATGAAATCCTAGCTATCAAAAAACAATCTCAGTCATGCAATGAGATTAATTAGCTAGATTCATATAAACAATAAAACCTAGCTATCACAAAATAACCCAATCAACACATAATCTCAATCTTGTATGTAGAAATTACTCTAAGAATATACAAATAATAAATGAGATAAATTGATAAGTAAAAACACTAATTATGTAAGATAATAGTGTTCAACATATCATACCATGTGTGTTGAAGAAGACCTATGCATTAGCACATGCTAGATGATCCTAGATGATTCTTAGATGATAATTTATGCATATGGAAATGGGTTTGGATGATCAAAGATGAGTTCTTTGGTAAAATTCTCTCTTTGAAAATCCTCTCAATAAAAAATATGGGTTTTTGAGTCATTGGAAACGACTTAAAGAAATCACAATATATATATATAGGTCTCAATTAGTGTAGAGATTTCTAACAACCTAATTGTCAACAAAACACCACATAAACATTCAAAAGCTTAACTAGTTGATTAAAAGACAATCTATCAACCTAGTTATCAATAAATCACTCAAGAATGTTTATGACTTAGCTTTTACGCAAAAATGACCTAATCAATTAAGCTATCAAAATACAAACCCAATCATGTTATCAAGACTCATAAATATATGCAATAAATAAAGTCTAGGTATTTAATCAAACAATAAATACCTAATCTAGAGTAAGAAGAACATTAAATGATATTCAATGAAATTCTAACTTACCTAGTCATCAAACAATGAAGACCCATGCTCAAATGATGTTGAATGTTGCAAGATGGAGATGATTTTTGGGTTTGGAGAGTTAAAGAAACAAGATTGGTGCTTCCTCTCTCAACAATATGGAGCCTCTCTCCCTCTCTCTCTAGGGTTTGATTTTGTGGCTCTACCCTCAAAATGATGAGAAAGATATGTATTTATAGTGCCCAAGTGAAACTATGTCGTTTTGGAAGAATTAGAAAAATTATGGGCATTTCCGTGGTACACGCGTCAATGCAGTATCTCAAGATTCGAGCGCTCCGAAACATGACCAAATGACATCGAAACCTTTCGTATGATATATCGTTGGAAAGGTATGGATGTCTAGTTTCTACTCATTTTTATAGAACGATATTTCGATGTCTATAGAAACGTTATGGTCAATTGAGTGACCAAAGGTCAAAAACGGACAACAACATAGTTGCCCTATTTTGGTGGTCATTTTGGAGATTTCAAAAGCAATCCAAACGGTCATTGAATTTTACGAATAATATATCGTTGGAAAGGTATGGGTGTCTAGTTTGTCCAGAATTTTACAAAACTTTAAATTTTTTCATAAAAAGTTATGGTTACAAGATCATACAAAGGTCAGTTTTAAAAAACATTTAAAACATTAAAATCCAATCTTTGAAACTAGACACTTTACTCCAAACAACCAAACCAAAACTAACACTTATCAAAGAGAAGAATGAGACCTTCTCAAGTGCTCAACCATCGCACTGAGACATGCACACCATCGTGCAAGCGCGGACGTTTCCGATCACACAAACGGAAACGAATTACACCACACTTAAGACTAACATGAAGTACAAGTGTGGGAAGTGAATGCATCCTAATGCCTAACATGTCATGGCATTGTCATTGAACAAGATGCACTCAATTAAAACATGCATGAATAGAATTCATGGCTTTGCATCCTAATGCCTAAAAATGTCATAGTATTTCAATGAATAAGATGCAATCATTTAAACATGCATGAAGAGACTTCATGGCTTTGCATCATAATGCTTAAACATGTTATGGTATTTTAATAAACTAGATGCAATCAATTAAAACATGCAAGAAGAGATGTTCAAGAACATTCATGCACTCATATAAAACACACAACATACAAGAATAAGATATATGCATGAGTTGTGTGTGTGTGTGTAATTAGATCTCTTCAAAGCAAGAAAGCACTAGAATATACCTTTCTGCTTCTTCTCTTAAGGTCTTGAGCGGGTCTTGGTTGTGCAAAACACCAACCATCAAATACCTAAGCTACCCTTACATCAATCCTCAATATGTGGTTTGTCCACGAAATAAGTCAATCAATAAATGGGATTCCTTACAGGATTCCTAAATTTCATAATGTGGCCCTTAATAGCTAGGCTTCTTGGAGTTAAATAGGGGATCGGAGCTTCAAATTGGCAGCCACTTTCCCTCCTTTACACGTCTCATTGCTCCCAAAACCACTAACCTGTGAAGAAAGACTTAACAACTTCATCTTAGGAAGCTCTAAAGATTTGACATCCTCTTTCTGGAAGTCCACTTTAAAGTCCTAAAGCCCTTCAAAGCCTTTTCCACTATGACACACTTGAAGATTCTTGAAAGAAACCGACCCATCACAGCCGGGCCATTCGATTCGAGGCCCATTCTTTTTTGACCTATAATTAGTTTTCCTTGCAGAAATAGGTTTCTTTTGAACAACCTAGAATTATCCAACATAGCCCTACACTTCATGCCATCATTAGACCTATGCTTATCAATAGCCTTATTTTCCAAACAACATTTCATATTTGTTGTAGCCACTTTAACTGGGGAAGCCTTGTTCTTACCATCCTCTTTTTGCTCAACGAGCTTGACTTTATTAGCTTTCTTCCCTATGACCTTGGAACACTTGCTATGGTTTTGATGTAGACATTCTCTATTAAGCTGGTCAAACTTGGAGAATTGCCTCCCACACCTTTATTCACTGGCTGGCACAAACCAAAAAATCACCTTTACCACCTTCTTTAGCTTCTACACAAACAACATCAATCATTCCAGGACAAGGTCTATCATGGGGAATCAAAACCATGAGCTTCCCTCTGTCAAATCTTCTTCTCAAAATCGTATCTTCCTCTAAGAACAGAGGCTCCCCAAGGATCCATCCAACTTTATTAAAAAAAGGAAGGCTCCAACAACTCAAAGGAGTTCCCACACAATTAATCCATGCAAGCCTAGACGAAGGGGACATAGAACTGGACCACCCCGCCATAGTCAAAAAGCAATCATCCCAATAAAACCTATTATTAATGAAACTTTCCTTATCCGATTCTAATTTTAAACGCCATAAAATACTCTTGTCCCCTAAATAAGAAGAGAAGAAGGAGAAACCTTTACCCATCAATTGATTATTGACACTAGACACACTCGAAAAAACTTTAAGAACACCAATCGCGTAAGAATCTAGCCATGAGTATTCACTCGTGTTATTGAACCATGACATGGAAATCGTTTTCTTCAGCACCATTAGGCCACTAACAACCAAGTCCCCATCGACCTGACCTTCATCTGACTTACATCCTCTATTCCCTTTCACCACCTCGGAGAAAGAAAACTTATCAGGAAATCCAGATTTAATGAAACCAGAACAAAAAGACAACATACCACCTTTCTCCCTCACCATGCTTAAACCTTTCACCCTTCGACTTTTCCAACCAAAAGAAGCCACTTTTGATCGTATCGGCCACCCGTAAATGAACATTCCGTCCGCACGACATGCCACCTTTAAAGCTTCCTCCAAAGTTTCAAATCGGACGAAAGCAAAAACCCTCCTCTTAGATTTGTCATTCGAAGAGAGATACACATCTCTCACCTTCCCAAACGGTTTGAAAAAAATCCATAAGCACATCATCTCCACAATTGGATTCAAGTTTTCCTCAAAAATGTAAAACAAATTAACCCTGAAATCACTTCTGAGGTCTCTATCCATTTGCCTAAACTGTTAACGGCCTTCATGAACTACGCTTACAGAAAGTCTCTCTTTCACTTTCTCTCTCATCTTTCTACATCTCTCCTCCTTTGGTCTTTTTAATTCACTTACTCTTTTCCGTCATTATCAACTTCTTAGCTACCCACAATTTATGGTTATTTAATTCAATTTTATTTTATATTAAATAATATATTATTATTTTGAATTTTTATTATTTCTAATAGTTGTAGTTTGACATACCTAACACATCACATCAATAAACCCTAAAATCTCAAATTTTAATTTACTGTATTAAAATAGTCCATCTATTATTATGATTTATTTTATTTTATCCATGGTATTTTTCTTTATTTTATAACTTTAATTTATTTAGAATCAATAAATCAATCATTTAACACTAATTAGAACAATAATAAATTCAAAAACATATCTAGTAATATTTATTAATCGATTATAATTCATTATAAATACAAAACAAAATTTATCATTATAAAATTATATTGTAATTTATGTTGTTTTTCTTGTTATTATTTATTTATTAATATTATGTTTCTTGTTTTTATTTCTTTTAAAATATAAGATTATTTAGCTCATTTTGAGCAATTGTTTTATTTGTTTTATTTGTTTTATTTTACTATGATCTCAATTTTTCAGTATTTTTTTATATATAATTGTTATTTTATTTAAGTGTCCCACTTGGTTAAAATTCATGGGTACGCTACTACTAAAGGTTATGGGTTTGAGTCATACATCCTTATCCCAATCTCAAAATATTGTAATAATTCAATAGAAACAAATTGTCCCAAAGTTTTCTGCTCTTGATGTATCTTACTATCTTATGTGATTTGTAACTGTCATGCTAATTTATAGAACAAAAAAGAAAATAAAATTGTGATTTGTAACTGTCATGTATTTACTATTTACTCTTCAATTTCTTAAAATTGTGCTTGGAAATTTGGAATGAAAATTACTCCTAAAACCAACCCACTCATCATTAATTAAATCGTGCTTCAAAAATAGTTTTTTTTTTTCTAATATGTATTTTTTAATTTTCAAAATAATTTGTACACATCCATAAAATGACAATAAAAAATTTTCTTTATTTTAATATTTGAAACAATTTATAGAGTTGTGTGTAATGTATGCAATCCAAGTATCCAACTACATTTTCCACAAACAAAAAGTATCCAACTACATAAAATATTAATAAATAAATAAAAAACTGTTTTCAAAGAAAAAAATTATTTAAAAAACATTTCAAACATTTTTTTTAAAGAAAAAATAATAACTATATTTAGATCAAAACTACATACTTCCCAGTTCCCACTGTCTTTTTTTCTATGAAATAATTCAAGAATAGTAGTAGACTAGTGGGTAGTGTTATACTAAAAATAGTATTAAAAAAAATCACATAATTGATACAAAAGCCTTTTTATATTCTTGGAATTCAAAAAAGGTGTTACTGTGTTAGGGGTCAGGCATCAGAACAATAGAGTAGGGATTTTACTATGACTTGTATTAAAATGGAAAGTTCAAATTCAAGTTACCATCTTCATTATTGATGAAACAAAATCAATAAAAATTAAATTACTGTAAAAAAATCAATAAAAATTAAATTAATATGGATGCATTATTGTTTGTAGCTAAAACATAGTAAAACCATCAATTAAATTGGTCACACTGGTGTTTCTATTAACTACTTTATTATTCATTAAAGTCTTTAAGTTGGATTGCACTGAAGTAGCTAAGTTAAAAAAATTAGATTGCAATTCAATATGTAATTTGAAAAAGTATAATTAATATTTTTACAATATATGTTGTTACCAAACACGAGTCTCTTCTTTTAAAAGGCTTATAATTTTTTTTTTTTTTTTTTTTTTACAATATCTGTTATCTAGATCAGATTTTATTTTATTTTATTTTATTTTATTTTTGAAGCTTTTTACCATTTTGGTAGGATTGAGCCGCTGATTTGGAGTCATTTATCCAAATATCAAGCTCATTCATTTACCAGTTGAGCTACACCCATGGAGGTAAAGCCTTGTAAAATTTAAAACAAAAGTATAATATATGTTTCATAGAGGTTTGAAAAATTTTTAGGAGAAAAAACAAACCTTTTTAGGACAAATTGCACAAACATCCTATGACTTTAGTGAGTATTACACTCCCACTCAGCAGGAAATTTTTTCAAAATGACACAAACTTTCCCTTGACATTCGTTAACCTCCGTTAATTTTAATCATTGACTAACTCTAACCTATGAAATGTCAAACATATTGTATTAAAATTATAACATTAAAATTAAATTATTTAAATAAGACAAATAAAAATAACTCCACCGATGGTGGAGGGACTCCATTGCCAGCGGATCCTCAATCTCCTCGGGGAGAAGGCATGATATCTGATGAGAACACGTCTCCTTTATGAGAGGAGATCTACAAATCTTCTTAGATCTTGAGATCTGCATGGGATCGTCACTTAATCGCTTGGACAGGTTAAGGGTTTTTTTTGAAGTATTACAAGAACTGTTACAATAGGACTGACGGGACTTACCAAGATCAAACAATACATGTGCAGCTCGTATATCTACTCCTATAATGGGAGATAACTACTCCAACAACTCGGGAAGAAAACTCCCCACACATGCTTGTAAAATGCACATGGTGAGATTTCAACCCCTCACCATATATGTAGAAGGGAGGTGCACTACCAACTCTACTAAGAGGTGATGTCGGATGAGAACACGTCTCCTTTATGAGAGGAGATCTACAAATCTTCTCAGATCTTGAGATCTGCATGGAACCGGTCACTTAATCGCTTGGACATGTTAAGTTTTCAATTCATTACTTCTTCATTTTTTGGTTTTCTGAGTTTTTTTTTTTTTTTTTTTTTTTTTTTTTTTTGTTAATTTTTCAATTAATTTATATATTTTTTTAATTGCATTCAATTGTTTAATATTTTATTTTTAAAAATGTCTGAATTGACAAAAATACTTTTATTTAGACAGTCAAAGTTGGTCAAGGGTTAAATTTGACTAAAGCTGTAAAAAGGGTCAGGGCCTAGAGGGCCTGGCCCGTTTGGCATGCCCACGGTACCGTGTCGTGTCAGGCACATCACGCCAAAGTACTGTGTCGACCCTAGCACGACACGAAGAGCGTGTTGTGCGGGGCCGACGTTCTTGACACGGTGTGATAGTAAGGTAAGGCATGCCGGCACATATGCTAGGGGAAGCGGTCGGCCTGCTAGGCCGATTGGCATGCCACGGTACCGTGCCATGTCAGGCACATCACGCTAAGGTACTATGTTGACCCTAACACGACACGAGGAGCGTGCTGTGCGAGGCCGACGTTCCCGACACAGTGTGCTAGTAAGGTAAGGCACGCCGGCACGCGTGCTGGGGGAAGCGGTCTGCCTGCCAGGCCGACTGTTACCCCCCATTTGACGGTTGGCCCTAATTTTTTTTTTTTTAATATTTAAATTCCCCTCTGTTTACCATTTTACCCTCATTTCACTTTCCCTATAAATACCCATTCTATTTCCAATTGTTTTACACTCTCTACTATCTATATTCTCTCAATTCTAAAAAAAAAAAAAAAAAAAATTCCTCTCTATTTACCATTTTACCCTCATTTACTTTCCCTATAAATACCCATTCTATTTCCAATTGTCTTACACTCTATTATCTCTATTCTCTCAATTCTCATTCTCTCTCTCTCTCTCTCTCTCTCTCTCTCTCTCTATCTATCTTTACTCTCACTCTAGTTTCTACACACTCTCACTCTCTAATATAATCATTAATTCAATAATTCTCTACTCTCTAATCTCACCACTAAATATTTATATACTCTCATTCTCTCTCTCTCTATCTTTACTCTCACTCTAGTTTCTACACACTCTCACTCTCTAATATAATCATTAATTCAATAATTCTCTACTCTCTAATCTCACCACCAAATATTTATATACTCTCATTCTCTCAAGTCTCAACATTTCTTCTACAAATTACAAAGGTAATTTCATTTTTATTTAAATTTTAATATTTAGGCTTAGTTTTTATATTTATGCTTAAGTTTTATATTTATGCCTACTTTTATATTTATTATTTATGCTTACTTAATATTTATGCTTACTTTTATATTTATTAGTTTTGCTTAATTTTTATATTTATACTTAAATTTATATTTATTTTTTATGTTTAGCGTTTATTTTTAATATTTATTTATGTTTAGCGTTTATTTTTATATTTATATTTAGGTTTTATATTTAGGGGTGATTGCAAAAATGGCCACTCCAAAGTTGAAAAGAGCAAAAATATCCACTTTCTGAAAAAAGAGCGAAAATGGCCTCACTTGAAGTTTACTTTGCATGGAATGGCCCTTGAGGGACTAAAATACCCTTCCCACTTAAACGAACCGTAATGACGAAATTACCCACAAAATTTTCTATTTGACGAAACAGCCTTCATTCCTTCCTTCTTCATCGCCGATACAATTCAATTCCAGAGAAATTCCTTCCTTCCTTCTTCATTCCTTTCTCAAACGACCTCCCTCACCCCCTTCCTTCATCGCCCATATGAAGAAATCATCGTCGAAATTTCTCTAACCAGTCGACATTGCTCAAATCCACACAAGCCACACCTGAATCTTTCTCTTTATTTTTTCGGTGGAAAAGCTGATACAGAGGTTACTTGGGAAGATAAAGATAACACAATATTGGCTGGTAAGACTACCCCGTCTCTCTTAATTTTATCTGAGTTTGATTGAATACCTACATTGTTAGTGTGTTTAGAAAATGTTGAATACCTACATCGGGGTCTGAGAAAATGTTGTTTGTGATACGTGTCTCTCTTAATTTTATCTGAGTTTGATTGAATACCTACATTGTTAGTTTGTTTAGAAAATGTTGAATACCTAAATCGAGGTCTGAAAAAATGTTGCTTGTTAAACGAGTGTGTGGTTTATTATTTGTTTAAACGGAATCAAACAAGAGAAAAGATGAAAATTTGTGAGCTTAATTATTTGATTGAGATATTGTTGATAATGTATTTGAGTTTATCTCTCGGGAATTAGACTGATTATAAATTAGTTTGTTTGCGTGAGAAAAACATTTTTTTGTCATTGAAAAAAAACAAGACCTGGAAATTTCATTTATCCATTTTTTGCAAGTTGTTTTTTATTTATTGGTGGTGGTGGAAGATTCAGTGACAGTCTATGTGTGCATGCAGAAATATATATATATATATATTTTTTTTTCAATATTCAATTGAGTTCATAGTATAGTATTTATTGACAACCCAATTCAATTGCAGTTCTGCAAGTTTTATAACAAATTCAGTACTTTTATTGCATAGTGGCTCATACAACATGCAAGGTAAAGCCACACAAAGCTAAGGGAGACAAGAAGAAGAAAGAAGAAAAAGGTCTATTTCATTCTCTTATATGTATTTCTGTAATTGCATCTCATTTTTTTTTTTTACATTCTTAATTTTCTTGGTGGTTTTGGAGAAAAAAACTCATACTTGGATAAGTATTTCTGTTTGTATACATCTAGTTAAAGCTTGTATCAATTGAATTTTCTCATGAATTTGTTTCTTTATGGAATACCACCAATATGATTCATTGTTGGTTGTTGCTAGTGGTGTCTTGGTGTGGTTGTTTATTTTGGTGCTGTTGGTTTGCCCTATCTTGGTGTATGTTTGGTGTCTGCTTTGTCTCTTGGGCGAGTTGTGCCCTTGGGTTGTTCGTTTCTTATGGTTTATGCCTTTGTGCCTTTGTCTGCTTGTGTTTGGCATGTCTTGTCATTTGAATAAAATGGTTGTTCAAAAAAAAAAAACTTATGATCTAATGTGAGTGAAGAGTTTTGAGGTATTATTTGAAAGTTTGAACTGTTTTAGTTTGCTGCAATATGGGATTATGAGCACTATTTTGAGGTTGCTGATCGGTCCATTTCTATACATGTTTTAGGCCCCTATTTCCTATTATTTATGTTTTGTTCTCGAGTAAAATAGGTTGTTTAATGTATTTGTTGAGCATGTGTAGGTTCATTCCATTCAAGTGGTGTTAAATTTCATTTTGGGAGAAAAGAAGTCAAAAGATGGAGAAAAGGAACAAATTGGAAGAAACCATGAAAATAGGATTTTTGGCCTGTGCAGAACAATCATGTTTCGGGGTCCATATCTCTCAGCTCCGATTGAATTGTTTGTCCTACTACCTATGGATTGAAATCCCCAGAAGTCTAGCTTCCGGTGCACTTTTTGGATCGTAATTTCGATATTCCTAGAAGAAGTTATGACTAATTTAGTAACAAAATGTCAGAGTTGGAGAGTCTACCGCTGCCCAAACCGCCCTGCGTGAACGTGTCTATGGAGCGGTCCTAGGCAGTAGAAAATAGCAGAAGAATTCTGCTGGCTATGAAGCCACCGAGGCAACTTGCCTCCCAAACGGTCTAGGGAGCGATCGTGTGTAATTTTGACGGATTTCAACTCCGAACTGTTCCAGAACTGTTCCAAAACTTCCCAAATCAAATTCTAATGACTCTAGAAGACCAATACATGTTTGAGAAACTTCTTAAACTCAAATTAGAATCCAATCATCAAGAGAGGAAATCAAAGTTGGGAAAGGATTCTAATTCCTTGTTTTCTTCTACTTTCCCACTTTGTGGATTTCCTAAACCTAACAAGAATTGGAGGTTCACAAGGAAAATTCACCTATAAATTCTTCATATTCTTTTCAATTAGAGGGAATCGAAAGGTGGTCCCAAGCCACCAAGGGGGCCGTCCCCCATCACACCACCACCATTGTTGCACTTGGAAGCTTGAAGAAGACATTCATGGGTTTTATTAACTCTTTCTCCTCTTCTTTTAATCTTTTCATGTGTAACTAACTCCATACTAGGGGATCAATGTGAACCTATGTAATACTCATGTTATGATTCAAACTTCATATCTTTATTAATAAATTCGGATTTAGATTTATTCAATTCATTATATGTCTTACTCTTGACTTGCATTAATATAATGGAAATTAATTGATACTTGTCTAGGGTTTCGATAATTTATAAATTGAGATTGCGCTAGAGGAATTTAGGTTGTCTTAATTACGTTTCAATTGAATGAGTAAGATTGTTCTCGACATAGGAATTACTGCGAGACAATTTTGGTTCAATAATTCTTGCACGTAATGGGTTCTTGGTGATAGCTTACACATTTGACGAGGGTGAGTTGTGATTGAGAACACGTGGTTAACTCTCGAGGAATTAAGGTAATACCATAATTAAGATGAGAATGAACTCTGAATCTGTATTGAATCTATTTAGTGGAATTAGTTGATGAACATTAAGTATTGCATATGGGGAACATCAGTTACCTAGTTTTCCATCTCTTGATCACATTCACCAATTCTTTGTTAAATTGCTTTCTTAGTTTAATTTAGTTCTAAATCAATCAATCAATCTCAAATCTCTTGGTTACTTTTAATTTCTTAGCTTTAATCAGGATTAGTTATAATTGATAAATCACTTTTCCTCGTGGGAACGATCCCTACTTGTCGCTGTACTTATCTCACGATTCGTGCACTTGTGAGTTAGGTTTTTATAACACGATTTTACACATCAGTTGCGGGGTTACATTGTCGTTGTGCTATCATATTACATGTCGCATTGTTAATGTGATTTTATGTTGCTTATTCACATTACTAGACATGGCTTGAAATCATCCCATTCAATGCATTTGTTAGGTAGTAATAGGTGATTTATTCTGCTGTTTCAACTGTTTTCATAGTAGTGTTGGTTAATTCTACACTTTAAGAAAAAGGAAAAAAGAAAACAAAAACTAGTTTGAAAGATATTACTTATTTAGCACCAAGTTGCTTTAGGTTTTGTTTGATAACAGGAAAATTGATATGGATTAAGTGATTTGTTTAATTCTTAGTTCATCCTTTACTCCCTAAAGAGGATGTTCTTTTTTGTTTTCTCGTTTTGTATTAATTCTATCTCTGTCTATCAGGTTACACTTATTAATCCCGCCTTTCCCAACAAACTAATGATGATGATGCACTTAAACCTTTGTCATAAAAGTTTAATCAACATGTACATTTCAAATAGCTCATAAAAGTCTTAGTTCTATCTAAATGTGTTCATTATGGGTTCATTATGCCGTTATGATGCCTTTATTACATTAATTCATGTTCATATCTGAATGAGGGTAGTTTTATTTTCAGGGTATATGGATACGATGACGAGCTTGTTAGTGCAGTGCAATAGACATTGGGAGGATAACCAGTCCATGGGCCCGATTGCTTTCTCATACTTTCTAACAAATAAGGAGAAAGATACATATAGTGAATTGTCAAAAACAGTATATGACCGGATTGGGGTCAATAGCGACAGATTCAATATAAAGATAAGTTCACAAGTTAAAACGAAGAATGGCAGATGTACATTATCCATTAAGACCGACGCTGATGTAACCTATTTGCTTACTCATAAGGATTCGGATTGGCATGAACTCAATGTCAAAGTGGTAGAAATATCTGTATCGGAAAATGCAAATGTATTTAAAACTCCGAAAAAGTCAATAAATACAACAATCCACTCTGCATGTACACCGTCGGCTTTGAAACCCACCAGTAATCCACAATCCCAATATGGTACTCTACATTTCAAATCAATGAGTGGTAGCAACCATCTGTTTGGGTTCATGCCTTTACCTGGAATTACATCAACAAAGAAAGATCATGGCACTCCAGCATTGACAAACAAGCATGCAGAGGTGGACGACACAGATAATTCTATGACATCCGATATGGAGGATGAGAATGGTACTGACGGTGTTACTAATAATGACCCAAATGGTGTTTCGGAAGTTCCCCAATGTGCTGGGCAAGCAGAACCAGGTGCTAGAGAACCCCAAACAGATAGTGAAAAAGAACGAGAGGTCAGTAAAGCACCCAACAGTTATGCACCTTGTATGATATCACGGTGGACAATACCTGGTTCAGAACTCTACTCAATTCAACCTGTTCGATCAAAGGATTTGTTTAAAAACAAAGGTGACAAAGGTGACCAAGGACCAATATACAAAAGATAGATCTTCATAAATAAGAAAACCTTGAAATATACTTTAAGGTTGTATGCATTGGAAAATAGGTTTGAGTATAGGATTAGACGATCAAATCATTCACAATTCGCTGCAACATGTATAAAGGGAGATTGTGGATGGGTTATTACTGCGGGGAAGTTGAAAATTGGGACCTACTAGCATATCAACTACAACGTTGATTTTAACGGGTAAGTTCCTATGTAATAAGGGAATTGTTTGCAAGAAAACTTGATGATCCTGGAAGCACCCTCCGTCCAAAAGATATAATTTTTGAAATGAAGGATAAGCACGGCATAAACCTCGCGTACAACAAAGCCTACAGGTCAAAGGACTGCGCATTGCATACTGCATACGGTGATCCGTTGGAGTCATTTAAGATGTTACCGGCATTCTTTTACATGTTGGAACAATCCAACCCTAGGACTGTAACTAAGATAGAAACTGACTAACAAAACCGGTTCACTTATGGATTTATGGCACTTGCGACTTGTATAGAGGGATTCAATATAGTTATTAGGCCGTTATCGCCATCGATGCTACCCACCTGAAGGCCAAGACTAGGGGTGTTTGGTTAGTTGTTGTGTGCAAGGATGGCAACGAGATGATATACCCTTTTGAAATTTGGGTTTGCAAATTCTGAGTGCATAAAGTTGTGGACATGGTTCTTGAAGCGACTTCGTGAAGTGATCATATATCCCGAATGTGTGATGATAGTTTCAGATCGGAACGTAGGTATCTTTGCAGGCATAGCAGCAAGTTTTCCTGATGCAGCACATGGGGTATGTGCATACCACTTGTCAAAAAATCTGAAAAGAATTTACTACCATGCTATATATGTGTACCGTGTCGATGAATTCGAACGTGAAATGGCTGAGTTGAAAACCATCTACCGTAAGGTTTATGATGAGCTTGTACAGGCTAGGATAGAGAAGTTTTCACGTGCATATAGCCCCAAAAAGAGTTATCATATGATGACCACCAACATTGCCGAGTTAATTAATTTTTGTTTACTTGCAATCTGGAAGTTGCCTTTCACATGTATTGCAGAATTTATCAGAGATTTGTTACAAAGGTGGTTCCATAACCATCAAAGAAATGCACGTGAAATGCCTACATTTTTTAGTCATTATGTAGACCAACACAACAAATAGAGGCTATTAACATCGCAATAGTGTGAGATTCACCCCTTTGACTTCCATAGATTCAAGGTAGACGACCAATGGAAATAAGCAATTGTCGACTTGGAACAACAGTCTTGCTCATGCCGTGAATGGGATCTAGATGAGTTGTCATGTATTCATGTCATGGCAGTTACTGGGTAAACTAACAAAATTGAAGTTTCATTTCATGTTAGAAACCTTTCACTATTTAATTCTAATAATAATTGTTTCTACGTGTCTTTTGTACCAGGATTAAAGGTATGCATATCAACGCATTATGTTCTTACTTTTTCACAACGGGATGGTTGCAACATGCCTATGTCATGACTGTGAACCCCGTTCCAAGTCCTGAAACATGGGACATTCCTGAGAATGTTCGTGATCACATTGTTTTACCATGGGAGATAAAGAAACAGTCAAGAATACCAAAGAAGCCAAAGACACCATCTGCTAGGGAGAAACGAAAGCTACAAACATGTTCGAATTGTGGGCAAAAGGACACAATAAAAAACATTGCCCGAAACCATCGTCTAGCACAAGCAAACCAGCCAAAAAAGCACGTACTTGTAGCATTTGCAAGAAGGAAGGACATAATAAACAGAAGTGCCTAGATAGGCCACCCAAGCCCAGTTTGAATGACACAGACGAAGCAGTCATTCATACTTCTGAAGAACATATCTTGGACGGTTAAATCTCACTTTGGTAGTTGTTATGGTGATGGTGTTGTCCACTTTTATTTAATATGAATTTGTATATTCTAACTGGTGTGAAAATAATATCATGTACGATTCAGTTGAATTTATAGTATTAATATTTCTGTTCTAGTATATATTTGCAAACATGTGCTTACTATAATTTAATTTAGTCGTTTCATATTTGAACATAGTAAAGGCTATTTCCTTATATTTGCACTGTATTGTATATTAGTTTCATTTTGAAGCCTGAGGTTTAGTATTGAAGGCTGGTGTTTACTTATGAATTCCCGGGCTTAACGGTAATAAAAAACAAATACAAATACAAATAGTATGAATAGATAAGGGCTTAACTTATGAGTTCTTGTGCTTCAATTATGAATTCCTGGGCTTGACCATAATCAAAAACAAATAAAAAATAGTATGTATGAATAGATAAGGGCTTAACTTATGAATTCCCGAGATTTACTAATGTATTCACGTGCTTCAATTCTGAATTCTCGGGCTTAGCCGTAATCAAAAGCAATAAAAATAGTATGAATACAATAGATAATGGCTTAACTTCTTATGAATTCTCGGGCTTCACTAATGAATTCCTGTGCTTCAATTATGAATTCGCGGGCTTAAGCATAATTAAAAGCAGATACATATAACATAATTCATTCAAAGTAGAATGGCTTAATCATAATCAAACAAAAAAAAAAACAAATACAAGTAACATAATTCATTCTAAGTAGCATAAACTCCATAAATAAATAAAAACGCTAAAAAACAACAACAACCACAGCCAATAATTTAGGACAATTGACCGCAGTTGGCAACCACTACGGGCTTGGATATCAAGCCGGACGTGGAATCGACCTTCTCGACAGCCGTCATGACGTCAAATCCTTCGATGACCTGACCAAACATGACATTCGTGCCATCGTGCCACTCGGTCTTTAAGGTATAGATGAGAAACTAGGAGCCATTGGTTCCTAGTCTGGTATTGGCCATGGAAAGGATCCCGGGGACCAATGTGCTTGTTTACAAAGTTTTCGTCTGTGAAAGTATTACCGTAGATGGACTCACCTCCGAGTCCATCTTCTTTTGTGATGTCTCCTCCTTTGAACATGGACCTAGGTATCACACGGTGAAAGGTTGTTCACTTATAGTGGAGTGGCATCCTATTCCTGCCGATTCTCTTCTCACCGGTGCAGAGAGCCTAAAACTTCTCTATTGTTATGGGGGTACTATCGACGAAAAGTTCTATCACAAGTCTACCCTCTGGATGGCCGCCGATGTTAAGGTCAAAGAACACTCTAGGGTTCACCTTTGTCTCCTGATTGAATAAAAAATGAAGGTCGTAGAAAAGATATAGACACATAAACAAACATAAAAGATCTATTACTAGCTTCCAACACCACAACATAAACATAAAAGATCTGTTACTATATGACATATATTACTATCTGCATGTCTTGTTTTGTTTTTTGTAATCTTCAAAATGACAAACAACTCCAAATATGGACAACCATAGGCAAAATTCTGACAAAAAAACAAAATAAAAAACTCCTTGTATATCCATTACTATCTGACAAAACATCTGCAAATTGCTCCAATAAACATAAACAAAATTGATCTTTTCAATACCACATAAACATAAAAGATCCATTACTATATGACATCCATTACTATCTTTCAACACCACAACATAAACATAAAAGATCTGTTACCATATGACACCCATTACTATCTAACAAACACCTCAAGATAAACATAACTGAGGTTTCAAACAAGTTTGCCGAATATTGCTCCAATAAAAAAAACGAAAATAAATAAAAACAGCATAAATCCAATGCCTTGAACCTTCTCAGTGCTTTGAACCTTCTCAGATACATTATGTTATGAATTTTCAATTGAATTTTGAGGATGTACATAAGCAATGATAGCTTTATATGCTTCATCGGTCGGGTTAAACTTCTGGTAAGTAGCTCCTGGAAATCCATCTACTTATGCTTGGCATTCAGGCCAAGAATAACACATACCAGTTTTCCTTCCTTTGAAAACAGCATAAACAGAATTCTTCCCCATTTCAAAATAAACTTGATATCTGGAAATCCAAAAAAAATTAAAAAATAAACACTGTCAATAATACCTGATCTACAACAAGAAAGAGATAACAAAAAAAAAAAACCTATGGCAATGTTGATTAATGAATTAAAAAAAATTAAAAGCAAAAACAAAAAAACATATCAAAAATACAATCAAAAATCTTATAAGTTAGTGTTTTTGATAAGTGTTTGAACAATGGTAGTACATATACATACTGTTAACCAGGGCAAGGAGGTATATGTATGAAAAAGAAAATCAACAATGAAAGGCGACCAAGAGTAGAGTTAGATAGAAAAACAAAAACAAGAAAGAGAGAGAGAGAGAGAGAGAGAGAGAGAAATATGAAGAAAAAATATCAATAAAGCTCACATGTAGATCTGGGCATGAGGAAGAGAGAGAGAGAGAGAGAGAGAGCAAAACATGACAAAAAAAAAATCAATAAAGCTCACATGTAGATCTGAGCGTGAGGAAGAGCAGAGAGAGAGAGGAAAAAAAGTAAAAAATAAATAAATAAAGCTCACCTACAAATCTGGGCATGAGCAAGAGCTATTGTAGGGGTGAGATACAAGCTATTCGTTGTGGGGGTTTTAAGAACGAAGTTCCTTTTTGGACTTTGTTAATAAAAGGGGATTGTGGGGGTGGGGATGGGATACAACTGAAGAGGGATACTTTGATATTAAAGCGTAGGGATACTTACAACTTACTTTAATTTTGAAGCCCTCATATTTTTGGAATCCGTAAATCCAGGCCAATTTCAACAGAACCATAAGTGACTTCCAAAGTGACTTCATTGAAGTCTCTTTTAAAGTCGCTTATTGATCGGTTGGAAAATCAATTCTTCATTTCTAAAGCCCTAGAATCCTTACTTCTAAAGCCCGCGCATTTGATTTTTGGAGGCCGTGAATCCTACCGAATTTATAAATTTCAGTAGATCCATATGCGACTTCGAAAGTGACTTTATTTAAGTCGCCTTTAAAGTCACTTATTGATCTGTTGGAAAATAACATAGTCCTTGGTGGGTTTGGATTGGAAGTGATAGTGGAGGGTTATAGTTGGAATGTTGAATGGTTAAGTGTGGGTGTAAGTGTGATTTCACTTTTTCAAAGAGTATGGTTGCAAAAATAATAAAATAAAAAAACGAAGGGGAACATGTATGGTGGAGTTTCCCACTTTTTGATATTTTTTTAAAAATCATGAAAAATATTTTTAAATTCATATAGTCCATTTCCGAAGCCCGTGATTCCTTCTTTTGAGGCATGAGGATAATGTTTTGAAGCACAAGAATCGTTAAATACCGGGCTTCACAGACCACTTTTCCATTTAATTACATTTTTTCAATATTTTTATTAATTATTTGGCCACCAAAATGGGTGACTACATGAGGCGGCCTTCCATTCGACATAGATCCCAATCTCGAAACCTACTTCAAAAGACCATGTCCTTGATAGGTTTGGATTGTAGGTGATAGTGGAAGCTTTTAGTTGGAATGTTGAATGGTTAATATGGGTGCAAGTGTGATTTCACTTTTTCTAAGAGTATGGTTGCAAAAATAATATAAAAAAAAAAACGAAGGGGAACCTGTACGGTGAAGTTTCCCACTTTTTGATATTTTTTTAAAAATCATGAAAAATATTTTAAAATTAATATAGTCCATTTTTGAATCCCGTGATTCCTTCGTTTAAGGCACAGGGATCATGTATTGAAGCACGGGAATCGTCAAATACCGAGCTTCACAAAACCGTTTTTCCATTTAATTACATTTTTTCAATATTTTTATTAATTATTCGGCCACCAAAAATGGGTGACTACATGAGACGACCTTCCATTGGACATGGAATCCAGTCCCGAAACCTACTTCAAAAGACTATGTCCTTACTAGGTTGGGATTGGACGTAAGAATGGAAGCTTTTAGTTGGAATGTTGAATGGTGAAGTGTGGGTGTAAGTGTGATTTCACTTTTTCTAAGAGTATGGTTGCAAAAATAATTAAAAAAAAATGTGGACAAGTGGGAAACTTCACCATATAGGTTGCCCAGGATTTCTTTGTTATTTTTGCAACCATACTCTTACAAAAAGTGAAATCACACTTACACCCACACTTCACCATTCCAATACCTGATCTCGTGCTTCAATACCTGATTCTCGTGCTTCAAAAATTGATCCACGTGGCTCATACTAAAGAATCACGGGCTTCGGAAATGGACTATATTAATTTCGAATATTTTTCATGATTTCTTAAAAAATATCAACAAGTGGGGAACTTCACCATTCCAATGAAATAACAAAATAAAGTCTCACAAAATAACATCATATGATAAAAGCTAACAAAAGAGTTCGAAAATGACAACTAAAGCATAAACTAAAAAAGATCATGGGTGTCCTCAATCTATGGATCCAAGCGTGGCACGGTGGTTTCATGATCTGCTTGTTGTGGGGTGTTCCCTGATCTACTGGCCTCACCATCATTGGTCCGGTGACGCACACAGGAATCTAGAGGCCCGCATCAACTAAAACCCTCTCAAAACCATCCATCCTATCCTTAAGATTCGCAAACTCTGTCATGTTGGCTTGTTGGTTGCCATCCATCTGTAAACTCAAACCTTTGAGTATCTATAGAATCTGAGCGGACAACGATCCCTGATCAGCTCCATCTGCATCCGGATCATCTCCAAGGTTTTACTCACTATAGTCCACATCCTCTGGGTCATCCTCATCGGAAAAGTCATCCATGTCATCCTCATTGATACCCCTCGGAATTACAAGTGGAGGTAGTCCTCTACGCCTAGCAATGCCATTGTAACCCCTTTTACTCAAGTTTCCTTCTAGAGGAATCATGGACCATCCTCCAAATTGCACATCAATACCGGTCTCCTCACAAAAATGTGTAATCAAACAAGGGAAAGGTAGTGGACCGACAGTTGATTTCCCAGCTTTAAAAATTCCTTTCATGATAATCTATCCTACATCCATGAGGAGCAGATTCTTTGCATAGAAAAGATAACAGGCGTTCTCACAACTCACCTTGTCGCGGTGCATGGTGGGCACCAAAGAGAAACTGAAGAACAAGTACCAAATGGCAGCTTCTATCTTGAGTTTCCTGTACAAAAAGGGGAGTTTGATAGTCATTCCACACAGTACAACCATCTATCCTCAAATTACCAACTAATTTCCCATTAAAGGGCTTAAACAACTCATGCATTGGAAGGCCTTCAACCGTCCATCGATGTCATCTATCGTGCGAAACCACTGGTTAACCTTAGTAGATTTAATTAGGAATTCCCTCCCTTGGACCATCACTGGCACCCCTTGGTAAAACTGATATGGGTTCATTGTAAAATAAAACTCAGACCAATCCAGTGCCGCCTTGTTTGGGGTCCTCGCAAACCCCTCCAACCTATAGTATTTACTGTCTTTAGTATCCGAGTTGCACCAAAAATGTCCAAGTTGATACCCCTCTTTGGCCAAACTTTTCTACAACAAAAATTAGCCCATCTTTCCAGAAAATCAGAGCTTGGGGGCCTCATAAAGGTGCTTCCCTTACCTTTCCCTTTGGGCGACCACATAACAGGAACTTTTCTTCTCTTTTTTGACTGCCTACCACCATCCCTAGCAACTTTCTTCCTTTTTCTCCTATTTCCCATCTCCAACAACTAGAAATATGCAAAAATTCACACACCACACAAAACAAATGACCCTAGAACAGAAAAGCTTTCACAATTGGTCCCGCGTAGCATCTCTTTCCTCTATTGTTATTCCTCCCCAGCTGTTTTTTTAAGAAGTACAATTTACAAATTATAATTATAATATAGAACCAATATATATAGATATATATTAGGAATAAAATTCTGCACATGATCAGACATTTTGATTGCTCCTCAACATAATAAAGCTAAGTATATTTAGCATTGCTTCTCAAAATTAGGCGTTGTTATAAACAAGCACCATATCAGATAGCAACCCAACACAACCAAATATTACATTGGAATAACACAAGAGAAATAATGAGGATCCAATTTCATAGCCAACATATGTAGCTCTTGGTGTTATTTATATAAAAAATAGAACAATATAGAAGCTGATAAACAATAGATAAGTTCATATACATAAAACAATTACAATGTATAGAGGGTGTTCGATAAAATGTTCCAGAGAAATACATGCATGAAATAAGTATTAACACATAGATACAAATCAAGAAAGCGAAACCCCTTACAGCAAAGAAATTAAAAACGAATTTTATAGAGACAGATATACAAGAAGAAGATCGAGAACTAACCTGTAAAGAAAGAGAGCAGGAAGAACCACAAGAAGCTTAATGGAATCTTTGGGTTGAAGAACACGAGCCAAAGCCCAAAGCAAAGCACTTCTAGAAATTTCTTTTGGTGAAGTTTGATGTTCAAATGTTGGTGAAGAAAACTCATCTCCTGATTTGGGCAAATGCGAATTCAAAAGCAACTCTGAGGAAGTCACTTTGAAAGTCCCTTTTAAGCAAAATGATTTTACACGTGTTTGGAAGATGTGGCTTTTTAAAGTCACTTTTTATTTTCACTTAGGCCTAGCAATTTAGAAAGCGAATAACAGATCAATATGAGACTTTATAAGTGACTTTGATGAAATCTCTTTTAAAGTGGCTTTTCATAACATATCAATATGGGTCTTTATAAGTGACTTTGATGAAGTCTCTTTTGAAGTCGCATTTCAATATGCCTACATTTAGAACTTTTGACCAAAACCATATGCGATTTTAAAATTAAAAGTGACTTTATTGAAGTAGTTTTGGAAGACACTTCCTTCTCTTACCTTTGCATCATATTTTCTGAAAACCAACCAAAATGAATATTGAAGATCTATCATGTGACCAAAATTAATGTTATTAGAATAGCTTAGTTAATCCAAGTTTGCACTGTTAATGTTTATTGATCAAACTCATTAATTAGGTCAAGTGAATTAACTAGCATTTTTAACCTGTATTAGAAATTATATTATGTTATTATCTTTTGCCAATTTCATCAAATTATTCAAGAAAATGCAACAAGTCAACAAGCCAAGAAACGGTGGTGTAGTTCTCAACTGTTTACTTTATTTTCTAATTCACATAATCAAAGCAAGAGAAAATTTAACAAGTCAACAAGCTAAGAAACATCATCAACTTTTTTATATTACTTTGCTTTTGGTTAATTACATGATAATTAAAAGTCTTTACACAAATAAACTGCACTGTTCCTGCTATCATGGAGAACAAAATTAAAATCCCTAGTTTGAAGCACAAGATAAACTGCACAAAATGAGACACTTGATTGCTATCTTCATTTCTTCAACTAGTGTTGTTCTTAGGTCTCTTCTTCAACTTCAATTTCCACTTGACTACTCTCTTCATTTTCTTCAACTAGTGCTTGATTTCAATTATCTTAACTGCAAAATGAGACATATAACAAAATATAATTCATTGACCGACCAATTTTCTAAGGGGAATTGCAAACTTGTCCATTTGTGAAAAATTCAAGTGCCATTGTCCGACAGATGGAAGGTATATCTTTCTGGCTAAATTCTAACTTCCATGGTAAAAGAATTCCAGTGAAAAGCAATTCTGCATATTTCAGCATAAAGACGTCGCAACTGTTGCTGCAAATTCAAATTAGACAAACAAAACACAATGAATGAATTTATTTATGACAGAGTGAATACGTTGTAAAAGTTATTGTCATAAAAAACAATACCCATCATCTTGTTGAGGTATCAAATCTTTGTTGACGTTTACAACCTTGGATGCACAACTTGAAGAAGGCATATTAAGTTCTTCATAGTAAACCGAATGCTTCAAAATGGAGGGTAACAAAAAAAGTAGGCAATGAATGTCTTTTAACCTATGATTTTCATCGTGGTGGCCCCAGAATGAATTGTACAGTTCTACATTTCGTTGTTTCGGAAATATGTGGCATATCTTCCAGTGCCTGCCTGAGTTGCATGGTATCAACACCTGTATATAAAATATAAATGTTATGACCACACTGTGATATACAAATGTTTGAACACATTATTAAAAAAAATTTCGTAAAAACAACATACTTACCGACTCAAATTTCCACCAAGGGTCCTCGTAAGTCAAATCATGACCTTGAAAATAGCTTATCAATTCTGCGCTAGGCACAAATTCCAAAACATTGAATTCAGGGTATTCTTCCCAAACTTCGACATCGGGAGGAGTCTCGACCTGCTTCTTTTTTGCCTTTGTTATCACATTTTTTCTGTCCACCTCCCTTTGTTTATCCATTTTGTCCATCTCAACTTTCTATTTAAGATTCACTAAATGCAATAAAATAAATTTAGTAAAATTGTTATCAATTTTATAATTATTCAAATTTAGCGAGTGAAATGAACTTACGAAAAATGTGGATGGGACCAATGCAATATCCTCATCATACTCAGCTTCTGGTGTCGAACGCCTCCTTCAGAAAAGGTCAAGGTAGCTGTCTATGTGCAATATATAATACAAATGATGGACGTTATAAAAAGTGTCTTAAATACTTACTAAACCAAAGAGAAAACTAATGAAAAAAATATACCAAGGTTGATAACCATTTTTTGCTGTCCAGTAGATCGTTGAAAAGCGTACGCTCCATAGGTACAATTTGACCAGTATAAACACTGTTATTGGTCAAATGTTCTATATGTTAGGAAAAGAGAAATCACCCAGTATACTATCAATAAAAAAGAGAAAACGAATGGACTATTACCTAGTGTGGTCTTTGCATTTCATAAATGCCATGAAATCTACATTATTTCAAAATTCGTCTAACACAACTGGCTTCCTTTTCTTTCTCATCGGCATGGGGTTAGTCCATGGGCTCCGGATATACCTTGACCGCTTTCGAGCTCTCACCTTGTCAATATCCTTGTATCATCCGGGTGTGGTCCATCAAGCGCTACCACACTCATATTGGGTTTGGAACCACAATGTTTGCCGTCAAGATGGGTATTCATCCACTGATTGAGGCTGCTTAACCAACTTATCCAAACCCAAATTCTGCGGATCCGCCTTCTCTACATCATTTGACAACATCTCTTCAACTTCATCTTCCTAAAGGATATTTTTTAAACTTAGTACAAAGAATAAAATCATATAAGTAAAATACCACAAGACATGCCATCATTCCATAACATCACATCACATTGCAATCTAAAACACCAGAATACAGTAGCCCTACATTCTTGTGTTTCCATAAAGTTAATAAAATAAAATAGTACAAATACTTGTCCACATATGTACCTTAGATAAAACGGCTGAAACAGAAGTGTCCTTTAATTCCACATGAATAATTTCAGTGTCACCATCAACCTTAGCAGAAAATTCATCGTCACCACCCTCAACCTTCTCCAAATGTACTGCAGTTGAAACATTGTTCTTTTCCATTTCCCCTTCAAATACGGTTTGAACATGGTACCCATCGCTATCCTAAAGTGATAACAATATTAATTAAAGACTAAACATTTGAAGAATGTTTATGAAGGACTAAACATTTGAAAAACGATAAAATAAATCAAGATTACCATATGAAAATCAATGTCACCGTTTTCTTTCGAGCCATCCATGTCCATAAAAGTTTCTTTGCTTGCTCCTGATTTTTCAAATGTTGATTGTTCAGTTGGCTTGGACACTAGTAACAGAAGCAAACACAAATAAAATCTTATATTCAGTATCAAAAGAGTTGCTGAACTAATTAACCAAAAACATTAATGAATAATAAATTTTATAAAGAATTTGCAAACCCTAAGCACGACTCAGTTACTGTTTGTAGTGTTGGATTCATGCATATCATGTTCTACAATATTGCTTGGCGAAATTGGAGAGCATATTAACATAAGACTATAAAAGAATATCATCTAATGTTTGCAGAATTACACAACTTATAGTTGAATAGTAAAATAACAGTGCCTTAATTACACACTTCGATTCATAACCTAACAAAAAGCAAATAGTAGAATTAATAATCAAGAGAAGATCTTTACAAGTAAACACCCATGAGGAAACTTAAATTATTTTTCTTACATCCACAACATGGGGAATCCATAAAATTACTAATCATACCGAAACGGAATAAATTAGTAACTTAAGAGTTTCAAAATATCCTTCTTTGAAGAGCTGTCTCATAGAATTGGGATCTGAAAATGAGCTTTTGGATCTGATGAAAGATGTTGTATGGTGGTTGCGAAAAGAAGCAGCTCATTCATCAATGTCATTGTGGTCCTCATCAAAACCAACATTTTGTTCCTCTTCAAATTCCATGTGTACAGGTTTCACCAACGACTTGTAGTAATCGGTCGTTTTTTCCACGTCATGAACTTGCCAAGGAAACAAAATCATCTGAATGTAGGGAACAAATAATGTTATGCTCTTCCTACAAGTCGGTATTAATATAGAAAAAGAAAAAAGGAAAGTAAAGAGATATGTACTCCTGATGAGAACTTGGATTCAATTTTCACGACCCTTGTATCGAAATTCCATCTTGTAAATCATGGCAACCCTGTGCTTATTCGTTGCCCGATGACATTGGTCAAACAGGGAATTCTTTCAACTACCCAAACCTATACAATTAAAAATCAAACAATGTTATTCTATACCTAAATATTGTGTGCAATGTTGAAAGAACTATAAAATGTGATACTATTACCTGAAATGGTAGAGGAAATCCGATTATATTGATTGTATAGCATTTGGATGTATTATTCTTCTGAGCATCCTCATGTAGCTTTGGTAAATCCATGTCTTTTTTTTCTACTACTTTTCCATCTTCTACTTGTATTTTCTTTTTCTCCCTTTCCACCGCTTTGTTTTTCTTCTTCTTCTTCTTCTTATCCTTATTCTCTTCCTTATTTTCTTCCTACTTTTGTCAATTATCCTCTTTCTTCTTGCCTTTACCTCTCAGTGTGTTAATGTGATTCTAGAGTAAACCCTTAAGCCAAAACATTGGAAAGATGTGGATGTAAGAGCCCCACAAAAAAGTATTAAAAACGTTTCCATCCTCAACTAAAGTGAACAGCCAAGCCGGTATGGCTTTTCGTGCATTCTCAGTGTCGAAGAATTAGGACACCATTAATATGTACGCCATCTTCAGGGCGTCTTGATCATCCGCATTTGTGAGATGTTTAAAAGTGGCCAACAACAATTCACCAGTCGGCCTTTTTTCTTTGAAATATCTACTCACCATAGAACAGTCAACAACATGTTTTTTTTCTTGAAATCTTCAGGCAATGCACCCATGTTTAGCACACTACACACACAAAACTCTTCTCTCCCGAAATGAGCCTTTTGTCTCCCTAATCCAAACCACATTTCATCATCCTTTTGTTGGTTGGGATGAATAATCTCCTTTTTGAGAAGGTTGTAGATGAGCATGCCATCAATGACCAAGGGTTGGACCAACTCCAAGTAACGGCCAAAAGGCCCTTCCTTAAACCTGTCAAGCATGCCACACCGAAGTAGGACAGCCTGCAAATCCCTGATGAGAAAACACTTTTTTTGTGAGTTTATTCTTGTGTGGATCCAATCTTGATGGCCTAGGAACCGCCAGAGTTTTCCATTTGGATTAACGGGCATCTGCTTAACAACAAAACCAAAAAAAATTAACACTTAAGTTGCAAATTTTGATTTTATAATTGTAAAGAGAAAATGAGACAATTGAATAGGAAAACTAAGTATTCATATTTGTAGGGAAAAATAAACAAATAAAAGTGTTACACGCAGCGGAAGCGATACTAAAGACGATTTAGTGACTTTTAAAATTTTTTCCTATATGAACCTTAAACCCTTTTAATCAATAAACATGCATATATATCTACAAAAGTAAATTACCTCTTGTCGCGTGATCCGATTGACTTACGTCGACGGTAATCCACAAGACCTTCAATCCGAGCACGAACGTGGATCACCTAGGAGCGTGGTCTCCCTTTCCTTTGAATTGCAAACCTGTGAATGGACCAAACAAATACTTTCTTTTCTTTGTTAGTCACAAAACAATCAAAAGAATGTCAAAATTATTCCGGTCACTTTTGAGTTCACAATCTTATGATCGAAACTCGCGTGAACCTAGATCGATATCGTATACAAAAGCTTATTGATGTTTAAGCAATTGTATACTATCAAAGAATAATTTTTCACTCCTTTTTGTCTCTCTAGAATAAAAACTCTCTTAGAATTAAGAAGAAGAAGAAAGAAAATAAAAACTCAAGCACCAATTCATTGATGTGGCCGAACCCTATAAGAACATATATATAGGTTGGCTGAATTTTTCTTCTTTTTCCTTTAGGGTTGCCGAATTCTATGTAGTATCTCATTAGGGTTGGCCGAATTTCATCATGTCATTTATATAGGGTGACTAAAATTCAACCCTAATTCTTTTAAACTTTATAGACTTCAAACCCTAATCCAACTCTTTTATTTTTTTATTCTTTTATTTGACTAAAAAAAAAAGACTCCTTATTTGATTAAATAAATAATACTAATTTATTTATTTACTTATCAAACAAGTCTTTTACTTTTAGGAAAGATTTGTTTCTTTAATTAAACAATTAATCAATAAATCAATTAATTCTTATTTAATTAAAACAAATGAAACAAAATAATATTTTTAGGTCAAAACCTTAACCTAGCCGCCCCACTTATATATAAGATGGGCCTAATATTATTTTCCTATTTCATTTAATCCATTGGACTTTAAATAAAAAAGCCCACATGTGAACCAGACCCATTCTTACTAAAAGAAACAAGCCCACATGTCTTTCATTAATATATTAATATAATTGAGCAGCCCATTACTTAAATAATGTGCAAATTATATTCTTAATATATTAAATGCAATTCTAGATGGACCCTTAAATTGGTCCGGTAGAATATATCAAGTGATCCATGCAAGTCCGTGTGGATTGGGGATCTTGGCGGGCCATCTAAATTTAAGCTTCAATAGACATAACCTAATCACAATCAACAAATGATTCACTTAGGTCCGATCCATTAATTTTAACTCATTCCACTAAAGAGCTAAAACTGAACTCTTAAATAAAGATAGAAAAGGAAGATGCTCCTCATTCATACCCTAGACAATCATATTGGAGATAGTGTATCCTCGTGATTAATATCAGTAATCGCCAAGAGTTCATAGACCGCCTATAACTCTCCAAGTTACCATATTTACTCATATGACCACGTTTTGAACTTGGATATTTTGACTTGTCCAGAAGCCATGTTTTCAATAGACACTATTGAAAACTCAACGTTGAGATTTAATATCCAATTACCTCAAAACATCCATATGATGATATTATACTCTCATTTAATTAAATGGAGCCACGATGTCCATATCTATAAATGAAGTCCTCTATCGATTAACAAATGAATATCACCAAACTATCGAGGATAGACTATGCGATATAATCGTACTCATTGATAACTCAAATGATATCACTTGCAACCATAAGTCCATCATTTATCTCAGGATTAAGATAGACCCTCCGATTGTCCTGATAATGAAAAGACTATTATCTATTGACGGTTCTAGATAAAGCTTTTCATTGTGATCCAGTTCAATGCACCCAGTGCACTAGATCCTTTTGCTCGAAGACACTCCGATGATTTTAGACTCATCATATCTCATTTGATCCCACTCAAATGCTAGCAAAAGAATTCTACAACTTTAACAAGATAAAGGTGCCCAACCTTTAACTTAAGTTGTGAACAATATTCAAGACTAACTAAAGAATTGTGTCTACCACATACATATCCAGATGTACGAACAATTCTTCTTTTCCCATAGTCTTTAGACCTTATGATTATTTACTTTGACAATTATAATACAAACTATAAATGCTATACGATTTGTTAAACCAGAAATCACTTTATTAATATGAAAAAGATTGTTAATTACAACATTACACTCTTGCTATTGAGCATAATCCTAACAATCTCCCACTTGCGCTATAGCAAATGTGTCATATCTCTTAAGCCCATATTCTCTAGATGCCCATCGAAACTTTTCTGAGGTAGAGCCTTTGTGAAGGGATCCGCTAGATTTTCTGCTGACGCGATTTTGGTAATCGTCACGTCACCTCTTTGAACAATCTCCCTTAAAAGATGATACTTTCTTTCAATGTGTTTACCTCTCTTGTGACTTCTTGGTTCTTTCGAATTAGCCACTGCTCCACTGTTGTCACAGTAGATAGTGATCTGCTTATTCGCACTAGGAACCACTTCTAAGTCAATCAAGAATTGGCGGAGCCAAACAGCCTCTTTGGCAGCTTCGCATGCAGCAACATACTCAGCTTCCATGGTGGAATCAGCAATACAAGATTGCTTGATACTCCTCCATATAACTGCTCCTCCTCCAATAGTAAACACAGCCCCTGATGTGGATTTTCTGGAGTCAGAATCTGATTGGAAATCAGAATCTGTATACCCAACGGGAACCAAATCCCCTCCAGAGTATACAAGCATATTATCTCTCGTTCTCTTAAGATACTTGAAAATATGCTTGACTGCCGTCCAGTGATCAGGTCCAGGTTTCGATTGAAACCTGCTAACTATGCCAACAGCAAAACAAATATCTGGTCTAGTACAGAGCATTGCATACATGAGACTTCCAACTGCCGAGGCATATGGAACTCTACTCATGAATTGCTCTTCATGCTCATTCTTAGGAACTTGTTCCTTAGAAAGCTTGATTCCATGTCTGAAAGGTAACATACCTTTCTTGGAATCCTGCATGGAAAACCTAGACAAGATTTTGTCTATGTATGAAGCTTGGGATAATGCAATCGTTCTATTCTTTCTATCCCTTATTACTTGGATACCTAGAATAAAACTTGCTTCTCCTAAGTCCTTCATATCAAATTGTTTTGCTAACCATTCTTTTACTGATGTCAATACACCTACATCGTTTCCAATGAGTAGTATATCATCAACATAAAGAATCAGGAAAACCAACTTGTCGCCTTTAATCCTTTTGTATACACAAGGTTCGTCAGGATTCTGAATAAATCCAAAACCTTTGACAGCTTGATCAAACCTTATGTTCCAGGATCTGGATGCTTGCTTTAATCCATATATGGATTTCTGCAACTTGCATACCTTATCCACTTGGCCCTTTTCAATGAATCCCTCTGGTTGCATCATGTAGATGCTTTCGTCAAGACTTCCATTTAGGAAAGCTGTCTTGACGTCCATTTGCCAAATCTCTAAATCTAAAGATGCTGCAATGGATAAGAGTATCCTAATGGATTTAAGCATGGCCACAGGAGAGAAGGTTTCCTCGTAATCGATACCTTCTTTCTGTGTATACCCTTTAGCTACCAATCTAGCTTTAAAGGTTTCCACCTTTCCATCCATACCTCTTTTCCTCTTGTATACCCACTTGCACCCAATGGGTTTTATCCCTTTAGGCAAGTCTACAAGGGACCAGACTTTGTTATCGAACATAGATTCAATCTCGGATTGCATTGCCTTTTGCCAATGGCGACTATCAACATCCTCCATAGCTTCCTTGTACGTATAGGGATCATCGTCGTCCGGGAGATTCTCCACTGATTCTCCCAGACCGATGTATCTTTCGGGTTGTGTTCTAACCCTCCCACTACGACGAGGAATGGTAGGTTGTTGATCTTGTGTTGGATCGGAACTTACAATTGGGTTAGGTTGTGCAACCTCTCGTGGAATTGTATCTCCTGACATCTCATTCAGGACAATTCTACTTCTAGGCACAAAATCATTCATATAGTCCTTTTCCAGAAATTTAGTATTTGTCGAAACAAATACTTTAAGATCTGAAGGACTATAGAAATAATATCCTTTAGTTTCTTTTGGATACCCTACAAATATACATGTTTCTGAACGGGACTCCATCTTTTCTGTCTTTCCTTTTAACACATGCGCAGGACAACCAAATATCCTTAAGTGTTGTAAACTAGGCTTGCGCCCAGTCCACAACTCATGCGGTGTTTTAGGAACAGACTTAGATGGTACATCGTTTAGAATGTATATAGCAGTTTGTAAAGCATATCCCCAAAAAGAAATAGGAAGCGTTGAATAACTCAACATAGACCTAACCATATCCAAAAGAGTTCTATTTCTCCTTTCTGCTACCCCATTCTGTTGAGGTGTACCTGGTGCAGAAAACTGAGAAACTATCCCATTATCAATAAGATATTGCTGAAACTCACCAGATAGATATTCTCCACCACGATCAGATCTCAAGATTTTTATGTGTTTCTCAAGCTGATTTTCCACTTCAGCTTTGAATGCTTTGAACATGTCAAAAGCATCCGACTTATGTCTCATGAGATACACATAACCAAATCTTGAGTAATCATCCGTGAAGGTGATGAAGTACTCATATCCACCTCTAGCTTGAATGCTCATAGGTCCACATACATCAGTGTGTATCAATCCTAAACATTCAGTGGCTCTTGCACCTTTGGCAGAGAACGTCCTTTTGGTCATTTTACCTTTCCAAACAAGATTCACAAGTTGGTAGATCATCAACCTTTAAGTCACTTAAAGGTCCGTCACTTACCAATCTTTTAATCCTATTAAGGTTAATATGACCTAAGCGTAAATGCCAAAGGTAGGTTTCATCTGTTGATAATTTTACTCTTTTATGATTAGGTTCCGTTATTTCTGTGTCTAACGAGTGAGAGATATTTCTATGCAAAAAGTATAGACCGTTTTCCAATGTACCTTGGCAAATAATTTTGTCATTCTTACTAATAATAAAAACTTTATTAAAAGTAACCGAATATCCAAATTTATTCAAACAAGAAACTGAAATTAAATTCCTCTTGAATTGAGGTACATAATAAACGTCTATTAAATCTAAATGCCTTCTAGAATCCAAATAAACTCTAATATCTCCCACTGCACTTGCAGACACTAACGTTCCGTTGCCCAAGCGCAAATTGATTTCATTCTTACTCAGCTTTCTCCTTTCTTGAAACCCCTGCAAGGAATAACAAACATGATTAGTGGCTCCTGAGTCTATGATCCAAGAATCTGTAGAATCAGCCAAAAAACATGTTTCTAGATAATTCAAATTACCTTCTTCCTTCTTGTTCTGGGACTTTGGGCAATTTCTCTTCCAATGTCCCTTTTCACCACAAAGGAAGCATTTCCCTTTGATCTTGGTTACTTTCTTGGTCTCCTTCTTGATAGGCCCAAGTTGCTTTTTCTTCTGTTGTTTCTTGACCTTTTGACGGGCCTTAACAGTAGCAACTTTACCAACCATATGAATCTCTTGACCTTTGCCTTTCACAAGGATCTTTTCAGCACTTTGAACATCTTGCATCAGGCCTTGTAAGGTGTATTCCTTTTTGTTCAAAGTGTAGTCCAATTTGAACTGATCAAAGGAATTTGACAATGAATTGATAACCATATCAATCTTTGTCTCACCATCTATCTCAGCGCCATGCAGTTCAGCAATGTTGAGATGTGCTATGACTTTCATCATGTGATCTTTCACAGCCTGTCCAGGTTTCATCCTAAGATTCATAAAAGCAGTCACTGCCTCTCTCTTAGTCGTCCTAGACTTCATAGCAAACATCTCCTCTAGAGACATCATTATATCAGCAACGGACTCCATTCCTTCATGCTGCTGTTGCAACACGTCGGAGATAGTGGCCATAATGTAACATTTTTCCATATCATCTGAAGTCTTCCACTGCTCATATTCATCTCTACACATTATGCTAGATTCATTATTAGGAGCAGGTGGTTTAGGAGTAGTTAGAACAAACTTATGTTTTTCACTTTGCAGTAACAACCCAATTTTCCTTTTCCATGTGACATAATTATCTCCAGTTAAAGTGTTATCTTTCAGGATGTTCATAAGTGATGGGGTCATGATTTCTGAATAAAACAAAACATATATAAGTAAATAATCATGATAAAGCACTTTTAAATATTTATCTTGAATTAAATAAATAACTCAATCATAAAATTCAACGGTGATCTAACACCCATAAATGTTACGCCTCCTTTGGGAGTTCGCACCATTTACTAGTTAGACTAGGTCCCACCTAATTGTTAACATAACAACCAGCGTTTTCAATTTTAGCCTTGCAATTTTACTGACAAGAACTCTTGAGAGGATATCAATAAAATTACATTGAGTGTGTTACCAAGATATCGACCCTCAATTTTCTCTCACGAAAATCCCTCCTTGGGGAGTAGATCTCGTTTGAGTCCATTGTCTAGTCTATCCTTGTAAGGAAGTATGTTGCTAAATTCCATTCATGGACGCCCCTTGGGGGGATTACCAATAAATAATAAAGCTCAACTAACCTTGGAGGCCATAGGTGTTACCAAAACACCTTCTCCCACTCAATTATTTAAGGCGTGTGATTAAATCCCATAGAATGATTTACCGAGTTATCTAGATGCCAATTTAGATACCTAAATCATTCAATGCATGTTCATACCAAAAAAGATATATGCGTGGCACTCCTATTCTATATGTCATGTTATCATACAATAACAAATATTGTAATATTTAAGCATAAATTAAATAGCAACAATTTTGGCCCATCCTAGAAAAACAAGTAAATTACAATTTGTCAGGAATACAAGATCTTCAGGTGGCCCATCAACCATACGCTCATCCTTCGGCCTTCTCCCATGGGCGTGCGTAGCCCATAACCCCACAAAGGGGCTGCCTTGCGCAGCCCATAAGGCCACACAAGGCTGCCATGCGCAGCCCACCAAAGTTTGGGCTTGTCATGTGCAGCCCAATCCACTCCTAGGGTGCGCACGGTGCTCGTACTTGGTTCCGGTTGCTTCGTTTTGCTTCGTGTCTTCGAATCTCCAAGACCTAAATATATTACGGCATTATATATATAATAAATACTGCAGTATTAATTTTTTTTTTTTTTTTCATTCACTGCAGTATTTTTACAAACCAAAAACTGCACATACTAAAAATAAATAAAAAAAAACTGCAGTAACCCTAAAAAAATACTGCACATATATAAAAAAAATAAAATCTAGCAATCTACCAAGAAGGAATTATGGCGATAATAGACCACCCTTCTTGTTACAACTCCGAAACAAAAATTACATTGAAAATCTAGGGCCAAAATCGAGCAATAACAAACCACATAAAATATATATAAATCCATACATCACATGTAATTATATATTTGAATACCTAGAGTGCCATCTCTTTCTAAACATGCATAATCACAATAAAAAGAAATAGATCCACGTATACATACGTTAATTAATTAAAAGGGTTCAACCTAGGCTCTGATACCAATTGTAGGGAAAAAAAAATAAACAAATAAAAGTGTTACACGCAGCGGAAGCGATACTAAAGACGATTTAGTGACTTTTAAAATTTTTCCTTTATGAACCTTAAACCCTTTTAATCAATAAACATGCATATATATCAACAAAAGTAAATTACCTCTTGTCGCGTGATCCGATTGACTTACGTCGATGGTAAGCCGCAAGACCTTCAATCCGAGCACGAACGTGGATCACCTAGGAGCGTGGTCTCCCTTTCCTTTGAATTGCAAACCTGTGAATGGACCAAACAAATACTTTCTTTTCTTTGTTAGTCACAAAACAATCAAAAGAATGTCAAAATTATTCCGGTCACTTTTGAGTTCACAATCTTATGATCGAAACTCGCGTGAACCTAGATCGATATCGTATACACAAGCTTATTGATGTTTAAGCAATTGTATACTATCAAAGAATAATTTTTCACTCCTTTTTGTCTCTCTAGAATAAAAACTCTCTTAGAATTAAGAAGAAGAAGAAAGAAAATAAAAACTCAAGCACCAATTAATTGATGTGGCCGAACCCTATAAGAACATATATATAGGTTGGCCGAATTTTTCTTCTTTTTCCTTTAGGGTTGCCGAATTCTATGTAGTATCTAATTAGGGTTGGCCGAATTTCATCATGTCACTTATATAGGGTGACTGAAATTCAACCCTAATTCTTTTTAACTTTATAGACTTCAAACCCTAATCCAACTCTTTTATTTTTATTCTTTTATTTGACTAAATAAAAAAAAAAAGACTCCTTATTTGATTAAATAAATAATACTAATTTATTTATTTACTTATCAAACAAGTCTTTTACTTTTAGGAAAGATTTGTTTCTTTAATTAAACAATTAATCAATAAATCAATTAATTCTTATTTAATTAAAACAAATGAAACAAAATAATATTTTTAGGTCAAAACCTTAACCTAGCCGCCCCACTTATATATAAGATGGGCCTAATATTATTTTCCTATTTCATTTAATCCATTGGACTTTAAATAAAAAAGCCCACATGTGAACCAGACCCATTCTTACTAAAAGAAACAAGCCCACATGTCTTTCATTAATATATTAATATAATTGAGCAGCCCATTACTTAAATAATGTGCAAATTATATTCTTAATATATTAAATGCAATTCTAGATGGACCCTTAAATTGGTCCGGTAGAATATATCAAGTGATCCATGCAAGTCCGTGTGGATTGGGGATCTTGGCGGGCCATCTAAATTTAAGCTTCAATAGACATAACCTAATCACAATCAACAAATGATTCACTTAGGTCCGATCCATTAATTTTAACTCATTCCACTAAAGAGCTAAAACTGAACTCTTAAATAAAGATAGAAAAGGAAGATGCTCCTCATTCATACCCTAGACAATCATATTGGAGATAGTGTATCCTCGTGATTAATATCAGTAATCGCCAAGAGTTCATAGACCGCCTATAACTCTCCAAGTTACCATATTTACTCATATGACCACGTTTTGAACTTGGATATTTTGACTTGTCCAGAAGCCATGTTTTCAATAGACACTATTGAAAACTCAACGTTGAGATTTAATATCCAATTACCTCAAAACATCCATATGATGATATTATACTCTCATTTAATTAAATGGAGCCACGATGTCCATATCTATAAATGAAGTCCTCTATCGATTAACAAATGAATATCACCAAACTATCGAGGATAGACTATGCGATATAATCGTACTCATTGATAACTCAAATGATATCACTTGCAACCATAAGTCCATCATTTATCTCAGGATTAAGATAGACCCTCCGATTGTCCTGATAATGAAAAGACTATTATCTATTGACGGTTCTAGATAAAGCTTTTCATTGTGATCCAGTTCAATGCACCCAGTGCACTAGATCCTTTTGCTCGAAGACACTCCGATGATTTTAGACTCATCATATCTCATTTGATCCCACTCAAATGCTAGCAAAAGAATTCTACAACTTTAACAAGATAAAGGTGCCCAACCTTTAACTTAAGTTGTGAACAATATTCAAGACTAACTAAAGAATTGTGTCTACCACATACATATCCAGATGTACGAACAATTCTTCTTTTCCCATAGTCTTTAGACCTTATGATTATTTACTTTGACAATTATAATACAAACTATAAATGCTATACGATTTGTTAAACCAGAAATCACTTTATTAATATGAAAAAGATTGTTAATTACAACATTACACTCTTGCTATTAAGCATAATCCTAACAATTTTCTTAGGCAAGAAGTGAGCTATATATAGTAAGGAAAGAAGGGCAATAAATATGGGCATGAAAAGATGAAGATACCCCTCTGATAATTCCCGAAAAAGTGACTTGAAAAAGCATCGAAAAAATTTCAAAAATCGATGCCAGAAGTTGGTGCAAGTTGGTGACCGCACCAGGAAGTCGCGTAATCCTTTGGAGAAGGGTGCGGGTTGGAAATCGCATTGTGAAGCCACACTCGAACCTTGAAAGCTAGTACAACAATGGTAGACTGCATCAAGTTGGCGAGTTGAAGGTTGAAGATGCAATGGGTGTACTTAGAAGCTCAGAGGTGTGCAAACTCCAAAAGTACCCAAACCATTCCGAAACTCCACTTTTTCTTGAAATACTCATTTAAGACATTAAAAATCCAGGTTTACCCTAGGAACAAGCACAAAACAATAGGAAGTGGGGGCCTAAAATAGATATAAAAATAATGCGATCAAGCGGTATATAAATTTTTACAAATTTACATCGTGCCATTTTTTTGTCCTTACTGTCTGGGCCTTTTATGTATTCCAGGTCAAAATATTGCCTTACCATCGATGTCGTCTTTTTGGAATGTGTGCTCGTACTCGGGGTGGTGGAAAGACCTATTATCGCTGACGTATTATTAACACTTTTGCGTTGTCCTTGGGTGTCTTGCACACCGTCTCCAGACTCAAAAATGTTAAAATCATCATTCTACATGTTCAAACAGTCCAAAAAAAATTGGGGGATCCATTTCCTACAATATAAATATTAACTCATTAAGTTAAGCATAAATATAAAAACTAAATATAAATATTAAATTTAAAAACTAAGCATAAATAATAACTATACAATAAGCATAAATATTAAAACTAAGCACAAATATTAAAAATAAAAGTAATCATAAATATTAAATTTAAACATAAATATTAAAACTAAACATGTAAATATAAAAACAAGCATAAATATTAAATATAAAAGTAAGCATAATTATTAAATTTAAACATAAATATTGAATGGCTTATTTCAATGACAAACCACATATTGGCTTTTGATATGTAAGGGTAGCTTAGGTGTTCATGATCATAGCTCAAAGGCCATTCTCAAGACCTCAAGTTGATAAACACTCCAAAGGTATATCTCTTGTGCTTAGTTTTCTTTGAAGATATTTAGTTGTACACACACACTTGTCATGATTGCAATTATGTTCATTGATATTGTGTGCACTCTCTTCACATTCCACACTTGCACTTCTTTGTTTTAGTTTTTGTATGTGGTTATTTGCTTAATCCTCCGTGCTCATCTCCATTGAGCTTGTATTAGAAGTTTTCTTCCAGGAGGATTCGGCGCCTTGGCTCTGCGGCCGGGGGCCGCCGAATTAAGACCAGTATACCTGGTCATTTCGGCGCCCTTGATTCGGCGGCCATGGATAATCAAACAAGGCCGCTGAATCAAGTCTAGAAGACCTGGTTGATTATACGCCCTTGTGTTCTACTGTTAGGGGTTGCAGAATAGGGCATAGAAAAGGTACCAAAACTTCAGGTCCAATTCGACGTCCTCAAATCTGCTGTCCCTGGCCGCAGATTTTGCCCGTGAAAGTTGGGGGCAATTTTGTCATTTCACCCAACCTTCTTTACTCTCTATAAATATACCTCTATCTTTTATTCTTTAAGTAAGCTCTTTAACATCAAGAACCCTAAAGAGATATTAAGAGAGACTTGAGAGAAAAATCATAAAGATTCCATCTTTATTTCTCTAAACACATTTCTACATGCATAAATCATCATCTAAGCATCATCTAGGATCATCTAGTAAGTGCTAGTGCATGGGTCTTCTTCAACACACATATTATGGTAAATTGTTCACTATTATCTTACACAATTAGTGTTCTCACTTAGCAATTTATCTCATTTATTACTTGTATGTTCTTAGAGTAATTTCTACATACAAGATTGAGATTATGTGTTGAATGTTTGAGTGTTGTATTTTGATAGTTATATCTAGGATTGACATACCTCATATAGCTATGATTTGTGTCATGTCATATAGCAATTAATATCTAGGATTGATTTAATTGACATCTTATAATCCTAGATAAGCATTTAGTGTAACCTAGCATTATTTGCATATTTGGATACCATTGAATATTCACTTAGGTTGTTTAATCTCTTCATTGAGAATTGAGACTTGTGGCTAAGGTTGCTTAGGCCGCAAGCATTTCAGACTAGGTTCACTTTTAAAGGTCTGCAGTGGTGGGTTATAGACCATGAGAGGTTGAGGTCAACCTAGGTTGTAAACACCATTGCAATTAGTAGATTCGAGGTTCGTGTGTGGCGCACATAACAGCCCGTGATTTTTCCTTATTGAAGGTTTCCAGGTGAAAATCAAGTGTTATTTAAATTCTGCACTTTACATTTGATTTATTTCTTTAATTAGTTTGGGTTTTTTCGTAATATTGACTAATCGCGAAAATTGGTAATAACCGTTTAAAATCTATTCACCCCCCCCCCCCCCCCCCATCTAGATAGTTTTATACACACCATGCATTATTAGTTTCATTCTCCACACATTTTCACATACTCTTCTATGGTTACATGTAAGCTTGAGCTTGGGAAAATACAAGAGATGTTGAGCTTGATTGAGCTAGGATGAAGACTTCACCAAGACTAATGGATTGTCTCTCTTAATTTCTTTAGCTCATTGTCTAATGTGTAACTAATTACTAGATGTTGGTAACTTGTTGTATTTGTGTTTATTATCTATGAAATTAGTTGAATGAATTATTAATATGAGCTTCAATTGATTTATGCATGTTGATTATTGACAAATGAGTGACATGCAAAAGGGTTTTAGACTATGTTAGAAGTTGAATTCCTTATATGAGTGAACATTTATGCATGGATCTTAATTTCTTGCTCAATGAAAAAGGATTTACTTGATTATTGCATGACCTTGTTTAATCTAACTAGATCTTGTGTTCTTGAGTTCTCAAGCTCTCATTCTTGACATTCTATGACCTTAAGTGGTTTGTGATTGATGAATTTGGTAAAATCAAATGCTTAAAATTGTTATCAACTAGTGGATTGGACTATTATACTTGTTACATCATTTTCCTACCATCTTAATTTCCATCTCACCACCTCACATCTTTGCCACTCTTGCATGACCATTACATGAGTTTGTAGTTAGTTAATTTAGTTATAAATTGGTTTATTTGTTCTTAGTAATTTAGTTAGTTAATTGGATGAGTTAGTTGTTAATTTTAATTAGTATTTTCTAGTGTTAGTTGAAGTCAATTTGAGTAGTGTAATTTAATTGTTATGTGATTAGTGTAGTTGTAGAGATTTAGTTTTGTATTTGCTTGCATAAGGTGTATATAATTTAGTTAGTTTAAATGAGTGATTTGCTTTGTTAATTTGCCATCAACAGTCTTTGTTTTACTTTTCTTGCTTTTTTAATATATTGTACATTCTTTAAGACTAGAACTTGCTCAAGCATACCACACCTCCCTGTAGAACGATCCCTTACTAATGCAAAATATAATCGAACGATTCTCGTGCTCTTGAGAGAAGTTAAAATTAGAGGACACAAAAGTTCACATAACCATGTATGCGTCCGGAACGGGACATTTGGACAGGCATCAGAGAAAATGCATGCATGCACATGGTATGGTAAGAACTACAACACAGACACAATTGCAACGAAATCCAGACGGGTCCATTACAACGTGGAGCTAAGATTTCACGTATGCTAGAAAGTGTATGGCACGATATATTAGAAATACTGATCAACATATTAATTTCAGCTACAGTGTGTGATACGAAGCATTTATCCAAAATGCTTACAACCCACAATTTAAATCTGTTTCTAGAACAACTACTAGATATTGGAACATACGTGCCAAATAGGACTATTTATATGTCACGAGACACTATTTAGACTTTGAATGGAAGTTACAAAAAAGAATTCTTGGTTTTTCATTGCATGCATTATGGACATACCGCTAAACATATTTATTTTACAATTACATCTGTTTTAAATGATAATAACATAACTGAGCGCATCATTTCTTTGACATTAGATAATGTATCAACAAACACTAGAGCTACTCGATTTTTTGAGCATAATAACGTCCCCTTACATGGGGGTTATTTCTTCCACCAAAGGTGTGTATGTCACATGATAAGTTTAATTTTAAAAGATATTTTGAATGCTGTCAGCAATCATATAGATTGCATCAGAGATGCCCTTTCTTGGATTAGTAGCTCTAATCCAAGAGTAATAGAATTTGGCAGATACTATTTATCACACTATAAATGTTCACATTCTGCGCTCCCTTACTTAGCTTTTGTAACCGTTTTCTGAGCCCTTTTAGGTGTTTAATATTGTAAATAAGTGTTTTTCAGGTATTTCAACTCATCAAGGGTATTCTAGACCAAAATGGAGGAAAGTAGCAAAATCGTGGGCAAAAGAAGGCAATTACGTTATTATGGAGAATCAGGGGTCAAAGTGCAAACCTACATCATATATTGTATATTCGGTGATTAGAGAAGAAATCAGGGGTACATATTGTACATTGTCGCGCAAATCAGAGATGTCTGCCACGTCATTGGTGAAACGACAGCGTTTTGACGCTACTATTGATATCATCGTGATGTCAGCATGATGTCACGGGACTTCAACCATCAAATAGGCAGAACAAACCCGCATGACCCTACCCGAACCAGTTAGCAACCTGCCTGAAGACCTGACGTTCCAGACCATTTTCTGGCCTCGTTTCTGGCAGTTTCCTACCCAGATCGACGGCTGACGCTTATTCGGTCATTTTCCCACCGGTTCCAGCCTCCTATGCAATGTATTTTCTCTCCAACAATCCTTTAAACTCCATGGCCAAAACCAAGCTTCAAGCTCAGCCTAACATCCATATTCTTGTGCACCACAAGTTCAAACCTGCGGAATCTCCACGATTTCGTGTTGCTAGAATATTGCTGTAAGGCAAAAAGACTAAACTCGCGACCAACTTTCAGAATTCACCGTGACTTTCCGTCGGTGGGAATAAACCCACGAAGAAGGGGTTTCGAACCAGCAGTGATTCCTAGAGGAATTTCAGTAGATGACAGCTTGTCCCACTTGACTCTCCCATCACCTTATCTCTTTCCCATCACCTTATCTCTTTCCCATCACCTTTTTCTTACCAATCACCTTATCTTTACCCCATGACCACACCACACTAGACTTTACCTTACACCTACTTTCTTTTAGTTTTAGAATCCTAGAGAGAGAATAACTCTCTCACTTTACTTTAGTTTCTTATCATTTTCCCATCACTTTCTAAGTAGCCAAACACCACTTTTAGGTACTTAGACTTAATCTTTTTGAGTTTCTCTAGAAGGATATTATGCTTGGATTGCAAGGAGGAGTCATCTTGATCAAGAAATGAATCCAAATGGGTTTGTTTAGCTCTTCTTTTGTATTTTCTTGTTTATGTACTTCTATGTGTAACTAACCCCTTTTTGTTAGGGGATTGATGTAACTCTTGTAATTAAATCATTGATTCAATCAATCCATTTGTTGTTTCACTCTCTAAGGCTTTGTATGTTTGTATTATGAACTCTAATGATATGTGGATGATATGTCGTGCATATACATCTATTTGTACACACATGGTAGTTGATATTCATGCATAAAGTGACCAACAATGTGTATGAATCTTTCACTATCCATTTTATAGAGATTTATCTAAGTAATGCATAACTTTGGTTAATTAAAGAATCTCTACATCACTATTTCAAAATTCTCTCTTAATCACTTATCTATGACTTTAGATTATGTGTAAGATGATGAATTTGGTACTTTACATTGTTGATAATGAAATGCATACCTTAGAATGGTTGTGAATGTGCTTAATGAATGATTGGTTAATGAAATAGTTGTTACTTGAATGAATCAATCCCCTAACATCCTTTAATCTAGCTTAATCCTTAGTTCATTGCAAGCTTAGTATAATTGATCTAGATAGCACTCAATAGTGAACTTGTTTAGAAGTTAGAAATCAATATCAATGATAACCTAAAGATTACTTTGTTAGCTAATTCACCTCCTCATGGGAAAGACTACCCTTACTAGTGTACCATTTACTATTCGAACGACTCATACACTTGTGAAGGGTGAACCACCCGCACGCGTCTTTAATTCACCGTTGTAGTTTAGTTGCTTAGCATCCTCGACCTAGGATCCGCTTAGCTTTAGTCATCCTAATTAGTGTAATTTAATTAGAATCTGTACGGGTGTGTCAACTATCACGCATCCAACATGTGAGCCCTTAAATTCCAAACATATATGCTGGTAAGGTAGAACTCAACTTACTTAATGCTACAAAATGCTATTGATTATGTTGACATTATTACAGGTTTTTATAATTCTAAAAATGGCAATCAAATACTATCCAAAAAATATTGGTATGTGGCAAAAAAAATTATTGAATTTTTAAAGGTATTTTAAGATTTTAAGATTCCACCGCACTTTTTTTTCGGGGTCTATTACCCCATATCTTCATTAGTAAATTTTCTAATTGTTGAAATGTCTGAAATGTTTACTGCTTATAAAGATGATGAAATTTTAGGTCCTGTAGTTGAGCCATAGAGGTAAAATTTAAAAAATACTGGTATGAAATTCCTTTCCTATATGCCTTAGGTGTTGTACTAGATCTTAGGGTTAAATTTTTTGGTTTAGAAAATTTTCTTTATTATATTGCTACTAATTTGAAATTAGATTTTACTGAACAGTTTACTAACTTGCGGAATAAGTTGTTCAAAGTTTATGCTATTTATAAGCGCAGGTTTGGCAGTGTAAACACAAAACCATCAGAAAATAGGACTAATCGTGCCTAAATTGTTGTATAATTCGGCCCTCATATCCTATTCCTTTGTCTCATTCTTGTGTGTATTTTCTGTATATTTTATGTCTAATAGGCTCGTTGGTGCTAATTGCAAGCATTCTTACATTTCTGGAGTTGGAAACAGTATTCGGGACTTTCGTGCGAATAAGGGGTCAGATGGTGCAAAAAGAGGTCAAGATCCAGCGTAGGAATTCCGGCGTTGGATCTGCACACCAAAGGATCGAAGAAGACAACAGAATTCCATAAAGTATGGGTCTAGTGCGGATCCTTGAACCGCACTCCACCCGCACTCTACACTTTCCAGCATGGGAATTCTAGCGTTGGAGTGTAGGTCATTGCACTCCACCCGCACTTTATGAGCAACCCGGGAGTTGAAATTGTGAAAATATGATAAAGTGCGGGTCAAGTGCGGGTCCCTGAACCGCACTTGACCCGCACTCTACACTGTCCAGCGTTGGAGTACGGGTGAGAACGGGTCATTGAACCGCACTCCACCCGCACTCTGTGCATGACAGCTTCTGTTTTTCAGCATTTTGAACCTAATTTTGTGTCCTCTATAAATAGAAAACGATGGGAACGAACTAAAGGATCTCCCACATCCTACCACACATATATTTCTTGTAACTTAAAGTTAGAAACACTTCTCCCTCTCATCCAAACCATCTTTACTCATCAAAGGCAACTTGGAGGATTGGAATCAAGCTTCAAGGAAGGAGACACTCTTCAAGGGTTTTCTCTCAATCTCTTCTCTTAGTTTTGTCTTTGTTTGTAAAGAACATGAGTAGCTAAAATACCCCACTATGGGTTGATGTTATTTGTTTGATGGATTTTAGGCTTTTGTAAATAAACTCTATGTTTTATATACATATCTATCTCTATGTTTTGTTCTTTGCTTTGAATAATTTCATTATTGATTTGTTGGGATACACCCTCTTAGCATTTTAATTTGGAATCTTTATTGCTAATTGAATGGATGGGATTTTCGGAATCCCAGCTCAACAACCGCGTTCTTAAACTAACCTCGAACGAGTGACTGACACTATACAACCTAGGTCGGCATTTGAGAGAGGATTAGAAGCCTTCACTATACATCATAGGTTGGATACTTTAGTGATTTTACGAGAACTAACCTTCGAGTAAAATCCGGTTAAATAACCTCAAGCTTCATCCAATCTCAAACGTGTAGACTCCGCTATACACCCTAGAGCGGCCACTTGTGAGGGAATTGGAAGTCATCGCTATACACCCTACGATGGCTACATTTGAAATAGGTTGAGCCATAGTTAGATAGATGAGCTTCATGGTTAGAATCTCAATTGAGCAACTAGCCACTGTTGGTTGTTTAAGAGAGATTAACCGCTAGTAGGGGGTTTTCTCTATACACCCTAGGTTAACCCCTTGCTACTGATACATAGCCAACATTATACATCCTAGGTTGGTTACATTTGTCATTACATGCTTAATTGAGAGTTTGTTGCAATTTCCCCAATATTCACTTACGAGTTCATCAACTCGCTAGTTCCATCATCATACTTTCATCACTCCATTACCATTCCATTTAGATTGCATTCTTAGTTTAATTTATATTATATTATCACCTACCATATACTTTACTTTTATGCTCACTAGTTCTACTAATCCTAATCTAGTCACCGCTACCCCGATCACAGTGGACGACACCCGTGATTACTGCTTTACTTGTATTTATACTTGTGAAAGCATCACATAGGTTTTATAAATTGTTTTTACGGACAGTTTTCTAACGGTGAAAATCTTCCCATCAAATGGTGCCGCTACCAAGGATCGGTGTGCGTAGTAGTGCTTAGATTAGTTTTAATACTATTAGTTTATTAGTTGTTTTTAGTCTTTTTAGTTTCTTTTTATTACTTGGTAGTTTTTGTTTTTGTTGATTTCAAGACTCTATGGATTCCTTTTGGCAAAATTCAGGGCCAAGCTACGAGCTTAACGAGAATACCTACAACACGGATTGGAGGACCAACCAAGGCTCCATCTCTTCATCCCAATTAAATTTTGTTGAAGATCAGTTAAGAAATTTCATGGAGAATCATATGCGGGAGACTAAGCAGATGTTAGCTTCTCAACATAAGACGCAATCCTTCATAGAAGAGAAAACCACCTAAATGCTTGAATCCGCCCAACAATCCACCCCGGTAAATCAACTTTGCTTCCAAGTTAAAACAACCAAACCGGTGGAATCCTCCAATTTCTCAAAAGAAGACATGGATATGCTCTTGATAGAATTTGAAGTGGAGCGAAGTAAAAGAATGGATGAGATGGACAGGATGATCAAGATGAACCAGGAGCTTATAAGTGTGAGTATAAATCTAGTGTTGGCAAGGGGTGTGTTGATAGAAGAGAATGAAGCATTTCAAGTGAGAGTAGAAGAAGCCCCCCGAGAGAAAGAACAAATGAGGGGAGACTACGAAAAGAATATACAACTCTTGAAGAATGAGCTAGAAGGCAAGGAAGCCTTAGAAATGGAAAAGGCGAAAAACCTTCAAGAGCTAAACAAGAAATTCATTCTTGAAGTGAAGATGCTCAGAGTTGAAAATGGCACACTTAAGAATACTAATGGTGAAATCTCCAATAAGAGCAAAGAGCTTGAAGAACAAATGGAGAGACTTGAAGCCGAAAAGAGTACAACATTGCAAGAGTTAGGGAACTTGGCGAGGGTATCAAAGGAATTTGAAGATGAGATAGCTCGCAAGTCAAGAACAATATAGGTGGATGTTGTACAAAAAGCCAAAGCTCTAAAAGAAGAAAAATGAGCACTTAGCAAAAAGGAGGAGGAAATCAAGACGTTACAAACAAAGCAAATCCAACGTCCTCAAAGCCACGCGTCAAAGGGGATTTCCTCTAATTCTAAACTCTTTTGCTATGCATGTTCTAGGATAAAGCATTTGAAGGCTATGAATTTCAAACCAAACCAACATAGGAAAACTAGAGGTCCTAGGAGTCCACCTAGGGTCAAGAAAATATGGGTAAGGAAAGACCAAGTGCACTTATATGGAAATATAGGAAAGGGAAAGGGAAAGTTAGTAAAGATAGCTAAATTTATTTGGGTTGTGAAAAATAGAGAATTTCCAAACTTGGTTAAACCACCTTTAGAGGACTCTAGCCTATCACAGAATGCATCTCATTGAATAATTTTGATGCGTGTAGTTATTTTTATGTTTTATGTTGTTTAAATTCAATAATTGTGAAGTTCGGATGTTTTTGTTCGAAAGGTATATGTGGTGGATAATTGCACTTTGTTTATATAGATTATCCTTATTGATGGATGAGCCGGAGGCTCATGTGCAAGTATGAATGCATGTGCTTATAGTTAGATTTGGTTTGGGGGTTGTTATGCCTCAATTTCGTCAATATTATTGAAAATGCTTGATAATGATTGTGAGCTTAAATTGATTCCTTATGCTTATTGAGATGCCTAGGTTTGTGTTTTGAGTCTTTTTAGTGTCAACCTTTTCTTTGACATTTGCGAAAGTGCACTGTTTTGAAATTTCGGAGGCCAAATGTTTCATGAAAAATATACTTATTAGTGTGGAAATAAATTATTTCTCCCATGCTGTATTCTTTAATTTTTTGATACGGTTCTAACGGTATAAAGTACGTAAAATTCTAGGTGGGGGTTTAAAAGTTATGAATGTTTCTTCGGCCAAAGGTCATGGGCGATGCCCTGTTTTAAAATTTTGCACGTGAACCATCTTTGACGTCTGTTTACACACTTTTCTAATTTTAATTTTGAAATGTTTTCTAAATGAAAAGTGTACATTTGCATGTCTATTTTCCTGTGCCAAAATTTGAAAAATGTTAATTGAGTAATTTTGAAAATATAGACTGAAGAGCGGACATAGGTCAATTTCAAAAGTCACCAGGTTTTTGGAACTTTATCCTCCATTTTGAGTTGGTTTTTCGCATTATGTTTTTTTTTTTTTTTAGTCATGTTAGGTGTGTGCCGCTAGGCCAGACTCTCGTGTCTTCAACATTAAGGACAATGTTGGGTTTTGGTTTAGGGGTGTAGACGTCTTTTCGAGTCGTCTTTGTGATTCTTGAGTCGTTTTGTGTCTATTTTTGAAATTTGCTGTTTAGCCAGAATTTTGAGCTTATTTAGCTTGGTGAGATACCTTGAGCATAGTGTTTATGGCGAATGTGTGTATGCTTTGTGTGCTTATTTAATAACTCTTAGTTATTTTAGGGGTCTCACTTGCACTTCATGGGCTAGTCCTATCTTTTAGTGTCCAAGTTAAGGGGACTCGGTGCTCAAGTGCCTTGTTTTAATAATGGAGATTTCCGTGAGATCACAAACACAAACCTTCAAATTACGCATTTTGAGTGTCGTTATTGATTATTCTTAAACACTTCTCTCGTCATATGTGTCACATGCCATAGGACATGCATATCATATTGTGGATTGCTTGATGGATGTGTTCATTTCTCTGATAGATGAATTGTGGAAGTGATATTAGGCAATGTGTGCGCATTTAACCACCTATAATGGCCTAAACACTCTTCTAACCTTATTGTGTGCTCCAAAGCCAACTTGAGGCCAAACACAGACTTTTTCACTTGGTACCAATACAACCATATACCATAGCCTAAACATATGCCTACCTTTGTGATTAATCATGCTGGGATGTGCAAATGTGGTAATGAAAGGAATTAAGCTCTAAATTGACTAGCAGCGTGTACTAAGGGAAAACATTGTAAATGTGCTAAGAAAAAGGCTAAAAATGTAAAAGTACCAAATATTTGTACTTATGAACTTTAAATATCAAAGATAGGTGTGTGCATGTCAAAAGAAAGAAAAAGGAAAAAAGAGATTGAGAAAAGAAAAAGATCCTTGAAATGTAGAATGATAAGTTCTCACAATGTAAAGTACATTATTGGAAGCATAAAGTGGGTAAAATGAATGCCTAGACACTTGCGTGTGCGTGTGCTCAGAAAAAAAGCATTGTATGGGGAGTGGGGATATATTCTAAGCATGATTGGTAATTTTGAACTCCAAAATGTCCAAATTCTTTGTATTACCTTATTAAACCCCATGGCCAAATTATAACCAAAGAAAAGACCTCTTTGATCTATAATGAGTCTAGATTGGGAATGTCGGTTGACACATGATCTTTCACGTCCATGGCATAGTGGTTCTTTCCTAGGATAGTTCATTGCTTAATGTTATGCATAACTCATCTTTGCATATTTTGTTGTATGGGAACTTAGGACTCTGTGCGGAAAGAAAAGAGAGAATCCACATGAGCTTTAGAATTGAAGCAAATTATGCTCGAGGCGTTAGAATGAGTAGTTTCCGAGGCGAGGGCGTTTTAAGTGTTGGATTCGTGTTGTGCGATTTTCCTTTGGGGTGCCTTTGAGTTGTTTAGAACATTTTGCATATTCTCATTCCTCACTCCCATTTGCTTTTGTGTATCTCTCTACTAGTTGGCTCTGCAACAAGTTTTCTTTATGTCTAGGAAAGTTTTTAGTTCAAGTCATTTTTGTTGTCGTGTCTTGTTTTGTTTTGAGTTTGCTCGAGGACGAGCAAAGGTTTGGTTTGGAGGTGTTTGATCGTGCCTAAATTGTTGTATATTTCAGCCCTCATTTCCTATTCCTTTGTCTCGTTCTTGTGTTTATTTTCTGTCTATTTATGTCTAATAGGCTCGTTGGTGCTAATTGTAGGCCTTCTTACATTTCTAGAGTTGGAAACAGTATTCGGGACTTTCGTGCGAATAAGGGGTCAGGTGGTGCAAAAAGAGGTCAAGATCCAGCATAGGAATTCCCGCGTTGAACCTGCACACCAAAGGATCGAAGAAGACAACAGAATTCCATAAAGTACGGGTCCAGTGCGGATCCTTGAACCGCACTCCACCCGTACTCTACACTTTCCAGCATGGGAATTCCAGCATTGGAGTGTGGGTAAGTGCGGTTCATTGAACCGCACTCCACCCACACTTTATGAGAAACCCGGGAGCTGAAATTGTGAAAATACGATAAAGTGCGGGTGAAGTGTGAGTCCCTGAACCGCACTTGACCCGCACTCTACACTGTCCAGGGTTGGAGTGCGGGTGAGAACGGGTCATTAAACCGCACTCCACCCGCACTCCACCCGCACTCTGCACACGACAGCTTCTGTTTTTCAGCATTTTGAACCTAATTTTGTGTCCTCTATAAATAGAAAATGATGGGAACGAACTAAAGGATCTCCCACATCCTACCATACATATATTTCTTGTAACTTAGAGTTAGAAACACTTCTCCCTCTCATCCAAACCATCTTTACTCATCAAAGGCAACTTATAGGATTGGAATCAAGCTTCAAGGAAGGAGACACTCTTCTCGGGTTTTCTCTCAATCTCTTCTCTTAGTTTTGTATTTGTTTGTAAAGAACATGAGTAGCTAAAATACCCCACTATGGGGTTGATGTTTTTTGTTTGATGGATTTTGGGCATTTGTAAATAAACTCTATGTTTTATATACATATCTATCTCTATGTTTTGTTCTTTGCTTTGAATGATTTCATTACTGATTTGTTGGGATACACCATCTTAGCATGTTAATTTGGAATCTTTATTGCTTATTGAATGGATGGGATTTCCGGAATCCCAGCTCAACAACCGCGTTCTTAAACTAACCTCGAACGGGTGACCGACACTATAAACCTTAAGTCAGCATTTGAGAGAGGATTAGAAACCTTCACTATTCACCCTAGGTTGGCTACTTTAGTGATTTATGAGAACTAACCTTCGAGTAAAATCTGGTTATATAACCTCGAGCTTCATCCAATCTCAAACGTGTGGCCTCTACTATACACCCTAGGGCGGCCACTTGTGAGGGAACTGAAAGTCATCGCTATACACCCTAGGATGGCTAAATTAGAAATAGGTTGAGCCATAGTTAGATAGATAAGCTTCATGGTTAGAATCCCAATTGAGCAACTAGCCACTGTTGGTTGTTTATGAGGGATTAATCGCTAGTAGGGGGTTTTCGCTATACACTCTAGGTTGACCCCTTTCTACTGATACATAGCCAACAATATACACCATAGGTTGGTTACATTTGTCATTACATGCTTAATTGAGAGTTTGTTGCAATTGCCCCAATATTCGCTTACAAGTCCATTAACTCCATAGTTCCATCATCATACATTCATCACTCCATTACCATTCCATTTAGATTGCATTCTTAGTTTAGTTTATATTATATTATCACCTACCATATACTTTACTTTTATGCTCACTAGTTCTATTAATCCGAATCTAGTCACCGCTACCCCGATCTCAGTGGACGACACCCGTGCTTACCGCTTTACTTATATTATACTTGTGAAAGCATCGCATAGGTTTTATAAATTGTTTTGACGGACGGTTTTCTAACAGCGAAAAACGTTCACATCAAGGATACCCGCCTATTGAAAAGTAATTAGAAGCTTCTCCCAAGGGGCGGCTCTTCCAGTCGGAGTTTTTCATCTTCATCTCACCAATCTGTTGGAAGAGCTACTCAAACTCAAATTGCCAAACTCAACAAGTACCTTGAAACTGAGTACTCTCTATTGAAGCAAATGGTGGGAGGGAGGAGGACGTCGTGAGTTTTGATGTGTTATTATGGTGGAAAAATCATAGCAACAGATTTCCAGTACTATCAAGCCTAGGACGTGACGTTCTCATTATCCTAGTGTCCAATGTTTCTTCTGAACAAGCATTCAACACAAGTGGACGTATCATCAAACCTAGAAGAACTTCTTTGACCCCTGAGATTGTGGAGGTATTAACATACCTTTGGGATTGGGAGCATGCTTGAAAGAGGATGCAACATTAAATGTAGGATGAAAAAGCAATTCATAATTTCTTCAACTTATATGGTGATGAGGGTTCCGACAGTAACTAGCAAGAGGGCTGAAGACTGAAAAGTGAAGACACATTTACAATTTTAATTATACATGTACTTGTAATTCGATTGCACTCTTTTTCTCTTACCAAGTTTTTATCTCATTTGGTTTTTCTATGTAAGGTTTTTAACAAGGCAATCATGTAATGTTATACCGAAATATGAATAAGTAAATAAAATTCATTTCTTTACATATATAAAATTCATATCTTTACAATTTTAAATTATCTTCATCTATGATATATTAAATTTATTCCTAACTTTATTTATATCAAACTAAGGAGATGTTGGTGTATTTAGTAAATAATTTTTAAAAAAAAAAGTATATAAAATAAAAAAATTTTAAAAAAAAATTATATATATTTTTTTAAATTATTTACCCTCAAACAAAAATTATATTTAAAAAAAAAAAAAAATAAAAACAGTGGGCTGGCCCCTTTATGGCCCTGTTGGGCCGGCATTGCCCTATTGCCAACCGTGCCAATTTTGGTACGACATGAGATGGACCATGCCGGTCCAAATTTATAGCTTAAGTTTGACTAATGGTATGAGATGTAAATGTCAAATTCAATAAAGTTGTTTTGGTATGTAAAAAATCAAAAATGGAAGTTTGGTGTAATTTAGTCTTTAATTTAATTTAATTTAATTTTTTTAACTTTAATTTTTTTTTTTTTTTTTGTAAAATATGAAATATAAATCACAAGCTAGAGATGGTTGATAAGGACTACCAATAATAAAGAATTTGTGCAACGTGTTAAAACCAAATGGTGATTGGACCAAAGCGTAGAAGGAGTTGTCTTTTTGTCATTTTGGCCTTTTGCCTCTATGTCACTGTTTTTTATATTTGTTAAAATCATTTTTATTTGCATCTATTTCATCGGCGTTTATAATTTTTAGGGTTAATTGCAATAACTTGCCCTGAGTTTTACCATTAAGGCAATATTCAACAAATTGTATTAATTGCTACAAGCCCCCAAACTGTTAGTCAAACCATGTTAAAGATAACGGTTGACTAAAGTGTTAAGGATAAAATCATCGTTTTAATTAATTAAAAAACAAAAACAAAAGAAAAAAAAATCAAATGATAAATCTAATCCTTCCATCTGATCAATGGAGGAACCATAAGAGGTAGAAAACATAGGACCGAAAGAAGACAAGCATGTGCGAACGGAAATAGAGGAGCCACTGGAGGGGTATCTATTAGGTTTTAGATTAAATAAGAAAAGCAACTTCTCATGCAAAGATCGTCTTCAAGAGGAAAAGTGTTTACTTGGATACTAAGGTATCGAGACTCTTCTTCATTTTGCAAGGCGTAAGTGCACACATACACACACACATTGCATATATTTGTGTCCCTGCATCTTTGTGCTAAATTTGTATAACACATTCACACATTTGTTGAAGTATGCACATGCATTAGTCTTAATTTGACAAACATTGTAAAATTGCATGTTCTAGGACTATCTCTAGGAAATGGCATACTTGTGTGATATTGTATTTATTTGTTTGTGTTTTATTGTTTTGAACTTGAATATGTTCTCATATTATTCCTTATTGAGTTCCGATCGTTTTGGTTTTCATTCATTAGTTTTTGAGTTCAAACTAGGAAGCTACGTTACTTTACGTTTTCTTACAATGCCTTGCCTTCGCCTTCGCCTTCATGTATCGAGTCAAATTCATAACCTTTTGTCAAAGTTTCATAGTCAAAGTTTCATAGTCTTCCTTGTGCGTGAGGGAGTCATGGTTTGTAATCCAAAGACATATTTGAATTCGAAGTTCAAAGGCCGAAATACGATTGAATAACGTGAAAGGAGCACGAGGGAGGCAAAACATGGCCAAAGGCCATTTTGGGTTCCTTCCTGTGAGAGCACGTGAGCCTCATGGGACAGCCACTCCTTTGCCCCCGTGAGGCCCACACGCCTCCACAGGGTGGCTGAGGTTGCAACCTATGATTGGTCACCAAAATTCCTCTCCCTCTCTCTTTTAAATATTCTCATTTCCCTCCAAATTCAAAAGTGAAGAAAATTTTGAAAAACACTAGTGTTGAAATTTCTTCAAGTTTTTTATTTTTGTTTTGATCATAACTCTCTCATTTGAACTCTGAATCAAGTGATTCAAAAGCCAAAAAATGTTGGTCTTGAAGAAAGGAGCGAACCCCAAGCATTTTCAGAGCTAAATTATGTCTTTATTTTTCGAAGTAAACTGATCTCTACTCGTGATTCATCATTTGTAAGTGAATCAACTTCTTTTCATTTTATTTTGTGATCATCTCATTGGATCTTCTTATTTGATCAATGAAAGTGTTTAGAATGATGTTGATTCAATTTCTAGGTTTGTTTGATTGACTTTTGAGTTTAAACTTTGTGATTATATTTGAATATCTTTTAGCTAAACTTGATGAACATGAAATTGATTTTAGAAATGCTTTGTGTAATGAGCTTGATTATTGATTTCTAGATTTAATCACATGTTAAAAGAACTATGATACTTTGATTGTGATATTCATTATTCTAATCTAGTTCTTAGTTAGGTTCAAGTGCTTGGATTTCTAGATAACTTTGTAATTGATTGTTGAAAACCTATTCTAGTTATCTAATTGAATGTTCATAGAGTGTGTGTGATCTACTTACTCTATTTGATTGTGTTTACAACATTTGCATTACACTTAGATTATTTGCCTTGCATAAGGTGGAAGTCTTTTGTCAAAGAGAGTGAAGCTTTGATTTGATCAAGAAGACTTGGCTAAGAAAGTGTTCCGGATAACCAAGCAAGAAATCTTAGTTAGGATCAAGGTGATCCGGATAACTAAGCAAGAAGCTTTATCTAGGATCGGGTGGATCTAGATAGACAAGCAAGAAATTTTCCTAGAGACATAAGCTTCTTGGATAGGAAGTTGCTTCCTAGAGGTGTGTTGGTCACATCTTAGATAGGAAGCAGGCAAATTGACTCACTAGGCCCAAAGGTAAAATAGGAGTTGATAGCCTGGGGAGTGTATCATGTGTTGATTGCTTTTTGAGTATGTATCTCCTTTTCGTCATAGTGAATTGCATTTTGTTGATAGTTATGGTATTAACCTGTGGATGTTTCCTCTTAGGAGGTTTACCACATAAAAATATCTTGTGTTGATTTTAGTATTTTAAGTTTCTTTACTTCTATAACTTGTATTGCTTATAACACTTGTGTAATTGAACTCATATTGACTTGTTAAAGCAATCCATTTGTTAAACACATTAAGTGTGTACAAATTTGTTGTATTGAAAAAGAATGAAAAAGAAGTTTAAAGAATTTGAGCACATACATATTCACACCCCTCTAATAGGCAGGCACCCCCCCCCCCCCCCCCCCCCCCCCCCCCCCCCGATAGGCAGGCACCTGATGATAGTTTGTTGCTTGATTGCTCTACTTCATTGGTTTGTTGGTTTTATTTTTTTTAACGGGTTTGTTAATTCTACGGAAGTCGATTTTTTTTTTTTTTGTGGTCAACTGATGATGAGTTTGAAGAAATTCCAATCACTCTGTAACTTATTTTGGATGGTTTGTGGTATACCCTCTTGATTTCGAGGCTCTTTATTCTCTCTCTCTCTCTTGAAGAAAAAAATAATAGTTGAAGAAGAAAAAGATTCAAACATTGCTCTTTATAGAATTTATTAGAATATCAAATTGTTGAATTATTGGGGAAAATAAAAAGCTAAAGAATGAAGGAAAACTGAAATAGTCTATTTCTTGGATTATGAAAACAAAGTTGAAAATCTGGGTTGAAATCAAGGCTTTGATGTGATCAAGAACAAGATCTTGAATTTTATTTTCTTTTGGGAATCTTCAAAAAAAAAAATATAGGAATCATATATAATTTTTATTCATTTTTTAAAGACTTTTTTATTAGAACTTTTTGTAAAGATTTTGACATGTGTTAAGCTTAAAAAATAAATTGTTTATAAATTTATTTATTATTTAATAATTTAAAGTTGATTACTTTTTCAAATAAAATATTGAGGCATTTTCAACTTTTCCACTTAAACCTTAGTCAACCAGTAAAATGGACAGAAGTCAACCGTTGAAACGGGGTCTGATGTACTTAAGATAATTAATTGAATATTAAACTTTTTAAAAAAAACAAAGGATATGTAGGGATGGCAATGGGGTGGGTTCAGGATGGGTTCAGGGCAGGGTGGCCTTCCCCGCACCCCACCTTATTTATTTTTTGAAAACTCATCCCCTCATAAAACCCCACCATAGTTGGGGTGGGGTGCTTTCCCCATCCCCGCCCATTTACCCCATTTATAATTTTTTTTATTTAAATAATAATTATATAACCATTAAATATGATATAATATATAAAGTAGTAAATAATTCCAAGAAACTATTAAAAAAAAACATCTCATAAACATAATTCTCACAAGTAAATTCAATCATTTTCAAACATAAACATAAAGTATGAAGTCAAAATGTTCGAAAATCGTAACGATAATCATCTAATAGTTGCATTTATTTCTCTAGATCTCTCTTCTTTAGTTTGTTTCCACCCCATGTCGTTCTTGTATGTTTACACAATTTTCTCTTGATAACACCAGTATTGGGTCTTCACTTTCTAGTGCATCTGTAGACATATTTATGCCTACCTGAAGTAGTGATAAATTAATTTAATTTAATTCAAGAGTTGAGAATTATTTAAGTAATAAACTTGAAAAAAAAACCGTTGTTATTAAACTTTTAATTTTAAAAGTGATTTGAGAAAGAAACTTATTGTATATCCTCATGTTTTTTTAATAGTATTTTTTCTTCTCGCTTTATGTTAAATAACGGTGAAGAGATATAAAGTTAGGGTTAAATAAATATATGTAACAGTGATTTCTGAGAGGAGGATGCATTCCTACCTCCTCTCCTCTACTAGATTTATAAGCCTTGAAGTCTTTTTCGTTTAAGACAAGGCATTGTTTTTCTAAATTATGCCTATTAGTGTACCACTGGAAGAATGGTATTTCTGTTTCTAACGTCTCAACACATTTCATCCACCTAGAGTGGAATTGTTTTCTCTTATGGCTAGAGTAATTTTGTTCAAATTTTTCTCTCATGATAGTGTTCTCAGGGTAATAATATTTTTAGGATAGATAATTCTTGTCGATATCTTTAGGGTTATTGAGAACAGCAATTGTCCTGATCCTTGGTTCATGATCAGGGATCTCAGTGAGGACTTGGGAAGGAGTAGGAGATGATGGTCCCCCATTATCATTGACATGAACAAGCTGGGCCACTTGTTCTTGTGTCTTATAGACACCGGTTATATGAGTGGGTGGTTCTCTTGATGGTATTATAGGTTGCCTTCTACTGTGAATTAGGTCAAGAATTTCAAAGGTTTCACTTTGGTTTGGTCGATAACTAGGGGGTCTATAATCGGGTATTTGATCGACTATTCTAAGTCTGGATCTACTGGATAAGGACCGCCTTGCTGCCTCTAAGTCACTAGCAATAGCAGATCTTTTGCTAGATAGTGATCTTTCTGTAGGTTTGAAAGATATTTTTAAGTTACCATCTAGGTCATATATGCATTCATCTAGGTTTCTCATAGGTGGTCTGAATGTGGGTTTATCTATTCTTTCTTTCATCCAATGATCTGGGAACTTAATTTTTTTCCATGGGAAAGGAACTGGAACCATCATGTTAACAGTTTCTGATGCATTATAACAAATGGTTTGACCAGTTGGAATCTTAGGAGGAATGTAACTGGGAATAAGTCCAGAAGATAAGACACGATAGTGGACCCTGTAAACAAGTTTATAGGGACAGGATCCTCGTACAAACTCATAGTTGTGAGTTTGGATATCAACGACTAAGCATTTTTCTTTGTGTTCATTAGCCTTAAGACTGATAGAAAAATTTGGATAACATTGAAAATAAATGGGTCCATAGGTTAGGCTTGACTCTGCTAAACCAATTATTGATTCCTTATAATTAGTGATTCTTTTGTCACGTAGACAAACAAGCATGGAATTGTTTAGTCCTATTTTTGATAGAGACTTGATCCTAATTTGGACACTACCTATGTGCATATTGTTGTAACCAAGTCTGTGATAGTGTTTCAGGCTACTTTTATTAAAAAGATTGGCTGAGAAAATATTGTCATCACGAAAATTAACATCTATCTCTTTGGTTATTTGTCCCAATAAAGTCTTAAAATTTAAGACTCCACTTTTCTTATAAATACTATGTTTTTCTACGTTGGGAAGTTGTCAAGTACTTAAGTCCTTGTCAGTCCAATTAGTCTCATAATTTGCTATAGATTGTCCTGATATACTATCATCTTTGTCAGGTTCTAATTCGGATCTAGAACTACTAGCAGACATGATAAAGAAAAAGAATAAACTTAAATCAAAACTAGGTTTTAACTCACGGTGTGTCTGTAGGTCTGCCTAATGCCTTCCTGGCTGATGGCTCTCCTGGTGACTGCTGACTTTTGCACCTAGAAAGTTGATCTAAATCAATCCTTCTTCTTCAAATAGTCTCAAGGCTCTGATACCAAAACGTAGAACAAGCAAATATGATAGTATAGACAAGATAATATATAACAAAAGTAGAAACATAAATTGGATTAAGATATGAGTAAAATAATATATATTATATATATTAATTTTCCTTAAAACTACATAGTTTAACTAAGCATTATTTTAAGCAGGGCAAGGCGGGTAGGGAGTAAAAAACTCATTTATGCCTCATACCCATTGCGGGTTAGACTATCTATCCCCATCCCCACCCCAAAAGTATGGGTCCCCACAGGAAATTTTGCCATCCCTAAGGGTATGTTATTGCAATTAACTCTAATTTTTTACTTTCTTTGTTTTTATTTTTATTTTAAAAAAAATATCATTTTAAAAAACATGTTATATATAATGACCTTAACGTCACTCCAGATATTGACACACCCCATTATTTAATAGTACACCACCTCCGTTTGTTGGCGTTTGTTAACGGCTCAAAACCTTTTTAAATTGTGAAAACGATTTTATATCTTTTTTAGTATATATATTTGATTAAAAATAAGTTTAAAAATTTTTTAAGGTGCGAAATACTATTAACAATATTTAGGTGGCTTAATATCGGGTCTAAATTGAGTCTAAAATCTAATGTCTAAGCACAGCTTGTTTGTTTTTTATCATGTTTTTTTATCATGAATGAACCGATAATTGTTTGTTTAAAATATATATATATATATATATCATAAAAACTGTAAATAGACATTAATAATTTAATACCCTTTTAACATTCATTTTATATATATTTGTACATATCTTTTAAATCCGAAAATAATATTTCTGTTTTAATAAAAGTATATTTCCATTTTATTAATATTCTAAGAAAAATCCTCATCCACTCATAAATTTCATAGTGATCATCTTATCTTCTCTTTCAATTCAAGCTATTTCTTTTCTTTTTTTCTCTCCTTTTTTTTTATTTTATTTTATATGCTGCAAGTCTGCAACTGCAATCTTTGTATTTGTGTGTGTGAGGGGGCGGCGATGACAAGTATAGTTGGGAAGTCACCGTACAGTGGGAAGAGTTGTGGAGTTATCTTGTATAATCGTTGCCATGGGAGGAGTTGTTTTCTTTCTTTAATTCTCTTTTTCTTTTGTTTCTTTCTGCAGATATGTTGCTTTCTCCTTTTGTTTTAAACACCAATTGACGATTAAACATTAAAAATTTAAAATTTAAAAATTTTAAAAATAAAATTAAAAAAAAAAAAAAAAAGCAATCTTACCAAATCTTTGATGAGATGATCAGAAATTGTTGTATTCCCACAATGAAAAGATAAATGAGTTATGATGTTTACGATCAAAGCATTTGAGAATCGAGAAGAGGCTGAGAATTGAGAAGAGGAGAAGAAAATGGTTTACAGGTTTCGTTAGGTTTATTTGAAGGGATATTTTTAGAAATAGACTGATTTCCAAAGGGCAAATTTGGACATAAAAATCCAAAGAAAAATTCCATGATTTTCAGACAAAAGTCAGGAATTCCAACTTTTTTTTTTCACAGATATTTTTAGTGCTATTTCAGATTTAAGTTAACTTAAAAAACAAATAAAAATGTTTTAGTAAGACATTTAAGGGATTTTAAGTCTTCGGATGAGAAAAAGAAACAAACATTAAAAGTATCTCCAATGTAAAAGTAGCTTGTATATCAATAATTATTGATGTGATAACAATATCAAGAGACTTATTTCTTATGTGACATAAAAATAGACTTGATAGACAATCAATTCAAAATTTAGTCTCCAATACTTCCATCTAAAACATAATTTTTTTAATAATGTGTCCATCTTTTTTTCCTATTTTATTTTATATTTTATTTCCTTACTAAAATTATATGAAAAATTAATGTCAGTTTTAAATGTTTACCGGGTCAACCTAAAAAATAGTTGTGCAACAGACCGTCTGAAAGTGGACGGTTATGTTGAATATGTTTAATTTTTATTTTTGCCACGTCAGCTTGAAGTTGAATATGCACTGTTGCATTGAAGGTACAATTATTAACATAACGTCTATTTATCTTACGTGGCATCTTTTTTGTTTTTCACAAGCCATGCTTGCATTGGAGATGCTCTAAAGTCATATCCAATAGAGAGTGAAAGCTATAATTATATTTGGTTCTCAAATAGTGTTGAGAGTGATATCTGAGAGTGATATTTTTGTAACAAATCTAATTATGCATAATTTATAATAAGTGGTCAATAAATTGTAAATTATAAAATTTAATGTTGATAAAAATAATACCATTGTAAATTTCTCAATGAGATCTTTAAAATGGTACTAATATTTAATATTTTTAAATATTTTTAAATTATTACCAAATTTGATAATATTGAAAATTTTAATTTTTAAATAAGGAAACATTATAAAATTTAAATTTCATAGATTAGAATACACTTAACATAAACGCATACATAAAGAAAAATTAAATGCATAATCGAAAGTACAAACATAAATATAAATCACAAATTTGAACTACAAACATAATTTGAACTATATACATAATTTAAACTAGTAGTTGGACGAAGGCGAGAAGTCAGGGGCTTATGGGTAGTACCCAGTTTCCATTGAAGGAGAGTACCCCGAGTTTGAGGAATTGTATCCCAAGCTTGACGGATTGTTCCTCGAGTTTCTTTTCCATAACTTCATTAATTCTTTGCACCCAATAATCTTCCACTATTCCCTCGGGCATAGTGGAAGAATCATAACTCATAATTTCCCTTTCTTCTTTAAGTGCCTTCTTTTTCGACTTCTTTCGTTCTTTTTCCTCAGGTTGTGCTCTGTAACCCGAAATCATTTCACTTTGTTGCTTCAAAATCTCATTTTGTTTTTTAATTTCCCTAAGCAAAGCCTCTTGTATGGCACTCCCCTGCTTAGCCTTTTTTGCTACATTTCTTCCTTGTGGCCTTGAATGTGTGGTTGAAATACCGGTGGGTCATTTTCTGAGTCAAGTGAAATTGACTCATCTTCATTATGCTCACTTTGATTGGCATCGGTTTCAGTATCCGTTGCACTCGTTGGTACTGATGCATTCCACTTGATATTTTGTTGCAACAATGGCCAAACATGATTAAAATCAAAACTTTTTCCCTTGTTGCGGCTTTGGTATACACTATTTGCATTTGTCACCTATATTAAATGAACGTTTAGTAAAAAATAAAAGAATTAAATGGGTTAAAAAAAATTAAATGACAAGTTAGAAAAAAAAAAAAAAAAACTAATGAAAATTTTAGTAACAAAAGCTCACCCTATCATCTGCATTTTGGTCACTTTGCCTATCTCGATCAACTTGCAACAATGTTGCATAATATTTGGTACAAGCAGATCATATAACCCTCCATCGAGCTTTGATGCTTCCTATTGATTGTAGTATAATTATTGCGTTGCTGCAATTTTCGTGGAATTGATTCATAACTTTGTTCCAAAAATTCTCATTTCTTTGGTTTACACCGATGATTGAAGTTTTGGTATGCATTAGCCAAGCTTGATATAAACCAATATCTTCAACATTGGACCAATTTGCTGCCCTTCCACTAATATTGATCACAAACACGATGAAATATAAAAATTAAAAAAATTTAAAAAATTAGAAACTCAAACTATGGATGAATGTGATGTAAAATTATGTGGGAATGAAGTTTATACAAACAAATTCAAAAAACTAGCTGTTGGAAGAATTTTTGAATTTTTCTATAATTTTTTATAATTTATTTTGAATTTTTGTTGATTTTCTAGTATTTTTGTGATAAAAAAAATTAATTTATTTCAAATTTTAATATCAAAAAAATTGTAAATCATTCATCTCTAATGGTCAACAAATTTGATCTGTCCATCTTCAACGGTCAACGAATCCAACTGGGTTCCACACATTCATCTCTCCTAATTATAGTATGGATCTCACAATAAAATAAAAATATAACTATTTTATTTATTAAACACATGTGCCTTACCACCTTACACATGGGTCCCACCATATAACTCTCACTCTCACATTTACTAAATATAACCTATTCAAATAACTCTCAACCTATTTTAACTCTCACTTTAACTCTCTATTAGGGAAGTTTTTGAGACTTAAAATGTGCATATAGCTCTTTATTGGAGATGGCCTAAGGCCTTGCTTGATTTTTCCACTTAACACTGAATAGTACTTAATGTGTTTCATTCAGTTATTTTGTTTGATTTTTTAAGTGTTAAAATCACTTAATGAACCTTTAAAACCACTTTTTTTGAAAAGTGAAAATTTTTCACTTTTCACTTAACACAAATCCTGTAGAATTTAATGTAAAATTTTACTTCCAAAACTATCCTCACTAATTTAATCTATTTCTAAAACTAAACACTTGTTCTATAATGTTTTTATTTTTTTATTTTTTTTACATGAAATCTATAAATTATATAATTATCCAAGTTTATTCCAAATCAATTAAAGAATAAATTTTGAGCTTTTGCCCACACTTTAACCAAAAACAATTAAAGAATAAATTATACACATGAAGTAGATTACTAATAAGAACATATTGATGAACTTCATTTGAACTTTATTTTGCCCGTAATATATACATGAAGCATCCTATTGGTTTTATAATGTCACTAGTTAAGAGCTTTATAATTATTAGATTATATACAATAATATAAATTTGAAATATTATTAAAAACTAAATAAATTTATTTTATAATTAATTTATATGTTAGAGTTAGCCGTAATATATTAAAATGTAAATATATAATAAATAATAATTAGAAGGGCATCGATGTAAAAGTATTTATTTCCAGATATTTATAACTTAAAAAAAAAAAACAAAAACAAACAAACAAACAAACAACTTATCAATTATATTCAATTATTAGTTTAAAAAAAAAAAAAACATGTTTTGCGGTTTTCAGTTTTCAGTCTCCAGTAACATTCAGCACTATTCAGTGTTCAGACAAAAAATCAAACGGGGCCTAAATTTCAACTACAATCCTACTCAACTCTAAACACACTTCAATATTAAACATTTTACACCAATGCTCATCCATTTAAACATTAAAACTCATATCCATCAAAGTAGGGTAATTCTAAAAGGGATTGAAAAAGTTACCAGCTTTGAGGAGTAGATTGCCAAAATTCATATTTGAGGAAGCAATTAATTTGTAAAGGTATTACCTTTTGTGGTTGCGCATCGGCTTTTTTTCTTCCTTATGCTCCTTCACGGTCCATCCCACGTTCTTGGTTTTCAAACCAATTAAGCCTTCATGGCGCTGCTGTTTCACTTTATGGAGTTATTGCGTGTTGAATCAACACTCTCACTATTCTCAAGAGTTGTGCGGTCCATCCGACCTGAAAATTTTCTTTTCCTAGCACAAAACAACTCAACACAACATCAAATGCATATGCTTTAAACATATGCTTCCAAAACCGACCTAGGAAGAGGCGACGACGGCACTGCCTCCCTAGTCTTTGATCGGAGGAGGCTGGCCAACTGACCTCCTCCTTGATTCCAATGGGAGGAGGCTGGCCGACCTCCTCTCGATTGAAGGGAGGAGACCGCTACCTCCTCCCATTCGTTTCAATAGGAGGAGGTCGTTGGCCTCCTCTAAACTTAGTAACAAAGGTCGGCGGTCTCCACGGAGGGAGGTCATCAGTCTCCGTCGCCACCTTTAGAGGAGGCCACTTGACCTCTTGTTGATACAGTAACGAGGAAGGAGGAGGCGAGCCTTCTTCCTCACCAATTATTTTTAAAAAAATTTTAAAATAAAATATTTATTTTTTTATTTATTTTAAATAAAATATTTAAATTAATAAATAATTATAAATGAAAGTAAATACATGTTGAAAAATAAAAGAGGGTGAACAAGTTAATATATTAAAAGTTAAATCATTCCTTTAGATGATGGTAGAATAGTAAAACCGAAACCAATTAATATTTAAGTTATATAATCCCAAATAAAAACAAATAAATAAATGAGAGTGTCTTAATATTTAAGTAATATTAATGACTTAAGTAAAATAAGATCTTTTAATACTTAAAACAAACGACACCTAAGAAAACTATTTCCAATAATATTATACTAAACTAATAAGCTATTTCAATAAAATAATAATAATAATAATCACACATATATTCAAGAATTACCATTAAATCATTTCAATAAAAATATAAACACGCATATTTTCAAGAAATATCATTAATAAATATCTCATCTACAATTCCACATTTTTCATCCTAATACATATGGCAACTGATGTGACACTTGATGGGTGGATATACATTAATTATAATTTATCTCACTTACTTATGTATTCACTCAACAATTACTATGTATCCACTCATCAAGTGACACATCAGATGGCACATGTGTTGGGATGGAAATTATAGGATTGTAGGTGAGATGTTTAGCATTAACGTTATAATAATAGTGATTACCCAACGAAGATAAAAGACAAAAACTTGGAGATTTTAAGAATATAATATAAATAGTTTTAAAGAGTTTTACTTTTACAGAAATTATAACAGAGTACTTCATGGACATATATTTAATTTCTTTACATTTTTTTTTTTTTTGAAATATTATAATAATTCATGATTTAGGGAGAGGAAGTGACTCGAATAGGGATGGACATTGGGGAAATGGGGATAGATATAGGTTTCCCCATCCCCATCCCTCCCCATTTCCCAACTTGAGGAAAATGGGGATAGGGGAGTTTTAAGGGGAGGTATCCCCATTCCCATCCATATCTCCCCGTTTTTCCCTATTTTCCCCCTATTCCCCAATTTTCCGTTTTCCTGGTTTTACTAAAATTACATGATAAAAAAAAAAAAAAAACAAAAAAAACAAAAAAAAAAAAAAAAAAACAATCCATTACAAATTCAAATACAAAATATTAAGAATAAAAAATAATAAAAAATATTAAGAATATATATATACACACGCTTAGTAAGTTAAGGTTACAAAATAGAAAAAATAAAAAATATTAATATATATAAGGTTTGAGGAAAATGAGGAAATGGGGATGGGGGAACCTCTCCCGTCCCCGTCCTAGTCCCCATTTCAATTTGGGGATAAAAATCATTCTTATCTCCACCAATTTCCTCATTTTTCTCTACAAATTTCTCCGCAAATAGGGTTAGAGAATTAGGGATTTGAGTATCCGGGGATAAATGCCCATTCCTAGACTCGAACCTGGGTGTAAGAGATATACTAGTATACTACTGTAATAACCTCATTTTGTCATTTAATTTCTTTACATAAAAAAAAATGTTTAAATACTATATTTAAACTAATAAATATACTTTTAGTAATTTTACCCGGTTATACTTCAAAGTTAAACCAACAACAGTGTGTCGTTATCTTCATCGCCGTTAACCTTAACGAAGTTATCTTTTTTTTTTTTTTTTATCCGTTAACTTTGAGAGATAGGTACCATCAGGATGTTGTGATAGTCCTAAAATCGATGTTGACGTCTGAATCTCCGCCCCTTTGATCTCATCTTCACCATTTTGTGGGGCCCAATCACAACAATAATCGTAGTTCCCTTTGGATTTCAGCTATTTTTTGTGGCTTTTCTGGAGCGTGTTCAATACGTTCTCTTCAACTGACGCCACTTGGCTTTTAACGTACACTAAGCTTTATTACACTGGCGTCTGCATGTTACTTGCGCTGTCAGCGCGTCAAATCTAAAGTTGACCCATCATCTCTCCTCATGTGCTCATGTAAGAAGTTAAACAGTTCCCATACTCGACTTTAATATAGCGTGGATTATACTTTCAGTAGAATCTATGTATCAGAAAAAAAAATAATAATAAAAAAAATAAAATAGAATAAAATAAAAAAATAATAAAAAAAATAAAATAGAACGGATACAGGTACGGGATATAGATACGGCACGATAGATACGGTAAATCTTTAAAAACTAGGATATGATACGGTAGGGGTAGGATACGTTGATTAAAATAATATATATATTTTTAAAATAATAATAATATATGAAAACATATTTAATAATTCATTCAAAATCAAAACATATTCAGAATCCAAATAAAACATGTCACATATCTACATAAGTCATAGCAATGTAACATATTACATGATCTAAATAAAACATGTCATATAAGTTGTAACATATTACAAAATCCAAATAAAAAATACGTCACATAAGCCACAATACATTTTAAAATCTAAATAATACATTAAAAAAATAATAATAAAAGCTCATAAAACATATTCTAAATTCCTAATTAACTTCACTATGATTATTTACATTATTAAAGGATCTAGATAATTCGGCCTCTAACTCTGATTCATCAAGAGAAAGGTTTTCAATATCATGTATTCCCGTTATTCTCCATATCAATGGAATCAAAACAAAAATTTCTTTACAATTTCATTTTGACACCTAAATTTTTGAAATTATAATTTGACCACGTTTTATACTAAAATAATTATAATATTGCCACAAAAGTATCCTTAATGTATCCCCTAAGTATCCTTTAAGTATCCCTTAAGTATCCTCCAAGTATCCTCTAGTCAAACTAATAAAAAAAATTAATGGATACGCCATTTGGCGTATCGGATACATATCCTGAAGTATCCGGGAAGTATTTGAATCGAATACGAGTTTGATACTAGTTACCTCCACCAAATGAGATATTCGTGCTTCCTAGAATATAATACATTAAAGAGTGGTGTTGTTGGCACACCCATAACTAGAGGTGACCACAGTTACGGTTCCGTTATCGGTTCAATTAGAAACCGACGATATTGGTTTTTGTGAGACTAAAACCGTAACTGTAACCAACCAACCAGTTTGGTACACGGTTTGTAACCGCCGATTTGGCGGTTACGGTTTCGATTTCGGGCGGTTTTTCATATTATTTTTTTCAAAAAATTTGCCACGTGGCAGTTTTCGATTCGTCTATTTAAAAATTTTTTTTTTTATGGAACTGGTAACCGCCAGTTTTAGGCGGTTTTTTTGAACCCTAAATCGTAACCGAACCGTAGATTAACTGGTTTTCTAACCTCCAGTTTTGGTCACGCTTTCGGTTATGGTTTTGACTGTACGGTTTCGTTTAAACCGCAGATGAAACCGACGGTTTAACCAAAACCATGGCCACCTCTACCTATAACTGAACTATTTATATCCCCCTTTTTAATTTATTTAGTATTCTTTTTTTTTTTCCCATCAAATTATTTAAAGAAACATACAATTTTTATTAAAAAAATCTTGTACAAAGTAAAATTAATAAAACCTTACTTTCCTTATTTCAAAACCCTAATGACAAAAGTTTTAGTGACATAAATTATTTCAAATCACTAAATGTTTACTATTTTTGTTCATATTTTCTTTTAGATATCGATCTCATATTTCCAATATTTAGTATTTATTAATTTATTACTATTTTTGTTTATATTTTCTTTCAGATCTCGATCTCATGTTTACCATGTTTAGTATTTATTGATTTTATTGTTTCACATGTTTATTTTATTTTTCTTCTTAAATTTCAGATTTTATTTTCTTTCAGATCTTCTAGGTATACTATTTGTATCAATTATTTTGTAGATTTTATTTATGATTTTCTAAAGTTATTTTAATGTTATTTACAAACAAAAAAAAAAAACACAACAAAATCACACCAAGAATCACAACCAAGACAACCCAATCTCTGACGAGACGAAACGAAACAAAACCACATCAAAACTCTAATTCAATCGCTCAAAAAATCATCAGACGATTAATATTACACTCACAACCTACCACCAACAACCCAATCAACATAGAAAAAAAAATCGAATCTAATAAAGATGGTTTTACCATGAAATAAGAATAAAAAACAAGTCATGTGAATGAATGTGAGAAAACTATATGTAAAGATTAGAGATGAAATATATATATATATATTTTTTTTAAAAAAAAAAAAAAAAGATATGAGATGTATTAAATTTGAAAAATAAGTAAAAGGGTAGTCCTAGTAATAAATCAAAAATATTAATAAAACAATTTAATTTTATATAATTAAATCAAAATTTTAAAAAATGAGACATAAATAGTTCAGTAGTATGGGTACTAATAGCACCACTCTACATTATATAGTGTTTATGGATAGTGTAAATTTGTTCCCTTAAAAACATAACAATTATTATAAAACGAAACAAGACAATACATGTATCGTCTTGTTTCAATAAATACAAAAGATTATGTGCACACTTGATAAGTTTTACATAGTATAGTTTGAGTCAAGATTTCTAACCAAGGGGGCTAAACTAATATAAATGGGATACAATTACTAATAAGTGACATGATTCTTACCCTTCAAAATGTATATGCTATATTAAAAACATAATTAATAACACGAAAGTATAAATAACCTACAACACAAGTACATCACTATTGCGTTTAAGTGGTACCTCATGAGGGTTGATGACTCGCTTTTTGTGTTGTTTCCAAATTGTGAATTATCAAAAGATGTTTATAATGAAAATCCTACGCAATGTGCTCTAAGTTTTGAAAGCAAGTAAAGCGGTAAGTTAAGGATTGTTCCACAGGGAATTAGAGTGATTAGTTGAATTATTTAACTAATCTACAATGCAATTAAAATAAATCATGGTAGTTTGATAGTGTGTGGTTTGAGAAACCACCAAACATACATGTAAAATAAAATTAACAAAAAGTAAAGAGAATAAGAATAGATAGGAATCCAATATAACAACCTAGATACGAAAGTGGATAAACAATTAAAAGGAATTCTAGGGAAATGATAGAATAGCTAATGGACAATTGAGTAATTCATTCAAAACTTCATTAATGTGCAATCTACACAATAAATGACCGATCTCATTTGAAAGTGATATTTAGGTCGTCACTTCGAACCTAAACAACTTCCTACCAAAATGCCTATCCGATTAAGGAAAGGGGGTTAAGGTGGGATCGATTAGTGACGATCAAATGGCCTAAGCAATCATGGTAGGCCTACCCTCTAAAAGCCTATCCTATTCGCTATGTGCTTCAATCAATCAAGTGTGTCAATGCTTAATCAATTTTATCACAAATAATCCTACAACGTATTGTAATCAACTAAGTGTGTCAATACTCAATTAATCACATAAGTGCAAGATATAATTAAAAAGTAAATAAAACATTAATTGCATAAACATAATATTCAAAGCTTAAATAAATACACAACGTCCAAATAGTCTATCAAATCATTCCTTAGAAAGGGGGTTTAATCACACATATCCACAAACAAGAAAAGGAAGTAAAATGTAGAGAAATCACCCATGGGTCTCTCTTGTAGGCTTGATCCTCCCTTGAGCTTCCTTATTGTGGCTAGTGTAAAGATTGGATGTTGATGATATGTCTAGATAAGTGGAGTCATATGTTTAGGATTATGCTCAATAGCAAGAGTGTAATGTTGTAATTAACAATCTTTTTCATATTAATAAAGTGATTTCTGGTTTAACAAATCGTATAGCATTTATAGTTTGTATTATAATTGTCAAAGTAAATAATCATAAGGTCTAAAGACTATGGGAAAAGAAGAATTGTTCGTACATCTGGATATGTATGTGGTAGACACAATTTTTTAGTTAGTCTTGAATATTGTTCACAACTTAAGTTAAAGGTTGGGCACCTTTATCTTGTTAAAGTTGTAGAATTCTTTTGCTAGCATTTGAGTGGGATCAAATGAGATATGATGAGTCTAAAATCATCGGAGTGTCTTCGAGCAAAAGGATCTAGTGCACTGGGTGCATTGAACTGGATCACAATGAAAAACTTTATCTAAAACCGTCAATAGATAATAGTCTTTTCATTATCAGGACAATCGGAGAGTCTATCTTAATCCTGAGATAAATGATGGACTTATGGTTGCAAGTGATATCATTTGAGTTATCAATGAGTACGATTATATCGCATAGTCTATCCTCGATAGTTTGGTGATATTCATTTGTTAATCGATAGAGGACTTCATTTATAGATATGGACATCGTGGCTCCATTTAATTAAATGAGAGTATAATATCATCATATGGATGTTTTGAGGTAATTGGATATTAAATCTCAACGTTGAGTTTTCAATAGTGTCTATTGAAAACATGGCTTCTGGACAAGTCAAAATATCCAAGTTCAAAACGTGGTCATATGAGTAAATATGGTAACTTGGAGAGTTATAGGCGGTCTATGAACTCTTGGCGATTACTGATATTAATCACGAGGATACACTATCTCCAATATGATTGTCTAGGGTATGAATGAGGAGCATCTTCCTTTTCTATCTTTATTTAAGAGTTCAGTTTTAGCTCTTTAGTGGAATGAGTTAAAATTAATGGATCGGACCTAAGTGAATCATTTGTTGATTGTGATTAGGTTATGTCTATTGAAGCTTAAATTTAGATGGCCCGCCAAGATCCCCAATCCACACGGACTTGCATGGATCACTTGATATATTCTACCGGACCAATTTAAGGGTCCATCTAGAATTGCATTTAATATATTAAGAATATAATTTGCACATTATTTAAGTAATGGGCTGCTCAATTATATTAATATATTAATGAAAGACATGTGGGCTTGTTTCTTTTAGTAAGAATGGGTCTGGTTCACATGTGGGCTTTTTTATTTAAAGTCCAATGGATTAAATGAAATAGGAAAATAATATTAGGCCCATCTTATATATAAGTGGGGCGGCTAGGTTAAGGTTTTGACCTAAAAATATTATTTTGTTTCATTTGTTTTAATTAAATAAGAATTAATTGATTTATTGATTAATTGTTTAATTAAAGAAACAAATCTTTCCTAAAAGTAAAAGACTTGTTTGATAAGTAAATAAATAAATTAGTATTATTTATTTAATCAAATAAGGAGTCTTTTTTTTTTAGTCAAATAAAAGAATAAAAATAAAAGAGTTGGATTAGGGTTTGAAGTCTATAAAGTTAAAAAGAATTAGGGTTGAATTTCAGTCACCCTATATAAGTGACATGATGAAATTCGGCCAACCCTAATTAGATACTACATAGAATTCGGCAACCCTAAAGGAAAAAGAAGAAAAATTCGGCCAACCTATATAAATGTTCTTATAGGGTTCGGCCACATCAATTAATTGGTGCTTGAGTTTTTATTTTCTTTCTTCTTCTTCTTAATTCTAAGAGAGTTTTTATTCTAGAGAGACAAAAAGGAGTGAAAAATTATTCTTTGATAGTATACAATTGCTTAAACATCAATAAGCTTGTGTATACGATATCGATCTAGGTTCACGCGAGTTTCGATCATAAGATTGTGAACTCAAAAGTGACCGGAATAATTTTGACATTCTTTTGATTGTTTTGTGACTAACAAAGAAAAGAAAGTATTTGTTTGGTCCATTCACAGGTTTGCAATTCAAAGGAAAGGGAGACCACGCTCCTAGGTGATCCACGTTCGTGCTCGGATTGAAGGTCTTGTGGATTACCATCGACGTAAGTCAATCGGATCACGCGACAAGAGGTAATTTACTTTTGTTGATATATATGCATGTTTATTGATTAAAAGGGTTTAAGGTTCATAAAGGAAAAATTTTAAAAGTCACTAAATCGTCTTTAGTATCGCTTCCGCTGCGTGTAACACTTTTATTTGTTTATTTTTCCCTATAATATGGAAAGTGACAAAGGAAAGGTGTGGAGAAAATGGATGGAGAGGAATGATTTAGGTGGAGGAATCTAAGTGTTTATTGGAGAGGAGAATGGTGGGATTAGGAATGGTTGAAGAAGGGAGGTTTCTTGGTTTCCAAGAGTTATCAAAAAAAGGAAAATAGTGATGAATTTATAGGGATTTCAAATTAGGTCTTGGTGGCAAATTACCAAAATAGCCCTTGTACTTGTCAAATTTCCATTTAGCCCTCTAGGGGGCCTTCTTGTAATTTTCCACACCAGTCATGGATGAACAGAGAAGAGGTCGCTATTTTGGGTTCATTGGCGACGCTTGGGCGACTCCATCCGGTGCCAAAAATCATCTCTGTAGCCAAGGGGTCGCTGTGGCGACATTGAAATGCAAATAACGACATTGATTTTCGCGATTTGGGAAATGGCGACATAGGCACGTGATAGGGGAGATTGAGGCTTGGAGATTCTAGCAATTTGGGTGACCGAAAAAGGATCGAGCATGTTGCCGTTGAGCTCGCCATTCGATTGGGATTGATATCGGCAGGAGATAAGCCGAGAATTGTTAAAAATGGTGATGGAACATCTAGGGTTTTGGTATGTTGAAATGGAGGCAGGCGAGAGGTTGAAAAAGATGAAGACATGTGGGTGTATTCAGCAATCCATAGGGTGCGCGTAGCTGCTCCTCTTTTGTCTCATTCGCGGTATAATTAGAAGTAGAGGTGGCCATAGTTTCGGTTAAACCGACGGTTTTGCCCTCGGTTTAACCGAAACCGTACTTCCAAAAACCGTCCCAAAACCAAAACCGAAACCGACTGTTTCAAAACCTATTGGAAACCAGTTGAACCGGTTACGGTTACGGTTTCGGTTTGGGTACTTCCAAAAACCGTCAAAAACCGGTGGTTAAACCACTGGTTTTAAAAAAAAAATTTAAAAAAACATCGACTAATCAGAAAGCTGCCACGTGGCACTTTTTTTGAATTTTTTTTTGAAAAACCGAAATTGAACTCGAAACCGTTGGTTTTTAAACCGAAACCGAAACCGAAACCAAAACCGTAAAACCGCCGGTTAGAAACCATGTACCAAACCGGTTTTTCGGTTACGGTTTCGGTTTTGGGTGGCCACGGAACCAAAACCGTCGGTTTTCAAACCTAAACCGAACCGAAACCGAACCGTGGCCACCACTAATCAAAAGTGAACAAAGGTGTAATCAAGTGTGGATTGATTAGGTTAGGTCACAGTTTGGGCTTCAATTGGTCTGCTCGCCTTACATCAAAACACATCGTTTTGATTAGTGAGGAAGCTGGGCTACTTTTCATTGGGCTAATTGATTTGGGCTGCCATTTGGGTGTGCATAGAACTGGGCGTGGGTGCGCTAAGAGGCCCACGATCAGTCACCACCCCAAAACGCACCGCATCAGATGATGTGGCGTGTCTTGACTGATTTGCTTAGCAAATTACATACAGCTCCCCTGATCTCTTCTAATATTGCGGAAACTTCAATCTTCCCTCACATTTTACACTTTTGCCCCCAATTGACCAAAATTACTCCAATGCCCTTGAACTTTGTAAATACCTGAAAACACTTAATTTACACAATTAATTCTGGATATTGCCTGAGAATCAAACATAAAGAGAAGGAAATAAGGGTCAAAATTGTACCAATTTTGATTCGATCAAGGGCTCACAACACACAATTCATCAATTATCATAGTAGAATAAATGGTATCAAAACAATTTATTTCAATATACACTGCCATAAAAACTTGCAAGAAATCTATTTTCCAACTTATTGCAAAGTGTTATTTTAATAAAACTAAGTTTCTCAACGTCACGATACCCTCAAGCCAACGGGCAGGCGGAATCGACAAACAAAACCATCGTAAACACACTGAAGAAGCGGTTGGAAGTAGAAAAAGACGAATGGGCAGAGAAATTAACATAGATAATATGGTCATACAGAACAACTCCTCGTCGTTCGATAAGAGAGACACCTTTTTCACTTGTGTATGGTTGCGAAGCAGTAATCCCAATAGAGACTTGACTTGCGATAGCTCGAAGCAAAAATCCTGGTGAGGAACAGAATAACTTGGAGCTCACTTTTGAATTAGATCACTTTAACGAGCGTTGGGACAAAGCTTTTATAAGAATACAGTCATACCAACAGCAAGTCGCTCGACATTACAATAAAAAATTCAAAATACGAGTTTTCAAGATTAACGACTAGGTACTTCGATGAGTCTTCCAAAACACTAGAGAAGAGGGAGCAGGAAAACTTAGCCCAACATAGGAAGGTCCCTACCAAATAACCGACATCAAGGGTCAAAGGGCATACAAATTACGAGGGCTCAACGATCAAGAGTTGTATAACAGCTAGAACGCTCTACATCTTAAACAGTATCATTTTTAAACCTCATATATTTCTCTAATTTTCCGCTATGTTCTATTAATTTTAAATACTAACAAGTCGACCCTCGAGGAGCAATAATGAAAACTTACCGCAACTAAGTGTGAAAACTGAGCTCACAAAAATCAAACTTGATCTACATAAGCTGTCAACATCGACAAGCAAAGAATTGCAATTACATAAATATGATCAACTTCAACAAAATCAGAATCAACTGTTTAGATACTCTTTCAACAACGCATATGAAGAGTGGGGGCAAACACTAAGGATAAGTATCAAATAAAAGCATGTACGCGATCATTTTCTGTGTAATGAAGGTCATGATGACCAAAGAAACGTATTTACGCGATCATTTTCTATGTAATGGAGGTCATGTCGACCAAATAAACGCATGTACATGATCATTTCCTATGTAATGGAAGTCATATCGACAAAATAATCTCTCGTACGCGATCATTCCTTATTTGGTAAAGGTCATGTCGACCCAAAAATTGTCGATCGAATAAAATGTGAGCATAAGTTTACAGGCTTATCTCATTCAGATGAATAAAAAATTTGTGAAAACCCCATTACATGATGGTCGTATCGTTTTCACAAGTAAAGTCAATGAACTTCCTATATTGATAAATTCAAATCCAAAAATAGACAGTAACATCAAAAAGCAAAAATCAAAGTTAAAAGTCGAGTCCACCCAATCATCCGGAATTATTTTTAAAAAGAGGGGATAAATAAAACAGAAGTTGATCAGTCTTGAGCTGTATTGACGGTTGGCACACTTTGATTGTCGACGGCATTAGCATCTCTACCATGACTTTCAACGTTCACCTCCTCGTCGACCGCACCTCCAGATGGAGACCCTTCAAGCCCAAGATGCTCCATTTCTTCATAAGTTTCAATAACATCTTGCATCTCGACTTCATCCCACTTGTCATGGTCGTCGGATAAATATTCCTTGTACAGTTCCACCCTTGCCTTGCACATAGCTTCGGTGACCATCGATGTTAGTTTTTTCTTCAAACCCTCGACCAAACTCTCTTGTTCGATAATAACTGCTTTAGCATTCATCAATTCTTTGCATTGTCAATCTTTCTCCCTTTTAACACTCTCCAACTCCTCCCCTAGAACTAATCTTTTCTGCTCTACCTCCCTCATAGCTTGGTCGAGTCTGGCATTTTCCGTCTTGAGAACGCCGTTAGCCTTCCGAAACTTCGAACATTTATCATTGACAACCTTATATCGGTCGTGGAGATACAGTTGCACTTGCAAAGTCTACAAAAAGAATGTCGTATCATCAATAATAAAAATGTGTATGCTAAGTTTTTTTTTTTTAAAATATATATATATAACAAACTTACACGAAACGCCGAAAGAATGCCGGTGTTGAACACCTCTTCTATCTTCTTACCTTTTAAATATAAATCATCAGCAGCAAAAAGGAATTCGTTCGACTTTTCTAGAAATTCGGGAGGCTCCTTGAACGACCAAATTTCTGATGACAGAAGCATTATCGACGAATCTGGCTCAAAAATAGTTGCAACTGATGTCTCATTCGGGCTAGATTCAACGTTCTTTCCATGGTCGACAGCAGAACCCCTTTCTTTCTCTTCTTGGTAGGGCTTGGTTCAGGTGACAAAGTATAAGTATGTTCCGGCACTATAGGAGCGTTCTCCTTCGACTTGTCGTCCACTCTCTTTTCTTGGCCATCTCCTCCCTGCAAAGTCTCAGTGTTTTAGCTCTGTTAGGCATGTTTATCTTTGCGCTCGCCATCGACGTCACTGCGAAATGATGTTCAACATCAGTAAGAGGCAATAGAAATTTCATATCACATTCAAGTATTTTGAGACTTTTTCTAGTCCAAACGTATGACACGAAATCCTTCACGTGAGGATATGGTGCTCGCGATCTATTCAATGTCGACCATCACCATAAGCTACTAAGCCTAAGATTACCTTTCGTAAGCAAAACTTTGCAACTCATTTTCTCTACAGGAATATCTATAATAGCCACGTGAGGTGTCACTTTGCATGATGATTTACTATCTACACCCTTCGTTTCTACAAAAGCAGTTACTCATCAATAATATGTGTAGTTTGAATAAAAATCAAACAACAATGGATAGACTACTCACCATATCGGTTCTAGATTCGCCTGTACCGATACTGTGACTTTCCCCAAGGACCGTCGATTGGAGGACCTTTCGTAAAAAAGAAGGTATTCTTCGAGTGTCGATCATTTGTCGTAGTATCAACAACAAGCTGATTTTCCTTAGATCTAGGTATTAACATGTAACGACATTGATCATGTATATGTCCTTCAAGTGATATTTGTGGAGGAGGCACCCTAGCCCAAACTTCACACTATTTCTCTTGCTAATAACACCCAAGCTCAACAATATTCTCTAACTATTTGGCATCAGTTGGTTGGGGGCAATGTTGTAATATAACAACATTCGTCGAACCAATTGAGGAACTGGGAACCTGAAACCTAAACTGATGGTATACTCATAGAAACACGGCCACCCAAGTACGTCCTAATTTGCCTGTTTATCCTCCCTCGGTGCTCGTAGTTCGACAGAATCCGGAATCCCATAGATCGTCCGGATACTGTCCAAGTTGGCATCCGTAATCACGCTTGAAAGACTATTGTTCAAAATGCCTAATGGACGACCAGAAGTAGATGCCTTCACCACATTTATGTGCTCCCGCGATTCGACCAGCCCGGCAACGGCGCGGATGATTCCATGGTCTAACATACCTTTCGTGTTTATTGAAACTACTTTCGACGGATCCTCTATTGATACCAGTCGATCATCACTCACTACTCTACTGTCGACTCTGTCATCCTTACCCTTGTTGCTAGAAGTCCAATTAAGGCGCAACTCTGAGACTGTGTGATCGCTCGACATATCTCCAAAAGCTGACATGCACAAAATGCACAAGTCAGGCAAAAAATAAAACACTACAATCATAAACTAGGGTTTCAAGATCAACCTAGGATTTCTTCAAAACCTACGAAGAACCTAAAGTCTATAAAACCCTTTTACCCTGGGTAAAAGCTAGGCATCTACTCACAACGAGATGACACTTAAACAAATCGGGACTCAAAACATGCTACATATAAAGATTCAAACTGGTAGAAAAGTCAGAAAATTACAAGTATGAGTAAAAATACAATTTACAGCGGTGAAGAATACAATATTTCCTCAGAAAAAGAGCATCAAACACTCCTATATATTCCCCTATGTAGATTCAAAAAGGTAAATCTCATGCGAAACACAAATATATATATATATCCTTTTTCTTTGCTAACCTTGAAGGAAATTACTGGAAAGATCGATTGAACACAACCAAAGATTCGAAGAGACCTTTGTTGCTGAAAAACTAAATCGTTCAAGTTCTCCGAATATGCGAAAAGTTAAAAGTGAAGACTTAGTGGTTAAGTTATGATTTATAAACCACAAACTTACCCATACACCATGCATCGTAACTGTTACGATTATCTAATAATCACAGTTAATTCAAAATTTGGAACATTTCAAAAGTTGCACCTGAATTTAATACATCTGACGTCAGTTTAGGGAACCAAAACACAATTATCCAATCGATTTGACTTCCCATGTACATGCCATACTTCAATCGTCGAATGACAAATCATCACAATATGAGCGTCATCACTCAACATATAAATGATTCTTCACTCGACAACATAGTCCTCAGAGCAAGTCTCTTGATACCTATCTCAAAAACGAGTCAACCTTTGGAACCAAAAATCTGTGCATCGACACTATCGACTCGATATTCAACAAAATCGGTCCATCAAATTTTAAATTCTTTGAAACGACATGTCGTCGACTACACAAAATACTCAACCAAAATCACTCTCTACATTTGGTGACCCCATCTTTAGAGAGTATGGGACAAACTGTGGTAGCCAAAAATGGCCTATAGGCCCAATATGTAAAAGCCTAGACCTTTTGCTTAATATCTGGCCCTGTTTAATATTAGGTCGACCCAAGACCAACATCAACCAAGACTTGGTCATTCAAAACTCAGTCAAACAACAGTTACAATGGTGAAGTAACTGCTGATTCAAAGAGGGAGCAAATCTCTCCGCAAATCCCTCCCACAATCAATTTGAATCAGGTCAATGTTGGCTCAAATTTTGCCTATGAAACACACCTTCTATTTATAACAAAGCTCTCAAAAAATCCCGACTGGCAAGCTTGTAAACAGCGTGTTGAAATTCTAAGCATAATTTCTCCGGCTATCAGAACTCGGTCTGAGACACGGTCAACGTTCTCCATTAGCCATTGCTCAGCCCAATCACACCTAAGGCTAAGAATCTAACCCCAATTCCATTGTTTTCTTCACTTTTGTCTTTCTATTCTTGTTCTTTTGCAGGTTCTACGAAGAAGACAGTTACCCCAGATCGACGAATTAATCATTCTTGAGGAAACGACATCCCTTATTTGACAAGTTCAACTGAGTTGCCTTGGGCCTAACATAACCTGACTCGATCCATATCAACCATAGTTTGACCACCTATAACCATGAAGTTGTGTCAAAAATTATGTAAAAAAATGGGACATGGATCCTGTCCCATATATAGGCAGGATCCATAACTCTATTTTTTTACACAGGATTTGACACACCTTTATTCCCGTTAGATTCTATCTATTTAAATGGTCAAGATTTCATGATCATTAATTATCTTTATTGTTACTCTATCTTCCATTAATAGTTCTGGATAATGGTTGACATCTAACACTTTTGTTCATCATTTAGATCCAACTTGATGTGGCAGCTGACACGACGCTTCCATGTTAGTTGCCATATCACCACATAATCACACTTTAATTTTTATTTTATTTTATATTAAAGTACTAGATTTAAGGAATACAAATTATTATTATTATTAATCCAACTCATTTGATGTGATGATGTGGCATGTGGTAGATAATAAGGAAGTGTCATATCAGCTGCCACATCAAGTTGAATATAAATGATAGACAAAAGTGTTGGATGTCTACCACTATCCAATAATTTTATATCATTTCCTATTTTCTCTCTTCTCTCTCCTTAGCTTTAATAATTATCTTTCCTCATTTATTTTTAATTTTTTCTCCTTATATTTTTTCTCTTCTGCTTGTTCATTTTACTAGGCAAAATGACTCTTTAAATACTCTTTTATTTTTATTTTTATTTTTTTTCCTTTCTTTCTTGTTTCTTCCTATTTCCTTTTTTTTTTTTTTTTTTTAAATTTAAATTGAAGGGCTCTTCCTATTTTCTTGGATCAGCGTGAAATTAATTCTTCATGTAAAAAAAAAAAAAAAAAAATTGAAAGACATATATAGTAGTTTTCGGTATTTAAAAATGGGCTCTTGCCAATGTGGTGGGGCTATTCCCTTGGAATCTCCACCATCACGGTTCAAACCTGGTTGTGTGCATATATTATGTATATATTTATTTTGTCCCTCCTTGGCCTTTCCTCCAAGTGATGGGTGCCCCCTCCCGCCTATGGGAGCTGTCTCGCCAGACCCCGACAGTTGTTGCAATATTAAAAAAAAAAAAAAAAATTGTTAATTAGTTATTTGTTTATTTGCAATTTTGAATGGGTATCATATTTTATATCATAAATTCTAGTATTTTGATTCTATCAAAGAAAAAAATTTCATTATTTTGAAGAAAATTTATAAACAATATATTTATTTTAATTATGATTTTTTGGATGGGTACCATATTTTATATCATAAATTCCAGTAACTTGAAGAAATTTTATCCACTATGTATTTATTTTATTTAAGCATTTTTATTATTTTATTTAAGCATTTCTAGCGATAAATGTAAAGAAGGTCACAATTGAAAAGCGGAAAAAAGATGAAATAAGAAATGTTATAATAATAATAATAATAATAATAATAATAATAAGAGAGTAAAGAGAGAAATTAAATGACCAGAGAGTGGAGACTAGAGAGACATTAAAAAGTTTAGGAAAGAGAAAAAAAAATAGGAGAGAGAGGCAATAAGGATAATTAATGATCATGAAATCTTAACCATTCAAACAAATAGGATCTACTGGACATAAACGTATGTCAAATCTTACGTAAAAAAATAGAGCAATAAATCCTGCCCTATATATATATATATATGTAAATTTCAAAATTTTGGACAGGACTATAATATAGTCTAGTCTTTACATTGTTACGCTTTTGGTTTGAGTTGTATTTTTTAATTTAAAATAAATTTACAATGTGAAGAGATTGGTTCAGTGGTAAACCTATCACACTTATATTTATCGGGTTGTGAGTTCAAAAATAACTCAAATTGTTTTGAAAAAAAATTATATTCTAAAATTAACATGTATAAAAAATCTAATACTTCACAAAAACACCTTTTAATAATATTTTGTTTTTGTGAAGTATTAGATTTTTTATACATGTTAATTTTAGAATATAATTTTTTTTCAAAACAATTTGAGTTATTTTTGAACTCACAACCCGATAAATATAAGTGTGATAGGTTTACCACTGAACCAATCTCTTCACATTGTAAATTTATTTTAAATTAAAAAATACAACTCAAACCAAAAGCGTAACAATGTAAAGACTAGACTATATTATAGTCCTGTCCAAAATTTTGAAATTTACATATATATAGGGCAGGATTTATTGCTCTATTTTGGAAAAAAAAATCTAATGAGTAGAAGAGCGTGAGGCACGCGTCCTTTGGAAAAAAAAATCTAATGTGTAGAAGAGCGTGAGGCACGCGTCCTTTGGAAAGATTGTGAATTAGTCGAATAAGGGAGGGTGGACCCCATGTAACATTATCAGTTCCCAAAATCGCTTCATTGAATAAACGCAAAGCCAACGGAATTTCTAATGTGTGGGAGTTGGGCATACACGACCACACTATAACTTTATCAACAGCATCTTTTTTATTTATTTATTTTTTGTTCAATGGGTGATGATTTTTTATAATCTACTTGCTGGACCAAATATTCATGCTCTCTTTTCTTTCAAAAATATCATAACAACCTAATATAATAACTACATATGCAGTAATTTTGTACTCTATCACGGTTGATATGTTATTGATTGATAAAATTTAAAGAAAACTCAAAAACAAAATTCATCCAAAGCAAAAAATAACTCTATTATTTCGAATTATACCAATTATTATTATTTTTAATACACAATCCACTAGTAATGACAACTCTAATCGGTATATATTTTTTATTTTATATATATATATATATATATATATTTTAAGCTTCTTATTGGTACATCTACTCTTAAGTAGGGTATATATTTTCTTAGATATTGTAAAAAAAAAAAAGAAAAAAAAAAAAGAGGTATATATTTTCTTCCGCCGTTCACAGTAAAAGATTAGCTCAAAGTTTAAGTTTCATATAGAATTTTATAAATATGTGTAGATAATTTATTTTGGATATTGAAAATAGATATATTTTATATAAAACATGATCTCACTCTTGGGCCTCTTGCTAATGTGGTTGGACTTAGACCTGGCAGGGTCTGGTTCCAACCGTGGAACCGGACTGGAACTGGAACCGGAATCGATTTTTCCGGTTCCGGTTCCGGTTCGAATATTTAACAAACTGGCCGGTTCGAACCGTGATGGAACCGGCGGTTCCAGTTCGGTTCAAATCGATCTGTTTTTTTTTTTTTTTTTTCGACCATTGAGGCCCAACGGTCTGCTGACGTCAGCGTGACGTCAGCATGACGTTGGGCCTAACGGCATGCTGACAGATGACGTCAGCATGCCATTGGGCCCAACGTCAAGCTGACGTCAGCATACCGTTGGCCTCAACGGTTAACCCTTTTAAATTTTTTTTTTTTTTTCTATAAATACCCCTCCTCCCCTTTCATTTTTTCTCACAATCTCACACTAATTTCTTATTTTCCTTTCATTCTCTATTTCTCTCAAAACTCAATTCTCTCTATTCTCAATTCTCTAAATCTCTAATTCTAAATTTCTAATTTTTATTTCAAGTTTCATTGTTTCAATACTCAACTCTCAAGTCTCCAACACTCTCCAACTCTCCAAGACTCCAAGACTGAAGACTCCAAGTTTCCAAGGTTTTTATTATTTATTTAATTTTGCAATTTATCATTTATTTGCAATTAATTTTATTCCAATTAATTTTATTTGCAATTAATTTTATTTCCAATTAATTTTATTTACAATATATTTTATTTCCAATATATTTTTAATTTTATTTTCAAAATTCCAATTAATTTTATTTGCAATTAATTTTATTTCCAATTAATTTTATTTACAATATATTTTATTTCCAATATATTTTATTTGCAATTAATTTTATTTGCAATTAATTTTATTTACAATTTATCTTATTTATAATTTATTTAATTTCCGAACAACCAATTACTATTTAGTATTTACTAAATACTAAGTTTCCAATTTCATTTATTTGCAATTTATCTTATTTCTAGTTACTACTTAGTACTTACTATAATAGTTCTTAGTACTTACTAGTTACTACTAATCTACTATTCTACTATTATAGTATTATATTATTATAGAATATAGATTTATGTTTTATAGTATTATTCTTCTAAGTTCTAAGTTTTCAACTATCTATTTCAGATTTTCAGTATTTCTTTAGTTCCAAATTTATTCCGTCCAATCCAATGGCAAGTGGTGGAAATGGAAGGGGTCACGGCCGTGACGATCCTAGGCGTTCGATTTCGATGAAAGGTAAGGGTCAGATGGTCGATAATCTCGGTCATAACGACACCACCTATCACGATTATCTGCAACGCCGGGCCTATGCTGAAGACCTAGGCCTAAACATTCCTACTCCCCCTTTAATAATTTCAGAACCCGATCATAATGCCACCCCCCGGCCTTAATTTGACAAGCCATTCAGAAAATATGTCTGGTATTGATACACCTCCGGATTATGATTTTGATCCACCGGAAGCAGATGAGGACGAACCGGATCCGAAGCAGAGCAAATCTGATCTATTCGTCAAACATATGAAGAAAGTTAGGCAAGAAGATGGAAGCTATGTAGTGGCTTGCAATTATTGCAATAAAGTATATAAGTGGTCCAAATCCGGAGGATATGGCACTTATCGGAAGCATATTCAAACCAAACATCCAGAAGCAGAGACCAGATCAAGGTCACAAACACAAATTCCTAGGTACGCTACTCCTAACCAACAATTATTTCGTTATACTGATGAACAAAATAGGGAAGAATTAGCTAGAATGGTAGCAGTAGAACACTTATCATTCGGTTTTGGTGAAAAGGTTGGTTTTATTAATTATTGTCGACGAGCATTAAACCCTGCAGCATGTCGTGTTCCTAGATCCACTCTTGTATATATACTTGAAAAGATTTATGTAAAAGAAAAAAAAAAGTTAGAGAGATTTTTTGAAAAATATAACGGTCGTGTTTCCGTATGTGCCGATATATGAACTGACCATTGACAATCACATTCATACTTGGGTGTCACTTGCCATTTTATGGATGATGCATGGAATATCCAAAAAAGAATTCTTGCATTTAGAGTTTTTGATAATTCACATACTGCTCAAAATATTGTTAGAATGCTTAGAATTATTTTTTCAGAGTATAAAATTGAGAACAAAATTTTTGCAATTGGTTTTGATAATGCTTCTAGCAATACTGCTGCTATTCCATCTTTAATTAATTTATGCAAACCATTTGTTGGTGGTGTATTTTTTCATCAAAGATGTGCATGCCATGTTTTAAATTTATGTGTTCAAAAAGGTTTAGAAACGCTTGATCATTTTATTCTACCTATTAAACAAGCCCTTCAATTTTTATGGAAACATTCTTCTGTAATGAATGCATAGGTAAAATATTGTAAACAAAATGGTAGACGTGCCGTTAGATTTCCTCATGATATTCCAACACGTTGGAATTCTACTTATAAATTGCTTGCTCAAAGTTACGAGTATAGAGATCTATTAGTTTCTTTTATTCAATTTCATGTTATTGACATTCAACTTTATAAATCTTATTGGGATGCTTATTACAACGTTTTCAATTTGTTAAAAGTTTTACATACTGCTACAACAAATTTATCTGATGTTTATTATCATACAACTCATTTATTTATTATTGAAAGTCTAAATATTGCTGGTGCATTTGCTTATTGTGAATCCGACATAGAAATAGGGGAAGCCGTTAATGCTATGAAGGAAAAATGGTTACATTATTATCATGAGTTGCCAGATATTTATTTGATTGCCATGATTTTTGATCCACGTTGTAAATTACAAAATTTTTGTTATTATCTCAATGGTTATTATGGCATCCAAGGTTTAAACATAGAATATGATGTTAATACATGTTATGATAGAATTAAGAAATTATTGTATTCTTTATATGATGAATATCTTTTAGTTTATGGATCCTCACTCAACTTAGATGTTATACGAACACAAACTGCACAGCCCACATCATCATCCTCCAGATTTTTGAATTTAAGATATAGTCTATTATAAAAAAAACAAAAAAACCTAGATCTTCTTCTTCATCAAGCATTGACAAGTATTCTGAACTTGATCTTATCTAAATGATTCTTATGAGTTTATAGAATCCACGTCAGACAGACAATTTGATATATTACAATATTGGAAAGAGTATGCAAAGTACTATCCAATCATGGCTATCATAGTCAAAAATATTTTTTCAACACCAGTTTCTATAGTGGCGGTGGAACAAGAGTTCAGCGCTGAGGGGAATATCTTGGATGAAAGGCGTTCATGCTTGACTCCGAAAGCACTCCAGATACAGGTTTGTGTGGATGATTGGACAAAGGCTTAATATAGACAACAAGAAATCAAACATGACATAACATACGATTTCTTCAAAGATGACGAACATGAAAGTGGAGAGACAAGTGCAACGGGCCCGGAATAGAAGATGTGGATCACGTATTCACGTCATCATAAGTCTATGTCATCAACAAACCTGCAATAAAAGGTAAGAGAACTACGTAACATTTGATTCCTCTAAACCCCCCAAGAGGATACGTAGGCAATTTAATTGTAGTGAAAATTAAGTTCAAGGCTAATAATTTTACATTTTTTTTTGTTTTATTTTAATTTAATTTTGTAATTTATCATTTATTTATTTTATGTTATTTTCGAACTTCGGGTGACCTAATTCCCAAATATCCAATGAAATGTAATATGTAATTTGTAATTTGACATTTTGTTTATTTTATTTTAATTTCCTTTTGTAATTTGTATTTTGTAATTTGTTTATTTTGTAAATTGTCATTTATATATTTTATTTTATTTTATTATTTAAAATTACATTATTACAAGTTTAGTAGTTTATAATTTAGAAGTCTTTTTTTTTTAAAATTAAAAAAAAAAAATTTCCTGTTCAAAACCGCCGGTTTCTCTGGAACCGGAACCGAAACCGGAACCGAAACTGACGATTCTTGATCTGGAACCAGAACCGGCCTATGTCGGTTCCGGTGGAACCGGAACCGGAACTGCCGGTTCGGAACCGAAACCGGAACTGCCGGTTCGGAACCGAAACCGGAACCGAACCGGAACCTTGCCACCATTAGTTGGACTCTCCTTTGGGAGCCTCCACCACTTTGGTTCAATGCTCGGTGTGTATATATATATATATATATATATATATTATATTAGTCCCCTTTGGCCATTAATCCCAAGTGTGAGTGCCCTTTCTCCAATTGTGGGAGCAGTATTCCGGATAGGGTCCCTACAGTTGTTGCAAAAAAAAAAAAAATCCCTGATTAGGAAATTAAATAAATTAGAGGGTGTATTTTTTTTTTTTTGAATTACAATTACAATTGCTGACGAGATTACACTCTACAAGCACGGTTCGAAATACTACTCCCAATATCGGGGAGAAACTACAACTCTTACAACCGTAAAGAGTATAACTCCCAATAAATCCGGAGAGAGCTCCCCACATTTTGAGATTGAATGGCCAAATGTGAGATAAATATGTAAATACTAAGACTTGAACCTAGGGAGTCTCCAACCACCAAGACAAGATGCCAAAGGTATTAGAGGGTGTATTTTGAACTATATATCAAACCATTCTTTATTTTTTTATATAATATCCCAATATTAAATCATAAATTAATAACAGTAGTAATAATAAAGAATTTTGTTTTTGTTTTCTAAAAACCAAAAAAGAAAATAAAAAGTAGCCATTATTATGGTCTTCGTTGCTCCTTATCTCTTCCACTTGCTGTTCCTTCATTGGACCTTCCACCCAGAACATCGTCTCTTCTTTTTCATCATTTTCACACCGAAAAAACTTCTCAAGCTTTTTGCAACAAGATTAGAAGAAAAAAAATAAAAAAATAAAAAACCGACGACGACACCTGATTTTCTACCATTGAACATGTTATAGTCGAATCAACTAATAACAAAAAAAAAAATAAAAATCATGAAGAGGGATCTCCAAGAAAGCTGTGGTGGCGGCAGTGGCAGTGGAAGTGGAAGTGGAAGGAGTAGTAATGCGAAAGGCGAATGTCCGTCGAAAAAAGGAAAGATGTGGGAAGAAGAACAAGACGGCGGCGGCGGCGGCGGCATGGACGAGCTACTGGCTGTTCTGGGTTACAAGGTGAAGTCTTCCGACATGGCTGACGTGGCCCAGAAGCTGGAGCAGCTTGAGATGGTGATGGGTTCTGCTCAGGAGGATGGAATCTCTCATCTTGGTGATACTGTTCACTACAATCCATCAGATCTCTCCGGTTGGGTACAGAGTATGCTTTCAGAGCTCAATTCTAGTTCCACTTTCGATTTCGACAATCACCAGATTAAAGATCCATCAACCGAATCAGCTTCTTCGGTTGTTTACTCCAACGACCAACAACAAATCATCAGGAACCAGTCCAGTGTCTACAACGACGATTCAGAGTACGATCTTAGAGCAATACCCGGTGTCGCTGCCTACCCACAAGCTGACTCGGGGAGCGAAGCCAGCCGTAAGAGAATGAAAACTTCGATCGGGTCTGTGTCTACATCTGCTGGTGCGGTTTCTGTTTCTGAGTCGACTCGGCCTGTGATGGTGGTTGACTCACAAGAAGCAGGTGTACAACTCGTACACACGCTCATGGCCTGCGCGGAGGCGATCCAGCAGGAGAATCTCAAGCTGGCCGACGCGCTGGTGAAGCACATCGGTCTGCTGGCGGTGTCGCAGGCCGGTGCGATGAGGAAGGTGGCGACGTACTTCGCAGAGGCGCTGGCTCGGAGAATTTACAGAATCTACCCTCAGGAATGTCTCGACTCTTCGTACAATGATATCCTTCAAATGCACTTCTATGAGTCCTGCCCCTACCTTAAATTCGCTCACTTCACCGCCAATCAAGCTATTCTCGAAGCCTTCGCGACGGCAACTAGGGTTCACGTCGTCGATTTCAGCATCAAAGAAGGTATGCAGTGGCCAGCTCTGATGCAGGCCCTGGCTCTCCGACCCGGAGGTCCGCCGTCTTTCCGTTTGACTGGAATCGGCCTGCCGCAGCCCGACAACACCGATGCGTTGCAGCAAGTGGGCTGGAGATTGGCACAGTTGGCCAATACAATCGGTGTCGAGTTCGAGTTTCGAGGGTTCGTAGCGAATAGCTTGGCGGATCTCGAGTCCGAAATGCTCGATATCCGACCCGATATCGAGACAGTGGCTGTCAATTCGGTTTTTGAGCTTCACCGTCTCTTGGCCCGACCCGGTGGGATCGAAAAGGTCGTTTCGTCTATCAAAGCAATGAAACCTACGATTATCACGGTCGTAGAACAAGAAGCGAACCACAACGGTCCGGTTTTTCTGGACCGGTTCACGGAAGCTTTGCATTACTACTCGAGTTTGTTTGACTCATTAGAGGGAACGGCGTTTGCTCCACCGAGTCAAGACCTGGTCATGTCCGAGGTTTATTTGGGAAGACAGATATGTAATGTAGTGGCGTGTGAAGGAGCAGACAGGATTGAGAGACATGAGACATTGACTCAGTGGAGAACTCGGATGGAGTCGGTCGGTTTTGACCCGGTCCATCTCGGTTCGAACGCGTTCAAGCAAGCTAGCATGCTGTTGGCCTTGTTTGCTGGCGGTGACGGGTACAGAGTGGAGGAGAACAACGGTTGTTTGATGCTTGGGTGGCACACACGGCCGCTTATAGCCACCTCTGCCTGGAAACTCGCCGCCACTAAGTCTCAATAGCCTGACTCAGTGAAATGTTGAACTGAGTTGAGGATTCGAGTGGATAAGAGAGCGAAAATAGAAATACCAAACCAGCCAATCCAAGTGTTGTAATTCTAGTTTTTTAAACTTTTACTTTATTTTATTTTATTTTATAAATATATATAATTTTATTTAATTTGTTTTTGAAGTTTGAGCTAATGAGGATATGTATCTATGACAATCTTTTTAATAGACTGAGATCATTAGATATTTCAATATTTTAATGTCTTATTTTAAACTCATTTGGTGATATTGTCAGTAGTTTAATAAATTAAGATTAAAAGACGACTATTATGATGTTTTAAATAACTATCTAAACTGACAACCATAATATAACATCTCTCTTTTTCTAAAGAGTGGTGCTATTGACACCCCTACCAATCTGTTTATGTTCCACTTTTTAAAATTTTGATTTAATAAAATAAAATTAAATGTTTTTATTAATTGTTTTGATTTATTTCTAAAACTATCCGATTTACTTATTTTTCAAACTTAATACACCCCATGTTTGATCTCTGTATACATCTTTCTCTCACCTCTATTAAATGATTTATTTTTTCTTCTTATTATTTTATTTTATTTTGAGTTTTTTTTTCTTCTTATTTCATGGTGGAAGAGAAAAAAAAAATAACAGGGTTGCTTCAACACAACGATAACTTAATATCATCCTAAAGAACGATTCTTCCATATATTTGATATCTTTCAAAGACTATTTCATAATATTTTTGTATGTGTGTAAGAAGCAAAATTTAGGGTTTAAGAGTTAAGAAATAAAAAAATAATAAAAAAAGGTTTAAAAGAACATGGTTTTATTTTTTTTATTTTTTATTTTTTTGAAAAGGAATGTGGGGTTTTAATAGGTTTACTTTGTAGAATATTTTTTTCCTTCAATTGTATGTCTTTTTAAGTAATTTTGATAAAGGAAAAAAAAAAAATACTGTATTATTAAAAAAGTGGGGCCTAAATAGACATGTAAGGGGTATGCCAATAGCACTACTCTTTTCTAAATAACTATCTAAACTGACAGCCAAAATTCATTAAAACATATATATATATATATATATATATATAAATATAGATATATATGGCTTCTTACCTATAAACCCCTGATATAACATTAAATATAAACCTATTTATTAGTTTTTGGATCAAGATCCATGCTGTGTATTCTCTCTCCTGGTCCACCACTTACAAATCCAGAGTGTGTTTGGCATGTAGATAGGACAGGACAACGTGGGATGTGACAGGACATGACATGACATGATATGATATATTGTTCTGTATTGTGTTTGGAAGGTCTGGGACAAGACTGTGAACTATACTATTATACGTTTGGTATGACTGGGACATGACAGAACAAGATGTTCAAATGACCAGAGTGCCCTTATTGTCCTGTCCCATATTTGTTACCACATAATAGTGACCTATGGAACAAGAGGTTCAAAGGACCAGAGTGCCCTTATTGTCCTGTCCTATGTTTGTTACCATATGTCACTATTATGTGGTAACAAACATGAGACATGACAAGTTAGTATTTATTTGATTTTAATAAATAAATATTTTTATATATCATATTTAACAAAAATAATAATATTAATATTTTTTTTAAAGACATGTTAGGTTTTTTTTTTTTTTTCAAATAATATAATAATAACACCCAACAGTTTAGATGTCGCCCAATATCAACAAAAAATTGACATCTTGGCTAAGTTTGGAGGATCAAATTTCATTAATAGCCCATTCCCTCAATTTTTTTAATAAAATTATTATGAAATTGTACATGCTCGTAATTATGAATAATAGAAACACAAATAAGTTTTGGATATATGTAATTACTGATTACATGTAAATCATAATCATGACATGCAATTCCAAGTTTTAATTATTCAACCTCACATCTTTTATTTTTGTATAATAGTAAATTATTGATAACACTTGATAACGCTTAATAACATGATCCAACAAAAATATTAATGTAATATAAATGTTTACAAACATAATAAGATAAATCCATGACACATACATGTTTACAATTCCAACAAAATATAAATTTTAAACATATTTACGAAATCAAATATAAAAGTGTTCACTCCTCTAAAACTACCTTCACGAAATCTGACTTGTAGGAGTCATTCAAGCTATTTCAAATGTGCAACTGGTTTGGAGTTGAAGGACCTTTTTTCTCAACAGAGTCATTATTTCTTATTTCATCCTCTTGCACTGAGTTCTGCTCATCGTTTCTTGGTCCATAATATTGAGGATAGAGAATCTCACAGGCAGTAATATCAAATATAAGAACATGAAAATTCAAATTCTTTTCATATCTAAAAAACACGAAATATCTAGCACATATCGAATGATACTCTACAAATTCATGCCAACCATCCTGAAACCAAATCTTGTTCCCTCTTTTCATCAACCCCACATGCCAAACATGACCATTCGGTACTCTCAATACAACAATAGCTAAGAGTTGATTCCCAAATTTGGTTACAAAGTTTTCCGGAAGATTCTGCATTTGCACAAATAAAATTAGGCAATCTACTCCGTAACATGGGAGCATCAATCAAAGAAACGATTCAAAGACATTGCAATCATTGGAGAATTACAAACAACAATCTAACAATATAAACAACAAGAAGATGACTACATTGTCATGTTTCTATATGCAAACCACCATCGCTATACCATTTAATTTGAAACAAAACAAAACCTAAACAAAAAATCCTTAACAAGATGAGACTAAACACATTTGATGAGAAGCAAAACCATCCAAAACTCTCTCTAGATTTCGTTGAAACTATTGTCTATGCCGTTGTAAATACACAACAAAGTAGATGACTACACTGTAATGTTTTCATATGCAAACCACCATCACTATTCACTATACACCATTTAACTTTAAGCAAAACAAATCCTTAACAAGACAAGACTGAACACAATTGATGATCAACAAAACCATCCGAAATTCTCTCTAGATTTCATTGAAACTCTTGTCTATGACTTTGTAACTTACATTTAACTAAACTGATGCAAATATCACAAATTATATACACAAATTGCATGAAAATTGAAAACATTGTAAATAGTGAAATGTCAAAACATTGTTCAACATATTAAATAGAGAAATCATCCAAACTGAAGTAAACATAACAAATTATACACAAATTGCATGAAAATTGAAAATAAAAATTGAAGCTTGAAATATAAACGAAACTCATCAAATTCAAGAGGCAATAGAGAGAGGGAGAGAGCATCGACGAGAAGAGAACCCCGACATCGGCAATAAAAAACTGAAGAGAAGACAATAGAAAACTGAAGAGAGATGGATTTGAAGCTAAATACAAGTTTAAATCAATTAAGCACACAAGCAATCATTGATTCCAACTATCCAAACCAATTTCTCACAAAACAAAACCCTTGCCCAAACCCTAGATCAAATTCGATCTAAATAGAGAAATAAGAAACAAATTTTTGTTAAATCAAAGCACGAATTTAGATTGAGAGTAGACTACATACCTATTCGTTGAAGATTTGAGTTGATTTGAGTTGATTTAAGCAAAATAAGGAGATTTGAGTGGATTTTGGCCAATGGCATCAAGAACAATCGAGAGAGAGGCAGATTAGGAAATGAGAGAAAGAAAGAGAAACTAGGTTTTCGTTTTTGTTATATAATGGACAGGATTGTAATTTTTTGAAATGTTAGAGGGCAAAATGGTCTTTTTGGCACTTGTCCCATGCCATGGGACAAGTTGGCCGAGCTATTTGGGTGGGACAGTAATTTGGGATTTCTGTCCTACCTTATCCCATTGAGTCCCATGCTATGGTCGCGCCAAACGTGGGACAAGAACAAACTGTCCCACGTTGTCCCGTCCCATCCCGCGTACCAAATGCACCCCCAAAGACTAATAAATAGGTTTGTATGTAAGTTATAAAGGACAAGGATCATCTTCTCACCTCACCTCACCTCTTCCTCACTTAATTTTATGACACATAAGCATTGCAATGAATGAATGGTTAAGATGTGATTGACACTTTATTAACAACCAATTACATGCTTTAAAAAGATGAGGATGAGGTAAGGTGAGGAGAGGATCCTGGTCTATATTAGGGGGTTTGTTGAGAAGCTATATATATATACATACAGTCTTTCTATTATCAGTTCGTCCTGACAATAAATATATCAGGACGAAGAATGCAGATCATAGATTATGGAGAAGTTTTGACAATTATATATACTTTGAGTCAAAGTATGTAAATCTAATGGATCACATTTTTCATCCTGATATATTTATTGTCAGGACGAACTGAAAATAGAAAATCTGTATATATATATATATATATTATATCACCACATAGGTGGAACAGTCTGGCTAAAGTGCTATTGAGATCGAACAATATGTGAAGAGAGTTTCAAAACTTATAGCACTTTGAGGAGTTTTACGTGGATTTGCAAAAATTTATTAACTTGAATTTATATGTCACCAAAATATGTATTTTCACACTTGCATTTGACCTAGATATGACAAAAATCCTAGAACTGTCCAAAACCGGCGGGGAGTCGATTTGTTTATGATGGATTTTAAGCACTTGAACAGTGTTCGGGTCAGATATAGGTCAAACGTTGTTGACCCAGTTTATAATTGGATCAAGTATGAGTCAAATTATTATGCTTTGACCCTTCTCGGTTGACCCAGTATTTATGTAATTATATTTTTAAAATATCCAAAATATAAAAGGAAAAACAAAATTCTAAAATTTTTATCTATGTATAATTGACTTTTATGTTCTAATTTAAGGTTTATACAATTTAGATGTTATATTCTATATGAATTTTAACCGTATGCTAAGGATGCCAATTGGATAAATGAGGATGGATACTGGTTACTAATCTCCATTCCCATTACTCAATCCGTCCGTCCTACCCCCCAGGGAGTTTGTGGGGAGGTAATCCCATCCTCTTGTTCTCTCATTCCCCCCCCATTTCCCTCAATCCCTAGTTTTTCCCTATTTTATCCGTTTGAAAAAAATAATAACCGAGTCATTCAAACAAAAATTACATATTACTAATTCAAGTAAAAAACCAAATAAAAGTCTAATGTATGTAACATGCACAAAAAAAAAAAAAAAAAAAAAAAAAAAAAAAAAAAAAAAAAAAAAAAAAAAAACAATCAATCCAATAAAAATCCAAATAAAATTCTACGATTCATATCATCATTTAGAAAAGGGCTAATTGCACAAAAATAAGCTAAGGTTTGACAAAATAACAAGGATATGTTAGTTTTGAGTATATGCATATAAACTTCCCTTAACATTTGAAAAAGGGCAATTACAAAATTTGGTTCTGGACTTTATTTATTTTCAAGTTGTTTGTTACTGTTGCAAAAGTGATCAAATTGGTCACTCTAACGGTTTAATGATGTTATATATAATAATTGACTTTAACAATTTTAGTTAAAGTATATAAATACCATTTATTTGTCATACTAGAGCAAAGTTGTTTTGCCTTTTGCGAATTAAATTCATCATTATAATTACAAAAAAATCTAAAATAATTATTAATCAAACACCATTTGTACATTTTTTTAATTAAAAATTTCCAAAAAAATCTAAAAATATTTTAATAAGATAATGTCAATTACACCCTTAATTACCATTCATTTCCAGTTTAGTCTTTTACCATTATTATATAATTGTTTTTTGTTAATTCACTATTGTCAAAATTATTCAAAAATCAAAACTCACAAATAAAATAAATAAAAATATAAATGTGTTAAAAAAAAACTGTGCATGTGTAATTATGATATTGTTTAGGAGTAAAGTATTATTTTACCCCTGTACAGTTAAAGTTGATTGACAGAACTTAGTTAGAGGGGCTAATTTGGCACTTGAGAAAAATGTAAGGACCAATTTGGTCACTTTTGTAAAAGTCACAAAATTTTAAAAAAAATCCAGGACATAATTGGTAATTGCCCTTTGAAAAATGTTGCCATTAGTTAAGATTCGTTGACTCCTAATAAAAAGTCTAAAATACTCTTATTTTTATTTTCAATATTTAAAAAAATTGAAAATATAAGATAAATAAAAAAAATAAAATATTAAAAAAATTAACCAGTTGTTTTTAGATGAAGACCCATTCATTTTTTTTGTTAAAATAATATTTTTATTTATTTATTTATTTTATATTTTCCTTTTTTTAACTTTTAAAATAAAAGAAGGGTATTTTAGACTTTTTGTATCTTTTACCACTGACCGTTCGAAGTTAACGGGTCTCACTAACTACAGGGGATGTCCATGCAACATTTTTCAACATATGGACAAAACTGTCATATCGCCATTTTTTTTTGAAACCTTAGGCTATGTTTGTGCAATTAGCCCTTTAGAAAAAAAATCATAATGTGAAGCCAACTTCCATTTAGGGAAAATAGAGAAAATGCATAATTTTTTTTTTTCTTTTTTTTTTTTTTTTCATAAAAAAAAAAAAAACGTATTGGGTGAAATAGGTAGGGGTGAAAGAGTGTAGAGGCCATGACCCTAGTAATGGTGTGAATATGGGCCGGGCCTGGTGGGCCTAGCATAGCCCGTCTGAGGTGCGGGCCAGGCCAAGCACGAACCCCATTCTTATCACAGGTCGGGTCTTGAGTTGAGGCCTACCGTGCTGGCTCGGCCTGGAGTATTGAGCTCAACAGTTGCTAGGCCATATATTTTTTTCCCTCTTGTTAGATACTGCATTTATATATATTTGAATTTTTTGACTGTTGCTGATGTGAGCAAATAGTCAAAATTTTAAAAATGGGCTAAAAATTACAATTTACCACTCATCTCTTCTATTTTATATTTGTACCCACATTTCAAATTATTCTATAAATACCCCCACCCATTCCAATTTTCATACACTTTCTCTCAAGCTCTCATTCTCTCCATTCTCCAACTCTCCATTACTCTCTCTAATCTATATTCTCTACACCATTTCATATTTTCATAATTTCATTCTTACTCTCTCTCTCTCTCTCTCTCTCTCTCTCTCTCTACTCTACTCTACTCTCACTCTCTCTAATCTCTACACTACTAATCTACTATTATAATTCTATATTACTAATTTACTATTTTTCCTGATGGTCTTAACATGGACAATGATGATTTTGATCTTTTCGAACCGACCCAACCGACAACGGGACCTTTTGCCTCCACACCGACATTACATTCCAAAGCCAGAAAGTTGACATTTGTTGTATGACAGTGTTTTGACAAAGAAGAAATACTAAACCCAGACGGTAGGGTCACAATAAAATATTATTGTAAGTTTTGTAAACTCTTATATACCAGTTCTGTGTCGGGAACTAGTCATTTGAAAAGGCATATGGATAAATGCATGACTCGACATGGACAGGTAGACACTACAACCCAGACATAACTACAACAGAACCCAGATGAACTCGTTACGACTCCGCGTATGCTAGAGATTGGAAACTTATGAAATAACTCATCGATGAGAGTTTCGACAGTAACCAAGTCTAGGATTAGGTTATACATGTTGAAACAAATACAACAGAACTACAACAGAACCCAGACGGACTCGTTACGACTCCACGTATGCTAGAGATTGGAAACTTATGAAATAACTCATTAATGAGAGTTTCAGCAGTAACCAAGTCTAGGATTAGGTTATACATGTTGAAACAAATAATGCACGGTGTGTATAAATATTAATCTAGAGGGGGGGGGGGGGGAGGGGGTAGGGGTGAATAGATTTTATTAATTTTACCCAATTTTCGTGCAATGTCAAGATTACGAAAATACCCCTAGCAAGTCAATAATACAAGCAAGTTTAATAAGGTGCAGAAATTAAATAACACTTGATGTATACGTGGAAACCCAACCAACGGGAAAAACCACGGGCTGTATAGTGTCCACACTCAGAACTCGAAATCACTAATTGAAATGAAGTTTACAACCTATGTAGACCTCGTCTAACACTCTGGTCAATAACCCCCCACTTCTACCACACGGGCCTTTAAAAGTGATCCTATTCCAGTTTGCTTGAGGCCTAAGCAACCTTAGCCCCAAGTCTTACTTCTCAATAAAGAGATATAAAACCTATGTGAATATATGAGATACTCAAAATGCAATGAGAGCTAGGCTAACCCTATATGCTTATCTCAATGAGAGAAAATATATATTCATAGTGCTAAGATGATAGCCCTATAAATTATGTGACCTGCCCTTCAAAAATGAGTAAAATCGAACTCCAAATGAGTGAGATATGGCCAAATTACAAAACAGGGTCGGGACTGCCGCTAGCATGCCACTGTCACCCAAGGAGCGGCACTTGAACCGTGGCAAATTGTTGTCGCTAGCATGCCACTCTTACTCAATGCGCGGCACTTGAACTGCGGCAAAGCGTCACATCACAGAGCTTGATTTTCAAGCAACTCAAAACATAACCAAACGACATCCAAACCTTTCATATAATATATCGTTGGAAATGTATGGAAGTCTAATTTCTACTCTAATTTATGGAATGACATTTCGATGTCTACAGAAAAAGTTATGGTCAATAAAGTGACCAAAGGTCAGAAACGGACAACAACAGAGTTGTCCTATTTTGGTTGTTACTTTTGAGGTTTCAAAACCAATCCAAACGGTCATGAAATATTATGAATAATATACCGTTAGAAAGGTATGAGTGTCTAGTTTTTCTAGAATTTTACAAAACTCAATTTAATTCTTTATATAAAAAGTTATGGTTACAAGACCATACAAAAGGTCAGTTTTGAAAGATATTTAAAACATTGAAATCCAATATTTTGAAACTAGACACTTTGCTCCAAACAATCAAACCAAAACGTACATATATCCAAGAGAAGAATGAGACCTTCTCAAGTGGTCAACCATCGCGCTAAGACATGCACACCATTGTGCAAGCGCGGACGTTTCCGATCACACAAACGGAAACGAATTACACCACATTTAAGGCTATCATACATGATGTGCAAGTGTGGGAAGTGAATGCATCCTAATGCCTAACATGTCGTGGCATTTCAATGAATTAGATGTAATCAAATAAACACGCATGAAGAGATATTCAATAACATGAATGCACACAGATAAAAACACACAACATACAATTATTAGAGATATGCATGAATTGTGAGTGTGTGCAACTAGATCTATTCGAAGCAAGTAAGCACAAGAATATTCCTTTGGTGCTTATCAACCTTGAGATCTTGAACAAGGGTCTTTGAGCTTGATCCTCAATCACCTAAACTACCCTTACAATTCAAACCCCAATTGTGGTTTGTCCACAAAATAAGCTAATCACAATATGAGAATCCTTACACATGTAACATGTACATTAACTTGTAAGATTGCACTCTTTTTCCCATACTAAGTTTTTATCCCACTGAGTTTTTCTTGGTAAGGTTTTTAATAAGGCAATCGTGTAATACTGAAAGTCCGAAATAAATAAATAATTCTTCATTTCATATTTTCATAATTTCATGTATTTTTTATTATCTTTAATATTTTGTCTTTATTTATTCTTTGAATTATTTTTTTAAATAAAATAATAAATCTATCTATTTTCTACATTTTTTTATTAGACTAAAATAATAAATAAGATAGACAAATTACAATTACAAATACATAAGTTAAATTGTTAAAACAATATTATAACTTTATAAGTTAGTACAATTGAATTAAAATATTTAAATACTAAAAAAATTTAATTTTTTTTAATAAAAATTTCAAGCCTGCTTAGGGATACACGTTTGGGGAATGGGGATGGATATAGGTCCCTTCATCCCCAGCCGCCGATGAGGAATTTTGGGGGGACCTATATCCATCCCCATCCCCATCCCCAATTCTCCATTTTTCCCGTTTTTCTCCATTTTTTCCCATTTCTCCATTTCCCCCGTTCCCCCATTTCCTCATTTGACTAAAATTTACAAATTAAATTAAAAAAACAAACATTCCATTATAAATACAAAATAAAATTCATTAGTTCATTTTATATAAAATGTGTATATATACTTAGGGAGTTAGGGTTTTCAAAGAATAAACAAAAAAATTAAAAATATATATTATAATTATATTTATCTATGTTTAGAGGAAATGGGGAAATGGGGATGGGGGACCTCCCCCCCATCCCCATCCCCATCTCAATATAATTGTGGGGAAAATGGGGAAATGGGGATGATTTTCATCCCCATCCCCCCAATTTCCCCATTTTCCCAAAAAAAAAAAAAAAAAAATCCCCAAATGGGGATGGGGACGGGGACGCGGGGAATTGGGGCCCCAGGGAAAAATATGCATCTCTAGGCTTGCGTGCCGGCCCGGCCCGCTGGCACGGCACGGCACGACACATTAGGCCCGTGCCATTGGCACATGCTAGGCCCCATGTTTTTGTAAACGGGCCGGGCCAGGCTTGGCACAGCAACTTGCTGTGCCGGGCTAGGCCGGGCTCGTTTACAAAAACTGGCCTTATCAGCCCGACACAAATAGGCCGTGTCGGCTTACATTTACACCACTAGGCCCCAACAATGTTTTTATTTATTTAAAAATTGTATGCATATAAAAGTCATCACTTGGTAACATTATTACAAAAAAACTAATTAGTAACTCTTGTTATGTTGCTTTTTCTGTACATATCCTAATTTTAGCACTGCTTTCTACACTACTAGTGTTTGTGTCGTTGATGCATTTAATGATGGATGATTTCAACATCTCCATTGCCTCCTCCATTATTTATTGGTTCTATTAAACCCAACATTTACTTTCAATAACTGTATGATTTTGGTATCTAAAATGTGTGTAAATTTTATAGATCATTGTATTTGTTATGTGATGAAGCCAAAATTGGTATGATTTTGGCCCTCATTTCCGTCTCTTTATGCTTGATTCTCGGGCGTTTCCCTGTATTTAATATTGTTAAATCAAGTGTTGCAGGTTTACTTAGGTCTCAAGGGCATTTGTGAAGAAGGTGAGGACTTTGGTGCAAAAAGGAGCAGAAGTTGGCAAAACAGGGCATTGTTGCCACTTTGGTAAAGACGTTGTCACCATGGTGACATTAAGGCACAAGTGCGACAGAAAGATGTTTCCAGGATTAAATAAACCAAGTGTTGTAGCTACTTTATGTCGCCATGGCGACATTAAGGCATAAGTGACGACAATGCAATTTTCCTTCATTGTCGCCACTTTCATAATGGCGAAAAAGATGAGAAATGTTGCGACAAGTGAATCTAAGAATTTGTAACCGTTTGTCGCCATGACCACACAAATGGCAACATCTTTCTACATCGGATTTTTAAGCAGTTATCAGTACAATTCCGAGTGTGACTATATATATTCCTCTCTTCCAACTTGAAAGAGGATCCAAGCATTTGAAGAACACAAAAATTAAAGTCTATTAGATCTAATCTCTCCTCCATACTTCACCTTTCAACTTCATCCATTCTCTAAACTTGTGCTATCTTTTTCATCCAAAACCTTAAGACAATGTATTGATTAGTTCACCCAACTATTCCTCTCTTTCCATACTCTCTATTTCAATACCTTGTCACTCACCATTAGACACCCACCTATCTAAACACATCTTCTTCCACCACTCTTAAAACTAGGAGCATTAAGGGAAAGGAAAGAGCAAGCACTAAAGAAGGAAGCCTAAGGGTGATTTCCTTAACTATTACTTCCTATTCATTTGATTGTAACTATGTGTAACTAAACCCCTAATATAGGGGATAGATATGAAGAACATGTGGTTGTGGGTTTTTGCTTAAGCTATTTGTAATTAAATCTCTACTTGTTTTCTACTCACTTTATATTGAGATTCTATACATTATGTGATTTGCATTGTATATCACTATTAGATCATATTATTGTGTGGGATAAATTATTGGATTGACACCCTTGATTGGTTAAGGAACTTAGTGAATTTGATAGATTAGTGGTGGGTATATCAACTACACTAATCTAAACCTTGATTTGTACCAAACTAATCCCACCTTGACTCATTCTCCTTAATCAGTTAGGCATTGAGGTGGGAAGATGTTTAGTGTTCATAGTAATGACCTAAACACACCCTAGAAAACAAATGGTTAACATCTAAGAGATTGGTCATTATTGAAGCTTTGAGAGCATTACCCATACCCACTTGTAACTCCATCAATTCCCTAGCATATACTCTATTTGTTTACATCATCTCTCTTATCAAGATTGTTGAGTCTTCTCTTTGTCCTACCATTTTTGTATGTTTATTTTATTTGCATGTTGGTGGTTTATCAAACCACATAACTATCCATTCATAATGATTTATTTTATTGCACTATAGATTAGTCAATTAATCTAACATATTACTCCATCTCCTTATGGAACGAATCTTGCTTACTACTTGCTAAGAATTAACATCTTAAAGGATTTTTAAGTGGCTAAAACATGGTTTTCAAGAGATCATAAAAATGTATTTTGTTGAGCACAAAACGACCTCATCAAAATTGGCACCGCTGCCGGGGAATTGGTAACGATTGTTAAATTGATTGACTTTTCTTTTTATTTTACATTTCATTAGTTAGCTTACTAACTTTAACTTTTACATAATTATTGTAGTTTTCTTGTTTGTAGATTTTTGTTGTTCTTTTTACCTTTTTCTTGTATTTTCTTTATCTAATCCATTTTCAGGAGTTTAGGTGCATGCATGATCGGAGATCCTTAGGAAGAGAATTACACCCACCACTGGAAGAATCTAGCCGTGTTGGGAGAATTGTAAGGGGATTCGAAGAAATTCCAAGGCAAGCTATGAATACGGAAAGGCAGGAACCAAGAAGGGAAGAAGAGGCTCCTCCTAAGGAAGAAGTGACAAACTCCCACTAACCAAGGCCAATGGATGACCATAGGGGAGTACTTATTGCCCGCAATTGGGAATCAACCTTCACCAATTGTCTTGGATCTAGTTGCAAGAGGATATGAGCTAAGGGCTATGTAGGTCAACTTATTGCTTGCTTTCTATGGGAAGTTGAATGAGGATTGTTTGCAATTTATGAAGGAGTTTAGTGCAATTATTGAGACATTCCCTATCATGCATCTCATTCGAGAGAAACTTCACATGAGGTGTTTCCAATATTGCCTAAAGGACTTGGCAATAAAGTGGTTGATGAGGCTTAGGCCGGGATCTTTGACAAGTTGGGGCCAAATTTGTGGTGTATTCTTCAATAGGTTTTTCCCCACTAGGAAGGTTAAGAAGCTTAAGGTGAAGATAACGGATTTCAATGAGAGTGAAAAAGAGCTTTTTCATGAGTTATAAGAGAGATATAAACTCCTTTTGGCCCAATACCCTCCTCACATGTTCACAGAAGAGTACAAGGTATCTTGTTTCCAAGGTGGTCTCACACGTTTCTCTCAAGTTTTGGTGGATAATGCTTGCGAAGGCTCTTATGACACAAAGACTGCAACCGAGATATATGAGATGTATGAGATGTTAGCATAAAACTCTCAACAAAGGAATGCTAATAGTATTCAAGGAAGAAGGTTCGATGTGAGTGCAAACACGGAAACCGCCATCAAGATTTCTAGAATGAACAAGAAAATGGAGTCTTTGACATCTTACATTGAGAGTATGAGATTTCCCAAGGCTGGGGTGAAGATGCTAGGAAGACAAGAGGCTAGATCTAGTGTTCAATTCAGTGATGGTGAAGGATTCAATGACATGAATCAAGGGCAAGGGCAAGGGCAAGAGCAAGAGGAGGTTCAAGCTATGGGTTTCTAAGGCCAAGGGAACAATCCCTACTCAAACACTTACAACCCAGGATTGAGAAACCATCCAAATCTCTCTTGGTCTAACAACAACAACATATTGAACCCACAACCTAAGACTCAACAAAGAGGATACCAACAAGGCAGAAACAATCAAGGTGGATACCATCAAAGAGAGCAACAAGGTGGGCATCAATAAGGTAGATACTCTTAAGGAGGAAACCAATGGGGTGGAAATCAATGGAACAACAACAACAATGCTCAATCTAGTAACTCTCAACCTCACCATAATGTTGATGAAGAAATGAGGAATGATGCATGGCTTCCAAAGAGCCGAGCACACATTGACAAATTTCATGCAAGCAAGTGGCCAAAGGTTTGGCAACTTGGAAGTTTCATTCGAAAAATTGGAGGCTCAAATAGGGCAAATTGCCAAAGCCCTCCAAAAGCAAGAAAATGGGAAGTTTCCAAGCCATACTGACCAAGCTAAGGACGGGAATTTTGTTAATAGAGATGAAGATATAATGTTTGAAGAGGCTTTCCAAACCAAGGTTGATGATCTAGGGTGTTTTGTAATAACCATATCAATTGGAGATAGTAAGTTGCTAAAAAGGGTGCTTGATTTAGGTGCAATCATCAATATGATGCCTCTTTCAGTTTATGAAGAATTGGGTTTGGTAGGTTTGAAACCAATCGAGAAGAAGCTTGTGTTGGCGGATCAAACTTCACGAGCACCACATGGAGAGATACAAGATATGCCTATGATCGGGGTATAAAAGTACCTATTTTATACCCTTAATTCCTATTACTTTATGCTTGTTTCTCAGGTAAAACCGGGTATTTAATGGATTAAATAAGTGTTTTAGGTAAATAGAGGAATTTAGGGGCATTGTGGTAATTTTGGAGGAATAGGGGCTAACGTGCAAATATTCGGGACTTTATTGAAGATTCTGTGACTAGGGAAGAGATCAGGGGCACATTCTGCAATTCGCCAGCCAAAGCACAGCACAGCTGCAACGTCACCCATTGAAACATTGCCGTTTTGATGCTGCACGCGTCACGCTGATGCAAGGATGACGTCAGATTGTCATCAAACTTCAGCAAATCGACCCATTTGCCTATTTACTTGACCCGAATTGTCTTTAACCTAACGTTGACCCAGTCCATTTTTGGCCATTTTTCGACCATTTTTTGACCATTTTTTTGACGATTCTTTACCCAGATTGGCAGCCATCATCCCTCCGGTCAGAATGGACCCATTTTTAGGCTCCCATGCAAGGGTTTTCCCTCTCCTCCAAATCCTCCAAACTCCATAGCTACCAAGCTTGCAAACTTGATCCTAGTGGCTTCTTTCACGCATCTCAGACGTCCAAAACCGCGGGAACTCCAGTTCCTGTGAGCCAGAATGTGCCAAACTCTCGGCCAACTTCTATTTTCCACCATGAGTTACACCGGAGAGCAAGATCCCGCGAGACAGAGGTTTGGAACCCGCGAGCATCACATTTCAGAGGGATTTTATGGTCTTTTCCACGTCCAAACTTTGCCCAACCTTTTCCTCAATAGATATACCTCTTTTGTGCACAAAAACACAATCCCTAATATTTAACAAAACCTAGCAATAAACCTAAATTAGCTTAGATCAACCTAGAATCTCACAAATCCACCATTGTTTCCAAGCTTGGGAAAGACAAGGAGAAGTGTAGCTAGCTTAAGGACTATACCAAGTGTTTGTGTTGTCTTCTTTATCTGCTTTTCTTGCTTTAGCTTGTTGTGGTAACTATATGTTTATGTTGGGATTTTGGTGAGATTGTAATAATATTCAATATTTGGTTGATGTGTTTATCTGCTTGAGCTTAATATATACATGTTAGTTGATTGATCAATTAATTGATATGTCATGGATTTAGACTAGTTGAGACTTCAATATCATGCATGCATGACTATTTATATATAGGTCTTTATCCTAGTTTAGATTGGTGAAGACCAATCTTTCGAGCATATTTTTGCCATCAACTAGGAATTGGATTAATTGCATGAACATCAATTCCTAGCATTTTCATATCCAATCCTCACTATTGCATGACCATACATGAGTTTAGTTAATTTAGTTAGTTAGTGTTAATTTAATTAATTGTAGTTGGAATTATTATAATCTTAGCCATTAGCTAGTTAAATGCTTGCAACCATCCTCCATTTACTTTTCATGTATGTAATTAGTGTATATATTGTATAGTTTATATAAGACTAGAGTTAATTTAAGGTACCATACCTCCCTTTGGGAACGAACCGTACTTGCTGCTATGCGATCGTAATGATCCATGCATTTGTGGAAAACAAACTCGCACGACCTATCATTTTCGATAGTTTATAGAACTATCCTGATTGTGCGTGTCAGCCTATTCAAGTGGATGGAATAGTGATCCCTACCGATTTCGTGGTGCTAGACATCGAAGACAAATGTAATGTCAATAGGAAGTGGCAAGTTCTACTTAGTAGACCCTTCATGGCTACAACTCAAATGAAGATTGATGTGTGCAAAAGAAGAGTCGTGATGCACTCATTTGAGAAAGAGCTTAAGATTAATACCATCATATGCAATGATTACCTAAAAAGCATTGAGAGTTGCTATGTGATAGATGTGCAACCACCAAGGAGTAAGGGTGGTAAGGTGAACAACTTGGTCCAATTGTTTGAAAAGAGTAGCCAAGAAGATGAAAAGAGTGTAAGTGATTCAGAGATTGAAGGGCTCAAAAATGCAAATCAAGAGATCATGCTTGAAGTAGAGGTACTTAAGGAATCACAAGTTAAAAAAGATCAATAAAGCACCCTCAAAGGAGAATAAGTCAACAGTGTAACAGCTTGAGGACTTATCCAAGCTCAACGAAGAATTTGAGAAGGAAACCTCAAGGAAGATGAGAAAGACTCTCATGAGTATTGACGCCAAGAACAAGGCAATAGAGAAGGTAAGAAAAGAGATGAGCAAGAAAGAGGTGGAATTGAAAATTACAAAATTGTAGGAATGCGACTATTTGGTGGAGATGGATCGGATGGAACAAGTCATCAAGACACTCGCCAAGGATGGTAAATCCAAACCTCAAGCTCCAACACAAAAAGGGAGGATTCCTTTCTCTTCTATATCTTGTTATTTTTGTCATAGGAAGGGTCATGTAAAATCTAGGTGTTTTGAATTTTTGAAGCATGCTAATCATGAACAAGCTAGACCTAGGATGAGACCTAACCATGTTAAGAAAGTTTAGGTTAGGAAGGATTTGGTGGATCAAGTCCGAATTGATTCTAGGGGACCAATTTGGGTAGTCAAGAGTAAGATGAATGAATGCTTGGTTGACCATTGTGATGAGCATCATGGTCCCAATTTGCATGTTAGGATGCGGTAGTGTAGACTAGCACTTTTACGTTTTTATGCTTTGAATTAAATTTTTGTGTTTTGTTTAAATTTTTATTGTATGTTTCTTGCTAGTTTTTTCTTTCTAATAAGTGTTCCATTGTCATTAGTGTTAGTGCATTTCATACTTATGTTGTTCTTGGTGGATATTGCAGGACAAATTCAGCAGTTGCTTAGGAAAGAGTGAAATTCGATTGTCTCTATTTTTGTCGCCATACATATATGGTGACACTACCAAAATGGCGACATTCACTTAGTGAAGAAGAACTGTCGCCATAACAAAATGGTGACAACAAATGGAGACTACATACTTGATAGTGTCGCCATGAGGAATTCGTTTGTCTCCACAAAGCAAGTAGCGACACCATGGCGACATCATGCAAACTTATCAGAAACGATAGTGTTTTGCATTGTTGCCATTTTGCGCCATGACAAATGGCGACATTCAAAGTAGTGACCTAGGGCGTACAACATATAACATTCGTTCCAAATTAGAGCAGCCACACAAAAACACTGCCTCTCAAATTCTCTCAAACTCTCAAGCCGTGGCACACACGAAACCGTTGAAATTGGTAAGTCAACACTCTAGTTCTTCAAATTTTCCAATCACATTCGCCTTACATTGCATCTAGATATCTTAGGAGTGGGTTTTGTGTTTGATTTGAAGTGATTAGTGCCTAAGATTGGATTTTGTGGATATATTGTGAATATTTAGGTGTTGGAACATTGGTGGAGTGATTGTGGGTGATAGAGGAGTGTTTTCTATTTGTGGTATTGTTGTTGAAGCGCCGTTGTGCTATCAGATTTTTGTTTGGCACTTAGGATCCAAAATTGTGAAAAAAATGGCACATAAAATGAAATTGCCAAGTAAAGGAGGAAAGGGTAGTAAGGCCCTTACATCAAGGATGCGGAGTCAATTGGCTCAGAAGAAGAAGGGTCTGGAGTGTACCCTAAACAGGAACTTTGATGACCGATTGGAGACTTTTAATGAGAAGAAAATTTGGCAAGAAAGAGGGATAAAGTTGGAAGAGTTGGTACACACACCCATCCTAGTGACAGTTAATGATATGGGATAGGGAGGATTAGTAGCCACCCCCATGTACAGTGAGAGGCTTATGAGGGAGTTCTATAGAGGAATGAACCTTGGGGAGTTCATGAGAGGCAGTCCGGTGCTAGTTAGAGGAGTTCCCATATACATGAATGCCGTGGATATCAACATCTATTTTGGGTCCACACTTTTTGAGATTGAGGGGATGCGAGAGCGCATGATAAAGGGATCACCTCGAACCCGTTATATGTGAGAGGTTTGGTGGACTTCACCAACACTATGACTATCACCCCCATGTTACTTTGGATTGCTAGAGGACACCTCTTTAAGCATTCTAACATGAGGGTTGAGCCGACATATTCATCACATCCTCACTTAGGCCAGTTTCCTATAGGTCAGCAGTTCCATTTGAGGTAGCCCGGATATTGCATTGTATTTTGGAGAGGCATCCCATTGATGTAGGTATAATAGTGAAGATAGAGATTTAAAGGATTGGACGGAATGAGTTAGATTTAGACATTCTCCCCTTTCCATGTATGATCATTGAGATGTGTAGATTGGTGGGACATACCTGGGGATGCTTTTAAACCCCCTACATATGATATGGATTTATCTACATGGCGTCGCTTACTAAACAACATGGATTTAGGATGCCCGGAGATCCAGAGAGACCACCCACGGGGAAATGGAAGAGAGCAGGTAGATCAGAGGCCGGCACGAGTGCCGATGCAGAGTTTGATAGAGTGATTCCAGATAAGGAGCGCTTTGAGGGTGATTATGAGGATTTTGGGATCCTTGCTGTTATTGATGATCCTAGTCAGCCTTTAGGTATTTGGATCTTAGATGGTGTAAATCGCATTATAGGAACTTAGACCGATGACTTTGATATTCTACATGCGGATGGATTGGCTTTGACGGATAATCAGAAGGCCCTAGAGAAGAAGTAGGCGGACATTATTGTTAGGTAGATTAGTTTGGAGAGTCTGATTCAGGATTTGTCAGAGACCATGGTTACGAGCTTCACAGAGCTCCGACAGGAGCTGAGACTCACTCCATATATAAGGAGACCGAGGAGGCCTACTGTTCCAGCCACTTTTCCCAGTACCAAAGTCGCCACAGAGATTCCACCTATTCCAGCCACAGTAGCAGGGCCTAGTACCTTAGTTGCTTCAATGAGTACATCGGACCCGACCTTACTGACAGCACGGTCTACCATTGAGGAGATAGCATAGCTTGAGCTAGCCTTAGCTCATTCTCTCATAGATTAGGGAGTTCGCTCTACAAGAGGTCCTAGGGTGAGTGAGGTAGGTGCCCGTAAGAGATTAGCAGAGGCGCAGGCTCGGAGAGAGGCTGCAACTAGAGAGGTGGAGCTGAAGGACCTGAAAGGGATGAGCATAGTTGGGACTGCGTAGGACGAGGAGGATTCAGATTAGTTACCACCATCATTTAGGCATTGTTTTGACTACCACATGTGCATCATACATTAGACTTGGATTATTGTTTTGGGCACTTTTAGGTCTTTTTCAGTTTTATTTTATGGATATTACATTGCTTTTCATTTTAGACCATTATTTCATATCAGTTGTTTTTATTCTACATTTGTTGCTCTTTGTTTTGTTTTTGTTTAGAATAAGGGTGTGATTTGGATTTTAGTAGAGGATTTAGGATGAATGTGCTTGATTGATGATTTTTAATTGAATGGATTATTGAGAATATGCAATCATGATTGAATACTCTTTTTGGATGAGTTATGCATATTAGGTTGAGAAGGCATTTTGCCAAGTTTTTGACATTCATTGAATATTTTTGATATATATGAATTTTTGGCTTGGGATTTATTGGGTTGTGCTTTTTACCAATTTTTACCTCCCATGAACATTGAGGACAATGTTCAATTTAGGTTTGGGGGTACATTTGGGCATCACCTTTTTGCTTGTTTTGCGTGATTTTATAATTTGAAACCGAATTTTTCAAATTCTTGTAATAATGCCATGTTTAAGCATACCTTGCTTGTTGAGATTGATCTTTACATGAGTAGCGAGGAATTGTGCATCTTTGCCATTGTTTGGTTTAGATTAACGTCATGCCATTTAGGATGTCATTGAACAAAATGTGTTAATCTTTTTCTCAAAATTTTAGGGTGAATTATCAATTTTGCTTAAAGGCTAGGAATTAATAGTGGAGATTCCCGAGAGGATCATAAACATGGCCTTAAAAAGCGTAATTTGAGTTGTCAAATATTCACTCTTTAAACACTCACTCTCAAACACTCATTCAAGTATGTATAGGTCTCATTTGCACTTAAATATTGTTTTTCATAGAATCCAATGGACTGCTTGCGGATGCTTTAATTTGCTTAGTGGACAAACCTTTAGAAATGATTTTAGGCAATGCATGTGAAAACCACTAAATTGGCTTAAATACTTCCAACCCCTCTAATGTGTGTGCTCCCAAGCCCCTTTGAAGCCAAACACATACTAAGCTTTTCATTCATGAACCACATCTACATGAACCTTATAGCCTACATGATTGACTTACCTTGACCAAATTATTTACTAAGGCTTAGGGAATCAATGTAAGATCTTATACTTGAAAATGTCGAGGCGTGTACCTAGGCATGTAAATGTGTACAAGAAGTTTTGCAAAGCAAGAAAACTTGAAAAGAAATTGAAAAGCAAAATAAAAAGAAAATGAAAAGCAAAGAAAAAGAAAATGAGGAAAAGAGAAACAAGAATTAGGCACAATTGGCCTAGAGAGAGAAAATTGAAAGTGGTATGAGCTACTCATATGAAAAGATTATAGTAGCATGCTCAAGTAAATTGAAAGTGTAAGCCTGGACGCTTTAAGTGTGAATTATATGAGAGAAGCAATTGGAACTCATAATTAGAATGTATGCCTTATTGTAATCATTGAGTCCTTTGTTATCCATTGTCCCATTATTTGTCTCACAATTCACCTAATGCCCCATTACAACCATAAGAAAGACCTTTATGAACTTTTGGGAATGTCCATTTCGTAAATTTTGGTTGATACATGTTCTTTTCGATTCATAGCTTGCAATTCCATTCATGAGACTTACTTTTCAGAAATTGCATTTTAAATGTCATCATTTGCAATCAATTAGATACCCATGACATGAATTCATATTGCATATGATTTTGAGTGAAACATAAGAATCTTAGAGAAGAAAAGAGAGAATCCGGTGAGGATTAGTTATCGCGGAGAATTACATTCTAAATCGAATAGCACCTTTGCTTTGAAGCTTAGGCATGTTGAATGTAAGGTCGTATTACGTATAATCATATCTAGAGTGGCATACTCTTAATCTTTACTTAACATTCGTTTACATGTATAATTCCTCACCAGTGCATCATCGTTTTAATCTCTTCATTTTGGTTTCACATTTTTGATCATGAGAAGTAAAACCTTGCTCGGATGAGTTAGTGTTTGATTGAAAAATCTTCGAAATGTCTTGATGTTGTCTTTGGGGTTGATTTGTGATTGTTTTGCTCGAGGACTAGCAAAAGATAGGTTTAGGGGTATTTGATCAAGCTAAAATTGGTATGATTTTGGCCCTCATTCCTGTCTCTTTATGCCTGATTCTCGGGCGTTTCCCCGTATTTAATGTTGTTAAGTCAATTGTTTCAGGTTTAGTTAGGCCTCAAGGGCATTTGTAAAGAAGGTGAGGACTTTGGTGCAAAAAAGAGCACAAGTTGGCAAAACAATGCATTGTCGCTACTTTGGTGAAGACGTTGTCGCCATGACGACATTAAGGCACAAGTGGCGACATTAAGGCACAAATGGCGACAGAAAGATGTTTCCAGGATTAAATCAACCAGGTGTTGTCGCCACTTTATGTCTCCATGGTGACATTAAGGCACAAGTGGCGACAATTCAATTTTCTTTCATTGTCACCACTTTCATAATGGCGAAAAAGATGACAAGTGTGGCGACAAGTGAATCTTAGAATTTGTAACCGTTTGTTGCCATGATGTTGCCATGGCCACACAAATGGTGACATCTTACCACATCAGATTTTCAAGCAGTTATTAGTACAATTCCGAATGTGACTATATATATTCCTCTCTTCCAACTTGAAAGAGGATCTAAACATTTGAAGAACACGAAAATTATAGTCTATTAGATCTAATTTCTCCTCCATACTTCGCCTTTCAACTTCCTCCATTCTCTAAACTTGTACTTTCTTTTCCATCCAAAACCTCAACACAATGTCTTGATTACTTCATCCAACCATTCCTCTCTTTCCATAATCTCCATTTCAATACCTTTATCAGTCACCATTAGACACCCATCTATCTAAACACATCCTCTTGTACCACTCTTAAGACTAGGAGCATCAAGGGAAAGGAAAGAGCAAGCACTAAAGAAGGAGTGAAAAATAATACAACGTAGTTAAATTGCTTAAAGCATACCTAGATGGGGGGGGGGGGGGGGTGTGAATAGGTTTTACACCTTTTTCAATCCCTTGAAACAAAGTAACAATATACAAAAGAATAAAGAATATAACAATGATCAAATATGTATTGCTTTACAACTCACACTTAACAAATCTTGATTCCAAAACTTTACAAGTGATGAATGTACTACAAGATTAAGAGCAAACATATATATACAAGTGATAAAGAGAGATAGGAAGAATTAACACATGAGATTTTTTAACATGGTAAAACCTCCAAGGAGGAAACATCCACGGGTTGAATTACAACCATTGGGTATTATATATATCGGATGGTAAATTAGAATTTCCACAAAGTGACCAATCCTATATCACCAACCCATGTAGAGTCTATGTCTACCCAACCCTATTGGAAAGTATGAAATATTTCAATGATGCGAAGCCACCATATATTGGACAACATACCAAACCAACATCGATGGAAGATTAGAAATTTCTCAAGAGTGCATACACATCCCGTGTACCCCGCTCTATTTTTTGGGGAAAGTGCCCTAAGAACAAATGTTGTTAATCTTTTGCTAGATTAATAATTAGATTGACATTCCATTATATATTTGTGTGCATTTAATGTTATTAATATTGTATTAATAACATAAAATTCCATGATTATTAAATGTAATATTAAACATAGTATATAAGTCGTTATATACTTGAGGATTGTCTTTAATATAATAATCTTAATTGTATGTAATTGATAATTAAAGTTGAGATCTTTAATTAATTAAAATTACTTGTACGGTTCATTCCCATTAAGAATGGAACAATTTTATCCGACTTGTTGATGTGGTGACATTAGAATGAAGGTATTTTGTATAATAAGATTATACAAGACATGGACACGTTAAATTGGAATCTTTAATAATCTCTCTTGAAATAAAGTATTCCCTTTTATCAATTAGATGGTTATATATTGAACGATTTTAATCCTGAGTATTTAACAGACTCCTACTTATAGAGTTGTGTCTTTTGACTAACTCGGTATGGTTTGCTCTAATTGCCAAACCTAAAACCTTGTATCTTGGAGACATGATGATATACTTAGCTGGGAATGATAATAAACAAGATGGAATCCATTCCTTCTTATCTAAAGTAGACAAACAGTTCTCTTGAGTAAATGATTTGGGTCTTGAACAATGGAGCGCTCAATTTATGATAAGATCATAAATAATTGTTCATTAGAGAATCATGGGCACTCAAGGATAAATATTGATTGAGAGGTCAACGGATTTGAACCTAGTTCATATTACGAACTGTTTATGGAAGATTGATCTATATGTAGTGATTATATCAATGGACTATTTGATTCCTACTCGAGTAATTAATTTTATAATGACAAGAGTGCAGTTCCAATTTTTTAGTTCAATAAATATGGAATTAATAAATCTAATATTTAATTAAAGAGTTTGATTAAATGTTAAAGATTTATTGGAGCTTGAAATTATAGTTCTATGTGTCCCCATGCCATCTTCCTATCACTGTATTGAACATTAAGGTATATGTAATGAGGCTTAGTGATTAATTTGGAATTGATCACTTATACATAAAGAACTTTATGTATTGTTTTATTATTTAGATAATGTTTGATTATTTAATTATATATATATTAAATATAATATTAATTATTTTAATATATATTATATTATTTTTTATGGTGGTAAATCAGTGGCTTTTATTATTGTTATCGATAGTCAAAAAATGAGGTGGGTTTTATTATTGTTGTTAATAGTCAAAGAAAATGGGGTGAGCGGCAAGCAAGAAAGCAATTAGTCCTCTTGCTCTTTTCAATGTGCAGATTTTGTTTGTTTGTTTTTCTTCATTGCATTAAAAGCAAGGTAGAATACAAGCTCCTATTCTATGCTTCTATATACCACCCATCCTAGTATTATTATTGTATATAATCCTCACCACCGGAGCTCTCTATCTCTCTCGTGGTTTTAAGAAGCATAAAAAGATAATTTTTTATGCATTGAGTTTATTCATTTTTTAGCTTCATGAAAACAAGACAGGAAGAGTTCTTGCTTGGAGAAACACAAGTTCAAAGAGAAAAATGTTTTCTAAATGCTAAGCTTGTTATTATTTTTAGAGAGTTCTAAGTTTTATTTTTGGTTCAACAAAACAAGAAGAGTTCTTGGTTCCTTTTAATAAAGAGAAAAATTATTTTTGAGATCTAAGCCTTAAAAGAATATTGTGAGAGTGTCTCTCAATATTTCTCCGAGTGTCTCTCAAGTGTTAAGTACACAACAAGTATAGAAATTCAAGATTTGAATTTTTCTATTCAATACCGAGACGCCCACTCGTCGGTTCTTTGGTGTTGGAGATTCGGTGTGGAAGAACTTGGTTCGAGGGAATCACGAAGATTCTACAGTGGAAGAAATCGGTTCGAACGTATCACGAAAAGTCTACAAGGGTAACGATTTCTTTCCATACTGCTTATATCAAATATTAGAATCAATATATTCACAACGATCCGGTTAAAACGTTTTCGTTTTTACAAAATTTTTTTGAAAACCGGGCCCATCTCCCTTCCGTTGCGCTGATACCAACACTATTGGAGTCTATGTCTATTCATACATTTAGGCCTACCAATAATATTAAATTTCCTTCCCATTTGTTAAATATACGTTTCCATTTACTAGGTTTATGTCCTTGTAGATTTAAAATTAATATATCCTTTGCTTCTGGTTCTTTTCTCCAACTTTCTAATTTAGTTTTAGCTCTGTAGACTCTTTTAGTATCTTTAATATCTCTATATTGTTCTTTTGTATCTTTTATTCCTCTTTTTCCTAAATAGTCATCTATTCTAGGTTTAGGAAATCCTTCAGTATCCGGAATATTTGTTCCACTTCCACTACCTGGTTCTAAAGTTCTAGGTTTTTCTTCTTCTTCTCCTACAAATATTTCTTCTTCTACGTAAACTATATTTAGTAATTCATTTCCTAGATATTCAAAATTTAATTCTTCTAATAAAATACCATCTACATCTTTGTCTTCTAATTCTATATTATTACAAATTTCTTCAAATACCTCTTCTTTTAGATAAGTATGAGGGCTATTAAAAATCAGATCTATTATCTGTTCTCTATTAGCGCTTAGGGTTTTAACTTTATCTATGCTTTGTTCTAATCTTAACATATTAACTTCGTCTTCAGAATCTTCTTCAGTTATAACGATGTTACTATGTTCTTTATAATTACTAAATTTTTGGAAAGTTTGATCTTTATTATCAGTATATATTTTACTATTTTCCGGTAGTTCTATTATTTGACTCTTTAATTCTGGTAATTTCCATTCTAATCCTTGTAATTCGCTTCTATTAAGTCTTTTAGGAACTTGCATTTGTACATAGTCACTATGAAAATGTTCAACTATGCTTTTATTAATAAACTTGAACTTTTTATGATATTTATTATAGCATCTTCCTAAAACAAATATTTTTATCCTAAGATTTTTATATTCAGCATCCATATTAAAACCTTTTCTTTTATGTCTATGTTTATGTCAGGGAGACAGCCTACTACTGCTACTTTGTTCCTAAGATCTACTTCTACAGTTGCTAGCTGGGCTTGTTCATGATCATTAAATCTTTCATTATAAAGATAGAGACTGGCTTTAGTATCTAATCCATCTCTAGTTTGACTGAGTATTCATATGATTACTACTCCTAAATGTATTGATGCATAGCCATTTTTCTTTATTTCTTTAGCACTTTGAGGGCTTATTAATGTAATTTCTTGTCTATTGTTAACAACTCCAATTGTAAATTCATCTTTATATATGTACAAACTGCTTTTAAAGCTATCTAATATTCCTTCTTGATACAGATTCTTTTTGCTAACTTGTCTAAATCCAACTTCTAACATTCTATTAACATCTTCTTCTTGTATTAAATCTTCTGTTCTCTCTATTATTTCTTTTCCTTTAGTACTACAATTTAGGATGTTCCTCACTTTATTAGCTAGTGGTGTTCTTATACTAGAGGTTCTTGCTAGTTCCATTTTTAAAGAGATTTACTTTTGGACCTAAGATATCTTTAATTTCTACTTTTGGTTGGCTAGGGAAAGGTTGTGCTTCTAGCTTTTTCTCTACTAATTCTATTCTCTTCACTAACCAAGCTGTATAATCTGGATTTAATTGTGAATGTATAATTTTATTGATAGTATTCTCTAATTCTTCAATTCTTTCTAAAGTTTTGACTAATAGCTTTATTATAGTATTACACTATCCTTGAGTAACTGTATTGCTTTCTAAATTAAAAACTTTATCACTAATGCTTACTGGTGAATTATTAGGGGTCTCTGTTATTAATTCTTTAAGAATTTTTTCTAAATGGTTCATTTAGTAAGTCTTTTTATCAGTAATCTTAATTTTGCTGAGTTTGCTTTATATTTTCTATTTCTAGACTAAGTCTTCTAACTAAAGTTCTTATCTCTAATTCTATTGGTTTATGAGTCTTTTGTTCTATCTGATTAGTTAATTCTAATATTTCGTTTTTAATAGGGAACTTTTTTATAGTTTTATTAAAATCACTTAATAATTCTTTTATATAATCTAAATTCTTTCTTAAAGTATTTATCTTACTATTTTGAGCTATACCAAAAATATTTTGCTTTATATCTATAGGAAGCTTTTCTACTGCTTTAATAAGATTTTTTGCTTGATCCCTCATTAGGGTAATATTTATAATATCAAGGGGCTTTTCTTCAGAATTTGCCTCCTCGTCTTTTCTACTATTCTTTTGGCTTTCATCTTTTGTACTATTCTTTTGGATTTCTCTACTAAATCTTTGAAGCTGTTTTGCTAACTGTTCAATTTCTTCTAGCTTTTACTTTAGTATTGTGTTTTCAGCTTGAATTCTTTCTAAAAGATATTGCATATCTTTTTACAACTTTCTAGCTCTTTAGTAATTCTATGATTTGCTTCATTTACTTTTTTGAAATGATTCATAAAACTGATTACCTGGCTTCAATCATAAACAAGACCATTAAATTCTATAATTGGTTCAAAGCCATTTTGGTTTTGTAAAAATGTGTTTAAAGATTTATTGGCTTCTTCTAAAGAATAAAAACCTTTAAAACTGGGATTTGGAAAATCTTCAACATATGTAGTAGTTTCTTGCCATGTTGAATAGATTCCAATCTTTCTACCTTTATAAACTACATAACACGAAAACTTGTTATTTTCTACAAAATACTGGCTTAAAATATTTAGTGAATTTAAAAATCCTTTGTTATCATTTCTAAAAAACCATATATTGTTAAGTAAGGCTTGTTGAGGTTCTAAAAGCTTGTCTTTCAACTGATTTAAAGGGCCAACTCTCTATCCAAGACATTCATGCCTCTAGAGAGCCTCCCTTGTATAGCTATCTGGACCTTCCTGATCCTAGTCATGACTTCTTGCTTGCCTATCTGAGTCATCCCAAATATAAACAAGACTTCTTGCTTGGCTATCCAAACATCACGTCCTAACCAAGACTTCATGCCTTTCACAAGGACTTTCTAGTGTGATCATGTGAATGCAAAATGATGCAATCAAGCAATTCAACATAGAACATGTGATCAATACATTCCATGGCAAAAATAGACCTAAACATGTGAAACACAAGTCTAATAGTCTAGTTGCAAAAGCATGAATTAAACCTAGAGTAAGTGAAAGCACCTAACACAAAAACTACTAGTTTCATTCATACAAACAACACTTGAATATATCATATTCATGAAGCACATATTCAAGATGTCATACATATACACAATAAAATGCTAGAATCATAAAATGATTTCAATTAATATTCTAGCCAAAGAATTAGAGAGATGATAAAATGATTACTCAATTAAATCCTAGATTTCTCTAAAAACACATACACTTACAATAATCCTAGATTACATCAACCATAGGATCAAAACAAAATATAAGGTCATTTATCATCAAAATGATTCAATCAAGTCTCAAACAACCTTAGATATCAAACTAATCATAATACAACTCTCAAACATGTGAAAATCATGGAATCAAAGAAACTAGTTCACATATATCTCTAATTAGACTTTTGATTAGGTTTGATTATGAAGCTATATTTTTCAATAGCAATCACCATACATATACATACATATAGAAGAAGAAGCCCCAAGCAAATTGAAGGTTATAAAAGAAGAAATCTCAAAGATAAGACAACTACCTCAAGATCACGAGCTGATTTGGTTTTCTATGTAGAACCACTAGAAAAATCAATCAAACAGCTACAAGATACTTGGAAAAGTTAGAGGACTCGATTACAAACAATCCACAACTTGAATCACTCAATTCCGACTTTGTATGAGAAAGTTATAGTGTTTGGAATGTGAGAAAAAGTTGAGAGAAATTCTGCTCTTAAGAAATTCTAATTTTTCTTTTCTTGAATGAAATGGGAGAGAATGAGAGGAATTTAAAATGAAGAGAGAGAGGGAAAGAACTGGCCAACCATAACTTGCCACATTAGCAGTCTGTTTGGGGCGTGTGTGGCATATGTGAGCAGAGAGTGGTCCAGCCCGTGTGCCACACGTGGCTCACACGTGGCCATGTAAGGTTGGCCTATGGCCAATCTCGCTCCTCTTGCGCACCGCTCGCATTCTTCAACCGTATTCGGGCCTCCGAACTCCAATTTTGAATCCGTCTTAGGATTACGAATCGTGACTCCCTCACACACAATGATGACTATAAAACTTTGCAAAAAGGTTGAGAATTCATCTTGGAAAAAGATGATGAAGACAACTCAATGAATGAGAACGCAAAGTAGCGTAGCTACATTGTTTGGACTTGAAACCTAATGCATGGGTGACTGAAATGACCGGGAATAAATAAGTAAGAGATCATTTTCAAGTCCAAAAACAATAAAACAAAAACAAATAGATTCTAAGTCACACACATATGCCGTTTCCTAGACATAGTCCTAGAACATACATTTTCCAATGATTATCAATTTAAATCTAATGCACGAGCATATATTGCCAAGTGTGTGAAAGTGTTAAATAAATGTTGTTCAACTATGCAGGGACACAAATGAATTCCATGTGTGTGTGTGCCTAGCCTTGTAAGAGGAATGAGGTCTATATTACTTTTATTGTGCAATGAAGCACATTCCTCCTTGAACAACACCAACTTGCATGAAATGTGGCCGAGTCTTTCTTTGAAGCTACAAATCATCAATCCAAAGACCACTAATCAGTACAAGAAAAACATTGCTTTGATATGGAATATATGCCAAGACAAACCAAAAACCTAACAATCTCTCCCTTTGGCAAATTCCATGTCAAAACACCTATACATATACTAAATCAATTACAAAGAAAATTTGGTCAGAATGAGTACAATGAGTTATACATTTCTAGACAAAATTTCCAACAACAAGTCTTGAACTTCATCTTGGTCTTCTCTTGATATCACCTAAAAATAACTTGAAAGCACAAGAATATCCAAGAGACAACACATATGGCAATATTCCTTCTTAGGCAAGAAATATAAAACATTTAAGTTCAAATGGATCATGTATGCTTACCCTTAATACATGCTATCCAACAAAATATTTTAGCCAAGATCACCAAAAAATATTACATGCCATAAAGTTCAAACTTGATACCAAAATACACCAAAAACAAAGAACCTACAAATGAGACTATGCAAGCTAGAAACTATCATATACCATATCTCTCCATATTTCTCCCCCTTTTTGACATGATATGAAGCCAAAAAGAAAGAGTAGGAAAATATACCTCACGACCATTTCTAGCCACTTTTGTCACCAAGGAATGTTGTCCAATTGGTTGACCTCACATAATGCTTTGAAGTAGAGGCTTTGCTTTCCAACTCTTTGATCTTCACATCTTGTAGTACTACCTTAGCATTGAGCTCTTAAATCTTCCTTTGTGATGCCTTAATCATCCTACGTGACTCTTTAACCTCATTCTTCAATTGTGTAGCCCAACTTGGAAGAATATGTGTGCTAGATATATGGCTTGGATCATGAGATTCACCAAAGAGCCTAAATGTATCACTAGACTTTCCCTTCAACACGTCTATCACTAAACTTCTCTAAGGGAGGTAATAGCACATCATCATCTTGTTTCTTCAACCCTTTAGCTAAACACAAATGAAAGATAAGCCCCGGAAATGCCAACTTCTTTTCCAAATGAGTTGAACAAGCTGCAATCTTAATATGTTCTATAAACACTTCTCCAAGATTTATAGGTTTGTTAGTCACTAAGGTATACACAATCTTGATCTTCTCTCTATTAAGTTCGGTAGCATTAGTAGATACAACAAGATTGGATCAAACAAATAAATGCCAAAAAGCACTTATCTTAGTCAACTCACTTTACTTATTAAAAGCACGCTTTCCCCACTCAAAATCAACATTGTGACATAGAGTTTTTCCTATCAAATCAAGGTTCTCCAAGACGCCAACATCACGGGAATCCAACTCAATATCATTAGATAAACCAAGAAACTTATTCAATTTCCAAGCATTAACTCTAAAGACAACACCTCTCATATCCAAAAGAGCATTTTAAAAAGTAGTACTATTTTCGAATTTACAATAAATTTCTCTAACCATGGTTTCATTAACAACTCTTTGCATTTCAATTCAAGTACTCTATTTCCTATCAACGATCACCTTATAGACATACAAATCAACATAAGAATCTAAGTCAATACCTTTTTCTAGAATAAGCTTTTTGTCTCAAAAAATTCCCAATTGCTTTAACTTGTCAGCTTTGGACTGCTTGGAAGTGAAGGAAGGTTTTGACTTGTCAACGGGCTTTTTAGGATTGCTAGTCCCAACTTTCTTTGCCTTTCCCATGACCTTGTATTACACAAACACTAAAAACAAATATGTATGGAAACATCAAGCACGTTAGTGACTAATAAACATATATCAAAGACAAAACATCATCATCATCATCATTTTTGAATAAATCAATATGCATATCAAGAATTAGCATAACATCTTAAAGATTTATCAAAAACAAGAATAATGCCAACAAACAATAATCTTGAAGAATCATGTGAACAAATCATAAAAGAGAATACAAATTTAGCATATTATGCTCCCCCTTGATAAATGCCATATCTAAGATTTAGATAGACAATTGTTCACAAAAATAACTGCACATTTACATCACTAAGCAATTTCAATATATTTTTCAAATAAGCTCCACATATCAAAGAGAGTTACAACAATATTTTCAATCACTCTCATATATCTTCAAAAATTGATAAGGTATCAAAATACCAAATAAGCAAAAGTGAGTGTGTGAATATTTTGCTTCAAGTATATGAAAATAAGTAATTTAATAATCAAACATGAAAACAATTTCAACAACTATCCATCTTAAGCCATTCTATAAAAAGGTCAAACCGATTATCATCTGGAATTTTGCTTTAAAAGAGAATAGATTTCAACATGTGAGTGTTGTGTGTGCATGTGACTCGTTATTTCATTTCTATTTGACAACCGGAGCTAATTTAATTATTCAACTATACTCCATAAAGCCTTTTGTTTTGTTTTAAGCTTGAATCAAAGATTTTTTTAATTGATTCTTTTCAACACTTCTTTGATTTTTTTCTAATATAAACATATACGCGTCATGGCGGCTTTCACTCATCACAATGACATAGCCCTTTCCTACATTAGGCGGCTTCACAATCAAGGTGTGTAACCCTTTCCATGAAGGTGTTCGTTGGGTTATATGTTGCTGAAGCAAATAGATACCAACCATAGGTCATCTTAAAATTTACTAGTCTTAGGAATTCAAGGTGTATCCACAACTTACATATATCGAGCTCAACTTACTCAACCAAGCATACAAGAGAAGCAAAGTGCATTTTTCAAACCAAGTTTTTTGGCTTAAAAGCATATGATCAAAAAGCAAGTGAAGAGACTTATTTGAGATCTCTACTTCTCAAGAGAGTAGTTTTCAAAGAATATGAAGCTCATAATTTTCAAAACATGCTACTCAACAATCATACAAACAATAACACACAACATGATTAAGATCAATATGAACAATTATCACCAAAAGATCTTAAATAAGAAAATGTCAAGAAGGACCATATAAACACTATATTAGTTCTATAATATGACATGCTTCATGAAGTGGTATAAACAATGAGTTAAGAGATGAAAATTAAGAAAGCAAGCAATATGATATAGAGATACCTTCGCAAGCTATTTTCATCAAATGCAAGGCCTTCACTTTTTATGAGTCCTCTTGGCTTTTTTGTCCTCATGACAACAAGTTATAGGTGTGTCGATTCCAAGAGACTAAAGACTATGCATTTCAACTCAAACAACGAAAAATTCACTTTCTCCAAAAGTCATAACATGATTGTCACCATATAGATTTCATAAAAACAACTTCTCAAAAGTTAATCAACGGATTTTGACCATCATAACACTAATGTGAGATAGCTAAGTTCATGTCATGTTATAGAGACACAAAGCAAACAAGCTAAGTTTATTAACAACATAACACTAATCTTAAAGCTAACTCACATGTGTAACTTACACTAATGGTAAGAGCACTCACCCTTGACAAACTTTGTCTTGGGTGAACCTACACAAACACTATCAAGATTCCTATTGACAACAATGTTGTATCTAGAATGAAGACTTTCTATGACATGCTCAACAAGAATATCGTTGATACTCTTAGCTTCAACATTGCTAGCAACACAAGCTTTGTCAATATTAGTAAGGTTTGCTTTCTTCTCAAACTGGACATTCGTAACAAGCTTTTTGACATTTTCATGCTTTCCATATACTAAAGCCCTAGCATGCTTAAAGTGAAGCTCAATCTCTTTATCCCTATATGCTTTTTCTAATTCACAATATTCAACAAATTAGGGAATAAAATAAGAGATTTTACCTTCCGGTGATGAAGAAGCACAAATGTGAGTTTCAATGGGTACCTTGTTCTTCATTTTGTTCTTGGTCTTGGAACGTCTCTTCTTAGGAGTTTTCTTGTCAATAATGACATTGTTCTTACTTGTAGGAAGTGATGCTTCTATGACCTTCTCCTTTGCTTCCAAGTTGCTTGAGCCTTCTAATGAAAAACTAGAGATGATCCTATCCCTTTCAAGAACAACCCCTTCAACTTCTCTAAGCTTCTTGGCAAGAGCATTCTTTTCACCTAAGAGCCTCCGATTTGTTAAAACAAACTCATCCACTTGTAGCTTGATCAAATCATCCTTCTCAACAACCTTTCTTAAGGCTACCTTTAAATCGTCTTCAAGGCATTTCAAATTAGCCAAAAGATCAACATAGGTTAGATTATCACTTAAGCACTCTTGATGATTTGGATCAACCTCCTTGACCAATGAATCTTGACATACATCCTCTAGGATAAAGTGAGAGGCTGTGAATGCAACAAAGTTGCTCACCAACTCTTCCTCACTAGAAGACTCATCACTGGAGCTCTCTTCATCACCAATAGAGTCATCATCCTCACTCCATGTAGCTGCCATAGCTTTTCCTTTCTTGTCCTTCTTAGTATCACCAATAGGACAATCCGAAGCATAATGTCCTAGCTTTTTGCACTTAAAGCATTGGACCTTTCTATTGTTCTTAGCATGACCACTCCTCTCATGAGGTGGAGAAAAAAATTTCTTGACTTCCTTTTCTCTTGAGTACTTGCCATTTGGCTTGGCACCTTTCCTTAAGAACTTCTTGAACTTCCTAACCAATAAAGCTATATCCTCGTCATCCTCACTACTACTAGCTTTTTTGACGACTTTAAGAGCTAAACCCTTGTTCTTAGCCTTAGGCTTCCAGCACGCCTCAAAGTTTTGAAGAGATCCTAGCAACTCATCTAAGCCCATGACATCAATGTCCTTGCTCTCTTCAATGGCCGTTACCTTGGCTTTGAACCTCTTTGGTAGAGATCTTAGAATCTTCCAATTTAGCCTCTCACCGAAGATAGGAGTACCAAGAGCTTGGCATTGGTTGGCAATGTCTAGAAGCTTGTCTTGGAAGTCAACAAACTTGTCTTCCACATACATTTGCAAAGACTTAAATTTAATTGTGAGCAATTGAAGACGAGACTTCTTTACCGCCTTAGTTCCCTCATTGGTGATTGGGAGGGCTTCCCATGCCTTCTTTGCGGTCTCTAGATTTTGGATGTAGGAAAATTGCCTACTATCCACACCTTCGAAAATAGCATTCATCGCCAAATGATGCCACTTTACTAACTTAAACTCATTGGTCGACCATTCACTTCTAGGCTAGGAAATGGTCACTCCATTTTAACTCTTATTAGGAGAGAGGTACCCTTCTTCCGCAGTCATCCAAGCTATCTCATCAATAGAGCGAATGTAAACCTTCATCCGTAATTTCTAAAACCTGTAGTTATGACCCTTGAGAAGAAGAGGCCTAGAGTTTGAAGCCCCTTCGGTCATCACATTTTCTTGCAAGACCATATTTCAAAAACCTAGGCAATTCACTAGTAAGTATAACCCGGATCTCGTCGAGTGACGTCCGATGACCCACTCTGAAACCAATTGAAAATAATACAAACGCAGTTAAATTGCTTAAAGCATACCTAGAGGGGAGGGGAGGGGGGTGAATAGGTTTTTACACCTTTTTCAATCCCTTGAAACAAACATTCGTTTGTCCCTCAAGGTAGCTTTACATACAACACATAATCCAAAACCATCCATACATAGACAATATAATCATGTGATCATTTAGGCAATGTCTACATATATAAGGAGTTGCATGAGGGATAAAACACAAAAATCTCAACAACAAAGAATACTTGTATTATGATATTGTTCAATGAATTACAAGTGTTAACAAATATAACTATTAACAATATACAAAAGAATAAAGAATATAATAATGATCAAATATGTATTGCTTTACAAATCATACTTAACAAATCTTGATTCCAAAACTTCACAACTGATGAATGTACAACAAGATTAATAGAAAACATATATATATATATATAAGTGATAAAGAGAGAAAAGAAGAATTAACACATGAGATTTTTTAACATTGTAAAACCTCCAAGGAGGATACATCCATGGGTTGAACTACAACCATTGGGTACTATATATTTTGGATGGTAAATTAGAAATTCCACAAAGTGATCAATCTTAGATCACCAACCCATATAGAGTCTATGTCTACCCAACCTTATTGGAAAGTATGAAATCCCTCAATGATGCGAAGCCACCGTATATTGGACAACATACCAAACCAACATTGATGGAAGATTAGAAATTCCTCAAGAGTGCATACACATCCCGTGTACCCCGCTCTATCGGAGTCTATGTCTATCCATACACATAGGCCTACCAATAATATAGCAAACTCTCTATCCAAGGCACTCCTGCCTCTAGAGAGCCTCCCTTGTATAGCTATCCGGACCTTCCCGATCCTAGTCATGACTTCTTGCTTGCCTATCCGAGTCATCCCAAATCTAAACAAGACTTCTTGCATGGCTATCCGAACATCACGTCCTAACCAAGACTTCATGCCTTTTATAAGGACTTCCTAGTGTGATCATGTGAATACAAAATGATGGAATCAAGCAATTCAACATAGAACATGTGATCAATACATTCCATAGCACAAATAGACCTAAACATGTGGAACACAAGTTAAATAGTCTAGATGCAAAAACATGAATTAAACCTAGAGTAAGTGAAAACACCTAACACAAAAACTCCTAGTTTCATTCATACAAACAACACTTGAATAGATCATATTCATGAATCACATATTCAAGATGTCATACACATACATAATAAAATGCTAGAATCATAAAATGATTTCAATTAAGATTCTAGCCAAAGAATTAGAGAAAGGATAAAATGATTACTCAATTAAATCCTAGATTTCTCAAAAAACACATACACATACAATAATCCTAGATTACATCAATCATAGGATCAAAAAAAAATAAAAAATACAAGGTCATTTATCATCAAAATGATTCAATCAAGTCTCAAACAACCTTAGATACCAAACTAATAACAATACAACTCTCAAACATGTGAAAATCATAGAATCAAAGAAACTAGTTCACATATGTCTAATTAGACTTTTGATTAGGTTTGATTATGAAGCTATCTTTCTCAATAACATAAACCATACATATACACACATATTGAAGAAGAAACCCCAAGAAAATTGAAGGTTATAGAAGAAGAAATCTCAAAGATAAGAAAACTACCTCAAGACCATGAGCTGGTTCGGTTTCTATGTAGAACTACTAGAAAAATCAATCAATCAGCTGGAAGACCACTTGGAAAAAGGCAGAGGACTCGATTACAAACAATCTCCAACTTGAATCACTCAATTCCAACTTCGTATAAGAAAGTTATATTGTTTGGAAGGTGAGAAAAAGTTGAGAGAAAATTCTGCTCTTAAGAAATTCTAATTTTTCTTTTTGAATGAAATGAGAGGGAATGAGAGGATTTAAAATGAAGAAAGAGGGAGGGAAAGAACCGACAAACCACAACTTACCACGTTAGGAGCCCGTGTGGGGTGCGTGTGGCATACGTGGGCAGAGAAAGGTCCAGCTTGTGTGCCACACGTGGCTCACACGTGGCATTGCAAGGTTGGCCAAGGGCCAATCTTGCTCCTCTCGGGCACCGCTCGCGTTCTTCGACCGTATTCGGGCCTCCGAACTCTGATTTTGAATTCATCTTTGGATTGCGAATCCTGACTCCCTCACGCACAGGAAAGACTACAAAAATTTGCCAAAAGGTTAAGAATTCATCTTGTAAAACGAGGCCGAAGTCAACTCAACGAATGAGAATGCAAAGTAGCGTAGCTACATCGTTTGGACTCGAAACCTAATAAATGAGTAACCGTAATGACTGGGACTCAATAAGGAATCATAAAAGATCATGTTCAAGTCCAAAAACAATAAAATAAAAACAAATAGACACCAAGTCGCACACATATGCCGTTTCCTAGACATAGTCCTAGAACATGCATTTTTCAATGATTATCAATTTAAATGTAATTCATGAGCATATATTGCAAAGTGTGTGAAAGTGTTAAATAAATGTTGTTCAATTATGCAGAGACACAAATGAATGCCATGTGTGTGTGTGCCTAGCCTAGTAAGAGGAATGAGGTCTATATTACCTTTATTGTGCAATGAAGCACATTCCTCCTTGAACAACACCAACTTGCATGAAATGTGGCCGAGTCTTTCTTTGAAGCTTCAAATCATAAATCCTAAGACCACTAATCAACACAAGAAAAACATCGCTTTGATATGAAATATATGCCTAGACAAACCAAAAACCTAACAAGGAGGCCCAAGGGTGATTTCCTTAACTATTATTTCCTATTCATTTGATTGTAACTATATGTAACTAAATCCCTAATCTAGGGGATAGATGTAAAGAGCATGTGGTTGTGGGTTTTTGCTTAAGCTATTTGTAATTAAATCTCTACTCGTTTTCTATTCACTTTATATTGAGATTCTATACATTATGTGATTTGTATTGTATATCACTAGTAGATCATATTATTGTGTGGGATAAATTTTTGTGAAACCAATCTTAGATTGACACCCTTGATTGGTTAAGGAACGTAGTGAATATGATAGATTAGTGGTGGGTATATCAACCACGCTAATCTAAACCTTGATTTGTACTAAACTAATCCCACTTTGACCCCCTCTCCTTAATTAGTTAGGCATTGAGGTAGGAAGATGTTTAGTGTTCATAGTAATTACCTAAACACACCCTAGAAAACAAATGGTTAGCATCTAAGAGATTGGTGATTATTGAAGCTTTGAGAGCATTACCCATACCCACTTGTAACTCCATAAATTCCCTAGCATCTACTATATTTGTTTACATCATCTCTCTTATCAAGATTGTTGAGTCTTCTTTTTGTCCTATCATTTTTGTATGTTTATTTTATCTGCATGTTTGGTGGTTTATCAAACCACACAACTATCCATTCATGATGATTTATTTTATTGCACTACAGATTAGTCAATCAATCTAACATATTGCCCCATCTCCCTGTGGAACGAATCTTGCTAACCACTTGCTAAGAATTAACATCTTAAAGGATTTTTAAGTGGATAAAACATGGTTTTCAAAAGAACATAAACACGTATTTTGTTGAGCATAAAATGACCTCATCATTATGGTTTTTATTAGGGTTAATATTAAAAACCTCCCATCACCTTTGAACTATTATTGAATGTACAGTTACAAATACTTTTATTTTAGAAACCTCCCTATGGACTAACACCATTTGCATTCTGTTTGTGTTGACTGAGTTTGACCGTTAAAACATCTAAAATGCCCTATTTAAACTTCAATTGTCTGAATTGACCATTATACCCTCATACTTGTACTAAATAAAATGATACAAAAGGTGGAAATGTTAGCTTGCAAATGATAAGTTATTTTGTGGACAATTTTATCCCCAAAAATAACAAAATTACAAATGAACTAAAAATATTGAAAATAAACCAGAATATGGATTTATTTATGTATTTATTTGTCTTTTAATTTTTAATTTTTAATTCTTATAAATCCAAGCAAATACTTATTTTCAATGCTTTTGGTTCATTTATAATTTTAAATATGGACATTTTCAATGCTTTTGGTAAAAGTATGAGGGTATAATGGTCAATTCCTACAATTGAAGCTTAAATAGGGACATTTTAGATTTTTTAATAGTCAAACTCAATCAACACAAACATAATGCTAATAGTGTTAGTTTGTAGGGGAGGTTTCTAAAATAAAAGCATTTATAAACTATACATCCAATAATAGTTCAAAGGTGAGGGGTTGTTTTTAATATTAATCCTTTTTATTAAGTGTTAACCACCAAAAAAGGCAATTGTCCAAAGAAGAAATTTCCATCTGTTAACCGCCAAAATTGGCGAAGGACCAAAGAAGAATTTTCCACCAAGATACGAGGAAGAGACACATGTCAAGAAACCATCTAGCTACTTCTAGAAAGAGGAATGTTGGATCAAATATGAATACCTACCTCCTCCCCAGATCAAGCCAGCAAGACCAGCAATCCCGATAACCCCTAAGTACCCTGATGCGGAGTTCTACTCAAAATCCTGCCACGAAGCCCAATAAGGTATCCCGCAACTACATCAGACAAGTATCTTGCTACTATAACAACCAGATACCCCGCTACTATATCAGCATGGTACCCCGCTGCCTCATCTAACAGGCATCTAGATTCTACGTCCAGCCAGGTACCTCGCTGTAAGAATAGCAGATATCAGGATACCCCGTCGAACAAGCACCTAACAAGGAAAGCATGAAACTAGCAAGAGGCATGGTACACGAAAACCTAGATACCTCCTGGGATCCCCTCGTCAGAAAACCATAAGAAACACTCACAGAATTATAAACCCATATGTCTAGACAGACAAGTCCTGAAGCTCAAAAGCAAAGGGGTTGAAATGTTGTCGTTCAAATCCCAATAAAAAGGTAGACTCCATCCTGCCACTTAAGAATTCCATTCGAATAAGAAGTTCATTTTTACTAGAATCCTCTTTAAAAGGAATCACTTGATTCGGCTAATTAAAGCTCCTACAAAGTTTGTCTCCTAGAAGGAAAGAAAATCTTGTGATCGCCAAAACCCTAGACTGAAATTATAGGAGTGCATGGTAAGCAAGGGGACCTATATATACGACACTATATTCACCAGAAAGAAGATGGGAAAATTCGCCTCCTAAAAACCCTACACTCACGGTCGGTTCTACTTATCGACATGCATGAATACACATATTAAAACCCAAAATAACGCCATATATCATCATAGTTCCAAGTTTATTGATGGTACACATATTCTCACTAATAAAATCGTGCCTATTAGTCTTTTCTTGTGTAAGCTCTTTTTTGTTTTGACAGGAGCCTTGTTGGTATCAAACTACGTGATACCCCTCCGATCAATCAAGATCTATCTCGATCTTGATCTTTAAAGTTGTTATTTGGAGATTCACCCCGGTGATGATTTTCTAGTAACACTTGTGGGAAAGAATTATTCCAACCCATTACTTTAAAAACATACCAGTCCTACCTAGAGGTCTTTCAGAATGAGACTCCGATCCTCTCAGTCTTATCCAAACCCATTGGGACCCTTGTCCCTCGCTTCCACCGAGAGAGCTCAAAGACGGGGTAGAGGATCAAGGAATGATAACCCGACTCCAATACCTTCTTCAGTTACAGCTGTAGGCCTTCTGCCTTGAGATCCGGCTGGGCAGGAGATCAATCAAGATATCCTAGAGCAGCAGGCTGTGGCCTACGTAGAAGCCATCTTACTCGGAATGATAGCTCAAGGAATCCCCTTTGAAGCATCCGGGATCGCGAGAGATAATGGCCCAAGTACCCGGGTACCAATGTTTGACCTACTAGGTCCATCTTCACCAACCCCAGTCTGTCAGATTAATCTTAGACCTCGACTGGTGAAATCTGCAATTGAGATTCCACCTAGGAGAGTCCAGCATCCAGTAAGGCCAATGGGAGAGAAGAAAGATCCACAGCCCGATTCAGAAGGAAGTGCCATATCTTGAAAAAGCCCCAGAGGTAGGCATCATGAAGCTAAGCGGAAGGAAATGGTTATTGATTCAGAGACCTCGGATGAAGAAAGCTCTGTGGCCCGATCTGGGAACAAGAAATCTCAGCGCCTAGAAGATCAGATGGCCAAAATGGAAAATGAGCTGGAGGAATTGAAGAAGGGAAAGCACTAGGGAATTCGAAAGAACCCCTTAGGTGAGATGAATGCACCTTTCTCCAAAAAAGTCAGGGAGGTGGGGTTACCCCCCAAATTCAAGATGCCTTCCGAGAAGTATTCTGGAACAAAAAATCCCATCAGCCACCTGGAAAGCTTTGTCCACCAGATGGAAGTATAGAATGCAACCCGATTAGCCATGTGCACGATGTTACCTTCGACCCTGACCGACTGTGCCAAGACATGGTTCAGGAAATTGCACCAGGTAGTGTTGACTTTTTTTCTAAACTTACCACTGCTTTCTGTTTGCAATTTCAAGGGATTATGCCTCGTCCCAAGGACCCTATCTTGCTTTAGTATGTGATCGAGGAGCGAGGTTAGACCTTGAGGTCTTATGTGGAGAAATTCTACAAGGAAGTTATCCAAATGGGAGTTTTCGACGAGAAAGAAACCTTGGCTCCTAATTTTTGAAGAAACCTGTAGGCGGGCATACTATTTCGCTTTTTTGCTAAGCATCCTCCAGAAACTTACTAGGAAGCCTACAATCAAGCTTTAGAATAAGTAGACATAGAAGAGGAGCTCTGGATCAAGGTTGAGCATGATGAAGCCCGATTGACCCCATGTCCTAAGAAGGAGACTCTAAAGCCCATGCTAGTCAAGAGATTCCAGAATCAGCCCCCAAATAGGTCAAGCTATAGGCCGCCTTTTATTCCCTCATACCAAGAAAGGTACCTGGTTAGAAGATCCCCCATCAGGAGATCACCCCCAGGGCGGCCCCTCTGAAAGAAGTAGCCTGGGTAGCAAGGGAGGAAGATGGATATAATCACTACACTCCCCTCAATGCTTCCCGAGAAACTATTTACCTCTTCATCTAGGATAAAGGTCTACTTAGGAAGCCGGGTCCCATGAAAGTCCCAACTGATAGAAGGAACCAGTGCAAGTATTGCGATTTCCACGAGGATGTCGGACACAACACTTATGAATGCTATAGCCTCCGTAACCAGATCGAAGGATTGGTAAGGGGATGCCTATTGACATAATTTTTATAGCTGGTACGAAATAGTATCAAGGAAGGGAAACAGGTACAAAGCGGGATGCAGGAGGTAGAAAGAAGGAGGGATAGAGAGAAGGATCTGATGTAGCTGATTCAGGTGATTCACACCATTAGTGGAGTCCCCACCTTGGCCGGAACCTCCAACAATTCAAGAAAGAATCATGCAAGGAAAATCCCTAGGCTCAACACAGGTCATGAGATATTCAAAGTCAGTAATAGATCCTAAGATCCATCCCGTTCTACCAAGATTATCTTCATAAAGAAAGATGTTTACAATACAATCCAACCACATGATGATCCCATGATAATCTCGGTACAGATTGCCAACTGTCGGGTTTATCGTGTCTTGATCGATACCGGAAGCAGTATTGACATCCTATTCAAGGGAGCCCATGAACAACTTAACTTGAAGAACTCTTGTTACAACAGCTGCACCTCGCTTCTATATGGATTCACAGGGGACTCTGTAATGCCAATGAGATCTAAAATCCTGTTAGTGGTAGTTGGAGAAGCTCCACTTCAGCAGAACGTGATCACGGAGTTCAATGTGGTAGATACCCCGTCTGCCTACAATGCCATTCTGGGTATGCCCTTCCTCTCAGGGATTAGGGGGTGCTATCCATCTACCATAATGTCCTAAAGTTTCCAGTGGGAGCAGAAGTGAGAGAAGTCAAAAGGGATCAACAGGTAGCCCGCAATTGCTATGCGGTATCTACCAATCCCCTCTCGCTTGCTAGACAGTACTCGCATGTGGCCAGTGAAATGAACCCGGGTACGCCTAAACATGGTCATTATGTCATGGAATAAGGAGAGGTGCCAGACTTAATCATAGAAGAGCAGAAGGGTGAAGAGAGGGGTTGGACCAGTAGTCATCTCGCGGATCAGTTAGAAGAAATACTTGTCAGGGGAGAAGATCTCACTAAGGTGGTGAAAGTTTTTTTTTTTTTTTTTTTGGGTGGAGGGGATTGAATCTCGAAGTCAAGGAAGACTTGATAAAGCTCCTCAAAGAATACAATGATATTTTTGCTTGGAGCCATGAGGAAAGGTCTGGTATTCCTCTTAGCCTAGCTACCCATTGGTTGGCAGTAGATGCAACCTTCAAGCCAGTGAAACAGAAATGAAGACATTTCAATACCAAACGGAATGCCACAATCCAGGAAGAAGTTGACAAGATCCTAAAAGCCGAATTCATCAGAGAATCCTGGTACCCCGAATGGATCGCCAATGTGGTCATGGTAGCCAAATCTAACAAAAAATGGCGAATGTGTGTGGACTACACCGACCATAATTGGGCTTGCCCTAAAGATATCTTCCCACTGCCCAAGATCAATCAGCTCATCGATTCTACCGTGGGAAACAAGCTTCTAAGCTTCATGGATGCCTTCTCGGGGATACAATCAGATTATGATGCATCCCCCAAATCAAGACAAGACCAGCTTCATCACCGGACAAGGCCTCTACTACTATAAGGTAATGCCATTCGAACTTAAAAATGCAGATGCTACATACCAGCGTATGGTGAACAAAATGTTCAAGCGACAGATAGGAAGATCCATGGAAGTATACATAGATGATATGATCACAACATCTCTAGAGGCCGAACAACACCTAGGATATTTACGCCAAACTTTCTGGTAATAAGAAAAAATCAGATGAGATTGAACCCCGCAAAGTCTGCTTTCGGGGTGGCGGCAGGAAAGTTTCTAGGGTTCATGGTACATGAAAGAGGAATCGAGGCCAATCCCGAGAAGATCAAGGCCATCCTAGACCTCAAGCCTCCCACAACTCTCAAGTAGGCACAGGGATTGACAGGCCGGATAGTGGCATTGAACTGATTCATATCCCGCTCCACAAATAAGTGCCTCCTGTTCTTCAAGATTATCAAGCAAGGAAAGAAGCTGAAGTGGGATGAGCAAAGCGATCAGGCTTTCTAAGCCTTGAGGGAGTACTAGGCCAGTCCCCCTCTACTGGTCAAGCCTCTTGCAGGAGAAGAATTCCAACTTTACGTGGCAATCTCAGAAGCTCTCACTAGTGGGGCCTTAGTGAAGGAATGTAGTGACAAGGTATAGAGACTAGTGTACTATGTAAGCCGTGCTTTCACCTGTAGGAAAAAATAAACAAATAAAAGTGTTACACGCAGCGGAAGCGATACTAAAGACGATTTAGTGACTTTTAAAATTTTTCCTTTATGAACCTTAAACCCTTTTAATCAATAAACATGCATATATATCAACAAAAGTAAATTACCTCTTGTCGCGTGATCCGATTGACTTACGTCGATGGTAATCCGCAAGACCTTCAATCCGAGCACGAACGTGGATCACCTAGGAGCGTGGTCTCCCTTTCCTTTGAATTGCAAACCTGTGAATGGACCAAACAAATACTTTCTATTATTTGTTAGTCACAAAACAATCAAAAGAATGTCAAAATTATTCCGGTCACTTTTGAGTTCACAATCTTATGATCGAAACTCGCGTGAACCTAGATCGATATCGTATACACAAGCTTATTGATGTTTAAGCAATTATATACTATCAAAGAATAATTTTTCACTCCTTTTTGTCTCTCTAGAATAAAAACTCTCTTAGAATTAAGAAGAAGAAGAAAGAAAATAAAAACTCAAGCACCAATTTAATTGATGTGGCCGCACCCTATAAGAACATATATATAGGTTGGCCAAATTTTTCTTCTTTTTCCTTTAGGGTTGCCGAATTCTATGTAGTATCTAATTAGGGTTGGTCGAATTTCATCATGTCACTTATATAAGGTGACTAAAATTCAACCCTAATTCTTTTTAACTTTATAGACTTCAAACCCTAATCCAACTCTTTTTATTTTTATTCTTTTATTTGACAAAAAAAAAAAGACTCCTTATTTGATTAAATAAATAATACTAATTTATTTATTTACTTATCAAACAAGTCTTTTACTTTTAGGAAAGATTTGTTTCTTTAATTAAACAATTAATCAATAAATCAATTAATTCTTATTTAATTAAAACAAATGAAACAAAATAATATTTTTAGGTCAAAACCTTAACCTAGCCGCCCCACTTATATATAAGATGGGCCTAATATTATTTTCCTATTTCATTTAATCCATTGGACTTTAAATAAAAAAGCCCACATGTGAACCAGACCCATTCTTACTAAAAGAAACAAGCCCACATGTCTTTCATTAATATATTAATATAATTGAGCAGCCCATTACTTAAATAATGTGCAAATTATATTCTTAATATATTAAATGCAATTCTAGATGGACCTTTAAATTGGTCCGGTAGAATATATCAAGTGATCCATGCAAGTCCGTGTGGATTGGGGATCTTGGCGGGCCATCTAAATTTAAGCTTCAATAGACATAACCTAATCACAATCAACAAATGATTCACTTAGGTCCGATCCATTAATTTTAACTCATTCCACTAAAGAGCTAAAATTGAACTCTTAAATAAAGATAGAAAAGGAAGATGCTCCTCATTCATACCCTAGACAATCATATTAGAGATAGTGTATCCTCGTGATTAATATCAGTAATCGCCAAGAGTTCATAGACCGCCTATAACTCTCCAAGTTACCATATTTACTCATATGACCACGTTTTGAACTTGGATATTTTGACTTGTCCAGAAGCCATGTTTTCAATAGACACTATTGAAAACTCAACGTTGAGATTTAATATCCAATTACCTCAAAACATCCATATGATGATATTATACTCTCATTTAATTAAATGGAGCCACGATGTCCATATCTATAAATGAAGTCCTCTATCGATTAACAAATGAATATCACCAAACTATCGAGGATAGACTATGCGATATAATCGTACTCATTGATAACTCAAATGATATCACTTGCAACCATAAGTCCATCATTTATCTCAGGATTAAGATAGACTCTCCGATTGTCCTGATAATGAAAAGACTATTATCTATTGACGGTTCTAGATAAAGCTTTTCATTGTGATCCAGTTCAATGCACCCAGTGCACTAGATCCTTTTGCTCGAAGACACTCCGATGATTTTAGACTCATCATATCTCATTTGATCCCACTCAAATGCTAGCAAAAGAATTCTACAACTTTAACAAGATAAAGGTGCCCAACCTTTAACTTAAGTTGTGAACAATATTCAAGACTAACTAAAGAATTGTGTCTACCACATACATATCCAAATGTACGAACAATTCTTTTTTTTTTTTTTTTCATAGTCTTTAGACCTTATGATTATTTACTTTGACAATTATAATACAAACTATAAATGCTATACGATTTGTTAAACCAGAAATCACTTTATTAATATGAAAAAGATTGTTAATTACAACATTACACTCTTGCTATTGAGCATAATCCTAACATCACCAAGTCTGAAAAAAAACTACACCTTCATGGAGAAGCTCACCTATGCCTTGGTGACTACAGCCAGAAAGCATCGGCCTTATTTTCAAGCACACACTACCATGGTAGTCACCGATCAACCCATATGATAATTCCTCAAGAGGCCAGATATATCAAGAAGGTTGGTTCTATGAGCCCTAGAGCTCACCTAGTTTGACATCAAGTATAAGGCAAGAACCGCAATCAAAGGACAGGCTTTAGCCGACTTCATAATGGAGTTCAGCGTGAATCCGGACCCAGTCACCAAGCCTGACCCCAATCCGGATCAGACTGATCTAAACTGGCTTAAAGATAACAAGACCTGGGTTCTATACAAAGATTGGGCATCAAGTCAATCGGGATGCGGAGTATGAATCATCGTGATAGATCCAGAGGGGGCCTAATGCAGTCATTGCTTCTGGTTTGAGTTCAAAGCTACCAATAACGAAGCAGAATATAAAGCGTTATTAACAGGAATAAGAGTAGCAGAATCCTTGGGGGATGATTTCCTCCTAGTCAAGAGTGATTCCCAATAAGTGGTCAACCATGTGTTGGTATATAAATGCATGTATCAAGTAGAAGTGTAAGTTCCTCAAAGTTTGATTGGTTTATTTCGGTGATAAACCACAATTGGGGTTTGAATTGTAACGGTAGCTTAGGTGAATGATGATAAAGCTCAAAAGCCCTCTAAAGACCTCAAGATGATAAGCACTCCAAAGGTATATTTCTAGTGTTCAGTTTTCATTGAAGAGACTTAGTTGCACACACAAACACTTCTAATGTTTGCATATGTATGCATTGCTCTTGTGTGCATTCTCTTCACATGTCACATTTCACACTTGCACTTCTTTGTTGTATCTTATTGTGTGATTAATGTGTCTAGTAATTCGTTTCTCAAATATTGTTCGTCTGTGCATGCACGATGGTGTTGCCTTTGGAGAATGCCTTTGGCTTATCCTTTGGTTTCACCACTATTAGTGAAACGGCGGTTTGAACGGTGGCCATGACCGTCAAATGAAATCGTCGTTCTATTCCAGATTTCTCTGGAATGTTTCTACGGTTATGATTGATCAAGCCAAAATTGGTATGATTTTGGCCCTCATTCCTGACTCTTTTTGCTTGATTCTCAGGCATTTCCCCGTATTTAATGTTGCTAAATCAAGTGTTTCAGGTTTACTTAGGCTATAGGGGCATTTGGGAAGAAGGTCAAGACTTTGGTGCAAAAAGAGCTCAAGTTGGCAAAACAGGGTATTTTCGCCACCTTGATAAAGATGTGTAGCCATTGGCGACATGATGGAATAGGTGGTTTGCATTTTATCAGAATTAAAAGCATTAGGTGTTGTCACCATTATGTGTCACCATGGCACAAAGTGGCGACAAAGTGGTGACAGAATGAAGCTTCTAACATCGGTGTTGTTGCCACTTTGTATCGACATGATGACAAAGTGGCGACATTTCAATTTCTTCATTGTCGCCACTTGCATGATTGGAGAAAAAGAAGAGATTTGAAGTGGCAACATGTGAATCTCAGAATGAGAAACCGTTTGTCGCCATGATGTCGCCAATGGCCACACAAGTGGCGACATCACTCAACAAAGGATTTTCAAGCAGTTATTAGTACATTTTCGAGTGTGACTATATATATCCCTCTCTTCCAACTTGAAAGGGATCTAAACATTTAGAAAGCGACATATTTGATAGAGCATTAGACCTAGTTTTTACCCTCTCAACTTCCTCCATTCTCTAAACTTGAACTATCTTTTCCATCCAAAACCTCAACACCAATGTCTTGATTACTTCACTCAACCATTCCTCTCTTACCATTCTCTACATTTCAATACCTTTGTCACTCACCATTAGACACCCACATATTTAGACACATCATCTTCTACCATTCTTGACACTATGAGCAAACAAAGGAAGGGAAGGAGCAACCACTAAAGAAGGAGGCCTAAGGGTGATTTCCTTAACTATTACTTCCTATTCATTTGATTTGTAACTATGTGTAACTAATACCCTAATCTAGGGGATAGATGTGTGAAACATTTGTTGTGGGTTTTTGTTTAAGCTATGTGTAATTAAATCTCTATTTGTTTTCTATTCACTTAATATTTAGATTCTACACATTTTGTGATTTGCATTGTATATCACTAGTAGATCATATTATTGTGTGGGATAATTTGTTGTGAAACCAATCTTGGATTGACACCCTTGATTGGTTAAGGAACTTAGTGAATAGGATAGATTAGTGGTTGATATATCAACTCCACTAATCTAAACCCTTGATTTGTACCAAACTAATCCCACATTGACACTCTTTCCTTAATTGGTTAGGCATTGAGGTGGGAAGATGTTTAGTATCCATAAAAATGGCCTAAACACACTATAGGAAACAAATGGTTAACATCTATGAGACTTGGTCATTAATGAAGCTTTGAAGAGCATTACTCATGACACTTGTGACTCCATCAATTCCCTAGCATATACTCTATTTATTTACATCATCCCTCTTATCAAGATTGTTAAGTCTTATATTTTCCTATCATTTTTATATGTTTATTTTAATTGCATTTGAGGTGGTTTGTTAAACCACATAACTATACATTGATTATGATTTATCTTATTGTCTCAATCTAACGAATTACTCTATTTCCCTATGGAACGAATCTTGCTTACCACTTGCTAAGAATTAACATATTAAAGGATTTTTAAGAGGCTAAAACATGGTTTCCAAGAGAACATAAAAGAGTATTTTGTTGAGCACACAAATGACCTCATCAATGATCAGTGACCATGACCACCATTCGAAACCGCTGTTTAGACCTGAATGATTAAATATCCCTGTCTCAATTCGGTGGTTCAAATCGGTGGCCACGAAACCGCCGTTCAAGACCTGATTGAAATAAATATCTTGGTCTCAGTATCGGGGGTTTGTTGGCAATTATGAAACCGCCGTTGCTCCCCTATTCTCTCGGGATCAATCTGGCGGTTGAATCAGCAGTTTTGAAACCGTTGATCGGCAAGTTTCAAGGGCAATCTAGTATTTGCACCATACTTGTCATTGGCCTTTATAAATACATCACTTTCTCATCTCTCTGAACTTACTCTTTCAGTATCAAGAACCTTAAATTCAATAGAGAGATTTTTGAGAGAAAAAGGCAATCAAGATTGCTCATTTAAACACTTAAAGCCATTTTCATATGCATTAAAATTCATCTAGCATCTTCTAGCATATCTAGGATGCTTACTTGCATGGGTCTTACTCAACACACATGCTTTGGTAAGTTCTTCACTAATTTCATCTAATCTTAATGTTTTACTTAACAAGGCATCTCTTTAATTACTTTGATGTTCTTATATTATACTCTTATATTCAAGATAGAGATGGTTGTATTGTTTTGATTGAGTGTTGTATTGTTATAACTAAACTTATGATTGCTTAATCCATGTTAGATATGCTTTATGCCATGTCATATAGCAATTTATATCTAGGATTTATTTAATTGTCATCTTATTATCCTAGATAAGTATTTAGTGTAACCTAGCACTAAGTGCATATTTGAATATCTTTGCATATTCACTTAGGTTGTTTAATCTCTTTTGTGAGAACTAAGTCTTGTGGCTAAGGTTGCTTAGGTCGTGAGCAAATTGGACTAGGTTCACTTTTGCAATTAGTGGATTCGAGGTTCGTGTGTGGGACACATAATAGCCTATGGTTTTTCCTTGTTTAAGGTTTCAACGTAAAAATCAAGTGTTATTTAAATTCCGCACTTTACACTTGATTTATTGCTTTAACTAGTTTAGGGTATTTTCGTAATACTGACTAATTGCGAAAATTGGTAATAATCGTTAAAATCTATTCACTCCCCATCTATATAGTTTTATACACACCATCCATTATTAGTTTCAATTGGTATCAGAGCGGGTTCCTAGATATACTTAAGTGATCCTTTGCTCATTTTGGTGTGTTATGCATTTTGGTGATTTTTGATCATTCATACATTTGCATTCATTTCATTCATTTATAAACACTATGAGTGGAAACGGTGGAAATAATGGTGGCAATGAGGGTGCTTCTAGCACGAGACCTCCCTTATTCATCGGGTTGAATTATGCCTCTTGGAATGGCAAGATGAAGTCATACATTTGCCAAATCCATGATAGGGCATGGATGGGGGTTAAAAATGGCTACACATCACCGATGATGACTCCTACGGGTGGAGGAGAGGATGTTCTTAAGCCCAAGGCGTAATGGAACGCGCAAGAGTTTGAAACATCTAAGTGGAATAGGAAGGCAATTCATGCCATCCTATGTGCAATGAATGAGAATCAATATAAATTGATTTAAAACACTAGGATAACTAAGGAAGCATAGGACATCCTAGAAGTTGCACATTTGGGAACCGAAGTGGTTAAGGACTCGAGGCTCCAAGTTCTTCAAACTCAATTCAAGATTGAAAGTTCCTTATTTTTGATTATCTTATTTCGTTGGCAAACCACATTTTTGGGGTTTATCTTGTGAGGGTAGTTTAGGGTCTTCTTATTCGTGATCAAGCTTATTGGATTGCAATCCCTCAAGCACAAGAGCTCATTGAAGGTATATCACTTATGCTTAGCCCTTCTTGAAGAGACTTAGTTGCACACACCCACTTTCTTGCATGTCTTGCTTCTTGTTTGAGTGTCTTGATTGCCTTATATTGTGTGCTTTGTTTCCCTAATACACTTGCACCCATTGCATGTCTTTTTTGTGTGTTTATTGCTTGAGAATGCCTTAACCTTCCCTGCCGCGGTTGAGTTGTCGTCTTGGCTAACCTCAGCATGCACAGGATAGAGATTTCAGTGGCTGTTGTGCCATCTTAGCCAATCACGTCATTGACGCGGCAGAGATTTCTGTGATTGAAGTACCGTTTTGGTTAACTACGGCAAACAGCAACCGCGGCACTCTGAAAATGTTTGGTTTGCCTTGCCTCAGTCCCCTGCCGTCTTGGCCAGATTGGCCAACCGTGGCAGTTCATCTGGCCAAAACGCTGTAGTTTTGAGTTTCCTCTATAAATACCCCATTACACTCTCTTTTCTAATTCAACTCGTTTTTGACTCATTTTAGAGAGATAGAGAGAAACCCTAGTGATAGAATGTTAGGTTTTTTGTTTGTCTTGGCATTAATTCTATATCAAAACGATGTTTTCTTTTGTATTGATTAGTGGTCTTAGAAATGATGATTAAAAGCTTCAAAGAAATACTTAGCCACAATTCATGCAAGATGGTGTCTTCAAGAGGAAATGAGCTACATTGCTCATCAAAGGTATAATAGACCTCATTCCTCTTACAAGGTGTAGGCACACACACACACATGACATTCATTTGTATCCCTGCATAGTTGTACACCTTTAGTATAACACTTTCACACACTTGGTAACGTATGCACATGCTTTAGATTCAATTTGATAAACTTTGTGATTTGAATATTCTAGGACTATGTCTAGGAAATAGCATACATGTGTGACTCGGTATTTATTTGTTTTAGTTTTATTTTATTTGGACTTGAACATAATCTCATTTGATTCCTTAATGAGTCATTTTGGTTACTCACTCATTAGGTTTCAAGTCCAAACTAGGAAGCTATGCTACTTTACGTTCTCATTCGTTGAGTTGTCTTTGTCATCATATTCGGAGTTGAATTCTCAATCTTTTGTCTAAGTTTCATAGTCATCCTTGTGCATGAGGGAGTCATGATTCATAATCCGAAGATGGATTTGAAATCAGAGTTCGGAGGCTCGAATACGGTTGAAGAACGAGAGAGGAGCGCGAGAGAAGCAAGCATTGGCCAACGACCAAGCTTGCATGGGCATATTAGGAGGTCATGAGCCTCACGGCCTCACCACCTCTCTACCCTGTGAGGCTCACGCGCCTCTCATGGGGTGGTGAGGTGGCAGCCTCTCATTTGTCCATCCTTTCTCTCTCTCCATTTCATTTAAATATCCTCATTTTCTCTCCTATTTATTTCAAGAAGAAAAGTTTGAAAATGTTAAGTGCTGAATTTTTCTCACAATTTTTCTAACCTTCCAAACACCATAACTTTCTCATACGAAGTCAGAATTGAGTGATTCAAGTTAGAGAATCTTCATAATCAAGTCCTCTACCTTTTCCAAGTGGTCTTGCAGCTTTTTAGTCGAGTTTTCTAGTTGTTCTACCCAGAAAATTGAATGAGCTCGTGAATCATAAGTATTTGACTCAACTTTGTGTTTTCTTCTTTTATAACCTTCAATTACCTTAGGGTTTCTTCTTCTATATATATGTGTATGTATGGTGAATGCTATTGCAAAAGATAGCTTCGTAATCAAACCAAATCAAGACTAATTAGAGACAAATGTGAACTAGTTTTCTATGAGTTACTCACATGTTTGAGTGTTGTATTGTGATTAGTTTGATGCCTAAGGTTATTTGTGATTGTATTCATTTATTTTATGATTAATAACCTTGAAATGTGCTTTGATCCTTTGATTGAATAGATCTAGGATTAATACATGTGTATTTTTTTTTAGAGCTATCTATGATTTAATTGATTTATCATTTTATCCTTACTCTAAAACTTTGGCTAGAATACTCATTGAATACATTTTGTAATTCTAGCATTTATTTGTACGTTTGTAACATCTTGAATATGTTCTTCTTGTATATGATATATTCAAGTGTTATATGGTTAAATGAAACTAGAAGCCGTATGTGTTAGGTGTTTTTCACATGCTCTAGGTTTTAATTCAAGTTTTGTATCTAGACTATTTGACTTGTGTTCTCACATGTTTTTAAGTCTAGTTTCCATGGAATGTATTGATCATATGTTCTATGTTGAATTGCGTGTTTGCATCATTTGCATTCACATGATCACACTAAGAAGTCCTTATAAAAGACATGAAGTCTTGACTGACTAGAGTCAGAAGGACTCGAATAGTTAAACAAGAAGTCATGGCTATAATCGGGAAGGTCCAGATAGCTATGCATGGGAGGCTCTCTAGAGGCATGAGTTCCATGGATAGGGAGTTGGCTACAATATTTGTAGACCCGGGTGTTTGGATAGACATAGACTCTAGTAGAAAGCGGTACATGGGATGTGTATGCACTCTTGAGGAATTTCTAATCTTCCAACGATATTGGTTTGGTATGGACTCCAATATATGGTGACTTCGCATCATTGAGGGATTTTGTATCTTCCAATAGGGATTGGGTAGACATAGATTCCAATAGAGAGTAGATCATAAGTTGGTCACTTTTGATGAATTTCTAATCTATCATCCTATATATATATAGTACACAATGGTTATAGTTCAACTCGTGGATGTTTCCTCCTTGGAGGTTTTACCACGTTAAAAAAATCTCATGTGTCAATTCTTTCTATCTCTCTCTTTATATTTGTATATATGTATGTTTTAATCCTGTTGCTCAATATTCACTTGTGATATATTTGAAAACAAGATCTTGTTAAGTGTGATATGTAAGCATACCATTTTGATCATAGTTGTATATATAATTCTTTAGTATATTTTATATTGATTCTTTTATGTATAGTTGTACTTTGATTCATACTTGTAACATATTGAACAATATTTGATATACAAGTATTCTTTGAGGTTGTATGTGGTAACCGCAAAAAATGACCAAGGACCAAAGAAGAATTTTTCACCTAGAAATCAAGGAATAAGTGTTTTAGCAGATATCATCTGCCTACCTCTTAGAAAAAATTCAGACCGACATATCGGGGTCTATACCCAAAAAAAGCCGAACCCATATCAAAAGAATGAAGACCTTGCAAACCACGCTACACCATCCTAGTATCCTTCTCTCGTGTTGACTAGGTATCCCGCCTTTACATGGACTAGGTATCCCGCTCCTAAATAGACCCTGAACCCCGCCACCATGTCATCCTGATGCCTCGCCACAGCATTAACCGGTGTTCTAAAACCGGAGTGACCAGGGGACCAATGGAAACCATGATACAGTAGGAAGAAGGGCGTCGGGGTACCTTGACACCTAAACATGCTAACATTACAAAGAACTGGCTCGCCAAGCAATCCAAGTATCAGGTGAAGACGCCGCCAAGGTTTAATGCTATAAATAAGGACATTAAAATGCCATCATTTTATCATTAAAAAGGAGGACTCATTCTTGCCATTTAAGAAGTCCTAATTTAAAGTAGTTTCTGCCAAAATCCACCCAAGAAAGAATCACTTAATTTTAGGGATTGAATTCCACACGATATCTTCGCTTATCGTCAAGGAAAGTCCTATAATTACTGAAACCCTAGACCGAAGTTATAGTAGTGCATGACAAGTAATGAGACCTATATATACAACATTATAGTCAACGATGACAAGATCGATTCTTTCAAAACCCTAAAGACATATCTTTTTCTACTTATCGACATGCACGAGATCTCCACCACCGACTGTGCCAGATTTCGCCTACAGTGACCGGTGGAGAATATTGTTAAAGATTTTATTTGTATTGAAAATATAATTACGTGCGTCTAATACAACCTAGGGGGGTTAATGAGTTGTTAATTGATTATTACCAATTTTTCGATTAGTCAATGTTAACAAATAAAAACCCAAACACACAACCAAATAAATCAAGTGTAAAGTGCGGAAATTAAAGAACACTTGATTTTTATGTGGAAACCCTCCAACTGGGAAAAACCACGGGCTGATATGTGCGCCACACACAGTCAACGAAATCCACTATATGAAAAGGAATTTACACCCTCAAATGATTCTCCGACCCTCACCCTAGATAACCTCAGGCTATAGACACTACCACTCACTACTCTTGGTTCAATCACTAGTGATATCCCCTGATACACTACTCTTGGCGTGAGCAACTCCTAATCTACCCCACGGGTCTTTTACAGTGGAACTTGGCCAATTGCTTGAGCATTACACACCGGTAGTCACAAGACTTTACTTGCTTGTGCAACTTCACCTAGAAGCCACAAGACTTTGACTCATGAAGAGAATTAAAAGGCTATGTGTATATCATAATGATGCTCAAATGCAATGAGTGCTAGACTAAACACTATATGCTTAACTAGATGCTATAATGCAAATCAACATCCTAGTTATCAACAAAACCTACATGCACATACATGAGGTGTCAATTAGTTGTAGAGATTTCTAACAACCTAATTGTCAACAATCAATGCCAAATCAACCTAAGTTGTCATTAACATGGCAAGGACAATAAATATGCAATTAACAAATGCAATCAATGAGTCCTAATCAACAATGTCTAAATGCAAAGCATAAGGACTTAGCTAGATGTTATCAATCACAAAACAATTCTAGCTATCGAACAAAGTCAACATGTCCATACATGTGAACTCAATTAGTTGTAGAGAATTTCTAACAACATAATTGTCAATTAAATGCACATGAATATTCAATAAAGTTTGACTAGATAAATAAATATTAATCTATCAACCTAATCAACAATCAATTCCACAAGAATATTCAAGGCTTAGCTATTTAGGCAAAACAACCTAATCAATTAAGCTATCACAAACAAACCCAATCATGTTATCAAGACTCATAAATATATGCAATAAATAAAGTCCAGGTATTTAATCAAACAATAAATACCTAATCTAGAGTAAGAAGAACAATAAATAATATTCAAAGAAGTTCTAGCTTACCTAGTCATGAAACCGTGAAGACCTATGCTTAAATGATGTTAAATGATGCAAGATGGAGATGGGTTTTGGGTTTGGAGAGTTATAGAAACAAGCTTGAAGCTTTCTCTCTCAAGAGAAATGGAGCCTATCTCTCTAGGGTTTGATCTCGTGGCTCTCTCCTTAAAATGATGAGAAAGAGATGTATTTATAGTGTGGAGATGATAGCCCTATCTATTACAAGAATTTTGCTTCAAAAATGAGCCAAATCGGACTCCAAATGAGTGATATTTGGCCAAATTACGAAACAGGGATGGAGCATTGCGCTACTCATCATGCTCCACACTAGCGAAACACTTCTGGACCAAAATCATTGGTCGACCAGCGCCACACCATCACATTGGCGTGATAAAGCAACAACTAGAGATTCGAGTGCTCCGAAACATGACCAAACAACATTGAAACCTTTCATATGATATATCATTGGAAAGGTATGGATGCATTCACTTTACTCACTCACTTGCACCTATTGCATGATCTATGTGTGCGAAGCTACATGAGAAGGCATTGACCTTCTCTGCCGCGGTTGCAGTGCCGCGGTTTGATAATCGTGGCATGCTAACTACAGAGATGTCCCTTCTCTACCGTGGTTGAAATGCCGAGGTTGGATCAACCGCAGCATTCAAGCGATAGAGATACATTCTTTATGCCGCGGTTGACCCAACCGTGGTAGTTACCGACCGCGGCAGTCCACCTTGCATGAAAGTCCAAAACGCTGCAGTTTTTTTGGGAGCCTATAAATATCCCACTTTCGCTTTAGGTCGTCCCCAACAGTTCCAAAAACATATTTTTCTCTTAGAACACTTTTTAAGAGCCAAAAATCCTCAAGAACTCACCTTTAATCACTCAAAGCTTTTCCTTTTTGCATCAAACTTCATATTGCATATTGTTTCATCTATGCTCACATAGAGTGCATGAATGCATGCATGGTTTTGCATCATCACATCTCGCTTGGTAAGAATCTCACTAACTTCATCTAATTTTAGTGTCTTTCTTAACAAGTCTTCTCTTTATTCACTTGTAGTTTTTTAGAACACATGCTAGATACAAGATAGAGATTGTTTGTGATGAAATGATTGTGATAGCTTTCTAGGTTGTGTTTAATTTTGATTGCTAAGCTATTTGACATGTCATTTAGCTATTGATATTTAAGATTGCTTTTTATTGCATATTCATCATCCTAGATAAGCATCTAAGGTTCCCTAGCCTTGTTTTTTCATTCAATATCATCATATATTCATTTAGAACATTTTATCTCTTCATTGAGAAGTAAGTCTTGTGTGTAGCTTCCGGGAGTAGGTTGCTTAGATCTCAAGCAATTGGACTAGGTCCACTTATACCAGGATTAGGTAAGTGTGTGATTATTTCCGGGATTAGGTTGTAATCTCTAACACATTTAGTGGATTCGAGGTTCGTGTGTGACTCACATAATAGCCCGTGGTTTTTTTCCCGAAAAGGTTTCCACGTAAATATCACGTGTTATTTAAATTCTGTACATATTACACTTGTGATATTATTGTGACTAGTTAGGGGTATTTTCAGAACATTGACTATTATCGAAAATTTGGGTAAAATCGGAAATAATCTATTCACCCCCTCTAGATTAATATTATACACATTGTTATTTGTTTCAATAACTTTGAGGATGCATTGGTGTTAGGGAAAATACCAAAGAAGTACACGCAGCGGAAGCGATACTAAAAATTAGATTTAGTGACTTTTTAAAAATTTTCCTTTCTGAACCTTAAACCCTTTAATTAATTAAACATACATATACAATAACAAAAAGCAGAATACCTTTTGTTGCGTGATCCGATTGACTTACGTCGATGGTAATCCGCAAGATCTTCAATCCTAGCACGAACGTGGATCACCTAGGAGCGTGGTCTCCCTTTTCTTTGAATTGCAAACCTGTGAATGGACAAAACAAACTTTTCTGTTCTTTGTTAGTCACAAAAACAATCAAAAGAATGACTAAGATTATTCCGGTCACTTTTGAGTTCTCAATCTAATGATCGAAACTCGCGTGAACCTAGATCGATATCGTATACACAAGCTTATTGATGAATAAGCAAATAGTATACTATCAAAGAATAATCTAAGACTCCTTTTTGTTTTAGTAGAATAAAAAGCTTTCTATGAATTGAGAAGAAGAAGAAATTTGTATCATGAACACATATCATAGTGGCCGAATTCTATACTTGTCAATATATAGGTGGCCTAAGTTTGCTTCTTCTTTTATTTTATTATTAGGGTTGCCGAAATCCTAACCTAGAAATAACTAGGGTTGCCGAAATCACATGCCCACTATAGGCTTATGTTGCACCCTAATTTCCATCTAGTTTTTAAGACATCAAACCCTAATCCAACTCATAGATCTTTTATTCTTTTATTTTGACTAAATAAAAAAAAAAAACTTCTTATTTGATTAAATAAATAAAACTAATTATTTATTTCCTTATCAAACAAGTCTTTTAATTTTACTTTTAGGAAATATATTTCCTGATTAGAAAAGATTTGTTTCTTTAATTAAACAATTAATTAATAAATTAATTAATTATTATTTAATTAAAACAATGAAACAAAATAATATATTAGGTTAAACTAACCCTTGCCGCCCCACTTAGAGTAAATGGGCCAAAATATTATTTTCTTATTTCATTTAATCCATTGGACTTTAAATAAAAAGCCCATATGTGAACCAGACCCATTCTTACTAAAAGAAACAAGGCCACATGTTTTTCATTAATATATTAATATAATTGAGCAGCCCATTACTAAAATAATGTGCAAATTATATTCTTAATATATTAAATGCAATTCTAGATGGACCATTAAATTGGTCCGGTAGAATATATCAAGTGATCCATGCAAGTCCGTGTGGATTGGGGATCTTGGCGGGCCATCTAAATTTAAGCTTCAATAGACATAACCTAATCACAATCAACAAATGATTCACTTAGGTCCGATCCATTAATTTTAACTCATTCCACTAAAGAGCTAAAACTGAACTCTTAAATAAAGATAGAAAAGGAAGATGCTCCTCATTCATACCCTAGACAATCATATTGGAGATAGTGTATCCTCGTGATTAATATCAGTAATCGCCAAGAGTTCATAGACCGCCTATAACTCTCCAAGTTACCATATTTACTCATATGACCACGTTTTGAACTTGGATATTTTGACTTGTCCAGAAGCCATGTTTTCAATAGACACTATCGAAAACTCAACGTTGAGATTTAATATCCAATTACCTCAAAACATCCATATGATGATATTATACTCTCATTTAATTAAATGGAGCCACGATGTCCATATCTATAAATGAAGTCCTCTATCGATTAACAAATGAATATCACCAAACTATCGAGGATAGACTATGCGATATAATCGTACTCATTGATAACTCAAATGATATCACTTGCAACCATAAGTCCATCATTTAACTCAAGATTAAGATAGACTCTCCGATTGTCCTGATAATGAAAAGACTTTTATCTACTGAAGGTTATAGATAAAGTATTTCATTGTGATCCAGTTCAATGCACCCAGTGCACTAGATCCTTTTGCTCGAAGACACTCCGATGATTTTAGACTCATCATATCTCATTTGATCCCACTCAAATGCTAGCAAAAGAATTCTACAACTTTAACAAGATAAAGGTGCCCAACCTTTAACTTAAGTTGTGAACATTATTCAAGACTAACTAAAGAATTGTGTCTACCACATACATATCCAGATGTACGAACAATTCTTCTTTTCCTATAGTCTTTAGACCTTATGATTATTTATTTTGACAATTATAATATTAAACTATAAATGCTATACGATTTGTTAAACCAGAAATCACTTTATTAATATGAAAAAGATTGTCAATTACAACATTACACTCTTGCTATTGAGCATAATCCTAACAATTAGAGCCTTCCCATGTCTTTACGGTAGTCTTGATTGTTGATAAGGATCTCTCATCCTTTGTTGTTGACCAAGACTTGATTGCTTCCTCGGTTGAGCTTGCATGATAGGTCTCTTCTCTTGATGAACTTTTGTTTAAGGGAAGTTAGCTTGACGAGCTTTTATAGGATGAGCTTGAGTTAGACTTTTTGGTGCCACCTTCAGTTGAGCACTTCTTGAACACTCTCCTAGGTCAAGTTTCTTCCTATGTAATTGATGAGGATAAGACTCATTGAGGTTCATGCTCTTGACAAATATGGTCTTGCTTGGAGCGAAGGACATCTTGTAATCTTCAAACCTAAGACCTCTCTTGTCACTTGGCCTCTTTCAACATCTAACATGTGGTCAAGTTTTTTAGTGCTAGAGTCCATCTTGGCCATCAACACTCTAGTATCTTCAAGCACCCTCTTCAACCCCTTTTCACTCTTTTTAGATAAGTCTAACTCCTTTCTTAGCTTATCTTCACTCTCCATGGTTCTCACCACTTCTTCATTTAAGTGGTCAACTTGTGTTAAGAGTTCTAGGTTTTTTTTTCCTTTAATCTCCTAATTTCTCTCTTGTTCTTTAACCTTGAACTCTTAAACTTCATCATATAGTCTTAGAGATCCATCCTATCCATATTTTCATTTGTGGATTAAGATGAAGAGCAATCATCACTTGAGTCAATTTCCACTTGACTCCCATTGTCTTCTATACTAGCACTTTTGCTCTTGTGAGAAGAGGTAAATGCTATGAAGTTAGCCATGAGTTTTTCATCATTAGAAGACTCATTTCCTTCATTAGAGTCATCACTCCCACTCCATGTGGCGGCCATTACTTTCCCTTTCTTCTTAATATTGTGATTAGCATAATCGGGGGCAAAGTGACCTATGCCACCACACTTATAACATTGGACCCCTTTCTTTTCGGTCTTTTCTTGCCTAGGCTAAAACTTCTTAAATGAAGTCTTTTTCTTAAAGTCTTGGCCTTTGGATCCAAATCCCTTCTTTCTGGACTTGTAGAATTTCTTGAACCTTCTCATCAATAAGGCCATTTCTTCATCCGAGTCATCATTCTCCTCCTTTTCATTTTTGGAGGCTTTTAAAGCAATTCCCTTTTGCTTTTTAGGAGGTGTGGAGGTAGGACCCTTCATAGACTTATAAGCTAGAAGCCTCCCAATCACCTCACTTGGCTTCATTGTTAGGATTATGCTCAATAGCAAGAGTGTAATGTTGTAATTAACAATCTTTTTCATATTAATAAAGTGATTTCTGGTTTAACAAATCGTATAGCATTTATAGTTTGTATTATAATTGTCAAAGTAAATAATCATAAGGTCTAAAGACTATGGGAAAAGAAGAATTGTTCGTACATCTGGATATGTATGTGGTAGACACAATTCTTTAGTTAGTCTTGAATATTGTTCACAACTTAAGTTAAAGGTTGGGCACCTTTATCTTGTTAAAGTTGTAGAATTCTTTTGCTAGCATTTGAGTGGGATCAAATGAGATATGATGAGTCTAAAATCATCGGAGTGTCTTCGAGCAAAAGGATCTAGTGCACTGGGTGCATTGAACTGGATCACAATGAAAAGCTTTATCTAGAACCGTCAATAGATAATAGTCTTTTCATTATCAGGACAATCGGAGAGTCTATCTTAATCCTGAGATAAATGATGGACTTATGGTTGCAAGTGATATCATTTGAGTTATCAATGAGTACGATTATATCGCATAATCTATCCTCGATAGTTTGGTGATATTCATTTGTTAATCGATAGAGGACTTCATTTATAGATATGGACATCGTGGCTCCATTTAATTAAATGAGAGTATAATATCATCATATGGATGTTTTGAGGTAATTGGATATTAAATCTCAACGTTGAGTTTTCAATAGTGTCTATTGAAAACATGGCTTCTGGACAAGTCAAAATATCCAAGTTCAAAACGTGGTCATATGAGTAAATATGGTAACTTGGAGAGTTATAGGCGGTCTATGAACTCTTGGCGATTACTGATATTAATCACGAGGATACACTATCTCCAATATGATTGTCTAGGGTATGAATGAGGAGCATCTTCCTTTTCTATCTTTATTTAAGAGTTCAGTTTTAGCTCTTTAGTGGAATGAGTTAAAATTAATGGATCGGACCTAAGTGAATCATTTGTTGATTGTGATTAGGTTATGTCTATTGAAGCTTAAATTTAGATGGCCCGCCAAGATCCCCAATCCACACGGACTTGCATGGATCACTTGATATATTCTACCGGACCAATTTAAGGGTCCATCTAGAATTGCATTTAATATATTAAGAATATAATTTGCACATTATTTAAGTAATGGGCTGCTCAATTATATTAATATATTAATGAAAGACATGTGGGCTTGTTTCTTTTAGTAAGAATGGGTCTGGTTCACATGTGGGCTTTTTTATTTAAAGTCCAATGGATTAAATGAAATAGGAAAATAATATTAGGCCCATCTTATATATAAATGGGGCGGCTAGGTTAAAGTTTTGACCTAAAAATATTATTTTGTTTCATTTGTTTTAATTAAATAAAAATTAATTGATTTATTGATTAATTGTTTAATTAAAGAAACAAATCTTTCCTAAAAGTAAAAGACTTGTTTGATAAGTAAATAAATAAATTAGTATTATTTATTTAATCAAATAAGGAGTCTTTTTTATTTAGTCAAATAAAAGAATAAAAATAAAAGAGTTGGATTAGGGTTTGAAGTCTATAAAGTTAAAAAGAATTAGGGTTGAATTTCAGTCACCCTATATAAGTGACATGATGAAATTCGGCCAACCCTAATTAGATACTACATAGAATTCGGCAACCCTAAAGGAAAAAGAAGAAAAATTCGGCCAACCTATATATATGTTCTTATAGGGTTCGGCCACATCAATTAATTGGTGCTTGAGTTTTTATTTTTTTCTTCTTCTTCTTAATTCTAAGAGAGTTTTTATTCTAGAGAGACAAAAAGGAGTGAAAAATTATTCTTTGATAGTATACAATTGCTTAAACATCAATAAGCTTGTGTATACGATATCGATCTAGGTTCACGCGAGTTTCGATCATAAGATTGTGAACTCAAAAGTGACCGGAATGATTTTGACATTCTTTTGATTGTTTTGTGACTAACAAAGAAAAGAAAGTATTTGTTTGGTCCATTCACAGGTTTGCAATTCAAAGGAAAGGGAGACCACGCTCCTAGGTGATCCACGTTCGTGCTCGGATTGAAGGTCTTGCGGATTACCATGAACGTAAGTCAATCGGATCACGCGACAAGAGGTAATTTACTTTTGTTGATATATATGCATGTTTATTGATTAAAAGGGTTTAAGGTTCATAAAGGAAAAATTTTTAAAGTCACTAAATCGTCTTTAGTATCACTTCCCCTGCGTGTAACACTTTTATTTGTTTATTTTTCCCTACATTCATATCCTTGTAGGTGCTATTCTCCTCTAAAGCCGTCACCTTAGACTCAAATCTTCCAGGAAGCGATCTCATAATCTTTTGCTTGATCCTTCTATCCGAGTAAGGGTCACCAAGTTGATGACTTTGGTTGACTATGTCCACCAACTTAATCTCAAAGTTTTTGAAGCATTCGTTCTCATCCATCCTAAGCAACTCAAATTAAGTTTGGAGAACTTGAAGCTTCGAGTTCTTAATAACTTCAGTTCCCTCATGTGCAACCTTTAGGATGTCCCATGCCTCTTTAGGGATCCTAGTGTTTTGAATCAATTTATATTGATTTTCGTCCATTGCACATAGGATGGCATGCATCGCCTTCCTATTCCATTTCAATGTCTCAAACTCTTACGCTTTCCATTACGCCTTAGGCTTGAGTACATCCTCTCCTCCATCCGTATGAGTCGTCATGGGAGATGTGTAGCCTTCTTCAACTACCATCAAAGTCCTGTCATGGATTTGGCAAATATACGACTCCATCTTGCCTTTCCAAGAGGCATAATTCAACCCGGTGAGTAAGGAAGGTCTTGTGCTAAAAGCACCCTCGTTACCACCTCCATTTCCACCATTTCCACTCATAGTGCAAATGTATGAATGATCAAAAATCACACAAAATGTAAAACACACCAAAATGAGCAAATGATCACCTAAGTATATCTAGGAACCCGCTATGATACCAATTAAAAGAAATTAATATGCGCCTAATATTAATCTGGAGGGGGGGGGGGGGTGAATAGATTTTATTCGATTTTACCCAATTTTCGTTATTAGTCAAATTAATGAAAATACACCTAACTAGTCACAATAATATATCAAGTGTATAAAGTGTAGAATTGTAAATGACATAAGATATTTACGTGGAAACCCTTTACGGGAAAAACCACGGGCAAGTAAGTTTGCCACACTCGAACCTCGAATCCAGTAAATGTAATAACGATTACAACCTAATCCCGGTCAATAATCACACACCTACCTAATCCCGGTATGAGTGAACCTAGTCCAATTGCTTGTGATTTAAGCTACTTAATCCCGATAGCAACACAAGACTTATTTCTCAAAGAAGAGATAATAAAACCTAAGTGAATATATGATGATATCCAAAGTGCAAATAAAGCTAGGTAACCTTATATGCTTATCTAGGATGATGAATAACAATTAATGCAATCCTAGATATAAATAGCTAAATGACATGTCAAAAAGCTTAGCTAAGCATAGATTATGAAAACCTAGATAGCTATCACAATACAACACTCAATCAATTCATCATAAACAATCTCTATCATGTATCTAGCATATGATCTAAACACATACAAGTGAATAAAGAGATGACTTGTTAAGAAAGACACTAAAATTAGATGAAGTTAGTGAGAATCTTACCAAGCAAGTTATGATGATGCAAAACCATGCATGGATGCATCCTATGTGGTCATAGATGATGCAATATGAAGTTTGATGCAAAAAGGATTAGCTTTGAGTGTTTAAAGGTGAGTTCTTGTAAATTTTTCTCTTGAAATATGCTATAAGGAAAAAAGATGCTTTTGGAACTCTTAAAAACAACATAAGATGAAAGTGGTGTATATATAGGGTGACTAAATGAAGTGTAGTTGTTTTGAAAAAATTCCCCTGTTTTTGCCTTGGGCACTATGCAGGTCACTATACGTAGAGCAACTTGAACAACGCCTACCTGGGGAAATTAAGAACATTCTTCATAGGTGTTGTTCGTACAGCGCTCGAACAGCATCACAACTCTGTTCCTCTCGGGAAAAATACAGGCCTTGTACGTATAACGCTTTGAGCAACGCCCGAACAACGCCTTCAATATTTTGCACAAAAATGCATCAGGTATGATGCATGCAAAAACCCATTTCAACCAGGTCTTAGTTGGGCGCTGTACGCAGAGCGCCCTGTAGAGCGACCATACAACCCCTAAACTGAATTTTTCATCCTAAATGCCTAAATGACATGGCATTCTAGTCCTAAGATGCAATCAACAAGAATATGCATGAAGACATGTAAATGATCATGAATGACGACATATAGAAAATACACACAACATACAAGAATACGAATTATGCATGTGTTGTGGGTGTGTGCAACTAATCTTTTCAATTGCAAGTAAGCACATAGAGTTTTACCTTTGGTGCTTATCAACATGAGGTCTTGAAAAAGGGCCTTTGAGCTTGATCCTCAATCACCTAAACTACCTTTACAAATCAAACCCCAATTGTGGTTTGTCCACGAAATAAGCCAATCATAAAATGGGAATCCTTACAATAGATGACAAGATGTCCTATACTCCAAGCAAGACCGTATTTGTCAAGAGCATGAACCTCAATGAATCTCCTACTCGTTAATTTTCTTCCTAGGAAGAATATTGACCTAGGAGAGTGTTCAAGAAGTTCTCAAGTGAAGATGGCTTCAAGAAATCCGCCTCAAGCTCAACCTACAATAGCTCCTCAAGCTAACTTCCCTCAACCTAAAGTCCATCAAGGGAAGAAACCTATTTATGAGAAGATTTTCGCCGTTAGAAAACCGTCCGTCAAAACAATTTGTAAAACCTTACAAGTCCTAATTGGTTTTTAAAACGCAAGTGTAATGGTAAGTGGGTTGTCGTCCACAGGGAAACGGGGCTAGTAAAAACTAGCTATTGCTAGAATAGCATTAATGTAATTAATGATATGGAAGTGAAGATGTTGTAAAATGTGACTTAACACAATAATATATCTTAACAAACAAACGACCTAGATGGTGATAAATGGTATGAGAGATTTAGATATGACGGAAACTAAGGAGTTAACAGATTCAAAAGTAAATACTAGGCAATGCAACAAACTAGTAATTAAGCATGTCTATTCAAAGGTAGCCGACCTAGGATGTATAGAGCCGGTTATTTATCCCTATCAAGTGATCAACCTAGGATGTATAGTGAGGACCACCTATTAGGGACTAATCCATTGTAAACCACCAACCTAGGATGTATAGTGTTGGTTGTTCACACGGAGTCTGGAAATGAAGTCCATCTACCTATCGGAGATTCAACCGATTACAAATTAGCCAACCTAGGATGTATAGTGTTGACTTCTAATTCTCTCACGAGTACCGACCTAGGCATTGTACCTAATTAGGACCTAATTCTCTGCGTCGATAGGCTCAAAGTGGTACCATTGCAACAAAGGCCTAATCCTCTCTAATATGGTTACCATGACCACATTGGCGATCCATTCGGGATATAAGGACTCCTTGATGAATCAGGCCTTTAAGAGTTTGTCAACTTCTTCCTAGACTACGACATTCCATTTGGCGTTGAAATGTTTTCGTTTCTGTTTCACTGGTTTGAAAGTTGCATCTATTACCATCCTATGAGTGGCTAGGCTAAGAGGAATGCCGGGCATTTCCTCATGGTTCTAACCAAAAATATCATTGTATTCTCTGATGAGCTTTATCAGGTCTTCCTTGATTACGTGATCCAATCCCCCCCTCAACTTTCACCACCTTAGTGAGATCTTCCCCTTGACAGGTACTTTTTTTAACTGATATGTGGGGTGGCCATTAGTCCAACCCCACTCTTCATCTTCTTCTTCATCTTCCTGCTCTTCTATGATTATGTCTGGTACCTCTCATTCTTCCACGACATAATGACCCTGTTCCGGCGTACCCGGATTCACTTCACTGGCCACATGTTCGCATTGTTTGGCAAACACGGCAGGATTGGTAGATACTGCATAGCAATTGCACGCTGCCTGTTGATCTCCTCTGACTTCCCCACTTCTGTTCCCACTGGAAACTTTAGGATGTTGTGGTAGATGGATAGTACCTCCCTAATGCCTTAGAGGAAGGGCCGACCTCGAATGGCATTGTAGGTAGACGGGATATCCACCACAATGAACTCCGTCATCATGTTCTGCTAAAGTGGGGCTTCTCCGACTATCACCTGTAGGATTTTGGATCCCATGGGCATTACAGAGTCCCTAGTGATCTAAATAAAAATGAGGTGTAGCTATTGTAGCAGGAATTCTTCAAGATAAGTTGCTCATGAGCTCCCTTGAATAGGATGTCAACACATCTTCCAGTATTGATCAAGACATGGTGAATCCGGTGGTTGGCAATCTATACCGAGATTACCATGGGATCGTCATATGGTTAGACTGTATTGTAGACATCTTTCTCTATGAAGATAATCTTGGTAGAGCGGGATGGATCTCGGGATCCATTGCTGACTTTGAATATCTCATGACCTGTGTTTAGCCTAGGAATATTTCTTGCGTGGTTCTTTCTCGAATTGTTGAAAGTTCCAGCCAAGGTGGGGCCTCCACTAATGGTATGAATCACCTGGATCTGCTGCATCAGATCATTCTCTCCATCCCTCATTCTTTCTGCCGCCTCCCGCATCTCGCTTTGTACTTGTTTCCCTTCCTTGATACTATCTCGTACCGGCTGTAGAAATTCTGTCAGCATGCCTCCCCTTACCAATCCTTCGATCTGATTATGGAGGCTATAGCATTCAGAAGTGTTGTGTCTGACATCCTCGTGGAAATCACAATACTTGTACTGGTTCCTTCTATCAGCTGGGACTTTCAATTGACCCGGCTTCCTGAGCAGGCCTTTATCCTGGATGGCAAGGTAGATGGATTCTCTTGAAGCATTGAGATGGGTGTAGTGATTATATCCATCCTCCTCCCTTGCTACCTAGGAAACTTCTTTCACGGGGGCCGCATTGGGGGGCGATCTCCTGAAGGGGGATCTTCTAACCGGGTACCTTTCCTATTACGAGGGAATAGGAGACGACCTATTGGTTGACCTGTTTGGGGGCAGATTCTGAAATCTCTTGACTAGAGCGAGCTTTTGAACCTCTTTCTTAGGGCGTGGGGTCAACCGGGCTTCATCATGCTCAACCTTGATCCGGAGTTGCTCTTCTATGTCTACTTGTTCTAAAGCTCGATTGTAAGCTTCCTGGTAAGTTTTTGGTGGATGCTTAGCAAAAGAGCGAAATTGTCTGCCCGCTCACAAGTTTCTTCGGAAATTAGCCAAGGTTTCTTTTTCGTCGAATACTTCTATCTAGATCACTTCCTTATGGAATTTCTCCACATAAGACCTCAAGGTTTTACCCCGCTCCTGGATCATATACTGTAGCAAGATAGGGTATTTGGGACAAGGCTTGATTCCTTGAAACTGTGCACAGAAAGCTGTGGTAAGTTTAGAGAAATAATCAACACTACCTGGTGGTAATTTTCTGAACCATGTTTTGGCACAGTCGGTCAAGGTCGAAGGGAACATCTTGCACATGGCTGACCAGGTTGCATTCTGGACATCCATCTGGTGGACAAAGCTTTCCAGGTGACTGATGGGATCCTCTGTTCTGGAATACTTTTCGGAAGGCATCCTGACTTTGGGGGGTAACTCCACCTCCCTGATCCTTTTGAAGAAGGTTGAATTCATCTCACCTAGGGGTTCTTCCGGATTCCCTAGTGCTTTCCTCCATTTAATTCCAGCTCCTTAGCCATTTTGGTCATTTGATCTTCCAGGCGCTGAGATTTAGGGTTTCCGGATCGGGCCACTAAACCTTTTTCATCCGAGGTCTCTGAATCAATAACCAATTCCTTCCGCTTGGCTTTTTAGTGCCTTCTTTTTTTGGACTTTTTCGGGATCTGACACTTCCTTCTGAGTCTGGCTGTGGATCTTTCTTCTCTCCCCTTGGCCTCATTGGGGGTTGGACTCTCCTAGGTGGAATCTCAATCATGGATTTCACAAGTCGGGGTCTGAGATTAACCTGACAGACCGAGGTTAGTAAAAATGGACTTAGTCGGTCAAACACTGGTTTCTAGGTACTTAGTCCAATGTCTCCTGTGATCCCGGTTGCTTCAAAGGGGATTTCTTGAGCTATCATTCTGAGTCGGATGGTGTCTACGTAGGCCACAGCTTGTTGCTCTAAGATATCTCGATTGACCTCTTGTCCAGCAGGATCTCGAGGCAAGGGGCCTGCAGTTGTGACCGGGGGAGATATTGGTGCCAGGTTATCATTCCTGGATCCTCTACCTCGTCTTTGAGCTTTTGGTGGAAACGAGTGACAAGGGTCTCAATGGAGCTGGATGAGCCTAAGAGGATCAGAGTCTCATCTTTCTGTTTCGCCGAATATAACTAGGACAACTTCTTTGTAAATGTTAGGAAGATATACCCCACAGGCGGCGCCAAAAGTGTTAATGGAAAATTATCATTGGGGTGAATCTCCAAATAACAACTTTAAGGACTAAGATCGAGATAGATCCCCGTCGAAGGGGTATCACGTAGTTCGATACCAACAAGATTCTTGTCAAACCAAACTAAAACTCATACAAGAAAAGATTAATATGTGCAATTTTATTGATGAAAACATGTATGCAATGATGAAATTAGGGCTATGGTGATATGTGGCGGTATTCAAGGTTTCTGTTAGGTGATGGAGATGGCGTGCTTGTGCCTGTCGATAAGTAAAATTGAATGCGAGTGTAGGGTTTGGGGAGGTGAATTTTCGATCCTCCTCTTGGTGAATATAGTGTTTTATATATAAGTTTGTTGCTTGCCATGCACTCCTACAATTTCGGTCTAGGGTTTTGGCGGTCCCAAGACTTTCTTTCTTTCTTTTTTTCTTTTTATTGGGACTTGAACGACAGCGTTTCAGCCCCCTTACTTTGGAGCTTCAAGACTTATCCGCCTGGACATATGGATTTGAGATTCTATGAGTGTTTCTTATGGTTATCTGGCAAGAGGATCCCTGGAGGTATTTGGGTTCATCTGGGTTCTCATGTATCCCGCCTCTTGCTAGCTTTCCTTGTTTAGGTGCTTGGTTGACGGGGTATCCTGATATCAGCTGTTCTTGCAGCAGGGTACCTGGTCGAATGTATATACGGGGTACTTAGCGGATGTAGTATATAGATGCCTATCTGATGCGGCAGCGAGGTACCCTACTAATGTAATGGAGGGGTACCTTGTTGATCTTAGTAGTGGGATACCTGTCAGGTGCAGTAGCGAGGTACCTTTTCGAGCTCTATGACAGGATTCTGAATAGAACTCTGCGTCGGGCTACTTAGGGGTTACCAGGATTGCTGGGCTTGCTAGCTTGAACTGAGGAAGGAGGTAGGTATCCAAATCTGATTTTAGCATTCTTTTTTCTAGAAGTAGCTATGTGGTATCTTGGCTTATGTCTCTTCCTTGTATCTGGGTGCAAAATTCTTCTTTGGTCTTTTGCTAATTTTGGCGGTTAACAGTTTTAAACCATGTATAGATATTCCATTCAATTATATAAACCCTAAATTCGGAATATGAAAATACATGTGCAATTAGATAGTTAAATCATCATCAAACACTTCAAATGCATAAATAAACAACAACCCATCATTCAATCCTCATAGATATCCAAAAAAGAGTTTAAAATCTAGGATGTGAACATGAAATTATGTGAGAACAATGAATGGCATAATGACAACCGAATTTCAACAATCTTTGCAAATAAATCAACCCACAACATCAAAATAAGCATGGCAAAATGACATGAATTTGTGACCCAACCTTGAACTATGAAGTTTATGCAAAATAGGCAGAAGAAATTTAAGAAAAATATAGGAATCATGTTTAGAGAGACAAGCAAACACAATTAGAGAAAGATAATCATACTTTGGTTACCGAAAATTGGAAACATGGAGCACACAGAATACCTTTAGTTTGAGCAAGGGAAAACAAAGGGATTTCGGTTTTTCTCTTTTGGTTTGAAAGTGGTGGAGCCCTAGAAAACGACGTGGAATATATATTGTAAGGATTCCCATATTTTGATTGGCTTATTTCATGGACAAACCACAATTGGGGTTTGAAATGTAAGGGTAGTTTAGGTGATTGAGGACCAAGCTCAAAGGCCCTTGTTCAAGACCTCAAGGTTGATAAGCACCAAAGATAAAATTTTTATGTGGTTACTTGCAATTGAATAGATTAGTTGCATACACTCACAACACATGCATAATTCTTATTCTTGTATGTTGTGTGTACTTTTATATGTGCTAATTCATGATCATTTATATCTCTTTATACATATTTTTATTGATTGCATCTTAGGATTAGAATGCCATGACATTTAGCCATTTAGGATGCAAAAATTACAAAGGACGCTGTACAAAGCGTTGTACGTACAGAGCCCAACTGAGACATGGTTGAAATGGGTTTTAAATGCATCAGGTTTGATGCATTTTGTGCATTTTTATTGAAGGCACTGTACGAGCGCTATTCAAAGCGTTGTACGTACAACGCCTATCAAAAACCCGATAGAACAGAGCATTGGCGATGTACAGGCGCTCTACAGAAGCGCCGTACATACAGAGGCCAAGGCAAAAACAGGGGAAGTTATTCAAAATGTTATCACTCCATCCTATGTGCAATGGACGAAAATCAATATAAATTGATTCAAAACACTAAAACTAAGGAGGCATGGGACATCCTAGAGGTTGCACATGAGGGAACCGAAGTGTCAAGGACTCCAAGCTTCAAGTCCTTTAAACACAATTTGAGATGCTTAGGATGGAGGAGGACAAACACTTTGATGATTTCGAAATCAAGTTGATGGATATTGTCAATCAAAGCCATCAACTTGGTGACCCTTATTCGGATAGGAGAATCAAGCAAAAAATTATGAGATCTCTCCCCGATAGGTTTGAATCAAAGGTGACAGCTTTAGAAGATAACAATGGATATAAGGTCATGAAGCCGAGTGAGGTAATTGGAAGACTTCTCGCCTATGAGTCTAGGAAGGCTCCTAGCTCTACTTTTCTAAAAAAGAATAAAGAAATTGCTTTAAAAGCCTTTAAGGATGAAAAGGAGGAGAAGATTGACTCGGACGAAGACCTTGCCTTATTTGTGAAAATGTTCAATAAGGTTATGAAGTTTGGGAAAAAGGGCTTTGGATCAAAAGGCCAAAACTTGAAGAAAAAGGGTCCCTTCAAGAAGTTTGAGCCTAGGCAAGAGAAGACCGAAAGGAAAGGGGTCCAATGCTATGAGTGTGGTGGAATAGGTCACTTTGCACCTGAATGTGCTAATCATAATGACAAGAAGAAGGGAAAAGTGATGGCCACCACTTGGAGTGGAAGTAGTAATGACTCCAATAAGGGAGATGAGTCTTCGGATGATAAAGAACTCATGGCTAACTTCCTAGCCTTTGTCACCTCTCACAAAAGCAAGAGTGCTAGTGAAGAAGAGCAAGTGAGTCAAGAAGAAAATGACTCAAGTGAAGATGACTCTTCATGTCACTCCACAAATGGATATGTGGAGAAAAAGGTTCTTGTTGAATACCTTGCCGAGTTTAAAAGCTTAGAGATGAAAACTACAAGAAAGATTCAAAGATTGAGAGAAGAGAATCTAGAGTTTTCATCTCATAATGACCACGTAAGTGAACAAGTGAAAAGAGCAAAGAAAATTAAAGATAAGCGAAGAGAGGAGTTAGAATTATCTATTAGGAATCAAGAAAGCTTGAAGAGGGAACTTGAAGAAGCTAAAGGGTCATTAACTAGGATGGCTTCTAGCACCAAGAAGCTTAACCATATGCTTGGTATTGGAAAGAGTCCATGTGACAAGAGAGGTCTTGGATTTGAAGATAGTGAGGAGACATCCACTTCCCACAAGACGGTATTTGTTAAGAGTTTGGGCAACAAAGTAGCCTCACCGTGCTAACTCCTAGGAAGAAAATTGATCTAGGACAATGCTCACAAAGTGCACAAGTGATGGTAGCTCAAAGAAGACAACCACAAACTTAACCCTCAAGAGCTTATCAAGTTAACTTTCCTCAACAAATGGCTCTCAACAAAGGAAAGAGACCAATCATGCAACCTCAAGCCAGGAAGAAAGCTAGACCGGTTCAACAACGAAAATACATTGAACCAATTCAACCACACTGACATAGGAAGGCTCTAATGCAAGCACAAGGTTATGGTATGATCCCTAACTTTATCCCAACATGTCATTTTTGTGGTTTTGATGGTCATATTAGACCAATGTGCTTTCAATACATTAAAATATGTAAAACTAGAATCATGATTGAGAAGAAAAAGAAAAGAGCCATGATGCATGTACCTAGGAATGATAGAATTAATATGCATGATCCTAGGACTTTTAGAACCCATGTACCAAAGACCACTAGGAAAGAAAATGTTTTACCTAGGTGGATTAGAAAGAATGAAAATGTTTGCCATGTTGCACAAATTGCCTTGAAGGCAAATTCTTCTAATTTTTGGTATCTTGATAATGGGTGTTCCAGAAACATGACGGAAAACAAGAGTTTCTTTGAGACTCTTGTCATGGAGGAAGGAGGATGTGTCACTTTTGGTGATGGATCTAAAAAGAGAGTTGTAGGGAAAGGAACCATTTCCATTCCTGGATTTATTTGTCCAATTTAATTAGTTGATGGCTTGAAAGCAAATTTAATTAGCAGTTCTCATCTACGTGATGAAGGACTTTCCGTCTTATTTAGCAAAAATGATTGCTCTATCCTATTGCCCAATGGATAAACCTTGTTGAAAGGTATGAGATCTAGCGACAAACTATTGTCTTGAAGCTAGAATAGTCTCAAACAATGTGTCCAAGGAAGTGCAAGTTGAGTTGTGGCAAGAAAGACTTGGTCATATGAACTTTCGGGATTTACGAATCCTTGACAAGTTCAATGTTGTGCGTGGCCTCCCTAAACTTGAGAAGAAAGCCAATGGAGTTTGTGGACCTTGCTAGCAAGGAAAACAAACTAAAAGCATGCACAAAAAGGGCAAGTATCTCTCCACCAAGGAGCCCCTAGAGCTTCTCCACACGGATCTCATTGGTCCTATGCAAACTGAGAGTTTAAGTGGAAATAGATACATTTTTGTTTTTGTTGATGATTTCTCTAGGTTCACATGGACATATTTTCTTAAAGAAAAATCCGAAACTTTTGATAAGTTTAAAATGCTTTGCACTAAAATTCAAAATGAAATGAACTCAAAGATTAAAAGCATAAAACGGATTAGAAGTGACCATGGGAGGGAATTTGAGAATGCCTCTTTTGAAACCTATTGTAATAGTGTTGACATCTCCCATGAGTATAAAACAAATTAGAAGTGACCATGGGAGGGAATTTGAGAATGCCTCTTTTGAAACCTATTATAATAGTGTTGACATCTCCCATGAGTATAAAACGAATTAGAAGTGACCATGGAAGAGAATTTGAGAATGCCTCTTTTGAAACCTATTGTAATAGTGTTGACATCTCCCATGAGTTTTTCGCTCCTAGGACACCTCAACAAAGTGGAGTTGTTGAGAGGAAAAATAGGGTCCTTCAAGAGATGGCCCGTATGATGTTACTTAGCAACAATGTCTCTAGGAACCTATCGGCCGAGGCCATCAATATAGCTTGCTATATAGGAAATAGAGTTTTCCTAAGGCTCGGAACTAGAAACACCTCCTATGAGATATGGAAAGGTAAGAAGCCAAATGTTAGCTACTTCCACACCTTTGGAAGCAAATGCTACATTTTAAATGACCGTGATCACCTTGGCAAGTTTGATGCTAAGATTGATGAGGGTATCTTTATTGGCTACGCCTTAAATAGTAGAGCCTATCGAGTTTTCAACTGAAAGACTTAAACCGTCATGGAATCATCCAATGTTATCATTGATGATACAAGGCTCAAGTCTATTGACCATGAGGAGGAGGTTGTTATAGATGATAACTCTCCCTTGGAGAATGTTGTGGAGACTCCTATTGTAGAGGACACACAACCTATTGATAGAGTTCCTCTCTTGAACTCTAATGAACTCGCTCCATGGGTTAGAAAACTTCATGATAAAGATGACATCATTAGAGAAGTTAATGAGGCTGTTAGGACTAGGTGTAAATTAGCTAATCTAATTAGCTATACATGTTACACCTTTCAAATAGAACCCAAAAAGGTTGATGAGACCTTGAATGATGAATTTTGGGTTCTTGCCATGTAAGAAGAGCTAAACCAATTAGAAAGGAATGAGGTTTGGACTCTAGTTCCTAGGCCTAAGAACATTAATGTGATAGGCGCCAAGTGGATTTATAGGAACAAATCCGATGAGGATGGCAACATAGTGCGTAACAAGGCTAGACTTGTTGCAAAAGGATACTCTCAAATTGAGGGTATTGACTTTGAGGAGACATTTGCTCCCGTTGCCCGGTTAGAGTCTATTAGGCTTCTCTTGTCCATTTCTTTTGTGCATAAGTTCAAATTGCACCAAATGGATGTCAAGAGTGTCTTCCTCAATGGCTTCTTGCAAGAGCAAGTGTTTGTTGAACAACCCAAGGGGTTTGTGGATGCTCACCACCCCAATCATGTCTATCGTCTCAAGAAGACTCTTTATAGGTTGAAACAAGCACTGAGGGCTTGGTTTGAGCGCCTCACTACGTTTCTTCTTGACAATGACTACACAAGGGGTAGTGTTGACAAGACACTATTCATCAAGAAAAACAATGATGAGCTTTTCATAGCTCAAATATATGTTGATGAAATAGTTTTTGGCTCCACCAACAACACTAAAGTTCAACAATTTGTTGATGTCATGTCTCATGAATTTGAGATGAGTGTTGTTGGTGAGCTAAGTTACTTCCTAGGTTTGCAAATTAAGCAATTAAATGATGGGATTTTTATAACCCAAGCCAAATATGCCAAAAACCTAGTGAGGAAGTTTGGTCTTGAAAATGCCAAACATTGTAATACACCCATGAGTACCACTTTGAAGCTACGCAAGGATGCTAGTGGAAAAGTGTGGAGCAAACTCTATATCCGGGAATGATAGGTAGCTTGCTTTATTTGACCGCAAGTAGGTCCGATATATCCTTTAGTGTGGGTGTGTGTGCTAGGTACCAAGCGGATCCTAAGGAGTTCCATCTCTCTTCCGTTGAGAGAATCATTCGTTATGTGAATTGGACATCCAACTATGGGATTTGGTACTCTATTGACACTAATGCTAGTTTAGTTGGCTTTAGTGATGCGGATTGGGCAGGAAATTGTTATGATAGGAAGAGCACATCGGGCGGTTACTTCTTTCTTGGCAATAACTTGGTGTCTTGGTTTTGCAAGAAGCAAAATTCGATTTCCTTGTCCACAGCCGAGGCCGAGTACATAGCCGCGGGGAGTGGATGCACACAACTCTTATGGATGAAGCAAATGCTAGTCGACTACGGATTCAACCAAGGTACACTCACTCTCTTTTGTGATAATATGAGTGCTATTAATATTTCCAAGAATCCGGTGCAACACTCTAGGACTAAGCATATTGACATCCGTCATCACTTCATTAGAGAATTAGTTGAAAATAAATGCATAGTACTTGAACATATAGGTACTAATGATCAACTAGCGGACATATTTACAAAACCTTTAGATGTAACTAGGTTTAAAACACTTAGTAGATCTATTGGGATATGTCTTGTCGAGTCCTGTAGTTTGGTGATTGACCCCATTTGGGGAACTCAAGCAAAGAGAGCAATTACGTACTTGTTGCATGCAAGATTTGAAAACTTTTATGCTTCTTTATTAATTGCTTGAGTATCTTGGTTGCACATATGTATATATGTTTTTATCACAATAAATGTGAACCATGCTTTGAATGCAATCCATGTTATTTTTATGTTCAAACATGCATTTTTGGACTAGGAGATTAACTTAGGAAGTACGTATTGAATGACCTATAATGCTCTCTATAACATGATGATTCTTAATGACATGCTAAAAATGAAAAAGCATGATTTGATGATTGAAATTCTTAAATGCAAAACAATGTGTGAAAAAGCAAATGAGACTCAAATGAAAACCAAAATGTCTCTCTTTCTTTATTTGTTGAACATATCTACTATCATACGAATATCTTATTCGGAAAAATCAAATAGGGTGCAAAGTTGCTCATGACATGTTTTGGTTATAAAGTTGGATATAGTACTCTAAAATTGAAATCAATAAATTCTCTATATTCTTGCTTTTATTCATGATAAATGGTGAAATTGGTATGAATTCTTATAGGAAACCTTTGTCATTTTGCGTTGCCAAATTCCATTGATTTTTGGACTTGAATGCAATGTCTTGTATGCAAAGCATTTTAATCACACATTTTCTGTGAAAATAAATCTCCTTGTATCTCTCCATTTGATTGAGTTGCATAAAGTGCTTTATATGATTATGCAAATGACATGTATACTTCTGTTTCTCTTTGCTACAAGTGTCCCGTTTAGGGAATACTCCTTTGCCCATCTCATGACAAAAAGGGGGAGTAGGATGTGGTAAGGGGTTACATGGTAAGGGGTTACATGGTAAGGGGTAACATGTTGGGGAGAATACACATTAAGGGGGAGTAAACCTTTGAGGTGGAACATTGCATTCACATACATTGCATGATGTTGTGCTATGCTATAATTCCTTAGAATGCAAATGCTTGTTTATATTCTCACTTGATTAATCTCACATTTCATTAAGCTAGAATGTGTAGATACTTTGTTTTGAAGGGTTGAAAATTCTACAATAGATTGAAGACTTGAAGTTTTCTTTTACTTTCTTATCTCTTTGTATTGTAGAATATCTTGTTGTCGTGTAGTTTCTATTTTGTTGTGAGGAATCAATGTGAGTGGTGGTTTTGTCATGAAATAGCCAAAGGGGGAGATTGTAAGGATTCTCATATGTTGATTGTCTTATTTTGTGGACAAATCACAATTGGGGTTTGAAATGTAAGGGTAGTTTAGGTGATTGAGGACCAAGCTCAAAGGCCCTTGTTCAAGACTTCAAGGTTGATAAGCACCAAAGGTAAAATTTCTATATGCTTACTTGCAATTGAAGAGATTAGTTGCACACACTCACAACACATGCATAATTCTTATTCTTGTATGTTGTGTGTACTTTTATATATGTTAATTCATGATCATTTATATCTCTTCATGCATGTTTTTTATTGATTGCATTTTAGGATTAGAATACCATGACATTTAGGCATTTAGGCATTTAGGATGCAAAATTTGCAAAGGGCACTGTACAAAGCGCTGTTGGAAGTGCTGTACGTACATCACCCAACTGAGACCTGGTTGAAACGGGTTTTTTAATGCATCAAGTCTGACGCATTTTGTGCATTTTTATTGAAGGCGTTGTACGAGCACTGTTCAAAGTGCTGTACGTACAGCACCTATCAAAAACCCAAGAGAACAAAGCATTGGCGCTCTATAGAAGCGCCGTACGTACAGCGCCCAAGGCAAAAACAGGGAAACTTATTCAAAACATTTTCACTTCATCTTGACACCCTATATATATGTCTCTTTCATCTTAGGTCATTTTTTAAGAGTCCAAAAAGCAAATTTTTCCCTTAGAACATATTTCAAGAGAAAAATAATCAAGAACTCACCTTTAAACACTCAAAGCTAATCCTTTTTGCATCAAATTTCATATTGCATCATCTATGCTCACATAGAGTGCATCCATGCATGGTTTTGCATCATCACAACTTGCTTGGTAAGATTCTCACTAACTTCATCTAATTTTAGTGTCTTTCTTAACAAGTCATCTATTTATTTACTTGTATGTTTTTAGATCATATGCTAAAGACAAGATAGAGATTGTTTGTGATGAATTGATTGAGTATTGTATTGTGATAGCTATCTAGGTTTTCATAATCTATGCTTAGCTAAGCTTTTTGACATGTCATCTAGCTATTAAAATCTAGGATTGCATTAATTATTATTCATCATCCTAGATAAGCATCTAAGGTTACCTAGCTTTATTTGCTCTTTGAATATCATCATATATTCACATAGCTGTTATTATCTCTTCATTGAGAAATAAGTCTTGTGTTGCTACCGCGATTAGGTAGGTGTAAACCACAAGCAAATTGGACTGAGTTCACTTATACTGGGATTAGGTAGGTGTGTGATTATTGATCGGGATTAGGTTGTAATCGTTATCACATTTAGTGGATTCGAGGTTCGAGTGTGGCGCACTTACCTGCCCGTGATTTTTTCCTATTGAGGGTTTCCACATAAATATAAAGTGTTATTTAAATTCCGCACATATTACACTTATTGTATTGTATTGACTAGTTGGGTATTTTCGTGAATTGACTAAACACGAAAATTTGGTAATAAGGGTTAAAATCTATTTACCCCCCCCCCCCTATAGATTAATATTAGAACACACTATGCATTAATAGTTTCATATATAATATGAACAGAGTGTAGGTGAAGTGCGGGTTGAAACAAATAACGGTGTGTATAAAACTATCTAGAGGGGGGCGAATAGATTTTATTAATTTTACCCAATTTTCGTGCAATGTCAAGATTCCGAAAATACCCCTAGCAAGTCAATAATACAAGCAAGTGTAATAAGGTGCGGAAATAAAATAACACTTGATGTAGACGTGGAAACCTAACCACTGGGAAAAACCAAGGGATGTATAGTGCGCCACACTCGGAATTCGAAATCACTAATTGAAATGAAGTTTACAACCTATGTAGACCCCGTCTAACACTCTAGTCAATAACCCCCTACTTCTACCACGCGGGCCTTTAAAATTGATCCTATTCCAATTTGCTTGACACCTAAGCAACCTTAGCCCCAAGTCTTACTTCTCAATGAAGAGATATAAAACCTATGTGAATATATAAAATACTCAAAATGCAATGAGAGCTAGGCTAAACCTATATGCTTATATAGGATGATAAAATATCAATTTAGGCAATCCTAGATATCAATGGTTAGATGACATATTATAAAGCTTAGCTAATCATAAATTGAGCAAACCTAGATAGCTATCATAATACAACACTCAATCATGTCAACACAACAATCTCTATCTTGAATTTTAGAATTTAATCTAAGAGCAAGCAAGTAATCTAAGAGTGCCTTGATAAATAAAACACTAATTATATATGATAATAGTGAAGAACATACCAAGGGATGTGTGTTGAGCAAAACCCATGCAAGTAAGCATCCTAACTATGTTATAAAATGCTTAGATGATATTTGATTCATATGGAAATGGGTTTGGAGAGTTAAAGAAGCAATCTTGGAGCTTTCTTTCACTAGGGAACTCTTAATCTCTCTCTAGGGTTTTGTATATTTTGTTCCTTTTTATAAAAATGAGAGAAAAAATGTATTTATAGTGCTAAGATGATAGCCCTATAAATTATGTGACTTGCCCTTCAAAAATGAGCCAAATCGGACTCCAAATGAGTGAGATATAGACAAATTATGAAACAGGATCGGGATAGCCACTAGCATGCCACTGTCACCCAAGGAGCAGCACTTGAACCGCGGCAAATTTCTGTCGCTAGCATGCAGCTCTTACTCAAGGCGCGGCACTCGAACAGCAGCGAAGCGTCACAACACAGAACTTGATTTTCAAGCGACTCAAAACATGACCAAACGATATCGAAACTTTTCATATAATATATCGTTGGAAAGGTATAGAAGTGTACTTTCTACTCCAATTTATGGAATGACATTTCAATGTTTGTAGAAAACATTATGGTCAATAGAGTCACCAAAGGTCAGAAACGGACAACAACAGAGTTGCCCTGTTTTGGTTGTTACTTTGGAGATTTCAAAACCAATCCAAATGATCATGAAATATTACGAATAATATACCGTTGGAAAGGTTTGGGTGTCTAGTTTGTCTAGAATTTTATAAAACTCAATTTAAATCTTTCAATAAAAAGTTATGGTCACAAGACCATACAAAGGTCATTTTTGAAAAATATTTAAAACATTGAAATCCAATATTTTAAAACTAGACACTTTACTCCAAACAACCAAACCAAAACTTACACATATCCAAGAGAAGAATGAGACCTTCTCAAGTGGTCAACCCTCGTGCTAAGACATGCACACCATTATGCAAGCACAGACGTTTTCGATCACACAAATGGAAATTGATTACACCACACTTAAGACTATCATACATGATGTGCAAGTGTGGGAAGTGAATGCATCCTAATGCCTAACATGTCATGGCATTTCAATGAATTATATGCAATCAAATAAACATGCATGAAGAGATATTCAATAACATGAATGCGCACATATAAAAACACACAACATACAATTATTAGAGATATGCATGAGTTGTGAGTGTGTGCAACTAGATCTCTTCAAAGCAAGTAAGCACAAGAATATACCTTTGGTGCTTATCAACCTTGAGGTCTTGAACAAGGGCATTTGAGCTTGATCCTCAGTCACCTAAACTACCCTTACAATTCAAACCCTAATTGTGGTTTGTCCACGAAATAAGCCAATCACAATATGGGAATCCTTAAAATATCCCCCTTTGTCTATTTCGTGACGAAACCACCTCTCACATTGATTCCTCACAATAATATAGAAACTACAGGACTACAATGATTTTCTACATTACAAAGAGATGATACAACGATAAAACTTCAAGCGTTCAATCTCTTGTAGACGAACAAAACCTTCAAAACAAAGTTTGTACACTTACCAATACATGTAAGTGTGTGATTAATCATGTGAGAACTAGAACAAGCATTTGCATTTGAGAATTTAAGCACAACATCATGCAATGTATGTGAATGCAATGCTCCCCCTCAAAGGGTTACTCCCCCTCAATATATAGTCTCCCCAACATGCATAATTGTTACTATAATTAGCAACACTCCTTACCACATTCTACTCCCCATTTTTGTCATGATATAGGCAAAGGAGTAGTCCTCAACTGGGTTACTTAAAGCAAAGAGAGATAGTAGCATACTAGATATTTGCATAATCATATAAACCACTTTATGCAACTTAATTTATTGGAGAGAAACAAGGAGAATTTATTTTATAAAAATGTGTGAATTAAAAATGCTTTGCATACAAGATATGTAGCATTTAAGTCCAAAATACAATGGTATTTAGCAAAGCAAATGACAAAGGTTTCCAATAGAAGTCAAACCAATTTCACCATTTGTCATGAGAGAAGCAAGGATATAGAGAATTTATTGATTTCAATTTTAGAGCACTATATCGAACTTTATAAGTGAAACATGGCATAAGCGACTTTGCACCCTATTCGATTTTTTTAGGAATTGTTACCCGTATGATAATAGCCATGTTCAACATATAAAGAAAGAGAGACATCGGATTGTAAGATCCTTTGAAAGGATACAAGACCCTTTATTCATTTATGTCTCATAAGCGTTTTCACACATTGTTTTGTATTTAAAAATATGCAATCATTAATACATGCTTTTTCATTTTGCATTAGCATGTCAATTAAGAATCATCATGTCATGGAGATAACTATAGGTCATTCAAATCGTACTTCCTATGTAAATCTTCTAGTCCAAAAATGCATGTTTGAACATAAATATGACATGGATTGCATTCATAGAATGGTTCACACTTATCGAGGAAAATAACATATAATATATGCAACCAAGCTTACTCAAGCAGTTAACAAAGAAGCATAAAATTTTTCAAATTCTTGCATTCAACAAGTATACAAAAGCTCTCTTTGCTTGAGTTCCCCGTATAGGGTCAATCACCATCCTTTATCAATGAAGGTTATTAGGTCTTATGGACTTACCAAGTCCATTTGACTTAGTTGAAGCTATTTGAGACTTGTTAGTCTCGTAGCAAGCGGGTTCATTTTTCCTAATCCATATAGATATAACATTTTTCTTTCTAGTGGTCAATGGTTCAAGAGTTTTAGAAACAATGGGATCATGTAAATGAAATTGTTCTTTCCTATTAACATGCATTCTAACTCTTGTCATTCTCTTCTCTATCATGCTTTTGACTCTACATAATTTAATGTAATGAAAGCAATTTGGTCTAATGTGACCATCAATACCATAAAAGTGACATGTAGGGATGAAGTTAGAAATCATACCATGTCCTTGTCCATGCATATGAGCTTTCCTATGTCTTTGTGGTTGAGTGGGTTTAATCCATCTTCGTTATTGAACCGGTCTAGCTTGCTTCCTTTCTTGAGGTTGCATGATAGGTCTTTTCTCATTTTAAGTCATTTGTTGAGGAATGTTGACTTGAGAGACTCTAATGCGTTGAGCTTGGGGTTGTCTCCTTGGAGCTTTCTTCACTTGAGCACTTCTTGAACATTATCCTAGATCAATTTTCTTCCTAGGAGTGTGCACCGGTGAGGCTTTTATCTTGCCCAAACTTTTAACAATGACGGTCTTCTTAGGAGTAAAGATCTCCTTGCCATCTTCAAACCCAATTCCTCTCTTGTCACAAGGGTTCTTTCCAACACCAAGTATGTGGTCAAGCTTCTTGGTGCTTGAAGTCATCCTAGTCAATGATCCCTTAGCTTCATCAAGCTCTCTCTCCAAACCCTCTCCAATCCTCTTAGACAAAGCTAGCTCATCTCTTAGCTTATCTTCAATCATCTTAGATCTTTCCACTTGTTTACTTAAGTGGTCTTTGTGAATTTAGAGATCTAGATTTTCATTCTATAACATTCTATTTATATTACATACAAAAATAGGTCACTTAAGCTTCAAAATGAGATCTGGCACGTGTGGAGTGCAGGTGGAGTGCGGTAGGATTACCAGCACTTTACCCGCACTATAATGATCAGGTGCAGATTCATCTCTCTAGATTAGGCTACAGTGCTGGTGCAGTGCGGTTCAATGACCCGTACATGACCCATACTTTAACATTAGGTGTGATTTCCACTTCTCGGTTTTAGCTCGGAATGCGAGTAGAGTGCGGTTAGATGACCTGCACTTTACCTACACTTTACCTGCACTTTAATGTCAGGTGCAAAATCAGCTTCTCTAGATTTGGTTGAAGTGTGGGTGGAGTGTGGTTGGATGACCTGCACTATACCCTCACTTTAACTCTTCTTCAAGCATTAGGTCCCGACTACGGTAGAAGTGTGGTTGGAGTGCAGTTGCGACCCACACTGTAGAGATGCTCATGATCATTTGCCTTTCTTTTTTCCACTTTTCTGTTGGAATCATCGTAACACGCTTCCAAACCCATCATTGCACCATTTCCTTCAATTAAGTACATAACAACCATTAGAGAAGCCAAAACACATGAAAACAGAACACATGATATAGATTTGAGGGCCTAAATATACTACATATTTGGCACAATCAGTCGCCATTCGAAGGTCGGGTCGGGGTTTAATAACACAGTCAAATCTACTCTTTCTGTGTCAGAGGTCTAGTGGGTCTAAAGAAAAGGAAGACATCGGTACCTAGGGAGTCTTGATTGCTATAGGGCCGACGTTGACCATGCCCGAGGGTTTCGGATATGTCAACGATTCCATTGCTACCGAAGAGACCCTAAGTAGGTTGTGGCGTGACTATATGATCCCTAAAGAGGTGATCTTGTCTCTTCTTGTGAAGGGATATGATGCTTACACCCCCTGCAAAGGCCAATATCCTATCCAAGCTTCGAATTTTAGTTACAACCTCCGACTCCCGCTTCACCCTAATCTATAGCGCGATATGCACACCTTCCAACTTACTCCCATTCAGCTGACCCCCGACTCCCGATGTAATCTTATCGGCTTCCTAGTAATATGGAGGGAAGCCAGCTAGAAGAAACTAGGTATTGAGGAGTTTGGGCTTCAAGAGTTATGCTACCTTTTTCAAGTTTCACCTCTGACTTTCGGTCCAACTAGGCACTTCTATCTGTGCTGTGCCAACAAGATGGGATTTGCTGTCCCCAATACGAAAGGCAACGATAGGGACTGGAATAGTGAAAGGATTGTTATGGAAGGCGAGTGGGGGCAGGACTGTTTTATTATTGGGAGGAGAAACGTGTGCCTACTCAATTTGGTGGGAGGCAAACTGGAAGAAGCGAGGTGAGGTGAGCCTTCCAGAGGAGTCATGGAAGGTCCTATAAAGGATCAAAGATAAAAATTATGATCCCCAGGGCCGCGGTGGTGACCCCTTCAATCATTACCAGGTAGATGTTTTCTTTAACGTTTCTGCTCCATCCCTTGGTATGCCCCTTACTAATTACTCCATTCAATTCTTTTGTTATTCTTGGTTCCTCGCCCATGTATACTTTTTCGTTCTATCTTGTCCAAGCTATCAAGTTTCTAACCCTTCTACCACTACCCTTGATATGACAATGCTGACCCCACCTTGCCCCCTAAAGCTTATCGAGGTTAAGAAGGAAAAGGGGTTGAAGCATTGGTCCGTTCCTGTGGGCATCCCTAAATTGCCTACCCCATCTGCACGTCCAACCAAACCCAGCGTTCTGGAACTCAAGGCACGGTTGGGCAACAGCTAAGGTAAAATCAGCGTCCTCACCTCACCCTCTCCCGCTCTCGCTAGAGTCTTCTGTATATTTCTTCTAAGACTACCTCCGCCTCTGACTCTACGCTACCGGCCATCTCTCCTCTTGAAAAGGGGAAAGGAATCTTGAAGGCCTCTAAAGTTCCTGCTTCTAAAGAAAAAAAAGCCTCTTGCTTTGAGCGAGAAGGAGGTAGTGGAGGCTTTTAGGCGCTTCTACCCCAGTGGAAGGCTCGCCTCCTTATCTCTAACTCCCGCTTTGGAGGTTACAGCCAAAGGATCATTCTCCATCATCGAGGTATGTTTTCCCTTCATTCTTTACAAAGTGGCTTTGGTGGGTTTCTTGCGGTTACTAGTCGTAACTCTTAATCTGTGGCTAGGGGTTCAAGTGCTTCCTTGCCATAGAGCAGCTGGTTGTTTCTTTTCAGGAGGAGCTGCTTGTTTATGAGCGGATGAGGGTTAATGTAGAGGCCTAGTTGAAACAGGTTGAACTCGTCTTGGTCCACTTAAACGTAAAGAAATAGAAAGCAGAAGAGACCCAAGCTGTGATGGCAGAGCAGGTGGTCCGTTGGAAACACTACTTGGAGAAGGAGGTGATTAGGTCGACCCACCGTGCCTATAAAAGGAACGAGCTGAAGAAGCAACTTGCAGTAAAGGAGAAGGAAGTGGAGGTCGCGAAGGATGAGACGATCCAAGGTGGATACTTTCTGGCCACCATTCATGCCGCTCAAGAAGCCCCTACTGATTTCGACCTGAGACAGATCCACGGTTGGGATCGGGAGCACATTCTGGCAACTGCTCGAGAGATGGAGGCTAAGGCTGTTGTGCTTGTTCCTAGCCTAGTTTCTACTGATGATACATCGAGCATTAATGGGCCTTCTAAAGGTGATACCGGCATTACAAAGGAGTAGAAAGCTTGGAAGGATAGAGATTGGGAGGACCTGAAGGAGCTAAGGCAGAAGTAGCGGGGCAAGGCTAAGGGGAAGTGATGGACACGGAAACAAAGGATACTATCGCAGACGGGAGGGGGGGGATCTTCAGCAAATTTATCGTGATTAGTGACTTTCAACAATCTCTTAGCAATCTCATCCTTAATTTTTATTTTTATTTGAGGGGACCAAGTCTACCTGGCCTTGGTTCCCTTGGGTTGTAAAATTAAACTAGTGTTTTTACACCCGTTTTTCTGCTAAACTTGCTAATTTGGATAGCTAGGCCAGTTAAGTACTGGTCCTCCTTGGATGTGGTTTTGGACTTGTGCCTTTGCACCTTTCGATGCTTGCTGTTCTTTTTTTGATGTGGTATTTGGATCCCTTTTTGCATTTTTGCTACCTGTTTTCGTATGATTGACAGTTTTTGATTGCCTTGCGATTATTGTTTCTTCATGCTTCCCTACTTGGCTATCTTTAGAAGTAGAAAACCTTAGGTCTGGGTTGCTACGTTCCCTTCGTAGTCAGGAACCCTCTTAAGTTTGATTTGCTTGATGGTCCTGGCTCGAGGGCCTGGGCTGGATGTTAGTCATAACAGGCCTAAAGGGTTGCTCGTGCTTCATATTCGTTTTCCTATGAGGGGTCTGGTCCTAATTTCATATGTTGGTTGTCCTTTCACATGAAATCCCGGTTGATTACTGTCCTGCCTAGTTGCTATGGCCACTTTAGTATCGTGATCACTTCTTGGATGGGGTCTAGTCCCAATTAAAGGCACCAGGCATTCCTGCACCAGGAATCCCGATTAGGCGATAATCGTGGTAGGCAGTTTGGGTTGCTCTAGCATCACAATCACTTCTTGGAGGGGGTCTAGTCCTAGTCCAAGGCATCAGGCCTTCCTGCACCAGGAATCCCGGTTAGGCGATATTCATGGTAGGCAGGTTAGGCTGCTCTAGTACGTCAATCACTTCTTGGAGGGGGTCTAGTCCAAATCAAAGGCATCGGGCCTTCCTGCACCAGGAATCCTGGTTAGGCGATAATCATGGTCGGTAGCTTGGGCTGCTCTAGTACCACAATCACTTTTTAGAGGGGGTCTAGTCCATGTCCAAGGCATCAGGCCTTTCGACACCAGGAATCCCGGTTATACAGTAATCATGCTAGGCAGCTCGGGCTGCTCTTGTACCACAATCACTTCTTGAAGGGGGTCTAGTCCTAGTCCTAGTCCAAGGGCATTGGCCTTCCTACACCAGGAATCCCGGGTAGGAGATAATCATGGTAGGCAGGTTAGGCTGCTCTAGCACCACAATCACTTCTTAGAGGAGGTCTAGTCCCAGTATAAGGCATCGAGCCTTCCTACGCCAGGAATCCCATTTAGACGATAATCATGGTTGGTAAAGTTGGCTGCTCTAGTACCACAATCACTTCTTAGAAGGGATCTAGTTCTAGTCCAAGACATCGGGCCTTTTAGCACTAGGAATCCTGGTTAGGGGATAATCATGGTAGGTAGATTGGGCTGCTCTAGCACCGCAATCACTTCTTGGAAGGGGTGTAGTCCTAGTCCAAGGCACTTGCACCAAGAATATCGGTGAGGCGATATGAGGGGGAGGGCTTCAAAACATCAAACAAGCTTCATTTTCATTTCATTTGGACGAAAAGGTCCTTGAAGAGTACAACTTGCTCTTTTATATTTTTTGGGGATCACCCTAGCCCCTAGGAGCTGGTTGGGTATCCTTACACTTGATTAAAAGAAAAAAAGATGCTAACACTTGGATTTTTCAGTGGGAGCTTGGGCTGTGTCGTTAAACGACTTGTACAGCTTTGATTTTACGTCTTCATCTTCATAGGTAGAAACGTTTTAAATGACCCGTGTTCGATGTGTGTTCGACGGGGTAGCCCTCTATGTCATCAAACTTGTATGCCCCGGTGTTAACTACTGCCTTGACCAGATATGGTACCACCAAATTCGGGGTCAATACCCCATCCGATCGACACCGGGTGTTTTGAGTCACTTGTTAAAACACCTCGCGATCTTCAGTTGGTAAGCTGCAACCCTTTCTACAGTTCTAGCTTGCTTCTCTTCCAAGAGATCAAGGCTCGCCTAGACCTGGCAAGGGTCCGGTTCCAATCGTGGAACCAGACTGGGACTGGAACCGGAACAGAAAAAACCAAAACCGAAATCGAAACCCAAACCAGAACCGATGGTATCTGGTTTCGGTTCCAGTTCAAATATTTAATAAACCGTCCGGTTTAAATCGTGCTGGAACCGGCAGTTATGGTTCGGTTCAAACCGGCCGGTTTATGTTTTTTTTTTTTTGGTCGTTGAGGCCCAACGGTATGCTGACGTCAACATGACGTTGGGCCCAACAGCATGCTGACAGCTGACGTCAGCATGCCGTTGGGCCCAACGTCATGCTGACGTTAGCATACCGTTGGCCTCAACGGCAAACCCTTTAAAAAAAAATTTTTCTATAAATACCCCTCCTCCTCTTTCATTTTTTCTCACAATCTCACACTAATTTCTTATTTTCCTCTCATTCTCTATTTCTCTCAAATCTCAATTCTCTCTATTTTCAATTCTCTAAATCTATAATTATAAATATCTAATTTTTATTTAAAGTTTCATCGTTTCAATACTCAACTCTCAAGTCTCCAACACTCTCCAACTCTCCAAGACTCCAAGACTGAAGACTCCAAGTTTCCAAGGTTTTTATTATTTATTTAATTTTGCAATTTATCATTTATTTGTAATTAATTTTATTTCCAATAAATTTTATTTGCAATTAATTTTATTTTCAAAATTCCAATTAATTTTATTTGCAATTAATTTTATTTCCAATTAATTTTATTTACAATATATTTTATTTCCAATATATTTTATTTGCAATTAATTTTATTTGCAATTAATTTTATTTACAATTTATCTTATTTATAATTTATTTAATTTCTGAATAACCAATTACTATTTAGTATTTACTAAATACTAAATTTCCAATTTCATTTATTTGCAATTTATATTATTTCTAGTTACTACTTAGTACTTACTATAATAGTACTTAGTACTTACTAGTTACTACTAATCTACTATTGTACTATTATAGTATTATATTATTATAGAATATAGATTTATACTTTATAGTATTATTTTTCTAAGTTCTAAGTTTTCAATTATCTATTTCAGATTTTCAGTATTTCTCTAGTCCCAAATTTATTCCGTCCAATCCAATGGCAAGTGGTGGAAATGGAAGGGGTCACGGCCATGACGATCCAAGGCGTTTGATTTCGATGAAAGGTAAGGGTCAGATGGTCGATAATCTCGGTCATAACGACACCACCTATCACGATTATCTGCAACGCCCGGCCTATGCTGACGGCCTAGGCCTAAACATTCCTACTCCCCCTTTAATAATTTTAGAACCCGATCATAATGCCACCCCCCCGGCCTTAATTTGACAAGCCATTCAGAAAATATGCCTGATATTAATACACCTCCGGATTATGATTTTGATCCACCGGAAGCAGATGAGGACCAACCGGATTCGAAGCAGAGCAAATCTGATCTATTCGTCAAACATATGAAGAAAGTTAGGCAAGAAGATGGAAACTATATAGCGGCTTGCAATTATTGCAATAAAGTATATAAGTGGTCCAAATTCGGAGGATATGGCATTTATCAGAAGCATATTCAAACCAAACATCCAGAAGCAGAGACCAGATCAAGGTCACAAACATAAATTCCTAGGTACGCTACTCCTAACCAACAATTATTTATTGATGAACAAAATAGGGAAGAATTAGCTAGAATGGTAGCAGTAGAACACTTATCATTCGGTTTTGGTGAAAATGTTGGTTTTATTAATTATTGTCGACGAGCATTAAACCCTGCTGCATGTCGTGTTCCAAGATCCACTCTTGTATTTACACTTGAAAAGATTTATGTAAAAGAAAAAAAAAAGTTAGAAAGATTTTTTGAAAAATATAACGGTCGTGTTTCCATATGTGCCGACATATGGACTGACCATTGGTGATCACATTCATACTTAGGTGTCACTTGCCATTTTATGGATGATGCATGGAATATCCAAAAAAGAATTCTTGCATTTAGAGTTTTTGATGATTCACATACTGCTCAAAATATTGTTAGAATGCTTAGAATTATTTTTTCAGAGTATAAAATTGAGAACAAAATTTTTGCAATTGGTTTTGATAATGCTTCTAGCAATACTACTGCTATTCCATCTTTAATTAATTTATGCAAACCATTTGTTGGTGATGTATTTTTTCATCAAAGATGTGCATGCCATGTTTTAAATTTATATGTTCAAAAAGGATTAGAAACTCTTGATCATTTTATTCTACCTATTAAACAAGCTCTTCAGTTTTTATGGAAACATTCTTCTATAATGAATGCATGGGTAAAATATTGTAAACAAAATGGTAGACGTGCCGTTAGATTTCCTCGTGATGTTCCAACACGTTGGAATTATACTTATAAATTGCTTGCTCAAAGTTACGAGTATAGAGATCTATTAGTTTCTTTTATTCAATTTCATGTTATTGACATTCAACTTTATAAATCTCATTGGGATGCTTGTTACAACGTTTTCAATTTGTTAAAAGTTTTTCATACTGCTACAACAAATTTATCTGATGTTTATTATCCTACAACTCATTTATTTATTATTGAAAGTCTAAATATTGCTAGTGCATTTGCTTATTGTGAATCCGACATAGAAATAGGGGAAGTCGTTAATGCTATGAAGGAAAAATGGTTACGTTATTATCATAAGTTGCCGGATATTTATTTGATTGCCATGATTTTTGATCCACATTGTACATTACAAAATTTTTGTTATTATCTCAATGGTTATTATGGCATCCAAGGTTTAAACATAGAATATAATGTTAATGCATGTTATGATAGAATTAAGAAATTATTGTATTCTTTATATGATGAATATCTTTTAGTTTATGGATCCTCACTCAACTTAGATGTTACACGAACACAAGCTGCACAGCCCACATCATCATCCTCCGGATTTTTGAATTTAGGATATAGTCTATTATCAAAAAAAACAAAAAAAACCTAGATCTTCTTCTTCATCAAGCATTGACAAGTATTCTGAGCTTGAATCTTATCTAAATGATTCTTATGAGTTTATAGAATCCACATCAGACAAACAATTTGATATATTACAATATTGGAAAGAGTACGCAAAGTACTATCCAATCATGGCTATCATAGCCAAAAATATTTTTTCAACACCAGTTTCTATAGTGGCGGTGGAACAAGAGTTCAGCACCGGGGGGAATATCTTGGATGAAAGGCGTTCATGCTTGACTCCGAAAGCACTCTAGATGAAGGTTTGTGTGGATGATTGGACAAAGGCTCAATATAGACAACAAGAAATCGAACATGAGATAACATACGATTTCTTCAAAGATGACGAACATGAAAGTGGAGAGACAAGTACAACGGGCCCGGAATAAAAGATGTGAATCACGTATTCACGTCATCACAAGTCCATGCCTACAATAAAAGGTAAGAGAACTACGTGGCCTTTGATTCCTCTAAACCCCCCAAAAGGATACGTAGGCATCTTAATTGTAGTGAAAATTAAGTGCAAGGCTAATAATTTTACATTTTTTTTTGTTTTATTTTAATTTAATTTTGTAATTTATCATTTATTTATTTTATGTTATTATCGAACATCGGGTGACCTAATTCCCAAATATCCAATGAAATGTAATATGTAATTTGTTTATTTTGTAATTTGCCATTTATATATTTTATTTTATTTTATTATTTAAAATTACATTATTACAAGTTTAGTAGTTTACAATTTAGAAGTCTTTTTTTTTTAAATAAAAAAAAAATACCGGTTCAAAACCGCCGGTTCCATAAAAACCGGAACCTTGCCACCATTAGGCTTGCCCTTAACTTTTCTTCGTTACCTTCCGAGTCGTAGTGTTTGATCCAAAAGGTGGGCAATTTCAGCTCAATGGGCAGGACTAATTCTAGTCCAAATGCCAGGGAGTATGGGGTTTGCCCGGTGGACCAGGTCCAGAGGATGTCTAGCAGCTTCTCTGCCCATCCCCTTTTTTTCTCTTGGAATTTCTTTTCTAGCAACTTCTTAATGGTCTTATTGGTCGACTCAACTTGCCCGTTGGTTTAGGGATAGGCGACCGAAGCAAAATGGCACTCGATCACTAGGTCCTCGTTGAAATCCCTAAAATTGTAATTGTCAAACTGTTTCCCTAAATCTGTGATGATGATTTTAGGGGCGCCAAAGTAGCATACCACATTCTTCCATATGAATGTTGTCATGTTGGCCTCCGTGATTTGGCTCAGTGGCTCCGCCTCCACCCAGCGAGTGAAGTAATCGATCGCTACCACTGCATACTTGGCCTGCCCGGGAGTGGTTGGCAATGGCCCGATTAGGTCCGCTCCCCACATGGCAAACGGGTAAAGAGCACTAATTGAGGAGAGACTTTTTGAGGGTTGATGCATTAAGTTTGCTACCTTCTGGGATAGGGCACAGGACCGAGCAAAAGATTTTGCATCTTTGTTGAGAGTAAGCTAGAAGTAGCCCATCCTCAAAACTCGATAGACCAGTGCATCTCCACATGAGTGGTCGCCGCAAGTCCCTGCATGGACTTCCCTTACCGCCTACTTAGAGTCCTCCGGGTAGAGGCATCGTAGAAGCGGGAGGGACTTTCCCCTCTTGTAAAGGTGACCTCTAACCAAGCAATATCTCACCGCCTTCCTTTTCAGTTTTCTAGCTTCAATCGGGTCAGAAAGCAGTGACCCATTGTGCAGGTAGCTCGCAATAGGGTCCATTGACGCGCCCGAACCAGTTCTACAAAACTACTTTATTCTACATCGGTAATACTAGACGGACGTGCGGGTTTAAAACCCTTCGCAAGTGCACAAATCATAAACGAGTATAATGTGCAAGAGTAAGGGTGTCGTTCCCACAGAGAACTAGAGTGATTAGTTAATAGAAGATCTAGTTAATTATTATGAGTCTAAACTAATTCAATTTTTAATGATTAAAGATTAAGGAGCTAAAGATGTTAGGGGAAATATGAAATTCACAATGATGTACCACCAATTAGTCACTCTTGTACCTCTTAGAACCTAATCACTATGGTTAGTCCCTTTTATAATTAAGAACAATCAACAACTCACTCAAATATTCTCTAAAGACTTAGATGAACATTAAGTGCGATTTTGGTTGGAACTTGAATGAGAGTGTTAGTCTAAGGATATCACCATTAATCATACACTCTACTAATGAGTTATTGGAGTCAATTCCTAATTCAATAGTTATGAATAAGGCATTTCATCAACTCTTAATAGACTTATCATCACATGCTTTTCTAAGAACAATGAGAAACATGTTACGATTTCATCAACTAATACATTCATCAAGCAAGTGATTTATACAAATAAGAGTGATAGTAAGGTGGAAACATCATTACTTTCATAAATCCCCCAACATAAGTGGGTTAGTTACACATAATCATTAAGAATAGCACAAGTATGAAGAAAAAGAAGAAATACAGCCCTTGAAGACTTAACAGCTTCCAAGGACGAAATAGCACCCTTCTCTACAACATATACAAGCCAAGATGATCACTAGCAACTCTCATGAGTTTATTTTTAACTAAGTACTCTAAGAAAAACAATAACCTTTTGAAAGCTTCTAAGCTAAAAGGGAGAGTCTCTGCAAGTATATCTAAAACTCTCCTTGTTTTTTTTTACATCAGCCAAACTGCCTCATTAACGTTGGTTTGCAGTTGGACAAGGGAAAAACAAGAATTGGCCCCAGACACGTCATCCACGGTTTCGTGTCGTGGCTTATATCCCCCTTCAAGATCCCATAAGGTCTTCTTTCAGCACGTCAACGACTTTGTCCCCACAGTCTCGTGGGTTATTTCTCGTAGGTATGAACCTGTGAGCTCCTGCAGCATTTTCCGCGGCGTCATCTTATTCTGCCCGGCAATTTCAATCTAGAGAACTGAACCCACCGGGTAAATCCCCGAGAGTTCAGGTCTTCTATCTAGTTGGAATTGTCTTTCCGCTGATTCCCGCGGCTTTGCTCCACGGGTTATGTCCCGCGAGTTTCTCCTTTCATAGCTTTTTCTCCTTTTTTGACATCTTTTCTCCAACTTTCGTTCAAACACCTTCCTAGATGGCATATCACCTGAACTTTAACAAAACACAAGTTATATCCACAAGAGTGCTCAGAAACGAGCACAAAAGGTAGCAAAAGGGAGCGCTAAATATGAACATTTGGAGCGCGATCATACCCCCAAACCTGTCTTTTACTCGTCCTTGAGCAAAACAAAGAAAGGAAAACAAAGAAAATACTAAGCAATCTAAACTAATTAAACTAATTCACTTTCGTAGGAAACACGATAGCACTTAACATGTGCCACAAGCCTTTTAAACCTTTAGGTGCCCCTAGTATGAGGAGTATAGTCTCCTGAGGGTTTACCAGATACGCCGTAACTCTAGAAATCTGTGTTGAGAAGCTATAATATGTACAAACAAAACTTCATACCAGCTGAGCATTCTAATTTAAGACTAGTACAATTCCATTTCCATTGAAACAACACGTAATGCTAGTATGCCAACATTTAGGATGTTTTTGGTCTACGAATCACCAAACTCATTGTCTAGGGGTGAATTCACCTTGACTTCTATATCTCATGAATTCATCTCTCTCTCTTCTCTCAAAGTCCTAGGCTATCTCTCTTCAACCATATGCGAATTTGAGTTTATGTATTTAAAATTTGAATATCAACGCATGTAAATATTTTAAAAACGCACTTTGTAATAAATGATCTCATTGATGAACCATGAACGTGGAGAGAACATGTTTTGACTCGTATTCCAAAGCTAGACTTCTAAAAGATTAGCTAGAGCTTTCCTTGGCTGTAATAGGGCAATGGTGATTTGTGATAAAACCCTCAAGATGTTGTTGAATTATCTGTCTCCTCTACTAGCTCATTCCTCTTATGTTTACAAGCGTCTAGGCTAAGATTAACATTTTGATGATTGAGCTAAATGGTACTCAATTTTGAGTGTTTAGTCAATTTGGACTATGGCCTTAAGTGTTTCAATTTAAACTTTTACAATTTAGCCTTTCTGTTACACCTTACTCTATCATCACCTGAGTATACGCTATTTACTGATTTGAGCTAACTAATTGCATTTATAACTTATGCAAAGTTATGATTAACAACTTGAGATTCCATGTGATTGATGTGTATGGAGGGATGTGGTAGTGAAAGAAATGGTTTGTGTTTGGCCTTAGATTAGCAATTGGAGCACACATTCACAAGGACCGTGTTTAGGTAATGAGTTGATCGCACACATGCCTAGAATCGTATTCGTCAGTTTATCTAACAACGGAATACAAATCGCACAAGCAGTCCACAATATCTTCATGTTCAATGCTAATGAATACTAGATGCATATGAATGAGATCTCATTGCAATCCTAGATTTGAAAAGTGCTTTTTAAGAGTAGAATGAATTATACCCTCTCAAATGATCGTTAAGGCTCAATGTCTCACAGGGGTAGTCTCCACAATTCTCCTATAAACAACAAGTCTAAGGTTTATCTACCTCAACATCCGAATAATGGCACTATACAAGCATATTTATAGTGATGTAACAACTTTGATGGCATACATACTAGTCAAACATTAGATTTCCAAACATAGTATGACATGTTCTTATTGGTACATAAGAGCAACTACTCAAAACAAAGATCTTCGAAATTTGATAGAGATTTGAAAATTTTACATAATTTTACACCTACTAGTTGTTCCACACCCCCAAACCTAAGCCAAACATTGTCCTCAATGTCTTTGCAGACAAGGTAAGCTAGTGTTTAGATTATAGGACTAGATTTATACACATCCAAAAATCTAAGAACAATATATTCACACTCTTAGATATAATTAAACTAAAAACAACAAACAAACATGCATCTTGGATAGGATAGAATGGGATACCTCTAATGAAACCGGCACTGCGGGAACTTTCCCGCGGTAATGAAATCGTAGTGACTCATTTGCACACCAGTACCTGCTGTTTTTGCTTGACAATCCTATCTCCTGCATAGCATAATCACTACAACCAAAATCACATGCATTTGCTTGATAAATAACACATATATACACTAAATATTTACTTACCACTAAGATACTAAAATGATAAATACAAAGAATATGTACCTAGGTGGGGTGCCTCCCACCAAGCACTATAGTTATCGTCTAGGTAAGACGTATAAGAGCTCTACAACTTTGTAAGCACTATCTGTTCTAGTATCCGAGCCTCATCTACTCCCTGTAAATATGGCTTCACTCTTTTTCCATTCATCTTGAACGTATCTCCATTCTTCTCATTCTGTAACTCTACAACTCCATATGGGAACACTTGGAGTATCCTATAGGGTCCATACCATCTTGATTTTAGCTTACCTAGGAACGATCTCAACCTAGAGTTGAACAAGAGAACTAACATGTCGGATGTAAGTCCTTCAAGACTATGTTCTTGTCATGCATCTTCTTGGTTCTTTCTCTATTAATCTTGGTGTTCTCATATGCCTCATCTCTGAATTCCTAAAGCTCGTTCAGTTGAAGTTTTCGCTCCCCTCCCGCTGCATCCAAATAACAATTCAGCTTCTGAAGTGCCCAATAAGCATTTTGTTCGAATTCTACTGGCAGATGGCAAGCCTTTCCAAAAATCAAACAGTACGGTGTCATCCCAATCGGAGTCTTGAATGCAGTCCTATAAGCCCACAAGGCATTGTTTAACTTGAACGACCAATCTTTCCTACTTGCATTCACTGTCTTTTCTAATATTAGCTTGATGTGCTTGCTACTAACTTCTACTTGGCTGGATGTCTGAGGAAAGTAGAGAGTTGCAACCTTATGATTCACGTTATACTTCTTCCAAAGTGTGGTGAATAACTTGTTGTAGAAATGGCTTCTCCCTTCACTGATGATGGCTCGTGAAGTCCTGAATATAGAGAAAATCACACTCCTCATAAAATTCACAACTAGCTTACTGTCATTGGTCTTTGTGGCTATTGCTTCAATCCATTTCGATACATAGTCCACGGCTACTAGAATGTAGCTGTTTCCGCTTGAAAGTGGGAATGGTCCCATGAAGTCAATTCCCCAAACATCGAAAATCTCTACTACCATTTGAACGACTATGGCATCTCATTCCTCTTTCTTATATTCCCGGTTCTCTGACATATGTCACATTGTAAGCAGCTTTGACAATGATGTCCAATAGAAACCTGAATGAATAACCTTCATTGCCTTCTTTCTGGAACTGTAATGGCTTCCACACTGAAGCTCATGGCAAAACTTGAGGATATCTAATTGTTCACTCTCAGGGATGCATCTTCTAATGATCTGGTCCGCCCCTTGTATGAACAAGTATGGGTCATTCCAAAAATACTGCCTTGCATTGAAAACGAACCTCTTTCTCCCTTAACTAGTCATACCCGTTGGGAAAATTCGGTTTGTAAGGTAGTTGACTATGTCAGCATACTATTGCTCTATGTCGCTCGGTCTCAACAGCTGCTCGTCTGGAGAACTGTCTCTCAATGGAAGGGTGTCCTCCTCCGCATATGAATCTAGTATTGTCCTACTCAAGTGGTCACCTACCACATTCTCAATCCTCTTCTTATCTCGAATCTTTAAGTCGAATTCCTGTAACAGAAGGATCCATTGAATAAGTATAGGTTTGGCGTCCTTTTTATAGAGAAGATATAGAAGTGCTGAATGATCTTTGAACACTATGACTTTAGCTCCAATAAGATATGATCGAAACTTTTCCAATGAAAAGATCACTGCTAGCATCTCCTTCTCTGTTGTTGAGTAGTTAAATTGCACGTCATTCAAAGTCCTCGAAGCATAATAGATGGCATGTGGAATCTTGTCTACACTTTGCTTTAAAACTGCCCCAACTGCATAGTCAGATGCATCACACATTAGCTCGAAGGGCAAACTCCAATCAGGTGGCCTCATGATGGGTGCAATGGTTAAAAATTCCTTAAGTGAATCGAATACTACCTCGCACTTCTCATCGAAGTCGAACTCAATCTCCTTCTGAAGTAATCGACACAATGGTCTCGAAATCTTCGAGAAGTCTTTGATAAACCTCCTATAAAACCCTGCATGCCCCAAAAATGCTCTGATTTCTCTGACTGATCTTGGGGATTGCAAACTCTTCATAACGTCAATTTTTGCCTTATCCACCTCAATACCTCTACCTAAAATGATGTGTCCTAACACTATCCCTTCCTTCACCATGAAGTAACTCTTTCCCAGTTTAACACCAAATGAGCTTGCATGCATCTTGCTAGTACTGAAGTCAGGTTCCTCAAACAATAGCCAAATGAATTTTTCTATCACTGAGAAATCATCCATGAAGATCTCTATGATTCCCTCCACCATATCTGAAAATATAGATGTCATGCACCTCTGAAATGTTCCAGGTGCATTACATAGCCCAAATGGCATCCATCTGTAGGCGAATGTTCCAAAAGGACACGTGAAGGTGGTTTTTTCTTAGTCTTCTAGAGCAATAACAATCTGATTGTACCCGGAGTACCCGTCCAAAAAGCAGTAATGACTATGTCCTGCCTGACGTTCCAACATCTAGTTAATGAATGGCAGCGGAAAATGATCCTTTTTAGTGGCGGTGTTGAGTTTCCTGTAATCTATGCATACTCGCCAACCCGTCTGAACCCTCTGAGGCACCAACACGTTGTCTTCATTTTTCACCACAGTTAACGTAGACTTCTTTGGTACTACATGAATAGGGCTAACCCACTTGTTATCTGAAATGGGGTAAATGATCCCATTTTCTAACAACTTGAGGACCTCCTTCTTGACTACCTCCTTCATGATTAGATTAAGTCTCCTTTGACTCTCTATAGTCAGATTGGAACCATCCTCAAGAAATATCTTATGCTTGCAAGTGGTGGGGCTAATTCCCTTTAGGTCATCTAGCGACCACCTCATTGACTCTCTATAGTATCTCAAGACATTGATCAATTCCGTTTCTTCTTCAGGTTGCAAATCTGATGCAATAATAATCGAAACTGTCTCATTACTCCCTAGGAATGCATACTTCAAGGTAAATGGGAGTGGTTTGAGCTCTAAATTAGGAGAGGGAATGGTACGTGGTTGCTCATCCCACAGAATGTGTTCCCCGATTTCCTCTTCTTCTATTGTGGCGCTAGCCCAAACTAACATGTCTACCCAATCTGTCTTTTGACCCTCTTCTAACATATAATTTTCACAAGCCATGAAGTCAAGGATGTTCCTTTTGGATAATTCACAGACCATCACATCTTCGATGGTGTTTTCCATATACCTGGAGTAAACAAATAGATATTATATATACTATATGTTAGCAAGATTACTGGAACTAGTGAATAATACTATCTAGATTAAGTATCCTAATTACTACTACCCAATCTACTTGAAGTGTGTGTGTCATGATTCTTAAAATCTTGTCATTGTCTTACCCTACTCAAGACGCAAGTTAACATACACATTATTAACACCATTCATGCCTCAAATATACCATTTCACTTCATTCAAGAATCATAGCGTGTTACTCATCTTATCATTATAGACCAAGTTATCACCCCGAGCATTTAATTATCTTTAGATGCAATTTTTAGACTTGACCTCCTACTTCTCAAAGCTTTTAGCAATATGGCATCAACATATTCTCATGAATCAAAGAAGATATAGAAGGAGAGAAGAGTTGCAACTAAGTCAAAGAGATGAGTTCTTAAGAGTACCTTGCATGAAATTACAGAAGAAAAGTTTTGACAAATGAGAGAAACCTTGTGGAATCTGAAAATCAGATCCAAGAAGTTGCTTTTTACCTCTTTTAACCGACTTAGGCTTCTCCGCGGCCTTGCTCGCGTGAATTTTCCAACGAGATGAACTTGCGAGTAAAAAGCACTATTGCTTCAGGTTTTGCTATGCATTCCTATGAGTTTTCTTCTTCTAGCTCGCGGCTAAAGTATCATTGGAATGAAATCGTGGCATTATTCCTCTAAAGTCTCGCAAGTTTGGCGTCTTCTAATCCGCAACGTGTTTCTCTTCAGTCAACTCTTACTGGCCTTTACTTGAATTTCGACGGGTTAGGGTCATTCAGACCCGCGACGTAAGTCCCACTAACTAAAGTTGATAGGATCATCTCAAAATGCCCGTTGGTTTCTTCTTCTTCCTTAGACTTCATTCCTTCCTTCCAATCGAGTCTCGCGGAATAAGGGAAGATGTCTCCGCATCTTTGTTCCATCAGGTTGGTAGCTAATGTCCCACCAGTCTTGAAGTCGCGGCAAGCATAGCCTTGAATTTATTGCCTCCAAATCCTACACAAATGCATTTCACACAACACACAAATCCCTAGCTCAATGCTACAGACATCACACAACAAGTGATATTCATTTACATAATTATTATCCGAGGTTGTGGATCAAGTGACCCCCCAACCTATTTAATTGTCCATAAATAATAATTACAAACAAAACAAAATGATTAATATATACAATGGTCGAATATGGCCTTTCTTCTGCCCCAAGAACCTGCACATACATGAAATCCATTAAAATGTTCACATATTCAAATGTGAACGAGACGTGCTTGTGCTTCCTAGCTTTGAATACAATATAGGAGGTGGCAAACTAGGGAATAAGTGTTCTTTCGGGATCCACATCGTAGATACCAGTGTGGACTCCAAATGAAGTGGAGGAGACTATTTGTACATGTCCTTTCGGACCCATATTTGCCTTGGCCTCCCCAAAGGTCCTCTAGGTACCACATTCCTAGTTTTGCAGAACTCATGGTACTTCATGCAATAGGGCCTTTTGTGCCATTGAGTTTCACAATAATAATAGGTAGGAGAATAGAAACTACCTTCTTGCTTGTTAACCCTTGACATGGCATTAAGATTAGTGGCGGAGCGCTTATTTGTTGGACAGGCTATGTTTAATTCATCCATCATATCCCTCACCTCTATTTCCTTCATGAGGTCAAAAATCCTTTCTTGCATTTTTTATGTAGATAATGCATAGGCCTTTTTCATATCATCCATGAACTGCATGACCTCAGAGAGAGATTTCGACTGCTCATCCTTCTCTTGCTCAACCTTCTCTATTCTCATAATCAAATCCTTGTTGAGGTCTATCAATTCCTTTTTCTTCTTTGCCTCTAGATCACCTCAATCACTTGAGGTCTTCACAACCTCTTCCAAAACCAACATAAATTCATCCATCTCTTCGGATTCAGGAGAGACTTGGTTAGATAGGAATCCTACCTCATTCTTTGTTTCTTTCCTGATTTTTTTCTCAACACCAAACATATCAAATTCCACCACGTCATCCAATATGCTCAAGGTGAGTTTCCCTCCATGAACATCCATAATAGCTTTCAAGGTTGCCATAAACGGCCTTCCTAATAACACGGGTTAGGAATTTCAATGCTCATCCCTATCTTCTACATCCAAGACTACAAAATCTGTAGGGATGAGCAAACAATCAACCTTGAGTATCACATCCTTAACTAGACCTCTAAGGTTTCTTGATGACTGGTCTGCAAGACGTAAACAAATGGACATAGGCTTGAGGCCGCTCAATCCTAGTCTCTCATACACAGATTATGGAGTCATATTGATGCTGGCTCCCAAATCAAGCATGGCCTTCTCCTCTGAGAAGTTCCCCACAGTGATGCTTAACTCAAAACTCTCTGGGTCATACTCCTTGATAGTGTACCCACTCATAGAACTAGTAATTGCATGGGCCTGCTCGTGCATTGAGGCATCCCCCATGTCTTGCTACCCATTTGCCTCCATCACTTGTCTTAATTGAATAGACAACTTCAATGATGCTTCTATACCCATCATTCGGTGGTCCATTTCTTGTTGATAAAATTGTGGAGGGTTGCGATTGTTCCACTAGCTTGAACTTCCAGCACCCTACTAGCCCTAAAATTGACTTCGGTAGTTATTTCCACCCCACGATTGGTTTTGAACATTCCTAGGTTGCTGATAAGCATTGTTACTGTTTCTCTGCCTTCCCTGATTCCATTAGAACATGGCTTGAGCCTCTGCCTCTGAATAAAACTCTCTTTGGGAGGTGCAAACATCTACTCCATGACTAATCATTCCACATGCTTGGCACACCTTCACCTATTTATTCTGTTGCCCCTGCTAACTAACCATCATTGCCTTAACATTGTTAGATAATGCCTCCATTTGCATGGCCAAATGTGCACTTCCACTACGGTTTCCCTTTGTACTCCCCTGTTGGGAATTCTGTCCTAACATCTCATACTTGTTAAACACAAAGTCTGCAATGCAATCTCTCATCGCTCCACCATAGGCATTGTCAACGATCGCTTACGTGAGTCTGGTAAGACCATCATAAAAGGATTGCACCTACAACTGAAGTGTGAAATCATGGTGTGGGCACTGAGCTAAAAGGCTTGAACCTCTCCTATGATTGATGGAATGCTTCTCCTTCTTCCTTTTGGAAGTTTGCAATCCTTTCCTTTATTTCTTTGGTTTTCCAAGAGGGAAAGAATTTGGAGTAGATTTTCTTTTCCACCTCGACCCGTGTAGTGAAAGTCCCTGCTGGCAAGGCCATGAGCCACTTCTTGGCATGGTCCTTCATGCAATATGAAAAACAGCGCATTCTTAGTAAATCCTACATTAACCGGCCCAACGGTATCGTGGTGATAGCATTGTAGTATTCTTTCATAAACTCAAGCGTGTATTCATTAGGCTTCTCAGAATAGGTTGGCAGGATGTTGTAATGTAAGTTCTTCAGCTCATAGTCTCGCTGAGCAGCATTCAAGGCTATAGTTGAAGAATGTGCCCCCACAGTGGGCAATGAGAATTCTTTCATGAATCATATATCCTCCATTTAGTTCACAGCAATGATTCTGTACAAAATTCAAGGAAAGTAATGGAGATCAATTATTGAAAAGACAATTGTTATACTAAAGTATGACTAAAAAGTAATGTAATTCTAAAATTTATCTAATGATTCTACTTCTAAATCTAAACTAACGCATTACCTTTCCCAGTAGCGGCGCCATAAATATTGACACGCCCGAACCGATTCTACAAAACTACATTATTCTACGTCGGTTATACTAGAGGGACGTACGGGTTTAAAACCCTTCGCAAGTGCACAAGTCGTAAACGAGTATAATGTGCAAGAGTAAGGGTGTCGTTCCCATAGAGAACTAGAGCGATTAGTTAATAGAAGATCTAGTTAATTATTATGAGTCTAAACTAATTCATTTCTTAATGATTAAAGATTAATTAGCTAAATATGAAAGGGGAAATATGAAATTCACAATGATGCACCACCAATGAGTCACTATTGTACATCTTAGAACCTAATCACTATGGTTAGTCCCTTTTATAATTAAGAACAATCAACAACTCACTCAAATATTCTTTAAACACTTAGATGAACATTAAGTGAGATTTTGGCTGGAACTTGATTGAGAGTGTGAGTCTAAGGATATCACCATTAATCATACACTCTACTAATGAGCTATTGGAATCAATTCCTAATTCAATAGTTATGGATAAAGCATTTCATCAACTCTTAATACACTTATCAATACATGCTTTTCTAAGATCTATAAGAAACATGTTATGATTTCATCGATTAAAACATTCATCAAGCAAGTGATTTATTCAAATAAGAGTACTAGTAAGGTGGAAACAACATTACTTTCATAAATCCCCTAACATAAGTGGGTCAGTAACACATGATCACTAAAAATAGCATAAGTATGAAAAAAAAAGTACAACCCTTGAAGACTTGACAACTTCCAATGACAAAATAACACCCTTCTCCATAACAAATACATGCCAAGATTATCACTAGCAACTCTCAAGAGTTGATTTTTAACTAAGTACTCTAAGAAAAACAATAACTGTTTGAATGGTTCTAAGCTAAAAAGGAGAGTCTCTACAAGTATATCTAAAACTCTTCGTGTTTATTTATTTATTTATTTTTTTTTTTTGCATCAGCCACACTGCCTTCTTAACATTGGTTTGCAGTTGAACAAGGCAAAAACAAGAATTGACCCTAAACACGTCGTATGTGATTTTGTGTCGCGGCTTATATCCCGCTTCAAGATCCCGCGGGGTCTTCAATTAAACCTCAGAGGCTTTGTCCCCACAATCTCGCGGATTATTTCTTGCAGGTATGAACCCGTGAGCTTCTGTAGCATCTTCCACGGCTTCATCTTATTATGCCCGATGGTTTCAATCTAGAGAGATCCCCACGACTTCAGGTCTTCTGACTTGTTAGAATTGTCTCTCCGCTGATTCCCGTGGGTTATGTCCCGCGAGTTTCCTCCTTTCATTGCTTTTTCTCCTCTTTTGACATCTTTTCTCCAACTTTCATGCAAACACCTTCCTACATGGCATATCACCTAAAATTAGCCAAAACACAAGTTATATCCACAAGAGTGCTCAAAAACGAGCACAAAAGGTAGGAGAAATGAGCGCTAAATGTGAACATTTGGAACACGATCATCCATCCAGCATGGGAACCTCTTTACCGGGTGGGCTTTTTCCCCTTTCGTGATGCTAGATTGGAGAAGCTGTAGGGGGATTCCTTTGTGTAAGTTTTGGCAATTTCTGGTGGCTAGCTTGGTCAGTGTATCCGCCCAGTGGTTTTATGCTATAGGGATCTACTCAACCTTGACTCCATCAATTTTTTTCATTATCTCATTGTCTTACCGTTGTCCCTCTAGGCCTGGTATATGCCTATGATTTGGTTGACTACTAACAGCGAATCACTTCTTATTTGGCTTTTATCTCTTGTGTTGCTCTCATGCTCACTAGTAATGCCTCGTATTCTGCTTCATTGTTGGTGGCGCAATATTCGAATCTAAAGTAATGGCAGCATTAGACTCATGTAGGGTCGGTAAGGACAATCCCAGCCCTACATCCCTGCTGGCTGAACGCTCCATCCACGTACAGTGTCTATATCCTGGCCTCTCTAGGCCAATCCTTAGGTGTCTCTTCCTCCTATGCAGGTTGATGGCTTGGCATTGAGAGTTGGTCTTCTTGTTCTCCACAGCCGAATTAGGCAACAAAGTCTGCTAGGGCCTGTCCTTTGATGGTTGTCCAAGGTTTGAATTGGATGTGGTACTGCATGAGCTCTAGTGCCCATAGAATCAAATGACTAGATACATCGGGCCGTTGTAAAAATTACCTAAGAGGTTGATTGGTTATGATTGATATGGTGTGGGCCTGGAAATAGGGGCATAGGTTGCAAGAGGCTGTGACCAAAGAGAGGACTAGTTTCTGAAGCTGAGTGTAGTTGCTTTCTACTTTGTTGAAGGATCGACCGACATAGTAGACCGGTCTCTAAACCCCAGCCTCACAATCTTTTACCAGGGTTGCGTTGACTGCTAATGCTGAAATAGTGAGATACAACCGCCAGGGGTTTTACCAGCAATGGCAGGCTGGCGAGGTATTCCTTGAGCTTGGCAAACGCATGCTTGTTATATAGTCTCCATGCCATGGCCTTCCCCTTCTTGATTTCCTTGAAAACGGTGAGGCATTTATCTATTGATCTTGATATGAATCATTTGAGAGCGGTTACCTGGCCCATCAGCCCCTGCATTTGTTTCAAGTTGGCTAGAGGTTCCAGGTCCATGATCGCTTAGATCTTTGCTGGGTTTACCTCGATCCCGTGGCCATTTACTATGAAACTAAGGAATTTCCCCGCTGATACACCGAAGGTGCACTTATCGAGGTTAAGCTTCATATAGTTCTACCCCAATACCTCAAATGTTTGGCAAAGGTGTTGGGCATGGTCCTCTACCTGTGGAAAGTTGGTGATCATATCGTCCACATAGACCCTCATGGTCTTCCCGATATGCTCCTTGAACAATTTGTTCACCAGCATTTGGTAAATGGCCCCGGCGTTCTTTAGCCCGAAAGGCATAACCTTATAGTAGTAGAGGTCTTGGCTGGTGATGAAACTGGTTTTCTCACGATCTAAAGGGCATATGACAATCTAGTTGTATCCGGAGAAGGCTTCCATAAAACTGAGGAGCATGTTCCCCGCGGTGGAGTCCACCAGCTGGTTTATCTTTCACAGCGGGAAGCTGTCTTTGGGGCAAGCGTGGTTTAGGTCTGTATAGTCTACGCAAATGCACCACTTTTCATTTGCTTTGGTTACTATGACTACGTTGGCTATCCAATTAGGGTACTTTGCTTCACTGATGAAGTCAGCCCATAGTAGCTTGTCTAACTTTCCTTGCACACCCACATTTCTTTCGTGGCTAAAGTTTCTTTTCTTCTATTTGATTGGTTTGAAGATGGGGTCCACACTAAGCCGGTGGCATAGCAGGTTCATAAGGATGCTCGGTATCTCCTAGTGGCTCCTTGCAAAGACGTCTCGGTATTCGCACAGGATCTCCTCCAAGGCGGCTTTCAACTCTAGCTCCATAGTGGTCCCAACCTTTACTATCCATGTGGGATCTCCCCCTCCCCCCCTCCCCCGATCGTCACTGTTTCCATCTCCTCAACCGGTTTTCCTCTGTTAATGTTTTCCTCTTCTTCTTCCTCCTACTCTACTAGGTACATTTTCTCTCCATCTATCTTAATCTATTCCATCTACATCTGCATCAGTTCCCCTTGCTCCCCCTTTCGATTTGGGAGCATTGCTTCATTAGAGCGGTGGTGTTAAAGGAAATGGTGTAGCATTTACTTGCCACCTGCTGGTTTCCCTTAAGCTCTCCCACCTGGTCACCCACTGGGAACTTGAGCACATTGTGGTAGATGGATAAGACTCCCTTGACCTTTGATAGGAAGTGTCTCCCTAGGATGATGTTATATGCACTAGAGGTGTCTACCACCATGAACTCTATCATGGTGTTCACTTGCTTGGGGGATTCTCCGATGATGACCGGTAATCTTATCATACCAGTGGGAAGAATGGAGTCTCTAATAAAACCATAGAGGGGGTGGTGTAGCTGTAATAGTAGGGGTGCTTCAAGTTGAAATGGTCAAGCACATTTTTGAAGAGGTTATCCACACTACTGCCTGTGTCAATCATGACGAGGTGTACTTGGCAGTTGGCCACTTGGATGGACACCACCATCGGATCGTTATGGGGCATGATGGTTGTAAGGTTCTTGATTTGTATTGGCTTGATTTCATTTCAAAACTCTCTATATTTTTAATAGGTGTTGCTTAGGTGGTTCTTGGTGAAAAGAAGCTTCAAAGGTTAAAAGCGAAGTCTTGTGCAAATATCATCTTTAAGAGGAAAATCGCGTACTTGGATGCTAAGGTATCAAGTTTCTTCTTCCTCTTGCAAGGCGTAAACACACACACACACAAAATCCATTCATGTGTGTCCCTACATGGTTGTGCAAACATTTGATATAACACATTCACACATATTTAAGTATGCTCATGCATTGGTCTCATATAGACAAAAATTGTAGAATTTCATGTTTCGTGACTATCACTTGAATTTGGCATACTTGTGTGATATTGTATTTATTTATTTTTATATTTATTGTATTTTGAACTTGAATATGATCTCATATGATTCCTTATTGAGTCCCGGTCATTTCGGTTACTCATTCACTAGGTTTCGAGTCCAAATGATGTAGCTACGCTACTTTGCGTTCTCATTCGTTGAGTTGTCTTTGTCGTCTTTTTCTGAGATGAGTTCTTAACCTTTTTGCAAATTTTTGTAGTCTTCGTTGTGTGTGAGGGAGTCATGACTCGTAATCTAATAAAATATTTGAAATCAGAGTTCGGATGCCCGAATACGGCTGAAGAACGCGAGAAAAGAGCGAGAGGAGCAAGCATGGCCAACGGCCAAGCTTGGAGTCCATGTGTGGGCCACGTGTGCCACACGTCCAGCACACCTCTCTGCCCACATGTGCTACACATGGTTGGTGACATGGCATGTGTTTATTGGTTGCTTTTTCCCTCTCTTGAATTCTTTTAAATACTCTCCATTCCCTCCCATTTCATTCCAAGAAGAAAATTTGAAAAAGATTGAGTGCAGAATTTTCTCTCAATTTTTCCAACTTCCAAACACCATAACTTTCTCATTCGGACTCCGAATTGAGTGATTCAAATTGGAGAATCTTCATATTTAAGTTCCCTACCTTCTCCAAAAAATTTTTCAGCAGTTTGATCGAGTTTTGTGATGGTTCTACCCTCAAAACCGAAACTGCACGGGATTCCAAGGTATTGAACTAACTTTGTGATTTCTTCTTTTATGATCTTCAATTACCTTGGGTTTTCTTTTCTATATGTATGTCTATGTTTGATGAAACTTATTGAGAAGGATAGCTTCAAATCAAAGCTAATTTTATCATGATTAGATTCTCAAATGTGAGTTAGGTTTTCTAAACCTATGTTTTGATATGATTGTGAGTTGTATTGTGATTAGCTTTGTATCTAGGAATATTTGCGCATTGATTATTGATATTCAAATAATAAATTATTCCTAGTTGTGCTATGTTTCATTGATTGATCATATTTGGAAATAGCACATGTATGTATGTTTTTAGAGTTTTAATTGGATTCACTTCATTGAATATTTGAATGCATGCTCTAATTGTTTACTAGAAGAAGTTTGAAGATATTATCTCACTTCTCTAGGGTTTTTGTGTATGTTTCTAATATCTTGAATATGAGCTTCATGTGTATGATTTATTCAATTGTTAGCTTTGTGAATGAAACTGGGAATCACATATGTTAGGTGTTTCACATGCTCTAGGTTTCAATTCATGATTTTATGACTAGACAATATTTGACTGGTGTGCTCATATGATTAAGTCTATGTCTACATGATTTGTAATTAATCCATACATTTCATATGTTCATGCATCATCTAGTATGATTGCATCACTTGGATTGTTAAACTAGAATATCATACATTAAGTGCTCATTATCTAATTCTAGTTTCCATAGTTCATATTGATCATATGTCTTATGTTGAATGTGCTTGCATCATTTGCATCACTTTGATCATTTGCCTTGCAAAAGGTGGAAGTCTCTTGTTAAGGTGAGTAAAGCCTTAATTTGAGCAAAAAGATTTTGGCTAGGAAAGTTTCCGGATAGCCAAGCACAAAGTCTTAGTTAGGATCAAGAGGATCTGGATAACTAAGCAAAAGTCTTAGTTAGGATTAAGAGGATCCGGATAACTAAGCAAAAGTCTTAGCCTGGAGTTTGATACTCCGGATGGTTGAGCTAGGGAAGCTTGACTAGGATCATTTGTGATCTAGATAGCTAAGCAAGAAAATCTTCTTAGAGGCTTAAGAGCCTTGGATAGGTAGTTGCTCTCTAGAGGTGTAGGACACATCTTAGATAGGGAGTAAGCTAGGTGATTCGCTAGGCCTTTCGCTAGGCCCGAGGGTAGACTAGGAGTTGATAGCTTGAAGTGGATATCATGTGTTGATAGCTTTGAGTGTGTAAGTCCTTTATATCATAGTGGATTGCTTTGCCAGTGGTTATGGATTCAACCCGTGGACGTTTCCTCTTTGGAGGTTTAACATGTAAAAATCAATGTGTCAAATGTCTCTATCTCTTTATACTTGTATGTATGGTTAATATAATTTGTTTAAGATCTTTATTTCCTCACATCCTTGGAAACAAGTTATTGGTAAAGAAAGAGATGCACACATTGTTTCTTGAATCAACATTTGTTTCTTGTATGTTGTAAGTGTTTGAACATTGTATCTTGTAATATTCTATATCAAGTTGTAAAGTTTTATTTAGTGAATTTACATTGTAATATTCAAAGTACAACTTGTGAAATTTACACTTCATTGAATATACTTGTATATGAGATACATTGGTTCTTGGTATATGTTTTGTAGACTAAGGGTGGTGGATTGAGCTTGTTTGTGTTAATTGTTTTCTCATAACAATATTGTTAAAAGGTTAATTTGTATGCTCACCAAGGTTTTGACATAAGTTACGAAAGAGTTTTTTAAAACTAGTGTGTAATCCTATTCACCCCCACCCCTCTAAGTTGTTAAGTATAACATTGTAGGTATTTTCAATGGTATTGTGGACGTCGTCCTCTATGAAAATGATATGGCTACATGGGGACTAGCTCGCGCTCCTCTAGGCCACTTTGAATACTTACTTTCCCTCGGTGAGTCTGGGCATCTTTCTAGCATAATTTTTCTTGGAATTGTTGGAGGCCCCCACCATGGTTGGGCCCCCACTGATGGTGTTGATGTTAGGATTATGCTCAATAGCAAGAGTGTAATGTTGTAATTAACAATCTTTTTCATATTAATAAAGTGATTTCCGGTTTAACAAATCGTATAGCATTTATAGTTTGTATTATAATTGTCAAAGTAAATAATCATAAGGTCTAAAGACTATGGAAAAAGAAGAATTGTTCGTACATCTGGATATGTATGTGGTAGACACAATTCTTTAGTTAGTCTTGAATATTGTTCACAACTTAAGTTAAAGGTTGGGCACCTTTATCTTGTTAAAGTTGTAGAATTCTTTTGCTAGCATTTGAGTGGGATCAAATGAGATATGATGAGTCTAAAATCATCGGAGTGTCTTCGAGCAAAAGGATCTAGTGCACTGGGTGCATTGAACTGGATCACAATGAAAAGCTTTATCTAGAACCGTCAATAGATAATAGTCTTTTCATTATCAGGACAATCGGAGAGTCTATCTTAATCCTGAGATAAATGATGGACTTATGGTTGCAAGTGATATCATTTGAGTTATCAATGAGTACGATTATATCGCATAGTCTATCCTCGATAGTTTGGTGATATTCATTTGTTAATCGATAGAGGACTTCATTTATAGATATGGACATCGTGGCTCCATTTAATTAAATGAGAGTATAATATCATCATATGGATGTTTTGAGGTAATTGGATATTAAATCTCAACGTTGAGTTTTCAATAGTGTCTATTGAAAACATGGCTTCTGGACAAGTCAAAATATCCAAGTTCAAAACGTGGTCATATGAGTAAATATGGTAACTTGGAGAGTTATAGGCGGTCTATGAACTCTTGGCGATTACTGATATTAATCACGAGGATACACTATCTCCAATATGATTGTCTAGGGTATGAATGAGGAGCATCTTCCTTTTCTATCTTTATTTAAGAGTTCAGTTTTAGCTCTTTAGTGGAATGAGTTAAAATTAATGGATCGGACCTAAGTGAATCATTTGTTGATTGTGATTAGGTTATGTCTATTAAAGCTTAAATTTAGATGGCCCGCCAAGATCCCCAATCCACACGGACTTGCATGGATCACTTGATATATTCTACCGGACCAATTTAAGGGTCCATCTAGAATTGCATTTAATATATTAAGAATATAATTTGCACATTATTTAAGTAATGGGCTGCTCAATTATATTAATATATTAATGAAAGACATGTGGGCTTGTTTCTTTTAGTAAGACATGTGGGCTTGTTTCTTTTAGTAAGAATGGGTCTGGTTCACATGTGGGCTTTTTTATTTAAAGTCCAATGGATTAAATGAAATAGGAAAATAATATTAGGCCCATCTTATATATAAGTGGGGCGGCTAGGTTAAGGTTTTGACCTAAAAATATTATTTTGTTTCATTTGTTTTAATTAAATAAGAATTAATTGATTTATTGATTAATTGTTTAATTAAAGAAACAAATCTTTCCTAAAAGTAAAAGACTTGTTTGATAAGTAAATAAATAAATTAGTGTTATTTATTTAATCAAATAAGGAGTCTTTTTTTTATTTAGTCAAATAAAAGAATAAAAATAAAAGAGTTGGATTAGGGTTTGAAGTCTATAAAGTTAAAAAGAATTAGGGTTGAATTTCAGTCACCCTATATAAGTGACATGATGAAATTCGGCCAACCCTAATTAGATACTACATAGAATTTGGCAACCCTAAAGGAAAAAGAAGAAAAATTCGGCCAACCTATATATATGTTCTTATAGGGTTCGGCCACATAAATGAATTGGTGCTTGAGTTTTTATTTTCTTTCTTCTTCTTCTTAATTCTAAGAGAGTTTTTATTCTAGAGAGACAAAAAGGAGTGAAAAATTATTCTTTGATAGTATACAATTGCTTAAACATCAATAAGCTTGTGTATACGATATCGATCTAGGTTCACGCGAGTTTCGATCATAAGATTGTGAACTCAAAAGTGACCGGAATAATTTTGACATTCTTTTGATTGTTTTGTGACTAACAAAGAAAAGAAAGTATTTTTTTGGTCCATTCACAGGTTTGCAATTCAAAGGAAAGGGAGACCACGCTCCTAGGTGATCCACGTTTGTGCTCGGATTGAAGGTCTTGCGGATTACCATCGACGTAAGTCAATTGGATCACGCGACAAGAGGTAATTTACTTTTGTTGATATATATGCATGTTTATTGATTAAAAGGGTTTAAGGTTCATAAAGGAAAAATTTTAAAAGTCACTAAATCGCCTTTAGTATCGCTTCCGCTGCGTGTAACACTTTTATTTGTTTATTTTTCCCTACAATTGGTATCAGAGCCTAGGTTGAACCCTTTTAATTAATTAACGTATATATACGTGGATCTATTTCTTTTTATTGTGATTATGCATGTTTAGAAAGAGATGGCACTCTAGGTATTCAAATATATAATTACATGTGATGTATGGATTTATATATATTTTATGTGGTTTGTTATTGCTCGATTTTGGCCCTAGATTTTCAATGTAATTTTTGTTTCGGAGTTGTAACAAGAAGGGTGGTCTATTATCGCCATAATTCCTTCTTGGTAGATTGCTAGGTTTTATTTTTTTTTATATATATGTGCAGTATTTTTTTAGGGTTACTGCAGTTTTTTTTATTTATTTTTAGTATGTGCAGTTTTTGGTTTGTAAAAATACTGCAGTGAATAAAAAAAAAAAAATTAATACTGCAGTATTTATTATATATATACTGCCGTAATATATTTAGGTCTTGGAGATTCGAAGACACGAAGCAAAACGAAGCAACCGGAACCAAGTACGAGCACCGTGCGCACCCTAGGAGTGGATTGGGCTGCACATGACAAGCCCAAACTTTGGTGGGCTGCGCATGGCAGCCTTGTGTGGCCTTATGGGCTGCGCAAGGCAGCCCCTTTGTGGGGTTGTGGGCTGCGCACGCCCATGGGAGAAGGCCGAAGGATGAGCGTATGGTTGATGGGCCACCTGAAGATCTTGTATTCCTTACAAATTGTAATTTACTTGTTTTTCTAGGATGGGCCAAAATTGTTGCTATTTAATTTATGCTTAAATGTTACAATATTTGTTATTGTATGATAACATGACATATAGAATAGGAGTGCCACGCATATATCTCTTTTGGTATGAACATGCATTGAATGATTTAGGTATCTAAATTGGCATCTAGATAACTCGGTAAATCATTCTATGGGATTTAATCACACGCCTTAAATAATTGAGTGGGAGAAGGTGTTTTGGTAACACCTATGGCCTCCAAGGTTAGTTGAGCTTTATTATTTATTGGTAATCCCCCCAAGGGGCGTCCATGAATGGAATTTAGCAACATACTTCCTTACAAGGATAGACTAGACAATGGACTCAAACGAGATCTACTCCCCAAGGAGGGATTTTCGTGAGAGAAAATTGAGGGTCGATATCTTGGTAACACACTCAATGTAATTTTATTGATATCCTCCCAAGAGTTCTTGTTAATAAAATTGCAAGGCTAAAATTGAAAACGCTGGTTGTTATGTTAACAATTAGGTGGGACCTAGTCTAACTAGTAAATGGTGCGAACTCCCAAAGGAGGCGTAACATTTATGGGTGTTAGATCACCGTTGAATTTTATGATTGAGTTATTTATTTAATTCAAGATAAATATTTAAAAGTGCTTTATCATGATTATTTACTTATATATGTTTTGTTTTATTCAGAAATCATGACCCCATCATGACCCCATCACTTATGAACATCCTGAAAGATAACACTTTAACTGGAGATAATTATGTCACATGGAAAAGGAAAATTGGGTTGTTACTGCAAAGTGAAAAACATAAGTTTGTTCTAACTACTCCTAAACCACCTGCTCCTAATAATGAATCTAGCATAATGTGTAGAGATGAGTATGAGCAGTGGAAGACTTCAGATGATATGGCAAAATGTTACATTATGGCCACTATCTCCGACGTGTTGCAACAGCAGCATGAAGGAATGGAGTCCGCTGCTGATATAATGATGTCTCTAGAGGAGATGTTTGCTATGAAGTCTAGGACGACTAAGAGAGAGGCAGTGACTGCTTTTATGAATCTTAGGATGAAACCTGGACAGGCTGTGAAAGATCACATGATGAAAGTCATAGCACATCTCAACATTGCTGAACTGCATGGCGCTGAGATAGATGGTGAGACAAAGATTGATATGGTTGTCAATTCATTGTCAGATTCCTTTGATCAGTTCAAATTGGACTACACTTTGAACAAAAAGGAATACACCTTACAAGGCCTGATGCAAGATGTTCAAAGTGCTGAAAAGATCCTTGTGAAAGGCAAAGGTCAAGAGATTCATATGGTTGGTAAAGTTGCTACTGTTAAGGCCCGTCAAAAGGTCAAGAAACAACAGAAGAAAAAGCAACTTGGGCCTATCAAGAAGGAGACCAAGAAAGTAACCAAGATCAAAGGGAAATGCTTTCTTTGTGGTGAAAAGGGACATTGGAAGAGAAATTGCCCTAAGTCCCAGAACAAGAAGGAAGAAGGTAATTTGAATTATCTAGAAACATGTTTTTTGGCTGATTCTACAGATTCTTGGATCATAGACTCAGGAGCCACTAATCATGTTTGTTATTCCTTGCAGGGGTTTCAAGAAAGGAGAAAGCTGAGTAAGAATGAAATCAATTTGCGCTTGGGCAACGGAACGTTAGTGTCTGCAAGTGCAGTGGGAGATATTAGAGTTTATTTGGATTCTAGAAGACATTTAGATTTAATAGACGTTTATTATGTACCTCAATTCAAGAGGAATTTAATTTCAGTTTCTTGTTTGAATAAATTTGGATATTCGGTTACTTTTAATAAAGTTTTTATTATTAGTAAGAATGACAAAATTATTTGCCAAGGTACATTGGAAAACGGTCTATACTTTTTGCATAGAAATATCTCTCACTCGTTAGACACAGAAATAACGGAACCTAATCATAAAAGAGTAAAATTATCAACAGATGAAACCTACCTTTGGCATTTACGCTTAGGTCATATTAACCTTAATAGGATTAAAAGATTGGTAAGTGACGGACCTTTAAGTGACTTAAAGGTTGATGATCTACCAACTTGTGAATCTTGTTTGGAAGGTAAAATGACCAAAAGGACGTTCTCTGCCAAAGGTGCAAGAGCCACTGAATGTTTAGGATTGATACACACTGATGTATGTGGACCTATGAGCATTCAAGCTAGAGGTGGATATGAGTACTTCATCACCTTCACGGATGATTACTCAAGATTTGGTTATGTGTATCTCATGAGACATAAGTCGGTTGCTTTTGACATGTTCAAAGCATTCAAAGCTGAAGTGGAAAATCAGCTTGAGAAACACATAAAAATCTTGAGATCTGATCGTGGTGGAGAATATCTATCTGGTGAGTTTCAGCAATATCTTATTGATAATGGGATAGTTTCTCAGTTTTCTGCACCAGGTACACCTCAACAGAATGGGGTAGCAGAAAGGAGAAATAGAACTCTTTTGGATATGGTTAGGTCTATGTTGAGTTATTCAACGCTTCCTATTTCTTTTTGGGGATATGCTTTACAAACTGCTATATACATTCTAAACGATGTACCATCTAAGTCTGTTCCTAAAACACCGCATGAGTTGTGGACTGGGTGCAAGCCTAGTTTACAACACTTAAGGATATTTGGTTGTCCTGCGCATGTGTTAAAAGGAAAGACAGAAAAGATGGAGTCCCGTTCAGAAACATGTATATTTGTAGGGTATCCAAAAGAAACTAAAGGATATTATTTCTATAGTCCTTCAGATCTTAAAGTATTTGTTTCGACAAATGCTAAATTTCTGGAAAAGGACTATATGAATGATTTTGTGCCTAGAAGTAGAATTGTCCTGAATGAGATGTCAGGAGATACAATTCCACGAGAGGTTGCACAACCTAACCCAATTGTAAGTTCCGATCCAACACAAGATCAACAACCTACCATTCCTCGTCGTAGTGGGTGTTAGGATTATGCTCAATAGCAAGAGTGTAATGTTGTAATTAACAATCTTTTTCATATTAATAAAGTGATTTCTGGTTTAACAAATCGTATAGCATTTATAGTTTGTATTATAATTGTCAAAGTAAATAATCATAAGGTCTAAAGACTATGGGAAAAGAAGAATTGTTCGTACATCTGGATATGTATGTGGTAGACACAATTCTTTAGTTAGTCTTGAATATTGTTCACAACTTAAGTTAAAGGTTGGGCACCTTTATCTTGTTAAAGTTGTAGAATTCTTTTGCTAGCATTTGAGTGGGATCAAATGAGATATGATTAGTCTAAAATCATCGGAGTGTCTTCGAGCAAAAGGATCTAGTGCACTGGGTGCATTGAACTGGATCACAATGAAAAGCTTTATCTAGAACCGTCAATAGATAATAGTCTTTTCATTATCAGGACAATCGGAGAGTCTATCTTAATCCTGAGATAAATGATGGACTTATGGTTGCAAGTGATATCATTTGAGTTATCAATGAGTACGATTATATCGCATAGTCTATCCTCGATAGTTTGGTGATATTCATTTGTTAATCGATAGAGGACTTCATTTATAGATATGGACATCGTGGCTCCATTTAATTAAATGAGAGTATAATATCATCATATGGATGTTTTGAGGTAATTGGATATTAAATCTCAACGTTGAGTTTTCGATAGTGTCTATTGAAAACATGGCTTCTGGACAAGTCAAAATATCCAAGTTCAAAACGTGGTCATATGAGTAAATATGGTAACTTGGAGAGTTATAGGCGGTCTATGAACTCTTGGCGATTACTGATATTAATCACGAGGATACACTATCTCCAATATGATTGTCTAGGGTATGAATGAGGAGCATCTTCCTTTTCTATCTTTATTTAAGAGTTCAGTTTTAGCTCTTTAGTGGAATGAGTTAAAATTAATGGATCGGACCTAAGTGAATCATTTGTTGATTGTGATTAGGTTATGTCTATTGAAGCTTAAATTTAGATGGCCCGCCAAGATCCCCAATCCACACGGACTTGCATGGATCACTTGATATATTCTACCGGACCAATTTAAGGGTCTATCTAGAATTGCATTTAATATATTAAGAATATAATTTGCACATTATTTAAGTAATGGGCTGCTCAATTATATTAATATATTAATGAAAGACATGTGGGCTTGTTTCTTTTAGTAAGAATGGGTCTGGTTCACATGTGGGCTTTTTTATTTAAAGTCCAATGGATTAAATGAAATAGGAAAATAATATTAGGCCCATCTTATATATAAGTGGGGCGGCTAGGTTAAGGTTTTGACCTAAAAATATTATTTTGTTTCATTTGTTTTAATTAAATAAGAATTAATTGATTTATTGATTAATTGTTTAATTAAAGAAACAAATCTTTCCTAAAAGTAAAAGACTTGTTTGATAAGTAAATAAATAAATTAGTATTATTTATTTAATCAAATAAGGAGTCTTTTTTTATTTAGTCAAATAAAAGAATAAAAATAAAAGAGTTGGATTAGGGTTTGAAGTCTATAAAGTTAAAAAGAATTAGGGTTGAATTTCAGTCACCCTATATAAGTGACATGATGAAATTCGGCCAACCCTAATTAGATACTACATAGAATTCGGCAACCCTAAAGGAAAAAGAAGAAAAATTCGGCCAACCTATATATATGTTCTTATAGGGTTCGGCCACATCAATTAATTGGTGCTTGAGTTTTTATTTTCTTTCTTCTTCTTCTTAATTCTAAGAGAGTTTTTATTCTAGAGAGACAAAAAGGAGTGAAAAATTATTCTTTGATAGTATACAATTGCTTAAACATCAATAAGCTTGTGTATACGATATCGATCTAGGTTCACGCGAGTTTCGATCATAAGATTGTGAACTCAAAAGTGACCGGAATAATTTTGACATTCTTTTGATTGTTTTGTGACTAACAAAGAAAAGAAAGTATTTGTTTGGTCCATTCACAGGTTTGCAATTCAAAGGAAAGGGAGACCACGCTCCTAGGTGATCCACGTTCGTGCTCGGATTGAAGGTCTTGCGGATTACCATCGACGTAAGTCAATCGGATCACGCGACAAGAGGTAATTTACTTTTGTTGATATATATGCATGTTTATTGATTAAAAGGGTTTAAGGTTCATAAAGGAAAAATTTTAAAAGTCACTAAATCGTCATTAGTATCGCTTCCGCTGCGTGTAACACTTTTATTTGTTTATTTTTCCCTATAGTGGGAGGGTTAGAACACAACCCGAAAGCTACATCGGTCTGGGAGAATCAGTGGAGAATCTCCCGGACGACGATGATCCCTATACGTACAAGGAAGCTATGGAGGATGTTGATAGTCGCCATTGGCGAAAGGCAATGCAATCCGAGATTGAATCTATGTTCGATAACAAAGTCTGGTCCCTTGTAGACTTGCCTAAAGGGATAAAACCCATTGGGTGCAAGTGGGTATACAAGAGGAAAAGAGGTATGGATGGAAAGGTGGAAACCTTTAAAGCTAGATTGGTAGCTAAAGGGTATACACAGAAAGATGGTATCGATTACGAGGAAACCTTCTCTCCTGTGGCCATGCTTAAATCCATTAGGATACTCTTATCCATTGCAGCATCTTTAGATTTAGAGATTTGGCAAATGGACGTCAAGACAGCTTTCCTAAATGGAAGTCTTGACGAAAGCATCTACATGATGCAACCAGAGGGATTCATTGAAAAGGGCCAAGTGGATAAGGTATGCAAGTTGCAGAAATCCATATATGGATTAAAGCAAGCATCCAGATCCTGGAACATAAGGTTTGATCAAGCTGTCAAAGGTTTTGGATTTATTCAGAATCCTGACGAACCTTGTGTATACAAAAGGATTAAAGGCGACAAGTTGGTTTTCCTGATTCTTTATGTTGATGATATACTACTCATTGGAAACGATGTAGGTGTATTGACATCAGTAAAAGAATGGTTAACAAAACAATTTGATATGAAGGACTTAGGAGAAGCAAGTTTTATTCTAGGTATCCAAGTAATAAGGGATAGAAAGAATAGAACGATTGCATTATCCCAAGCTTCATACATAGACAAAATCTTGTCTAGGTTTTCCATGCAGGATTCCAAGAAAGATGTTACCTTTCAGACATGGAATCAAGCTTTCTAAGGAACAAGTTCCTAAGAATGAGCATGAAGAGCAATTCATGAGTAGAGTTCCATATGCCTCGGCAGTTGGAAGTCTCATGTATGCAATGCTCTGTACTAGACCAGATATTTGTTTTGCTGTTGGCATAGTTAGCAGGTTTCAATCGAAACCTGGACCTGATCACTGGACGGCAGTCAAGCATATTTTCAAGTATCTTAAGAGAACGAGAGATAATATGCTTGTATACTCTGGAGGGGATTTGGTTCCCGTTGGGTATACAGATTCTGATTTCCAATCAGATTCTGACTCCAGAAAATCCACATCAGGGGCTGTGTTTACTATTGGAGGAGGAGCGGTTATATGGAGGAGTATCAAGCAATCATGTATTGCTGATTCCACCATGGAAGCTGAGTATGTTGCTGCATGCGAAGCTGCCAAAGAGGCTGTTTGGCTCCGCCAATTCTTGATTGACTTAGAAGTGGTTCCTAGTGCGAATAAGCAGATCACTATCTACTGTGACAACAGTGGAGCAGTGGCTAATTCGAAAGAACCAAGAAGTCACAAGAGAGGTAAACACATTGAAAGAAAGTATCATCTTTTAAGGGAGATTGTTCAAAGAGGTGACGTGACGATTACCAAAATCGCGTCAGCGGAAAATCTAGCGGATCCCTTCACAAAGGCTCTACCTCAGAAGAGTTTCGATGGGCATCTAGAGAATATGGGCTTGAGAGATATGACACATTTGCTATAGCGCAAGTGGGAGATTGTTAGGATTATGCTCAATAGCAAGAGTGTAATGTTGTAATTAACAATCTTTTTCATATTAATAAAGTGATTTCTGGTTTAACAAATCGTATAGCATTTATAGTTTGTATTATAATTGTCAAAGTAAATAATCATAAGGTCTAAAGACTATGGGAAAAGAAGAATTGTTCGTACATCTGGATATGTATGTGGTAGACACAATTCTTTAGTTAGTCTTGAATATTGTTCACAACTTAAGTTAAAGGTTGGGCACCTTTATCTTGTTAAAGTTGTAGAATTCTTTTGCTAGCATTTGAGTGGGATCAAATGAGATATGATGAGTCTAAAATCATCGGAGTGTCTTCGAGCAAAAGGATCTAGTGCACTGGGTGCATTGAACTGGATCACAATGAAAAGCTTTATCTAGAACCGTCAATAGATAATAGTCTTTTCATTATCAGGACAATCGGAGAGTCTATCTTAATCCTGATATAAATGATGGACTTATGGTTGCAAGTGATATCATTTGAGTTATCAATGAGTACGATTATATCGCATAGTCTATCCTCGATAGTTTGGTGATATTCATTTGTTAATCGATAGAGGACTTCATTTATAGATATGGACATCGTGGCTCCATTTAATTAAATGAGAGTATAATATCATCATATGGATGTTTTGAGGTAATTGGATATTAAATCTCGACGTTGAGTTTTCAATAGTGTCTATTGAAAACATGGCTTCTGGACAAGTCAAAATATCCAAGTTCAAAACGTGGTCATATGAGTAAATATGGTAACTTGGAGAGTTATAGGCGGTCTATGAACTCTTGGCGATTACTGATATTAATCACGAGGATACACTATCTCCAATATGATTGTCTAGGGTATGAATGAGGACCATCTTCCTTTTCTATCTTTATTTAAGAGTTCAGTTTTAGCTCTTTAGTGGAATGAGTTAAAATTAATGGATCGGACCTAAGTGAATCATTTGTTGATTGTGATTAGGTTATGTCTATTGAAGCTTAAATTTAGATGGCCCGCCAAGATCCCCAATCCACACGGACTTGCATGGATCACTTGATATATTCTACCGGACCAATTTAAGGGTCCATCTAGAATTGCATTTAATATATTAAGAATATAATTTGCACATTATTTAAGTAATGGGCTGCTCAATTATATTAATATATTAATGAAAGACATGTGGGCTTGTTTCTTTTAGTAAGAATGGGTCTGGTTCACATGTGGGCTTTTTTATTTAAAGTCCAATGGATTAAATGAAATAGGAAAATAATATTAGGCCCATCTTATATATAAGTGGGGCGGCTAGGTTAAAGTTTTTGACCTAAAAATATTATTTTGTTTCATTTGTTTTAATTAAATAAGAATTAATTGATTTATTGATTAATTGTTTAATTAAAGAAACAAATCTTTCCTAAAAGTAAAAGACTTGTTTGATAAGTAAATAAATAAATTAGTATTATTTATTTAATCAAATAAGGAGTCTTTTTTTTATTTAGTCAAAGAAAAGAATAAAAATAAAAGAGTTGGATTAGGGTTTGAAGTCTATAAAGTTAAAAAGAATTAGGGTTGAATTTCAGTCACCCTATATAAGTGACATGATGAAATTCGGCCAACCCTAAAGGAAAAAGAAGAAAAATTCGGCCAACCTATATATATGTTCTTATAGGGTTCGGCCATATCAATTAATTGGTGCTTGAGTTTTTTTTTTCTTTCTTCTTCTTCTTAATTCTAAGAGAGTTTTTATTCTAGAGAGACAAAAAAGAGTGAAAAATTATTCTTTGATAGTATACAATTGCTTAAACATCAATAAGCTTGTGTATACGATATCGATCTAGGTTCACGCGAGTTTCGATCATAAGTTTGTGAACTCAAAAGTGACCGGAATAATTTTGACATTCTTTTGATTGTTTTGTGACTAACAAAGAAAAGAAAGTATTTGTTTGGTCCATTCACAGGTTTGCAATTCAAAGGAAAGGGAGACCACGCTCCTAGGTGATCCACGTTCGTGCTCGGATTGAAGGTCTTGCGGATTACCATCGACGTAAGTCAATCGGATCACGCGACAAGAGGTAATTTACTTTTGTTGATATATATGCATGTTTATTGATTAAAAGGGTTTAAGGTTCATAAAGGAAAAATTTTAAAAGTCACTAAATCGCCTTTAGTATCGCTTCCGCTGCATGTAACACTTTTATTTGTTTATTTTTCCCTACAGTTTATTATCTGGATTTGTTGCATGAGGTCTTTGGCTTTGTCTTTCTTCCTTTCTTCCTTCTCCGTGATTCCCCTTTGTACCTCCTTGTCGGTTTTGATGTCATCTCTGACTTGTTGCAAGAACTCCACTAGGAGCCCACCTCTCACAAGGCTCTCGATTTGGTTACGAAGGCTGAGACACTCTGATGTGTTATGGCTCATATCCTCGTGGAAGTCGTAATACTTGAAGCGGTTTCGACGGTCCTAGGGTACATTTATGGGGCCCGACTTTTTGAGGAGACGCTTGTCTCATATGGCTAGGTATATCACTTCCTTTGGGACATTGAGGGGGGGTTTAATGCTTGTATGATGCTTTTTATAGTCACTTATCCTCGCGATCTTTTTGGTGGGTGATGCTACCCGAGTTGGTGAGGCTCTCTTGACCGGGGATCTCCTAGTGGGGAACATGTTCCTATTAGGAGGTAGCGGCTGTAAGTGGAAGGATGAGCGATTTGGGGGATGATCAATTTGTCACGAAAGAGGGTCGATCTTAGGGAATTCTTTCTTAGGTAGCTTTGAAGTTCTAGCCTCATCGTGCTCCTCTTTTACCCAGAGCTGTTCGTCCATCTTAACCTACTGCTCGAAGGCCCTTGTGTAGGCTTCCTAGTAGGTCTTAGGTTGGTCCTTGCTGAAGGAATTCCAAAGCTTCCTGACCCACAGGTTCTTCCTAAAGTTGGTCAGTGTCTCCGCTTCAGTAAAAACTGCCATCTGGATCACTTTCTTGTGGAATCTCTCCGTATATGACCAGAGTGACTAACCCTTGTCTTGGACCATGTACAAGAGCATGAAGGGGTCCTTCAGACAAGGCTTCACTCCTTGGAATTAGGCACGAAAGTCCCCAAATAGGTGAGTGAATGAGTTTACACTGCTGGGGGAAAGCTTCCTAAACTAGGTTTTGGCGAAGTCAGTCAATGTAGAGGGGAACATTATGCACATGGACCTCCTTGAGGCATTCTACACTTCCATCTGGTGGACGAAGGACTCTAGGTGACTGAGAGGATCCTCGGTGCCTGAATACTTTTCTATCAGCATTTTGAATTTGGGAGGTAGCTCCGCATTCTAAACCTAATTCGAAAGGGGGGCATGCATCTCTTTTAGGGGGTTCTTGGGTTTCCCCCAATTTCTCCCATTTTCAAGCTCCTCCAAACGCTTTGCCATTTTCAGCATTTGATCCCTTAGGTGCTTCAAACCGTGGTCCTTGGATTGAGCCTTATGTACTACTTCTTCCTCAACGGTTTTGGAGGCGATAGTTGGTCTAGACCCCCTTCAAGTGCTTCTTTCCTACCTTGCCTGGGTTTGGACAGCCCTGCTTCGGTCCTTCTACCGGATTTAGATTTGTTTGTTGTTGTCGGCCGGCTAGGTGCCACTTTTCTACGGGGAACCTCCACCGCAGAATGGACCTAATTTGGTTTTGACACGACTAGCCTTATGGAGGGGAGCGAAGCGGGGCCGAGCCTATCGAACTCAAGGACTCTAGTGCTAGGACAGGCTCCTTCGGCTTGAGAAGAGGGAGGAGGGATCTAAGCCGGCGGGCCATACATATTCCTTCATATCCCTTTAACAAATGTAGTGACTTGGAACTCAAACAGATCCTAGGTGGTCAGGCTAGGAATAATGTGTGGTTAGGGCCGATTGTGATTGCAGCGCCGACAGCATCTTTGAGCGGGTATGCCCAGGTTGGGCGGGTCATTCATCTCTAGCCCTTAGTTCATGAGTGGAGACAAATGAATATGGGCCAGATGGGTCTGGCTGGCCTTGTGAAGACCATAGCCTCATTCTTCCAATACTCTGACGAACAACGTATAATCTTGATGATGGAAGCCAACAACCATAATTGAGCGGATCCTCCCCACAGATGGCGCTAGAATGTTATCCCAAAAATCGGTTGTTCTTCTTGGGACACACCAAGATAGGACTAAACGGTGCTCTGCGGCCAGTGGGGCACATTTGTGGTCTAAGACAACCTGGTCTAGGACGGCCTGGTCCCGTTTCTGCCGCGGTATGATAGGACTAGATTAGAAATGGTCGAGAGGGGACAATCAAGAGGTCGCCAAAAGAGTAGGTGGACCGGGCCGTTACAGGGGCTAGCTGGGACCAGTTCCCAGGAGTGCTTGTACCTGTTTCAACTGGGGTTGGACTCTATTTGCAAGACATCAAGTAAATGGTAGATAAGCTTTTATGTAGGGAAAAAGGGAGTGACGTTTCTCATCATTCATAGGGTGGTTACAACTTTTAAGCGATAGCTATGATACATGGGGTACAAAGTAGTTCTCTTTCTCTCTATTTTCTTGATCTCTCAATGAAGATAAGTCATCCTATAGTAGCATAATGGGACCTCTTGGTCTCTAATTTAGAGACTAGTCATTCTGTAATAGCAAGATCTCTCCTTCTTTTCCTTTTGGTCCAACCCCTTCATCTATTTTTTGCAAGGGTATTTATCGAGGATCTAGGATGTAGTAGGTAAAAGTGGCCGCCCCCTTGAGAGGGCTTTTGGTGCTATCCTCAACGTTTTTCTTCCTTGGCCCCACCACGGCACATCCCTTGGAGGGTTAGGACTGCACCAGCTAGGCCCTAGGGCTGACATGGGGGTATAAATGGTAGGCAGAAGACCCTCCTTTAGGCGTGCTAATTGCTGGAGGATCTCCATCGTTCGTTCTTGTTGAGCGTAGTTCATACACACGCTGCGGACGATCGAGGTGGTGCCACCTCCGCCCTAATGTTCGTGTAGGCACTTCGTAGGCAATTAGATGGTGACTTCCTTGATTCTGGTTGGCTGGAAGTGATCAAGCTGGACTGACATATCGCTTTCGCATGTTGGGACTAGTGGGGGACAATGGTCACGCTGCCACTGTCAGATGCTTCCTCCCAATGATTTCCTCTTTCTGCCTAAGTGCTTTTTCAATCCTCCCTGCCTGCTGGAACTCAAGTTCCCCCTTTGATGATAATCAGAGTTGACCCTGTGTAGGGCTAAGCGGGACCGCGATCAGGCCGTTGAAGTTGGCTGGCCAGGATCGATTAAGGCCCTTGATCTTCCCTTTTTCCTTTTGATTGTCAATTGGGCAAAATTAATGCCTACCTACCCCCTAACCTCTGTCTGGAAACCTTTCTATTTGGGCTAGCTCTTCTATGAGAGCTTGCATCACCCCTTTCACGGTTCATCTGTACTTGCAGGGTGGTTCTAGATTGTTCTGGCGGGGCTCTGGCAACTTTGTTGTTGATGGAAAGGGGAGAGTGGCTATGATGATACCCACTCCGATTGAGTCGGGGGGGGGGGGGGGGTAGGGAATCTCAACCAAGTATTTCCTTTCAGCAAGGCTGGTAAGTCTCGAGGGTATCTTGTAGATTGAACAATGTCCAGAGCGGGATCACTCCAATCCCCATTTCCCCGGCACCAGTTATACTCCTGCTTGTAACTATAACTGTAACTGTGGATTCTTGGGGGGTTCCCGAAGATGAAGGAGGGGAATGCCTGGCCATCTTAGGGACCGATGTATCTCATTGGGCAATTTCTCCCCCGGTTCTGGTTCTTCTCTGATGCACCGGGGAAAGTACTCCTTTAATTTTCTTCAGTCATTTTTGGTGGTTAACAAAACTTATTCAAGAGGTTGACATTATTATGTACTTGATACTCGTTAATTTTACCTTAGACGAAATCTGACTCCCACCATCTTTGAAAACAGTATGGATGGTAGTCCCCTTTAAAGACTTGGTAAAGAATTCTATCAGTAATTTCCACCAAGTGTTGGCTAATCCTGATAGGAGAAAATTGATCCATGTAGGTTACCAAGGTCGTTTGAACACTTGAATCAAGATACTGTAAATCAAAGTATTAGACACTATCAATACAGGAGATCCTATCTTCAAACCAATCTTGGTAGGTCTTAGATTCTTATTTAGGCGAATCAAGGTACCAAGTACCCTGATAAGGAATCCTGATCCTTATGTGATCTGTCTTGGTAGGCAACTAAGCTACTTTAGTACCAGGTTTTCTTATATGGCAAAGCAAGGCATCAGGTATCCTGATCCTTAGGCGATCCATCCTAATAGGTAATTAAGGCCACTTTAGCACCAGATTTTCTTATATGGTGAAACAAGGTATCATGTATCTTGATCCTTAGGTGGTAAGTCCTGGTAGGAAAATAAGGTCGTTTTAGCATCAGGTTTTCCTGGAGAGGGGGATTCCCCGTCCAAGGCTTCAGGAGTCCCATATAGGCACTCCCGGTCTCGAGGATGCGGTGGGCATCCAGGGCCACGAGTCTGGATCCTAAGTCCGATAGACAACTATGCCACTTAGGCATTTATGCACCAAAGCCTTCTTGGAGGGGGATATACCTCGACCAAGGCAGCAGGAGCGCCATGTGGCTTTTCCTGGTCTCAAGGAGATATGTTATGGCGATCCTCCTAAAGGGGTAGACTCGACCCAAGGCATCAGGAATGCTATGTAGCTTTTCCAGGTCTCGAGGAGATCTGTTATGGAGATCCTCTTAGAGGGGTAGATCCGACCCAGAGCATCAGGAGTGCTATATAGCTCTTTTGGTATTAATGTGATTCAGTTATGGTGAAATTTGCAAGGCGAACACAAGAGAATCATGTAGGAGAAAAACTAACTTCTTTATTGAATTTCCATGCAATACAAAGTAAATTCGGGGTACATGTTTAGAGACATATCAACCGAAATAAATTATTTCTCCAAACTTCAAGGATAAAACCTTTTGAGGTGATCAACATTCTAGGTGTGGTCTATCGGGTAGCTATCCATATCTTCCGGTTTATAGGCTCAACCATTGATTACCATCTTTATCAGGTAGAGGCCTTCCTAGTTGGGGGCTAGTACCCTGTCACACCTTTTTTGGGTATTATGGGTTACCTTTCTAAGGACCAAGTCTCCTTCTTGAAAGTTTTGGGTTTTCACCATTCTATTAAAGTATCGGGCAATCTTGCTCTGATAGGCTACTACTCGCTCTACGGCTTTATCTTGCTTCTCCTCTGGGAGGTTGAGACTGGCTCTCAGTTTTGTTTCATTGTCTTCTGGTTCAAAATGTTGGAACCTAAAAGATGTCAGCTTATGCTCAATGGGCAAGACTACCTCTGTTCTAAAAGCTAGTGAGTAGGGGGTTTCCCCGGTTACAGTCCTCTTAGTAATCCGATATGCCTATAGTACATTTGGGAGCTCTTCAGCCCACTTTCCTTTCTTTTACTGAAGCTTCTTCTTCAGGAGCATCTTGATGGTTTTATTAGGAGCTTCCACCAGTCCATTGGTCTAAGGATGGGCTACTAAAGCAAAACGGATGTTGATATCCCGATCTTTACAAAACTCCTTGAACTTGGTATTGTCGAATTGTTTACCCAGATCAATTAGTATGGCCATTGGGTACCAAATTGGTAGACAATGTTTTCCTTGATAAAACTCGTGGTGTTTGCCTTAGTTATCCTGGTGAGAGACTCTGCTTCTACCCACTGGGTAAAGTAGTCTATCGCTACTATGGCATGCTTGGCTTGACTAGGATCAGTCGAGAGTGGTCCGATAAGGTCTAGGCCCCATATAGCAAATAGGTATGGTGTACTGATTGAAGAGAGTCTTTTTGGAGGTAGGTGGTTGAGATTCACTATCTTCTGACAGGATTCACAGGATCATACAAACTATTTCACATCCTGATGTAGATTAGGCCAGAAATATCCCATTCTAAGAACCTGAAAAATGGTTGCCATAATCCCCCAAATGTACCTCGTTGAGTGCCCGTTGTGCATTATCCAGATGTAGAAACTTTAGTAGTGGGAGGGATTTTCCTTTGTAGTAGAGGTATCCGTCCACCAGGCAGTACCGGGTGGTGATCCTCTTGAGCTTGTGGGCATGTTCCGGATCTACAGGAAGAGTTTTATTTTGGAGGTAGCCTGCTATAGGGTCCATCCAGCAAGGAAGCCGATTAACCAGGTTTATTTCTATCCCGCTAGCTATGTTGGATCGGGGTATCAATTGGAGTGGTACCCCTCTTTGCAATGCTTGCCCTCCTGTCGCAGCAATCTTGGCCAAAACATCTGTTCGGTGGTTCTTCTCTTGAGGATTCCATCTTCATACCCTTGAATCTTGTCATTTTTTCCCAAACCTTTTGAAGGTATGCTACTGATCATGCCAAAAATATTGTATATTTCGGCCCTCATTTTCATATCCTTTGTTTCGTTCTCTTACGTTTTAGCGTCTCTTATGGCTTTTTGTGCTTAATTGCAGGGATTTCGTGCAAAAAGGGGCTAAAAATGTAAAAACCTATACAAAACATCCAACTTCGAAAGGTCATATCTTTATCCTCAAATAGAACCACGTTTCAGATTATATATATTCAGAAAGCCCCGAAAGTCTATTTTCTAGTGGTTTTATTAGATTTCAATTGCGAGTCTCTTAGAGAAAGTTATGACCATTTCAGTAATAAAATACAAGTCAGTGTAGGTCAACCACCCGCACTCTGCACTTTCCAACATAGCGAATGGCGGGTTCTTAGGCCATTTTAAAAGGGTAATGTTGTCCTTTCATGCCTAAATCGTGCCCTAACCTCCCAAGCCTATAAATACATTATTTTCTCCACAAAACAAAAGGATTCTCTTCCCTACACTCTTTAAACCACAAAACCTCTCCCTCTTACAAACTAACCCACCTATACCCATTCTCTACTCACAAAAGACAACTAGGAGATTTGGAAAGCAGCATCAAGAAAGGAGGATTCTCTATATTGGTTTTCTCCCAACCTCTTCTCGTAGTTTATATGTTGTAATAGACGTGAGTAGCTAAATCCCCCAACAAGGGGTTGATGTGATTAGTTTGATGGATATTGGGCATTTGTAATCAAACTCTATTATTCTATATTCAATCTATCTCTATGTTCTATTCTCTTGTATTAATTGCTTTCTAATATTGATTTGTCTTGGATACACCCTTTTAGTAAGTTGATTTGGAATCTATTTGAGTAGACAACTAGGTATACACCCTAATTGAATGTAAGGATTCCACAAGAATACACCCTTCAAGTGAAATCCGACTTAATAACCATAATATTAACCTAATCTCAAATGGGTGGCCTTCACTATACACTCTAGGTTGGCCACTTGTGAAGGAATTAGAAGTCATCACTATACACCCTAGGATGGCTACATTAGCGATTTTGCAAGAACTAACCCTTCAAGTAAAATCCGGTTAAATAACCTCTAGCTTCTTCTAATCTTAAATGGGTGGCCTTCACTATACAGCCTAGGTTGGCCATTTGTGAGAGAATTGGAAGTCATCATTATACACCCTAGGATGGCTACATTAGTAAGAGGTTAAGCCTTTAGTAGATAGATGAGCATTCATGGCTAAAATCCTAATTGAGCAACTAGCACTATTCACTCTAGGTTGGTTGCTTAGGAGGGATTAATCTCTAGTATGAGGCTTTCACTATACACCCTAGGTTGGCCTTTTGCTAGAGATATATAACGAACACTATACACCTTAGGTTGGTTACATTAGATCAAATGTGCTTATTTGAGAGTTTGTTGCATTGCCTAATGTTCACTTATTAGTCCATTAACTCCTTAGTCTACATTATCACATATTCATCACATTACTAATTGTAGTTGCATTCTAGTTTTAACATTAATTGTAGCTTGCATCTTAGTGTTAATCTTTCCAACAAAACCATTGATACTTTACTTTTATGCATACTAGTATTATTAATCCTAATCTAGTCATCGCTACCTCCGATCCTTGTGGACAACACCTGTGCTTACCGTTTTACTCATTTTTATACTTGTGAGCACATTGAATAGGTTTTATAAATATTTTTGACGTACGATCTTTTTAAGGATGAAAACATACTCGTCAGCTACCGTGTTGTCACCCTTTAGCTAATACAACCCCAATACTTTGTTAATCACTAGCTGTGAATCACTCCTAACCAGAAGGAAGTCAACCCCTAACTTTTCGACTACCTACATCTCTGCTAGCAATTCCACCTTATTATTGGTGGCTTTGAACTCAAACCTAAAGTAATGGCTGCATTCTATCCCTTCTAAATCAGTTAGGATGATCCTTGCTCCGTAGCCTGATTGATTTGATGCTCCATCCGTGTATAGAATCCAAGTCTTGCAATCAGCAGGCAACTTCGAGGATTCTAGAACTGGGTTCGGGATGATGGTAGTATCCAGATTGGAGATCATACTAAATTTTACTACGAAGTCGGCCAAGGCATGTGCCTTGATTATTGTTCGTACCTTGTACTTTATGTCGTATTGAGTGAGCTTTAAGGCCTAAAGAACCAACCTGCCTGATATGTCTGGCCTTTAGAGGAACTGTCTCAGTTGTTGATCTTTCACTATCGCGACCGTATGAGCTTGAAAATAAGGCTGAAGCTTTCTGGCTAAAGTCACAAATGTATAGGCAAGGTTCTTTATGAGGGTGTGGTTTTTCTCAGATTTAGTCAGAGCGTTACTCACATAGTAGACTGGTCTCTAGACCCCGTCACTACATTCTTTCACCAAGGCTCCGCTAGTAGCGGTCTTTGACACTGCCAAGTAAAGTTGTAGTTGTTCTCCTGAAATGGGTTTTACTAACAAATGCGGGCTAGCTAGGTATTCTTTCAAAGACTGGAACGCTTGTTCACTTTCTTAATCTCACTTTATCTTCTTACCCTACTTAATGATTTTAAAGAAGGGAAGACACTTATCTGTAGATCTAGATATGAAACGGTTCAGAGCTACTACCTTGCCAATGAAACCCTATGCCTGTTTGAGGGTAGTGGGGGATTCAAGATCCAGGATAGCTTTTATCTTCTCAGGATTGGCCTCAATCCCTTTCTCGTGTACCATGAACCTAAGAAATTTTCCTACTGCTACTCCGAAAGCACATTTAGCGGGATTTAATCTCATTTGGTTCTCCTTTATCACATGGAAGGTCTGGCGTAAGTCCTATAGATGTTGGTCAGTATCCTAAGATTTGGTGATCATGTCATCTATATATGCTTCCATAGATCTTCATATATGTTGCTTGAACATCTTGTTCACCAAACGCTGGTAAGTGGCACCTGGATTTTTTATGCCAAATGGCAATACCTTATTGCAGTAAAGACCTTGCCCGGTGATAAAACTGGTATTGTCTTAATTGGCGAGGTGCATCATGATCTAGTTGTACCCCGAAAAGGCATCCATGAAGCTTAGGAGCTTGTTACCTGCAGTGGAATCAATAAGTTGATCTATCTTAGGTAGAGGGAAGCTATCATTTGGGTAGGCCCGGTTGAGGTCAATATAATCTACGCACATCGCCACTTTCCATTGGGTTAGGTTACCATGACCACATTAGCGATCCATTCGGGGTATCACGATTCCCTAATGAATATGGCCTTCAGGAGCTCATCTACCTCTTCCTATACTGCAACATTTTGCTCGGCGTTGAAGTGCCTCCATTTCTATTTGACTAGCTTGAAGGTGGCGTCCACTGCCAACATATGGGTGGCTAAGCTTAGAGGGATACCTGGCATTTCATCATGACTCCAAGTAAAGATGTCATTGTATTCTCTGAGGAGTTTTACCAGGTCCTCCATAACCTTGTAATCTAGTGTGCCTCATATCTTTAATACCTTTGTTGGATCGTCCTCCCTAACAGGTATCTCCTCTAACTGATTTGTAGGGTACCTACTGGTCTAACCCCACTCTTCTTCCTTTGGCTCCTCTACAATTATATCTAGTACTTCGCCTTCTTCTAAGATGTAAGGATCCTGCCCTGGTTCCTCTCGAGTTAGCTCGCTGGTCACATGCACACACTATTTGGCTAGTGTGATAGGATTTATGGATAGTGCATAGCAATTATGAGCTGCTTCCTGTCCCTCTCTGACTTCCCCTACCTCGGCTCCAACTAGAAACTTCAGCACGTTGTGGTAGATAGACAATACCTCCTTTATCCCAGATAGGAAGAGCCTTCATAGGATTACGTTGTAAACAGATGGGGTGTCGACCACAACGAATTCAGTCATGATGTTCTACTGGAGAGGAGATTTCCCTATTATCACCAGTAGAATCTTTTACCCAATCGACATAAGAGAGTCTCCTATGAATCCATACAAAGGCATGGTACAACTGTTGTAGCATGAGTTCTTCAGGGTGAACTTCTTGAGAACTCCTTTAAATAAGATGTCCACACTGCTCCCGGTATTAATCAGGACGTGTTGGACCTTACAATTGGCTATCTATACTGTTATTACTATCAAATCATCATATGGTTGAACCGTATTGTAGACATCCTCCTCCGTGAAAATGATCTGACTTGCACGAGGGAGGTCTCGAGGTCCTCTAGCGACCCGGATTACGTCGAGATTGATTGAGAAACGAGGGATCTTCTTAGGATGGTTCTTCTAGGAGTTGTTGGAGGTTCCTGCTAGGGTAGGGCCTCCATTAATTGTATGGATAACCTGGATCTATTGCATGAGATCTTTCCCACTATCCCTCTATCTCTCTTCTGCTTCCCGTATCTCTCTCTAACCTCCTTCTTGATGCTATCCCGTACCTGTTGCAAAATTCAATCAGAAGTCCCCTCCCCCCTTACCAATCCTTCAATTTGGTTACGGAGGCTGTAGAATTCCAATGTATTATGCCCCATAACCTCATGGAAATCGCAGTACTTGTATCGGTTTATCTTGTCAGCTAGGACCTTCATAGGACTGGGCTTCCTAAGTAAACCCTTGTCAAAGATGGCGAGGTATATAATCTCTCAGGATGCATTGAGATGGGTATAGTGGTTCTATCCGCCTTCCTCTCCTATTATTCGGGCTACCTCCTTTGGTGAAGGTGTTATTCTGGGTAAGGTCCTTCGTATAGGGTACCTATCAAGATGTTAGGGAAACAAAGGTGGCCAGTAGGTAGACTAGTTGGGTGGGTGGATGACTCTGGAATTTCTTGACTGGTGTGGGCTTTGGAGCCTTCTTCTTTGGGCATTTAGCTGATCGGGATTCATCGTGCTCTATCTTGATTGAAAGTTGTTCATATATTTCTATATGTTCTAAAGCCCTATCATAGGCCTCCTAATAATTTTCCGATGGATGTTTGGCTGATGTTTGGTGAATGATCAAAAAAACCTTCCGTCCCATAGGTTCCTTCGGAAGTTGGCCAAGGTTTCCTTCTCGGTGAATACCCCCATTTGGATTACCTCCTTATGAAATTTCTCCACATATGATCTCAGCGTCTCACCCTGCTCCTAGATCATATATTGAAGTAGGATAACGTCTTTTGGATGAGGCTTGATCCCCTGAAATTAAGCATAGAAATCTGTATTAAGTTTGGTAAAATAATACACACTACATGGAAATAACATTTTGAACCAAGTCTTGGCACGGTCTGTCAGGGTTGAAGGGAACATTCTGCACATTGCAAACTCGATAGCGTTCTGTATCTCCATCTGGTGTACAAAGCTCTCTAGATGACTTACGGGGGTCCGATCCGGAATATTTTTCATATGACATTTAAAATTTAAGAGGTAGCTCTGCCTCCCAGATTCTCCTCAAGAAGGGTGCATTCATTTCCCCTAAAAGGTTCTTCCGGGTTCCCCGGTGCTTTCCCTTCCTTAGTTCCTCGAGTTCATTTGCCATTTTAGGCCTCTGGTATTCGAGGTGTTTAGATCATTTATTCCTACATCGGACTTCCAAGTCTCCGTTACTTAAGGTTTTCGAGATTACGGTTGCCTTCTTACTCTCTTTTAGAGAAAGGTTATTTCAAGGATTCCTTTAAGATCAGGTACTGTCATCAGCATCGGGTTGCGGAGCCTTCTTATCTACTACTAGTTTCACTGTCGGCTTGTTCCTTTTACGAGGGATTTCAACTGCTGATTTCACCTGTCGGGGTCTAAAATCTACAAGGCAGTTTTGAGCTGGGAGCAAGGGTCCAAGTCTATAAAAGACCGATACCCAGATACTTGGTCAAGGACCTCCCGCGGTCCCGGGTAACTCGAAGGGTATCCCCTAGGCGATCATCTGAAGGCAGATGCTTTCCACGAAGGCAACAGCGTGCTGTTCCATAGTATCCTGATTTGTCTCCTGGACCGTTGGGTCCTAGGGCCCAGAACCTGCACGGGGTGGAGGAATTAGAGCCAGGATATGGCTTCTTGATCCCCTTCCCTTCCTCTGGTTTGTCTGATTGGAAGCAAGGGAATGGGGTCCCAATGGGTCGGGTTTCCCTTGAGAGGACCGAAGTTTCATCCTCTGCGTTTTCTAGGTAAAGCTATATAGCTTATAAATGAAATGGGAGGATTTTTTTTTCCCATAGACGGCACCAAAAAGTGTTAGTAGAAAATTGCCAACAGGGTGGAATTTTAATTAACAACTTTTAAGACCGAGTCAGGGTAGACCACGATCGGAGGGGTATCATGTAGTTTGATACATGTATGCTTTTTCAGTGAAACAAGCTAAATACAATGATGATTATATGCAAAGAGAAATCAATGTCTTATATTATAAAAAGCAGAAATACAACTCTTTTAATTAGCAAAGCTTGATACAAGTACAATGAAGGTTTTATGTCGGTTTAGTTGGAGGATTCTGACAAGTCGATCTAGTAGGAGGATTCTGACCCAATTGGCGATAGCGTTTTCGTGCGAGTAGATAAGTGGAAAACTGTAAGGTTTTTGGATTCAAGTAAAATGTTCCAGGTCCCCTTTCTATCGAGTATCATGTTCTTTATATAGGTCTCATTTCTTGATGCGCATTCCCCTAAATTCGGTCTAGTGGCTTAACAATTTACGGGACGTTCCATGGTGTTAGGCGAGAAGATCATGGGATTAATTCCCGGAATCAAGTGATCCTGTTTTTGGCGGAATTTGACAGAGTTGTCTTACTTTCAAATAGAACTCTTGAGTGGCGGGAATGAGTCAATTTCCTTGTTCTTTTAAACGTCGTCGTATTCTATCTCTCTCTGTAGCTTTATTTTGGCATACTTGGTCTTACATTGATAATTTGTTAATCTGATGTTCTTGCTGCTTGGTATGCTGGTTCTAGGAAGGGTTGGGGTATCCAGATATCCTGCCTCCTACTGGACCATGTAATCAGTCAGCAACGAGGTACTAAGGTACCAGTTTAGTGTAGTAACAGGGTCCTTAGGATCCTGACCTCGATGTTTCCTGATACTTTGGGATTTGAGCGTCCTTGATCTTGATTTGGATAGGCATAAGGCATACCAGGTCAATTTACCAGCGGCGTACCGATTTAGTTAGCAACGAGGTACCAGGATGCTTTCCTATGGCTTCTTCTTACTTTAAATCTATATGGAAAATTCTTTTTTGGACCCCTACCATTTTTGGCGGTTAACAGTATCTAATGCCCTTTTTATCAATTTACATCCAACCTAGATCTAGGTTAGTCAAGACTAAATTAACCTCTCATAGAGTTTCAAGCAAAATCCCACCAAGTTTGTTCAACTAAGGTATAGATCTACTTTTCATGCACAAATATCATGCTTGTAAATTTAGAGTAAAGTTCCTACTCAACATACAACATGAAGGAATTTAAGCATAAGTGCAAACTTAATGGATATAAAAGATAGCTTAAATCATTTCAATGAGTGTTCACATATTTACAATTATTGAATCCCTAACAAAAGGATTTAGCTACTCATAATTGAAATAAGACAAGGAAAGGAAAAAGAAAAAGAAAGAAAGCTCATGATGATCTTGATGCTTCCCTGATCGTGCCATATATGAGTATGTTTAGGCTCTGAATTCCATATCCTTTCTTCCGTTTTCATGTGTTTTTGCGTCTCTGATGGGTTGTTATATGCGTAATTGTAGGAAAAGGTTCAATGATGGGTTTGGAGGCATGTTGCGGTTGTTCCGGCCAAAAAGGGGCAAAAAGGAAAGATAGATGATCTTCAGCAACTCTAAGTGCAGTTTAGTGAGGGTCGCAACCACACTACTTCCCACAACCGGGACCTGATGCTTGAAAAAGAGATAAAGTGCATGTAAAGTGCGGGTTATCCAACCGCACTCCACCCGCACTGTTGCCAAAACCAGAGAAGCTGATTTGCAACCGACATTTAAAGTGCGGGTAAAGTAGGGTTATCCAACCGCACTCCACCCACACTGTTGCCAAAACCAGAGAAACTGATTTGCACCAAATAGTTAAAGTGCGGGTTCAGTTCGGCTAATCCAACCGCACGCCACCCACACTATTTTCCAGATCCGAGAACTGAAGTGGAAGAAAACCTATAAAGTGCAGGTAAAGTGCGAGTGATCCAACTGCACTCCACCCGCACTTCGCGCGTGCCAGTTTGCATTTTGAAGCTTAAGTGACCTAATTTTATATGTAGTATAAATAGAAAAGCATAGGAACATCCACCATAAATCCCACCACACTTAGGTTTTCTTATTTTCTTGTAACTTAGCTCTTAAATACACTCTCCCTCTCATCCAAACCATCTCTACTCAACCTAGAGGCAACTAAGGAGATTTGGATTCAAGGCTTCAAGGAAGGAGATTATCTTCAAGAGTTTTCTCTCAATCTATTCTCTTAGTTTTGAATTTGTTGATTAGAACATGAGTAGCTAAAATACCCCACTATGGGGTTGATGTTATTTGTTTGATGGATATTTGGGCTTTGTACATAAACTCTATGTTTTATATTTAATCTATCTATTCTCTATTCCATTGCTTGATTGATTTCCATTATTGATTTGCTTGGATAAACCATCTTAGCATGTTAATTTGGATTACTTGAGTAGAATTTGGTTGTCTAATGCTCTATTGAATGGAAGGATTTCCAAAAATTCGGCTCTATAATCGTGCACTTAATCTAACCTCGAACGGGTGTCCGGCTCTATACACCCTAGGTCGGCACTTGTGAAAGGATTAGAAGCCTTTTCTATACACCCTAGGTTGGCTACTTTAGTGATTTTGCAAGAATTAACATTTGCATAGAATCTGGTTGTATAACCTCGAGCCTCATCCGATCCCAAACGAGTGGCGTTCACTATACATCCTAGGTCGGCCACTTGTGAGGGAATTGGAAGTCATCACTATACACCCTAGGATGGCTACGTTAGAAATAGGTTGAGCCATAGTTAGATAGATGAGCTTTCATGGTAAAAGTCTCAATTGAACAACTAACCATTGTTGGTTGCTTAGAAGGGATTAATTTCTAGTAGGAGGTCTTCACTATACACCCTAGGTTGACTGCTTGCTAGAGATATATAGCCAACATTATACACCCTAGGTTGGTTACATTTGTCATTACATGCTTAATTGAGAGTTTGTTGCAATTGCCCCAATATTCGCTTACGAGTCCATCAACTTCGTAGTTCCATCATCATACGTTCAACACTCCATTCACATCCCATTTAATTGCATTCATAGTTTAGTTTATATTATACTTTCACCTACCATATACTTTACTTTTATGCTCACTAGTTCCAACTTCAATTTCTTCACTATTCTTCACCAAGTGTTCATTTCATCCCCTGAATCCTATTATTCCTGAAAATAGCTCAAAAGTGTCATTATATAACACAAACCTCAAAAAACTAACAATAAGGGATCGATTTAGGCACTCAAAACATATACATATTTAGAGTGATCAGAGTAGGCAAAGGCTATGAAGATAGCCATGAGTTCTTTATCATCTGAAGACTTATCTCTCTCATAGGAGTCTGATTGTGCCATAAAAGTACCACTTTTATGCCCCTATTTTAGTGCCATTCTCGGCCCAGATCGACAGCCAACCTCCCTTCGGTCACGTTGGTACCACTTTGAGCCTCCCATGCAAACGTTTTCTCTTTCCTCTAAGTCTCTAAACTCCATAGCCAACCATGCCTTCAAGCTTGATCCCAGCAGCTTCTTTCACACCCAAAGACATCCAAAACCACTGGAAGTCTGCGGTTTCATGCCGAGGGAAAGCTCTCGCGAACCAAAAGGCTACAACTCACGGCCAACCAACCATGTTTCACCGTGAGTTCGTCTGGAAAGCAAGAACCGGCGAGAGCAGGGGAAGGAACCTGCGAGGCTGTCGATTTTAGAGCATATTGATGTATTTTCATTTCCAAGCTTGTCCAAAACCTTCCCTAGTATATATATATATACATCTTTTGTTACCTAAACACACATCCCTAATATCCAAGTTAAACCTAGAAATACCCAAATAACCTACAATAGCCTAGAACACCCATCTTACTTAGTGTAATTAGACTTGTGGGTGGTTACATGTTGATTGCTAGCTTGGGAAGAACAATAAGAGCTTGTCTATTGTGAAGACTTTAACAAGATATTGGGTTGTCTCCTTTTCTCTCTTGTTTTGTTTAGTTTAGTTTGTTATTATATGTGTAACTAAATAATAGATGTTGGGACTTGGTGTACTTGTAATATTATCTACGAAGGAATCCGCGAGAGCAGGGGAAGGAACCCGCGGGGCTATCGATTTTAGAGGATATTGATGTATTTTCATTTCCAAGCTTGTCAAAAACCTTCCCTAGTATATATATATACATCTTTTGTTACCTAAACACACATCCCTAATATCCAAGTTAAACCTAGAAATACCCAAATAACCTACAATAGCCTAGAACACCCATCTTACTTAGTGTGTAATTAGACTTGTGGGTGGTTACATGTTGATTACTAGCTTGGGAAGAACAATAAGAACTTGTCTATTGTGAAGACATCACCAAGATACTGGGTTGTCTCCTTTTCTCTCTTGTTTTGTTTAGTTTGTAATTATATGAGTAACTAAATAATAGATGTTGGGACTTGGTGTACTTGTAATATTATCTATGAAGGAACCCGCGAGAGTAGGGGAAGGAACCCGCGGGGCTATCGATTTTAGAGGATATTGATGTATTTTCATTTCCAAGCTTGTCCAAAACCTTCCCTAGTATATATATACATCTTTTGTTACCTAAACACACATCTCTAATATCCAAGTTAAACCTAGAAATACCCAAATAACCTACAATTGCCTAGAACACCCATCTTACTTAGTGTGTGATTAGACTTGTGGGTGGTTACATGTTGATTGCTAACTTGGGAAGAACAATAAGAGCTTGTCTATTGTGAAGACTTCACCAAGATATTGGGTTGTCTCCTTTTCTCTCTTGTTTTGTTTAGTTTAGTTTGTTATTATATATGTAACTAAATAATAGATGTTGGGACTTGGTGTACTTGTAATATTATCTATGAAGGAACCCGCGAGAGCAGGGGAAGGAACTCGCGGGGCTGTCGATTTTAGAGGATATTGATGTATTTTCATTTCCAAGCTTGTCAAAAACCTTCCCTAGTATATATATACTTCTTTTGTTACCTAAACACACATCCCTAATATCCAAGTTAAACCTAGAAATACCTAAATAACCTACAATAGCCTAGAACACCCATCTTACTTAGTGTGTAATTAGACTTGTGGGTGGTTACATGTTGATTGCTAGCTTGGGAAGAACAATAAGAGCTTGTCTATTGTGAAGACATCACCAAGATATTGGGTTGTCTCCTTTTCTCTCTTGTTTTGTTTAGTTTGTTATTATATGTGTAACTAAATAATAGATATTGGGACTTGGTGTACTTGTAATATTATCTATGAAGGAACCCGCGAGAGCAAGGGAAGGAACCCGTGGGGCTGTCGATTTTAGAGGATATTGATGTATTTTCATTTTCAAGCTTGTCCAAAACCTTCTCTAGTATATATATACATCTTTTGTTACCTAAACACACATCCCTAATATCCAAGTTAAACCTAGAAATACCCAAATAACCTACAATAGCCTAGAACACCCATCTTACTTAGTGTGTAATTAGACTTGTGGGTGGTGACATGTTGATTGTTAGCTTGGGAAGAACAATAAGAGCTTGCCTATTGTAAAGACTTCACCAAGATATTGGGTTGTCTCTTTTTCTCTCTTGTTTTGTTTAGTTTGTTATTATATGTGTAACTAAATAATAAATGTTGGGACTTGGTGTACTTGTAATATTATCTATGATATTTGTTGATTATCTATGTCGAGCTTCAATTTTTGTATGTGTTGATTTAATTAACTAATTGATTGGCATGTAATACAATTTAGATCATACATGAATAACTATTGATGTATGTGTCTTTATTCATGGTTTAAGACCAATCCATGTGCTTAATTGAAATCAACTTATTAATTGGGTGATTGCACTTGTATGCTAATTTCCTATATCCTAACATCTCATTTCCCTTACCAACTCACTCTCATTATCATTCTTGCATTATCAATGCATTAGTGGTAATTATTTTAGTTAGTTATTGATAATTTAGTTAGTTGTAGCTGATTTAGTGTAACTTCGTTGTAGTTTAATTGATGCAATCTTAGTGTAACTTAATCCTAGTAATTTAGTGGTTCATTTACTTACTTGCTTTATTGCCTATCTAGTTAGTTTAAGTTAATTATAGTTGTCAAAAGCGATCATAGAGTAATCCTAGATTAGGTAGTCAATAGCTTGTGATCATTGCTCTTTACTTTTATTGCGTGTAATTAATGTATATAGTGTAAATAATCTAAGATCAAGAACTAGCTTAAGTGTACCTCACCTCCCTGTGGGAACGAACCGTACTTGCTGCTACGCGATCGTAACGATCCGTGCACTTGCGGAAAACAAACTCACACGACCTATCATTTCCTATAGTTTTTAGAACTGTAACATTCGTGCACTATCAGAGTCATCACTTCCACTCCAAGTGGCGGCCATCACTTTCTCTTTCTTGTTCTTCCAATTTTCACAATCGGGAGCGATGTGTCCTATGTCACCACACTTAAAGTTCGTCCGGAGAGCAAGAACCCGCGAGAGCAGGGGAACGAACCCGCGGGGCTGTCGATTTTAGAGGATATTGATGTATTTTCACATCCAACCTTGTCCAAAACCTTCCCTAGTATATATATACATCTTTTATTTCCTAAACACACATCCCTAATATCCAAGTTAAACCTAAAAATACCCAAATAACCTGCAATAGCCTAGAACTGTAGGGAAAAACGGTTTATATGCGCAGCTGAATGCGAAAATTAGGTTTAGTACATAACAAAAAAATTTCCCTTTTAATAGATGAACCTTAACCCTTGATTAAATTAACATATAAACAAAAGTACCGTACCTTTGTCGTGTGATCTGATTGACTTTGCATCGATGGTAATCTGCAATATCTTCCAATCCAATAACGAACGTGAATCACCTGGGAGCGTGGTCTCCCTTTTTTTTAATTGAGTACCTAAGGATGGATAACAAAAAACTTTTTCTTTTTAGTTAGTCACAAAACTTTCAAGAGATCACAAAGAACATTCTGGTCACTTTTGAATTATCAATCTTTTGATCGAAACTCGCGTGAATCTAATTCGAAGTTGTGCACAAAGTCTTTTGATATAAAAGCTTCTAGTGCACTATCGAAATAAAACATCTCTACTATTTTTCTTTCTCTTGGCCGAATTACACACTACTCTCTAGGGTTGGATTTTTTTTCCTAAAGCAAGAATAAAATTCTCTCTCAAGCAATTAGGGTTAGCCCTAATTCTTATTTTTTATAATATGTATATATATATATATGGGACCGAATCCAAATTGCCATATAAATAATATATATATATATATAGGCGACTTATTCTGCATGCCTTACAAATAATATATGTATATCCGAATTCATCTGCATGCCATACAAATATTATATATATGTATATGCTAATTCATCTACATGCTATACAAATAATATATGTATATCCGAATTCATCTTGCCTAAATAATTTAGGGTTGCCCAAAATCTCTAATAGGAAATTTAGGTGGTGGTCGAAATCCTTACTTAAAGAGGATTTGTGTTTCCACCAATGACTCATATCATTCTTTTGATTTCCAAACTCTAATCCAACTCTTTAGTGTATTTGTGACTATATCAAAAACTTCCTAATTTGACTAGATAGATAAAATCTTTTTATTTATTTACTTACCAAATAAAGTCTTTGATTCCTTTTATACTACCAACAATAGTACATTACTAAGAAACATATTTCCTAGTCAGAAAAAGATTTTGATTCTTAATTAAATAATTAATTAATTAATTAATTAATTTCCATTTAATTAAATAATAAAATAAAATAATATATTAGACTAATATAATAGCCTTGCCGCCCAAATACCATACATGGGCCATATATTATTTTTCCATTTTATTTAACCCATTAGACTTTAAATAAAAAGACCACATGTGAACTAGACTCATTCTTACAAAAAGAAACAAGATCACATGCCTTTCATTAATACATTAATATAATTTAACAACTCATTAAATAAATAATGTGCAAATTATATTCTTAATGTATTAAATACAATTCTAGATGGACCCATAAATTAGTCTGGTAGAATATATCAAGTGATCCATGTAAGTCCGTGTGGATTGGGGATCTCGATGGGCTATCTAAATTTAAGATTCAATAGACATAATCCAATCACAATCAAAAAAATGATTTACTTAGGTCCGATCTATTAATTTTAGCTCATTCCACTAAATAGCTAAAACTGTACTCTTAAATAAAGATAGAACAAGTAAATGTTTCTCATTCAAACCCTAGACAATCTTATTAGAGATATTGTATCCTCGTGAATAATATCAGTAATCGCCAAGAGCTCATAGACCGCCTATAGCTCTTCTAGTTACCATATTTACTCATATGACCACATTTTGAACTTGGATATTTTGACTTGTCCATAAGCCATATTTCAATAGTCACTATCGAAAACTTAATGTTAAGATTTAATATCCAATACCTCAAAACATCCATATGACAATATTATACTTTCATTTAATAAATGGAGCCACAATGTCCATATCTATAAATGAAGTCCTCTATCGATTATCAAATGAATACCACCAAACTATCGAGGATAGACTATGCTATAAAATCGTACTCATTGATAGCTCAAATAATAACACTTGTAACCATAAGTCCATCATTTATTTCAGGATTAAGATAGACTCTCCGATTACGCTCATAATGAAAATTTTTATCTACTAACAGTTCTAGATAAAGTATTTCATCATGATCCTATTCAACTAGTGCACTAGATTCTTTTACTCAAAGACACTTTGATGATTTTAGACTCATCATATCTCATTTAATCCCACTCAAATGCTAGAAAAATAATCTACAACTTTAACAAGGTAAGGTGCCTAACCTTTATCTTAAGTTGTGAACAATATTCAAGACTAACTAAAGAATTGTGTCTACCTCATACATATCTAGATGTACGAACTGTTAGGATTATGCTCAATAGCAAGAGTGTAATGTTGTAATTAACAATCTTTTTCATATTAATAAAGTGATTTCTGGTTTAACAAATCGTATAGCATTTATAGTTTGTATTATAATTGTCAAAGTAAATAATCATAAGGTCTAAAGACTATGGGAAAAGAAGAATTGTTCGTACATCTGGATATGTATGTGGTAGACACAATTCTTTAGTTAGTCTTGAATATTGTTCACAACTTAAGTTAAAGGTTGGGCACATTAAAGTTGTAGAATTCTTTTGCTAGCATTTGAGTGGGATCAAATGAGATATGATGAGTCTAAAATCATCGGAGTGTCTTCGAGCAAAAGGATCTAGTGCACTGGGTGCATTGAACTGGATCACAATGAAAAGCTTTATCTAGAACCGTCAATAGATAATAGTCTTTTCATTATCAGGACAATCGGAGAGTCTATCTTAATCCTGAGATAAATGATGGACTTATGGTTGCAAGTGATATCATTTGAGTTATCAATGAGTACGATTATATCGCATAGTCTATCCTCGATAGTTTGGTGATATTCATTTGTTAATCGATAGAGGACTTCATTTATAGATATGGACATCGTGGCTCCTTTTAATTAAATGAGAGTATAATATCATCATATGAATGTTTTGAGGTAATTGGATATTAAATCTCAACGTTGAGTTTTTGATAGTGTCTATTGAAAACATGGCTTCTGGACAAGTCAAAATATCCAAGTTCAAAACATGGTCATATGAGTAAATATGGTAACTTGGAGAGTTATAGGCGGTCTATGAACTCTTGGCGATTACTGATATTAATCATGAGGATACACTATCTCCAATATGATTGTCTAGGGTATGAATGAGGAGCATCTTCCTTTTCTATCTTTATTTAAGAGTTCAGTTTTAGCTCTTTAGTGGAATGAGTTAAAATTAATGGATCGGACCTAAGTGAATCATTTGTTGATTGTGATTAGGTTATGTCTATTGAAGCTTAAATTTAGATGGCCCGCCAAGATCCCCATGTAGGGAAAAAATAAACAAATAAAAGTGTTACACGCAGCGGAAGCGATACTAAAGACGATTTAGTGACTTTTAAAATTTTTTCCTTTATGAACCTTAAACCCTTTTAATCAATAAACATGCATATATATCAACAAAAGTAAATTACCTCTTGTCGTGTGATCCGATTGACTTACGTCGATGGTAATCCGCAAGACCTTCAATCCGAGCACGAACGTGGATCACCTAGGAGCGTGGTCTCCCTTTCCTTTGAATTGCAAACCTGTGAATGGACCAAACAAATACTTTCTTTTCTTTGTTAGTCACAAAACAATCAAAAGAATGTCAAAATTATTCCGGTCACTTTTGAGTTCACAATCTTATGATCGAAACTCGCGTGAACCTAGATCGATATCGTATACACAAGCTTATTGATGTTTAAGCAATTGTATACTATCAAAGAATAATTTTTCACTCATTTTTGTCTCTCTAGAATAAAAACTCTCTTAGAATTAAGAAGAAGAAGAAAGAAAATAAAAACTCAAGCACCAATTAATTGATGTGGCCGAACCCTATAAGAACATATATATAGGTTGGCCGAATTTTTCTTCTTTTTCCTTTAGGGTTGCCGAATTCTATGTAGTATCTAATTAGGGTTGGCCGAATTTCATCATGTCACTTATATAGGGTGACTGAAATTCAACCCTAATTCTTTTTAACTTTATAGACTTCAAACCCTAATCCAACTCTTTTATTTTTATTCTTTTATTTGACTAAATAAAAAAAAGACTCCTTATTTGATTAAATAAATAATACTAATTTATTTATTTACTTATCAAACAAGTCTTTTACTTTTAGGAAAGATTTGTTTCTTTAATTAAACAATTAATCAATAAATCAATTAATTCTTATTTAATTAAAACAAATGAAACAAAATAATATTTTTAGGTCAAAACCTTAACCTAGCCGCCCCACTTATATATAAGATGGGCCTAATATTATTTTCCTATTTCATTTAATCCATTGGACTTTAAATAAAAAAAAACCCACATGTGAACCAGACCCATTCTTACTAAAAGAAACAAGCCCACATGTCTTTCATTAATATATTAATATAATTGAGCAGCCCATTACTTAAATAATGTGCAAATTATATTCTTAATATATTAAATGCAATTCTAGATGGACCCTTAAATTGGTCCGGTAGAATATATCAAGTGATCCATGCAAGTCCGTGTGGATTGGGGATCTTGGCGGGCCATCTAAATTTAAGCTTCAATAGACATAACCTAATCACAATCAACAAATGATTCACTTAGGTCCGATCCATTAATTTTAACTCATTCCACTAAAGAGCTAAAACTGAACTCTTAAATAAAGATAGAAAAGGAAGATGCTCCTCATTCATACCCTAGACAATCATATTGGAGATAGTGTATCCTCGTGATTAATATCAGTAATCGCCAAGAGTTCATAGACCGCCTATAACTCTCCAAGTTACCATATTTACTCATATGACCACGTTTTGAACTTGGATATTTTGACTTGTCCAGAAGCCATGTTTTCAATAGACACTATTGAAAACTCAACGTTGAGATTTAATATCCAATTACCTCAAAACATCCATATGATGATATTATACTCTCATTTAATTAAATGGAGCCACGATGTCCATATCTATAAATGAAGTCCTCTATCGATTAACAAATGAATATCACCAAACTATCGAGGATAGACTATGCGATATAATCGTACTCATTGATAACTCAAATGATATCACTTGCAACCATAAGTCCATCATTTATCTCAGGATTAAGATAGACTCTCCGATTGTCCTGATAATGAAAAGACTATTATCTATTGACGGTTCTAGATAAAGCTTTTCATTGTGATCCAGTTCAATGCACCCAGTGCACTAGATCCTTTTGCTCGAAGACACTCCGATGATTTTAGACTCATCATATCTCATTTGATCCCACTCAAATGCTAGCAAAAGAATTCTACAACTTTAACAAGATAAAGGTGCCCAACCTTTAACTTAAGTTGTGAACATTATTCAAGACTAACTAAAGAATTGTGTCTACCACATACATATCCAGATGTACGAACAATTCTTCTTTTCCCATAGTCTTTAGACCTTATGATTATTTACTTTGACAATTATAATACAAACTATAAATGCTATACGATTTCTTAAACCGAAATCACTTTATTAATATGAAAAAGATTGTTAATTACAACATTACACTCTTGCTATTGAGCATAATCCTAACAATCTCCCACTTGCGCTATAGCAAATGTGTCATATCTCTCAAGCCCATATTCTCTAGATGCCCATCGAAACTCTTCTGAGGTAGAGCCTTTGTGAAGGGATCCGCTAGATTTTCTGCTGACGCGATTTTGGTAATCGTCACGTCACCTCTTTGAACAATCTCCCTTAAAAGATGATACTTTCTTTCAATGTGTTTACCTCTCTTGTGACTTCTTGGTTCTTTCGAATTTGCCACTGCTCCACTGTTGTCACAGTAGATAGTGATCTGCTTATTCGCACTAGAAACCACTTCTAAGTCAATCAAGAATTGGCGGAGCCAAACAGCCTCTTTGGCAGCTTCGCATGCAGCAACATACTCAGCTTCCATGGTGGAATCAGCAATACAAGATTGCTTGATACTCCTCCATATAACTGCTCCTCCTCCAATAGTAAACACAGCCCCTGATGTGGATTTTCTGGAGTCAGAATCTGATTGGAAATCAGAATCTGTATACCCAACGGGAACCAAATCCCCTCCAGAGTATACAAGCATATTATCTCTCGTCTCTTAAGATACTTGAAAATATGCTTGACTGCCGTCCAGTGATCAGGTCCAGGTTTCGATTGAAACCTGCTAACTATGCCAACAGCAAAACAAATATCTGGTCTAGTACAGAGCATTGCATACATGAGACTTCCAACTGCCGAGGCATATGGAACTCTACTCATGAATTGCTCTTCATGCTCATTCTTAGGAACTTGTTCCTTAGAAAGCTTGATTCCATGTCTGAAAGGTAACATACCTTTCTTGGAATCCTGCATGGAAAACCTAGACAAGATTTTGTCTATGTATGAAGCTTGGGATAATGCAATCGTTCTATTCTTTCTATCCCTTATTACTTGGATACCTAGAATAAAACTTGCTTCTCCTAAGTCCTTCATATCAAATTGTTTTGCTAACCATTCTTTTACTGATGTCAATACACCTACATCGTTTCCAATGAGTAGTATATCATCAACATAAAGAATCAGGAAAACCAACTTGTCGCCTTTAATCCTTTTGTATACACAAGGTTCGTCAGGATTCTGAATAAATCCAAAACCTTTGACAGCTTGATCAAACCTTATGTTCCAGGATCTGGATGCTTGCTTTAATCCATATATGGATTTCTGCAACTTGCATACCTTATCCACTTGGCCCTTTTCAATGAATCCCTCTGGTTGCATCATGTAGATGCTTTCGTCAAGACTTCCATTTAGGAAAGCTGTCTTGACGTCCATTTGCCAAATCTCTAAATCTAAAGATGCTGCAATGGATAAGAGTATCCTAATGGATTTAAGCATGGCCACAGGAGAGAAGGTTTCCTCGTAATCGATACCTTCTTTCTGTGTATACCCTTTAGCTACCAATCTAGCTTTAAAGGTTTCCACCTTTCCATCCATACCTCTTTTCCTCTTGTATACCCACTTGCACCCAATGGGTTTTATCCCTTTAGGCAAGTCTACAAGGGACCAGACTTTGTTATCGAACATAGATTCAATCTCGGATTGCATTGCCTTTTGCCAATGGCGACTATCAACATCCTCCATAGCTTCCTTGTACGTATAGGGATCATCGTCGTCCGGGAGATTCTCCACTGATTCTCCCAGACCGATGTATCTTTCGGGTTGTGTTCTAACCCTCCCACTACGACGAGGAATGGTAGGTTGTTGATCTTGTGTTGGATCGGAACTTACAATTGGGTTAGGTTGTGCAACCTCTCGTGGAATTGTATCTCCTGACATCTCATTCAGGACAATTCTACTTCTAGGCACAAAATCATTCATATAGTCCTTTTCCAGAAATTTAGCATTTGTCGAAACAAATACTTTAAGATCTGAAGGACTATAGAAATAATATCCTTTAGTTTCTTTTGGATACCCTACAAATATACATGTTTCTGAACGGGACTCCATCTTTTCTGTCTTTCCTTTTAACACATGCGCAGGACAACCAAATATCCTTAAGTGTTGTAAACTAGGCTTGCGCCCAGTCCACAACTCATGCGGTGTTTTAGGAACAGACTTAGATGGTACATCGTTTAGAATGTATATAGCAGTTTGTAAAGCATATCCCCAAAAAGAAATAGGAAGCGTTGAATAACTCAACATAGACCTAACCATATCCAAAAGAGTTCTATTTCTCCTTTCTGCTACCCCATTCTGTTGAGGTGTACCTGGTGCAGAAAACTGAGAAACTATCCCATTATCAATAAGATATTGCTGAAACTCACCAGATAGATATTCTCCACCACGATCAGATCTCAAGATTTTTATGTGTTTCTCAAGCTGATTTTCCACTTCAGCTTTGAATGCTTTGAACATGTCAAAAGCATCGGACTTATGTCTCATGAGATACACATAACCAAATCTTGAGTAATCATCCGTGAAGGTGATGAAGTACTCATATCCACCTCTAGCTTGAATGCTCATAGGTCCACATACATCAGTGTGTATCAATCCTAAACATTCAGTGGCTCTTGCACCTTTGGCAGAGAACGTCCTTTTGGTCATTTTACCTTCCAAACAAGATTCACAAGTTGGTAGATCATCAACCTTTAAGTCACTTAAAGATCCGTCACTTACCAATCTTTTAATCCTATTAAGGTTAATATGACCTAAGCGTAAATGCCAAAGGTAGGTTTCATCTGTTGATAATTTTACTCTTTTATGATTAGGTTCCATTATTTCTGTGTCTAACGAGTGAGAGATATTTCTATGCAAAAAGTATAGACCGTTTTCCAATGTACCTTGGCAAATAATTTTGTCATTCTTACTAATAATAAAAACTTTATTAAAAGTAACCGAATATCCAAATTTATTCAAACAAGAAACTGAAATTAAATTCCTCTTGAATTGAGGTACATAATAAACGTCTATTAAATCTAAATGCCTTCTAGAATCCAAATAAACTCTAATATCTCCCACTGCACTTGCAGACACTAACGTTCCGTTGCCCAAGCGCAAATTGATTTCATTCTTACTCAGCTTTCTCCTTTCTTGAAACCCCTGCAAGGAATAACAAACATGATTAGTGGCTCCTGAGTCTATGATCCAAGAATCTGTAGAATCAGCCAAAAAACATGTTTCTAGATAATTCAAATTACCTTCTTCCTTCTTGTTCTGGGACTTTGGGCAATTTCTCTTCCAATGTCCCTTTTCACCACAAAGGAAGCATTTCCCTTTGATCTTGGTTACTTTCTTGGTCTCCTTCTTGATAGGCCCAAGTTGCTTTTTCTTCTGTTGTTTCTTGACCTTTTGACGGGCCTTAACAGTAGCAACTTTACCAACCATATGAATCTCTTGACCTTTGCCTTTCACAAGGATCTTTTCAGCACTTTGAACATCTTGCATCAGGCCTTGTAAGGTGTATTCCTTTTTGTTCAAAGTGTAGTCCAATTTGAACTGATCAAAGGAATCTGACAATGAATTGACAACCATATCAATCTTTGTCTCACCATCTATCTCAGCGCCATGCAGTTCAGCAATGTTGAGATGTGCTATGACTTTCATCATGTGATCTTTCACAGCCTGTCCAGGTTTCATCCTAAGATTCATAAAAGCAGTCACTGCCTCTCTCTTAGTCGTCCTAGACTTCATAGCAAACATCTCCTCTAGAGACATCATTATATCAGCAGCGGACTCCATTCCTTCATGCTGCTGTTGCAACACGTCGGAGATAGTGGCCATAATGTAACATTTTGCCATATCATCTAAAGTCTTCCACTGCTCATACTCATCTCTACACATTATGCTAGATTCATTATTAGGAGCAGGTGGTTTAGGAGTAGTTAGAACAAACTTATGTTTTTCACTTTGCAGTAACAACCCAATTTTCCTTTTCCATGTGACATAATTATCTCCAGTTAAAGTGTTATCTTTCAGGATGTTCATAAGTGATGGGGTCAAGATTTCTGAATAAAACAAAACATATATAAGTAAATAATCATGTTAAAGCACTTTTAAATATTTATCTTGAATTAAATAAATAACTCAATCATAAAATTCAACGGTGATCTAACACCCATAAATGTTACGCCTCCTTTGGGAGTTCGCACCATTTACTAGTTAGACTAGGTCCCACCTAATTGTTAACATAACAACCAGCGTTTCCAATTTTAGCCTTGCAATTTTACTGACAAGAACTCTTGGGAGGATATCAATAAAATTACATTGAGTGTGTTACCAAGATATCGACCCTCAATTTTCTCTCACGAAAATCCCTCCTTGGGGAGTAGATCTCGTTTGAGTCCATTGTCTAGTCTATCCTTGTAAGGAAGTATGTTGCTAAATTCCATTCATGGACGCCCCTTGGGGGGATTACCAATAAATAATAAAGCTCAACTAACCTTGGAGGCCATAGGTGTTACCAAAACACCTTCTCCCACTCAATTATTTAAGGCGTGTGATTAAATCCCATAGAATGATTTACCGAGTTATCTAGATGCCAATTTAGATACCTAAATCATTCAATGCATGTTCATACCAAAAGAGATATATGCGTGGCACTCCTATTCTATATGTCATGTTATCATACAATAACAAATATTGTAATATTTAAGCATAAATTAAATAGCAACAATTTTGGCCCATCCTAGAAAAACAAGTAAATTACAATTTGTCAGGAATACAAGATCTTCAGGTGGCCCATCAACCATACGCTCATCCTTCGGCCTTCTCCCATGGGCGTGCGCAGCCCACAACCCCACAAAGGGGCTGCCTTGCGCAGCCCATAAGGCCACACAAGGCTGCCATGCGCAGCCCACCAAAGTTTGGGCTTGTCATGTGCAGCCCAATCCACTCCTAGGGTGCGCACGGTGCTCGTACTTGGTTCCGGTTGCTTCGTTTTGCTTCGTGTCTTCGAATCTCCAAGACCTAAATATATTACGGCAGTATATATATAATAAATACTGCAGTATTAATTTTTTTTTTTTTTTATTCACTGCAGTATTTTTACAAACCAAAAACTGCACATACTAAAAATAAATAAAAAAAACTGCAGTAACCCTAAAAAAATACTGCACATATATATAAAAAAAATAAAACCTAGCAATCTACCAAGAAGGAATTATGGCGATAATAGACCACCCTTCTTGTTACAACTCCAAAACAAAAATTACATTGAAAATCTAGGGCCAAAATCGAGCAATAACAAACCACATAAAATATATATAAATCCATACATCACATGTAATTATATATTTAAATACCTAGAGTGCCATCTCTTTCTAAACATGCATAATCACAATAAAAAGAAATAGATCCACGTATATATACGTTAATTAATTAAAAGGGTTCAACCTAGGCTTTGATACCAATTGTAGGGAAAAATAAACAAATAAAAGTGTTACACGCAGCGGAAGCGATACTAAAGGCGATTTAGTGACTTTTAAAATTTTTCCTTTATGAACCTTAAACCCTTTTAATCAATAAACATGCATATATATCAACAAAAGTAAATTACCTCTTGTCGCGTGATCCGATTGACTTACGTCGATGGTAATCCGCAAGACCTTCAATCCGAGCACGAACGTGGATCACCTAGGAGCGTGGTCTCCCTTTCCTTTGAATTGCAAACCTGTGAATGGACCAAACAAATACTTTCTTTTCTTTGTTAGTCACAAAACAATCAAAAGAATGTCAAAATTATTCCGGTCACTTTTGAGTTCACAATCTTATGATCGAAACTCGCGTGAACCTAGATCGATATCGTATACACAAGCTTATTGATGTTTAAGCAATTGTATACTATCAAAGAATAATTTTTCACTCCTTTTTGTCTCTCTAGAATAAAAACTCTCTTAGAATTAAGAAGAAGAAGAAAGAAAATAAAAACTCAAGCACCAATTAATTGATGTGGCCGAACCCTATAAGAACATATATATAGGTTGGCCGAATTTTTCTTCTATTTCCTTTAGGGTTGCCGAATTCTATGTAGTATCTAATTAGGGTTCGCCGAATTTCATCATGTCACTTATATAGGGTGACTGAAATTCAACCCTAATTCTTTTTAACTTTATAGACTTCAAACCCTAATCCAACTCTTTTATTTTTATTCTTTTATTTGACTAAATAAAAAAGACTCCTTATTTGATTAAATAAATAATACTAATTTATTTATTTACTTATCAAACAAGTCTTTTACTTTTAGGAAAGATTTGTTTCTTTAATTAAACAATTAATCAATAAATCAATTAATTCTTATTTAATTAAAACAAATGAAACAAAATAATATTTTTAGGTCAAAACTTTAACCTAGCCGCCCCACTTATATATAAGATGGGCCTAATATTATTTTCCTATTTCATTTAATCCATTGGACTTTAAATAAAAAAGCCCACATGTGAACCAGACCCATTCTTACTAAAAGAAACAAGCCCACATGTCTTTCATTAATATATTAATATAATTGAGCAGCCCATTACTTAAATAATGTGCAAATTATATTCTTAATATATTAAATGCAATTCTAGATGGACCCTTAAATTGGTCCGGTAGAATATATCAAGTGATCCATGCAAGTCCGTGTGGATTGGGGATCTTGGCGGGCCATCTAAATTTAAGCTTCAATAGACATAACCTAATCACAATCAACAAATGATTCACTTAGGTCCGATCCATTAATTTTAACTCATTCCACTAAAGAGCTAAAACTGAACTCTTAAATAAAGATAGAAAAGGAAGATGCTCCTCATTCATACCCTAGACAATCATATTGGAGATAGTGTATCCTCGTGATTAATATCAGTAATCGCCAAGAGTTCATAGACCGCCTATAACTCTCCAAGTTACCATATTTACTCATATGACCACGTTTTGAACTTGGATATTTTGACTTGTCCAGAAGCCATGTTTTCAATAGACACTATTAAAACTCAACGTTGAGATTTAATATCCAATTACCTCAAAACATCCATATGATGATATTATACTCTCATTTAATTAAATGGAGCCACGATATCCATATCTATAAATGAAGTCCTCTATCGATTAACAAATGAATATCACCAAACTATCGAGGATAGACTATGTGATATAATCGTATTCATTGATAACTCAAATGATATCACTTGCAACCATAAGTCCATCATTTATCTCAGGATTAAGATAGACTCTCCGATTGTCCTGATAATGAAAAGACTATTATCTATTGACGGTTCTAGATAAAGCTTTTCATTGTGATCCAGTTCAATGCACCCAGTGCACTAGATCCTTTTGCTCGAAGACACTCCGATGATTTTAGACTCATCATATCTCATTTGATCCCACTCAAATGCTAGCAAAAGAATTCTACAACTTTAACAAGATAAAGGTGCCCAACCTTTAACTTAAGTTGTGAACAATATTCAAGACTAACTAAAGAATTGTGTCTACCACATACATATCCAGATGTACGAACAATTCTTCTTTTCCCATAGTCTTTAGACCTTATGATTATTTACTTTGACAATTATAATACAAACTATAAATGCTATACGATTTGTTAAACCAGAAATCACTTTATTAATATGAAAAAGATTGTTAATTACAACATTACACTCTTGCTATTGAGCATAATCCTAACAGTCAAGGCGTACAAATTAGAAGATTCAATTGATAAGCTCTAAAATCTATAAAAGCATGTACTGAGGCGTATTTTATATATGTGCTAAAAGAAAGGCTTTCAAAAATTAAGTGTTAAAAATAAAACACGTAAAGCTTCTGTACTTCAATGCAATGTTACTCAAAATTAGAGTAACCATTTAGCACAAATCGAAATTAAAATTGTAGCCTATACGCTTGTTTGAAAGTGTAAAATTTAAAGTTATATAGAGCTTAAGATTCTAAAGTCTAATGTATAAACACTTTGGCTTGATTAGTAACTTACCATATACTTTCCATGTTCCATCACTACCATTCCATACACCACATATCACCCTTGGCCAAATTATGAATTAAGGAGAGTCTGATTAATCTTTTAGGAAGTCTATTTCGTGAATACAAGTTTTTATATGCTCTACCACGTTCATGGCATTCAATTCCTTCATGAGATCAATTCACTTATAATGTGCGTTATTTCAAATACTCACATGCGTTACATTTGATTTCCATTTATATAACTTCCAAATTGCATGTGTTTGATAAAGAGTGTGCCTAGGACTCTGAGAGAAAAATAGAGTGAAATCTAGTGAGGATTAGAGTCGAGACGAATTACATCTGAAGCACTTGAGTGTGTTGTATTTGATGCTTTGCCATTGAGAGTGTGGGATTTACATTATGCATTTCAGTCAATTGAATGATTTTATGTTACCCTTCACTCAGTGGTTTTCACATGTGTCTTATGCACAACTCTTTTGATATCTCATTTTGTATGGCTTTCGCAAGTTGTTTTGAATTTTAGTTTTTAAATTTTAACTTTACGTTTGTGGGTATCGTAGAGGTAAACCCTCAAGAGACTTCACTCCTCCTACTAGGGACACCTAGGGGTTTAAAAGGCTTGTGACACGTGCTAAGTGCTATCGTTTCTCCCACGACAATGGACTAGCTTAGTTTATATTTGTTTATGCTTTAATGTATTGTTTATTTGTTTTGTTTTGCTCGAGGACTAGCAAAAGTTAGGTTTGGGGGCTTGATCGTACCATAAAAGTACCACTTTTATGCCCTTATTTCCTATTACTTTGTGTTTGTTTCTCGGGTAAAACTGAGTTTTTAATGGTTTCATTAAGTGTTTCAGGTAAACAGGGAAGTTCAGGGGCAATGTTGTCATTTTGGACATTTCATGGGCTAAAGTGCAATATTCGGGAAACTATTGAAGATTTTATGATTAAGGGGAAGATCATAGGTGCATATTGTAAAATGCCAGCCAAACAGAGCATCAGCGCCACGTCAGCGAAGCAGAACGGTGTTGTTTTGGCGAGCGATGATGTAGGTGTGACGTCTAGATGACGTCACGTCATCTTCTTCATGAAGTCGACCCGTTTTGACCCGGCGTGACTCGGTTTAACCCGGCGATAAACCATGATGTTCCCAACCATTTTTCAACCCATTTTCAGCTGTTTTTCTGGCCATTCTCCTCCTAGATCGACTGCCAACCTCCCTCCAGTCACGTTGGTACCACTTTGAGCCTCCCATGTAAACGTTTTCTCTCTCCTCCAAGTCTCTAAACTCCATGGCCAACCATGCCTTCAAGCTTGATCCTAGCGGCTTCTTTCACACCCAAAGACGTCCAAAACTGCTGGAAGTCCACAGTTTCATGCCAAGAGAAATTTCCTGCAGACCAGAAGGCCACAACTCATGGCCAAGCATCCATATTTCACCGTGAGTTCGTCCGGAGAGCAAGAACCCGCAAGAGTAGGGAAACGAAGCCACAAGGCTATCGATTTTAGAGGATATTGATGTATTTTCATGTCCAAGCTTGTCCAAAACCTTCCCTAGTATATATATATATATATATATATGTTAGGGTTCTTGCCCTAAAGCTTGTAATTTGTAAATGTGAATTGAACATAAATAAAAAAATAGTTTATTCATTCAAATTGTATCATACATTTATATTTAACATCCAAGATTACCGGATGTAATCTCTAACTGAGTATATGTGTGTCATATACATAGGTATTCGGTTTGAGATGAGCAATCTATAGAGTTCGTAGATAACAAATAGAGTTGGGTACTTTATTTGTGGTTAATCTACAGCTGCAGTCCATTCCGTAATGTACTATGGTCTTAACCTAGACTATTCATATGGTGATATGAGAATAGAGGCACCTTATATGATATGATCATATAGGACTGGGCTATGATCTATATGAATCTCTCACCAAGATCCGTTACAAGATGAGATTCATATATATCAATAAATGATGGCTATATATGGGTGATCTTAATCCTGAGTGTCTTATCGACTCCTTCAGGTTGGATCGTGGTTTTTGATATACCATAGGTGAGATCGGAGTTGCATTCCCGGTCAATAACTTCGTATGTTAGAATCGTTGTTTGGCTTGTGGCTGGGAAGGTTTGTACACAATAGTGGAATCCACTCCTTATTGTGAGAAGCAGATGGTAGTTCCCTTATGGGTTGATTCAGGGCTTGAACAATATGAGCGCTCTCTTAATTCCGTAAGGAATGTAGGATTTATTGTTCATTAGAGAATCAATGGTACTTAATGGAAATATATAATTAGAGGGGTATAACGGACATTATGACCCAGTTCTAATTATGAACTACTTGCAGAGGATTATACCATATGTAATAGTTATATCGATGGACATCAAGAGTTATTGCTTTGTGTAAAAAACGTCTACAGTTGAGAGAGTGCAGCTTTAGGTTTTTAGTGGAATAATACCAAAGTTAATAATCATGAAATATTAATTAAAGAGTTTAATTAATTATTTCTAGGGATTATTGGAGCTCAAAATATTGTGGGTCCATTAGGTCCCCTAACTAGCCCAATTGATTTAGGTAACAAAGGTCATGGTTAATTAATTGGATTGTCCAATTAATTATGTTACGAAAGTGACACGTATCTATTCGGGAATTAATTGAATAATGGGATTATTTAATTAATGAATTTAATGATTATAACAATTAAATAATAAGATTATTTAATTATGTTATTAATTATTGATGGAGTGTGTTAGTTGATATTTATATTTGAAAAATGGGATAATATGATTATCTTATTTTTTATTAGTTAAATATTAATTTTGAATTTAAATAGTTTAAATTCAAATTACATGATATCTATTAAATAAAGTAAAATAAAGATTTTGTTTTAAATTAAAAAGATATTATTAGTTGTTTTATTAAAAATATATATATATATATATATATGATATATATGGCTTAAGAAATGAATCAGGTCAACATAAACACACCAACATTGTTTCACACAAAAAGAGAGAAAAAAGATATATAGAGGGGGCAGCCACTTAAAAGAAAAAAAAAGGTTTTTATATTGGCTTTTGTTCTTTATAAATAGAGGGTGGCCGAATTCTTCTGACAACAAAACAAGGGTTGTTTTGTGTTTCTTTCTTTTTCAGGTTCCAGAATACCATGACGCACCTACACGCCGTTACCAATCCCGGATCATAGTAAGAAAGATTAAGTGGTTCAAATCAGGAGCAGATCATATTAAAATGAAGGAGCCTCCTACGTAGGTATAAAGAAAATTGTTTCTTCTCTTCTCATTTATGTATTTCGATTTCGATTTCTTATTTTTACTGTTTCAAAAATAGATCCTAGGGTTTACTAATCGCAGTATTTATTTATGAAATAAATTTTTATTTTTTAAAAAAAAAAGTTCCTTTCGCTGCGTGATCGGTAAACCGGGGTCCTAACAATATATACATCTTTTGTTACCTAAACACACATCCCTAATATCCAAGTTAAACCTAGAAATACCCAAATAACATACAATAGCCTAGAACACCCATCTTACTTAGTGTGTAATTAGACTTGTGGGTGGTTACATGTTGATTGCTAGCTTGGGAAAAACAAGAGGAGCTTGTCTATTGTGAAGACTTCACCAATATATTAGGTTGTATTGTTTTCTCTCTTGTTTCCTTTAGTTTGTTATTATATGTGTAACTAAATAATAGATGTTAGGACTTGGTGTACTTGTAATATTATCTATTTATTTTTTGATTATCTATGTTGAGCTTCAATTTATGTATGTGTTGATTTAATTAACTAATTGATTGGCATGTAATAAAATTTAGATCATACATGAATAACTATTGATGTATGTGTCTTTATTCAAGGTTTAAGACCAATCCATGTGCTTAATTGAAATCAACTTATTAATTGGATGATTGCACTTGTATGACAATATCCTAACATCTCATTTCCCATACCAACTCACTCTCATTATCATTCTTGCATGATCATTGCATTAGTGGTAATTAGTTTAGTTAGTTAATGATAATTTAGTTAGTTGTAGTTTAATTGATGCAACCTTAGTGTAACTTAATCCTAGTAATTTAGCCATTAATTTACTTACTTGCTTTGTTCCCCATCTAGTTAGTTTAAGTTAATTATAGTTGTTAAAAGCGATCTTCAAGTAATCCTAGATTAGGTAGTCAATAGTTTGTGACCATTGCTCTTTACTTTTTTTGCATGTAATTAGTGTATATAGTGTAAATAATCTAAGATCAAGAACTAGCTTAAGTGTACCTCACCTCCATGTAGGAACGAAGCTACGCGATCGTAACGATCTGTGCACTTGCGAAAAACAAACTCGCATGACCTATCATTTCCAATAGTTTTTAGAGCTGTAACAATCGTGCACTATCAAAGTCATCACTGATTCACTTCCACTACAAGTGGCGGCCATCACTCTCTCTTTCTTGTTCTTCAAATTTCCACAATCGGGAGCAATGTGTTCTATGTCACCATACTCAAAGCATTGGATCCCTTTCCTTTCACTTCTCTCTTGTTTAGGATCAAATCTCTTGAAAGAAGTCTTTTTCTTCAAGTCTTGGCCTTTGGGTCCAAAACCCTTCTTCTCGGTCTTGACAAATTTCTTGAACCTTCTCATCAACAAGGCTATGTCTTCGTCCGAGTCATCCTTCTACTCATTCTCAAACTTGGAGGCTTTCAAAGCAATTCCCTTTTTCTTTTTAGGAGGTGTGGAGGTAAGACCATTCCTAGACTCATAAGCTAGAAGTCTCCCAATCACCTCGCTCGACTTCATATCTTTGTAGGTGTTATTCTTCTCTAAAGTCGTTACCTTGGACTCAAACCTCTCGGAAACTGATCTCATAATCTTTTGTTTGATCCTTCTATCCGAGTAAGGGTCATCAAGTTGATGACTTTGATTGACTATGTCCATCAACTTGATCTCAAAGTCGTTGAAGCACTCATTATCCTCCATTCTAAGCATCTCAAATTGAGTTTGGAGGACTTGAAGCTTGGAATCCTTCACCACTTCAGTTCCCTCATGTGCAACCTCTAGGATGTCTCACGTCTCCTTAGCGATCCTAGTGTTTTGAATCAATTTATATTGATTTTCGTCCACTGCACATAGGATGGCATGCATCGCCTTCCTATTTCATTTTGATGCCTCAAACTCTTGCGCATTCCATTGCGCCTTAGGCTTAAGCACATCATCTCCTCCACCTGTAGAAGTCATCATCGGTGGAGCATAGCCGTCTTCAACCACCATCCAAGCCCGGTCATGGATTTGGCATATGTACGACTCCATCTTGCCTTTCCAAGAGGTATAATTCAACCCGGTAAGTAGGGGAGGTCTCGTGCTAGAAGCACCCTCCTTACCACCACCACTTCCACCTTTTCCACTCATAGTGTTTATGAAAGAATGAAATGAATGCAAATGTATGAATGATCAGAAATCACACAAAATGTAAAACATACCAAAATGAGCAAAGGATCACCTAAGTATATCTAGGAACCCGCTCTGATACCGATTGAAACTAATAATGCATGTTGTGTATAAAACTATCTAGAGGGGGGGTGAATAGATTTTAATCGTTATTACCTAATTTTCGTGATTAATCAATATTACGAAATTCCCCAAACTAGTCAAAGCAATAAATCAAGTGCAAAGGTGTGGAAATTAAATAACACTTGGTTTTTACGTGGAAACCTTTAACAAGGAAAAACCATAGGCTATTACGTGCACGACACACGAACCTCGAATCCACTAATTGCAATGATGTTTACAACCTAGGTTGACCTCAACCACTCACGATCTATAACCTACCACTACTACTCGCAGGCCTATAAAAGTTAACCCAGTCCAATTTGCTTGTGGCCTAAGCAACCTTAGCCACAAGACTTACTTCTCAATGAAGAGATTAAATAGCCTATTTGAATATATTTGATATCCGAAATGCAATTAGAGCTAGGGAACACTAAATGCTTATCTAGGATTATAAGATGACAATTAAATCAATCCTAGATATCAAATTCTAAATGACATGGCATAATGCTTAGCTAACTAAGATTAAACAATCCTAGGTATAGCCATCAAAATTCTCAAACAATCAACACAATACTCTCAATCTTGTCAATAGAATATGTTCTATCAGCATACAAGTGATAAATAAGATTTCTTGTTAAGAACGATACAAAACATGTAAGATATTAGTGACTAACTTACCAAACAAAGTGTGTTGAATAAAACCCAAGCATAGATGACACCTAGATGATGCTAGATGATGCTAGATGATGTTTGATGCGCATGGATAAGTGTTCGAGTAATCAAAGGTAAGTTCTTGGATTATTTTCTCTCTTGGAAAATAAATAAAGTTAAAAATATGATTTTGAACTCTTAAAAATGACCTAAAGACAAAGTGGCATATATATAGGGTGTCAAAATAAAACTACAGCGTTTTGATAAAAAATAAAAAATATAAAAATATATATATATAAAAAAAGCCACATTTTGCCTTTGGAGTTGTACAAGTCGCTGTACGTACAACGCTTTGTAAAGCGCCTATATGGGAAATGAAGAACATGTTCTTCATAGTCACTCTACGTACAGCGCTTCTGTACAACGACCCAATAGCACCACATCTCTGCCCTTCTCGGGTTTCAGATGATCGTTGTACATAGTGATGTACGTTATACGTACATTCTTTTTACAGCAACCGTACAGTGACCAAAATAAATCAATCAGGTCTGTACAGAGCCTAACCCATATTCCACCAGATCTCATATGGGCGATGTACGTAAAGCGTTTTCAACAGCGCCTTAACACAATGCATGCAACCTAAGCCTAAACATGATATGGCATTTGACATACAAGATGCAATCATAAAAACATGCATTAAGAAATATTAATGAACAAAGATGAAAACATATAAAAACACACAACATACAAGTATTAAAGATATGCATGAGTTGTGAGTGTGTACAACTACATCTCTTCAAAGCAAATAAGCACTTAGAAATTTACCTTTGGCGCTTCTTCTCTTGAGGTCTTGAGAGTGTCTTAGTTGTGCAAAGCACCAACCATTAAAAGCCTAAGCTACCCTTACATAAAACCCCACATGTGGTTTGTCAACGAAATAAGCCAATCAAACTTGAGGAACTTACAATCTCACACTTTGAAATTTTCATTTCCTTTACATCATCTAGATTTAGGAATATTCTCACAATCATCCAAACACATTTCACACCCATACTACACATTTCTACACACCATTTCCACCATTCTCACTTACAATCCATCTCTACTCAAGGAAGAAGACTAAGAGATTCGAATCCAAGCTTTAAGAAGAAGATCTTACCATGGGTCTTCTCTATCTCTCTTCTCTTAGGTCATATGATTAGTTTGATGCATGTTGGACATTTGTAAATAAACTCTTTATTCTATATTCAAATCACTACAAGAAAATAACACAATTCTTGACAGTTAAAAGATATCAAGGAAGGATTTATTAACAATAAATTTTCCATTTTCTTTCCGGCCAACGTTTTTCGGCCACCACCCTCCAATCGACCACTTCATAATAATGACAATTTAATTGTCATTATTAGGAATTGAACCTGAGACCTCAGGTTCAAGAGTTGTAAGCCTTTACCACTTGACTACAACATTTGATATGTTAATAATTGAACAATATTTATATATAACCTATATGAATTGTTAGAAATAAATAAATAAAAACTTATTAGATAAATTTAAATTTATTCAACTAATCAAAATTCTAATTTCTACGACAAACATATATTAAAAAATATTTATTGAAACTTTTAATAAAATTATATTTTTTAAAACATATATAGTCGAGTCATTGATCTATACTCTACGGTCACGTTTGGTTACATGATGGAATGGTAATCGAAATGGTAGTAAGAATGAGAATGAGAATGGAAAGGAAAGGAAAGCAAGATTTTTTGTTTGGTTGGAACTTTAGAACTTGTCTCTGAATCAGTATTATTTTGTTTGGTTAACAACGAAATGGAATGGAGTTAACTATATTTTGACCAAAATAACCCTAATCGTAAAACATTCATAATAACATGATATATTATGGATAATAATAATAAAATATAAAAGTATATTATATATATAATTATATATTATTTAATATAATAATATATTATATATATAAAATATATAATATATAATACATATAATATATATATATATATAATAATATAATATATAATACATACAATACATATAATAATAATATATATATAAGGAACAATCTATAAACACCGGTGTTTGTATATACCTTTTAAAAAAAAATCCAGCTCATCAAATCTTGACCATTGATTTATCCAACTTTCACATCTAATGGTTATGTTTTAAAGTTGTTGTGATTCCCTATGCATCCTAATATTACCTTCTTAGCAAGTCACAAAACCTAATGACCGTTTGTTCTTCACAAAACCCAATAGTTTCCGTTTTTAATGTTTCTCCTTCCCAACGCAATTTTCTTCTGTTTTAGAATACAGAAACACTTCTTCTCCTTTCCAAATCAAACTCTTCTCTTTCCTAACGCTATCTTCTGAACTTTTCTGGTTTACAAGCTCAAAAACTCTTGTAAACTTTTCTTTGTTACCAGCTCAAACACTTCAGTCATATTTTTTCCAAACATCCACTTCAATCGATCATTCGTCTTACTCATTGGTGATTCGGTCTGGTGTTCAGACTTGTCTATTTGTGTTCATATTGAAATCTCGTCTACAACCTATTCTTTTATGCTTCATCAAGTTTGATCTCACAGGTAAACATCCACTTCAATCGATCATTCGTCTTTCTCATTGGTGATTCGGTCTAGTGTTCAAACTCGTCTATTTGCGTTCGTATTAAAATCTCGTCTACAACCTATTCTTTTATGCTTTATCAAGTTTAATCTCAAAGGTAAACATCCACTTCAATCGATCATTCGTCTTTCTCATTGATGATTTAGTCTGGTGTTCTGACTCTTCTATTTCTATTCATATTGAAATCTTGTATCCAACATATTCTTTTTTGCTTCATCAAGTTTGATTTCACAGGTATGTCTCATCCATGGTTTTTTCTGTTATCTTTGAATTCAATATGAAATTACTTATTGTTTGAATACATCCATATGGTTGTTTTGATTAGTTTAGAAATCAATATGAAGTTAATTAGTTTTATAATTCATGGAATCAATAATGTTTTCCTATATGTAATTGTTTCTGTATCTAATCTTTGCAGTGATATTTCTATAATTTTTAATCTGAAGGATTCATGTTCAAAATCTAGGTGATTCCTTACCTCAATAATGTTGTCTATATTATGTGTATAATTTCTGTGTTGAATGATGCATGTTCAAAATGTCGGTGTTTCCTTACATCAATATTATTTTTTTATTTGCTATTACTTTCATTATCCTTCGATGAAAACATTTTATTGTGATTAAAATTTTGCTTATACTTCGATCATCCTGTTTTGACTTTGTATAGTAATGGATGGGAGTGGATCACAAAGTAAGCCTGATAACAAGGAAGGATTGTTTTTCACACCAAATAATATGTATTCTATTGGGCTAATTCTGTCCAATTTTCGTCATGGGAAGGCAGTGGCAATCAAGATGTTGATAATTTCAATCATATCAAAAATATGGAATTTGATTTTGTGGATGATGCAAGTTCATTTTATTTTGGTTATGCTAGGGGTAATGGGTTTGGTATAAGAGCGACGAACTTGGACCATGACCGTGAAGGTAGAGTATTAAGGAGAAAGTGGGTCTATGATAAGGAGGGATCAAGAAGGGAGGAGTATTTGACCAATAAAAATAGGAAACGCAAACCAAGGCTACAGATAAGACAGAATTGCAAAGCTTGTTTCTCAATTGGCTTAGACAGTGATACGTTAAAGTACAGCGTAAGGGTATTCATGGATGATCATTCATACAAACTAGTAACTTTTCGTGAGGTTTTATCCCATCGATCTCATAGAAACTTATAAAAAGGTGACTATACCCAAATTGAGGCCATAGGCAAAAACTTCAGAAGAGGTTGTCAAACATTTAAGTACATGGTTGACCAGAAAGGAGGATACTCCAAAATTGGATTCACTCAAAAGGACATGTATAATAAGATTGCTAAGATGAGACGATCAAAAGCTTTTGAAAGCAATTCACAAGCAGCAATTTCGTATCTCGAGTCAAAGGCATTTAGTGAACAAAACTTTTACTGCAGGTTCAACACAGATAACGAGGATAGGCTTGCTAATATATTTTGGAGGGACTCCTATTCTCTATTCGAGTACAAGTGCTTCAGAGATGTTCTTGTTTTTGATACCACTTACAAGAAAAATGCCTATGGCAAGCCTTTGGTTTTATTTGTCGGTGCAAACAACCATAGTACTACTTGTGTATTTAGTGCTGCACTTTTGTTAGACGAGAAGTTTACTTCATACAAATGGGCAGCAAGCATCCCCTTTCTATAATGACGGACGGAGACGAAGCACTGCGACAGGCAATCGAAGAAGTATTTCCAAACTGTCAGCATAAGGTATATGGATGGCACGTAGCAAGAAACACATGTGCTCACATTAACGGCCCTAAGAAGTCATCGGCATTTAGATCCTTCATTTTTGACCACATAGACGAGGACAAATTCGATGAATGTTGGAATGAAATGATAAAACAACACGGTCTCGAAGACAACATTTGGGTTAATATGATGTATGAAAAGAGGCATAGATGGGCAGAAACACATTCCGAGGGCCATTTTTTGCCAGAATGCGCAGCACTCAAAGATCAAAGTCAACGAATAATTACATGAAAGAATATGTTTGCAGCCGTGAGAAATTGTTTGACTTATTCCCTCAAATCAATAGGGCACTCATGAGGTTCAGAAACAATTTCTTTACCGATGAATATGCTTCAAAAACTAAGAGTCTAGTGATCTTAAGCCATATGAAGTCATTGGAGAAGCATACATCTTCCATCTACACTTATCGTATCTACTGTGACATTACTAAAGAGATCAACGTTTAATAAAGTATTCACACTTTGCACCATGGAATGAGGAGAATGAAGTTGAATACGTTCTCACCGAATATGATTCTCCAAATAAAAAGACTGTGAGTGTTTTTTACCGTAGGGACAATTGATTTTCAGCAAGTCGTTGAGGATGGTGATTGGGATTCATCAAAGCACAATCTGCCAATACTTTTGTGTGAATGCAAGTTGTTACAAAATAAAGGAATTCCCTGTTGTCATTTGTTTTATGTTATAAAAGTGGAGAACATTACAAAGATTCCAGAGTCCTTGATATTTAAGAGGTGGACAAAGTCAGCTGCAAATGATGTTCGTATTCATCTCTAGCCTGACGATAACTGTTCGAAGAGAGTTGATATTGCCCGGTTCGTTTCATTGAGTGCAGAGTGCAACTACCTCTGTCAGCCAAACCGAAGAAGGTTTCAATTTGATTAAAAGGGAACTCAATATTCTGAGAAATACTGTGCAAGGGTTGGATGATGAGTTCCAAAATAATTGCAAAATTAAATGGTGATGATTCTGGTACAAAAAGCCAAATTTTAAAAGATCCAAATGTTTTGAAGACCAAAGGCAAGCCCATTGGTCCGACTACACCTATTACACCAGTAGCCAAGCCCCAGAAGCGTAAAAGACCAAATCAGTGTCGTGTATGCCATATTTCTGGGCATGACTGGCTTAATTGTCCAAAAAAAGAATCAAATAGTTAGTCACTTTCATTAGTGTTTTAGGTTAATGATGCATTTGGATTTTTTTTTTCATTTGTCTTTTTGTTATATGTATTTGGTTGTCACTGAATTGTTATTTAATTCTCATGAATGTTAGTTACTTTCGTTATTGTCTGTTGTGTTGATAATTCTCTTTGGGTTGTTTGTTATATGATTTTAATTGACATGTACTTTATTTGATTTATATAGTTTGAACTGGACCACAAGGACACATAATTTTCTATATACTAATTATGTATCTATGTGGTCCAGATGACATCCATTGAAATTTAAATAGTTTTGTTTGTATATTTTGTACTGGGCCACAGCGAGAAGTTTTTAATGATTATAAAAGTTGTCATATACGTAGTTAATCAAAATTATCCTCCAACTCAAAACCTGGACTTACCTTACCTCTGATGCCAATTAATAAGGTACAAGATAAATAACCTAACATGAAGAACACACTACTATAAATCTACAGAAATAATACGATCACGTTAAATAAAATGAAATTACAGGAACCAGAGTAATTTATGTGACAGAGGATATAAGCTTTGATATTATTCTATTACTCCACCTAACACATTGTTATGGGAATTTACACAGCAACCAAAGAATGGCAATCAAAGACAGAAATATAAAAGCCCTAGTTTTCTGAATGGTTGCCCTCTTCTTAGCCAAATCAAACTCTAACACCCGAACACGATTTGTTAAGCCCATATTTTCGCTTTCGTAAAACCGATGAAGTCGTTCCGACCTATGATCCCTTTGTAACCTTTACAATTCTTCATTCAATGAGATATCAACTGGGATAATTGTAACCAGTACTTCAGGACCCAACCATTTGAAGTAATTGCATCCACCAAATTCTTTCTGTAGTTTAACACCCAAAATGTAAACTGTATTAATTCATAAATCATTCTATTTAAGTATAAATTAAAAAATAGTCACTTATAGTTCACTAGCCTTTCATTTGGAACACCATTCGAATAGTCTTTTATAGCTCCAAGGTGTTATGGCAAGATATTCTCTCAATGGTAGCCCACATTTGCATTTTCCCTCCCCATACCCACATATGTTTGAAGAAGAGGAATATGACATTAACAAAACCTTTTATTGTGAAAGTGAGAGAATATGAATAAAACATTCCCCAAAAAATCAAACAATTTGCAACTACTACTATTTTTCAATAAAAAAATCTATCTAAATATCCAGATTTATCTAGTTTTCAAAAATAACAATCTAAAAGTCAGATCAAGTACATGCAAACACTTACACAAGTATAATATCACGGAATAAGATTATATATAAAATTTAAACATGTTCAAACTTAGCTGCAGCTAAAAATTAAGACAATTATTTTAAAATACAAGAGTCAAGATTAACTTTATACAAACTAAAAATCAGGAAAATGTGGTTACACCATATGGGTATGAATGCGATAAACCATCACACCATTATCAGATCCAGTCGAGTATAAATTTTCATCTTTGCTTTTTCTAATTACATATGAAAACCAATAATCATCACAAAACATTGAAATATATTAAATCAAACTTAATAAATTACAAAAACAGTAATTCGAAGTAATGAAATAACAGAAAAAATATATAACCAACCTGGCGTGGTGTAGATTGTTTGAAGATTGATGGATGTACGCTGCAGACCGTGAGAGAGAGAAAGAGAGAGAGAGAGAGAGAGAGAGAGAGAGAGAGAGAGTTTTAGGGCTTCTAAATGTTTTATTTATTTTGTTCACATTGTTTTAGGTTTTTCTTTTTATTTATACATCATATCTATAAAATTACTCAAATAACCTTAACACACCATAAAACATTATCTCAAACGACGCATTTATTGCACGTGTTTATTCATATTTGTTTATTCCTCTTTCATTTCTTTAATATCCCGAATCATTAAGAATAAAAATAACGTTTCATCTTCCCTATCATATGACTATCCAATTCTTGTCCCCATATGCATAGTGTAATGTTTATATCAAAGGATACCAATGTTATACCTATATCATATGATTCCCCTCCCACATGCACACATTACTACAAATGGCAAGTTAACGTATAGTAGTTACCGAATTATTCCTAAATGTGTACAATAGGTCAATTCATTTTCACATATAGTCATTTATATTAATTAAAATTTAATAATTATAAAGGTAGTACAAATTGTTGTTCGACTATCCAATTCTTGTCCCCATATGCACATATAGTGTTTTAAGCATTCATAGTGTAATGTTTATATCAAAGGATACCAATGTTATACCTATATCATATGATTCCCCTCCCACATGCACACATTACTACAAATGGCAAGTTAACATATAGTAGTTATCGAATTATTCCTAAATGTGTACAATAGGTCAATTCGTTTTCACATATAGTCATTTATATTAATTGAAATTTAATAATTATAAAGGTAGTACAAATTGTTGTCCGACTATCCAATTCTTGTCCCCATATGCACATATAGTGTTTTAAGCATTCATAGTATAATGTATATATCAAAGGATACCAATGTTATACCTATATCATATGATTCCCCTCCCCCATGCACACATTACTACAAATGGCAAGTTAACATATAGTAGTTACCGAATTATTCTTAAATGCGTACAATAGGTCAATTCATTTTCACATATAATCATTTATATTAATTGAAATTTAATAATTATAAAGTTAGTACAAATTGTTGTCCGACTATCCAATTCTTATCCCCATATGCACATAAAGTGTTTTAAGCATTCATAGTGTAATGTTTATATCAATGGATACCGATGTTATACCTATATCATATGATTCCCCTCCTACATGCACACATTACTACAAATGGCAAGTTAACATATAATAGTTACCGAATTATTCCTAAATATTTACAATAGGTCAATTCATTTTCACATATAGTCATTTATATTAATTGAAATTTAATAATTATAAAGGTTTTACAAATTATTGTTCGACTGTCAATTCTTGTCCCTATATGCACATAAAGTGTTTTAAGCATTTATAATGTAATGTTTATATCAAAGGATATCAATGTTATACATATATCATATGATTCCCCTCCCACATGCACACATTACTACAAATGGCAAGTTAACATGTAGTAGTTACCAAATTATTTCTAAACGTGTACAATAGGTCAATTCATTTTCACATATAGTTTTTTATATTAATTGAAATTTAATAATTATAAAAATAATACAAATTGTTGTCCGACTATCCAATTCTTATCCCCATATGCACATAAAGTGTTTTAAGCATTCATAGTGTAATGTTTATATCAAAGGATACCAATGTTATACCTATATCATATGATTCCCCTCCCACATGCACACATTACTACAAATGGCAAGTTAACATATAGTAGTTATCGAATTATTCCTAAATGTGTACAATAGGTCAATTCGTTTTCACATATAGTCATTTATATTAATTGAAATTTAATAATTATAAAGGTAGTACAAATTGTTGTCCGACTATCCAATTCTTGTCCCCATATGCACATATAGTGTTTTAAGCATTCATAGTATAATGTATATATCAAAGGATACCAATGTTATACCTATATCATATGATTCCCCTCCCCCATGCACACATTACTACAAATGGCAAGTTAACATATAGTAGTTACCGAATTATTCTTAAATGCGTACAATAGGTCAATTCATTTTCACGTATAATCATTTATATTAATTGAAATTTAATAATTATAAAGTTAGTACAAATTGTTGTCCGACTATCCAATTCTTATCCCCATATGCACATAAAGTGTTTTAAGCATTCATAGTGTAATGTTTATATCAATGGATACCGATGTTATACCTATATCATATGATTCCCCTCCTACATGCACACATTACTACAAATGGCAAGTTAACATATAATAGTTACCGAATTATTCCTAAATATTTACAATAGGTCAATTCATTTTCACATATAGTCATTTATATTAATTGAAATTTAATAATTATAAAGGTTTTACAAATTATTGTTCGACTGTCAATTCTTGTCCCTATATGCACATAAAGTGTTTTAAGCATTTATAATGTAATGTTTATATCAAAGGATATCAATGTTATACATATATCATATGATTCCCCTCCCACATGCACACATTACTACAAATGGCAAGTTAACATGTAGTAGTTACCAAATTATTTCTAAACGTGTACAATAGGTCAATTCATTTTCACATATAGTTTTTTATATTAATTGAAATTTAATAATTATAAAAATAATACAAATTGTTGTCCGACTATCCAATTCTTATCCCCATATGCACATAAAGTGTTTTAAGCATTCATAGTGTAATGTTTATATCAAAGGATACCAATGTTATACCTATATCATATGATTCCCCTCCCACATGCACACATTACTACAAATGGCAAGTTAACATATAGTAGTTACCGAATTATTCATAAATGTGTACAATAGGTCAATTCATTTTCACATATAGTCATTTATGTACGTTATCACTAATGTGTACAATTGTTCAATTCATGTATGGTCCCATATTAATTTTGTTTATATATGAGGTATAACGGTATAATATTTTATATTTGCAAAGTAATCAAAGTTTAATAAGATTGTATGTGGTAACACATCATTGAACTATACACTAAGTTATAAGAAAATTATGTCACACCGGGTTGGATTCGAAAGGGTCTGATTGGTGTTAAATGCCAACAATTATGAACTTATATATATATATATATATATATATTTATATACACCACTTCATTACTCTCCTTATTAATCTTTCTCTGACTGTTTTGGATTCTAGGTGTTTGGCACTGAACCGAATACCAACAGTTGTGACTATACTTTATATTTACTCTATTTATATTCACCAAATAACATTTTGTCTCCATATTAATCTCTTTCTCTCTAAAACTCTCTCTCTCTCACTCACTCACTCTCTTATGATCTGTAGTGTACATCCATCAATCTTCAAACGATCTACACCACATCAGGTTGGTTACATATTTTTTCTATTATTTCATAACTTTGGATTACTGTTTTTGTAATTTAATTATTTTGATTTAATATATTTCAATGTTTTGTGATGATTATTGGTTTTCATATGTAATTAGAAAAAGCAAAGATGAAAATATATACTCGACTGGGTTTGATAATGGTGTGATGGTTTATCACATTCATACCCAGTTGTGACTATTCTTTATATTTACTCTATTTATATTCACCAAATAATGTTTTGTCTCCATATTAATCTCTTTCTCTCTCTGTATTTTCAATTAGTTTTTTCTTAGTTTCTCCACCATGGAAAACCCTTCAGCAACTCTGACAAAGAAATTGAAAACTGACTCCAACTCCGACCGTGATAATCAAGAGACGATGGTTCGGAACATACAGAATTTGGAACGCGATTTAAATGCAATAAATCGTAAGATTTTTCGCCACCCTACTCTTGACCAAATCAAGTTCAAACGTTTTATCGGAAAAGATGTATCTAGTGTGTACAATCTAGGTATGGAGGACGGGTTTAAGCTTTTTAAGGACTATATGAAAAAGATTCATCCGGAAGGCAATTGGGATGTGGTTGACCTAAGTCATGCGAAAGATATGTTGAAGGGCTGATGCACTTTTGGTACTCCTTTTTTTCCTTCACTCTTTTATGTAAAGTGCGCTTAATCACACCTGGAACTTTTTTTTGGTTTCATGATCATGTTTTGTATAGTTCTGTTGTGTTTCTTTGTAAAAAGTAAAAAGGTGTGTTTTTTTTTTTTTGTAATTATATAACGTCTTTAGTTCTTATGTTTATAAAACTAATCTTAAGTAATTCTGGAGCATTTTAGTTGCGTTTCTAAAACATACCTATTGATTGACCGATATCCACGTTGATTGGATTCAACGAATGTGAATTATTATTTCTGGACTAATTGATAAAGTTGGATTAACTTGTACTTGTTAAGGTTAATTATAATTTTAAAACAACATATCATTAGCTATTAATAAAAAAAGATATCATCAACCATTATCGCTTACAATTTGTTTTTTGTCGAAACTGTAATACGATTTAATATTGCTTTAATAAAATTTTCCAATGATTATAATTTTGTTTAAATAATTACTTAGCATACAGATGAAGTAATCATGATCCCTATTTCCCATTAATCGTTTCAGCTGAACCACCGCAATAAATTTCATAAATATTTATGTATTACTACATCTTTTGCAGTGCGAGTTGATATTACCAAAAATTAGTAACCATCATCTCTTTTTCCAATTAATCTTTTTAGCTAAACCAACTTATTTAATTTTTTTTAATTCAGTTAGTTTTTTAATGTGGAAACGAATTTTAATTATTTCAATTATTATATTCTTACTGATCTCAGCAAATCAGTAGAAAACTATTTAATTCAGATTTCATCTATCTAATCCATTGGATATTGTGATGGTGTATTTGAATTGTTTCAATTATTACATTGTTACTGATCTCAATAAATCATTAGAAAAATATTTAATTCAGATTGCATCTAAATCCATTGGATATTGTGATGGCGGTTTGAATTTTTTGGCTTAATTTTTCAAAATCATTAAATGAATCCATCAAATCAATAGATTTACCATATCCAACCAGTTGATGGTGTTAACAAATTTTTATTGTCAATTTAGGCTTAATTTCTTAAGGATGTGAAATTTGTACATATCTAATATCAACTGAATCATTTTCCTATAAAATTTGTTCAATATAACTTCTGTAAAGCAAATCTCTTTTTGTTTCTCCTATTTTTTTCCTATTATGATATTTGTTATACGACGAAAAATATGATGAATTTTCTATTGCAAATTTTCCTTTGTTAGTGTTATTTTAATATTTTAGGTTGTAATTACATGGTATGTTTATTAAGTCTGTGAACTGTTGCTATTGAATAGTTTGAAAACATCATATTAATTGAAAAATATAAATGCATTATGTCTACATGCATTTTTCAACGATTACTTAAATTAAATAAATAACAAAAGGATAAAGGGCTGCAGATAGATGGCCAAATGCATGATCAATATTTAGACTCCATTAAAATATTTAGGTTATGATATCCCTATACATTTCAATTAGTTGCCCAATGAATGATCAATATTTCAAACGTCATTGAAATCTTTAGGTTTTTTATAACCCAAGAAGTTTTTAATTTAATAATGCATGTGGGAAGTGTGCAATTGGCAATTAACGAAACACTAATCGACCATACACTAAAAAGCAATAATAACATATATTGCATTTTTGAGAAAGTAATAATATATTGATCATTCATTAGGCAATTACTTAAAGCATATAAGGTTATCACTTATCACAACCTAATTATTTTAATGAAGTTTAAATAAAATATCCATTTCATGCAAGCAGCACGAGAAGTGTGCAATTGACAATTAACGAAACACTAATTGACCATACACTAGAAAGCAATAATAACCTATATTGCATTTTCGAGAAAGTAATATGTATATTTATCATCCATTGGGCAATTACCTAAAGCATAAAGGGTTATCACTTATCACAGCCTAATTATTTTAATGAAGTTTAAATAAAACATCCATTCCATACAACCAGCATAACTTTATTCAATGAATTAGCAGCATTCCTTTATCCAAGAAAATTTATTGATGCGTTTAATATACGATTGGGATTTTGGTTGGATGAATATGCATTTTTTTTTTAATTTTTTGACAATGTAGTTCCATAATCAATATGTATGCTGATGTGTCAATAGTTAGAAACTCAAAAATGTATAATCCACTACAATTTATGATTGCCCACTGCATCTCCTAAAAAAATGGAATTAGCATCACTCTTTTTTATATTGTTTTAAGTCTGTTGGTGATCTCTGCTATAATTTTTATACGGATGTATTTTTAAACTGCTCATGTTCATAAATTAAACCAAAGGTTCAACTTATACATTATTGAAAATGCAAGCGAATGTCCTTTTAGGTCAAAATAATAGATGTATTTAATTATGAAATAATTGAACAAATCATTCCAAGTTTTTTAAAACTAAAGTGAATTCCTCAAAGAGTACATACAATGACCAAACACACTAAATCAGATGTCAAACATATTACAAATTAACCCAAACAAGTGTGATCGACAAATATTACACACTTGAAAGGTGTGATTACATAAAATAGAATTAAAAAAAAAAATCAGATGACATGGTCCAATCAACCCAAAATATTACAATGAAAAAAATATGAACATAGCTTACTCATAGGAAAGTTTCAGTTGTAAATGGTAGGTTGGGCAGTTGAGTGCCTTCTCGAACCACTTGGTGATACAAGTATGATGATAAATATGCGAGCATGGCATCAAAACAATTTCCCTTCCCGACGAAAAAAAATCTTCAAAACAAATCACACAATGTTCTCCTAGTAACAAACCCTTATCAATTTCCATCTTTATGAATTCCGACTTGAAAAAACTTTATTCTTTCATAGAAAGTCGAAGCACAATCCCAATTTGGACCAAAATTGGTGCAACTTTGTACTCTGGCGTAGTACACGTTATAGACATTGACATATCCACAATTATTTTCGTCATAGTCTGTTCAACGTCATTCGGTAGGTCACTATCGGAAAAGCTTCAACACAACTTACCCGACAATGAATATTCATCTTCTGTGTAAAGTTCATCAAATTGGACGTGAAAGACATGAAACTCGCATTGCATTGCTTCGTCTTCAATTGCTAAAATGCGATTCGGATAAACAAGCTTATTGGTGTAGTAGAATTGAACTGTGAAGAAAAAACCTTGTTCTAGATTTTTTGTCTTCTATAACTGCAATCTGATCATCCATATGTTCCACTGTCTGAAGTTGGAATCGGTAATCTCCACAGTTTCTGCAATATATCATCTTGAATCTTTATGAAGAATATGTTGCACTTACTTAACTAGTGAAACAATATAAGGAATGTTGCAATTTCACTCTTCATCTGGACTGTTCAGCTGTCATCTTTATTAATAAATACACGTGGGAGCCTTTTTTAGTTTCAATAAAAAATTCGTTAAATAGAACGAAAAAAGAAAAAAAAAAAGGCTTGAAGATATGCTGCTTTGTGGTGGGAAGCACATTAATGACATATTCAATGACTTACCACATGCATACAACAAAATGTAAAATTAATATTACATATTAATTTTATATGTAATATAGGTTGTCATATTGTATGATTAATATCAACATTACACTATTAATTTTATAGAGCCATGAATCGGCAAACCATATTACATAGGTTTAACCAGAGGCGGAGATATATACAATCTAGCCTGGGCTTCAGGTTTTTCAACAACAACAAAATTAATGATTTTTTTTTTAATAATAGATATAAATATATAATACAAATAAAAGACAATTACAATATTAATATCAATTGATAATTCATAAAAATATTCTAATTTATAATTTAATTTAATTGAGATAATCTCAATAGATTCATTAGAGTGATATATTCAATATTTTATTGAGACTCAAACATATTAAAGTTTCATTTTCCTCTTCATTCTCTGTTCTTCCTTAGATAAATAAAACAAAATTTGAATTCTTTACTTCGATTGCTTGTCCGTAAAAGTATTTAAGTTTATGTGCATGTGGGAACCATGAATCGACAGACCATATTACATAGGTTTAAAGTTGATGTCCCTTGATATCAACATTACAGTATTAATTTATAGTTATACAACAATTTGTAATACCATTATACCTAATACATTTCAATTTATATACATGACTATGTGAACATGAATTGAGCTAGTGTACACAGTCAGTAATAACATTATAACCGATGTATGTTAATTTTATACTGTGGTACTATGTGCATGTGGGAACTACGAATCGGCAAACCATAGTACATAGGTTTAAAGTTGATGTCTCTTGATATCAACATTACAGTATTAATTTTATAGTTATACAACAATTTGTAATACCGTTATACATAATACATTTTAATTTATATACATGACTATATGAACATGAATTGAGCTAGTGTACACAGTTAGTAATAACATTATAACCAATGTATGTTAATTTTATACTGTGGTACTATGTTCATGTGGGAACCATGAATCAGCAAACCATATTACATAAGTTTAACGTTGATGTCTCTTGATATCAACATTACAGTATTAATTATATAGTTGTAACAATAATATAATTACAAGGACAATTCGGTAAATTAGTAAAAAAATTAAATATAAAATTATTTTACAAATATTAAGATAAACAATACAAATTTAACAATAGTAAAAAAATTCTAAACTAAAATCTGCATTTTAAAAAAAAATCATGATTACTAATGATGTTAAATGGAGAAAATGAAATGATGTTAAATGTTATAAATTAATTTTAGATCGATGAACATCAATGTAAAGTTACATTAATAATTCACGTGGGAAGTGTGCAATTGGCTTGGGAAGTAAGGAGACATTAGCTGTCCATACAATACAAAGCAATAAAAACCTATATTGAGTTTTGGATAAATCAATACTATCTTTTTGTCTTTCTATTTAATAAAAACATTGATCATGCATGGGCAATTAATTGAAGCCTATTGGGTTATCAAAACATAAAGATTTTAATCGAGTTTAAATATTGATCATGCATTGGGCAATTAATTAAAACCTATAAGGTTATCACTACTTAGATATGTTGAATGCATTGAATGTATTTGTTGACTTAAAAATAAAAATAAAAACAAAAAAATAAAAAACAAAACAAATAATAGTAATAGTGAATCTCAGTTTAGATGGACATTGAGTTAGATGGATAATAAAGTATTACTCTTCATGACAATTTAATTCTACACATTGTTTATATAATTTTTTTTAAAAAAAAAGTACCAAATCCCTATGACAATATATCAAGATCAGTGAATCAAGAAATAATTTTTTTAAAAAAATTGATCATGTACATAACAAAACCAACAGACTATTCAGTCTGATGGGTAATTTTGTCAATGTCTTGTTTTTATAAATTAGCATTAGGGTTTAAGGTATTACAAAGCTAGTTTCACAAAAGTTATTAGGAAATCCACCTGAAATTTCTGATAATCCTGTTCGTGTTTCAGCAAACAGAAGTGACAAGTGATAACAATACCCAAGTAGAGGTAGGGACAAGTAAAGGACCAGAGATAGGTCACAAGGACACCTCTAGGATCCACAAGTCTCAGAATCCTTATGTGCCTCCAATCCCATTTCCAAGAAGACTTTAAAAGTCAAAGACGGATCAAGCCTTCAAGGAGATATACGACATTTTTTCGAAGGTGAATATGAGCCTTCCTTTCCTTGAAGCCATTAAAAGATACCTGTTTATGCCAAGTTCTTCAAGGAACTAAATTCAAAGTCTAGGAAGAAGGAATTTTTGGAGAAGATAGGGATCCCCAAGGAAGCAAGTGTAGCCATGGAAGCGGCATTGCCACCTAAGATGAAGGATCCATAAAGTTTCATCATTGCCATATCTATGGGTGAATCTCGGAAGGAAAAGGCTATGTTGGATCTAGAAGCGTCAATCAATCTAATGCCTTACGTATTGTTTAAAGATTTAGGATTAAAAGGATTGAAACCGACTACCGTGGAGCTGATTTTAGCCGACCGCTCAGTAAGACACACAACAGGGGTAGTCGAGGATGTTTTAGTTAGGGTGAGAGAATTGATCATCCCAGCTGACTTGTGATTTTAGAGATGGAGAGCGATTCATCTAAGGCTAGGAAGATGCCAATATTGCTAGGGCGACCTTTCATGTCAACCGCCAAGGCAATCATAGATGTCCACAGAGGACGGCTCTCTATGACAGTCTTAGGTCAAACAGCGGAATTCGAAGTGTTTGAGAGAATGAAGAATCCGGTCAAAGGTGATGATTGTTTAAACATTGGAAGTGCTGAAAATGAGGATGAACCTCACTCTATTCTAGAGGAGTACATAGCACTCGCTCACTGTGAGGTGACTAACTAAACGCCGCTCTTAGAGCAAGACTCGTCAAGCTACAAAGACACCATAGCTCAACACAAGGAAGAAAACCGGGAGTTAGTGGAGAAAAAATTTGAGTTGACAACCAAGCTTGATGAGGCTCAAGAGGTAAACTGTACCCTCCAGGATAAGATTAAGGATGATTTCTCTCTAGTGAAAGATGAGTTTGGGGAAAGAAATGAATCCTTGAAGAAAGATTTTGAAGGCAAGATGAAGATCATAGAAGAAGAGATCAATTCTAGGGATAAGACTTTGGAGATCTTGAGGAAAAAAGGATAGAAAGAATCAAGTTGAATTCGCTATGCCAAAGATAAGCACTCAAGTCAAGTCCACGAATGTGGTGCAGCCACCTCAAATGAAGATAATGCATGTATCACATGAGGATCTAAAGACTTTTGCTCCAAACCTAATGAGGAGGCTAAAAAAGAAGAACAACATTCCACCTCCAACAACTACTTCGAGAGTTACACACTCTATTTTCATTCCCACTTGTCACTACTGCCATAGAATAAGCCACATTAGGCCTAATTGCCCAAACAAAAGATGGCAAGTTAAGAAAACTCACACCCCAATTCCCAAAACAAGTGTCAAGTCCATTTGAGTTGAAAAATCCAAATTGGAGGGTATTGGTGGAAAAGGACCCCTTTGGGTCAAAAAGAAAGACAAGGGGTATGTTGTTATTGAGCCACCTATTCTAGATAGGGCTTGGGGGAGGTGAATGGGTTAATGTTTGCGTAAGTATACACAAGTTGTACATCAAAGACACGCTTAGCAAACATTTGTGCTTGCACTCAATCTTGAGATGCAATGCCTTGCATTGTACATATTTTGAATTATGAATGATTCGTTTTATTTCATTGGTGTAATGAAGGATGTTGAACACCTAGATCAAGCTCTTGTTTGCCCGAAGAGCATTAAAAATTATCTTTAAGTTGTCGGGTTGACAAAAGAAAGGTTTAGGGGTTTGGACCCTTACAATACATCAAGCTTTAGAATAAATTGGTCAATATAGGATGTGTATGTGGTATGTTTTGGTGTGTTTGTGTTATGACATGCAAGTACTAGGAAATTGAAGGAAGGGGAACCAACTAGGATTGAAAAAGAGAGGTAACCAACTCCCACGAGTTTCGTCTAAGGGAATTGTCTAGCGGACCAGACTAGGTGAACCCGCGGAGATAGAGATAAGAAGTGAGAAATCTTGACAAGTTCAAACCGCAGGTATTTTCCCGCCAGCCAAAATGACCAAAAATCGCCAGAATCGTGAAAAATTCAACGGATTCATCCCGACTGGAAATTTCCCGTGGACCAGAAAGCATGGAAGTCGAGAAGAAATTTCAAAGAATTCAACGAGTTCATATCTAGTTGGAATTTTCCTACAAACCAGAATTGTTGAAGATGATTCTCATGAGGTTTGATTCCGCAGAAATATTTTTGCGAAATAAAGGATTGAAGTCGCTGAACGAGATAGAAACTTCGCGGGTTCAATCCGTGGAAATAAACCTGTGGTAGACGAAACCGTGGTGACCCTTCAATGGCAAAATGCAGCGTTTTGACAAAAAAATTGATTCTCGTGGCTTTGTTCCGCTGAAAATAACTTGCTGGAGGTTACTCACTATAAATAGAGCATGTCGTTTTCACGATGCTCTTTACCCTTTTCAAACCTCTCTCAACTTCCCTTGCCAATTCTCCAAATTCTTCCCTCAATTATTGTTCAATTCCACTTGAATCAACAAGGTACAGGTATGTAAACTCAATTCCATCTCCTTTAATCATGAAATCATGTCAAACGCTTCTAGAACATTCAAAAATTGCGACAGTTAGGGTTTTTGCAATTTTGTGATTTAAAGTGATTTGTTTTGAATCAATTAATGTTGTATGTGATAGATAAGCATGCTAGGACCAATTTTGACCTTATTCCACAAAGAATTGATTCAATTTTTGCAAGATTCTTAGTGATTAAGGTTTATTTTGGCCGAAAATTGGACATTGAGCATTGCCACTATTCTATTGCAGTATGTGATGATTTTTATTGAAAATATTTGTTATATGCATGCTTATTATGATTGAATGATGAGGTTTGGTTACCATTATGTGCAAAATCCAATATACATTAAGGAATTGATGCTTGTACATGGGTTTGATAATCCAAAACTTGTTGTACAATTAAATTGGAACATTCATCTTACACACAGAGATTAATATGTTTTGGTGTGCACAATTGTGTTATGAATGGTGCATTTCAAAATGCAAAAACTTGTGTGCATTTCCGTAGGGAAAAATAATAAATAAAAGTGGTAAACGCAGCGGAAGCGATACTAAAAAACGATTTAGTGACTTTTAAAATTTTTCCTTTATGAACCTTAAACCCTTTTAATCAATAAACATGCATATATATCAACAAAAGTAAATTACCTCTTGTCGCGTGATCCGATTGACTTACGTCGATGGTAATCCGCAAGACCTTCAATCCGAGCACGAACGTGGATCACCTAGGAGCGTGGTCTCCCTTTCCTTTGAATTGCAAACCTGTGAATGGACCAAACAAATACTTTCTTTTCTTTGTTAGTCACAAAACAATCAAAAGAATGTCAAAATTATTCCGGTCACTTTTGAGTTCACAATCTTATGATCGAAACTCGTGTGAACCTAGATCGATATCGTATACACAAGCTTATTGATGTTTAAGCAATTGTATACTATCAAAGAATAATTTTTCACTCCTTTTTGTCTCTCTAGAATAAAAACTCTCTTAGAATTAAGAAGAAGAAGAAAAAAAATAAAAACTCAAGCACCAAAAAATTGATGTGGCCGAACCCTATAAGAACATATGTATAGGTTGGCCGAATTTTTCTTCTTTTTCCTTTAGGGTTGCCGAATTCTATGTAGTATCTAATTAGGGTTGGCCGAATTTCATCATGTCACTTATATAGGGTGACTTAAATTCAACCCTAATTCTTTTTAACTTTATAGACTTCAAACCCTAATCCAACTCTTTTATTTTTATTCTTTTATTTGACTAAATAAAAAAAAGACTCCTTATTTGATTAAATAAATAATACTAATTTATTTATTTACTTATCAAACAAGTCTTTTACTTTTAGGAAAGATTTGTCTCTTTAATTAAACAATTAATCAATAAATCAATTAATTCTTATTTAATTAAAACAAATGAAACAAAATAATATTTTTAGGTCAAAACCTTAACCTAGCCGCCCCACTTATATATAAGATGGGCCTAATATTATTTTCCTATTTCATTTAATCCATTGGACTTTAAATAAAAAAGCCCACATGTGAACCAGACCCATTCTTACTAAAAGAAACAAGCCCACATGTCTTTCATTAATATATTAATATAATTGAGCAGCCCATTACTTAAATAATGTGCAAATTATATTCTTAATATATTAAATGCAATTCTAGATGGACCCTTAAATTGGTCCGGTAGAATATATCAAGTGATCCATGCAAGTCCGTGTGGATTGGGGATCTTGGCGGGCCATCTAAATTTAAGCTTCAATAGACATAACCTAATCACAATCAACAAATGATTCACTTAGGTCCGATCCATTAATTTTAACTCATTCCACTAAAGAGCTAAAACTGAACTCTTAAATAAAGATAGAAAAGGAAGATGCTCCTCATTCATACCCTAGACAATCATATTGGAGATAGTGTATCCTCGTGATTAATATCAGTAATCGCCAAGAGTTCATAGACCGCCTATAACTCTCCAAGTTACCATATTTACTCATATGACCACGTTTTGAACTTGGATATTTTGACTTGTCCAGAAGCCATGTTTTCAATAGACACTATTGAAAACTCAACGTTGAGATTTAATATCCAATTACCTCAAAACATCCATATGATGATATTATACTCTCATTTAATTAAATGGAGCCACGATGTCCATATCTATAAATGAAGTCCTCTATCGATTAACAAATGAATATCACCAAACTATCGAGGATAGACTATGCGATATAATCGTACTCATTGATAACTCAAATGATATCACTTGCAACCATAAGTCCATCATTTATCTCAGGATTAAGATAGACTCTCCGATTGTCCTGATAATGAAAAGACTATTATCTATTGACGGTTCTAGATAAAGCTTTTCATTGTGATCCAGTTCAATGCACCCAGTGCACTAGATCCTTTTGCTCGAAGACACTCCGATGATTTTAGACTCATCATATCTCATTTGATCCCACTCAAATGCTAGCAAAAGAATTCTACAACTTTAACAAGATAAAGGTGCCCAACCTTTAACTTAAGTTGTGAACAATATTCAAGACTAACTAAAGAATTGTGTCTACCACATACATATCCAGATGTACGAACAATTCTTCTTTTCCCATAGTCTTTAGACCTTATGATTATTTACTTTGACAATTATAATACAAACTATAAATGCTATACGATTTGTTAAACCAGAAATCACTTTATTAATATGAAAAAGATTGTTAATTACAACATTACACTCTTGCTATTGAGCATAATCCTAACAATCTCCCACTTGCGCTATAGCAAATGTGTCATATCTCTCGAGCCCATATTCTCTAGATGCCCATCGAAACTCTTCTGAGGTAGAGCCTTTGTGAAGGGATCCGCTAGATTTTCTGCTGACGCGATTTTGGTAATGGTCACGTCACCTCTTTGAACAATCTCCCTTAAAAGATGATACTTTCTTTCAATGTGTTTACCTCTCTTGTGACTTCTTGGTTCTTTCGAATTAGCCACTGCTCCACTGTTGTCACAGTAGATAGTGATCTGCTTATTCGCACTAGGAACCACTTCTAAGTCAATCAAGAATTGGCGGAGCCAAACAGCCTCTTTGGCAGCTTCGCATGCAGCAACATACTCAGCTTCCATGGTGGAATCAGCAATACAAGATTGCTTGATACTCCTCCATATAACTGCTCCTCCTCCAATAGTAAACACAACCCCTGATGTGGATTTTCTGGAGTCAGAATCTGATTGGAAATCAGAATCTGTATACCCAACGGGAACCAAATCCCCTCCAGAGTATACAAGCATATTATCTCTCGTTCTCTTAAGATACTTGAAAATATGCTTGACTGCCGTCCAGTGATCAGGTCCAGGTTTCGATTGAAACCTGCTAACTATGCCAACAGCAAAACAAATATCTGGTCTAGTACAGAGCATTGCATACATGAGACTTCCAACTGCCGAGGCATATGGAACCCTACTCATGAATTGCTCTTCATGCTCATTCTTAGGAACTTGTTCCTTAGAAAGCTTGATTCCATGTCTGAAAGGTAACATACCTTTCTTGGAATCCTGCATGGAAAACCTAGACAAGATTTTGTCTATGTATGAAGCTTGGGATAATGCAATCGTTCTATTCTTTCTATCCCTTATTACTTGGATACCTAGAATAAAACTTGCTTCTCCTAAGTCCTTCATATCAAATTGTTTTGCTAACCATTCTTTTACTGATGTTAATACACCTACATCGTTTCCAATGAGTAGTATATCATCAACATAAAGAATCAGGAAAACCAACTTGTCGCCTTTAATCCTTTTGTATACACAAGGTTCGTCAGGATTCTGAATAAATCCAAAACCTTTGACAGCTTGATCAAACCTTATGTTCCAGGATCTGGATGCTTGATTTAATCCATATATGGATTTCTGCAACTTGCATACCTTATCCACTTGGCCCTTTTCAATGAATCCCTCTGGTTGCATCATGTAGATGCTTTCGTCAAGACTTCCATTTAGGAAAGCTGTCTTGACGTCCATTTGCCAAATCTCTAAATCTAAAGATGCTGCAATGGATAAGAGTATCCTAATGGATTTAAGCATGGCCACAGGAGAGAAGGTTTCCTCGTAATCGATACCTTCTTTCTGTGTATACCCTTTAGCTACCAATCTAGCTTTAAAGGTTTCCACCTTTCCATCCATACCTCTTTTCCTCTTGTATACCCACTTGCACCCAATGGGTTTTATCCCTTTAGGCAAGTCTACAAGGGACCAGACTTTGTTATCGAACATAGATTCAATCTCGGATTGCATTGCCTTTTGCCAATGGCGACTATCAACATCCTCCATAGCTTCCTTGTACGTATAGGGATCATCGTCGTCCGGGAGATTCTCCACTGATTCTCCCAGACCGATGTATCTTTCGGGTTGTGTTCTAACCCTCCCACTACGACGAGGAATGGTAGGTTGTTGATCTTGTGTTGGATCGGAACTTACAATTGGGTTAGGTTGTGCAACCTTTCGTGGAATTGTATCTCCTGACATCTCATTCAGGACAATTCTACTTCTAGGCACAAAATCATTCATATAGTCCTTTTCAAGAAATTTAGCATTTGTCGAAACAAATACTTTAAGATCTGAAGGACTATAGAAATAATATCCTTTAGTTTCTTTTGGATACCCTACAAATATACATGTTTCTGAACGGGACTCCATCTTTTCTGTCTTTCCTTTTAACACATGCGCAGGACAACCAAATATCCTTAAGTGTTGTAAACTAGGCTTGCGCCCAGTCCACAACTCATGCGGTGTTTTAGGAACAGACTTAGATGGTACATCGTTTAGAATGTATATAGCAGTTTGTAAAGCATATCCCCAAAAAGAAATAGGAAGCGTTGAATAACATTACATAGACCTAACCATATCCAAAAGAGTTCTATTTCTCCTTTCTGCTACCCCATTCTGTTGAGGTGTACCTGGTGCAGAAAACTGAGAAACTATCCCATTATCAATAAGATATTGCTGAAACTCACCAGATAGATATTCTCCACCACGATCAGATCTCAAGATTTTTATGTGTTTCTCAAGCTGATTTTCCACTTCAGCTTTGAATGCTTTGAACATGTCAAAAGCATCCGACTTATGTCTCATGAGATACACATAACCAAATCTTGAGTAATCATCCGTGAAGGTGATGAAGTACTCATATCCACCTCTAGCTTGAATGCTCATAGGTCCACATACATCAGTGTGTATCAATCCTAAACATTCAGTGGCTCTTGCACCTTTGGCAGAGAACGTCCTTTTGGTCATTTTACCTTCCAAACAAGATTCACAAGTTGGTAGATCATCAACCTTTAAGTCACTTAAAGGTCCGTCACTTACCAATCTTTTAATCCTATTAAGGTTAATATGACCTAAGCGTAAATGCCAAAGGTAGGTTTCATCTGTTGATAATTTTACTCTTTTATGATTAGGTTCCGTTATTTCTGTGTCTAACGAGTGAGAGATATTTCTATGCAAAAAGTATAGACCGTTTTCCAATGTACCTTGGCAAATAATTTTGTCATTCTTACTAATAATAAAAACTTTATTAAAAGTAACCGAATATCCAAATTAATTCAAACAAGAAACTGAAATTAAATTCCTCTTGAATTGAGGTACATAATAAACATCTATTAAATCTAAATGCCTTCTAGAATCCAAATAAACTCTAATATCTCCCACGGCACTTGCAGACACTAACGTTCCGTTGCCCAAGCGCAAATTGATTTCATTCTTACTCAGCTTTCTCCTTTCTTGAAACCCCTGCAAGGAATAACAAACATGATTAGTGGCTCCTGAGTCTATGATCCAAGAATCTGTAGAATCAGCCAAAAAACATGTTTCTAGATAATTCAAATTACCTTCTTCCTTCTTGTTCTGGGACTTTGGGCAATTTCTCTTCCAATGTCCCTTTTCACCACAAAGGAAGCATTTCCCTTTGATCTTGGTTACTTTCTTGGTCTCCTTCTTGATAGGCCCAAGTTGCTTTTTCTTCTGTTGTTTCTTGACCTTTTGACGGGCCTTAACAGTAGCAACTTTACCAACCATATGAATCTCTTGACCTTTGCCTTTCACAAGGATCTTTTCAGCACTTTGAACATCTTGCATCAGGCCTTGTAAGGTGTATTCCTTTTTGTTCAAAGTGTAGTCCAATTTGAACTGATCAAAGGAATCTGACAATGAATTGACAACCATATCAATCTTTGTCTCACCATCTATCTCAGCGCCATGCAGTTCAGCAATGTTGAGATGTGCTATGACTTTCATCATGTGATCTTTCACAGCCTGTCCAGGTTTCATCCTAAGATTCATAAAAGCAGTCACTGCCTCTCTCTTAGTCGTCCTAGACTTCATAGCAAACATCTCCTCTAGAGACATCATTATATCAGCAGCGGACTCCATTCCTTCATGCTGCTGTTGCAACACGTCGGAGATAGTGGCCATAATGTAACATTTTGCCATATCATCTGAAGTCTTCCACTGCTCATACTCATCTCTACACATTATGCTAGATTCATTATTAGGAGCAGGTGGTTTAGGAGTAGTTAGAACAAACTTATGTTTTTCACTTTGCAGTAACAACCCAATTTTCCTTTTCCATGTGACATAATTATCTCCAGTTAAAGTGTTATCTTTCAGGATGTTCATAAGTGATGGGGTCATGATTTCTGAATAAAACAAAACATATATAAGTAAATAATCATGATAAAGCACTTTTAAATATTTATCTTGAATTAAATAAATAACTCAATCATAAAATTCAACGGTGATCTAACACCCATAAATGTTACGCCTCCTTTGGGAGTTCGCACCATTTACTAGTTAGACTAGGTCCCACCTAATTGTTAACATAACAACCAGCGTTTTCAATTTTAGCCTTGCAATTTTACTGACAAGAACTCTTGGGAGGATATCAATAAAATTACATTGAGTGTGTTACCAAGATATCGACCCTCAATTTTCTCTCACGAAAATCCCTCCTTGGGGAGTAGATCTCGTTTGAGTCCATTGTCTAGTCTATCCTTGTAAGGAAGTATGTTGCTAAATTCCATTCATGGACGCCCCTTGGGGGGATTACCAATAAATAATAAAGCTCAACTAACCTTGGAGGCCATAGGTGTTACCAAAACACCTTCTCCCACTCAATTATTTAAGGCGTGTGATTAAATCCCATAGAATGATTTACCGAGTTATCTAGATGCCAATTTAGATACCTAAATCATTCAATGCATGTTCATACCAAAAGAGCTATATGCATGGCACTCCTATTCTATATGTCATGTTATCATACAATAACAAATATTGTAATATTTAAGCATAAATTAAATAGCAACAATTTTGGCCCATCCTAGAAAAACAAGTAAATTACAATTTGTCAGGAATACAAGATCTTCAGGTGGCCCATCAACCATACGCTCATCCTTCGGCCTTCTCCCATGGGCGTGCGCAGCCCACAACCCCACAAAGGGGCTGCCTTGCGCAGCCCATAAGGCCACACAAGGCTGCCATGCGCAGCCCACCAAAGTTTGGGCTTGTCATGCGCAGCCCAATCCACTCCTAGGGTGCGCACGGTGCTCGTACTTGGTTCCGGTTGCTTCGTTTTGCTTCGTGTCTTCGAATCTCCAAGACCTAAATATATTACGGCAGTATATATATAATAAATACTGCAGTATTAATTTTTTTTTTTTTTTTTTATTCACTGCAGTATTTTTACAAACCAAAAACTGCACATACTAAAAATAAATAAAAAAAAACTGCAGTAACCCTAAAAAAATACTACACATATATATTAAAAAAAAAAATAAAATCTAGCAATCTACAAAGAAGGAATTATGGCGATAATAGACCACCCTTCTTGTTACAACTCCGAAACAAAAATTACATTGAAAATCTAGGGCCAAAATCGAGCAATAACAAACCACATAAAATATATATAAATCCATACATCACATGTAATTATATATTTGAATACCTAGAGTGCCATCTCTTTCTAAACATGCATAATCACAATAAAAAGAAATAGATCCACGTATATATACGTTAATTAATTAAAAGGGTTCAACCTAGGCTCTGATACCAATTGTTGGGAAAAATAAACAAATAAAAGTGTTACACGCAGCGGAAGCGATACTAAAGACGATTTAGTGACTTTTAAAATTTTTCCTTTATGAACCTTAAACCCTTTTAATCAATAAACATGAATATATATCAACAAAAGTAAATTACCTCTTGTCGCGTGATCCGATTGACTTACGTCGATGGTAATCCGCAAGACCTTCAATCCGAGCACGAACGTGGATCACCTAGGAGCGTGGTCTCCCTTTCCTTTGAATTGCAAACCTGTGAATGGACCAAACAAATACTTTCTTTTCTTTGTTAGTCACAAAACAATCAAAAGAATGTCAAAATTATTCCGGTCACTTTTGAGTTCACAATCTTATGATCGAAACTCGCGTGAACCTAGATCGATATCGTATACACAAGCTTATTGATGTTTAAGCAATTGTATACTATCAAAGAATAATTTTTCACTCCTTTTTGTCTCTCTAGAATAAAAACTCTCTTAGAATTAAGAAGAAGAAGAAAAAAATAAAAACTCAAGCACCAATTAATTGATGTGGCCGAACCCTATAAGAACATATATATAGGTTGGCCGAATTTTTCTTCTTTTTCCTTTAGGGTTGCCGAATTCTATGTAGTATCTAATTAGGGTTGGCCGAATTTCATCATGTCACTTATATAGGGTGACTGAAATTCAACCCTAATTATTTTTAACTTTATAGACTTCAAACCCTAATCCAACTCTTTTATTTTTATTCTTTTATTTGACTAAAATAAAAAAAAAGACTCCTTATTTGATTAAATAAATAATACTAATTTATTTATTTACTTATCAAACAAGTCTTTTACTTTTAGGAAAGATTTGTTTCTTTAATTAAACAATTAATCAATAAATCAATTAATTCTTATTTAATTAAAACAAATGAAACAAAATAATATTTTTAGGTCAAAACTTTAACCTAGCCGCCCCACTTATATAAAAGATGGGCCTAATATTATTTTCCTATTTCATTTAATCCATTGGACTTTAAATAAAAAAGCCCACATGTGAACCAGACCCATTCTTACTAAAAGAAACAAGCCCACATGTCTTTCATTAATATATTAATATAATTGAGCAGCCCATTACTTAAATAATGTGCAAATTATATTCTTAATATATTAAATGCAATTCTAGATGGACCCTTAAATTGGTCCGGTAGAATATATCAAGTGATCCATGCAAGTCCGTGTGGATTGGGGATCTTGGCGGGCCATCTAAATTTAAGCTTCAATAGACATAACCTAATCACAATCAACAAATGATTCACTTAGGTCCGATCCATTAATTTTAACTCATTCCACTAAAGAGCTAAAACTGAACTCTTAAATAAAGATAGAAAAGGAAGATGCTCCTCATTCATACCCTAGACAATCATATTGGAGATAGTGTATCCTCGTGATTAATATCAGTAATCGCCAAGAGTTCATAGACCGCCTATAACTCTCCAAGTTACCATATTTACTCATATGACCACGTTTTGAACTTGGATATTTTGACTTGTCCAAAAGCCATGTTTTCAATAGACACTATTGAAAACTCAACGTTGAGATTTAATATCCAATTACCTCAAAACATCCATATGATGATATTATACTCTCATTTAATTAAATGGAGCCACGATGTCCATATCTATAAATGAAGTCCTCTATCGATTAACAAATGAATATCACCAAACTATCGAGGATAGACTATGCGATATAATCGTACTCATTGATAACTCAAATGATATCACTTGCAACCATAAGTCCATCATTTATCTCAGGATTAAGATAGACTCTCCGATTGTCCTGATAATGAAAAGACTATTATCTATTGACGGTTCTAGATAAAGCTTTTCATTGTGATCCAGTTCAATGCACCCAGTGCACTAGATCCTTTTGCTCGAAGACACTCCGATGATTTTAGACTCATCATATCTCATTTGATCCCACTCAAATGCTAGCAAAAGAATTCTACAACTTTAACAAGATAAAGGTGCCCAACCTTTAACTTAAGTTGTGAACAATATTCAAGACTAACTAAAGAATTGTGTCTACCACATACATATCCAGATGTACGAACAATTCTTCTTTTCCCATAGTCTTTAGACCTTATGATTATTTACTTTGACAATTATAATACAAACTATAAATGCTATACGATTTGTTAAACCAGAAATCACTTTATTAATATGAAAAAGATTGTTAATTACAACATTACACTCTTGCTATTGAGCATAATCCTAACAATTTCAAATAAGACACGCAAATTGCACAATTGCACATATGCTAATATACAATATGATATACACAATTGAGATGCATTGGTTATACATTGTGTGCACACATTTGAATTGAATTGAATAGTTGTGTTGTGCCAATTTGGTGTGAAATTGGGCGTGCATAATTATAAATTGAAGTGATTAAAAGGGGGAGTTATTGAATAATTTGGTGACGCACATATTGAAGTGTTTTTGATCATTTTTGCTGCGCTAACTTTTTGATTGTACACAAGCACATTGTACATATACACTATTAGGATGTATATATATAATTTTGAATTTTGGGGTTCACTAACCTAAGTACTGACGTGAGTGGAGTGTTTTGGTGCATTTTATTTCTCTAACCACAGATGACAATAAAAAGGAAGGCTGCCTGTAAGGATTCCCATATTTTGATTGGCTTATTTCATGGACAAACCACATTTTGGGGTTTGAATGTAAGGGTAGTTTAGGTATTTGAGATTGGCTTAGGTAAGATAGAAGTTTCACCGGTGCACACTCCAAGGAAGAAGATTGATCTAGGACAATGTTCAAGAAGTGCACAAGTGAAGTTATCTCCAAGAAGACAACCTCAAGCTCAACCTACAAAAGTTCCTCACACTAACTTCCCTTAACCTCAAATCCATCAAGGGAAGAGACCAATCATGCAAGCTCAATCGAGGAAGCAACCTAGTCTTGGCCAACTACAAAGAAGGAGAGATCCTATTCAATAACCAAGACAACCACAAAGACATGGGAAGGCTCATATGCAAGCACAAGGACATGGTATGATTTCTAATTTCATCCCTACATGTCATTATTGTGGTATTGATGGTCACATTAGACCAAACTGCTTTCATTACATCAAAATGTGTAGAGCTAAAAGCATGATTGAAAAGAAAAGGGCTAAAGTTAGAATGCATGTTCATAGGAAGAATGAAATTCATTTTAATGATCCTATGATACCTAGAACTCTTGAACCTTTAACCACTAGAATTGAAATCTTGTCACCTAAGTGGAAAAGAAATAATGAACTCGCTTGCTATGAGACTAACAAGTCTCACATAGGTTCAACTAAGTCCAATGGACTTGGGAGGTCTTTAGGACCTCATACCCTTTATTGAAGTGGTATGGATTTTTACCCCATATGGGGAACTCAAGCAAAGAGAGCTATTTTGCATACTTTTCACATGCAAAAATTTGATATATCTTATGCTTCTTTATTAATTGCTTGAGTAGCTTGGTTGCACATATGCTTATATGTTTTTACTTCAATAAGTGTGAACCATGCTTTGAATGCAATCCATGTCATATTTTTGTTCAATCATGCATTTTTGGACTAGGAGATTTACATAGGAAGTACGATTTGAATGACCCATAGTGATCTCCATGACATGATGATTGTTGAATGACATGCTTAAAATGTGAAAAGCATGATTTCAAATGACATGCTAAAAATAAAAATAAAAATGAAAAACATGAATTAATGATTGCATATTCTTAAATGGAAAACATTGTGTGAAATGCTTATGAGACTTAAAATGAAAAAGGATCTTGTATCCGTTCTAAAGATTCTAAAATCCAAATGTCTCTCTTTCTTTATTTTTTGAACTTGTCTATTATCATACAAATATCTTATCCGGAAAAATCAAATAGGGTACAAAGTTGCTCATGACATGTTTAGCTTATAAAGTTGGATATAGTGCTCTAAAATTGAACTCAATTAATTTTTTATATCCTTGCTTTGATTCATGACAATGGTGAAATTGGTTGGAATTCCTAAAGGAAACCTTTGTCATTTGCTTTGCCAAATACCATTGATTTTTGGACATGAATGCAGTATGTCTTGCAAGCAAAGCATTTCTAATCACACATTTTCTAATAAAATAAATCTCCTTGTTTCTCTCCAAATTATTGAGTTGCATAAAGTGGCTTATATGATTATGCAAATATCTTGTATGCTACTATCTCTCTTTTCCTTAAGTGACCCGATTGGGGACTACTCATTTGCCTATATCATGACAAAAAGGAGGAGTAGAATCGTGGTAAGGGAAGTTGCAAAATTGTAGTAGCAATTGTGCATGTTGGGGAGACTATACATTTAGATGGAGTAACCCATTGAGGGGGAGCATTGCATACACATACATTGCTTGATGTTGTGCTTAATTTTTTTAATTCAAATGCTTGATTTATCTCACTTGATTAATCTCATATACACTTGTATTAGAAAGTATAGAAACTTTGTTTTGAAGGATTGATTGTTCTATAAGAGATTGAAGACTTGAAGATCCCTTTAGTTTCTATTTATGTTGTGAGGATCAATGTGAGTGGTGGTTTTGTCACGAAATAGCCAAAGGGGGAGATTGTTAGGATTCCCATATTTTGATTGGCTTATTTTGTGGACAAACCACATTTTGGGGTTTGAATGTAAGGTAGTTTAGGTGTTTGAGATTCAAGATCAAAGTCTCTTTCAAGAACTCAAGAGATTGAGCACTTCAAAGGTAAATTTCTATGTGCTTACTTGCTTTAAAGAGATAGTTGCACACACCCACAACCCATGCATAAGTCTTATTCTTATATTTTTTGTGTGTTTATTTTGTGTGCATTAATGCTCATCAACATCTCTTCTTGCTTGTGTATTTGATTGCATCTAGTTTGATATATTTCATAACATGTTAGGCATTAGGATGCATTCTTTTCACTCACACACTCGCACTTGTTACATGTTCATTGTGTGAGAAACCGCGTGAGAAGGCTTTGCCTCTCATAACCGCGGTTGTAGTGCTGCAGTTGGTTAACCACGGCAAGCCAGGCGACAGAGATCTCTTCTCTGTGCCGCGGTTGAAGTGCCACAGTTGACCAACAACGGCACCCCTAACGACATTAACTTCTCTGTCATGCTGCGGTTAAAGTGCAAAACGCTGCAGTTTTGTTGGGAGCCTACAAATATCCCACTTTCATTCTAGGTTGCCTCCAAGAGTTCCAAAAGTATATTTTTCTCTTAGAACACATTTCAAGAGACAAAATCATCAAGAACTCACCTTTAATCACTCAAAGCATTTCCTTTTTGCATCAAACTTTATATTGCATCATCTATGCTCACATAGCACTCCATGCATAGGTTTGCATCATCACATCTTGCTTGGTAAGATTTTCACTAACTTCATCTAATTTTAGTGTCTTTCTTAACAAGTCATCTATTTTATCATTTGTATGCTCTTAGAATATATTCTACATACAAAATAGAGATTGATTGTGATGTATTGATTGACTGTTGTATTTTGATAGCTTCATAGGATTACCTAATCTATGTTTAGCTAAGCTTTATGACATGTCATTTGGCTCTTGATATCTAGGAATTAATTAATTGTTATATTGTCATTCTAGATAAGCATCTAAGGTTCCCTAGCCTCGTTTGTTCTTTGAATATTATCATATATTCACATAGGATGCATTATCTCTTCATTGAGAAGTAAGTCTTATGAGATTGACCGGGATTAGATCTCTACACCGGGATTAGGTGGTCTTTCAAGCAAATTGGACTAGGTCCACTTTTAAAGGCCTGTGGGTAGTGGCAGCGGGATATTGGCAGAGATTAGGCCATCAAACCGGGATTTGGTTGTATATGCTATTACATTTAGTGGGTTCAAGGTTCGTGTGTGGCTCACATAACAGCACGTGGTTTTTCCCGAAAGGGTTTCCATATAAATATCACGTGTTATTTAAATTCCACACATATTACACTTGTGATATCATTGTGACTAGTTAGGGGCATTATTGAAACATTGACTATTAACGAAAATTTGGGTAAAATCAGAAATAATCTATTCACCCCCCCTCGAGATTAATATTATACACACCGTTATTTGTTTCACTGCCCAACTTGGAGAGGGAGATTCATCCTGAAGACGAAAGGTCTCGCACGTAAGGAGCCAACTACGGAGGAGATTTTCGAAATGAGGCTCGAAGGCACCTCCAAACTACCCATCATAATAGAACAGGACCTCAGTTTCGACGAATTAGGCCACACGGCCATTTTTGATGAAGTTCGCCGAAAGAAATGGGAGGCATATGTCTCATTCCTGAAGAGGACAAACCGGAAGATTGTGCAAGAGTTTTATACAGCTATAGACCCGGACGAGTTCAAGCAAGGAGCTCCAGTGGTGGTCAGGAAGAAGGTCATATCCATGACCGTTGAACAGATCAACCGATACCTCATGACAGAGAATTATCCTCAGTGGGAGGACAGATACGTGCCCGATATATCTTCTAGAACTATGATCAATAATTCGAGATAGCTTTCATAGGAATCGAGGACCTACTTTAGGACACTGTGGATCGTAAGATTCACCAGAAAAAGCTTAGGTTCGAAGAACACTTTTGGAATATTTACTTTAGCTACTCCCTTATGCCAAGCCAACATCGGACTGACATAAAAAATGAAGTGACCATTATGCTTTACTAAATAAAGAATCGGTTAGAGTTTGACGTGGGAATAATGATTGTAAAGAGGATAGCAGAGTTAGGAAGGAAGAGCAACTTGAGCCTCTTCTTTCCTTGTTTAATCACACACTTTGCACTTAAGGCAAAGATCCGAGTTGATAATTCGTCTAATGAGCTGTTGACTCCATTGGGGAATGCACGTAGGAGAGCCTACAATGAGGCAGCTGAAGGAAAGCCAGGGATAGAAAAACTCCTCAGTGCAAGGGAATTGAAGCAACAAAGACTGGCTCAGCGTAGAGCTATCCCTAGAGAAGAGCATGAGAGATTGGATGCTGAGGCTCGTGTAGAGTCCGAGGCAAGGTATAAGAGCTAGTTTGAGTAGTCAGACTCAGAGGCAGAAGAGCACGAGCCAGCTTGGGCAGGGAGCATGATGTAGTCCCATAGGGACATGATGGAGTCCAATGCCGTGTTGGCAAGGACTGTTCACCGACTCGCGAAGGATGTGAAAGGATTAAAGGGGTAGTCATGCATTTGGCGGGCTACCAACTAAAGTAGTCGGCCAAGAAGTCCAGTAATCAGAGTACTGAGCAAGATCATGAGCACCGATAAAAGCGCAGGCAAAAGGAGCAACTGCAGTACTTGAAGCACATGCCACATCTGATTTACCAACATTTCTTACTGCACCGGAATTAGCTATACCTAATCCTTATCTTTTCTCTAACTTTGATGATTTCTTTTTCAGTCCTATTGCCTAGCCGAACCCATATGATCAGAGTTTCAACTTCATGGACTTACTTTATGATGAGAATCAAGGTTTAAAGCAGATCCTACTCAGACTAGAGCGGACCCAAGTATAGACAGTGAACGAACTGTATCCGGAGGAGATGGACGATCAGAATCCAGGCCAAATGCCAAGGGGATAAGGGAATGACTGGTCGTATATAACCAGTATATATGAGATTGCTACAGAGGGATATGTGAGTACGATTAAGCCGATATAATATATTATGGAGGAGCCCCAGACAACTACTAGTATAGTTCCATACTTGGGGACACCTCCTTTGTTTGAGCCTACTTGTTTCCGTTACTCCATCAGAGGTATTTAGTTCACACCCTTAGATCCCTCCAGTAGTAGTGATAGCATCCATGACAGCTCCAGCAGCACCAGTTACACCAGTGATGATAGCTGTCCGATTTAGACGGATTGGTACTCTGCAAATTTTTTATAGTTGGAACATTATTCTACATTTTTGTATACTTGGTACTTTTTGGGTTTAATTGTATTTACAGTACTTTAATTATTATTATTATTATTATTATTATTATTATTATTATTATTATTATTATTATTATATTACCGATGTTATATTTTCTTGCATAAAATTTTAGTTAGTAAGTAAATGCTTAGACCTAAGTGTGGAATTTTGTGGTTAATCAATAGTGCCTAGGATGATACTATCTAGTAGACTAGGATATTTTGAATTATGTGCAGGGATGGATGTAATATCATGTGATTGAACATAGGTTGTTCATTTTTGGTATGAATTGGGAAGTTGATTGTTGGCCAAACAACCAAACCAAAGAACTCTTTTATTGTCTTCCATGTGCGAACATTGAGGACAATGTCGAGTTTACGTTTGGGGGTGCGGGCACGTTAAAAGCTTTGCCAATCGATCACATAAGTGTATATAGTGTATATAGTGTTTGTATGTAAAAAATTTCAAAATTTTCCGATTTAGCCAATGGAACAACAGTGTCTAAATGAGATGCAAAAACATATGTGCTATTAAGGAATATGTGCATGCTTTAATTATTAAAATGTAGCTATCACGATGGCATTCTGAGATCACATTGCGCATTGCGTAATAGTCCATTTCTCTTGTGGTTATTGAATAGAACTTAGCGCAACATTGCTCTAACCAATAGTGGAGACTACCCATAAGAGACAGAGCCTAAATTTTCACCTTTTGAGGGTAAAAACACTTCGAATGAATTATATGTTCTCATTAGCATAATTTAATTGTGGACTGCTTGCTAGACTTGTAATCCCTCGTTAGATAGACTTGCGGAAATGATTCTAGGCATGTGTGCACTTAACTAACAAATGTCCAAACACTGTCCATGTTGATATGTATGCTCCAATTGCCAATTTGACGTCAAACACAAGCCATTCATTTCATCACCACAAATATCCATATACATACACTTGGGAGACTATAGTATTTAATCATGGGTTATGCATGTGTCATAAATGCGTAGGTATAGCTCAAAACTTTTGTAAATAGCGTGTAATCAGGCAATAATAGAAAGTTGTGCAAAATTATTAGCTATTGCAAAAGTGTCAAATGAAAACACTTAAGCCACAATTCTTGATTGAAAAGTTCTCGAATCCGAGTACTAATTAGCACAAATTGAAAATTGAATCTTAGCCTAGATGCTTGTAGACATCTTTGTAATGAGCTAAGGAAACGAAGTCTTAAGATTGATCAAAAACTCTAGAATTCCATGGATTCTTCCATTCACCCCATATCACCATTTGGCCCCATTACAACCAAGGAAAGACCTAGTTGATCTTTTAAAAAGTCTACCTGGGGAATGCGAGTCAAAGTATGCTCTTTCCACGTTTGTGGCATATCAATTCATTCATGAAACAAAATTCCATGCTTGTGCTTTAATTTTTAATGCATATGCGTTACATTTGATTCTTATATATACACTCTTACTAGCATATGTGTGAGAGTAACTTAGGATTCTGGGAGAAAATCAGACTGAAATCCAGAGAGGATTAGAGTCAAGGCGAATTGAGTTCTTGCTTTTAAGTGCTTTGTTTTTGAAACTTAGTGTTTAAAGTGTGGGATTCGCTTTGTCACGTGTTTTTAAGGGTTGTTACCGTGCTAGCATCTAACTAGAGGTTTTGGCATGTTTTATTCCTAAATCAACACATCTTCTTAATATCTTTGTAATTTGGCTCTCGAAAACGTTTTTGTGTGAGTTGTATATACTTAGTACATAGTAGTATGTGTTTTTAGTTTAATTTTTAGTATTTGTAGTTTGCTCGAGGACGAGCAAAAGTCAGGTTTGGGGGTTTGATCGCGCTTCAAATGTTCACATTTAGCACTCCCTTTACTTGGTTTTTGTTACTGTTTTCTGAGCATTTTATGTGTTTAATGTTGTAAATAGGTGTTTTCAGGTGATAAAGGCTTTTTAAAGGCATTTGGGTCCAAAGTGACAAAAACAAGGCAAAGAAGGAAGAAAAACAGAGGAGACTCTGCTCTAGTGGGTTTGTGCACAAAGACTTCGCGGGAAAGAACCAGCAAAGAGAAGGTACGGAGAAGAACTGTCAAACCGGTAAGTTCAGCTTCTTTGGCTCGCGGGAATAAACCCGCAGCATGAAGCCGTAGGATCCTCAGAGTGTGTAACCAGCGAGTTCAGCTCTTCTGTCCCTCTAAAACAAAGTTGCCGTATAAAACCGCGGAAGAGTCCCGTGGGTTCAGACTAACTTCCCGGAGAAAAAGAAGTCGTGGAAGAAGTCCACATAGAAAAGAAGAGATCATCTGCGAGTTCATGCCTATAGAAAGAAGCCGCGGAAAAAACCTACGGAGCACTCTAACAAGCTGCAATTGGATTAAATTTGCCCCAACCAATAAAAATCTTCTCTTTTACTCATCCATTTACCTAAGGAGTTAGAAGGAAAAGGACTAAGAAACCCTCTCTTGTCTTTGGAAAGGCCTTCCCTTTTGCACATCCATCCCACTTACATCTAGATTATTAGTTTTTACTTACTACACACTTAGAATTTACTTAGAGCTAGCTAGACTTAGAGTTAGTTTATTCTCTTAGAAAGAAAGAACCAAGTTAGTTTTCTTGGCACTTTATAGGCAACCAAACACCTATTTTGGTACCTTAGATTAGTTAATCTTAAGTTTGCATAGAAGAAGTTGTTGCTTGGATTGCAAAGAGGATCACATCTTCATCACAAGAATTGTCAACCGGTGATGTTTTCTTAAATTGTATTTCCATGTTGCTTTGATTCTATGTGTAACTTAACTAAACCCCCTTTTTTGTTAAAGGATAGATGTAATTCTTGTAAATGACCTTATTATATAATCAATATATGTGTAATTCACTCCTCAAGCTTGTATGTGTGCTTACTATTCTAATTATGAATGATGATGGTTGCGACCACCTTTCTCTCATTGAATGCACAATATGCTTGATGATTCAAGATGCATTAAAGACTATTAATGTTTGTGACACTTATGCCATCTATGTTGTAGAGATTTATTAACCTTGATAATCTCTACCAACACCCTTGAGTTAACCTCATTTGATTCACTCATATAATCTTAGGTTGTGATTAAAGTGAAGGATTTAGTGCTTATTAATTCAACATGAATGGATGCATGTAAGGGTCATTTTGAATGTGCATAATGAATGATTGATTATCTAATAGGTTATTACTTAAATGAATCTTTCCCCTAGCAATCTTTTAATCTAGAATTTGAATCAAGTAATTGTAGTTGTTAATCTTAATCAATTCTCATCTTAGCTTAGTTAATGTTTGATCACCTTAGTTAATTAATTGGCATCGTTTTTAGCTTAGTTACAAGAGTTATTACTTTCTAGTTTTATTAATGTAAATCTGTTGTCTCATGGGAACGATAACCCGTACTTGTGCACCCTATACGAGTTGAACGACTCATGCACTTGCGAAGGGTGAAACATTCAGGCGTGCTTTTAGTATAATCGAGGTAGAGTAAAGTAATTCGTAGTAGTATTTGTAGAACCGGTTCGGGCGCGTCTTGAGGCTCATGCACCTCCACGGGGATGGGTGACGTGGCCACCCCTAATTGGCCACTAGAATCCCTCTCTTCAATTCTTTTAAATACTATCATTTCCCTCCCATTTCATAAAGAAGAAGAAAATTTCAAAACACTTGTGTTGAAATTTTCTCTCCGGTTTTCTCAACTTTCAAACACCATAACTTTCTCATTCATACTTCAAATTAAGTGATTCAAGTTGAATAATCTTCGTAATCAAGTCTCCTACCTTCAAGTTGGACTCCAAAAAAGTTTGCAGCTGTTTGATCACGTTTTGTGGTGGTTTTTCACTCAAAACCGAACCAACTCGTGATTCTTAGGTATTTGACTAAACTTTGTGTTTTCATGTTTTTAAACCTTCAATTACCTTGGGTTTTCTTATTCTATATGTATGTGTATGTATGATGAAAGCTATTGAGAAGGATAGCTTCAAATCAAATCTAATCAAGTTTAATTAAAGACAAATGTGAACTAGTTTTCTATGATTCTAGTTTTTCATATGTTTGAGTGTTGTATTGTGATTAGTTTGATATCTAGGGTTATTTATGATTTGATTGATTCATTTTATGATTAATAACCTTAGCATATGATTGGATTCTTTAATTGAACAAATCTAGGATTAGCACATTTGATTTTGTATTAAAAGCTTACTAGGATTTAATTGATTATTAATTATATCCTTATTCTAAATACTTGCTAGAATATTCTTTGATCATATTTTGTGATTCTAGCATTTTTGGTGTATGTTTGTAATATCTTGAATAAGTGTTTCATATATATGATTTATTCAAATATTAGATTTGTGAATAAAACTAGGAGCCACATGTGTTAGGTGTTTTCTCATGCTCAAGGTTTTAATTTAAGTTTTATAACTAGACTATTTTGACTTGTGTGCTCTCATGACTAAGTCCAGTTTCCTTAGAATGTATTGATCACATGTTTTATATTGAATTGCTTGTTTGCATCATTTGCATTCATTGATCACACTTAGGAAGTCCTTGTAAAAGGCAGGAAGTCTTGGTTAGTACAAGAGGTCTGTATAACCATGCAAGAAGTCTTGATTAGGACAAGAAGTCTGGATAGTCAAGCAAGGAAGTATTGGTTAGGACATGAGGTTCGGATAACCAAGCAAGAAATCATGGATAGGATCAGGAAGGTCCGGATAGTTATGCATGAGAGGCTCTCTAGAGGCATGAGTGCCTTAGATAAGGAGTTGGCTATGACATTGGTAGGCCCAAGTTGGATAGATATAGACTCCAATAGAGATTGTTACACGGGGATGTGTATTTACTTTTGAGGAATTTCTAATCTTTCAACGATGTTGTGTAGACATAGACAACAATATGAAGTGGATCAAAGTTGTATATATAATTCTTTTGTATATTGATACATTTATGTATAGGTATATTTGATTATTACTTGTAACATATTAGACATAATTAGAAATACAAGTATTCTTTGTTGTTAGTTTTTATTGATATTCTTTCTCTTGCAACTTGTTGACATATAGACAATGCTTTATTGAACATATGTTTATATTGTCTATACATGCATATATGGTTTTGTGTTGTGATATAAGCTATCTTGAGGGACAAACTTGTATTTGTTTCAAGGGATTGAAAAAGGTGTAAAAACCTATTAACACCCCCCCCCCCAAGGTACGCTTTAGGCAATTTAACCGCGTTTATATATTTCAAATTCAATGGGCTCAAGTCAGCCCCTTCTTTAAAACCCAAATTTATGTAATACTTAAAAAATATATATATTCTTTTTATTTATACAAAATTTGATTAGTATATTTTTATTTTTATTTTATTTAAGGGTAGTGTTAACATGTGCTCTATAAGGCTCATTTGGTGCACCACGGTGTATTGTATTAGGAGTTTAAAATGTATTAAAATACAACGTTTGGTTTGTTCGGCACAGTTCACTGTATTTCGTATTAGCTAATACAGAGTAGATATGTTGTATTAGTGAATATAGCATAATACAGTTTAATACATAATATCACCAAACACAGGAGTGTATAATAATAATACAGTTTAATCCAATACAATCTAATTCAAGTCCAATACAATCTAATTCAAGTCTAATACAATACAATATAATGTACCAAACGAGTCATAAAGACATGTTAACAACTACAAAAATACTATAAAAGGAAATAATTATTGTCTCAATCAATGCAAGGTTGAAACAATTTATTGTTTTCTTTTTATATTATTTTTATAGTTGTTATATAGTTATTAACCTGTGTGGCTATAGGTTAATTATTTAATTATGGACTGGTGCTACATTACTGAACTATTTATACCCCACTTTTTAAAGTATTTAGTATTCTTTTTTTTTTTTTTCCTTTATCAAATTACTTAAAGAGACATACAATTTTTATTAAAAAAATCTTGTACAAAGTAAAACTAATAAAAACCTCACTTTCCTTATTTCAAAACCCTAAAAACAAAAGCTTTCAATGTTTACTATTTTTTGTTATATTTTCTTTCAGATCTCGATCTTATGTTTCTCATGTTTAGTATTTATTAATTTATTACTATTTTTGTTTATATTTTCTTTTACTTCTCGATTTCATATTTACCATGTTTAGTATTTATTGATTTTATTATTTCACATGTTTATTTTATTTTCTTTTCAAATTCCAGATTCATGTTTGCTATTTTTTTTTTTCTTCAATTTAGTTTCTTTGAGATCTTCCAGGTATACTATAATTTGTATAATTTGTATCAATTATTTTGTAGATTTTATTTTGGATCTTCCAAAGTTAGTTTAATGTTATTTACCCAAAACAAAAAAAAAAAAAAAAGACAACGAAATCACACCAAGAAAACCTAATCTCTGACAAAACGAAACCACACCAAAACTCTAATTCAATCACTCAAAAAAATCATTAGATGATTAATATCACACTCACAATCTACCACCAACAATCCAATTAACTATAGAAAAAAAAAATCAAATATAATAAAGATGGTTTTACCACGAAATAAGAAGAAAAAACAAGTCATGCGAATAGATGTGAGAAAAACTATATATAAAGATTAGAGATGAATTGTGTTTTTATTTTTATTTTTTTGAAAAAGATATAGGGTGTATTAAGTTTGAAAAATAAATAAAAAGGTAGTCCTGGAAATAAATTAAAAATATTAATAAAACCATTTAATTTTATATACGAGGTTTGCTATTGGCATACCTCTACTAATCTATTTATGCCACAGGTTCGAAATTCAAATGTCACCATTTGGGGCGCTTTTTTGGGAACAGGCACCAAGTTACTAATTTAAGTTTAAAAGGCACCATTTAATGTGACCAGACAAAATTACCCTTTTTTTTGTCACCTTGTCTGTTTTTGAAACATTGAAAGAAAAGATCAAAGAGAGAAACCCCAATGTCACAACAGTGCTTTAGCGGACCAAAATCTGACGATGAACCACCGGCGACGGCGCTACATTACCGATATCGAATAGAACTGAAGGGCAAACAAAAATGAGAGCGGTAAGTTTTCGTTTCTCATGCATTTTTGTTGTAGATAAGTTTTGTGTATTTGATGTAGATTAGGTTTGATTTGATTTGTTGTTCATTATGTTTGTTTGATGAGATTATGGTAGTGTTTTAGTTTAAGAAAAAAAATTTCTTTTGAAGACGATGAAGATCTAGGTTTATGAGTGTTTTTGAATCTTTATCGAGCCTTTTTGAAGTGATTTCGAGCATTTTTGTACTGTTACCGTGCCTTTTTTAACTGTTATCGAGCCTTTTTGAAGTGATTTCGAGCCTTTTTGTACTGTTATCGTACCTTTTCTAACTGTTATCGAGCCTTTTTGAAGTGATTTCGAGTCTTTTTATACTGTTATCGTGCCTTTTGTAACTGTTATCGAGCTTTTTTGAAGTGATTTCGAGCCTTTTTGTACTGTTATTGTGTCTTTTGTTATCGAGCCTTTTTGAAGTGATTTCGAGCCTTTTTGTACTTTTATCGTGCCTTTTCTAACTGTTATCGAGCCTTTTTGAAGTGATTTCGAGCCTTTTTGTATTGTTATCATGCCTTTTGTAACCATTATCGAGCCTTTTTGAAGTGATTTCGAGCCGTTTTGTACTGTTATCATGCGTTTTACAACTGTTATCGAGCCTTTTTGATATTATTTCGAGCCTTTTTGAAGTTATTTTGAGCCTTTTTGTACTATTGTCGTGCCTTTTCGAACTGTTATCGAGCCTTTTTGAAGTGATTTCATGCCTTTTTGTACCTTTTTTACGATGTTTTTGAAACCTTTACTTAAAGCCTTTTTGAACTGTTATCGAGCCTTTTACAACTGTTATCGAGCCTTTTTCAACCTTTTATTTCGAGCCTTTTTAAACTGTAATCGAGCCTTTTTGAACTGTTATTCGAGCCTTTTTGTTCAAGTCTTTTCAAACATTACCCGAGCCTTTTAATGAAGTGTTCGTGCCTTTTCACAAACTACCCGAGCCTTTTACTAAAGTGTTCGAGCCTTTTGATACACTACCCGAGCCTTTTACTGAAGTGTTCGAGCCTTTTGATACATTACCCGAGCATTTTCATACACTGCCCGAGCCTTTTTGTTCGAGCTTTTTCATGAACTCATATGTTTTTTTTCTGTGAATGCAGATGAGGAATCAGCTAAAGGAGTCGCTTAAAACCCCGGTGGGAGAATGGTTCAAGGGAAAAATTATACGGCATGACCATTTCGATGACCTGGTTGATATCGACAACGCACTTAATAGGTAAGCATTAGGTCCGGTTCTCGAAGGTTGAGTTCTGTCTAATCACTGGTTTGAAGTTCGGAGTCATTCCCGACACGGCAATGTATGATATGGTAGAGAATGGCATACACGAGCGGTACTTCCAAGGTAGAGACATCGAGTTTGAAGAGTTAAGAGCGGTGCTGCGGATTGGTATTTTTATGGAGCAGTACGATGTGGTAAAGTTATGCTTATTGTTTATGCTCAACTGGATACTGATGGGGGTAAACGAGCGAGATAAAGTTCCAATATGGCAGTGGAGGCTAGTGGAGGACTTGGACGCTTTTGATGCGTTCCCGTGGGCCGCACACGTGTATAGGCGGTCAATTTATTGTTTCAAGCATGCGTTGGATAATCGACGGGAGCGGTTTGAACAACGACAGTAAGAAAGGGGTGCTGACGTACACACAACTGAGACGTATAACATATATGGTCTACCGCAAGCACTATTGGTGAGAATTTAAAATTTGAATCCGTATTTTAATTATAATTTATTTTTATATGACTAATGTATTTACTTCTTATCGTACTTATATATTATATAGATATTTGCTTTTGAGGTTATCCCTAAGCTTGGGAATAAAAAATGTGGGACCCGTAGGGCAATCTCCGAGCTACCACCCCCACGTATTCTGAAATGGGAGTTGAGTCAGCGACCGTGGGGGAGAAAACTGGATGGCATTTTCACTGAAAGGGTAAGTATTGTTGTTGTTAATTTTCATAGTTTTTAGTATGTATACAATTACAATGATCTAACTCCGATTTCAGATGTTTGCGCGGCGTGAATTGGTGCCGACGAATGTTGAGATGGCTCAACGTTACTACGTAGGCATAGACCTGGGAGGCAGTCTGTATGATGCTGATGTTGCTGATATACCTGGTCACGTCCCAGAGCACGAACGACGTATGAGTGCCGGACACAGAGGGTGCATATTCCGAACCCAGTGATACAGAGGGTGCGTATTCCGGACCCAGTGATAGGGAGGGTCCTTATTCCGGACCTAGTGATAGGGATGGTGCGTATTCCGGAGCCAACGATACAAAGGGTTCAAACCATGAGGGTGGGAGTCGGAGTCCCATGAGGTGTCAACCGGTACGATTCACTTTGCCCAGACAGCCTCGACCTAGGGGTGATTCAGTTTTGGAGGGTCGCGGTGAAAGTCCTGAGAGGCATAGACGGGTACGATTCACTATGCCCAGACAGTCTCGACCTGGAGGTGATTCCCGAGGAGGCATTGGCGGTATCCACAGGTATGTAAAAAATATTATAACCACATTATTTAATTTCAATCGAGTGAACAGTTTAAGTGCTGACAGAGTTTCAAATCGTTTCAGGGCTGCGATCGTAAATTCGCTGAAGTGATGGATGCTGTCCAATCTCTATGGGTTGATGTGATGGAGGTTATCCGAAAGAGTGATGAAAAGAGAGATCAGCAGCATCAGGAGTTGTTGGATATGATCTGGGCGCTTCAGGGTCAAGGTCAAGGTCAGGGTCAGACATCGCAGTCCTGTATGGATGGTCCACCATTCGATGACTATCACGGAGACTTTAGTCCCACAGGCAGGACAGGTACACATCAACATAGGACAGACCCACAGACCATACATGAGCAAGCACCTACTACGGAGGCACATACTGCGGACACAGTATCTAATCAACCAGGCCATGTTATGACAGAACGAGCAGAGGTACCCGGTGATATAGAGATAGCACTGTTGGAACAGGTGCCTCCTCCAGTTTTACCAGACGGCAGTGCTGGTACAAAGACAGAACTTCTGGTACGGGGGCCACTTGATGGATCTGTGCCACCTGTTCTTCCACATGACCTGGCATAGAGTTCATTCTCACAACGCACACCACCTCCAGTAGATCCAAATGCAGTGCGACCCTTGAAGCGATCCAAGCGCAACTCCCTCACTCATCAACGCGATACAGGGAGGGAGAGCGATACACGAAGGGAAAGATCCTCTTCAGAGCGCAGCCCTTCTCAGGGAGATACAAGGCGGGAGAGATCCTCCTCACATCACAGCCTTCCTCATAGAGATACACGGTGGCAGAAATCGTCCTCACAGCGCAGCTCTCCTCACAACAATCCACGAAGGCAGAGATCCTCCTCACTGCGCACACCTCCGGTGGAGTCTAGTTCTGGAGCCTATAGTCTGCCCTAGATTCAGCGTCAGCTGCGGGTTCGCAGGCCAGTTTGGAAGCTGATGACCCCATACACTGACCCATGTAGGCCGAAGAAGCCAAGGACCAAGCCAGCGTCATTAGTGCATGCATTAAAGCCCTATGAATTGTTAGATCCTGACCACATTACTGCGTTCCAAGCCTACAAGAGGAACACCATGGGGGAATTGTACGTATAATCGTTCATTACACAATCTTTTAATTAATATTACTTGGTCATCTAACTTTTTCAGCAATTATGCAGATGTGATGTGGATATACATATACCAGTTGGTGTCACTTGGTTCCAACAGTTCCAAACCAACTTTATTGATTTAGAGGATACGGTATGTTCCTTACTTTAACTGTCTGTATAAGTTTTTATCAGTAATGGTAGAATCCTAACAATATAAAATGTTTACATTGTCAGCACATCGATGCGTACTTGTTGATTTTACGAAAGCATCAGCGAGCATACCCTACTGTCTACGCTCAGAGTGTCAACGTACTGGATTCCCAGTTCTTTGTAAGTTTTTATACAGTTCGGTTTTCATTTTTTCATTGATGTGTTTAATAGATCTATTACCTAACATTGTGGTTAATTTTCTATATACAGTCATGGTTAGATATTCAGTGGGAGCGGATGTTCGGCAATGGGGCGGCCTCACCCCCTAAGGAGTGGTCTATGCTGAAACACAATTGGCACGATGATGACCTGAAGACGGTTCGAGGATTACATCAGGAAACCAGCCATGGCACGCGGTTGATTGGGTGAGTGTTTAAATTACAAAGTTCCAATGTGTTTAATACTATGTTTAGATTTCAGACACATAACACTATGTTGAAACACTAACAGGTTATGATACCTTGCAACTTTGGACGCAACCAATGGGTACAGGCTAGCATCGACCTCACACAAGGGAAGATCTACCTGTTAGACCCGTTCAGACAGGAGGTTACATGGGAGTACAAGAATAAGCAGGTCGCGTGCCTATATTGGTTTATACCCTCGATGTTGCATCAAGTCGAGTTTTACTCCAACAGAACAAAGGATGATGTGACATACAGTTTGTCGAAGAAGGCCATCCGAATGAGCATCATGGACGGATCCCGTGAGGTGCCCTAACAGCATCAAGGGTATGACTGTTTCAACATTTTATTCTATCTCACTTGGTTTTAATTAAATTCCATTCTAATGGTTGTTCATATGGTGATTTGTAGCGGTAACTGTGGTGCCCATACTTTGAGATTGGCAGAGTACTTGTTGGCAAACAAGAAGGATTTTGACTGGAAAGAAGAGGATATATGCACCATCCGGGAGAAGATGGCTGTGAAGGTTTATTGTAACTCATTTCTTAACACTGTTGTATAAATGATGTATATATGGGTTGTTCCCTGAGATGTAATTGATGTACATAATAGATTCATTTATTATTTTCATTAATCAATTAATTTTTTTCAATTCCAACCCGCACGTGAACAATTTAGTACGTTGCAACACGATTTAAAAAATACAATAAAAATGAACAACTAAAGCTTAACAATTTAAACAACACAACTGTATCGAGCATGGTTCCCAAAGTCTGAACGATATTGGAAGACATCAACTTGGATACATGTTCCTCAAGGTGATTCTGGTGGCAATTCGTCTTCATCCTGTACTGCCTTGTTATGTTTGATTGCTTTCCTTATCAGGGCATGTTTGTTTGTTTGTTGTGTCCAATTGAATGACAGATGTTGCACTTGCGACGGTATTCTTCGCGGACAATACTACTGGGACCTTCATTAACCATAGGCGGGTTGGAACACCTCATGCTATTATGTCCTGGTTGTCCACATCTTCTACACGATTGTGTGGTTGTCCTCTCCGAAGATGAGGCATGTCGACCTTCCATCGGCCGACCTGATTGTCTCTTTGTCTTTGGTTTTAAAACCACCCGCGCTGCGATGTCAAATGGCACAACCCATGAAGAAGGATGGCCAACAGGCATAAAAGGAACCGAGTATGCATTAATAAGTGTCTCCCTCTTATAATAGTCTGCACACAGAGATGTGAAATCCAAGTTTCGCTCCTTACAATAATGAAAATAGTGAGATTCACGTTTGGGTAATATAATGTTGAACTGTAACTTGTCAAGTACCTTGCCGCTGCGAGTGCATGTGAACATGGAAAAAAGTCCATCTGGAATTTGTTGCATGTGCAAGTCTTGCGGGCTAAGTCAACCATCCACTGTTTTCCCTTGTGTCTGACGGAGAATATGTTTCAGTTAACTGGATTTACGGTCATAAAACGGCACTTCTCGATGTAGGGAAAAATAAACAAATAAAAGTGTTACACGCAGCGGAAGCGATACTAAAGACGATTTAGTGACTTTTAAAATTTTTCCTTTATGAACCTTAAACCCTTTTAATCAATAAACATGCATATATATCAACAAAAGTAAATTACCTCTTGTCGCGTGATCCGATTAACTTACGTCGATGGTAATCCGCAAGACCTTCAATTCGAGCACGAACGTGGATCACCTAGGAGCGTGGTCTCCCTTTCCTTTGAATTGCAAACCTGTGAATGGACCAAACAAATACTTTCTTTTCTTTGTTAGTCACAAAACAATCAAAAGAATGTCAAAATTATTCCGGTCACTTTTGAGTTCACAATCTTATGATCGAAACTCGCGTGAACCTAGATCGATATCGTATACACAAGCTTATTGATGTTTAAGCAATTGTATACTATCAAAGAATAATTTTTCACTCCTTTTTGTCTTTCTAGAATAAAAACTCTCTTAGAATTAAGAAGAAGAAGAAAGAAAAAAAAAACTCAAGCACTAATTAATTGAATGTGGCCGAACCCTATAAGAACATATATATAGGTTGGCCGAATTTTTCTTCTTTTTCCTTTAGGGTTGCCGAATTCTATGTAGTATCTAATTAGGGCTGGCCGAATTTCATCATGTCACTTATATAGGGTGACTGAAATTCAACCCTAATTCTTTTTAACTTTATAGACTTCAAACCCTAATCCAACTCTTTTATTTTTATTCTTTTATTTGACTAAATAAAATAAAAAATAAAAAAAAAGACTCCTTATTTGATTAAATAAATAATACTAATTTATTTATTTACTTATCAAACAAGTCTTTTACTTTTAGGAAAGATTTGTTTCTTTAATTAAACAATTAATCAATAAATCAATTAATTCTTATTTAATTAAAACAAATGAAACAAAATAATATTTTTAGGTCAAAACCTTAACCTAGCCGCCCCACTTATATATAAGATGGGCCTAATATTATTTTCGTATTTCATTTAATCCATTGGACTTTAAATAAAAAAGCCCACATGTGAACCAGACCCATTCTTACTAAAAGAAACAAGCCCACATGTCTTTCATTAATATATTAATATAATTGAGCAGCCCATTACTTAAATAATGTGCAAATTATATTCTTAATATATTAAATGCAATTCTAGATGGACCCTTAAATTGGTCCGGTAGAATATATCAAGTGATCCATGCAAGTCCGTGTGGATTGGGGATCTTGGCGGGCCATCTAAATTTAAGCTTCAATAGACATAACCTAATCACAATCAACAAATGATTCACTTAGGTCCGATCCATTAATTTTAACTCATTCCACTAAAGAGCTAAAACTGAACTCTTAAATAAAGATAGAAAAGGAAGATGCTCCTCATTCATACCCTAGACAATCATATTGGAGATAGTGTATCCTCGTGATTAATATCAGTAATCGCCAAGAGTTCATAGACCGCCTATAACTCTCCAAGTTACCATATTTACTCATATGACCACGTTTTGAACTTGGATATTTTGACTTGTCCAGAAGCCATGTTTTCAATAGACACTATTGAAAACTCAACGTTGAGATTTAATATCCAATTACCTCAAAACATCCATATGATGATATTATACTCTCATTTAATTAAATGGAGCCACGATGTCCATATCTATAAATGAAGTCCTCTATCGATTAACAAATGAATATCACCAAACTATCGAGGATAGACTATGCGATATAATCGTACTCATTGATAACTCAAATGATATCACTTGCAACCATAAGTCCATCATTTATCTCAGGATTAAGATAGACTCTCCGATTGTCCTGATAATGAAAAGACTATTATCTATTGACGGTTCTAGATAAAGCTTTTCATTGTGATCCAGTTCAATGCACCCAGTGCACTAGATCCTTTTGCTCGAAGACACTCCGATGATTTTAGACTCATCATATCTCATTTGATCCCACTCAAATGCTAGCAAAAGAATTCTACAACTTTAACAAGATAAAGGTGCCCAACCTTTAACTTAAGTTGTGAACAATATTCAAGACTAACTAAAGAATTGTGTCTACCACATACATATCCAGATGTACGAACAATTCTTCTTTTCCCATAGTCTTTAGACCTTATGATTATTTACTTTGACAATTATAATACAAACTATAAATGCTATACGATTTGTTAAACCAGAAATCACTTTATTAATATGAAAAAGATTGTTAATTACAACATTACACTCTTGCTATTGAGCATAATCCTAACAATCTCCCACTTGCGCTATAGCAAATGTGTCATATCTCTCAAGCCCATATTCTCTAGATGCCCATCGAAACTCTTCTGAGGTAGAGCCTTTGTGAAGGGATCCGCTAGATTTTCTGCTGACGCGATTTTGGTAATCGTCACGTCACCTCTTTGAACAATCTCCCTTAAAAGATGATACTTTCTTTCAATGTGTTTACCTCTCTTGTGACTTCTTGGTTCTTTCGAATTAGCCACTGCTCCACTATTGTCACGGTAGATAGTGATCTGCTTATTCGCACTAGGAACCACTTCTAAGTCAATCAAGAATTGGCGGAGCCAAACAGCCTCTTTGGCAGCTTCGCATGCAGCAACATACTCAGCTTCCATGGTGGAATCAGCAATACAAGATTGCTTGATACTCCTCCATATAACTGCTCCTCCTCCAATAGTAAACACAGCCCCTGATGTGGATTTTCTGGAGTCAGAATCTGATTGGAAATCAGAATCTGTATACCCAACGGGAACCAAATCCCCTCCAGAGTATACAAGCATATTATCTCTCGTTCTCTTAAGATACTTGAAAATATGCTTGACTGCCGTCCAGTGATCAGGTCCAGGTTTCGATTGAAACCTGCTAACTATGCCAACAGCAAAACAAATATCTGGTCTAGTACAGAGCATTGCATATATAAGACTTCCAACTGCCGAGGCATATGGAACTCTACTCATGAATTGCTCTTCATGCTCATTCTTAGGAACTTGTTCCTTAGAAAGCTTGATTCCATGTCTGAAAGGTAACATACCTTTCTTGGAATCCTGCATGGAAAACCTAGACAAGATTTTGTCTATGTATGAAGCTTGGGATAATGCAATCGTTCTATTCTTTCTATCCCTTATTACTTGGATACCTAGAATAAAACTTGCTTCTCCTAAGTCCTTCATATCAAATTGTTTTGCTAACCATTCTTTTACTGATGTCAATACACCTACATCGTTTCCAATGAGTAGTATATCATCAACATAAAGAATCAAGAAAACCAACTTGTCGCCTTTAATCCTTTTGTATACACAAGGTTCGTCAGGATTCTGAATAAATCCAAAACCTTTGACAGCTTGATCAAACCTTATGTTCCGGGATCTGGATGCTTGCTTTAATCCATATATGGATTTCTGCAACTTGCATACCTTATCCACTTGGCCCTTTTCAATGAATCCCTCTGGTTGCATCATGTAGATGCTTTCGTCAAGACTTCCATTTAGGAAAGCTGTCTTGACGTCCATTTGCCAAATCTCTAAATCTAAAGATGCTGCAATGGATAAGAGTATCCTAATGGATTTAAGCATGGCCACAGGAGAGAAGGTTTCCTCGTAATCGATACCTTCTTTCTGTGTATACCCTTTAGCTACCAATCTAGCTTTAAAGGTTTCCACCTTTCCATCCATACCTCTTTTCCTCTTGTATACCCACTTGCACCCAATGGGTTTTATCCCTTTAGGCAAGTCTACAAGGGACCAGACTTTGTTATCGAACATAGATTCAATCTCGGATTGCATTGCCTTTTGCCAATGGCGACTATCAACATCCTCCATAGCTTCCTTGTACGTATAGGGATCATCGTCGTCCGGGAGATTCTCCACTGATTCTCCCAGACCGATGTATCTTTCGGGTTGTGTTCTAACCCTCCCACTACGACGAGGAATGGTAGGTTGTTGATCTTGTGTTGGATCGGAACTTACAATTGGGTTAGGTTGTGCAACCTCTCGTGGAATTGTATCTCCTGACATCTCATTCAGGACAATTCTACTTCTAGGCACAAAATCATTCATATAGTCCTTTTCCAGAAATTTAGCATTTGTCGAAACAAATACTTTAAGATCTGAAGGACTATAGAAATAATATCCTTTAGTTTCTTTTGGATACCCTACAAATATACATGTTTCTGAACGGGACTCCATCTTTTCTGTCTTTCCTTTTAACACATGCGCAGGACAACCAAATATCCTTAAGTGTTGTAAACTAGGCTTGCGCCCAGTCCACAACTCATGCGGTGTTTTAGGAACAGACTTAGATGGTACATCGTTTAGAATGTATATAGCAGTTTGTAAAGCATATCCCCAAAAAGAAATAGGAAGCGTTGAATAACTCAACATAGACCTAACCATATCCAAAAGAGTTCTATTTCTCCTTTCTGCTACCCCATTCTGTTGAGGTGTACCTGGTGCAGAAAACTGAGAAACTATCCCATTATCAATAAGATATTGCTGAAACTCACCAGATAGATATTCTCCACCACGATCAGATCTCAAGATTTTTATGTGTTTCTCAAGCTGATTTTCCACTTCAGCTTTGAATGCTTTAAACATGTCAAAAGCATCCGACTTATGTCTCATGAGATACACATAACCAAATCTTGAGTAATCATCCGTGAAGGTGATGAAGTACTCGTATCCACCTCTTGCTTGAATGCTCATAGGTCCACATACATCAGTGTGTATCAATCCTAAACATTCAGTGGCTCTTGCACCTTTGGCAGAGAACGTCCTTTTGGTCATTTTACCTTCCAAACAAGATTCACAAGTTGGTAGATCATCAACCTTTAAGTCACTTAAAGGTCCGTCACTTACCAATCTTTTAATCCTATTAAGGTTAATATGACCTAAGCGTAAATGCCAAAGGTAGGTTTCATCTGTTGATAATTTTACTCTTTTATGATTAGGTTCCGTTATTTCTGTGTCTAACGAGTGAGAGATATTTCTATGCAAAAAGTATAGACCGTTTTCCAATGTACCTTGGCAAATAATTTTGTCATTCTTACTAATAATAAAAACTTTATTAAAAGTAACCGAATATCCAAATTTATTCAAACAAGAAACTGAAATTAAATTCCTCTTGAATTGAGGTACATAATAAACGTCTATTAAATCTAAATGCCTTCTAGAATCCAAATAAACTCTAATATCTCCCACTGCACTTGCAGACACTAACGTTCCGTTGCCCAAGCGCAAATTGATTTCATTCTTACTCAGCTTTCTCCTTTCTTGAAACCCCTGCAAGGAATAACAAACATGGTTAGTGGCTCCTGAGTCTATGATCCAAGAATCTGTAGAATCAACCAAAAAACATGTTTCTAGATAATTCAAATTACCTTCTTCCTTCTTGTTCTGGGACTTTGGGCAATTTCTCTTCCAATGTCCCTTTTCACCACAAAGGAAGCATTTCCCTTTGATCTTGGTTACTTTCTTGGTCTCCTTCTTGATAGGCCCAAGTTGCTTTTTCTTCTGTTGTTTCTTGACCTTTTGACGGGCCTTAACAGTAGCAACTTTACCAACCATATGAATCTCTTGACCTTTGCCTTTCACAAGGATCTTTTCAGCACTTTGAACATCTTGCATCAGGCCTTGTAAGGTGTATTCCTTTTTGTTCAAAGTGTAGTCCAATTTGAACTGATCAAAGGAATCTGACAATGAATTGACAACCATATCAATCTTTGTCTCACCATCTATCTCAGCGCCATGCAGTTCAGCAATGTTGAGATGTGCTATGACTTTCATCATGTGATCTTTCACAGCCTGTCCAGGTTTCATCCTAAGATTCATAAAAGCAGTCACTGCCTCTCTCTTAGTCGTCCTAGACTTCATAGCAAACATCTCCTCTAGAGACATCATTATATCGCAGCGGACTCCATTCCTTCATGCTGCTGTTGCAACACGTCGGAGATAGTGGCCATAATGTAACATTTTGCCATATCATCTGAAGTCTTCCACTGCTCATACTCATCTCTACACATTATGCTAGATTCATTATTAGGAGCAGGTGGTTTAGGAGTAGTTAGAACAAACTTATGTTTTTCACTTTGCAGTAACAACCCAATTTTCCTTTTCCATGTGACATAATTATCTCCAGTTAAAGTGTTATCTTTCGGGATGTTCATAAGTGATGGGGTCATGATTTCTGAATAAAACAAAACATATATAAGTAAATAATCATGATAAAGCACTTTTAAATATTTATCTTGAATTAAATAAATAACTCAATCATAAAATTCAACGGTGATCTAACACCCATAAATGTTACGCCTCCTTTGGGAGTTCGCACCATTTACTAGTTAGACTAGGTCCCACCTAATTGTTAACATAACAACCGGCGTTTTCAATTTTAGCCTTGCAATTTTACTGACAAGAACTCTTGGGAGGATATCAATAAAATTACATTGAGTGTGTTACCAAGATATCGACCCTCAATTTTCTCTCACGAAAATCCCTCCTTGGGGAGTAGATCTCGTTTGAGTCCATTGTCTAGTCTATCCTTGTAAGGAAGTATGTTGCTAAATTCCATTCATGGACGCCCCTTGGGGGGATTACCAATAAATAATAAAGCTCAACTAACCTTGGAGGCCATAGGTGTTACCAAAACACCTTCTCCCACTCAATTATTTAAGGCGTGTGATTAAATCCCATAGAATGATTTACCGAGTTATCTAGATGCCAATTTAGATACCTAAATCATTCAATGCATGTTCATACCAAAAGAGATATATGCGTGGCACTCCTATTCTATATGTCATGTTATCATACAATAACAAATATTGTAATATTTAAGCATAAATTAAATAGCAACAATTTTGGCCCATCCTAGAAAAACAAGTAAATTACAATTTGTCAGGAATACAAGATCTTCAGGTGGCCCATCAACCATACGCTCATCCTTCGGCCTTCTCCCATGGGCGTGCGCAGCCCACAACCCCACAAAGGGGCTGCCTTGCGCAGCCCATAAGGCCACACAAGGCTGCCATGCGCAGCCCACCAAAGTTTGGGCTTGTCATGCGCAGCCCAATCCACTCCTAGGGTGCGCACGGTGCTCGTACTTGGTTCCGGTTGCTTCGTTTTGCTTCGTGTCTTCGAATCTCCAAGACCTAAATATATTACGGCAGTATATATATAATAAATACTGCAGTATTAATTTTTTTTTTTTTTTTATTCACTGCAGTATTTTTACAAACCAAAAACTGCACATACTAAAAATAAATAAATAAAAACTGCAGTAACCCTAAAAAAATACTGCACATATATAAAAAAAAATAAAACCTAGCAATCTACCAAGAAGGAATTATAGCGATAATAGACCACCCTTCTTGTTACAACTCCGAAACAAAAATTACATTGAAAATCTAGGGCCAAAATCGAGCAATAACAAACCACATAAAATATATATAAATCCATACATCACATGTAATTATATATTTGAATACCTAGAGTGCCATCTCTTTCTAAACATGCATAATCATAATAAAAAGAAATAGATCCACGTATATATACGTTAATTAATTAAAAGGGTTCAACCTAGGCTCTGATACCAATTGTAGGGAAAAATAATAAATAAAAGTGGTAAACGCAGCGGAAGCGATACTAAAGACGATTTAGTGACTTTTAAAATTTTTCCTTTATGAACCTTAAACCCTTTTAATCAATAAACATGCATATATATCAACAAAAGTAAATTACCTCTTGTCGCGTGATCCGATTAACTTACGTCGATGGTAATCCGCAAGACCTTCAATCCGAGCACGAACGTGGATCACCTAGGAGCGTGGTCTCCCTTTCCTTTGAATTGCAAACCTGTGAATGGACCAAACAAATACTTTCTTTTCTTTGTTAGTCACAAAACAATCAAAAGAATGTCAAAATTATTCCGGTCACTTTTGAGTTCACAATCTTATGATCGAAACTCGCGTGAACCTAGATCGATATCGTATACACAAGCTTATTGATGTTTAAGCAATTGTATACTATCAAAGAATAATTTTTCACTCCTTTTTGTCTCTCTAGAATAAAAACTCTCTTAGAATTAAGAAGAAGAAGAAAGAAAAAAAAAACTCAAGCACCAATTAATTGATGTGGCCGAACCCTATAAGAACATATATATAGGTTGGCCGAATTTTTCTTCTTTTTCCTTTAGGGTTGCCGAATTCTATGTAGTATCTAATTAGGGTTGGCCGAATTTCATCATGTCACTTATATAGGGTGACTGAAATTCAACCCTAATTCTTTTTAACTTTATAGACTTCAAACCCTAATCCAACTCTTTTATTTTTATTCTTTTATTTGACTAAATAAAAAAAAGACTCCTTATTTGATTAAATAAATAATACTAATTTATTTATTTACTTATCAAACAAGTCTTTTACTTTTAGGAAAGATTTGTTTCTTTAATTAAACAATTAATCAATAAATCAATTAATTCTTATTTAATTAAAACAAATGAAACAAAATAATATTTTTAGGTCAAAACCTTAACCTAGCCGCCCCACTTATATATAAGATGGGCCTAATATTATTTTCCTATTTCATTTAATCCATTGGACTTTAAATAAAAAAGCCCACATGTGAACCAGACCCATTCTTACTAAAAGAAACAAGCCCACATGTCTTTCATTAATATATTAATATAATTGAGCAGCCCATTACTTAAATAATGTGCAAATTATATTCTTAATATATTAAATGCAATTCTAGATGGACCCTTAAATTGGTCCGGTAGAATATATCAAGTGATCCATGCAAGTCCGTGTGGATTGGGGATCTTGGCGGGCCATCTAAATTTAAGCTTCAATAGACATAACCTAATCACAATCAACAAATGATTCACTTAGGTCCGATCCATTAATTTTAACTCATTCCACTAAAGAGCTAAAACTGAACTCTTAAATAAAGATAGAAAAGGAAGATGCTCCTCATTCATACCCTAGACAATCATATTGGAGATAGTGTATCCTCGTGATTAATATCAGTAATCGCCAAGAGTTCATAGACCGCCTATAACTCTCCAAGTTACCATATTTACTCATATGACCACGTTTTGAACTTGGATATTTTGACTTGTCCAGAAGCCATGTTTTCAATAGACACTATTGAAAACTCAACGTTGAGATTTAATATCCAATTACCTCAAAACATCCATATGATGATATTATACTCTCATTTAATTAAATGGAGCCACGATGTCCATATCTATAAATGAAGTCCTCTATCGATTAACAAATGAATATCACCAAACTATCGAGGATAGACTATGCGATATAATCGTACTCATTGATAACTCAAATGATATCACTTGCAACCATAAGTCCATCATTTATCTCAGGATTAAGATAGACTCTCCGATTGTCCTGATAATGAAAAGACTATTATCTATTGACGGTTCTAGATAAAGCTTTTCATTGTGATCCAGTTCAATGCACCCAGTGCACTAGATCCTTTTGCTCGAAGACACTCCGATGATTTTAGACTCATCATATCTCATTTGATCCCACTCAAATGCTAGCAAAAGAATTCTACAACTTTAACAAGATAAAGGTGCCCAACCTTTAACTTAAGTTGTGAACAATATTCAAGACTAACTAAAGAATTGTGTCTACCACATACATATCCAGATGTACGAACAATTCTTCTTTTCCCATAGTCTTTAGACCTTATGATTATTTACTTTGACAATTATAATACAAACTATAAATGCTATACGATTTGTTAAACCAGAAATCACTTTATTAATATGAAAAAGATTGTTAATTACAACATTACACTCTTGCTATTTAGCATAATCCTAACACTCGACCCGTTTCAAGATCATAAGATGTGTTGCGTCGGTCAATCGATGACGCATGGACCATGTTGCTATATGAAGATCTTGAAACCACTTTCGTAGCATATTCCTAATGAACTCTGCTAGCGTCATCAATGGGAGTTTCCGTGCGAATTTTAGGCATGAGTTTTATGCAGTCTGCAACATTTGTGGTCATCGCCCTATACCTTCTTTGGGGATAGTGTACGCGGGACCATTTGTGAGGACCGGCAGCAATAGCATAATCGAATGCAGCCTTGTGTAGCTTACGTAACTCCTCCATGTAACGATTATACTTTAATTCACTGTACGACCTAGCTGCGTCATTCATTATGTCAGCAACATCCTTTCTATGGAATCGCTTCTTCATATTTTCACCAAAATGCCAGCAACATATGGTATGGGTGGCATAAGGGAACACTTTAGAAATCTCTACTTCAATGCTTGCATAACAATCGAAAATGAAAATTAGATCATCAATATTACCAAGGGCACCCCTCAAGCATTCTAAAAACCACCCCCATGAAAGATTGTTTTCTGAGTCACCATACCCAAAAGCAATTGGATACACCTGTTCGTTTCCATCTTGTGCAGTTGCCACAAACATTGTTCCCCTGAATCTTCCCTTCAAATGGGTACCATCAATTGCAATCACAGGACGTATACACCTCATAAAACCTTTAATTGAGGACCCTAACGACATGAAAAAGTAGAGGAATTTATCATCTTCAGTGCACTGTAAGTCGGTGATTGTGCCAGGATTTTACTGTTCCAGAACGTATGTAAAAGATGGCAAGAGTTGGAAAGCTTCTTCATGCGTTCCATAGGTCAATGATAATGCATATTGAAAGGCATCGTGTGCCTTACTATACATGATTTGTATGCCATACATTGTTTTCATATCGGCGATGATGTCCTTGGGACGTATGAGACGACCATCATATTATTGAAGTCTAGGTGCAACGACTTCTCCGATTATGACTGCACTAGTTTGTCGGTGGCGACGGTGAATCTCCTCCAAGGGATAACTGTGTTCGTTGACAAAACTTCTCACTTGAAAGTATGTCCTTTCATCTCTTCTCACCGCTCTTAATTTCCATGTACAGTCGTCAATGATGCAAACCAGATGTAAAGTTGTCTTATTGGACCTTTTCACTTTCATTCAAAGTTATGATGCATTGCAAAATGGCCAACTAGCCTCTTCAAATCCTTTTTACTTAGAAAAAATTGACCTTTATAAATCATGGTTCTAGGTTCTGGCACTGCCAAGGTGCTAGTTGTATTAATACCAAACGAGTATGAATCTGCTCCGGGAATAACCCACGTTGCAGATGCTGTTACATTATACCGGACCTCGGAAAGCCCAGGCATATCAAGTGGAGTGCAACTAACTCCTTGTACATGTCTACTTCGTGTTTCCATTTGTGCAAGGTCTTCATCCACATTTTGTAGATTATCGACCCGATCATTAACCTGGTCATTATTTGCCTCATTATCCACCTCAGGGTTCGGGTAATTGTTTTGCTCATTGTACTGCTCATTTCGACAACCAAACACATCGCCAAATTAAGGTTCAACTAAATCTTCATGGTCGACCGCTACCGGTGGGACACTACATATGTTTCCCTCACCTTCGGTGGCACTTCTTTAGGTGAACACTTAGTTGCTACCGCTAAAAGATCCTAATTGTTGGGTATTTTCAAGAGAAGGAATATCATTCCTGATCACATCTCCAGTTGTCCTCTCAGTTACACTGACACATACTTGAGGGATAATTCGATCTTCCCTTAGCATAAACTGCACATCGTTGTCATTTCTTATAAATGTGCGATATGTACTGCCAGGAACAATTGATATTGATGACAGATCAACATTGAATTTGTTTACATCATAATTCACAATGGTATACACGATCGCCACCAATTCTTCATAAGTCATATTCTTTGACACATACATTCCCTGGTTATCCGATCCAACAAACCTTTGACTTCCGTCGGGTAACTACTCTTATCGACCGTTGTAAGATATTACTATTCTAACCCAATTCATGATGCTGTTAAATTAATCATCATAAAGCATTAATGAAAATTCAAGACTACAAACTTTTTTCAAATATTACATTTACAAAAGTTATGGTGAGGATATTGAAAAGTCTCGGAGAAGACATGAAAAGTCTCAGAGAAGACATGAAAAGGCTCATAGAATTCTTTAAAAGGCTCGGGTAAATCACATCAATAAGCTCGAACAAGTCTTCAAAAAGCTCGATTAAATCACATGAAAACGCTTGAAAATTTCTTCAAAAGGCTCGGGTATATCGCATGAAAAGGCTCGAAAAATTCTTCAAAAGGCTCGGATAGTGAATGAAAAGGCTCAGGGAAGACATAAGAAGGCTCGAAAATTCTTCAAAAGGCTCAGGTAGTGAAGACATGAAAAGGCACGGAAAACACATGAAAAGACTCGGATAGTAAAGACATGAAAAGGCACGAGAAACACATGAAAAGACACGGGAAACACATGAAAAGGCTCGGATAGTGAACACATGAAAAGGCTCGGGTAACACATGAAAAGGCTCGGGCATCACATGAAAAGGCTCGAAGATACAAAAATTCTCACAATTGCTGGTTTACAAAATGTGAACAAATTAAAAGAAGAAAGTTCAAGAAATATTACCTTATTTTATACGTTGAAGATGAAACTCGAGGCAACGACAAATCTTGAACTTTTATTTGTAGAGAGAGTGAGAGAGAGAGAGAGAGAGAGAGAGAAAGAAAAGATCAGAGAGAGAGTCGTTTTTGTTGGAAGTGTAGAGAGAGAAAAGTACAAAGAGAATAACATAACTGATTATTTAAGGGCAATTTTGGTAGTTCACCATAATAGGTGTCTTTTAAACTTAACTTATTAAACCACTAACAATATCACTAAATGATTTTGAAAAGGTGACATTTCGCACTATTTCCACTTTATGTCACACTTGTTTAAATTTTGATTTAATTAAATAAAGTTAAATGTTTTTATTAATTTATTTTATTTATTTTCAAAACTACCCTTTTACTTATTTTTCAAACTTAATAAACATCATCTCTAATATCTCTATCTATATCAGATCTCTTTATTTTTTGTCTCGTCTTTCTCTCACATCCCATGAACTTATTTCTTTTTTAGTATTTTTTTTTTAATATCAAGCTTTATAGAAAAGATTAGGAAGTCATAAGACAAAGAATAAGCAAATATCTCTAAGAAAATAGCAAAGAATAAAGCAACCCAAAACAAAACAAATAGAGAAAAAAAAAACAAAACTGCCCACAAACAAAACGAAAAAAGAAGTAAAGAGCAAGTATTTGTTTTGGTTATCATCATTTCACTTTCAGATTCTAAAAGAGTAATGAGATTAAATAATAATCAATATTTCATCTGTCTAATGCACCATAAATGTTTGATTTATTCTTTAAATAGGATCTAGTACAAGTATTTTTAGGGTTTTAGAGTTATGAAAAATAATATTGCAAGAAAAAAATTTAAAAAAAAACATTTTTTTTTTATTTTTTTTATTTATTTTATTTTATTTTTTTTATTTTTATGAAAAGGAATACAAGGTTTTATTAGATTTATTTTATAGAATATATTTTTTCTTAAATTGTATGACTCTTTTAGTAATTTTGATAAAAGAAAAAAAAATAATACTAAATAATTAAAAAAGTTGGGCATAAATAGATCAGTAGAGGGTGTACCTATAGAACCACTCCTATATACTTAAATCAAAATTTTAAAAAGTGGAGCATAGATAGTTTAGTAGCAGGGTGCCAATAGAACAGCTCTAATTATGTGTTAATTATGTGGTAAATGACCTAAAAAACCTCAATATTATGGACAACTTCTAGAGCGGCCACGTGTTAAAAGAAGCATAGTAACATCATCTTCTACATTTAAGTTTTATCAGAACCCCACTCTGGATTCTGAAGAACAACGACACAGAAGAAGCTGAAAAAGCAAAAGAAGAATGTCGACGAAGGCTCTCAGAATCCAACCGAGCACTACTACAACTGCCATCTCCTCCGCAATCAATCACATTGGCTTCACTCTCCACCGAAACTACGCCGTTTACAGACGACCTCCCAACCGAAACCTCACCGTCTCCGCCGCCGCCTCCTCATTCGATCCTCTGCAAATATGTGTCAAAGCTTCCGTCACTGCTCCTAACAAGCTTGGCGACTGTGAGTGCTCTCTTCGATTGATTTCTTTATTATTCAGTCTGTGATTATATTTTAGGAGAGAATTGGTTGGAAGCAATAATAATAATAATAAGCATTTGTTATTCAGGTTCATGAATTATCGAAGAGTTGAGCTGCAAATTTGTATTTTATTCATTTCATTTTGTTATTTTTGCAATCATGTGAATTTATTTTGCATATTTGAAGCTGGAAATGCATTTAGAATTGTACAAATGGCGAATTCCCAAACTAAAAATTTAAGGTCTTAGATTTTATTTTATTTTTTCCTTAATAATTCAAACTGTTATTCCATATATTAGTAGTAACTAACTTGATGTATATTTTCAATACAAATGAAAGTTATAATTCATATGTAGCATAAACATTGTTTATAGTCATAACTCATAAACTAATATGTACATACATTGTATATTTTGTATTCACTGTAAATTAAATGCATAGTTATATATATATAGTAATTTTCCAATAAGGACTTTTTACGATGCACACTTTAAGTACTTTTGATGAAATTGTATGGAAAATAGTTATATATATATATAGTAATTTTCCAATGAGGACTTTTTACAATACACACTTTTTGATGAAATTGCATGGAATATAATGAATCTTGATTTGATTTTTAGTATGGATGGTGAAAACATTGAAATACATTTATGGAAAAAAAAAATTAAAAAAAATTCGGGTGTAAGAACTAATTTTTTCCCATCTTTTTGAAGATAAAATATTTAAAAATAGGGAAATATAAGAAAAAATAGTTCTCAAATCCAAAAAATTTCCAAATTTTTACCAATATGTATTTTAATTTTCTTAAGATGCATACAAAAAATCAAATCAAGATTCAATATATTCCATGCAATTTCATTGAAGGTGCTTAAAGCGCGCATTGTAAAAGTCCTCATTGGAAAATTACACTATATGCATATACACATACACACATACATATATATTTTAATGGATTGACAAATACAAAGTTTCATGCATGATCTAATGTACATTTGTTAATGCTAAAAAATTAGACTTCAAAAATGATGAAGAAAGTTTAAATGAATTAATTATGAAAATTAATAATTTTTAAAAAGATGTCATACATATCAATGAGGAAAATGATATTGATTCTACTATGATGACACAAAGTATGGCTATGGCAGGAACGAGACGTATACTATTTATATTGTTATATTGGAATCTCTGCTCACAATGCTATTTCAAATACTTAGTTGCAAAACTTCATATAATATGCTAATGAATGCAGCAGTTGCAATGGCGCATGCAGTATTATTTTATTTTTAAAATATTTTTCAGGTCCGTTTTGCCAAAGAGTATTGCTGACTATGGAGGAAAAGCATCTTCCTTATGACATGAAGTTGGTAGATTTGGGTAACAAGCCAGAATGGTGATTGTTTTTTATATCATTCTCTGGGTTAGATTTCTTTAATTTCATGCAATTATTTTATAACCTATCAGTTTGGAGGATAAAAATTTGCCACACACAAAGGTTGCTACTTTATATACTGCATCTTGTTTCTATTTGTCTCATAAGATTTTCTTCTTGCGTTTTTATTAAGAGAAATTTAAGGGCATGTTTCATTCAATTCAGGTTCTTGAAACTCAGTCCAGAAGGGAAAGTTCCTGTGGTGAAACTTGATGAGAAGTGGGTCCCAGATTCAGATGTAATCACACAGGCTCTGGAAGAAAAGTACCCAGATCCAGCCCTGGGAATCCCACCCGAGAAGTCTTCTGTGTACGTTTAATATTCAGTATTATGCAGATTGAAATAGTTGATCTTGCACTTTTACACTTCTCTTAATTTTAGGCTCGACAATGTTGTTATTGCTTCCAGCAATTGCTGATTGCTATTAAACATGGGTTTCCAAATCTTTTATTTCATGATGTGTTTACACTTAATTTCTCTCCTAAGATGTTCTTATTTTTTTTTTTTTTAAAGTAACATTCCAAAGATATTATCATAGGAATAGGAAATGCACTCCCCTCCCACCATTCCAAATGGAGGTTGCCAAAACTCCTGACGGGTGAAATGGAAGTTATCCAACAGTCCAACACTTTAGCACTCAACCACTTCTCATGAACTGCTTGGCTACTTGCATTAATGAGTCAGATTGAGCACTTGCGTTGGTTCGGATGGTGACCAGAATTAAGGCTTGTGTAGTATAGTAATTTTTCTATGCATGTGTTTTCCTCTAAAGCCAGGCTTCAATGTTTTAGAGAATCTTTCTATTTTGCTTTTGGGATTCTTAACAAACTGTCTTTATTGCTCATACAATCACATCGGAGTCCATATGTAAAACTCTTTCACTAATAACTTTTGACAATAGGAGCTGTTAGTCTGATACTAGTGTCTGGTATTAAGACCTGTGTTGAGTTGACCTTTTGATATACTATTTATTTTCCTTTTTTCGGTGTTGTTTTATAATTTTAAAAGGTTAAGAGATGGCAACACAACATCTAAGCTTTTATTTTATTAATAAAGCAAAGAAAAATGAATGAGATACATGCCAATGCAGATGTTATAGCTGCTTTTGCAAATATTTGACATAATTTTGGTATCAATAAGATCCTTGCTTCGGATTGTCAATGATAAATTCATCACAATTCTTGTTTAATGATAGCGCCAAATTGTTTTGGACTTAGAACATGAATTCAGGATGATCAGCTATTTAAATTGTTATGCAGTGGATCGAAAATCTTTTCCACATTTATTGGTTTTCTCAAAAGCAAAGACCCCAGTGATGGAACTGAGAAGGCATTACTTGATGAGCTAAGTTCCTTTGACAATTATATTAAAGAAAATGTGAGGCTTCAATCTTAACTTTTTCTTGCTGCTAATCTATGTTTCAGGGATAAATATTATTGATTACCTTCTGTAAAGATGACTGTTGCCTTAAATTTGATAACTTTTATAAATCTGTTTTTCCTTTGTACATTACATTCAGTTTAGTAAAAAAGAAAAGAGTTTGTTAACAATTTGTTCAAATTTCTATGTCCATCCTTGAGGTTGTAGACTTATTTTTAACCATTTTACTTGGCTCTAAGATCTGGATAAGATTTTTTTATTTTTTTAATTTTATTTTAGTCATGTTAGCAAGATGCACTAAAAACTTTGTTTACATATAGGTTATATATACATTATATTGTTGTGAAGAAAAAGGCAATCACTTGATTTGTGCGGTAAAGGCTACTTTGATCTGATTCAGGCAATATTCTATATTATTAGTACTGTTAAATGAAGTTCAGCTTTTGTATATTTTGAAGTAAAAATCATGAAATGCCGATAACAGCTGACTAAGAGATTCCCGAATTCAACCATATTTTTACATCTAGAGTATGTAGCGCCTGCTTCCTAAACTATTTATTTTTATCCTCCATGTAAAGGGTCCTTTTATCAATGGTGAAAAGGTTTCTTCTGCGGATTTGTCCCTGGGACCTAAGCTATACCATCTAGAAATTGCTCTGGGGCATTATAAAAAATGGGCAGTTCCAGATTCACTTCCATATGTGAAGTCTTACATGAAGGTATGTTCAAAATAGGGTTTGTTACATTTATAGCCAACATGTTTCAGCATGTTAACAAGACCGACTGTTTTATGGCTTTTTTTTTTTTTTTTTTTCCTTTCATTGTGTGCAATCTGAATGCACTATCTTTATGGATCAGGGCATGCATAAACTTCCCTTAAGAAAACAGTACCTATATATACAAGATAACCTTCTTATATGCTATATATATGTCTCTAGTAATTAATTATTAATGGATTGATGAAGACATACCATTTTTCTTGCCATCCCTCAATGGAGCTGGAAGTGTATGCCTTGTTGAACTGATACTTTTTCCCAGATATGTTTATAATCATTTTTTATCAGAAACAAGTGGAAACATTTCTGTGATGAATACCAAGCCAGAGGACACCATCACAGCCATATTTCTTTCTTAGAGAATCCTTTTATTTCAACCATTTGCTTCTCAATCCCTTGGTATTTTTGTTGTATCTTTTATTTAGGATCCACAATACTTTGACTTTGTTGCTTAGCTGTGTTAATTTGAGTGATCCAGTGGTGATAACTGATAACACCGTTGCCTTTGAGTATTATTTTGCTTCTTATGACTGAAAATTCTTAGTCTGGTCGATTATTGATTTTGCTTCCCTTTTCATGTGTGTGTGTGATCACAGGGACTCGAGTTTGTTACTTTGTTATTGAAGCATGAATATGCATTGAAATCCTCTCAATTTCTCTTTTGATTCACATAAGACAGCTTTTGGGATAGGCACATGATTAGTTATTTATTTTCTTTCAACTCTAATGTTGATCTTGTTACCGGGTGATTTGTTATTATTAATTCTCAAGATTCCATATTTCTAAAACAATTAAACTTGAGCTTATGAATTATTATTAGCTACATCGCATCCATTTTTTATATGAAATGATCTTTGTTTCTAACGTTTATAAAATTTTTTGATATTCAGACCATTTTCTCATTGGATTCATTCATTAAAACACGAGCACTTCCAGAGGATGTAATTGCTGGCTGGCGTCCCAAAGTTCTTGGTTAATATCTTTTTGCTGTTTCTCTGCTCTTTAAATCTGCATTTTTCAGGTACCTTCTCTATTGTCCATAGAAATGAATGCGAATTGCAATTCTATGTACTATATTAACCTTCTGCAAATGTATTGTAGTCTTGAGATCAAATCATATCCTTCATATGTCATATGAATTATTAGATGTAGTTCTGTGAAGATGAGCTCCCAGTTGAATAAAAATTACGCAACACAATATGCGATAGCAATGTATTCTTGGCTAGATAGAGAAGTTAGAGACCGTGTCTTCAATATACCAAAATATGACACAATCACATTACACAATAATGAATAAATTAATTGAATAATTAATAACAATATCAACTTGCCCTACCTTATTGTTTCAACTTCAAACAAAACAAAGTGAAGCACATGATAATAAACTACCTAATATGATAAAGAACGAAGTTAGCTATATTACCACAGTAGGGCAGCCCTTGCAGAATCGAAGTAGGTAAGCTCTTTATATGCTTGAGCCACAAAATGGTTTTCATACTTCTTCGACTCTACTACACCAATTTACTTCGGATATGTGGCCTTATCGTGAAGCAAATTCCTACCGATTTTTCTTCTGGATTCAGTTGTATCTAAAACCTCATCGCACACTTGATAGTTGATACATCAATCCTACACACATACCATACTTACTCAGCCTCTCTTAGGGATGGCAAACTCACCCGGCCGGCTGGGTACCCGGCTTACCTGGGCCAGAATTTTCCTGGTGAGACCCGGACATTCCTTACCCGGCACCGGGTAAGGGTTGTTCAGGTACCTGGCCTGGATGTGATCCGGCTATACCCGTTTTTTTTATATTTTATTTTTTATTTTTTAATGAACTTTCAAATTAAAAAAAATATATATTTGAGAAGGCACCACTCCAAAACTGGTCTTTTTTTTTTCAAGTAGGCACCATTCAACTTTCTACTCCAAAAAATTTAGAATTGAGTTGGCACCATTCAACTTTCTGCAGATCTTTTTTTTTTTTTTAATAAACTTTCCCACGCAAAACTGGTCCTCTTGCTTGAAAGATTGAATGGGCTCCACCGCACCACTCCAACTAATTGGGAAAAACTAAAAAGAAATAGGACACTACCATTTAAAAAAATTACTGGCCACAAATTATATATATTGAATAAAGTATTTGTAGTAGTTCCATGCAATTTTTTTTTTTTTGAAAAATTGCATTCCATGTAGAAATACGGGACCATGATTTTCTCCCAAATTTCCCTTATTTAACTATCATCTATCAAAGTTATGATTTTGTGACTGTATTGGAATGATCTTATATTTTATCCATAGATAAGTTATATTATTTCTAGTGGTTCTATGAAAATTTTTTAAAAAAAAAAAACCAGGTAAAACCCTGGTACAATCTAGGTATGGATACCTGAAAACCTAGCCGTGTTTTTCTGGGCCGGGTACCCGGATTCGAAAATCCAGGTATTCCGGGGCAGGTATCTGGACTGTCAAAACCCGGGTACCCGGCCGGGTCCGGGTTTTTGCCATCCCTAGCCTCTCTATCTCATCTTCATTTCCTCCTGCTCAAGCCCCTCAAACTACAGTTGCCTCTACATACTAGTTTTGTGCCTATGAATGCATGCCAATGACCTGTCCTGCCAGATGCCCCTTTTTGGCCAAGTGCTGAGCACATCTCGGCAAGGGCTCGAACCTGGTGATCCGATGATACATTTTCGGCCATGGTTGCCATCTTCTAATTGTGTTTTGATTGTTAGTTTTTTGGCAAATTGAATCTGGTTGCATGGATATTAGCAGGACAAGTTTTGCGAATTTAGTGAAGTGTGTTTCAAAACATTAAAGGAGTTGCTGAACGTAACAAGAGCTGAGGCCGTATTCGTTGTTAATTAGACTCATTCTCGTACACTTAGTTGATTATTCCAGTTAAAGGAAAGCTAATTTTTTTTATTTTATGAAATAAAGGTAAAGGTATTTCTTCTTACAGGCTTCTCATATCATTAGAAAGTTCGCTAAACAAAAAATTTATCTCGTATTAATGTTTATTAAAATCTTCATATTTATTTTAATACTATATAATCCAAATAATTAATAGGTTTGGATGTATACCTAGTAGTATTTTATTTATTTTATTTTATTTTGAAAGGGACTAGTAGTATTTTATTGAATCATATGTGATGTGTATAAAGAAAATAAAAATTACAAAGATAAATTATCTTCTTGTCTAGACGCCTATGATTTTATGATTATTTTACCTGCAGTTTATCGTGTACAAGCTGGAAATGGATTTCTTCATGAAATGATAACTTAGAAGCGTGTAACCAGTTTGGCAGTTTAAACATCATTGATTCAATTCTATTTCCATTTCCGTTTCCATCATTATATAAAACTTAAAACAAAACAAAACAAAATATACATGAAAATTAATCACATCGAGACCACAAGCCACAGAAAAAGCAGAAAGCCCTTGAAGCAATATCTGGTTGACAGAATTCAATTCTCCATGACATGGCCGGTGAGAGAATCTGAAAGTTTGTAAGCTTGTGATCAGCCTCATCAACATCAATGGCATAAACTTTTAGATCTTTTCTGTTAAGCTCATCTATATAATCTCTTCTGATTGACATGTACAGGGAAATACCCAATGTCTATAAGAAGGTTTACAGCTGAGGATGCTGTTTTTGCTAGTCCAATTGCCTTGAGGATTGTCCCCGGAATTTTCTTTAGGTCATCATCTTGGCATATATGCATCAATAGCATAGACTCAATTTTGTGTCCAACTTTCTCATCAACCATCCATGATGATTTGGGAGGTTTAGCCGACATCTGCACAAACTCCTTAACTTCTTTTTCTGCAGCTTCCTTCTGATAACTCTTCTACTTGGACAGTAGGTCGAGCTGAATAAACCGAAAGAACCATTCGCTGATATATATTTCATCTTTTGATAGTAAAATATTGGCACAATAGCTTTCAAGAGGCTCCGCACTACCAAAAATCATCTCCGCTAATTCTTAAGCAGAAACTGATGACTTGTTCTTTTCAACAAGCTCAACCCAATCAAACTCAAGCAGAGCTGGATTAAGGATATCCTGTGTTTTCCGGAGAAAGTTAGAAGATTTTAAACACGGGAATGATAAATGTTATTTGCTGTGGTTTAATGTTTTATTTATTTATTTATTAATAATTGTCTATGGAAACCTATCAAGATCAAACACTACGAAGCACAGTCTAAATATCTACTTCTATAATCAGAAGAAATCGTTATCTTCCACATACTTATTCAGAACATTCGTATTCTTATTTAGAACATTCATATGCAATTTTAGACGGTACATATCTTAAGCAATATAACAACACAAAAGATGACAACAACCACCCAATGTCACATCCTTCTTCCTTACAATCAATTTTTCTACTTGCAATATAAGCAGCTAGATGGTTCAAAGGAGCAGCCTTTTCAACCTCAAAATAGGCGAGCTCTTGAATGGCTTGACTTAGGGACTGTTTATTTTTTCTAATATAAGTAGAGATAGGGGTGGGTAAAAAATTGGTGAACCGAACAGGTCCAATCGGTTTTTTTTACGATTTTTCATTATTAACCGGTTCGGTTCAGTTCGTTTTTAAAAAAACTGGATATTTCGGTTCAGTTTCCGGTTCAAGGGTTTTAACCGGTGAACTGAACCGAGAACCGGTGTATATAATAAAAAATCCATTTATATTATAATCAAAATAACATTGATAGATAACAATTAAATGTTACACAATCTAAAAGAAAAACTATATATAAATAAATAAAAACTGCATTAAATGTTCTTATCTAAGAGGATAACAATTTTGTGTTATAATCAAAACAATATTAATGGCACATTATAAAAAGAAAAACTGCATATAAAAAAAAAAAAAAAAAATTACTCATGTAAAATGTTACACAGTCTAAAAGATACATGCCACGCAAATGTAAATAGTAAAATAAAAGGTCAAGAAATGAACAATCTTAGAAACTGAATTGACAAACATATACAACAATACTGTCTATTACTTTGTTTCGTTCCCAAAACTGAAAAAACTGAGCCGAACCGAACCGAACCGAACTGATTCAATCGGTTTTTGATCGGTTCACACTTTTAAATTTTATCGGATCGGTTCACTTTTTCAAAAACCAGATATTATCGATTTTTTATCGGTTCACTCGAAAAGTGAATTGATCCATTAAATGCCCACCCCTAAGTAGAGATGTACATTTGGGGAATGGGGATGAATATAGATCCCCCTCATCCCCATCCTCATCCACATCCCCACTTTCCAGACCTTTCCCCCATTCTCACCATTTCTCCATTTAGGGAAAATGGGGATGGGGAATTTTAGAGGGAGGTATATCTATTCACATCCTCAGTGTTCCATTTTTTTCATTTTTTTCATTTTTTTCCATTTTTCCCTGTTTCCCCATTTTCCCCGGTATCCCATTTCCCCCATTTGATTAAAAATTACAAATTAAATTTAAAAAACAAACATTTCATTACAAATACAAAATAATATCCATTAGTGTATTATAAATACAAAATAAAGTGTTTCAAATAATTCAAAGTTTCAAACTATAAACAGTTAAAAAGAGTAAATGTGTATATATAGTTAGGGTTTTCAAAGAACAAAAACAAAAATTAAAAGTATATATTATAATTATATTTATATATGTTTGGGGAAAATGGGAATGGGGTACCTCCCCCCATCTTCATCCTCATTTCAATTTGAGGATGAAAATCATCACCACTTAATTTTCCCTAAAAAAAAATTTCTAAATGGGGATAGAAACAAGGGAAAATGGGTATCTGAGAAAAAATGTGCAACTCTATATAAGTCTAAGGGGGGACTTGCATAAATGGTCACTCTCAGTTTTCAAAAACCAAAAATAGCCCATGATTGAAAATTTTGTGGTTTTGTTCCTTTTACAATTGATTTTACCAAACTGCCCTTTAAAATTGGTTTTTTTTTTTTCTTTTTTTTTTTTGGGGGGGGGGGGGGGGGGGGTGTTGGACTTGCATAAATGGGGGGCACTCTTAGTTTTCACAAAATGAAAAGACAAAAAAATTTCAAAAAAAAATAAGACACCCCTCCAAACACCTCTCCAACGGGAAGACGAGACCGGGGGGGGTTGTTGGACTTGCATTAATGGGGGGCACTCTTAGTTTTCACAAAATGAAAAGACAAAAAAATTTCAAAAAAAAATAAGACACCCCTCCAAACACCTCTCCAACGGGAAGACGAGACCAGAGGCAGGACGAAATCTTCTAGAGAGAGGCGCACCTTTCAAGTCCAGCGAAATCGTTCCGGTGGCAATACGGTGTGCACCTTGCTGTATCAAGAAGAGATCTCCAGGTAATATTTCTTCTGTAACTAATTATTGTTATATATAAAGGTAAAGGAGAGAAGACTTATTGGTGACCGTATTGAATGTGTTGGCCGCTCTTTTATTGCTCCAGGGGTTTCTCTCTTCTCGCAACAGCCTTTCCTCCTCAGACCATCAGCTCTCTTCAGGTCTGCTCCTTTGTACAGAATCTTTCTCTATTAGAAATTTTCTAGCTTTTTTCTCAGTTTTTCTCTAAAAGGACTGGAATTATCATCTGGGTTTTTGATGATTCTGTTGTTTATGGTATAATTGATGAAAATGGTGATCGTCTTTTCGGTTAGGTTTTGGGTTTTTTTGGCTATTGGATAGTTATGTTGGTTATGATGAAACAATCATTGATTCTTATGTTTTTTTAATAATCTGGGATTGAACAGAATTAGTCAATTAGAATACAGATGTGGGTTTTTTGGTGATTGAATGAGTGATCCATTTATGTTTTGATGGATTCTAGAATTGAATGGATTTTTATGTTGTATCAACAATCTATTGTAATTGTTGTGCAACTATGTGGAAGATTTCCATGGTGGTGTCTTACAATATGGATTTGGTTTAGAATGTAATGTTGAAGAATTTAGCCGATGTTGAGGAAATAAATCATATGAATATGATTGTGTTGTCTACTAATTTTATAACCAAAGTGGGTTGTGTGTTTTTAGCATTAAATTTTGGAAGGGATTTTTTACAGTCTAATTGTTCAATTGGAAGCTAAGGTTTTTCAATTGGAAGAAAAATTGGCTGCTGATGATGACAGTGAGAATCTCTTTGATGATCTAAGTGAAGAGCTACAAAAACTAGATTCAGCAAAACAGTTCAATTTTTTTTAGTGTTAATTTGGACAAAAATATTTTTACTTTCACAGTTGTGTTTGTTTGTTATACGTGCAATGTGATATCATATCACCCCCTATCTAATTTGTGACAAATTTAGGGTTTTATGAGAAGTTAAATATCAGTTGTGTTGTATAAACCATGATTTGTATTATTATTCTGCTAGGAATTTACAGCTAAACTAAGGGAAATTCTCTCTGTGAAGTGGGAACTTGGCGATGTGCTATCCCATTTAGAACTCATCCAGTATGTTTCGTTTAGCTTTTTTCCGCATTTACTCATCGACTTGTTTTATTGTCTGTTGAAAATATTAGTAGATGTTCCAAGATGCTTAATTGAAGTTCCTATCATTGATGCATGAATTCATTCAACTTTTAAAATTGATTTAAAATTGATTTAGTATAATACTAGGGGGGGCAACTGTTAAGTAATTTCTAATCAACTCTTTCTTGGGTTTAAAAATAGCACTTATAAAAAATAAATGATTTTGAGTGTTGAAAGTGAAACTAGCTTCTTGGAGCATATTATCCTCTAGCTGCTGAATTTATAATGTATAAAATTTCTATACAAATGGAGCAGTCACTGTGAAAGGCCCTTCTTCATACAAGTAAAGGGAAGACCAAGACCAGAGCCTAAAAGAAATCTTCTAGAGAGAAGATGCACATTTCAAGTCCAGCAAAGAAATTATTCCAGTGGCAATAGGGTCTGCACCTTGCTGAATCAAGAAGACATCTCCAAGTAATATTTCAAGTTCGGTAAGGGTTGTTCTTTGCTTTGCTTTTACGTGCCATGATCTGTTTTTGTTTGGGTGGTGCTTGTCTTGTTTTTCTTTTGCTCTGGTTGTGAGTTGTGTTTTTATTTATATCATCGTTTCTGTTTTTATTGACATCACATCATCAAATTTGTCATTTGAATTTTCCGGTAAAAAGGAATTTTAATTATTTAAATTATTTAAATTACAACATGATGGCTATTGGACTCACTCCTAACCAGCACTTGGCTGCTGTCATTTCTTATGCATTTTACTCTTTATGGAACCTCGTTTTGGGTTTTCTTGTCGCAAAACCAAATATTCCGAGATGGTGGATCTGGTTCTATTACATTTGCCCTGTCGCGTGGACTATGCAGGGTGTCATTACCTCTCAACTTGGTGATGTAGAAACCATAATCAAACAGCCTGGATTTAAAGGCAGCGTAAAAGTGTATCTGGATGTTAATCATGGCTATGGCTATGTTAATCTTGTAAGATTATTAGTTAGTTTGTTAGGTTGAATAAATTAGGCTTTTAGTGACCTTAGTGGCATTAGTAGCACCGTTGCTCATGGGTAGTGTGTTGCATACCACTTCCTATTATTTCCTTTAATTTCTGCATTGTTGTTTGCATTATCAGTAGTGTAACTTGTTAATGTCGACATTGTTTGTAATACTAATCATACTAATCATCAAGGCTGATTTCAAGTCTCCTTATTTTGACTCTTCTTTGTTTTATTTGTAACCAGATGCCTAAGGATCCTAATGAAAAATGCTGGCGGTTCCCGGACCACAATAAGTGGGTTCGCTCAAGAATAAACAGTAATAGCAAAGGTCAGATTATTCAAGTTGTTAAAGATGTCCTTAGTAAATGTGGAATGTTAGAAAGGTTTAGGAACGGACCTTTTGAGCATTATTTGGATTTGCCATAACCCGTTGTAGTTCATGGGATGCTTATTTACAACCTCCTTAAAAAAGAGATTATTCATCTGAAGAGAGAGGATGAAATGTGGTCCGGCTTGGGACAAAAGAAGGTTTGTTTCGGCAAAGAACAATTTTATGTATGTAGTGGGTTGAAAATGGGCCCGATGCCTGAAGGGTTTATGAACATGAAACCAGATGTAGAGGGTTATTGGTATACAACATATTTCAAACATAGGCCGACACCAGAAGCTTTGGAAAACATTTTTTCACAAGGGACGGAAGCGGATGGTGAAGACTTGTTAAAGATGGTGTACATCTTAATGGTATGCTAATTCTTTGGCAAAATGACCAAAGGAGCGTCATACCGGGTTGGTTGATAGCTTTAGCTGATAATGAACAAGCCTTTACAAATTTTCCGTGGGGAACATATATCTTCAGTATGACACTGTTTTGGCTCGATTGTTCAACCGAGAAAGGACTCTCAAGACTAAGAGGGGAAAAAAGAAGGTAAAGGGAATGGGGAAAAGGAAACTCAAAGAAGAAGATGAAGAAGAAATAGAAGAAATAAACGAATAAGACAATGAAAAAGATTATGATGAAGATGAAGATGAACATAATGAAGCAAAGGGAAAGAAAGGCAAAAATAAAGGAAAGCAAATGGTGGATGTAGTGCCGAAGAAAAAGAAGAATGGGGAAAAGACTTTTACATATAACGTACACGGATTTGCTCTAGCATTTCAGGTATGAGTATCATATTTTATAGTCCTTTCAACAATACAAACAATATTTGTGTAAAAAAAAAATAACATTGTTTGATTTTTGGAATTGTATAGGTATGGGCCATTGAGACTATACCTTGGTTGGCAAATCTCATCGGTACACGAATTGGCTTGGGGTTTCCAAGGATAAAGAATTGGGATTTCAATAAAAAGGCCGTACGTATCGAAAGCAAGCTCACATCATGGGGGGTGTGTATTTCATTAATTTTTCTCTTGTATGTTGTTTCTTCTCTCTTGTATATCGAAAGCTATAACTTTGTTTGTTCCCTAAATGCAGATTTCGTTGTTTAAATGGGAAGTTGACCCGAAGGAAATGGAGACCGATTACTACAAGTCATTGGACCCAGACTATGTGTGTGGAAAACTACTACACAAGGGGAAGGTAGTGGAGGTTGAAGATGTAATTGATGACGAAAAGGATGTTGGTTCTGATGAGGAGCAAGATGATAAATTGGAAGATCCCATAAATATCAATGATGGAGATGCTGCTTTTTCCAACCACCAAAAAACAACATCAGTCATGAGATCTTCAAACTCAATATCAGAACCCCCAGCTAAGAAGCAGCTCTTCCCCCCTAAAAGAGTGGATCAAACTCCTAAGGTATAACCTCCGTTTAGTGTTTTCTTACCAATTAAATTTATTGCGTCTTACCAACTAAATTTATTGTATCTTACATGTGATATATTTTATTTTTGAAACTTACAAATTTTGTGATTTGCAATCTAAAATTCAAATTTCAGTGCCGTCCAATATCGCTGAACTCTATTCAGCTATGGCAGTACTGATTAAGGAAAGCGAAGAACGGATGACTGCTTTATGTAGAGCAGAATTGAAGGAAAGCGAAGAACGGATGACCGCTTTCTGTAGAGCAGAATTTATAAGTATTAGAGAAGAATTGATGGTGTTACACAACAAGGTTGGAGATACACCTGTGGTGGCGGCTAAACAACATATACATCCATCAAGCAACATCGGATCCGGTGAAAAATCACCAGCTGAAAGATATGGTAAGAGTATACACTCAGAAGTTGCAAAGAGTGAAATGCCTGATGTTCTAGCCGACACCGGAGGCAATGTCAAACTAGATGAGAGTGACCTTCCAGTCGAAATTTTTGATGCCAAACTAGATGACACGGATGTTCTGGCCGAGGGTTCAGGAGAAGATTCAGCATAGGATCTTGATGCCGGTGTGGCCAAGACGGCTTTGAATGCCGAAATGGACGCGAGTGTCGTTTCAAACACAGTGGCTCAAGTATGTTTGGTAATAAATTGATATAAATATATTATATAATATTGATATTATTATGGATTACAATCTAGCTCCAGTAGTAAAGAGTGGGTGACTTGGTTTTTCAATTTATCCACCAAAAGAGAAAAAAATAAATTGGAAAGTTAATAATTCCAATATTTTTCTTATTAGTTTATGGTTTATTTTTTAAGTATACTTAGCTTTAAACTTTTATAAACTTTGTTTTTTATTCCCTAATAATGGATGAGTTTATGGTTCTTGGACACAGCCAAACTCTGTCATTTTGGCCATAACTCCAGCCAACCAAGGTTTGGCAACATCTGGTGCTATCAAGCTCTCTAGAGAAGTTGACCCAGCTGGTACACTCTCTTTTCATTGTTTCTAGTTATGTAGGTCATTCAATTAAATAGTTTGATGTGTGCATTTCTGTAACTACTATGATACCCTTATCTTTACTTTAGAGGCTATATGTTTTTTTTCCCAGCTGACAGGACATTTGGTGTGTTGACAAAGGTTGATTTGATGGACAAGGGAACAAATGCTTTGGATGTAAGTTTTCTTATTTGAATGTCTAAATTATGAAAATGCATTCAACCCACAGTCATAGCTGGAAAAAGAGGCCATATTTATTGCTACATCAATTCTAGTAGGATATGTTATATGCTTAGGATACAATACAAATACCCATGTAAGAAATGTCTTGGCTGTAACCAATGGATGTGGCAAGTTATAGGATGTTTGTCTGCAACTTTAAGTCATTCAATAATTATAAAAAGTGTTTTTAAAAAATTAGTAAATGCACAATATGGGTACCTACAAAGTTGTGCACTTGTGCTTTTGTTATCATAACATGAACGCTAAGATATCTCTAAAATGAATATGTGGTATTCAAATTTAAATTGTTTACCTGTGATTGTGACCTTTTTAAGTTTTATTTGTACTGTGAAATCACTCACCATTGTCTAGTAACAACAATGCTTTAATATTAATTAATGAAATGCATTTTAAGGAGAAATTTTGCTTTCCTTGCATGTAAAATATCACTCTGAGAAGCTATATGCTAAGCATTGGAAGTGCATCATAGATATGCACAAATGAGGAATTCTTATCACTAATGGCAAGCCGAGCTTTGATATCTCCTTGTTTGTAGACCCATTCAGTAGCACCAGGAATAAATGGTAGTTGGATCATGTGCATCATGTCATAGTTAACAACATCATATATCTTCACAGATCGATCACTTAAAACATTTAACATTTAATGCTTTAATAATTTATTCTATGGTTTACAAGTATTAAAAGAATTTTTCCTATTGTTATCATTGGTGCAGGTATCAGCTGAATATGTGTTATTCAACCCATCTGAAATGGATGAGATCAACAATTCCGTTCTGCTTGCCACACAGCAGCATGTACCACAGTCAAAGGTTCAAGTTTAGGGAATAGCTGTCGACGATTACCTATCTCCTGCAGTGAACATATTGGTTCCTAGCAATGATGATAGTGTGATAATGTGATAGCTCTTGACAAGGCCGATCCTAATGTTCAATACAAGGATCAAGATAAGATTAGGGTTCGAAAGCGATCAAGGTATCTTGGGAGCCCATGGACTGATCCAATGCCCAAAAAGATAAAAAAGAAATCAAATCAACCGGAGGAACTATCAACTCAGGCTGAATCTAATTATATTAAATTCACGTCTTTTCTGACCGGCAAAGACCGAACTAAGTAATAGTCCCCTCATCGTCTCCTTTATATTGGTATTTTAATGTGTGAAATTTGGTTCCCAATATAAAGTTTAGCCATAAATTAATAACAGGGTATATGTCGGGTAAATGCAACAGCATATGTTTCCTACAGACTTCAAGCAGATGGCGGACAAGAACGAATGGATATCGAACTTGGTAAAAAAAATTATTGTTTCTCTCTGGTTTTAATAAGGATTTATGTCACTAGTTAACTAATGTCCATCATTCGATATACATAGCACATTGACAGCTACATGGATATTTTGTGGAGGAGGCGTTCGACAGTAAATGTTAACTACTTGCAGAATATCACATTTGCCACGTGCACGTTTTTCGTAAGTTCATCACTTTATTCCGAGCAATAAGTTACTTTGAATCATTGTAACATCGAAATAATTTTACTCAAATCATTATACAGATCCAATTGAAAAATGCATGGTCTATTGAAATGGATGGAATAAAAGTTGAAAGGGCGGTAAAAAAGTTGAGAGGGCCACGCTGGAAACAGAAAATGAGGCGATTCGGAAGGGCAGAAAGAAGATATCGCTTGCTCCTAAGATTTTAGAAGTTTGGGATGGATACCCGGAGTTTTTACCTTTAAAATTCGAGCCCGAAGAACATTGTTTACCTTATGTTCGTGGTGATGATTCTTTATACAACCAGCCTTGGTGGACAATGGAATCGGTAAGTACCTGATAGAACTAGCCTTGACTTATTGTATTTTTAGAATTGGTGACTTCAAAAGAAAATTGTTGAGGATGAAGAATGATAGAATCTAAAACAAATACTTGGAAGCCCGACGTAGTTGTTTTGTTTTATAGAGTCTAAACATTTCTTTTTAGTCATAACCTTTGTATTGTGTATACAGGTGTTGATACCATGCAACACCGGTGGCCACTGGGTTCTTTGCCAAGTACTTCTAAAAGAAGGAAAGGTAAATCTGTTTGATTCAATGTGGGGCCACAACGAAAAAAATTACAGGTTAAGAGAAATTAGTTGCCTTTTTTATCTGTTGCCCTTCACTTTGCACCGAGCAAGTTAATATGAAGAATTGGGAATCAAACCGAGAAATAATGCATTCTTGGCAGAAAATATCAACGAAAATTTTATTCCGCAGCAGGATGACGGGTATAGGTTTTTGATTACTAGTACTGACACAATTTCTTCATTTTGGATCATTTATATTTATTTTTGTCCATTAATATGTTGTAGTATAAGTTGCGGTGCGTTCATGCTTAAGTATGCAGAACTTATACTCTCTGACACCTCTCTACCGTGGACTAATAAATTTGGACAAAATGATATACCTGCCATTCGTGAGGCAATGGCATTGGATTTGTTTATAAATGGAGTTATAGAAGAGAAGTTATAGAATGGGAATGTGGTTCTGATATTGATTAACCATAATGGGGGGGGCACTATTGTATAGAATATCTGTGTGGATTTTAATTAATTAAACTCTTAGTGGGGAAATTTCATTTTGAGCCCAGTAAACAATCTTTTAAGCCTGGGGATTAATCTTTTGAGCCTGGGATTTTGTACATGCATCGACTAAGGATTTTTGTAAATAGATATTTTGTGCCCGGATCTAAAATCTTCTGAGCCCGGGTAATAATCTTTTGAGCTTAGTATTCTACATGTGTTGAATAGTAATTTTTTTATAATTTTTATTATCGTCGTGGATCATGCTTTGTATATATATTTCTATGTTATACCCTTATTTTGGATAATATCTTCTAATTTATTTAGACTCTAAATGTGAGTATTTCATTTTATGCCCGGATCTTAATCATTTGAGCCCGGTAATCAATATTTTGAGACTGGAAATTAATCTTCTAAGCCCGATATTCTGTATATGTGTTATTATTATTATTATTATTATTATTATTATTATTGCTATTTTGAGCACACCGAAATTATTATTTGGGGTATTTAATATAGCTGTAGCCCACTATCATCTAATACCTAGATCTCTATTAAAGACCACCCAAAAAGTCATATTCTCATTATTTCTCTTTTCTCATCCCTCTTAATCCTCCATTTTCACTGTCAGCTTCACCTCTCTTACTTGCTAGATCTGCAGGTGTTCTACTTCATTCTTTCAAAAAACATTAATTTTGCATTCAAATCTTCATCTCTACATTTATACATCTCTTCCACAACCTACATTTTCTATTGAATTAGGAGAGAATGGAAAACCCTTGAGTGTTATTTGACTTCATTCCTTTTTTTGGATAATGTCTCCTAATTGAATCAAACTCTGTATGTGGGTATTTGATTTTAGGCTCAGAACTTAACCTTTTCAGCCTGGATCTTAATATTTTGAGCCTGGAGAATGATCTTTTGAGCCCAGTATTCTGTATACATGTTGAATATATTTTTTTTTAATATTGTATTGTATCATGCATTTTTTATATATTTGTGATTTATGTCCTTTTTTTAATTGTTTTTCTGTTGAATTAGGAGAAAATGGTGAACTCTAGAGTGTTATTTGACCTAAATATCGACGGACATCCGACTGGTAGACTTGTGATCGAGCTCTTCACTAATTATGTCCCGATAACAACAGAAAACTTTCGGGCTCTCTGTACCGGCTAAAAAGGAATCGGTAAGATCGGGAAGCCACTCCACTATAAGGGAACAACCTTCCACCGCGTAATACCCGAGTTCATGTTCCATGGTGGAGACATCATTGACTAAAACGGAACCGGAGGTGAGTCCATCTATGGCGTTAGTTTCACAAACAAAAACTTAGTAAACCAACACACCGATCCAGGGATCCTCTCCATGGCCAATACCGGCCCAGGAAAAAACAGCTCCCAGTTCTTCATCTTGCTGCCAAGACAGAGTGGCTCGATGGCAAGCATGTCGTCTTTGGTCAGGTCATTGAGGGATTTGATGTAATGAAAGCGGTCGAAAAGGTCGGCTCCAGATCCGGCATGACATCCAAGCCGGTAATGGTCGCCAATTGCGGTCAATTATCTTGAAATATTGTAACGTTTAAAATAAACTTTCAATGAAATATTTATTAATATTATAATTATAGTTGATCATGCTTATTCTGGATAACATCACCTAATAAAATCAATTAAATAGAATCGGGTGTTTATCCTAAAAAATTAATTTTTTTATTATTATTATTATTATTATTATTATTATTATTATTATTATTATGGATCATGCTTGTTTATATATATATATAGGTTAAAGTGGGTCCCAAAAATAGTGAAAAACAAGCGGTGACAGTCATCTCGTGATACGTCTCGCTATTCGTTTCGGCGAAACGTTTTACGAAACGATTCATGAAGAGACTCGCGGTACGCGATTTTGCCTAACGTGGTTCGCTTTGACGAACTAAACCGCGAAAGTTGGCAACTGATTTTGGTCTTCCATTTCGCGGTACTTCTTGCTATACGCTTCAACGAGATGAACCGCGAAAGTTGGCAGCTGATTTTGTCTTCAATATCGCGGTACGTGTCGCTATACGCTTCGACGAGATGTTTAACGAAAGTTGGCAGTGGATCATATCTTCAATCTCGCGGTACGTCTTGATATACGCTTTAACGAACTAAACCGCGAAAGTTGGCAGCTGATTTTGGTCTTCCATTTCGCGGTACGTCTTGCTATACGCTTCAACGAGATGAACCGCGAAAATTGGCAGCTGATTTTGTCTTCAATATCGCGGTAAGTGTCGCTATACGCTTCGACGAGATGTTTAACGAAAGTTGGCAGTGGATCATGTCTTCAATCTCAAGGTACGTCTTGATATACGCTTCAACGAGATGAACCGCGAAAGTTGGCAACTGATTTTGTCTTCAATATAGCGGTACGTGTCGCTATACGCTTCGACGAGATGTTTAGCGAAAGTTGGTAGTGGATCATGTCTTCAATCTCACGGTACGTCTCGCTATACGCTTCAACGAGATGTTTAACGAAAGTTGGCAGTGGATCATGTCTTCAATCTCGCGGTACGTCTCGCTATACGCTTCGACGAGATGTTTAACGAAAGTTGGCAGTGAATATGTCTTTAATCTCGCGGTATGTCTCACTATACGCTTTGACGAGATGTCCAACGAAAACCCCTTTTTCTGCCTGAAAGCCCCTGAAATCATGCGTAGAGTCTTTCTAAACCAAAATAACCTACAAATACATTATTTAAACATTAAAACATGGTAATATCAAGGAAATTAACAAATTAACAAGCTTTTTTTTTACACATTTTAGCTTTTAAACGCTTTGCTGACTTTGTACAAATTAACAAGCTTATATACATTGATATACTCTATCTGTCACGCATTTTGTGTTTTTTTTTTTTTTTTAAATTTTTTAATTTTTTACAATATACACAATTGACGTACACTTTTTTACTGGCTCATCCCACTGAAAAATTTACTTGAGTACCTTTTTATTCATTTCTATACATGATCATAGCAAAAGGGTTGGTAATGTGTTTTGGGATATTTGTGGTGGAGTGTGATATTGGGTATGCCATTTGTACTTGGTCAATTAAGCACATGGTTATGGGATGTGTTTAGGCCATTTGAACGGTTACAAATATGCCTACTTCATCTCTAAAGGCTTGGGACAAGCGAAAACGAAACCACAGTAAAACTGAACACAAGCTTAAAAGTGTTTAATTAAAATTAGTTTTTCCTAGATTGCCTAATTGATAAGTGTATTATGAGGCCAACAGAAAATTTCACTCAAGTGAAGCAATATAGGCTCTGAAAACGTGCACGGGTAGTCTTCACTAATGGTCTAAACTTCTTAAGCGCGCTACCCTCTTAACTGGGACACTAACGAGTCTGGTAGGATGTGTGAAAGTCATGTGGTGTAACTTTGGCAAGCACAATCCTAGTGACTCAAAACATGCATAAATGTCTGTACTAATCCGACCCAATAGCATCTCAAACGAGTAGAATAAACTGCTCAAAATTTGACTCGAAAGGCATAAATAATTACACACAAAAGTTGCACCAAAACGATTTAGCGTAGGAAAAAGTAAAAAAATTTTAAAAATTTTTACAATTTAACATGGCAAAAGAAATAAACCAACTAAACCGAAATGGTTGTACCCCCAATCCGAAACCAACATTGTCCACAATGTTATTAACATTTGATTCAGAAATTGGACAAAGAAAGTTAAGAAAGGGAAAAGCATAAAAAACATCATAATTCTTGATAAAATAAAACATGGCAAAAACTGAACTGAAGTATCCACAAGTAATTACATCAAAACAGCTAAACAGTTCAGTTTTTGAAAGACTAAAATAAAAGAAATAGATGACAAAAGTAAAATGCATGCTATGCGCTGTTCCGCCTCGACGCTAGCGCCTTGCCCTTGTCGAAACGGCCTGCCTCATCCTCTGCTCTCTTCTTTTCCGCCTCTTCAGTGGCCTTCTGAGCAACATGCGCTTCCGAAATGGAAATACTTGGCATCGACCCAGCTGCTCTCCTGATATAAACAGGCATACGAAGATGCCTTCTGATCTCGTCCTCAAAAGAGTCCATCCTGGAACGGAGTGACTGAATTGCATTCAAAATTTGGTCCAGCTTGGATCGGAATCTTCCTCGTAATCAACATCCTCCTCATCGGACTCTGGATCCAAGCCCTCAAAATCATACTCGGCCTCTTGGTCGGACTCGGCTGTCCTCCTTCTCTTTCTGCCCTTTGTCTTGCTAACTACGTCATTCCAAGATCTGTGGTTCAAGTCTCCCATGGGGCTAGATCTCAACTCATTACTGCCTAGCTCTTCAACCCCATCCTTCTGTAGAAGGGCAGTGATAAGTGTTGGAAAAATAATTTGCTTGGGCTTTGCACCTCTCACGAAACTGATCTTCCCGGCTTCTAAAATGGCACCTAATATCACCTGCCCAACATCTATCTTCATGCCTGTAACGTAGCTATATATGATGTCCGCACGAAACTCTGAAATCGTGGTCCTATGCAGAACTGGCATGAGCGAGTAAGAATTAAACACATTCAAAAATCCCAGCCACTGAGGAAGCTGAGATTGGCGCAACTCTGCTCCCTCCTCAAATCTACCATTTGCTGGGCCTCTAAGTGCCAGAAGTTGCTCTGCTTTGGGCACATAAACACCTTCATATCCTTTGGAAAGGTCTACAAAATTCAGCGTACTAAAATGTGCATTTATCATTTTCGCCGAAATCTTAAACTCATGGTCCCTTACCAAAACTGGCCCACCCTTTTTAACTACATCTGGATCCATGTTGGCATAGAACTCTTTAATTAAAGTCATATTTGCCCTTGTTGAAACTCTAATAAAGTTCTACCATTTCCTTTTTTTCACAATCTCCGCAATTTGGGTATCCTTAAAATCATCAATAACAATCCCCCTTTCAAAAATAGTCTTCATTTTGTTCAACTTCTCCATCCTCCTAGAGTAATCACGATTTTGTATACAAATTGTTGGATCCCTTGAAGCAGACCCCATGGTCCTTTTTCCAGCTGGAGTAGTTTTCTTCTTCACTCCCCTGGTCTTTGCCATTTCCAATGTGATGCTTCTGCTCGGAAAACTAACCACACAAAAATTTTCACCACTTTTAAACATCTAACAATAATCTTAATACGACCGCATCACAACATTTATTCTAAACAAAAACCAATTAAAAACAAGCATGCTTGTTCCATAATTTTTTTTTAAAAAAAAGCACCACAATGCACAAAAGTAAAGTAACATGCAAAACACTGTCAAGAAAAAACAAACAAAATCAAAATTTGACAACAATCATATATATTCCAGAATTTACACCAAGAAAAACCTAACAAAAATACTAAAATTTAAAACACAGGTTATAATAATATACAAAAACCACTTGCATTCAATATATATAGATCAAAATTCGAAATTTCACCAAATCAATCAAAATAAAATTCGAAAATTTCAAAGTGAACCATACAAGAACCAAACTCATGGCAATCCATGGCAAAAGAAACGAAATCCATTCGTTTTTCTCTACAATTCATGCTCTCGAAACCCAAGAATTCAATAAAAATAAATTTCATACAAAAACCCTAAATTTTCGGAACCCTAGCTTCTAAAATCTTCAAAAATTCAAGCACAAATTCGTTTCAATCAAGAAGAAGAGAGGCTAAGATGTGATTAGATGATGAAATGAAAGAGATTTGGGGAAAATTACATACCTTAAAAGCTTCAAACGATCCTTGAACGAGAGAGAGAGTTTCGGTTTTGAAGAAGAACAGTGAGTGAGAGAGAAAATTACAAAATTGAAAGAAACTCAACAGTTGGAACAGTGGTGTGACAAACCTTATATACATACACGCAAAACGACATCGTTTTCTAAGTGAGGGGGTGTCGCTCTTCGTGTTTCGCGGTTCACTCTGACGAGATGAACCGCGAATGTTAGAAGCTAAATTTGTTTATAGAAATATTCCGTGGTTCGTCTCGCTATTCGCTTCAACGAGATGAACCGCGAAAGTTGGCAGTGCATCAAAGTTGAATTTCACGGTTCGAACGCGGTACACCCTTTTGCTTGGTGCGATACACTCTGACAAAAACTGGAAAAATTTCTGAACCACCCTATTTCTATGTTTTTTTTTTTCTTCTTTTCGCAATCCATTCAAATCCAACAACCTCACTTATCTGCAGTCTCTCCAAAACTCAAAAAGAAACATCAAAAACAAATGGGAGCCGAAAGGCTCTTACAAAAATAAGTAAATAAAATAAATAAAAAAATACTAAATATTCTGAACAAGGCAATACATTCCATACTTTGCTCAAGCTGGTTCATGGAGGTAGATTACCTCCTTAAGATCCTCCTTGCCCTGCTCCATAAGTAGATTCGGGTGTATATCGTAAAAAAATTAATTTTTAATTTATTACTATAGTTGATCCTGCTTGTTTATATTTCTTTATGTCATGCCCTTATTCCTGATAACGTCACCTTTTTCAATTACTATCTAATTGTGAGTATTTTTATAAGCCCGGTGTTTTATCGTCTGAGCCTGGGAACCACTGTTGTGAGCCCGGGAGTCAATAATGTAAGCCCGGGAATTATGTGTTCGATTAAATGTTATCTTTACGTCTTCTAAATATGTTTGGCGACACCGCAGGAGTCCTCTCGCATGAGGTGGTTATATTTTGGTGTTGGATAAAACATCCGAAATCGAGTACGTGAGACTAAGTCCACAACTAGTTAAAATCATTATGTGTAATGGGTGAACGTCCACTTGTGAAGTAGATTCGGGTGTATATCTTTAAAAAATTAATTTTTAATTTATTACTATAGTTGATCCTGCTAGTTTATATTTCTTTATGTCATGCCCTTATTCCTGATAACGTCTCCTTTTTTAATTACTATCTAATTGTGTGTATTTTTATAAGCCCGGTGTTTTATCGTCGTAGCCCGGGAACCACTGTTGTGAGCCCGGGAGTCAATAATGTAAGCCCGGGAATTATGTGTTCGAATAAATGTTATCTTTACGTCTTCTAAATATGTTTGGCGACACCGCAGGAGTCCTCTCGCATGAGGTGGTCATATTTTGGTGTTGGATAAAACATCTGAAATCGAGTACGTGAGACTAAGTCTACAACTAGTTAAAATCATTATGTGTATTGGGTGAACGTCCACTTGTGAAGTAGATTCGGGTGTATATCCTAAAAAAGTTAATTTTTAATTTATTACTATAGTTGATCCTGCTTGTTTATATTTCTTTATGTCGTGCGCTTATTCCTGATAACGTCCCCTTTTTTTAATTACTATCTAATTGTGTGTATTTTTATAAGCCCGGTGTATTATCGTCGGAGCCCGGGAACCACTGTTGTGAGCCCGGGAGCCAATAATGTAAGCCCAAGAATTATGTGTTCGATTAAATGTTATCTTTATGTCTTCTAAATATGTTTGGCGACACCGCAGGAGTCCTCTCGCATGAGGTGGTTATATTTTGGTGTTGGAAAAAACATCCGAAATCGAGTATGTGAGACTAAGTCCACAACTATTTAAAATCATTATGTGTAATGGGTGCACGTCCACTTGTGAAGTAGATTCGGGTGTATATCCTAAAATAATTAATTTTTAATTTATTACTATAGTTGATCCTGCTTGTTTATATTTCTTTATGTCATGCACTTATTCCTGATAACGTCTGCTTTTTTAATTACTATCTAATTGTGTGTATTTTTATAAGCCCGGTGTTTTATCGTCGGAGCCCGGGAACCACTGTTGTGAGCCCGGGAGTCAATAATGTAAGCCCGGGAATTATGTGTTCGATTAAATGTTATCTTTACGTCTTCTAAATATGTTTGGCGACACCATAGGAGTCCTCTCGCATGAGGTGGTCATATTTAGGTGTTGGATAAAACATCCGAAATCGAGTACGTGAGACTAAGTCTACAACTAGTTAAAATCATTATGTGTAATGGGTGAACGTTCACTTGCGAAGTAGATTCGGGTGTATATCTTAAAAAAATTAATTTTTAATTTATTACTATAGTTGATCCTGCATGTTTATATTTCTTTATGTCATGCCCTTATTCCTAATAACATCTCCTTTTTTAATTACTATCTAATTATGTATATTTTTATAAGCCCGGTGTTTTATCGTCTGAGCCCGAGAACCGCTGTTGTGAGCCCGGGAGTCAATACTGTAAGCCCGGGAATTATGTGTTCGAATAAATGTTATCTTTACGTCTTCTAAATATGTTTGGCGGCACCGCAGGAGTCCTCTCGCATGAGGTGGTCATATTTTGGTGTTTGATAAAACATCCGAAATCGAGTACGTGAGACTAAGTCTACAACTAGTTAAAATCATTATGTGTAATGGGTGAACGTCTACTTGTGAAGTAGATTCGGGTGTATATCTTAAAAAAATTAATTTTTAATTTATTACTATAGTTGATCCTGCTTGTTTATATTTCTTTATGTCATGCCATTATTCCTGATAACGTTTCCTTTTTTAATTACTATCTAATTATGTGTATTTTTATAAGCCCGGTGTTTTATCGTCTGAGCTCGGGAACCACTTTTGTGAGCCCGAGAGTCAATAATATAAGCCCAGGAATTATGTGTTCGAATAAATGTTATCTTTATGTCTTCTTAATATGTTTGGCGACACCGCAGGAGTCCTCTAGCATGAGGTGGTCATATTTAGGTGTTGGATAAAACATCTGAAATCGAGTAAATGAGACTAAGTCTGCAACTAGTTAAAATCATTATGTGTAATGGGTGAACGTCCACTTGTGAAGTAGATTCGGGTGTATATCCTAAAAAAATTAATTTTTAATTTATTACTATAGTTGATCCTGCTTGTTTATATTTCTTTATGTCATGCCCTTATTCCTGATAACGTCTCCTTTTTTAATTACTATCTAATTGTGTGTATTTTTATAAGCCTGGTGTTTTATCGTCGGAGCCCGGGAACCACTGTTGTGAGCCCGGGAGTCAATAATGTAAGCCCGGGAATTATGTGTTCGATTAAATGTTATCTTTACGTCTTCTAAATATGTTTGGCGACACCATAGGAATCCTCTCGCATGAGGTGGTCATATTTAGGTGTTGGATAAAACATCCGAAATCGAGTACGTGAGACTAAGTCTACAACTAGTTAAAATCATTATGTGTAATGGGTGAACGTTCACTTGCGAAGTAGATTCGGGTGTATATCTTAAAAAAATTAATTTTTAATTTATTACTATAGTTGATCCTGCATGTTTATATTTCTTTATGTCATGCCCTTATTCCTGATAACATCTCCTTTTTTAATTACTATCTAATTATGTATATTTTTATAAGCCCGGTGTTTTATCGTCTGAGCCCGGGAACCGCTGTTGTGAGCCCGGGAGTCAATACTGTAAGCCCGGGAATTATGTGTTCGAATAAATGTTATCTTTACGTCTTCTAAATATGTTTGGCGGCACCGCAGGAGTCCTCTCGCATGAGGTGGTCATATTTTGGTGTTGGATAAAACATCCGAAATCGAGTACGTGAGACTAAGTCTACAATTAGTTAAAATCATTATGTGTAATGGGTGAACGTCTACTTGTGAAGTAGATTCGGGGTGTATATCTTAAAAAAATTAATTTTTAATTTATTACTATAGTTGATCCTACTTGTTTATATTTCTTTATGTCATGCCCTTATTCCTGATAACGTTTCCTTTTTTAATTACTATCTGATTATGTGTATTTTTATAAGCCTGGTGTTTTATCGTCTGAGCTCGGGAACCACTGTTGTGAGCCCGGGAGTCAATAATGTAGGCCTGGGAATTATGTGTTCGATTAAATGTTAACTTTACGTCTTCTAAATATGTTTGGCGACACCGCAGGAGTCCTCTCGCATGAGGTGGTCATATTTTGGTGTTGGATAAAACATCCGAAATCGAGTACGTGAGACTAAGTCTACAACTAGTTAAAATCATTATGTGTAATGGGTGAACGTCCACTTGTGAAGTTGATTCGGGTGTATATCGTAAAAAAATTAATTTTAATTTATTACTATAGTTGATCCTGCTTGTTTATATTTCTTTATGTCATGCCATTATTCCTGATAACTTCTCCTTTTTAATTACTATCTAATTGTGTGTATTTTTATAAGCCCGGTGTTTTATCGTCTGAGCCCGAAAACCATTGTTGTAGGCCCGGGAGTCAATAATGTAAGCCCGGAAATTATGTGTTCAAATAAATGTTATCTTTACGTCTTCTAAATATGTTTGGCGACACCGCAGGAGTCCTCTCGCATGAGGTGGTCTTATTTTGGTGTTGCATAAAACATCCGAAATCGAGTACGTGAGACTAAGTCTACAGCTATTTAAAAACATTATGTGTAATAGGTGGACGTCCACTTGTGAAATAGATTCGGGTGTATATCCTAAAAAAATTAATTTTTAATTTATTACTGTAGTTGATCTTGCTTGTTTATATTTCTTTATGTCATGCCCTTATTCCTGATAACCTCTCCTTTTTTTAATTCTTATCTAATTGTGTCTATTTCTATAAGCCCGGTGTTTTATCGTCGGAGCCCGGGAACCACTGTTGTGAGCCTGGGAGTCAATGATGTAAGCCCGAGAATTATGTGTTCGAATAAATGTTATCTTTACGTCTTCTAAATATGTTTGGAGACATCGCAGAAGTCCTGTCGCATTAGGTGGTTTTATTTTGGTGTTGGATAAAACATCCGAAATCAAGTACGTGAGACTAAGTCTACAACTAATTAAAAACATTATGTGTTATAGGTGAACGTTCACTTGTGAAGTAGATTCGGGGTGTATATGCTAAAAAAATTAATTTTAAATTTATTACTATAGTTGATCCTGCTTATTTATATTTCTTTATGTCATGCCCTTATTCCTGATAACGTCTCATTTTTTAATTACTATCTAATTGTGTGTATTTTTATAAGCCCGGTGTTTTATCGTCTGAGCCCGGGAACCACTGTTGTGAGCCCGGGAGTCAATAATGTAAGCCCGGGAATTATCTGTTCGATTAAATGTTATCTTTACGTCTTCTAAATATGTTTGGCGACACCGTAGAAGTCCTCTTGCATGAGGTGGCCATATTTTGGTGTTGGATAAAACATCCGAAATCGAGTACGTGAGACTAAATCCACAACTAGTTAAAATCATTATGTGTATTGGGTGCACGCCCATTTGTGAAGTAGATTCGGGTGTATATCCTAAAAAAATTAATTTTTAATTTATTACTATAGTTGATCCTGCTTGTTTATATTTCTGTATGTCATACCCTTATTCCTGATAACGTCTCCTTATTTAATTACTATCTAATAGGGTGTATTTTTATAAACCCGGTTTTTCGTCTTAGCCCGGTAATCACTTTTATGAGCCCGGAGGTCAATATTGTAAGTCTGGGAATTATGTTTTCCAGAAACCATATATACCAAGTTTTTACATACAACACCACCACAAATATTCGTAACCAGTTTGCAAATATATTCAAGAAAACATAAATACTAAGTTTTCACATATAACACCACCACAAATATTCGCAAAAACCTGTTTGCAAATGTATCCCAAAAAACATAAATACTTAATTTTCACATACAACACAATACCACAAATATTCACAACCACCTGTTTGGAAGAAAACATAATTACCTAGTTTTCACGTACAACACAACATCACAAATATTTGCCACCACCTGTTTGCCAACATATTGCAGAAAACATGTATACCAAGTTTTCTCATTCAACACAACACCACAAATATTCGCAGCCACCTGTTTGCAAATATATTCCAGAAAAAATAAATACCAAACTTTCACATACAACGTAACACCCTAAGAACATAATCAGTTATAATGTATGCATAAAAAAAAACATAAACTAAATATATCCTCACAAATGGATATTAATGTGCTACAAATAGTAATGACAAATACTCAAATTAACCGTCCAAGATGATTTTTTCAAAATATACCTAGGAGTCACTGATTTCATCGTCTGTGTCATTCGAACTAGTGTTGGGTGGTGCATCTGGGCACTTCAGTCTATTATGTCCTTCTTTTTTGCAAATGCTGCAAGCACGTGTTTTTTTTTACTGGTTTGCTTGTGCTAGATAATGGGTTTGGACAGCTTCTTTTGTTGTGGCCTTTGTCACGACAATTCGAACACTGTTTTTGCTTTCGAAACTCTCCAGCAGATGGTGTCCTTGAATTCTTTGGTCTTCCTATCAAACGCTTTTTCTTCCATGGCAATACAATGCGATCACGAATTTCATCAGGAATGTTCCATGTTTCTGGTCTTGGAACAGGGTTCACAAGCATGCTGTAAGCATGTTTCAGCCATCCCGTGGTGTAAAAGTCAGAACACAATGCGTTTATGGGCATACCTTTCAACCTAGTACAAAGCACACAAATAAACATATAATAAAATCAAATTAACAAATTAAATAAAAGTATACAATGTATATATATATTCTGATGGAATATATATTGTACTACGTACAGTACTGTCTTTATGGGTTATATATTGTACTACGTACAATACTGTCTATTTAACTTATATCTTAAGGTCTGTTTTTGATATAAAAGTTCACTCTTTTTTATTCACTGTATTGCATCACTATTGCATCACATAAAAGTTCACTATTGATGATACAGATCATATATATATATGGAGAGAGTGGAAATGATGGAAATATATTCCAGAAAACATGTTTGCAAATATATAATAAACATATAATAAAATCACATTAACAAATTAAATAAAAGTATTAAACACACGAAGAACGTAAAACATACCTAGCAACCGCCATAACATGAATACACGGTAACTCATTAGATCCCATTGACGACATGAGCAGGAACGTTGTTCCAAGTCAACAATTGCGGGCATCCATTTGTCGTCTACCTTGAATCTATTACAATCAATGGGGTGAACCTCACATCGTTACGACTGTAATACCCTCTGTTTAATGTGATCGTTCGCATACTGATCAAATAAGTAGACATTTCATGTGCATTTGTCCGACGGTCATGGAACCATCTTTGCAACAAATCTCGGATGAATTCAGCAATAGATGCGATAGGTAACTTCCGGATTGCAAGTAAACAAGAATTCATTGACTCGGCAATGTTGGTAGTCATCATTTTGTACCTCCTTTTAGGGCTACGTACACGTGAAATTTTCTCTAACCCAATCTCTAGGAGATTATCGTAGCACTTACGATGGATGTCTTTCAACTCAGCCATTTCACATTCGAATTCCTCAATACAATATATATAAGTGGCACGGTAGTAAAGCTTAATCACATCATCCCGTTGCTTGCACATTTTTCTTAGATTTTGTGCCAAGTGGTATGCACAAAACCCATGTGCTGCATCGAGGAAAATTTCTGCCATCCCTCCAATGATACCCGTGTGCCGATCTGAAACTATCATCACACGTTAGGGATCCACTATCACATTGCGTAGTTGCCTTAAGAACCATGTCCATGACTCGGTGCATTCATAATTTGCAAACCAAAATGCCAAAGGGTATATCATCTCATTTTCGTCCTTCCATGCCGCAACTAACAAAACACCTATGGTCTTACACTTTAAGTGGGAAGCATCAATGGCGATAACTGGCCTAATAACTTCATTAAATCCCGCTATAGAAGCCCCGAGTGACATGAATCCATATGTGAACCGATTTTCCGAGTCAGTGTCAATCTTAGTTACGGTCCCAGGGTCGGATTGTTCCAACATGTAAAAGAATTCCGGCAACCTTTTAAAGGACTCCCACGGATCGCCAAATACCGTATTCAAAGCGTGGTTCTTTGACCTATAGGCTTTATTGTACTTGAGATTAATGTTGTGCTGCTCCCTCACTTCAGTCATAATATCTATAGGACGGATGTTGCATCCTGGATCAGACAATTTTTTTGCAAACATTTCCTCTATTACCATGGAACTTACCCGATTGAACTGCATGTTATAGTTGTCATCATTAGTACATGTGTGCTTCTTAACGAGGGACTTAACATGCCAGTAAGTCCCATTTTTCAGTTTCCCTACTCGAACAACCCATTCACAATTACTATTTCTACATGTTGCGGCGAATCTTGTCTTCGTCGATCGCTTAACCTTCAACTCAAACCTCTGTGTCAGTGCATAATTCTCTATATAATGCTTCATCGTTTTCTTGTCCTTGAAAATCTGTCCTTTGTATATTGGACCTTGGTCTCCGTCTTCAAAAAATTTCTTTGATCTAACGGGTTGAATTGAGTACAATTCTGACCCCGGTATTTTCCACCGTAATGCCATAGAAGGTATAGAACTGTTGGTTGTTCCACTAGCCCGTGGTTCTTCTCTCTCACCTGGTGCCGCTTGACCATCACATTGAGCAACTTTCGAAAAATCTTTAGGATCATAACTAGTATAACCACCGATACCATACTCATCCCCCCTATCAGCGGTTTCACAAACATCCCTATCATCTACCTTTGCCTTCTTGTTAGTTGATGCTGGAGTCCCATGATCATATAGGTGAAGTCATAGACCCAACCGGGTGGTTGCTACTGCTCACTGATCTGTAGTGTGGGATATCAACTAGGGAGTGTTGCTCAATGGGTTTAAATGGAGACAGTGTACATGATACATTGATTGTTGTATGTGTTGCCTTTATTGGAGTTCGAAATACATTTTCAATTGCCGCTGCCGGTACAGAATTATCGACCACTTCTACATGAACTTCATGCCAATCTGATTGCTTTTGAGAAAGCACACAATTTAGATCATCGTCAGTTGTAATAGATAATGTAAATCTCCCAGTCTCCATTTTAAGCTGTGAACTTATCTTCAGGGAAAATATGTCGCTGCTGACCCTAATCCGGTGGTATATCCTTTCCAACAATTCACTATATATTTCTTGAGCCTTATTGGTTAGACAACATGCAAAAGAAATCGGACTGATGAACTGGTTATCCTTCCGATATCCATCGCAGTGCACTACCAGGCCAGCCATCGTATCCGTAGACCCTGAAAAACAGTATTACACTCATTCAGATAATGAAACAGTATATACATATTAACAAAATTGAATGTTGATTTAAACAATACAAAACATGTCAGTAATTTGTTCAACAATGATGAAGAAAGGTAATTTGAATACAATATAGGATATTTGGATTTGGTTTCAAACTACGATCCCCTACGAAAATAGATATGTGCAGCTGCCTATCAAACCATGTCACAGAAAAGCATGTTTTCAAGGATAAACAAACATCAAAGAATGGGTAGATATATTTGTTGCAAAATGAAATGTAAAATGCGGAAGTCTTATATGAACAAATTCAATTCAACAACATGCACATAATAAAACATTCCAAACCTAGAAATACAAGAATAAACTGCAGTCATGAGGACCTAACTAAGGGGGGAAACAAAAAGATAACAAAAAATGACAAAGAAGTGATGGTATATATCTCATCTCAGTACAACATAAAGAGAACTCAAGATCCATCTATGCACATAAAGCAATTTCTGTCCATGACACAAAGAAGGTTTCTAATGAATCCAAGAATTTAAAAGCAGGAACATACCTTTTGTCAAACCTAGTTTTTAAAAACATAGCTTATTTTGTCAAGTGCATTTCGTTGAAGACTTGAAGTTAACAAATAGGGTTAAAATTATGATTTCATTTATTTGAATAAAATGAATTTTAAAAATTGTACTGGAGGCTAGTTCATTACATTTCATTCTTGTGAAGTAGATTCAGGTGTCTATACTAAAAAATTAATTATTAAATATTGTTATAGTGGATCAGATGGTCAGAATAAGAAAGGGATAAAAACACACAAGGGACATACAGAGAAGCCAATCAAAATTTAATAGAAATTGGGAACAAAATGAGCCCCCACTTGACACAAAAACATAGATGGCACAGAACTCTATCATCATCTGACTTGACACTGGATATCTCACAAATTTCCACTACTGATTCCTAAAAATTTCAAATGAAAAAATCTGCAGCCATGGGTATGTGATTTGAATAAAAAGTATACTTACCAAAACTGACAGTAATGCTGAAGTACTTTGTATTCTCAGTAATATGCTTTGACAATGCCAATGATCCTATCAGGAAGCTGAGCATAGATCCTGCCCCTTTTGACTGCAAAAGCAAACACAAGGCATTAATAATATGATTTGTTTATAAAATTTTAGTAATAACCATAAACGTCCACCTATTTAACAACACCTGAGAATAGTGTAGCTGACGTCCAGGATGACCAGGGAGACCAACGTAGTTAACTTTCTTCACTCATGGATGAGAAGCAAGGAACTCGGCAATTTTTTGTGCATTCTCCTATAAAGGATGCAACAGTATCAGTATCAGTTATTTTTTCCTCATTTTCATTTTATGAGCTGAATTAAATAACCCGTGATAGTCATAACTCACTCCCATTAGTACATATCAGAATTAAAAATATTAATGATTTTTTTAAAAAACATAAACACCCTATACCAACAACTGCACCTCATAAGGAGTAATATTTTAAGTTGAAGACTGTATAAGCTAAGAAGGGTATGAGCAGACAAAGATCAAAAGAAATAAGGAATTTTGCAAACAAATCCACGGGAGTCAAATAAGTAATCATATGCAAGTACTGGCTATAATATGGAAATGGAAGAACAAGACTAAAACTACCAATATCTTAAGTGAAATCATCAATCTATAGGAACTAATCATCCTTACTATTTCCAACATAATAACATTTACGTTCTGTGATAAACAGTATGTTTATTGGGTTACAAGAAGAATATTTTCAATTACACACTGGAACAACCATATTAGAATTTAAAATAGCTTAGACACTGCAACTACCATATTACAATCTAAAGTGAATATGCTAAATAGTTAGCACACAAGATGTGACGGCCAATAAAACTTCTTAAGTCACTGACTAACAACTAGCCCACAAACATGACAATCAAAATGCATAGCACATGAACTTCTCCAAGAGCTACCAAAACTAAATGCAGATTGCCAAAATACTATGTCCAGACTGCACATTGAAATGATAATGCCAACCTAGACCTCTCCGATTAATTATCACACCCCAAATCACTAGTGTATCAAACAATTATCTAGAACCAGTATAAAAGATGCTGAAGAGTCACAAAACGAACATATAACAGTTGAAATTTTAACAAATATCTTGTTAATTCAATAATACTAATTGGATTGAACTAATTGGATTGAATTAAAAAACACAGGTCTCATACTATCATTCTGTGTCTCTAATGATGAAGAAACACAAATGAATTCACTAGTATATGAAAACCCACAAGCTAGTAAAGCATGATAAACAAAAGTGGAAATGGAAGAAAACGGACATAGTGCACCTTTGGCTTCCATTGTGATCTTCAAATGGTAATGGTGAAGAAGCAGAAAAAGGAATCGAAGACGCACTTCCTATGACGTCGAAGACGATGTGGAAACGGTGAAGAAGCCTGAAGAAGGAAGTCAAAGACCCACTTCATGTGACACCATAGACGATGAGAAGTTGAAGACGATGAACTAAAGTTATTAGCTTTTCTGGTGAGAAATCAAAGATGATGAACCCAACGAATAATCAATATTAGAGAAGAAATTGGTGAGAGGTAGAAGACAATGAACCCGACAATTAGAGAAGAAATAGTTAGGTTTAGTAATTGAGGTTGTGAAGCCCAGATATTGAATTCGAGAATGGTGCTTGTGGGGGTTGGGGTTGGGGTTGTGGAAGATGAAGATCCTTAGGTTTTGTTTGAGAAAAAAATTCCATTATTTGGAATTGATGGAAGGAACATTGTGAAAGGGTAGTTTAGTCCGTTAGAAACCTTAATGGGCAATGGGCAATTTAGTCATTCCACAAGATTTAAGTGGAAAGGGGAAAACCCCCTAAAAGGGTATTTTCGTCTTTGATGGACTATATGTAGAAAGTGAAATCCAAGAAAAACCATTAAAACAAATATTTCAATCAGAGGCTATTTTTGGTTTTTGAAAATTGTGGGGGGTCATTTTCATCTATTTCCACTAAGTTTTATTAGCTCTTATGACTTAAATTAAGATAAATATTTTTGTTTGTTTTTCAAATTCTTAATTAACACATTCACAGTTATTTTCACAATCACAATTAACCATTGTACAATTAATCTATTACAAATAATAACCTTAAAAAAAATCTCCAATTTCTTAAATAACCCTAACCCTAACACTAGCCTAACAAGAGGTGGAGCCGTCGACGCCGCCGTCGACGGAAATCTCAGCAGCAACAACTACCAGTATCGATGGCTTCTTTAGTCATCGTGAAATCACAACTTTGTCTTGCCCAAATTGAAATGAACAGTGAGTAGCAACGTGAACGTCAGTCGCTGTCGCTCCTCTCAGAATCACCAGTCGCCGCCGCTGCTATTGACGTCGCGAAACGAAGCCGGTTCCGACCCTACGAAGTCGGAGAAGAAGAAATCGGAAGCGGAAGAAGAAAGAATTTGTAAATCACGACTTCATCAGCCGCTGTTGCTCCTCTTAGTAATCACACTAACGCTGACGAGGTCCGAGTGGAGGCGTGGGGCGACGGCATCGGAATGGAGGCGTGGGGTGGCGGGGTCGATCTGGGTGCTAGCATGGGACGGCAGCCACTAGGTTTTGAAAAAGCAATAACCTGACCAAAACGGTGCTGTTTTTGGTCTCTTGTAGTTAACCAAATATATATGTAAACAACTGAATTGTATCAAGTTAAATCATTCCTTTAAGACGAGGGTAGAATAGCAAAATAAAATTCATTTAATATTGAAGTTATAAGATCTCAAATAAAAAACAAACAAATGGGAATATCTTAATATTTAAGTGATATCAAATGACTTAAGTAATAAGTTGTTTTAATACTTCAGATAAAAGAAAAACAAACAAACGGCACTAAGCAATTCTCTAGCAAATTTCTTAGCATTGTCAATACCCATCATCTTTGGATATGTGGCCTTATCACTCACCAAGTCCTTCCCAGCTGTTTGCCCAATTCTTTTGAAGAATTGGTCACATCCAAGATATCATACACAACTTGAAACAACAGCCTTATACACCTTGCATATTTTCTAACTTCTTCTATCTCAATCACATCTCCTCCTCCCATTATCGCCCCACAAACAACTGTTGCCTCCAAAAGCTTTGCTGTTTTATGCACATGAATGGACTCCAAATCACTCGAACTCACATCTTTTCCCTCACTAGCCAGGTCCACAATCTGCCCTGCCACCAGCCCACAGCTGAACTCATCTAAGCAATTGCTCGAACCACCTGCTCAGCTGAAACGTTCCTGGTCTTGGCTACTACATGCTCAAAGGCAGGGGAGAGAAGAGCATCCCCGGCAAGAATTGCCGTGTCTTCACCAAAAGTTTTGTGATTGATGATTTTGTGGGATGATATTTGAGATCAGTATTGAGAGGATTGTTAAGGAGCTTTGAATTGCCATGAAAAGGGATGGTTGCAGAGAAGGCCATGAAAATTGATGAAGATGAGTCCCGAATGAATGAGGGTGTGTGTTTATTCATAGAATAGTTATACAGAGAAATGAAGGACAATAAGTTAGATTTGGATCATCTTCTAAGTTTAAAAGTCCTCACATTGTCCTCACTTCCATAATCTATTGCTAATTGTCTAATATAATAAATCAATATTTTGAATTATTCCTATTAATTTTATGTCTTTACTCATATTAAAAGATAGAATTAATTAAGACCATTAATTTAAGTGAGGACAAAATGAGGTTAGGGGATCCAAATCCTCCCAATTTTGCTTTCTTGTTTATTATCATTTCTAAATTTAATTTCCAACTTTCTCCCTCCACTTAAAAAATATTCCTAATATATATTTTTACTTAATTTTGTCCTTCTAAATAAGCATAATTTCATTTATAACAATGGCTTTTGATATTGCATTTGGGAAATTTTAGGGGTCGTTTGTTTTTTTTTATCTGTTTTTTTTGTCTGAACACTAAAGTACTAAACAATCATGAATTTTACTGAAAATTGAATAGTGACTGAATGACATGTTTGTTTTTTATTTTTATCACCCCCTGAATAGAATGTCAACATGTTTATTTTTTAAATATAAAATGGCTTAAAATAAGAAAAAAAAAAATTAATCTAGATCTTCATCAATCGAATTCCAAATAAAAGAAAAAAAAATTCCATCAATCCAATTGTTCTTCTTCAAAAAGAGTTCCACTGTTTTCAGAAACCTTAACCAATCTCAGCTTGTCACTGTTATTCTCTTCTACAACCTTCCCACTCCTTTTGTATGCAAATACACATCCCACTCACAACACTCTACATTCAATGCCTCTCCTTCATCTCCATCTCACAACAAAACAAAAACAAAACCATTTTTTGGTTATATTTTTCGGTAAGAAAAATATATATATATATATATATACATATATGTATATTTAAACAAAAAAAAAAAAAAAAGCACAAATGGATTGGATTTCCGAATCCATCTTAGATGGATTCAGTTTAATTTTTTATTTTATTTAAAAAAAACACATAAACATAGAAAAACATATGGAACCGTGACTCTATCTTAGGCTTGTGGACGAAGAGCCGTGAAGCCATTGACTCCGGCGGACGCCGCAGATCCATCAAACACCGACAGACAGATTGTCGCTCCATCTGGAACAAAGCAAGGCGCTTCGTCGTTCATCTAAGATGAAGCTGCGCGAAGCTGCACTCTATCAGCACCAGATTGAGCGCTGTTCCATCTAACAACGGCGATGTAGAGGCTAGCCGCCCACAAGCCTCCCTACAACTACCACCACAAGAAACTTCGAATTTGCTGGCGAGCTCCGCACCATCGGTATTCTCCCTCACCCAAAGCAAAAAACCCTTTTTTTTTGTGGATAGAGTAGATCTACTCAATCAGATGGGGATACAATTTTATTTAATTGTTTTTTCATTTTGGGGTTGAATTATTACTATAGACTGTAAGTTCTTTAATTATGATTGGCTTATTTTAAGACAAACTAATGGGGTTAATGTTATAAATGTAGATTTAGGTGATTGGACTTGATCGTGATCAAAGAACCCTCCGGCATCCCCAAAGCTTCACGAGCGAAGAGCTTCAAAGGTATAACACTTGACTTGAACTCTTGAAGAGAATTAGGTGCACACACACTCTCTCATGTCATTCATTTGTTTACTTTATGTGTGCATTTCACTATTCACACACATGCACATGTTGCATACAGATTAGTGTGTTTGACCACATGAAAAGGCCTCTTTCTTCTCATTAGTATGTTCTTGGTGTCGTCTTAGACCACCGCAATAAATGGGCACGACATTCCTCGATATGATTTCACGGTTCAAATGTCATTTTGGACCACCACAAAAAAAACTCTTTAGTGGTTTTCATTGTCGTGTTGTCATAGAGAACCGCAAAAATTAGCGTGAAGTGTTTCTCCAGTGGTTTTCGTGGTCTATGTGTCGTCATGGACTACCGCGAAATAGGGACCGTAACTTTCCGATGACATTTTAGCTGCCTTTGTCGCAGCGGATTGTCATCATGGCAGACCGCGAAATTGAGTCCACGACAATCTATTTTGGCTCAAAATGATGTAGTTTTGATTGCCCTCTATTTAATGCCTAATACACTTTCTTGGTTAATAAGATCTCTGAAAAGTTGAGATTTAGTAAGTAAATTAAGTTCTTAGAGAGAGATTGAATCAAGCTTTCATTAGTGACTCTCAAACCCAAATCCGTGAGCATCTAAGCATCATCAAGAATCATTCAAGCATGGTTTCTTAGGTCTTATTACTTGGTAATTAAGAACAAAGCCCTTCTTCATTTATTGTTCAAGCTTAGCCAAGACATCTCATTTATTGCATTTATATTGCAAATACTTCATCTTAAATGCTTATCCATTGAAGTTATGATGATTGATTTGGGCTAATTAATAGCTAGCATGTTAGTTTGCATTTTCCATATATAGCTAAGTCTAGGTGTGCATGCATTTAGACACCTTTGATAACTGGGATTGTTAAATTGCATTTCTACATTTCTAGTTAAACATATTGTGTGTTCATCTTACACATTATTGCATTTAGAACATTGTTATATGTTCACTTAGACTTTATTCTCTTTTTTGAGCCCAAGTCTTGTAGCTACATGTGGTAGTTACACAAGCATTGTCAATACCCACTTTTATAGATCCGCAGGTAAAATAGTTTGTGTTACAAGCCTTGAGAAGAGTGACTAGTGAAAATATATATACGTGTGAATCTAATACAACCTAGAAGGGATGGGGAGGGGAGGGGGGTTGAATGGGTTGTTAATCAATTATTACCAATTTTTCGATAAACAAACAACATAATAAATCAAGTGTAAAGTGTGGAAATTAAAGAACACTTGATTTTTAAATGGAAACCTTCAACAAGGAAAACCACGAGCTATTATGCTAGCTACACACGATTCTCAAATCCACTACTTGTAATGATGTTTACAACCAAGGTTGACCTCAACCATTCTCGGTCACTAACCCACCATTACTACATGCAAGCCTTTAATAGCGAACCTAGACCAACCCTAGACAACCTCTATATGAAGAGAAAGTTACACTCTCAAGTGATCTCCATGATCAACTACTCTTGGTGTAAGCACCTCCTAATCTACCTGTAGGCTTTTTATAAAGGAACTAGTATAATGTTTGTGCAACTTCACCTAGAAGCCACAAAACTTTGACTCTATGAAGAGAATTAAAAATCTAAGTGAATATGGCAATAATGATGCACAAATGCAAATAGTGCTAAACTAAACACTAGATGATTAATTAGATGTTAAGATGCAAATCTAACAACCTAATTATCAAACAAGCCTACATGCATATACATGAGGTCTCAATTAGTTGTAGAGATTTCTGATAACCTAATTGTCAAGTAAATGCACATGAACATTCAATAGAGCTTGAATAGATAAATAAACATTTGCCTATCAACCTAATCAACAATCAATTCCACAAGAATATTCAAGGCTTAGCTATTTAGTCAAAACAACATAATCAATTAAGCTATTACAAATAAACCCAATCATATTATCAAGACTCATAAATATATGCATTAAATAGAGTCTAGGTATTTAATTAAGCAGTGAATACCTAATCAAGAGTAAGAAGAACATTAAATGATATTCAATGAAGTTCTAACTTACGTAACCATGAAACCATGAAGACCCATGCTCTACTGTTGAATGATGCAAGATGGAGATGGGTTTTGGGTTTAGAGAGTTAAAGATGCAAGCTTTGCTTTCTCTCACTAGGCGAGCTCTTCCTCACTCTAAAATATGATCTTTTAAGCTCTTGAATGGCCAAGAGAGGTAAGAGATCAATATATATGCTGCCTAGATGAAATAATATCATTTTGCCAAAACAGGTTAAAAAAAACGCATCGGACCGCTACGCATACCGCTACCTAGGCAAGTGCTCAGGGAGCTGCACAGGGAGTGGTGAAAGTGCTGGAATTTAATGCAAGGGGGACTGCTTCCCTTGCACGTGTACAAGGGGCGGTAAAGACTCGATAGTGCACTAGCTCAAAATTCGAGCGCCCCAAAACATGACCAAAAGATATCGAAACCTTTCGTATGATATATCGTTGGAAAGGTATGGATGTCTAATTTCTACTCCTTTTGACGGAATGACATTTCGATGCTTGTAGAAAAAGTTATGGTCATTTGAGTGACCAAAGGTCAGATTTGGAAAACATCAGAGATGACATGTTTTAGTGGTCACTTTGGAGATATAAAACCAATCTAAACGGTCATGAAATAGAATATATATCGTTGGAAAGATATGAGTGTCTAGTTTATAAATAAATATTTAAAACTCATTTTGAATCTTTGTGTAAAAAGTTATGGTCACAAGACCATACAAAGGTCAGTTTTGAAAACACTTGAAACATTGAAATCCAATCTTTTGAAACTAGACAGTTACTCCAAATAACCAAACCAAATCTAACACTTATCCAAGAGAAGAATGAGACATTCTCAAGTGGTCAACCATCGCACTAAGACATGTACACCATCGTGCAAGCACGGACGTTTTCGATTATATAAATGGAAACGAATTACACCACACTTAAGACTAACATGAAGTACAAGTGTGGTTGTGAAAGGAATGCACACATAAACAATGAGGTACAAATGCATGCCAATTATAAATGCATGAAGTGTGTGTGTGTGCACCCTAATCTCTTCAAGAATCAAGGTCAAGTGTTATACCTTTTGAAGCTCTTGATCTTGAAGTCATAGAGATGCTTGGAAGCTTCCCTTGATAATTAACAAGATGACCTAAACTACCCATTACACAGTCATCCACAATGTGGTATGTCATGAAATAAGTCAATCATAAAATAAAGGTCCTTACAATGATGTCAACTTAGGTTGTAAACAAATATTTAGTTAGTTGAGTTTCAATGACTAAGTGGCTAGAAAGGCTAGTCCCGTGGGTTTTTCCCGGTTGGAGGGTTTCCCATGCTAAAATCATGTGTTATTTAATTTCTGCATTTACATTTTATTTGTGTTGTTAATTTGTTTTTGGGTTTTGTGATTAATCTTGACTAATCAAAGAATTTGGTAATTAATCGATTAACAACCCATTCCTCCCCCCCAGTTTGTTTAGACATATTTAGAGTTTATTTTCAATTGATATCAAAACACGCTCCTAGACATGCATAAGTGATCATTGCTCATTTGTGTCTTGCATTTGTGCACTTCATTCATTCATTCATATCATCAAACACTATGAGTGGAAGTGCGATGGGTCATGAGGGAGCCTCGAGTATAATATTATTGTCGGTTTGCTACATTTATTCTAAAAGAAAATTTATAATATTCTGACTAATTATTAAAAATAAATGAAATTTTGACTAATTATTAAAAAAAAAAATAGGTGCATAGTATCTTTATGATGCAAAATAAAATAAAAATACAAATAAAATTTTTTAAATCACATATATAGACATGAATGCTTTTGTCAAGTGTAATTAACGATATATTTTTTTATTCTTTTGAACAATAAAATATAAAATATTCTTAGAAAAAAAATATTTTTATTGGCAAAAGAAATATATATATAATTTTGCTAAAACAAAGTATATATTAAATTTAAAAGTCAATAAAAGTCTATAAATGTCTATCGAAGTCTTTTAAAATAAAGTCTATGAAAGCCTTTTGAAATGAAAGCATATGAAAATCTTTTAAAATAAAAGTCTACGAAAGTTTTTCATAATTTTGTAAAGTTTATAAAAGTCTATGAAATCTGTAAAAGTCATCCATTTTAAAAAGTCTCTAAAAGTCTTTTGTAATCCTAATTGAATACACTCCTCTTAGTCTCTGCAAATTTTCCGTATTTAGCACAATATTGAATCACCTAGGAGTGTAGACTTTTTTTGTTTGTTTTTGAACCAATGTGTAAAATCACCTACAGGACTTAAAGAAAAGAAAGATTAAAAGCTCAAATAAAATTTGAAATTTGAAACTTGAAACTTGAAACTTGAAACTTGAAACTTACTTTCAAGCTTGTGTCAATCCTAATGAGAATGACAAGCTTGGTTTGTCTTTCTATCCTTTCTCTTCAACCACCTATTTATAGGTTTAGAAAAAAAATAATTTGTTTCCTCATAGGACATAAGACTCACAATCCTTATGTGATTTAGTAAGCTTAATCTTATTAGGAATCTTTTCCTTTTTATTTTTTTTTTATTTTTTTTTTTCTATCAAAATCCTATTTTGATTTGTCTTCCATTGCTAATGGGAAACCAAATAAAAGAATCAAGGTGGCAATCCCATTTGGGAAAGGGATTGCCGCCCCATATATACTGTTATGGGTGAGTTTTGTCTGGGTGACATGTCGACCTAATGAGCTGATATGGCAAGGCAATAGCGCACATCAGTAAGATCATTCAATCCTCTGCCTAAGTAGAAACTTCTCTAAATGATTGAACAGCGACACCCGGTAAGAATGACTTGGCTAAAAGAGAATCTCACCAAAATAAGGTTTCGGTCGACCAAAATACCTCACCAAAAAAGGTCGTTCGTTCGAATCAGAGTCCAACGTGCCTCATTAAATTCCAGTGATCATGCTGAGATACGGGGGTCAACGATCACACTTCAAATAGGAAACGACCATATCTCCTCCAAAAGGAAATAGAGATCAAATCAAGCATAATGACAACTGCATTTACTACGAGATAATACCAAACAAGAAAGAGATCAAGACAAACACGAAGACCTAATAAAGGAGAATTATAGTAGGATTCTGAGTCTAGGGTTACAAAATATGTATAAATACCACTCATTTTTCACGATATAGGTGATAAGAACAATATGCTGAAAGTGGTAACTAAGAGAGAAAGGTGAGTAGAGCTATGTAACCTATTTCTACTTGTTTCATAGTGAACGCTTCACGCCGTCACCGGCACCTGTGGTTTTTTCCCTTTCAAGGGTTTTCCATGTAAAACTCTTGTTCCTTTCTATTACTACTCATTTTTTCATTAGCAAATCACAAATGCTACCCCTTAATTAATCCATAATTCAGTTCATAAAAAATCACTGTCAACAGTTAGCGCTAGAAGGAGGGGGGTTGATATTTGGACCACCTCGAGAAACCTTATAGTAAACGCCATATGTCAAACAGCATGGACGGAGATAGATCAAATCGTAGCTAAGATCGAAGTCCTCTTCCATGAGATTCGAACCCCGGAGGAAACTGGTTAACGGAGATTCTACGGACGGGGATTTAACAATAATCATTCCCACCAGCCAATTGACCGGTGTGGTCCCGGAAGCCATGCAACAAATCAGGCAGTGTTACAAAGGGTCATTGAAGACGTAGCCGAGCACAGGATAACCCTTTTAGCAACTGTAGGAATGACTTCACCATATAGGCTAAGTACCCTCGTCGTGCCGCAAGCCTAGAGACTACGCTCAGAGATAGTTGCCCTAACATCGTATGCTCTATTAAAACAGAATAAGGAACTATGGTTGGATCAAGATGATCGGGTGGCTGAGTTGGATAAACGAAACAAAAACGAGGGTAGAGCGTATGGCAGACAAGGCGACATCGAATGCACTCCGAGCCAGAGGAGGTCCACGGAGGAGCTTAGGGGCAGGACGGATCAAGCTCATCAAACAACAGCGATCGACCACCCTATATAAGGCATCGGAAAGGCAAATCCCCTTTGAGGTTAAAAACCCTAAACATCCGAACTAAAACGGAAACTCGGAAGATTCAGCATGGGCTCACTATTCGCCAATGCCTAGGGGTAGATGGTGAGCTAGAAGGAGAGTGGGACGTCATGATAAACGAGTTGATTCAGAAGGTGGAAGCATTAGAACGTTGTCAGGGGCGAAAGCCTTGTTCGACGATGATTCTGAATGCCCCTTTGTAAACAAGAAAAGGATGAGTCTTTGAAGGATTACCTAAATAGATTCTCTTATGAAGTGTCAGGTATCCATAACCCCAGCGATGAAGCTATGGTGGCAGCTTTCACCAACAACCTGCAGAACTGTCAGCTCTCCTTCAGTCTAGGGAGAAAATGCTCGAGCTCATACGCCGAAATGATGGACGTGGTGGGTAGTTATGCGATGGCAAAGAAGGATGAACTAGCCCAATGGGGTAGTTATGTCCATAGAGGGCGACTCGAAGAAAGCGCCAAACCTAAAGGAGCCAGCGTAAAGAACCAGAAGAGCGGCCATCCGAAGAATGGCCGAAACCATGACGCACGGTAGGATGAGAACCAAAAAATGGACGGAAAGACAAGAGGTTCCAACGCCTATACATGAACTACACCCCTCTAGCCAAAAGGCAGGAAGAAATCCTGGCCATAGTAGAGGACAAGAAGTTGGTCAAGTATCCACCAAAGCAATCGGTCTACGACCGGAGAGACATGAGCAAATATTGTAGGTCTGTAGAGAGAGTGGCCATGATACATCGAAATGCTACCAACTGAAATACCATATTGAGACACTCATTAGGGAAGGTTACCTTAAAGACCTTATCATCAGGAAAGACCATCAGCAGCAGGATACCTGTCGAGCCGACCGACCAAAGAAGGGTCGGGACAAGAAGGACAACCCTAGTTGAAGTGAAAGATATGTGGTGATCAATACCATTTTCGGAGGGCCATACATGAGCAGAAGTAATAGAGAGAATGACATAAGTTCGATATGCCATGTACGCCCGAAAAAAACGTAGATGTGAATTCAATAGGGCCCAATCCCATGAGGATCAAGGTAGGATGAGACCTAATTATTTTTACATAAGCTGACTCATATGGAGTCGATGTAAGGCCCAATGACACAAACATCAAAACAGCTTGAATTGGGCACCACGATGTCTATCAAATACTGATCAATAATGAGAGCTCAACAGATATCCTAAGCGTTCAGGTTTTCGATCAGTTAGGCTTGAACATAAAAGATTTTAAACGGCTGCCAATCCCACTCAAAGGATTCAACGGCGCAGAGGTTATGGCATTCGAGACCATCAAGCTGCCTATGAAAATTAGGACACCCCCGTGCCAGAAGATGGTACTCTTGGACTTCGTGGTGGTCAACACGGAGAACTGGCCGTACACCGCCTTGCTGGGTAGGCCATTCCTGAACCAAACCAAAATGGTAACAACCATATATGCTTTGATGATCAAATTCCCAACGGAATTCTACATAAGTGCCATAAAGGGTTCCTAAGAAATGGCTAAAAGAGCGAACCTCTTAGTGTATTGAGATAGGACCGAGAATGACGAGTGTAAGTTCCTTATATTTTGATTGGCTTATTCCGTTGACAAACCACATTTGGGGATGATTTTGTAATGGGTAGCTTAGATCCTCGATAGCAAGCTTCCAAGCATCTCCGTGACTTAAAGAGCAAGAGCATGACAAGATTAGTTGCACACACATTTCTCATGCATGCCTTAGTCTTCTTGCATTTGTGTTCATTGCTCTATGTGTGATCGTGTGTCATGTAATTCGTTTCCCGAAGTGTTTATGGAAACGTTCGTGCTTGCATGATATTTGACCAAAGAGAAGTCTTTTTCTTCTCTTGGACTTGTTATTTTTGGGTCTTGGTGAGTCAGTGCGCTGGTCCCCTTACCCACACATCACCCGTGTACAACGTTGGTCGTGCGCTACTCGACCGGCGCAGAACAAGCGCAAGTCCAGCAGAGGTTCAACGCTGGTCATACGCTACTCGACCGCGACAGTACCAACGCAAGTTGAGCAGAGGTTGTGCGCTGGTTGTTCGCTACTTGACCAGCGCTAGACCAACACACATTGCATTTCTGGGCACATTTTTTTCCAAAATGACATAGTTTTATTTAGCCCTATTATATATGTTCTCTCTTCTTCCTTGCTCATTAGTGTGAGCTCAAAAACTGAAATTAGAGAGAGAAAGCCATATCCAAGAGAGAGACTCCCAAGAACTCACATTTACTCAACCAAAGACTTTCCCATAAGCATCTAGCTTCATCCTAGCATCATCTAAGCATGGGTTCTCTTGTTTTTTTTTTTTTTACTAGGTAATTTCTACATGTCTTAAATCTCTTGTTTCATTCTTATGACATGTTTGCCTAGGTTTAGCATTTATTTGTTAATTAAATGCATGTCTTTTTACTTAATGTTATTTCTAATATGTTTGAGACTTTGTATGTTGGTTGAGTTTAGTTTTATTTGATAGCTAGCATTTAGGACCATTTTTCTCTCTAGCTAAGTATTTATGCTTTGCATTTAGACATTGATGTGTAGGACTCATTGATTGTGTTTCTTGATTGCATTTATTGTCCTTGCCATGTTTGATGACAACTTATGTTGATTGGCTTTTGTTTGATGACTAGATTTTAGGTTTTCATGTCTTCATCTAGTTAGGTTTTCATGTCTTCATCTAGGATTGATTTTATTGCCATCATCTAATCTTTAGATAAGTGAAATTCCCTTAAGCAATATAGTGTATATTATACCTAGGGGGTGGTGAATAGGTATAGTCCCAATTTCTTCAAACTTCAAAATATGCGGATTACAAGAATGAAATGAACACTTGATATGATTTAACAATTGTATAATATGAGTCAATACATGTGAAAATCAATATACAAGAGATACAATCAATACATGATATGGAAGATAATGAAAAGTAAAGCGAAAATAGACACAAGTATTTTTACGTGGTAAAACCTCAAAGAGGAAACATCCATAACCATAACCACTGGCAAAGCAATCCACTATATGAAAAGGACTTACACACTCAAGGCTATCAACAAATGATATCCACCATAAGTTATCAACTCCTAGTCTACCCTAAAGGTCTAGTGAACCACCTAGCCTACTCCCTATCCAAGATGTGTCCTACATCTCTAGAGAGCAACTCCCTATCCAAGGCTCTCAAGCCTTTAGGAAGATTTCCTTGCTTAGCAATCTAGATCACAAGGATCTTAGTCAAGCTTCCCTAGCTCAACCATCCGGAGTATCACACTCCTAGCTAAGACTTTTGCTTGGCTATCCGGAACACTTTCCTAACCAAGTCTTCTTGCTCAAATTAAAGCTTCACTCAATTTAACAAGAGACTTCAACCTTTCCATAAAGTAATGATCTAAGTTATGCAAATGACGCAAACACAATCAAATAAAGCAAGATAATCAATCAAGCTCTATGTACATGCTTAGTGATGATCAAGAATATACTATCAACACGTAATCACAAATCTATCTAGAAATCAAAGCATATGAATCAATAAGAACAAGATGAAAATATTCAATATATCACAAAAATCTTAGTTCTTTGATCATGAAATTAAACCTAGAAAATATCATGAGGCAAATCATATATATCATTTCTAGAATCAATTTCAAGTTAAATCAAGTTTAGCAAATATATGTTCAAGAGAAATCACAAAGCTAAAACTCAATTAACAAATGATCAAACACCCTAAGAATATGATCTAACATCATTCTTACCACAAATCATCTATCAAATAGGAAGATTAAAAGAGATGATCAAAGAGAAAGAGATAAGAAGAAGTTTCACATACAACAATGGAATCTCGAACAGAAATTTGCAAGTTGTGAAAAATCACGAACTCAAATGACTCTGAAAATGCTTGTGGTTTGTAGCTCTCTTAAAGACCAGCATTTTTGGCTTTTGGATCACTCAATTTTGATTTTGTATGAGAGAGTTATGATCAAAATAAAAAATAAAAAATCATGAAGAAATTATGCACTCTTTCTTTTTCAATTTTTCTTCTTAGATGAAATGGGAGGGAATGGAGAAATTTTAAAAGAATTCAAGAGAGGGATTTTAGGACCAATCAGGAGGTGCCACATCACACATCCCATGTGGGGCGCGTGTGGCACACGTTGGTAAAGGGTGGTGCAGCCCATGTGCCACATGTGGCTCACACGTGGACTCCAAGGTTGCCCATTGGCCAATCTTGCTTCTCTCTTGCTCCGCTCGCAATCTTCAACCATATCCTGGCCTCCAAACTCTGAATTCGAATCTGTTTTTGGATTTTGAACCGTGACTCCCTCACACACAACGACGACTACAAATCTTTGCAAAAAAGTTGAGAATTCATCTCAAAAAATGACGACAAAGACAACTCAACAAATGAGAATGCAAAGTAGTGTAACTACATCGTTTGGACTCAAAACCTAATGAATAACCGAAATAACCAGAACTCAATAAGGAATCAAATAAGATCATGTTCAAGTCTAAAATATAAGAAACACAAACAAATAAACACAATGTCACACAAGTATGTCATATCTAAGCGATAGTCATAAAACATGCAAATCTACAGTGTTTGTCAATACGAGACCAATGCATGTGCATACTTAAATGTGTGTGAATGTGTTATACCAAATGTTTGCACAACGATGCAAGGACACACAAGAATGAATTGTGCGTGTGCGCATTTATGCCTTGTAAGAGGAAGAAGGATCTTGATACCCTAGCATCCAAGAATGCGATGTTCCCCTTGAAAACAATATTTGCACAAGATATTGCTTTTTCACCTTTGAAGCTTCTTTTTACCAAGAATCACCTAAGCAACAACTATTACAAATATAGAGAGTTTTGCAATGGAATCAAGCCAATACAAATCAAGGATCTTACAATAAGCATTTAGTGTAGCCTAGCATTATTTGCATTTTTGATATTGTCATATATTCACATATGTTATTGATCTTTTCATTAAGAGTTAAGTCTTGCGACTACCGGTGTGTAGTGCACAAGCATTTTGGTCTAGAATCACTATAAAAGGCATGTGGGTAGTAGTGGTGGTTAGTGACCGAGAATGGTGTGACTAGAGGTCAATATAGGTTGTAAACATCATTACATATAGTAGATTTGAGGACCGTATGTGGCTAGCAGAATAGCTCATGAGTTTTTCCCTACTGAGGGTTTCTCACATAAATCAATCAACGTTTCCCCACTTTAATTACGTTGATTGTTTTGGATTAATTTTTGTAATATTGACTAATGCGAAAAATTGGTAACTAATCGAATTAACAACCCATTCACACCCCCCCCCCCCTTCCCTCTAGGTTGTGTAGACACACGTTTATATATATTTTCAACGAGCACCAGGTGTGCATTGTTGATAGCGAGCCTCTGTCCCAGGAAGAGGCATTGGAAAGAGCCCTAGTCAAGAAGTTTCAAGACGGGAGTTACAACAGCCTCGAGAAGGCTAGGAAGATTTTTGCTTGGGAAAAACTTAGTTTTTTAGAATCTAATTGTTTTTCTTTTCTAGAACATTTTTTTAGTTTTTCTAATTATTATCTTTGTCTGTATTTTCAAATTCATCAATAAAACTCCCGAGAAGATTCAGTCATTAAACCAAGACATGTTCAAATTTAATTAACTTTGTTGAATCAAAGAAACTTGCAGCGCCAATACCTGCCATGGATGGTGAAGGTGTCCGAGAGGCTGGGAAGCAAAGTCTTAGGACCTAGTGTGCTTGCCGAACTAACCGGGTGCATATAAAGCACTGTCAGCAATCTAGCTTCCCCGAAGAGGACGGTTATACCGGAAAAAAACACACTCGGGTACGCCATCAGGGAAACCTGGTGAGAACGTTCGGCTGTGTTAGTATTGCTCTAACGATTCGGCCAAACCCTTGTAACCGCAAAACTGAGAGACGTCCTTGGTGACTTGTTACATGGGAAAACAGGTTAAAAAGAGAAGGAGTCCTGAACATTGCTTAGCCAAAAATCGAAGAAGGTCGAAATTATCTAGAACGAGTAGTCAGGACACCGGTCGGGTAGGGAATTATCCTGAATATGAAACTAGGACACTGGCAAAAAATAATCGCTAGACATGTTTAAACGGTCGAAAATTAAAAGGTCGGGAATTATTCTGAGTAAATAGCCAGGACATCGGCCGAAAACGATCGTTGAAAAACATGCAAAAACACTTCACGTACAAGCGATCGGAAGCTAGCCTGAATGAAACGGCGAACCAGGCTGGTCACAACTAAACCAGCCAGGAAAGGTCCAAATGAAGGAAGGATAAGATTCGGCCAGCCAAATCAAATTCCATTTAAAGCAACTCTAAGTAAAACGCACATGGAAAGTAAAAGAATGTATATATATTTACGAAAGCCACGTGGGGTCAAAATGAATACATTTGCAAAAAACAAACACAGAAAGCAAGTCAAAATCAAGAGCCTGGATTGGAGCATGATCTTTGCCCACGGACCCCCGAGGTTGGCTCCCGCTGCACTCACCCTTGTCGGATGTTGCGCCATACTCTCTCAATAGGCTCTCGTCCGAAGGCCAGACTATTAAATCTATCTCATCTTTCAATCAGGGGGAATAATCCTAAATTTTAAAACCAACGACCATATTTTTCTTATATTTGAAAATTAAAATTTTTAACTTTCATAAGTTCTTTTGTTTTCATTTAGTGATTTAAACCGAAACATATATATATATCGTGGTTCTTTCCTAAAAGATTCCTTAATTTAACTCAAATTCCATCGATTTTAGTTTATATATATGGCCTCCATTGGAAGAAGCCGAGTCCCTCCAGATCGATGGAAGTCGGCACTTCCTCTGTCGATGTGGTTAATCTAACAAAATTAGAGGTCATTGCTATATTTCATTATTATCTGTCAATAAACAGTTTCTTCGGTAAATCTTGTGTTTGTGTGAGGTTCTACTTGAGAAACTTCAAACCAAACTATTAAATGTACATATTATATATATATATATATATATATATATATATCTTAAGCACTGTAAACAACACAGAGAAGATAACAACACCCGCCTAAACATGACAACATAACATCTTATTAATCAATTCTGTCTACTTGCAATGAAAATGGCTAGATGGTACAAAGGGGCAGCCCTATCAGCTTCAAAATAGGCAAGCTCTTGAATGGCTTGACCCAACAATTCTTCAGAAAATTTCTTGGCATTTTCAATACCCATAAGCTTTGGATATGTGGCCTTATCACTCACCAAGTCCTTCCCAGCCGTTTTGCCCAATTCTTTTGAAGACTTGATCACATCCAAGATATCATCCACCACTTGAAACAACAGCCCTATACACCTTGCATATTTTCTAACTTTTTCTATCTCAATCACATCTCCTCCTCCCATTATCGCCCCACAAACAACTGCTGCCTCCAAAAGCTTTGCTGTTTTATGCACATGAATGTATTCCAAATCACTCAAACTCACATCTTTTCCCTCACTAGCCAGGTCCACAATCTGCCCTGCTACCAGCCCTTGCGAGCCCACAGCTGAACCCATCTCAGCAATGGCTCGAACCACCCGCTCAGCTGAAACGTTCCTGGTCTTGGCCGCTACATGTTCAAAGGCAAGGGAGAGAAGAGCATCCCCGGCAAGAATTGCCGTGTCTTCACCAAAATTTTTGTGATTGGTGGGCTTGCCTCGCCTGAGATTGTCATCGTCCATACAAGGGAGGTCATCATGGATTAAAGACATAGTATGAATCATCTCAAGAGCACAAGCCATTGGCATTGCTAAGGACTCTTCTCCTCCTACCAATTCACAAGAAGCAATACATAAAACCGGACGAACCCGCTTGCCTCCAGCTAGAAGAGAGTATCTCATAGCTTCATGTATTTTGATTGGATTTCTCAAGGGCACTACCTCCTCTAGAGCTTTGTTGACATGTTTTGCCTTCATCAACATGTACTCTTCGAATTTGAATGCCGGTAAATTAGGCAAGTTCAATGGCTCAGTGAAGCAATCTTCGGTTTGGATTACTGGTACTTGCACAGTATGTGCAGACTTAGACGCATATCTGGCCTGGACTTTAAAGGGGACAGATTTCAAGTTTGAAAAAGGGAGTAGCTTTGTGGGATATTTGAGATCAGTATTTAGAGGATTGTTGAAGAGCTTTGAATTACCATGAAAAGGGATGGTTGCAGAGAAGGCCATATATGAAAATTGATGGAAGATGAGGCCTGAATTAATGAATGAGGGTGTATTTGTGTGTGTGCTTATTGATAGAATTGAATTTTTTTTATTTGGTGTTTGTGGTTATTATATAGAGAAATGAAGGATGTTGAATTGGGTGCCAAATCCATTGGCTTGTGAATATTCCTTTTGGCATGGTTTGGACGCTAGTGTATTATTTGGATTATGCTTTTTTATATTTTTTGGATTAGTTTATATAAACTGAGAATTTAAAGTTTTTATTAAATGTAAGATATTTTAACTAGAAGTGGCTGAAACGTTTAGTTAGCTTCATACATGGTAACGAAAGGAGCATGACAACTAAATCTCTAACAAAAGTCAATGTATTATATTGTTCTATTAATGTCTGTATACTATAAAATGCTTATTAATAAATTAAATTTTGTTTGTTGGTGAAAACAAAGATGCTTTGCATTCAATATTTCAATTCTATTTTGTTGGCAGAGGTCCCAAGAGCATCTCTAATAGACTCCCTTAATGATATCCCTTAACTTAATTAAAGGATTATGTGTATTTTTGTAACTCCAACAACTTCCTAAATGGCTCCCTTAATTGTGTTTTGGTAGAGTTTACTCTCTTAATTAAGGGGTGTTTTCAACCTTCTTAATGTGGGCTCCACCTATTTAAGATTATTTTAAAGTGAGTTCTACCTATCATAATTGACAAACCATATATAATATTTATTAAATACAATATCTAATATTTAAATAATAATAATAAATTATTGAATGGGCCAATTAAAGGAGTATTGTTGGAGTATATACTCCTTTAATGGTCCCTTGCAATAACATACACTATTAAATAAGGGAGACCGTTGAAGTTTTATGCTTTTATGATATCTTTGGGGAATTTACAATTTAGTCCTAAAGTCTTAAAAAATATCACTTTTTTACATGACTTATACAAATTAGCTTTTTTAGTTCTAAAATTTTTAAATCTCTCACCAGTCACCAAAAAATTAAAGATTTATGGTCAAATGTAATAAAATGGTTTAAAGTACTTTTTTACCCTTATTAAAAACACTTGACCGAAAAGGACTATCTGGTTTTTTTTTTTGCATAACTACAATTTAACTATGGTTGAAAAGAATCCAACAAATGATCTATGTGTTCAAATTAATGAATCCAACATATAGAATGCATGATCGATATATCCTATGAGACTTGATGCTCAACCCTTAGATCTAGGGTTTTTAGAAGTTTAGAGAGTGTTTGGGTGTTCCTCCTTGAAATCTGACTTATATAGTGAGAGAAACGCACATTCAAAGATTTCAATCCGTCAACGATGCCGGGTGGTGCCAATCGATGTCGTTTAAGCTTGTGTCGCTAGCAAACATTGGGCAACAGTGTTGAACGGCGCCACTTTTGCCGCCAAAAGGGGTTGCCTCGGCCAATGGTGCTGAATGGTGCCACCTCTAGTGCTGGAAAGAAGCATCTTATGCGCCGAGGGGAAGCAGAGGGTTTCCAATGGAAATTTGCCCTATGAACCCCTTTCCGACAGACACCAGTAAGTTCTGGATTTCCAAGAACTTGACCAAACACTCAAAAAGACATGATCAACTTTGGAAAGCATCTGAAACGTCTCAGAAATAGAATTTTCATTTTCATTAGTAATTATTAAATGTCCCCTAAGTGTACTTATGTAGAAACTCAAATGCACAAGATTTATATTTCAAAAAAAAAAAAGCACAAGATTTAAATTCTTTTTTTTTTTCTTTTTGTTTGAAACCTATTCAAATTCTTCTTAACCATATCAAATGTCGGCTTAAAAGAACAAACCGCGAGGAATCAAGTTTGAATATAAATAGTTTTACGAATGAGATACTATTATTAAATTTCATTTTTATTATTGATATTTGTTTGTTTTATATAATTAAGAAAATAAATAACAACAAATTGAAGCTAAGGAAAAAAAAAAAAAAAAAAAAAACAAATTCAGACATTAAAAAATATATATGGATGGGCAGATGGCACATTATTTGCAGGTGTGATTTGATTTCAAAGCCAGCCTGAGCATCTGTAGAAGATATGAGTCCCATCAAGAAGTTACCAAAATCTCCACCTACATCAATGGCTTGTTTGCTTTTGTTTTTTAAAACATTTTTAAGACGTTTTTTGTTGGATAGACATAGACATATTCAATGTTTCAATGCGGTCCCTGTTTTTGGAAAAACAAATGACAAAAACGACAATTTGCTAGACTCGGACGATACATAGAATGGTAGTCTACTACAAGATATGTAGGATATAACATTGTGACCATCCAAAGTACAATGATATGGTCCATAATAACATTGGATATATAATTTGTGTTTATATATATATATATATATATATATAATATGAACGACTCTATATAATTTAAAAATCTGTGATTTCAATATGTAATCGTCCATTTACTATTATCATAAGATAACCAGTTACACTGAATTTGTTTACTCTTTCCAACCTGTAGACTACGAATATTTTGAAGATTTGATGTTGAAGTCACACGTTTGAATTAATGTAACCTTACCAATAAAATGTTAAAATGATTTCATCTATAAAACCCTTCACTTATCCTTAATTACATTTAAATTATAGAAGTTTTAGAATTCGGTTTAGTTCTCTTTTGTTGTTTGTCACCATCAATTAATAATTTGACAAGAGTAATGCCATAAATCATGTACATTTTTGAAGGAAAAAAATTAAACTTTTAATGTTAATATAATCTAACCCAAAACAAATATAATACAATAAATAGAAATGATAATAATAAAACTATGGCTGCCTCCCTTATATTTTCCATTTTAGGTGTTATATATCTTCTATTCTATTCTATCTAAAGTGGTCCTTTTGAGAAAATGAATCACAGAAATGGATTCAGTTTCAATGCATAAGCATGTCAAACCATTTTCCACAATATATTCAATAGCGAGTAGAGCGGCCGCAGCCGCTGAAGCAATACCCGGATGTCCTCATCTGTGTTACTTGAAATTTCTACCATATGAAAAAAAAAAAGTATCCTTTGTTGAGGTAACTTACCTGGTTGCTAGTGCTACCATGTATGATCGGGTTTCATCAAACTCCTCTGAGAAGCAGGAGCAGTGAATACACACTTTTCTGGAAAATTTGTTATGCATATAATCTCAGAAAATATGTTGATGATAATACATAGCTATGTAGACAATTAAAAAGATAATTTGATGGGAAGAAAGCATTACATGAATGAATTGAGTCGGTGTCCAAGATTCTGCATTGGCTTGGCCAGCAACTGGGGCAGTACATCACATATTCACTTGCAATTTTACTAGGCGTCCCTATAGATTTTAGTATCCACATCTGGGACTAGTGAACAATTTTTCATGATTCTTAGATACTTATATTCTTTATGTAGCTAGTTTCCCACATTGAAACCACTATACTCCATCTCATAGTACAGCTTCAAAACCTCTTGAATCGAAATTTCCTTCATGTAGTTTCCATTTGGTATCATTATCTAACAATACATTGGCTTGCTCTGTATCCCCACCCTCACATTAGCTTTCCTATCATCTCACACATTATAAGTTCTATAATATCATATGGCTTCAAGCCCGTGTCTTCCATTTGTTGCATCAAGCAATTTGCTTTTTCAACTTTTCCTTCTCTATAGTAAGCTACTATAAAATATGTATAAACAAAAGAATTTGTAAGTAAATACTCTATTAAGCATTTCTTCATACACCTCTAGTGCAGATTCCAAATTCCCAAGTTTTACTTTATCATTAACAATTAATGAGTAAGTACTAAGTAATGGTAACAAGAATCACGCTCTTTTGTAGCATTCTCTTCAATAACTCCATACCTTGTTCAATTCTTTCCTCTTCTATAATTCTAAAAAGCAAACTACTTTTCTTCCTTGCACAGTGCATTGATCACAGTCCTGATGGTTACTTCATTTGGGTATCTTCTCTTTTATAACATGTGCTCATAAGTGCTCCAAATATCAACAAACAACGAAAGCAATCAATAAACAACCGGGATAGAACTAATATATGAATCGTGATACAGTAAGACCAAATAGAGTTCTTTTTTTGGAAAAAGACCAAATAGAGTTTATAAGTAGACATTTTGTTGGATGAATTTTCTTGGATAAAGATTTATAAGAAATATTTACTAATTTAAGTGTTTAGAAAATAAAGGAATTATCAATATAATCCCTAAATTTTGATGAAATATCATTTTTTTTAGTATGTTTGATTTTTTAGCACTCGTATATCCTTTACTTTTTAGAAATACATCAAGTTGGTCCCTCTGTTAGTTAACCGTTAGTTCAACTTAACGGTTCTAGAGGTATTTTTGTCTTTAAGCATGAAAATTTTGTCATGTGTGATGTGTCAATAAAATAAATCAAATAATATTTTATATATCAAATAAAATTATAAATAAAAAAACAGTGATTTACAAGTGGAGGTAGTGTGATGTAGGTGGAAGCTTTTGAGAAAGACAGTCACACGCGATCAAACAACTAATTTTTGTAATCACTGTTGATTTCGCAAAATACCAAGAAAAAAGAAAGATAATTGAGTAACAACTCAAAAGAATTTTTTTTATTAATCAACGTCTCGATTCATCTACCACCCGCCTCCTCTATTTAGGCTGAAAAGGGGCAAACAAATTCTCATCGTCACCAGATTCCTCCTCTACGATTGGCTGATTCGGAGCCTCCTAACGCAGTGTCATTGCAGCCACCTGCTATGTCAACGCCTTCACTTCTTGTCACACCTATGCAATCTCGTCACGTTCATAAACTTCCTCCAATGGGGCGAGCGTTTGAAAAATTTAGACATCTTCTTGGTGGCATGACAATGAAATTTATCCTGGCTCTGATACTAAAAATGATGCGGCACCAGTGTGGGTGATCAAGATTTGTTAATTTTGAGAATACCCAGGATTATGAACAATTTGCAAACTCGTTGATTCATTAGAATACCGAGAAAGCAAGCCAAAGAAACTTCATAACCGAAATTTTATTAACCACTCAAGCCTGCCATGAAATGGCTACATAGCTCCACTATATAGGAGTAAAAAATACAAATAAAAGGAAACAAATAAAAATTATAATTCGAATCCTAAAAAATTGCCTTTATCATCAAGTCCCATAAATCAAGCAATTGCCTTCATCATAGGTGATTGATGAAATTGCATAAATCAAGTTGTTGTGAACAGTATGATTCTTAAAAATCTCCTATAACTTGATCTCTATCATTGTTAACATCATGATTTATGCAATTCTTCCATAACTTGATCTTCATCATTCCCACCGTGGTCGAAAGAATTTTCCCTTGAATTTCGACAAAACAAGGAATAAGAACGAGGATAATTATTTCGAATCACACTAATGTAGAGTCGGTATGGGTGATCAAGCCCTGTTGATTCTGGGAATACCCAAAACTATGAACACTTTACAAACTTGATAATTCATTAGAATACCGAGAAAACTAACAAAAGAAATTTTATAACTAGAAATTTTAATCAATTCAAGTCTCCCATGAAATGGGTACAAAGCTATAATATATAGGAGTAGCAAAATTAAATAGGAAACAAATAAAATCACAATTTGAATCACCAAACAATATGCCTCTATCATCTCTATGATTGATCAAATTGTATAAATCAGTTATATGACTTCATCAAATATGATTGATGAAATTGCATAAATCAGGTTGTTGTCAACACCATGATTCTTGCAAATCCCTCATAACTTAATCTCCATCATTCCCGCTATGGTCGAAAGAATTCGCCCTTGAATTTTAACAAAACGGGGAATAAGAATAGGGATAATTATTTAAAATTCGTTGATTCTTGAAATGCTGGAAAGTAGATACGTTAATTCTCGAGAATACCGAAAGTGAAATAACTAGATGCTGCTGATTTGCAACGAATACCAGCAAATTGCTAAAAAGTGATCAAAAGACCACAACAATCGAAGTTGAATCGATTTGGCTCTGATACAAAAAAATAGTATGGGTGAACAAGCCCTGTTGATTATAGGAATACCCAAGATTATGAACACTTTGCAAACTCGTTGATTCATTAGAATACAGAGAAAACAAACGAGAGAAATTTCATAACTAGAAATTTTATTAATCAACTCAAGTCTCCCATGAAAATGGCTACAAAGCTAAAATATATAGTAGCAGAAAAATTAAATAAAAGGAAACAAATAAAATCACAATTTGAATCACCAAACAATATGCCTCTATCGTTTCTATGCTTGGTCAAATAGCATAAATCAAGCATATGACTTCATTTTAGGTGATTGATGAAATTGCATAAATCATGTTGTTGTTAAACACCATGATTCTTACAAATCTCCCATAACATGATCTCCATCACAGCGCCTCCAGCCCTCCGCCATCATCGTTCATAGTGGAGGCTTTACCTCCACCAGAAAAGCTAGGGAGGAAACCGTGACCTCCTCCATATCTTTTCCGAGAGGAGGCGTAGCCTTTTCCACCCTAGATTTGGGGAAGAGGCCGCACCTCCTTCTTACAATTTCATAGGGAAGAGTCTACGCCTCCTCCCTTCATTTATGGTGGAAGTTCTTTGTGAAGCCTCCACCACCATCGACTATTCCCTCCATTTCTACCTTCTTCTTTTTTATTTTTTATTTTAAAATTTTTTTCTAACTTATTTTTAATACTTTCATTTATTAAACAAGCTTTGCTATTGATTTTTTTCCATTAAAAATTTTCTTTTGTTTTTAATTTTATTTATAATTGTAATTTTATTTTAATATTTTTGTGTTATTTTAAAAGTTTTGATATATTTATAAGTTGTTTATTAAGAAAACTATAATATTGATTCCTCCCAAGACACCACATTCTCTAACTTCCATCTTCAAATGATTCATCTCCATCCTCAAAGGTTCACAAAACCCACCTTCACCTTCTGCTCTATCCAAATTTACAATTTTGATTTCAAGCTCATGTGTTCTGCTTACTTATAACTCTAAAAACATCTTTATTCCATTTCCTTAATTGGTTTTTAACTCATTCTAGCTTCTCCATACAACTAAAACCCTTCCATCCTTGAAACTCAACTTCATTCCACCATTCCTTCACATTCTTAACAAAAGAAGGATGATCCAGTCAAAAATTCTCAAATCTAAATGGAATAGGGCCCAATTTCCTATTAAAAGTGTCCAAAAGAATTGGATAATGGCCAGAAATCATTCTAACCGTAGCATCTTGTCTAACCATCCCATTTACAAAACCCTCTCATTACAAAATCTGTCAAGTCTATAGCAAATTGCATTCTGTTTGAGATTTAACTAAGTAAAATCTGTATGACTCAACTCTAGATCGATCAATTTAGTTTCTCTTATAAACCGATTGAAGTCTTTCATGATTCTAGTTTCCTTATCCTCATTAGACTTTTCTGATGGAAATCAAACAGCGTTAAAATCTCCATTCACGCACCATCTTGGCACACATAAACCGAACAAACCAACCAACTCATTCCAAAAATCTCCCATTTCCTTTTTACGATTAGGACCATAAACCCTTGAAAGCCACCAATCTCTTCCATCATATCTCCGTATATTAATTGAAATAGAAAACAATCAGAGCACCGAACCCACTGCCTTAATTGACTTAGAATTCAATATCATAATAATTCCTCCAAACTACCCTCTACAAGTAAATAAGCCCACTCATTGAATCTTGCTCCCTATACACACCTTATGATGTTAAAATTCACATTCTATTTTATAGCATTAATAAGAATAACGATATCTGGACATGCCTTACGAATTGATTCCTTAATCATTCTTATCGTTTTCCAGCATCTCAAACTGTGAACAGTCTAATTTAAAATATTCATAAAAAATCTCGAGTCCCCTTACCATTCCTAGAACTTATTTTTTCACAGTTAATCCCATAATCTAGATTTTTTAATTCCCTTACCCTTTTATTATTCCTATCACGAGAACTGTGGGTTACAACTTGTGTCAATTTGTTTGGATTTTCTAGAGATAAGTTCATGTTCTCCAAATAAATCGAATCTTCTCATTTCTTCTGCCTCGTAATTGAATCTTCTCATATCCTGCTTTTCATCTCTAATTACTTCATTGAATGAATTTGCCCTCTTATTGGTAGAAATCTGGAAGCCTAGTTTCTTTTTCCTAATGTACTGAAAAATAGTTTCGTCTTTTTTTTTTCTCCTTTGCCATCTTTGGAGCAAAACCCTGATTCAATTTCAAGTTTTTGTTATCTAAACAACTTCTTAATTCCCATATCAACTTCATCATTCATCCTGGTATGAATTAATATGTCATCTTCATTGCAGCTTTCGCCCAATTCACTATTAGACTCCATTTCTTCACAATTTCCATTCTGGATGTGTAAAGCATTTTAAGGAAGATAGACCAAATAAATTAGCCTTTTAGACCATTACCAACTAAAGCAGCATCATCTTGTGTCACAAATCTGTTGCAGTTCATTTTACAACACATAGCTTTTTCACTTGAACACTTAAAATCCTTCTCGCCTTCATATGTCACTGCAACAAATAAGTTGCCTTCTTCATCTGCCACCTTCTCATCACTCTCTAAATCAAAATCCTTCAGAATTGATGAAGACCTATGCTTAATATCATCAATTAAAACTTTATTTTTGGAGCAGTCCGAAGTTGATGGATTGAAAACATACTTATCCAATTCTTTTGGAGTGAAAGTACCAATTTTGGCCATAATTGTGCTATATGTTAAAGATGGCCCAATTAACACAACTTCCATATGTTTTTTGGGCCAAGAGTCACTAACACATTGCACACACTCATTTTTATCCTAAACATATTAGGCCTTATGATCGAATGATTTTCACCGTTAGAAAACCATCGGTCAAAACAATTTATAAAACCTCACAAGCCTTAATTGGTTTGGAAAAACACAAGTATGTGGTAAGTGGAGTGTCGTCCACAGGGAAACAGGATTAGCAATGACTAGTTATTGCTAAAGTAGCATTCATGTAATTAATGATAAGTAAAATAAGGATGTGATAAAAGTGAATTAACACACTAATAAACTAAACTAATAATGCAACCTAGATGAAAGAGAAATGGAATGAAAGATATATAGATGATGGAAACTAAGGAGTTAACAGATTTGAAAGTAAATACTAGGCAATGCAACAAACTTGCAATAAGAACGTCTATTCAAAGATAACCGACCTAGGATGTATATAGTCGGTTATTTATCCCTAGAAAGTGATCAACCTAGGATGTATAGCGAAGACCACCTATTAGGGATTAATCCGTCATAAACCACCAACCTAGGATGTATAGTGTTGGTTGTTCATTCGGATTCTAGAAATGAAGCTTATCTACCTATCAAAGACTCAACCGATTGTAAACGTAGCCAATCTAGGATGTATAGTGTTGACTTCTAATCCTCTCACGAGAGTCGACCTAGGATGTATAGTGCCGGGAACCCGTTTGAGGTTAGATTAAGACTGCGGTTTAAGAGTCGAAATTCATGACGTTCCGTCCATTCATTCGAGCAAGAAACAACTAAATAGGATGTATATCTAGATGCAATACTCATTCATAATCCAAAGAGATCTTGCTAAGAGGATGTATCTAAACAAGAAATCAATGATAACCATTCACAACTAGAATAGAACAATGAAAGATAGACATGAATATATATAGAATAAAATTTATGTGCAAGCCCAATATCCAACTAACTATTCCATCAACCCCTTAGAGGGGATTTAGCTACTCATTACAACTAGGAAAACAAGAGAAAGGAAAGGAGAGAAAAAGAACCCTTGGAGAACATCTCTTTCCTTGAAGTTGCTTCAATCTCCTACCTTCCTTGAAGTTGAGTAGAGAATGTAAGTGAGAGAGAGAGAGAGAGAGATTTTATATCTAGGTTGTGTAAAAAAACTAAGTAAAAGCCTCCTTAAATGAATTCTATAACATTCTAGTTATACTACATACAAAAATAGGTCACTTAAGCTTTAAAATGAGATCTGGCGGGCGTGGAGTGCAGGTGGAGTACGGGTGGATTAACCGCACTTCACCCACACTATAATGATCAGGTGCAAATTCAACTCTCTGGATTGGGCCACAGTGGGGGTGGATGACCTGCACTTGACTCGACTTTAACGTCAAGTGTGAATTCCACGTCTTTGTTTCAGCTTGGAGTGCGGGTGGAGTGCGGTTGGATTACCCGCAATTGACCCGCACTAATGTCATGTGTGAATTCCACTTCTTTGGTTTTGCTTGGAGTGTGGGTTGAGTGCGGTTGGATTACACCCACTTGACCCGCACTTTAATGTTAGGTGCAAGTCAACTTCTTTGGTTTTGGCAACAGTGCGGGTGGAGTGCGGTTGGATGACCTACACTGTACCTGCACTTCAACTCTTCTTCAAGCATCAGGTCCTGGTTGTGGTAGGAGTGCGGTTGCGACCCGTACTAGACCAGCACTTTAGAGCTGCTCATAATCATTTGTCTTTCCTTTTGCCACTTTTCTGCCAGAACCACTGCAACACGCTTCCAAACCCATCATTGCACCATTTCCTACAATTACGCATATAACAACCCATTAGAGACACCAAAAAGTGATATGATACATACAGGTGTGATAGAGAAAAGAAAAACATATGCGCGAGATTTAGAGCACTTGGAGATACCAACGGAAGGCTCGCACGAACACGAATCCCACACCTAAGGCACTTATGCATTAGGGACTACCCGCTCCCATACCTCGAGCATAATTCGCTTCGATACTAAAGCTCATGTGGATTCTCTCTTTCTTTCCTCACAGAGTCCTAAGTTCCGCACAACAACATATGCAAAGATGGATTCTGCACAACATTTTCAATAAAGAACTATCCTAGGAAAGACTCACAATGCCACGGACGTGAAAGATCGTGTATCAACCGATATTCCCGAACTAGACTCATTGTGGATCAAAAAGGGTTTTTCATTCAGTTATAACATGGCTATCAGGGATTGTAGGGTGATACGAAGAATTTGGAAATTTAGGAGTTCAAAATTACCAATCATGCTATAATATGACCACACACCATACAATGCCCTCTATTCTTGATTACTAACATGCCAACATCTAAGCATTCGTTTTACCCATATTTTTGCTTCCAATGTTGTACTCCACATTGTAAGTACTTAGCATCAATTCATTTGAGCCTCTTTTGCTTTTCTTCTTTTCTTTTTGAGTTGACCAAATTTCTTTTCTTTTACAATTCATGGCTCATAAGTACAAATTTGGGTACATTTATATTTTTAGCCATTTGCTCACATATTCAACATTTTTCTTTTTGTACACTCTATTTGACCATTTGAGTTTAACTACTTTCATCACCACAATTACACATCCTAACATGATTAGTAACAAGGGTATTAGGTATATGGTTGTATGTGGTACCAAATGAAAGAGTACGTGTTTGGCCTCAAATTTGGCTTTAGAGCACATAATATGGTAGAAGCGTGTTTAGGCTAATATAGGTAATTACATGCACATACATTGTCTAATATCATTTCCACAACCATCTATCAAGGGAATAAACGCATCTATCACGCAATTCACAATATAATCTACAAGTCCTATGGCATGTGACATATATGACGAGATAAATGTTTAAGAATAATCAATAACAACACCCAAAATACGCACTTTGAACACTTGTGTTTGTGAATTCACGGGAATCTACACTATTAGAACTAGGCATGGAAACAATGAGTCCCCTTAACTTGACACCAATGGATGGGATACACTCATGGAAGTACAAGCGAATTCATAAAGTAGCACCAAGCTACGTCACAAGTTCAAAACACATACCAAGAACTCATCAAAAGCACATGCTAGAGGCATCACACCCAAACTTACTCAAAGTTTGAAATTTGGACTAGCGATAAAATTGAAAAATTAGACAATAAAAAGACGACAAGGACGACTATACAAGGCGTACCACACCCTTAAACCAAAACTCAATAATGTCTCCATTGTTGGTAACCACAAGGTATGACCTAGCGGGGGAGAAACGTCATCCAAGATTGAAAATAATAGCACATGCATAAAGCGCAAAATATCAGCGGACGGGGGGCACAACGACCCCCAAACCAAATCTAAACATAAGCTCAAAACTTTAATCACTATGGACATAACCTTGCTCATCCATTTCAACAAAACATACACAAATCACATTCCACAAATATGAAAAACAATTAAGTACAAAATCGAAAAGTAGAAACTCCCTTAAAAAGAAGATAGCTTCATTGTCCGAGAAAGTTGTCATATGCTTTCCAAAAGATCAAGAACCTATCATAAAACACACAACACTTCTACCGAACAAAGGTCAAATACAATTCAAAAACATAGTTCAAAATCATCCACGCAAGTCAAGAAAACTACAAATAAAAATGGAAACAAAAACAAAAACTAAGAGTTAAAAACATGACAAATCCTCATGGCAAGAAACATAAAGGAAATGGATGGTTAATCCCCATCTAAAGAGTCTTGTTCCGCCACACTGGTCACTCCCTTTCCCTTAGGGTCAAGTCCTGCCCTAGTCCTCTATTCATGCTCTTTTCTTGATATCTCCATTGTAGCCTGGAGCTTTGGATCACTGACTGGGCCTCTTGATGGTGGTGAAGAAGTGGCGGGTCTCTTTTTCTTCCTTGGGTAAACAGGAAGATTGAGCGCCTCCTTCATGTCCGAGAGGTTGCCCCATATGTCAGCATAAAGCCCACTGGACTCTGCTCTGCTATCAGCAATCTGCTTTCCTGTTCTCAAGAACTTTAGTTTTAAGGTTCTGTAAACCTTATAGCAAAGCCTGCCAAGGAATTTCCTCAGAAGTTTCCTACTAAGGTGGGGGCATATGATTATAGTCCATATAGTCCAAATACCTTTGGTCAATCTCCGTTGGTTTCGGCATCTCCGCTTCCTGCCTGCTTGTCCCTGTTTCATGCATAGATTTCTTCTTCCCAGTTTGAACTATGACGCCCAAGGGGTTCCTCTCTCTTAATTGATCATTCCACGTGAACCTCCCAACAGGACCTAAACCATTATCAAAGGAGTCGGACCCAAAATCAACCCCTACCTCTCTACAAAATGTGGTGATAAGGCTAGGGAAAATGAGTGGCTGCTTGTCCACTCTGACACCACCCAGTTCAAGTATCTCTCTTTTGATTAGGAAGCCAATGTCAACCAATTGATTCTGTAGGATGCAGTAGAGGACCATAGCAGCATTGAAGTTAACTGAAGTCCTGTGTTTCCTAGGGATTAGTGAGTGGGAAATGAAGACATGCCAAAATCCCAACTCTAATCTCAAGCTTGTGTGCTTCATCTGGTAATCAGGGGCCACCTAGAAATCCATTGGTCGGATCACCAACTGGTTAGCGAACTCTACATTCTATATGACAAAAATGTTATTCCAAGTTGCCCCATTACGTAGTCTCCCAACTGCCTCCTAATCATATGGGAGCTCGGTCCGATAATACCTGTTGATGTCAGTGATAGTTATACGGACTTGCACCCCATAGACCCTAATGGTGGATGTTCGTTGAAAATCCTCTGGTACCATCCCCACATAGAACTCTTCCACCACACTTCTGCAATACATAGGAGGGGTGCTAACAAAAGTTCCCTATCCCATCGTCTCAACTACTTGAGGTATCGGGGTGTCAGCTAGCTCTTCTAACACTATTCCTCTTTCGACCACAATGTTGTGCTCCCTAAAATACTCCAAGCGATCCTCAAACTCTGTGTGCCTGATACACGGTGGTGGAACCTGAGGTCCCCTCCTTGTCCGTCACTCAGAAACTTGACTCTCTTGTTTATTAGATTGCTTGGTCCTCCCTGACATCTGCATAAGAAATTAAGACAGTTAAAGGAACACTCTTATCAAGGAACCATGAGGCGATCATTAAGAAAAATGATGAACAGCAATTTCCTGTCAGATTGATAAAGTGCAGGTGAAGTGCGGGTGAGTGACCCGCACTGGACCCGCACTTTAACTTGTTTTCAGATTCTATCGCATGTAGAATCACAAACAATGCACACAACATAGCAAATCATCGAACCAACTCACAATAATATGGCTTTAAACCATGTATAGAAATTTCATACAATCATATAAACCCTAAATTCAGAATTTGAACATACATGTGCAATTAGATAGTTAAATCAACAATAAACACTTCACATGTATAACTAAACAACAACCCATCATTCAATCCTCATAGGTATTCAATAAAAAGTTTAAAATCCTGGATTTGAACATGCAATTAGTTGAGAACAATGAATGACACAATCAAAACCGAAGTTCTACAACATTCTTTGCAATTAAATTAACATACAAGCATCCAAATAAACAAGGCAAAGGGCACGAATTCGTGGCCCATCCTTGAACAATGAAGTTCATACAACATAGGAAAAGGGATTTGCAGAAAAGGTTGGGAATCATGATTAGAGAGACATGCAAAAAAAACTAAAAAGAGATTATCATACCTTGGTTGCCGAAAATTGGAAACATGGAGCACACGGAATACCTTTAGTTTGAGCGAGGAAAAACAAGGGTGGCTAGGTTTGTTCTTTTGGTTTGAAAGTGGTAGAGCCCTAGAAAACGACGTGGAACATATATATTATACGAACAGAGTGCGAGTGAAGTGCAGGTGAACGACCCGCACTAGACCCACACTTTATTACCTGACGCTCTCTGTCTGCCCAAGTGCAGTTGGAGTGCGAGTGAGTGACCCGCACTATAACCGCACTGTTCCTTAGGACTGGTTTCTAGATTCTGCACTAAAACTGTTTCTGCACAAAAACACCATAAATAACACAATAACAAGCATTATGTTCAAAAATTATCAAGGATAAACACTAACCATCTGAAAAGTAAAAATACAAAAACGAACTTAAAAATGAGTGAAATGCACTCAGAGTGGGATACGACCAACCAAAGGAGGTTTGACCGGAATGGGGAGCACACTCAACTTGGCCACCCAAACTGGTACTAATGGCTTACTTACGGTATCTCTCCCCATTTTCCTCATTTGATCAACTAGGTCATTTCTAACCCATACTTGCTTGACCTTTGGTGGGTTCATCCTAGACCTAAGTTCACTTGTTTTGACTTTTCAAAAACTAAAGCAATAAGCCATAGTTTGCCCCCTTTTGGCACATAAATAACAAGTCAGGGAACGGTTAGGAAAACTCCATGTTTGGTTGTTGATGTGGGCCCCTTTATGTTGCCCGTATTTGAGGGATATGACCTCGTTTTCTACCACATCAAATCACACTCCTTGACCTTGGCTCGCTTCAACTCATAGTCTTTTTTGTTCAATCGTTCTTGCAATTCCCATACGACTTTTGCGGACTCCTCAACACCTAATAACATTTTCCTTGACCTTCTCCCGTTCTCCTCCTCAAATTCCTCCGAGAGCCTTGCCAATTCTTCTAGGTTCTTGGAGACTAACTCCTCCTTTTCAGCAAGCTCCACCACTTGCTCTCATAGACTCTTGTTCAATGTTAAGAAGTCATTCTTCAATATTCCATTCTCGGCCTTGAGCAAATATACCTCTAGCTTGAGCTTCGTGTTGTCTTTCTCAAGCTCACCTATCTCCTCAAAAGTAATAGTAATTACTTCCTCCTCTTCAAGTTCACATTCTTGTCTTTCCTTCACACAATCTTGGTTGCCTATTTCCATCTCATTCACACCCTCAAAAGCTTGCACAAGAGTGAACACTCAGCTTTTTTTCTTTCTTGAATTGGGTGCTTCTAAGACCAAGCAATCCTTAACTTGGCTTACTTAAGAGGAATTGACCTTAAAGTTAACACTCTTGCCTCCACAACTGAAAGAAATGTCCCTAGAACGAATATCTACAACCATACCAGCTGTGGCCCTGAATGACCTCCCCAAAAGCAATTTCCAGTCCCTACCACTAGTTTCTCCTCCCTTGTAATTTAACACAACAAATTATACTGACACCATCAAACTGTGCACATTCACATAGACTTCCTCCACTATACCAACTAGGGTGGTGGAAGAATTGTCTGCCACGATGAGAGTCTGAGAAGTAGGCCTGATTGATTGAATCTTCAACTGTTTGTATACCTCTAATGGCAACATATTGATGATAGCCCCCATATCAAGCACTACTCCCATCCTAGGTGAGTTTTCAATTGTCACCTCTATTACGAAACTTCCAAGGTCTGAAAGCTTAATGGGGAAGTCTATACCACTTCTCTCATCTTCATTGTATGTGACCTCCACCATACTCTTCACATTCTCTTCACTGGAAGTGTCTAGAATCTTATCTTGGTTTGGGATAGTTTCTTCTTCTATCACCTCTTCAACTCCCAACTCGACTACCTCTAACACGTTAATGTGTTCATCGGTGCTTGATGGCTTACCCTTATTCTTGACCAATGCATTGAAGATTTGTGTCAACTGAGTTTCCATCTTCTTCAGTGACTCCCCATGACTATTTGCCATTTGATCATTTGATTGCATGAAAGCGATCATCCTTTGCTCGGATGCATATAGGGTATTCTTTAGAGCTTCTAACCTGATCCCAACCGTTTTTATCACCGTGCTCACTATCTCTGATCGTGCCAAATATGTAGTATATTTATACCCTCAATTCCGTATATTGTGTTCTATTTTCATGCGTTTTGGCGTCTCTAATGGGTTGTTATATGCGTAATTGTAGGGAATGGTGCAATGATGGGTTTGGAAGCGTGTTACGTTGATTCCAGCAAAAAGTGGCAAAAAGAAGACAAATGATCATGAGTTGCTCTACAGTGTGGGTCCAGTGCGGGTCGTAACCGCAATCTTTCCATAGCTGGGACCTGATGCTTGAAGAAGAGTTAAAGTACGGGTATAGTGTGGGTAATCCAATCGCACTCCACCTGCACTATCGCCAAATCCAGAGAAGCCGATTTGCACCTGACATTAAAGTGCGGGTCAAGTGTGGCTAAACCAATCGCACTCCACTCACACTCTAACCAAAACCAGAGAAATGGAATTCACACCTGGCATTAAAGTGCGGGTTAAGTGTGGGTAATCCAACAACACTCCAACCACACTCCACGCGCGCCATATCTCATTTTGAAGCTTAAATGACCTATTTTTGTTTGTAATATAAATAGAATGTTATAGAATTCATTTTAGAGAGCTTTTACATAGTTTCTTTTACACAACCTAGATCTAGAATCTCTCTCTCTCTCTCTCTCACACATACATTCTCTACTCAACTTCAAGGAAAGTAGAAGATTGAAGCAACTTCAAGGAAGGAGATGTTCTCCAAGGGTTCTTTCTCTTCCTTTTCTCTTATTTTCCTAGTTGCAATGAGTAGCTAAATCCCCTCTAAGGAGATGATGGAGTAGTTAGTTGGATATTTAAACTTGATTCTATATATATTCATGTCTATCGTTCATTGTTTTATTCTTGTTGTGAATGGTTATCATTGATTTCTTGTTTGGATACATCCTCTTAGCAAGATCTCTCTGGATTATGTATGAGCATTTCATCTAGATATACATTATATTTAGTTGTTTCTTGCTCGAATGAATAGATGGAACGTCATGAATTTCGACTCTTAAACCGCGGTCATAATCTAACCTCAAACTGGTACCCGACACTATACATCCTAGGTTGGTTCTCGTGAGAGGATTAGAAGTCAACACTATACATCCTAGGTTGGCTGCGTTTAATCAGTTGAGTCTTTGATGGGTAGACGAGCTTCATTTCCAGAATCCGAACGAACAACACTATACATCCTAGGCTGGTGGTTTACGATGGATTAATCCCAAATCGGTGGTCCTTACTATACATCCTAGGTTGACCACCTTCTAAGGATAAATAACCGACTCTATACATCATAGGTCAATTACCTTTGAATAAACGTGCTTATTTAAGAGTTTGTTGCATGCCCAACATTTACTTTTGAAACCGTTAACTCTTTAGTTTCCATCACCTATATATCTTTCATTCCATTTCCCCTTTACTCTAGGTTGCTTTGTTAGTTTAGTTTATTAGTGTGTTAATTCACTTTTATCACATCTTTATTTTACTACCATTATTTACATGAATGCTACTCTACCAATAGCTAGTTTTTGCTAATCATGTGTCCCTGTGGACAACACCCCACTTACCACGTACTTGTGTTTTCCAAACCAATTAAGGCTTGTGTGGTTTTATAAATTGTTTTACGGATGATTTTCTAACAGCGAAAAATGTCTTATCAATCTCCTCTAGGGTTTTGTCCTTTGTCTGGTTAGGGGGTGCTTGGGAATTAAAGTGGTTTGGCGGATTGTTATTAGAACTTCCCGATTGACAGTTGTTGCTCGGACCTCCTTGGTTAAATCTATTGTATCCACGGTTTTGGTACCCTTGATTGTTGTTTCCGCCTTGGTAATTTGTGTTGCCACCCTAATAGTTGCTTGCTCCTAAGTGGTTGTTGTTTGACCAATATAAGTTGGGGTGGTTCCTCAACCCTGGATTGTATTGTTGGGAAAAATACCAAAGAAGTACACGCAGCGGAAGCGATACTAAAAATTAGATATTGTGACTTTTGAAAAAAAATTTCCTTTATGAACCTTAAACCCTTTAATTAATTAAACATACATATACAATAACAAAAAGTAGAATATCTTTTGTCGCGTGATCCGATTGACTTACGTCGATGGTAATCCGCAAGATCTTTTGTCGCGTGATCCGATTTACTTACGACGATGGTAATCCGCAAAATCTTCAATCCTAGCAAGAACGTGGATCACCTAGGAGCGTGGTCTCCCTTTTCTTTGAATTGCAAACCTGTGAATGGACAAAACAAACTTTTATTTTCTTTGTTAGTCACAAAAACAATCAAAAGAATGACTAAGATTATTCCGGTCACTTTTGAGTTCTCAATCTAATGATCGAAACTCGCGTGAACCTAGATCGATATCGTATACACAAGCTTATTGATGAATAAGCAAATAGTATACTATCAAAGAATAATCTAACACTCCTTTTTGTTTTAGTAGAATAAAAAGTTTTCTATGAATTGAGAAGAAGAAGAAATTTGTATCATGAACCCATATCCTTCTGGCCGAATTCTATACTTGTCAATATATATGTGGCCTAAGTTTGCTTCTTCTTTTCTTTTATTATTAGGGTTGCCGAAATCCTAACCTAGAAATAACTAGGGTTGCCGAATTCACATGCCCACCATAGGCTTATGTTGCACCCTAATTTCCATCTAGTTTTTCAGACATCAAACCCTAATCCAACTCATAGATCTTTTATTCTTTTATTTTGACTAAATAAAAAAAAAAGGCTTTTTATTTGATTAAATAATTAAAACTAATTATTTATTTCCTTATCAAACAAGTCTTTTAATTTTACTTTTAGGAAATATATTTCCTGATTAGAAAAGATTTGTTTCTTTAATTAAACAATTAATTAATAAATTAATTAATTCTTATTTAATTAAAACAATGAAACAAAATAATATATTAGGTTAAACTAACCCTTGCTGCCCCACTTAGAGTAAATGAGCCAAAATATTATTTTCTTATTTCATTTAATCCATTGGACTTTAAATAAAAAGCCCACATGTGAACCAGACCCATTCTTACTAAAAGAAACAAGCCCACATGTCTTTCATTAATATATTAATATAATTGAGCAGCCCATTACTAAAATAATGTGCAAATTATATTCTTAATATATTAAATGCAATTCTAGATGGACCATTAAATTGGTCCGGTAGAATATATCAAGTGATCCATGCAAGTCCGTGTGGATTGGGGATCTTGGCGGGCCATCTAAATTTAAGCTTCAATAGACATAACCTAATCACAATCAACAAATGATTCACTTAGGTCCGATCCATTAATTTTAACTCATTCCACTAAAGAGCTAAAACTGAACTCTTAAATAAAGATAGAAAAGGAAGATGCTCCTCATTCATACCCTAGACAATCATATTGGAGATAGTGTATCCTCGTGATTAATATCAGTAATCGCCAAGAGTTCATAGACCGCCTATAACTCTCCAAGTTACCATATTTACTCATATGACCACGTTTTGAACTTGGATATTTTGACTTGTCCAGAAGCCATGTTTTCAATAGACACTATCGAAAACTCAACGTTGAGATTTAATATCCAATTACCTCAAAACATCCATATGATGATATTATACTCTCATTTAATTAAATGGAGCCACGATGTCCATATCTATAAATGAAGTCCTCTATCGATTAACAAATGAATATCACCAAACTATCGAGGATAGACTATGCGATATAATCGTACTCATTGATAACTCAAATGATATCACTTGCAACCATAAGTCCATCATTTATCTCAAGATTAAGATAAACTCTCTGATTGTCCTGATAATGAAAAGACTTTTATCTACTGACGGTTATAGATAAAGTAATTTCATTGTGATCCAGTTCAATACACCCAGTGCACTAGATCCTTTTACTCGAAGACACTCTGATGATTTTAGACTCATCATATCTCATTTGATCCCACTCAAATGCTAGTAAAAGAATTCTATAACTTTAATAAGATAAAGGTGCCCAACCTTTAACTTAAGTTGTGAACATTATTCAAGACTAACTAAAGAATTGTGTCTACCACATACATATCCAAATGTACGAACAATTCTTCTTTTCCCATAGTCTTTAGACCTTATGATTATTTGCTTTGACAATTATAATATTAAACTATAAATGCTATACGATTTGTTAAACCAGAAATCACTTTATTAATATGAAAAAGATTGTCAATTACAACATTACACTCTTGCTATTGAGAATAATCCTAACATGTATGAATTTGAATACAAGTCATTCCTTTGGCTTTAGAATTCCCCAAGGGCTTGGGCTTGCTCTTTTTGACCAAACTGCCCCTCTCCTCCTTTTAACTCATCCATTACTTGACTCACTCCATATAAAGGCCCTGACTTTCCAGTTATAAGCTGCTTGATAGGTTAGAGCTCCCTATTCATTATAGACATCTAAATTTGAACTCGGGTATCCTAACCCGCATCTATCCTTCCACCATTTCTCACATGCGATGTTCTCTGCTGTGAGTTCTGGGCAATCTTTTCCAATATGTCATATGCTTCAACTGCTCTCTTATCAGCTATCGTACCCTCACACATGTTGTCCACTAGTATTTGTGTGATAGGTGAGAGTCCACTATAAAAGGTATTCACCTTCAGTTCTGGATGGTAAGTATGTGGTGGCATATAAGCTAACAATAAATTGAACCTCTCTCATGTCTTGTGGAATGGTTCACCTTTTTCCTTAACAAAAAATGCTATCTTTAGTCTTAGGTCCTTCGCCTTTTGTGACAGAAAATACTTGTTGAAAAAGACCTTGCAAACTTGTCCCCATCTTACCAGTGATCTTGGCCTCAAATTCATATACCAAGTCATGGCCCATCTTTCAAATGGTACTGGAAACACCTAAGGTGAAGTTGCTCTCTTGTTAGCACTGCTTGCCTAGCCATCATCTGCAAGGTCTCTAAGGTGGCTCCATATTGTTTCATAAATTGGAGACAATCTTCAGTAACTCTACCACTAAAAGATGGTAGGAGGCCAATGTGCATGTTCTTCAGTTCATACTGCCATGACACATCATCTAGTAATATAGCTATGGGCACATTTCCTACAAATGGGAGTGTGTACTCGCCTATGGTGAGACCTAACTGTTCCTCTCCATGTACACTGCCTTTATGCTCGTGAACCTGTTGCTCATTCTGGTTTGGAGCATTCCTGTCACCCATATTCTATTCTGGTTGATCCTGAGGATTCCCGTCTTCCATAATTTCCTCTAGCTGACCAACTCTTATACCCAACTGATTGATATTGTCAGCAAATGGTAACACTGATCCTCTTAGTGATCTTTTTCCATGTATATACTTAGAATCCTGAAATTCTACAACAAATACCGCACAACGTAAAAAGACACAAACGAAGTAATAATAGAAATATAAATAACCAAAAATACTACTTAAGTACAACTACTCAAACTAAACTCCAGTTTCCCAGACAGTGGCGCCATTTGATGGAACGATTTTCATCGTTAGAAAACCGTTCGTCAAAATAATTTATAAAACCTCACAATCCCTAATTGGTTTGGAAAAACACAAGTATGTGGTAAGTGGGGTGTCATCCACAGGGAAATTGGATTAGCAATGACTAGCTATTGCTAAAGTAGCATTCATGTAATTAATGATAATTAAAATAAGGATGTGATAAAAGTGAATTAACACACTAATAAACTAAACTAATAATGCAACCTAGATGAAAGGGAAATGGAATGAAAGATATATAGATGATGGAAACTAAGGAGTTAACAGATTCGAAAGTAAATACTGGGCATTGCAACAAACTTGCAATAAACACGTCTATTCAAAGGTAACCGACCTAGGATGTATAGAGTCGATTATTTATCCCTAGAAAGTGATCAACCTAGGATGTATATCGAGGACCACCTATTAGGGATTAATCCGTCGTAAACCACCAACCTAGGATGTATAGTGTTGGTTGTTTATTCGGATTCTGAAAAATAAGCTTGTTTACCTATCAAAGACTCAACAGATTGTAAACATTGCCAACCTAGGATGTATAGTGTTGACTTCTAATCCTCTCACGAGAGTCAACCTAGGATGTATAGTGCAGAGAACCCGTTTGAGGTTAGATTAAGACCGCGGTTTAAGTGTCGAAATTCATGACGTTCCGTCCATTCATTCGAGCAAGAAACAACTAAATAGGATGTATATCTAGATGCAATACTCATACATAATCCAAAGAGATCTTTCTAAGAGGATGTATCTAAACAAGAAATCAATGATAACCATTCACAATAAGAATAGAACAATGAAAGATATACATGAATATATATAAAACCAAGTTTATGTACAAGCCTAATATCTAACTAACTACTCCATCAACCCCTTAGAGGGGATTTAACTACTCATTACAACTAGGAAAATAAGAGAAAGGAAAAAGAAAGAACCCTTGGAGAACATCTCCTTCCTTGAAGTTGCTTCAATCTCCTACCTTCCTTGAAGTTGAGTAGAGAATGTAAGTGAGAGAGAGAGAGAGATTCTAGATCTAGGTTGTGTAAAAAAACTAAGTAAAAGCCTCCTTAAACAAATTCTATAACATTCTATTTATACTACATACAAAAATAGGTCATTTAAGCTTCAAAATGAGATCTGGCGTGCGTGGAGTACGGGTGGAGTGCTGTTGGATTACCCGCACTATAATGATTATGTGCAAATTCAACTCTCTAGATTGGGCCACAGTGCGGGTGGAGTGTGGTTGGATGACCTACACTTGACCCGTACTTTAGCGTCAGGTGTGAATTCCACTTCTCTGTTTCAGCTTGGAGTGCGGGTGGAGTGCAATTGGATTACTTGCACTTGATCCACACTTTAATGTCAAGTGTGAATTCCACTTCTCTGGTTTTGCTTGGAGTGCGGGTAGAGTGCGGTCGGATTACCCGCACTTGACCCGCACTTTAATGTTAGGTACAAATCAGCTTCTCTGGTTTTGGTAACAATGTGGGTGGAGTGCGGTTGGATGACCCGCACTTTAACTCTTCTTCAAGCATCAGGTCCCGGCTGTGGTAGGAGTGCGGTTGCAACCCGCACTAGACCCGCACTTTAGAGCTGCTCATGATCATTTGTCTTTCCTTTTGCCACTTTTCTGCCGGAACCACCGCAACACGGTTCCAAACCCATCATTGCACCATTTCCTACAATTACGCACATAACAACCTATTAGAGACACTAAAATGCATGAAAACAGAACACATGATACGAATTTAAGGGCCTAAATATACTACATATTTGGCACGATCACCTTATCACAAAAAAGCCCAACTTCATTCAGGCCTGCCAAACCACCACCACCTCTAGCTCTATTATCTAAATTGTCATTTTTGTGAGCATAACAATTATGATTCGAATTAATCATATCAACTCCATTATCTTGGGACTCTGCATTTTCCATAACCACCATCTCTTCATTTTTTTTCCTACAGCCATCACTCTTCCTTCTCCAAATAACATTTGATTGCTTTTTGAAACTAACCATATTTTGAAATGTTAGTACGTCTTTTTTGCTTCTACTGACATGTGCCACTTCCAGTCTTACAGAATCATCTTCAACCTTTTGCCTGAGGAATTAAATTTTGGTGCTACCTCAACTAGAAAAAACCATTTCACAATTTTAAAAGTTTGACTTATAACCACTTTCATGACTTTGGTAACCACTTTTGTAAATCTAGTTACCACTTTTACGCTCTTGGTTATCATTTCAAGATTCTTGAAATTTTAATTTGTAACCACTTTCACGGCTTAGGTAACCATTTTTACGGCTCGGGTAACCACTTTTATGGTTTTGGTAACCACTTTTACGGTTTTGGTAACAACTTTTACGGCTTTGGTAACAACTTTTACAACTACGGTTACCACTTTTACGGTCTTGGCAACCATTTCATGATTTTTTTAAATTTTGATTTATAACCACTTTCAAGGCTCTGGTAACCACTTTTACGGCTTTTGCAACTGTTAATGATAAAAAATTTGAGGTGGCCTTTTACAGAAGGTCCTTATCGGATCAACCTAGAGCACTACTCCAGAAAGGTGAGAAAAGTGATAGTATATGGGATATTGTTACAATACATAACATAAAAAGCAATGAAAAATGCAGATTAAAGGATGATCGACAAAATAATATCCATGGCATACATCATTCTCAATATAAGCAAGAAAACAATAATTTCATAAAGAAGAAAATGAGTGCTCTCTTTGTATTCGATTGATCGTACTTTACATGGTCATTCTAACCTCTTTTTTATACATAGGATCCACCTTTTGGTGGTTACATAATTGCTCCTTGCATTTTAGAGATCATGGGAGTTTAAATCCTCCTTTCATAAAGGGTAGCCGATCAGGGGTGGTGTGTTTTTTCTATCATGTGGATAACTGCTTGCCTCCACTTTGTTCATGTCTTATTCAGTTATTGATCGTGTGCTTCTAAGACTGAGTCAAAGGACTTAGTTTTGTGTTTCATAAAGCACCTCCACGTCACTTCCAACAAGTCTTTCCATAGTGGAACGGTCTCTCAAAATGATTGGGTCATGATTTATGTGTCTCTGATGTGAATAGACACGTGTGAGACTCTGAGAGTTTGGCTTTGGTAAGGACTCTCATAGAGAAAGATTCATAGTGTAACTCAAACTATGGTGCTGGAGTCTTAACTCCTTTGAAACCCTCAACTAACTCAACTAACTTAACTGACTCTATCATTCATATAAGTTGAATCTGGTAACGTATCTAGATACCCCTTTGTCCAGATTCCTCATTAAGTATAAGAGTTTAAAATAAAGAAAGACCTCGTTAGACCTGGGAGACAGCTTCATTGTGGCGAGGTCCTCATCTTGCTTTGCTATTGCAATTCATCCTTGGCATGGATTATGTGCCAAACTACACCTTTGAAAGCTTATGGGGAACTCAAAGTTTGGGCTCATCTAACCTAGGAGTTTACGGGGAAACCACTTCGAGGTTTTCTCTAGGAAGGTGCTTCGAGTGAACTATTTACCACCGGGTACTCAAACCTCCTAGTATTCCAAGGCTAGGAAAAGGTGACAAAATTTTGTCATCAGTAGTAACCATTTAACGATGAAACAAATATACTATACGCGTCCGTCTAAAACAACCTAAAAGGAGGGTAAATGGGTTGTTAATCCGATTATTACCAAAATTTTCGGATTAGTCAATATTACAAAAATAGCACAATTCAATCAAATACAATTGACGTAATTTAAAGTGCGGAAAACAATAAATAGCAAGTTGATTGATTTACGTGAAAAACCCTCAATAGGGAAAAACTCATGAGCTATTCTGCTAGCTACATACGGTTCTCGAATCCACTGCTTGTAACGATGTTTACAAACCAGGTTGCTCTCAACCATTCTCGGTCACTAACCTACCACTACTACCCTACGGGCCTTTATTAGCAAACATAGACCCACTTGTTTGCCCACTAAGCAATTTAATCACAAGACTTAATTCTCAATGAAGAGATCAACAACCTATGTGAATATTATGAAATATCTAAAATGTAATTAATACTAAGCAACACTAAATGCTTATCTAGAGATTAAATGATGACAATAAAATCAATCCTAGATATCATATTGCTATTTGTCATTGCATATAGCTTAGCTATATTAAATAAAGCAATCCTATATACAATAGCTATCACAATACAACAACTTAATCAATCAACATAAAAATCTCAATCTAGTAGATAGAATATAATCTAAATGTATACAAGTTAAAAATGAGATTACTTGCTAAGTAAGAACACAAAAATGAATAGATGGTGTTCAACTTACCAAATCATGTGTGTTGAAAAAGACTCATGCATAGATACATCATAGATGATCCTAGATGATGTTTAGATGATGTTTGTTGCACATGGAAATGAGTTTAGAGAATTAAAGGAGCAATCTTTGTGCCTTTTCTCTCAAGTCTCTCCTAATATCACTTTAGGGGTTCTTAATGTTCAAAAAATGAGTTCAAGAGAATGAGATAATGGTATATTTATAGAGAGCAAGAAAACAATAGGTGAAAAGACAAGTTTGTCCTTCAAACCGGATCAACGATTTCAATCGGTGGTTGGAAGCTACCGATCACAACCGTAGAAATGAACCTGAGAGCATTAGGTATCATTGGCAGTTTCATGATCGCCGATCACAACCGCAATTTTGAACCCAAGAGCATCAGGTTAAAACAGCGGTTCCATTCGGCTGCTAGGTCACCGATCATGACTGTAGATCCATTCCAGAACTTTTTGGAATCAGACGGTGGTTTCATTCGGAGGCCAGGGCCGCCGATCATAACCGCCGTTTCACCAATTGTGGTGAAACCAAAGGAGAAGAAAAGTGCCTTCTCCTACGGCGATCCTCGTGCTAAACCAAGCACACCAATGTGCATGCGCGGACGTTTCCGAACAAACTTTGGGAAACAAATTACTCGACATACTAACAACACAACACAAACCAAAAAGGATGTGCAAGTGTGAAGTGTTAAGAGAATGCATCTTAATGCCTAAAATGATATGACAATTATCAATCAAGATGCAAGCATATATAATATGCATGAAAAGAGTTTAAGAACATGAATGTGCACAACATGAAAACACATAAGAACACAAGAAGCATAGAAATGCATGAGTTGTGTGTGTGTGCAACTAAGTCTTTTCAATGGAAATATGGAAATAAGCACAAGTGATTTACCATTGACCTACTTATCATCTTGAGGTATTGAGAAGGGCCTTTGTTGAGCATGATCACCAATAATTAAACGCCTAACCTACCTTTACATATCAAACCTTAAATGTGGTTTGTCATTGAAATAAGTCAATCAAAAATGAGAAACTTACAAACGATTTTTGAAAATTTGACTTATAACCACTTTCACTGCTTTGGTAATCACTTTTACAGCTATGGTAACCACTTTTAGGGTCTTGGTAACCATTTCATGATTTTTGAAAATTTGACTTGTAACCACTTTCACGGTAACCATTTTTACGGCTCGGGTACCACTTTTACAGCTTTGGTAACTATTTAAAGATTTTTGAAAATTTGACTTGTAACCACTTTCACAGCTTTGGTAACCATTTTTACAGTTTTAGTAACCACTTTTATGGTTTTGGTAACTATTTTTATATTTTTATATTTTGTTCAAATATTTTATTATTGTTATAATAATAATAATAATAATAATAATAATAATTATTATTATTATTATTATTATTATTATTATTATAACTAATTTTTCTTTATTCAAATAATTAATTCAAATATTTTTTTTATTAATTATGTAATTGAAGCTACAATGTTTGACATGTGTCTGTTGTAGAACCAGAAAATCCTACGGTCAAAATTTGGTTAAAATCGTAGAGGTAGGGGCACTGTCAATCTATTGATGCAACTCGTTGACTTTGAGTAAGTCATGTGAGATCAAAAAATGAATGATGAATTGTGTAAGGTTCGCCCTGCAGTTGTGAATAGAACTGTGTGCTTTGGATACCGTAGACAAGGCTTGTCGAGCCTTGGGTGGTGTCGTTCATATAGCCTTAGGTTCACTTTGATAGAACGTTTATCATACTTGAATCGTGATTGTGAATCAAGTAGAATTCCGGTGGCCGGTATAAACATGAACAGAGTTTGGAGATGCTAATTAGCTTTGTTCTTGTAGAGATTTTTTCCCCCTGTTTTGAATGAATAATAGTAGAAAATAGTAGTGTTCTATGCGTGAGTTAGAAAAAGGAAAATCTGTGTTCTTAGAGGGCCTTTCTCATGAGTCGAGAGAATCATTTATAGGTCTCTTTTAAAACTGAACATTTGATCGGTTTAGATTTGATCCGTGGGGATCATGATATCCATGGAGCGAGATTGCAGGAGTGTCTCGCAATTCATGGGATTTGGGGATTATCTCATTGTTAACAACTTGTTTCAGTTGGACTTATGGCCATTCGGGCTTTTATTCAATGTAACTTGAATTGTCTGCATCTAAACTTGGTCAAGGCTCATCATTGTATTTGTCCCAAGTTAGGCCTTTGTTGGACTTAACTTCTATTTGGGTTGTGCTATTTTTAGCTGCTGCATCCGGCAAGGCCCAATATAGTAGTCGGTCCCCTTTTTTCTGTATAAGAAGTATATAAACGTGGACCGCTGATAGACTGCGTAAGCAATACTCAGACCGAAATTACTATATATAAACATAATCAGCTATCAAATTCCGGCACCATCCACTCTCTCAGTCTCCCTCTTCATATGAAATTAAAAAAACAATGAGTCTCTACATTTCCAGTCCCGCTCTGTTGTCTTCCTACAGACTCAACCCTCTTCTTTTCTCTCGACAACGACACCGTTTCACCAGCCACTTCTCTCCATTGAAACCGAGATTCTTCGCAGGTTACTCTGTTATATTTTCGTTTTCTCGTATGTTCATCGTTTGTTTGTTTGTAAATGTGTAATGTCTTCCTTCGTGGTTTCAGTTGCTGCTTCGGAGAAAGATGTGTTGCCGAAGACGTTTGATTTCTCTTCGGAGGAGCGAATTTACAATTGGTAATGTATTTCTTCTTCTTTCATATAACAATTTGCGCTAATTGATACTGTTGTTGTTGTCGTTGCTGCTGCTGCTGCTCTCTCTCTCTCTCTCTCTCTCTCTCTATATATATATATATATATTATATTAAACAATTCCTATTTTTCAATATTCATTTCTTATACTGGCAGTTTAAATCAATGTGCAAATTTTAATTGCGGTACAATGCTGCTACATACATTTAGAACACCATTTATAGTTGAAAACCAATTTAAACAGAGTATTTCAAGATAAACTTGTGTGGCAATAAGTTAGGTCTCATCTTGGTCCGACTGAGGCAGATTCATGTGTTATACAGTGCACCTTCAGGGTATTAGAATGGAGATGGTATCGTTTTTGGGTTCTGTATGGATTCATGGTGGGAAAGTTGGAGGCTTTCTTTGTTTTTGTTTGGTGCTGGTATTTTTATTTTTCCAAAATAATTCATTTCTGCACCCTATCTTTCTATAGCTGCATGCATTGTGGATAACACTCATTTGTGTATGGTGCTTCTTACCATTTTCTAATTCACATGATATATTCATTGTTGGATGTTAGGTGGGAGTCTCAAGGGTATTTTAAGCCCAATTTTGAACGTGGAAGCGATCCTTTTGTGATACCAATGCCACCTCCTAATGTTACTGGTTCGTTGCACATGGGGCATGCAATGTTTGTTACTCTTGAGGTTGTGGAAATGGTTTTAAGAGTTCTTATACATGAATTTCATCTTCATTATATATGACAATTCCATTCATGTTTTCTTGTGTGTGCTCATGTTCCTGCATATATTAAATTTATATCCTGATCAGACTTCTAATTGCTAGAAAGTGTAGTGTACTACAGCTGCTATACCTTCTTTGATACATTTCTCAGGCACTCTTTTGCTGGTCCTTTCATTGATTTTTGCATTTTTCTAATTGCTGATGTGGACCTCTTAGCTGGTTCTGTGCATACCTATGCCACCTAGTCTGCTCCATCCGGCATTCATCTTATCTTGATTTTCACTTTGCACTGAATTTAGTGTGTTACAATCCAATTAAAGTTTTTGGATCATCATATGGTTGGTGAAAAAGGCAAGTTTGGTTTTCTCACTTAGATTTCATTGCTGCATATGTAGTCATTTGTCCAATAGAGGAAAAATATCCAAATTTGAATGAGACGATACTGAAATGAGTTAAACAAGTGATGCAATGTAAAATACGATTGTTATAGAGCTATTCAAGTTTTTGAAGGAATTAATATTTTAATGAAAGAAGCAGTTTTTGGGGGTTTGGAGTCTGATAACACAAAGAGAGAAGCAGTGTGGGCCTTTGAGTTAGCTGTAATTCAACTAATAATTATCTAGTATGCAGAACTGTTAAGGTTGGCCTGACCAACCACCGCATTGGTATGCTCTACAAACAAAGAATTATCAATGAAAGAAATAGAAGCTTAAATATTGCTCATACTTAATTTACTCCATCTAGATATTCCAAAGATACACAAAAACCACGTTTTGCAAATTAGTGAGATAGTATTATAATTTTTTTTTTTTTTTTTTAAAACAGAAACATAAAACTTTTGGTAGAAAAGTAATAAGATTTCTGAATGGACTATTTGTTGTTGATATTGGTAACTAATTTAAGAGCTACTATGGTCTTTTAGGAAATTATTTCCACTAGCTGGACAAATCAATTCCAGTTTCCCATTAACTCCTGAATTACTTCTTGTTGTGCTTGTTGTGAATTGGTGAACTTAAGTGCTCTCAGGTTCTAATTGAATGCACAACTGCTTACTGCTAATGAGAACTATTATACGCTTTTAAGATGACCTTTTCATGCAAACCTTGTTCTAGAATAAAATTTGTTCTGTTGGGAGATAACTTCTCTTCCTCATAATTGCTACATAATTCTTTTTCTTATTGTTTCCAGGCTGTTACTCATTACATAACTCTTGTTCTTTTTTCAAGAAATTATCTTCTCTTGGTTTTTTCCATTTGTTCCAGTTAGTGATTTCCTTTAAGGATTTAGCGTGAATGCTCTATATTTTTGCACACTCTGCCCTGATGTTTTAATTTTAGCTTCTTAGTGCTTATTTTAATCTTTTTAATCTACTTTTATGGTTTCTTTGCTAGGATATAATGGTCAGATACCATCGGATGAAGGGAAGACCAACACTGTGGCTACCTGGGACTGATCATGCTGGAATTGCAACTCAGGTTTTGTAGTCATACTGAAAGGCTTTATATTTACATCAGCATGTTTCATTTCAGTCCGATTGATCAATTCATGTGTATCTTTTGTCTAATACAATCTATTGAAGTTATTTTTGTTTTTTTTATTGATATACAACTCTTGAAAATTAGAAATTTGTAATTCTATAACTTTGGTTTTAGTTTAGTAATAAGGATTCAATGCTTTTACCCTACAAACAAACACAAACACAAACACACAGGGGATGACAAAAAGCCTCTCGGTGATTAATATTCATATCAGCTTGTTGCTTTATTGTACCATAACTTATGTAAATGAACTTTTGTAGGTATATGTGTAATTCTGGTTGATGTTCAACGTTGTATATAATATTGCATGTAGTATGGAAGTTTTGTGTAAGGTTCATTTGGACATTCCAGGTTTTGAATTCTTTTTTGGAAGCTAATGCGCTTTCTCCTTTTCATTTTACCCAGTTGGTTGTGGAAAGAATGCTGGCATCTGAAGGAATAAAAAGGGTTGAGTTGAGTAGAGATGAGTTCACAAAAAGAGTTTGGGAGTGGAAAGACAAGTATTTATGCCTCTCCTATCTCCATGATTTATCCTTTTTGCAACCTTACCTTGCCTTACCCTTTTTTTAGGAATAGCCATTGTTTTCTGCTCATTATTTTGCTAAATTCATATTTGTATGACCTTTCTCTCTTGCTCTCTCCCCATACACTATGTTTGGATTGGTGGAATAGGAGAGAAAGGAAAGGAAAGGTAAATGAGGAAAAGAAATGAAAGGAAAAGAAAATAAAGTGTTTTTAATGATTATTGTTTGGATGGTTATAAATATAAAAGAAAGGAAAGGAAACCAATCTTATTTGGAGAGGATAAATAAATGAATTCATTTCATTCTATTTACGAAAATACCATTCTTTCAACAACATGAATACCCAATACTAATAGGGTTAATTTTGGGATATTGAAAAAATCATTAATTCTAGATTCCTTTCTCTCCTTTTCCTCCCAAATTTGGGTGAAAACCAAATTGGATGAAATAAGAAGAAATTATTCCCTCCTTTTCCTTCCATTTCCTTCATTTTCCTTTCCCTTCTCTCTCATTTAACAATCCAAACAAGTTATTAGAAATCCATCCAAATTTTTTCATTTCCTCTCTCCTATTCCATCAAACCAAAAATAGTGTTAATGTATTTGTTCTACATGTGTGTATCTAAGTTTATGAAATCTTTACAATCTTAGCTCATCATATAGTACAGAGCTCAATTCACTATATGTAATAAGAATAGTCAAAATTCTGGTTTATGAGTGATATTCAGAAACTGTGGAGGTGATGAAGAAGATTCATGGAGCAGAAATTCAAGTTTAGTAACAATTAATTCTAGGGACTTCGGATTTAAAACTCGTTTGGAGGGGAAGTTATGTAGAAGATTGAGGCTGTATAATTTATTTACTGATGTATATAATTTCACTTTCTAATTATTGGATGATTTGGTGGTCTTGCCGAATTAATGATGATCCTGTTCATATTTATCCATTAGGATTGAAATAATTCTAGTTGAGTCCATCCGTTATCCTTACAATTATCTCTAATACAAGTAATTTTGTTTTTTTTATTTGTTTGATAAATCTTTTTCCTTTTGATGTGTCAGGTATGGTGGAACCATTACAAATCAAATTAAGAGACTTGGTGCTTCTTGTGATTGGACTAGAGAGCGGTTCACTCTTGATGAACAGCTAAGCCGTAAGATGGTTTTTCTATCTAGTAGAACTCTAAAACATAAAAGTGTGTATAATTATTTGAGGATAATACAAAATTGTAAGCCTTATTATATCTATAGATGTGTATTCAAAACCCATAAATACGGCATTTATTAATCTAATATGTCCAGTAGTTTTGTTTTGCCTTATAGTGTCAATTTTTCTGAGATCACATACTTCCATTTTTGCAGGAGCTGTTATCGAGGCATTTGTCAGGCTTCATGAGAAAGGCTTAATCTACCAAGGTATAGACTGAAGTTCCGTTGAGCATTGTCCTGTGGTCTTAGCTGATGCAGTACTAACACCAAACAAGGTTGTTGGTATTAAAAATCTTTAGATTTAGACCTTTTTTTTATAGGCCATTCCCTGTGTTTGCAAGTCGGCCTCACGACAGTTTCTTCCTCTTGCAGAGTTGTCAGATCCTTACTGACCTAGCACCATTATGGTGTTTGATCCTTAACTATGGTAGAAAAGTGGGAATCTTTTTTTAAACTGGGATGACTTGTTATCCTCTTACAAATACGCATATCCCCTTATTTTCATAATCTTAACCAAACACAATAACAATCTTAACAACAGTACCTTCCTTATTCTTTCAAACTTCAAACAAAACAAACCAAAACCATTCCTCGAAATTAAATCACATCGCTTGAGAAATAATCAAGTTAGCTATATGGTAAAATGGGGCAACCTTTGTAGAATAAAAGTAGGCAAGCTTGATGGAAATCAAAGTCTGAAATTTTCAAAGAGTCAAATATCAGCCAATATTGGTTTTACAAAATATTCTTGAGAGACTAAGAGGTTCATCTAATTAGTCTTGGAACTTTGGGTTTCATCTAACGAGTCTTGGGACATTGGGGTTCATTTAATTAGTCTTGGGACTTAAAGGCTATTAATTAAGTTTATCGAAGTTTTATTTAAATTGTCTGTATCAAGAAAAAAAGCTGAGTGTTTTTATTCTAAAATTACAGTTCTACTGTTGTCTTCTGGAGTTATTTTCTAGACTTCTTGTTTAATGATTTGGAAGAGTTGGGTTTTGAGGAGTCGACCCTGCGGCATTTTCTGGTCCCTCTATCGCTGGGTTTCGCGCGGGAGGACTAAGTTTGCCATCTATTTATCTTAAATAAACCAATATTTCTATTTTGTGTGTTAGTGTGTTAATTGTTGAGTTATCGAAATTCGGTTCACATCAAATTGGTACCAGAGCAAGTTCTTTCGTTGGGCTATTATTTTCTGTGAGAACAAAATATCTTGGGTATAAATGGCTGAATGTGGAAGAGGAAATTGTGGTTGAAGGGCAAGAATTTACGTCACTCATGAGATGTTTCAAGCACTTAAGGAACAAATACAAAATCTCACTATTATGGTTGCACAAGTCATTAATATTCCGGGAAATGGTAATGGAAACATTGATGTTCATGTGGATGGGGCAGAAGATGAAATTAGTCTAGTATTTGAGGTTTGATAATTTCAAGCAACCTGCTCACCGTCAGAGGAGACCACAACGTTGGGAAGATCGCATAGTGTGTGCTCTGCAAAACTCTAGTGTTCAAACCTTTCTGTAATGTATGGGTGTAATCCATACCACATTGCAGACCTTGCTGATATGTCAAATCAGTCATGTGTTAGTGATGATGGTATTGCTTTTGCAGAGAACCTGGAGGAAATCAGGACAATGTTTGAAAATGAATAATTGAGATGACCCAGTGGCCAGTGCTACAAAGAAGAGAAAGATCAGAATAGATGGTTTAAAGAATGTAGAGATGTGTGAAAGATAGAAATCATCTTTTCTTCTTATTATTTGATGGAACAAGAGAACCCTAATAAATACAGCCCCAACTCCTAACTAACAATACTTTTAAATATGAGAATAAGACTTATCACTCTAGATAAGGATAGGTTCCTACATAACTTAGGAAACAAACTAAAGATGAGATATTGGTACCAGATATACCAAACCTCTTATTTCAAACCATAGAACATAATTAACTAGAGATAAGCAGTAACTATAATAATAAAATTAACTACTTCTAACCCTTCCAAGCTGGGTTGTAGATATTGATTATCTTGATTTTCCCATGCTTGTAACTCAAATTTTCAAAGTCAGTTCTAGGGAGAGCTTTGGTGAGGAGGTCTGCAGTTTGAAGTGCTGATGGATTGTAGATAAGTTTGACTGCCCCTTCTTCTAACTTCTCCTTGATGAAATGTCTATCTATCTCGATATGTTTAGTTCTGTTATGGTGAACCAGGTTCTTAGCTATGCTTATAGCTACCTGGTTATCGCAGAACATTTTTATTGGCCCGTCAATAGGAATTTTTAACTCCATTCGAAGTCTTCACATATTCCATGAGCCATAGCCCTAAACTCTGCCTCTGCACTGCTTCGAGATGCTATAGATTATTTTTTACTTCGCCAAGTGACAAGATTTCCCCACACGGCCACACATATGTACAATATCCTGAAGTGGACCTTCGGTTTATGGCTGACCCAGCCCAATCCGCATCTTTAAAGATTTCAATGTCTTGTATTGACCCTTTCTTAAAGTACAAGCCTCTTCTTGGTGTCATCTTCAAGTACCTTAGGATTCGTTAAACAACCTTCATATGTTCTTCCGTTGGGCAGTTCATAAACCGACTCATAGTGCTAACCGAGAAGCCATATCTGGTTTGGTCTGAGAGAGATAGATTAGTTTACCCACCAGCCTTGGATACCGTCCCTTATCTATAGGTGCACTCCCCTCAACTGTTCCCAGCTTGGTAGTATGGTCCATAGGTGTCTTTGCTGGCTTGCGATCGAGCATACGATCGAGCAATTTCCATACCCAGAAAATATTTGAGTCCTCCAAGATCCTTGATCTTGAATTCTCTAGCTAAAAAACCCGTCAATTTCTCTATCTCTTCCTCATCATTCCCGGTAAGAATGATGTCATCCACATACACTATGAACAGAGTTAACTTTTCATTACCTCAGTGTTTAATGAACAATGTATGATCTATTTGGCATTGAGAATAACCGCATGTCTTCATTACTTTTGTGAATTGATCGAATCAAGCTTGCGGGGACTGCTTGAGGCCATACAGAGATTTTTTGAGTTTGCATACTTTGTTTAGATTAGTATATGTCCCAAAACCTGGAGGAATCTCCATATACACCTCCTCTTCTAGGTCGCCATTGAGGAAGACACTTTTCACATCCAATTGATACAATAACCAGTCCAAGTTTGCTACCAAAGATTGTTGGAATTCGATTATGTGGCAGAATCTTTTTTTAGTACCGTAAATAATTAGGAGATTTGGGTAATCTTTTACCCAATCTTATTTGTAGGAGTTTCCTGTTTTAGTGTAGTATTATTTCTTTTAGGAAAGTTGCTGGCATCCTTGATTAGTAGGCAGATTTGCTATTGCCTCTTATGTATATATATTTGTGTTTTTCTTCCTTGAGAATCAAGAAGAATAATTATTATCTTCCCTCTTCTTTTTTCTCATGGTATCAAAGCGTATTCTGAAACCTAACATTTCCAAACCCTAAAATTCCCGAATATCAAAATACGAGATGGCTATGCCTAGTTCAACTTCTTATGACACTTCCAATCCAGAAATCACCGGTTCGAATGGCAATGGTGGTTCCGAAAATCCACATCTTTCCCATCTTCCCATTACAGGTCAGAAATTGAATGGGTACAATTTTTTGCAATGGTCCCAATCCGTATTGATGTTCAAATGCGGAAAGGGAAAGGATGATTACCTCACCGGAATCGCAACATGACCAAAAAAGGAAGATCCAAAATTTAAACTGTGGAAGATAGAAAACAACATGGTCATGTCATGGTTAATTAACTCTATGAACAACGATATCGGAGAGAATTTCCTGCACTATGAAACAGCGAAAGAGATATGGGATGCAGCGAAGGAAACTTATTCAAACAATGAAAACACAATAGAGTTATTTGGAATTGAAAGCATATTCATGATTTACGGCAAGGAGATCAATTTGCCACCTAATACTTCAACTCTCACTTGGTATTGGCAGCAATTGGATATGTTCGAAAAACACAGCTGGGGCTGTCCAGGAGATGGGACCAAATACAAACAGATTGTGGAACAAAAGAGAATATTCAAGTTCCTATTGGCCTTTAACTCGAACCTTGATAAGGTACGAGGAAGGATATTGGGAACAAAGCCATTTCCTAAAATCAAAGAAGTCTTCTCAGAAGTTCGTAGAGAAGAGATTAGAAAAAGGGTTATGATGGGACCCCAGACAAGGACAGACTGCATCACTCTAGTTATAGAAAATTCTGCACTTGCTGCTCAATGTACTCAATTCAATGATAACCGGCATCAGAAAGGAGACCGTGGTGTGACCACTGTCGAAAACCTAGTCACGCTAAGGACACTTGCTGGAAGGTTCACGATAAACCTACCAATTGGAAGCCGACAAGGCCTACTAATGATCGAGAAAGTTGCAGTAACCTGGTCTCGAGTAGTGAGAATTCAAATCAAGCAGAATCAAATCTGTTCAGTAGAGAACAGATGGAGTTGTTCTAAAAACTGTTCAATCAGTCACGACAGAGTTCCAATCCTGTTATTGGGACAACATCACTAGCTTAAAGAGGTAATTTCTTGAAGGCCTTAAATGTATAACGTGAAAAATTGAGTTCTTGGATTGTTGACTCAGGAGCATCAGATCATATGACTGGGGATGCAAACATTTTCTGTAAGTATAGTCCATGTTATAGGAATTTCTCGGTTAGGATTGCTAATGGATCACTCTCAAAGGTGGCAGGTATAGATTCTGTAGTGGTTTTAAAGAACCTAACACTCAACACCGTACTTAGTCCCAAATTTGGATTGCAACCTTATCCATTAGCAAACTCACCCTAGAATTAAATTGTGTTACTAAATTTTTCCCTCGTTGTTGTGAATTTTAGGATTTGGATTCGGGGAAGACGATTCGCAATGCTGAGATGTATTCAGGACTTTTATCTTCTCAAAGTCGGTGATTGTTCTAATAGACTACCTCAAAAGGCAGTTTGTGTTTCCTTAAAAAGGTCGATGTGATAGTCGGTCTAGGTCAAATAATGATAGTGCGGCCATGTTATGGCACTATCAATTAAGTCATCCAAATTTTCTGTATCTCAAAAAATTGTTTCCCTCATTATTCATTAATAAAAGTTCAAAAAATTTTCGGTGTGATATTTGCCAATTGTCTAAACATACTCGCAATGTCTTCCTAAATCAGCCATACAAATTATCTCACCCATTTTCAATGATTCACAGTGATGTATGGGGTCATCTAGGGTTAACAACATTATTGGGGCTAGGTGGTTTGTATCATTCATAGATGATCATACTAGGATTACATGGATATTCCTCATGAAAGAAAAATCTGAAGTCAGTCAAATCTTCCAGAATTTCAATAAAATGATTCAGACTCAGTTCCAAGCCAAAGTACAAGTATTAAGAATTGACATTGCCCAGGATTATTATAATTCGATTCTTGGCAGTTATCTGTTACGTGAGGGTATTGTTCATCAAAGTTCGTGTGTTGAGATCCCTCTGCAGAATGGGGTTTAAAAGAAAAAAAACAGACACCTCCAAGAGGTGGCCTGATCCCTTATGTTCTCCACTATTATTCCTAAACATTTTTGGGGAGAAACTGTTCTTACAACAGCTTACCTCATTAATAGGATGCCATCTAGAGTGCTAAAGTTTCAAACACCTTGTTAAGTCCTCAAATCTTACCCTCATTCCCTTATTATCTCAAATATTCCTACTAAAATATTTGGGTGCTCAGTGTTTATACATATTCATCAACAACACTGAGGCAAATTGGATCCGAAATCCATTAAATGCATGTTTGTTGGATATTCTCCAACTCAAAAGGGATACAAATGTTATTCCCTTGTCACAAAAAAGTTCTATGTCTATGGATGTTACATTCTTTGAAAATCAAGCATACTATTCGAAAATTGAAATTCAGGGGGAGAGATATTCAGGAATTTCAGTCTTGGGATCCGGGAAACACCGAGTCAATAAGCCCCTCTCACATGTCGTGGAGTCCTCAGTCTGATCCTCCTAGTCATCCTATTCCTTATCAAACTGAGACTGACCAGTCCAGGCCTACCATTCCTAAGCCTCTTAGTCCTGAACATTCTCAGTCTGCTAAAAATAATGAGTTCATTGTCTATTCCAGAAAAAGAAAGACTCAAAAGAGGAGTGGAGCACCGAACACCTCTCAATCCTGCTCAAGAGTCTGAACCGAATCAACAAGTTCAAGTCTCTGACCAAAATACAAATGAAGCAAATGAAACTCGCCTAGGTAACATGAGTTCTGATCCCAATCATACAAAAACTGATGATGATTCTGATCAGTTTATTGCTCTAAGGAAGGGATTCAAAGAATGTAGAAATCATCCCATTTACCCAATCGGAAAATATGTCTCATATGAGGGTTTGTCTCCAAATTTTTGGGCCTTTGTTACAAATATCTCCAAGATACATATTCCCAACAATATCTAAGAAGCTCTCAAAGTGTTTGAATGGAGAGCTGCAGTTTGGGAAGAAATCCGAGCATTGGAGAAGAACGGAACATGGGAAATTTCAGAATTGCCAAAAGGGAAAAATTCGGTGGGCTGTAAATGGATCTTCATAGTGAAACACAAGGTAGATGGGAGTGTTGATCGGTTCAAAGCCTGGTTGGTTGCTAAGGGGTTTACTCAATCTCATGGAATTGACTACCAAGAAACTTTTGCTCCAATGGCCAAATTAAACACAATTCGTGTCCTGTTTTCTTTGTTAGCCAACTTGGATTGGCCACTTTATCAGTTAGATTTGAAGAATGCGTTCCTAAATGGGGACTTGGAAGAAGAAGTTTACATGGAAGTTCCTCTCGGTCTTGAAACACATGCAAATGTTAACAAGGTTTGCAAGCTCAAGAAGTCACTATATGGTCTCCAACAATCTCCACGAGCTTGGTTTGATAGATTCACAAAAGCAGTAAAAAAGTTTGGGTATTCACAGTGCCAAATTGATCACACTCTGTTCGTTAAATTCTCACCTAATGGACAAACTACCATTCTTATTGTATATGAGGACGACATCATTCTTACTAGTTCCGTTACTGGGAACCATGAGGAGATGAATAAATTCAAGAACTTTCCAGCAAAGGAGTTTGAGATCAAAGACCTAGGGAGTGTCAAATACTTCCTTGGCATGGAAGTAGCTCGGTCCACAAAAGGGTATTTCGGTTTCTCAGCAGAAGTATGTCCTGGATTTACTAACGGAAACTGGGATGATTGACTGCAAACAAGTCGATACTCCTGTGGACCATACAACTAAACTAGGCACATTGGAGGGTAGTGCTCCTGTGGACAAAGGCAAGTATCAAAGACTTGTGGGGAAGCTGATATATCTCTCTCACACGATCGGATATCGGGTTCTTTGTTAGTGTAGTGAGCCAGTTCATGAATAACCCAACAGAAGAACACATGAATGCGGTATATTGGATTCTGCATTACCTCAAGTTGACATCGGGTAAGGGTTTGTACTTCAAAAAGAACTCTAGCCAAGACATTAAACTATTTTCGGATGCTGATTGGGCTGGTTCAACAACTGATTGGAGATCCACTTCAGGATACTGTACCTTTGTGTGGGGAAATTTGGTTACTTGGCTAAGTAAGAAGCAATCAGTGGTTTCAAGGAGTAGTGCAGAAGCCGAGTTTCGGGCCATGGCACATGGTATTTGTGAGGGAATATGGCTAAAAAGGTTACTGGTGGAGCTAAAGGTTCCTATTAGGGAGTCCATGAAACTGTTTTGTGACAACTAGGCAGTTATAAGTATAGCTTAAAATCCAGTTCATCATGATAGAACAAAACAAAACATGTGGAGATAGATCGACACTTCATCAAAGAGAAGATAGAAGAAGGAAGTCATATTAGTCTACACTCCAACATTTCAAACAGCTGATATCCTCACTAAGGCTCTTCCTGGGAGAAATTTTGAAGACATGACTTTCAAGTTGGGAATGATTAACATCTACAACCCAGCTTCAGGGGGAGTGTTGGAATTTGATTATGTGGCTGAATCTTTTTTCAGTACCCTAAATAATTAGGAGATTTGGGTAATCTTTTACCAAATCTTATTTTTAGGAGTTTCCTTTTCTAGTGTAGTTTTATTTCTTTTAGGAAAGTTGTTGTCATCCCTGATTTGTAGGCAGATTTGCTACTGCCTCTTATGTATATATGTTTGTGTTTTTCTTCTTTGAGAATCAAGAAGAATAATTATTATCTTCCCTCATCTTTTTTCTCAAAGATAGTAGGACCTGATGGTATTTAGCTTGGCTACCGGAGAGAATGTCTCCTGGTAATCGATGCCATATGATTGAGTGAAACCTTTGGCGACTAGCCGAGCTTTGTATCTCTGAACATTTCCATCTGTGTGCTTTATAGTGAAAATCCACTAGCACCCTACCGGTTTCTTTCCACTCGGCAGCTCAGAGACTTCCCATGTTTTGTTCTTTTCTAGGGCTTTAATTTCTTCCCATACTACTGCCTTCTACTCGGGAATCTTTAGGGCCTCCTGTATGCTATTTGGAGTCTGAACTTTAGAGATGTTAGTAACAAAAGAGTAGAAGCTAGGTGAAAGACTTTCATATGATATGTAGTTGCACATTGGATATAAGGGATGATTTCTGCATTCCCTCATTCCTTTCCTTAATGCAATAGATAGATCATTTTCAGAACATTTAATCTCATTTTGTCTTGGTTCAGAAATAGCATTACCTAGAGAGCTTGTATCGTCCGTCTCTTTCAGTATTAGACTTCTAATTCGGGTCCAAGTCTCGGTCATACTTGAGTTCTTTTTATGACTATTCCCTTCTAGTTTAGATAATATGGTCGGCATTTTGATTCTCAACTGGTTGTGTATGGATAGGATTTGGGATGTGTGGTTCAGTTTGTTTAGGATTGTGTTTCAACAGATTGTGTAGGATTGGACTAGTGTTTGAACAAGTGTTTCAGTTTCAACAGGAGTTTGAACAAGTGTTTCAACTGGATGAGTTTCACTAGGACTGTATGACTCGAGAGTTTTCCAAAAAACAAATTCTTGATTCTCACCCCCTCTTTGAATTTGATTTTCAGGATAATATGACTGATTTTCGTGAAATGTAACATCCATAGAAATAAACACACTCCTATTTTCTGGAGAATAGCATTTGTACCCCTTCTGTGTTGGGGAGTATCCAATAAATACACTTTTCACAGACTTGGGATCAAGTTTACTTCTTTTTGGTTGGTGATTGTGGACAAACACAGAGCAACCAAATATTCTAGTAGGGAGATGATAGTTGAGTTGTGTTTTTGGAAGCCTTTAAGAGAGTTTGGCAGGGGTACTCTAGATGGGCAGCCTTAATGTTGTAGGCTGCAATTAGGACTGCTTCACCCTAGAAATTTTTAGGGACATTAGCAGAGAACATGAGAGAACGGGCTACCTCTAAAAGGTGCCTATTTTTTTGTTCTGACACTCCATTTTGCTGAGGAGTGTTCAAACAGGAACTTTGGTGGATGATTCCCACACCTAGCAGATAATTACCTAGGATTGAATTAAAGAACTCTTTTCCATTATCTGTTCTGAGAACTTAAATCCTAGCTTGAAATTGGGTTTTTATCTTACTATTGAAATTCTTAAATATTTGACCAACTTCAGACTTCTCTTTCATAAGGAAAATCCAAGTAATTCGAGTATGGTCATCTACAAAAGACAAACCACTTTGCTCCAGTGATGTTGATCCCAAACATCACTGTGAACAACCGAAAATGGGTGAAATGATTTGTATCAATGATTTGGCAGTGATTGACGAGTGTGTTTAGCAAGTTGAAAAATTTCACATTGAAACGAATTGATGGTTTTATTCTTAAACAAATAAGGAAACATTTTTCCAAGGTACATGAAATTTGGGTGCCCTAGACGATAAGGCGACAACATAATTTCATTATCTTTATTAACACAAGAATTATGACTAAACTGACTCTTAAGTGAACACTCTCTATTGGTTGAAGTTGTCTATCTGGGCAATTGTTACCTTCAAGAATATAGAGCCCTTAACATACCTTAGTATTGCCAATCTTCTTCCCCGAATCCAAGTCCTGAAATACACAACAATTAGGAGAAAATTAGCAATACAATTTTGTTCCAGTGTGAGTTTGCTAATAGACAATAAATTGCAGTCCAAGTTTGGGACTAATAAAATCGAATTAAGAGTTATTCTCCCTGAAATCACCACAGTACTAGTACCAGCCACCTTATAGAGTGACCCATCAGCAATACGCACTGTAGAGTTACCACATCATGGATTGTATGTTTGGAACAATCTGCTATCACCGGTCATATGATCCGATGAACCGGAATCTACAATCCCATTTAGAGCAGTTAGATAGTTACCTTTCAATGCTAGAGACCCAGTACCCAATTGTTGGGGATACACGATTCTGGGTCGGCTGTGTGAATAACTTCTGTAGAACTTCCATTTGTTCCTTGCTAAATGGACTTGAATCCATTCGAATATCAGTCTCTACCACCATATTTCCACGGCCTTCTCTGTCATTGTAACGGTTTGGCTTCCAGTCTGCTGGCTTGCCATGGATCTTCCAACATGTCTCCTTGGTGTGTCCGGGCCTTCGACAATGGTCACATCATGGCCTTCCTCTTTTCTGCCTGTTATCACCAGAATAACTTGGTGTTCCTCGAACAGCAAGTGCGGAGCCTCATTGGTTGAGAAAGTAATTAGGTTTTTGTCTGAGTCCCCATCATAACTTTCTTTGAAGACCTCACGGATCTTTGGCAGTGGCTTTGTTCCTAGAACCCTACCTCTTACTTCATCTAAGTTTGGGTTCCGGCCAAGTAAAAACATGAAGATCCTCTTTTGCTCAACGATCTCCTTCTATAAGACTTCATCCTTGGTACATGTCCGTTTGTGTTTCTCGAACATGTCTAACTGCTGCTAGTGGCGAGTCAAGTTATTGCAGTATTGAGTGACCGACAAATCTCTTTATGAAATCCATAGAGTGTATGACATATTGTCACTGTTGGAATAAGTCTCCTTGGCAGCATCCCAGATCTCCTTTGCGCTACCATATAGTAAAATTTTTTCTCCAATGTCATTCGACATTGAATTAATGAGCCATGACATCACCATGTTGTTGTCTGTCTTCCACTATTTATAGGTTGGCTCCTCTTCTCATGGTGACTCTACAACTTAAGTGAGATAGTCATCTTTACCTTTGCCATAGATGAACATCATCACGGATTGGGACCATTGTAGGTAATTGTGCCCATTTAGTTTATGACCGGTGATGGGCAGATGGGGAAGATGGGAATTTTCAGAACCTCCATTATTTGGTTGAGGTTGATGGTTCGGAATTAGAGGAGGCAGTAGAGGATGAGTTGGTGGCCATCCCGTACTTAATTTTCTGGTTTTAGGATTCAGGGAGTTGCTCTGATGCCATGTAGAGATATGTGAAAGATAGAAATAATCTTTTCTTCTTATTATTTGATGGAACAAGAGAAACCCTAATAAATACAGCCCCAGCTCCTAACTAACCATACTTTTAAAGGATAAGATTTGTCACTCTAGATAAAGATAGGTTTCTACTTAACTTAGGAAACAAACTAAAGATGAGATATTGGTATTAGATATACCAAACCTCTTATTTCAAACCATACAACATAATTAACTAGAGATAAGCAGTAACTATAACAGTAAAAATAACTACTTCCAGCAAAGAATTCCAAGTTGGAGATTTCGTTATGGTGTTCTTACTAAAAGAAAGGTTTCCTATAGGTACTTATCATAATTTGAAAAGCAAGGAGATTGGGCCTTGCAGGATAATGCGCAAATTTGGAGAGAAAGCTTATGAAGTGGAGCTGCCACAAGTATTAAACATATCTCCAATATTTAATGTAGATCTTTATACTTTTCTTGGGGAATTAGCTGTTGAAGCCAACGAGGTTGAAAGAGACATAGCTAAATAGATTCCTACTAATGAGCTGAAGTTATTAAAGTGCGAGAGATGAACACTAGAGCTAGTTCGTATGTTAGCTTTCTTGTGAAATGGATGGGAAGATGTGATTGTGAAAATTCATGGATAAACGAAGAAAAGTTTATGAATATTGATGCTGAGAAGTGCCAAGCAGTAAAGATGGCAACTCACTTAGAGTCAAGTCCTTTTTAACAAGGAGGGAATGATGGAAATCAAAGTCTGAAATTTTTTCAGAGTTAAATATCAGTCAATATTGGCTTTACACAATATTCTTGTGAGACTAAGAGATTTATCTAATTAGTCTTTGGACTTTGGGGTTCTTCTAATGAGTTAGGATTTTGGGGTTCATTTAATTAGTCTTGGGACTTTAAGGCTATTAATTAAGTTTGTTGAAGTTTTATTTAAATAGTGTCTATATCAAGAAAAAAGGCAGTGTTTTTATTCTAAAAGCACAGTTCTACTGTTATCTTCTGGAGTTAGTTTCCAGATTTCTTGTTTAAAGATTTGGAAGAGTTGGGTTTTGAGGAGTCGACCCTTTGGCATCTTCCGGTCCCTCTATCACTGCGTTTCGCGCGAGAGGACAAAGTTTGCCATCTATTTATCTTAAATAAACCAGTATTTCTATTTTGTGTGTTAATGTGTTAATTGTTGAGTTATCGAAATTTGGTTAACATCAAAGCTCTTCATTGGCTTGAGCCACCAGTTGCCTGGAAAACTATTTGGACTCATCCATACCCATCAACTTTATGAACATGGCTTTTTCACAAAGCAAATCTCTACCAACTTTCTTCCCCATTTTTTCCATAGATCCAGTTGTATCTAAAATATCATCACATACTTGATACAACAACCCTGTACACTTTCCATTTTCCTTACTTCCTCAGCCTCTCTATCTCAACTTCTGTACTCCCTCCCACTAAAGCCCCACAAACTACTGTGCTGCCTCTACAAGCTTACCATTTTTTTTGAAACAATGTTTGGAATAGTTATGATATTATACTTACAAATGCTAAATTTTGGTAGTTAGTTTTCCTTTTCTTAAATTTTAAGGTTCTACTTTTTAAATTTTATATTCAAGTTTTGTTCCTTATCTAATGATATTAGGATATTATCTTACTTTTCATTGTATAGTGGACACCCAACGTGTGATTAGTTGTCAAGTGAATTGATAAATTCTTCTTTTCAGGGTCTTACATGGTTAACTGGTCTCCTAGTCTTCAGACTGCTGTTTCAGACTTGGTAGGCTATTTTTGATTTCATGTAGATTTTGCTTTTCTTTTTCTTTAAACTATTTCTATAGTTAAAACGATAGCATTTGGCATTAAGCATGTTGTTTTTCTGCTTAGGAAGTAGAATATTCTGAAGAGGCTGGTACCCTATATTATATAAAGTATCGTGTTGCTGGAGGTTCAAGGTATCGTCTTACTGTGTTGCCTCATTTTATTCCTAAATGTGAAGAGAATCCATTTGGATATTTGGGTATTCTTGTGAAGTACATATTTGCAACATAGTGAATTATAACTATATACGAAATGCATTTTCTTTCTTACATTTAATACATATGTAATGATCTTTTCAAAAATAGAATTGTCCAAAATATTTGAATCTGTATTGGTTAGAGTAATGAAGGCTTATGCCTTTGTCCGGAAAATGGGAAGTTAAATGCTGTTTGGATTTTCAAAAACTGTTTTTTGTTTTAAAAACAAAAAAACAGTTGTAAAGTTGTCAATTAACGTGTTTTCCAACAGTGGTTTTTGAAAATGATAAACAGTGTTTTCAAATTTATAACTAAAAAGTTGAAAAAAACAATTTATTATTTTCCAACATTTTCGTTTTTCAAAATATGTTTTCAAAACAATTCATAATTTTTCCCTCCAAAAAACTATTTTAAATGTTTTAATAAACCCTGACACATTTACTTCATTTCCGTGAAAAAGATCATTTTTTAAAACATGATTTTCATTTTTTAAATTAGTTTTCAGAAGCACCATTTTAAAAATGATACAAAATATATTATGAGTTGGTGAACAATCAAATGGACTTAGACTGACTGCAGTGGGCAGGGGAGAAAAATACTTAGAAATTCTGATGGGATTGTTTGGCTGTCTGAAATAGATTCATGAGGGAGATTGACCAAGATTGGTCAAGCTCTCTCTAGTACAAGATGTGTGTCCCTTTGTATTTCTTGAACAGCAATGGATTTGTTGCTGTATGGCACTTTATGCTTTCTTGGGATTTGACAACAGCTTCATTTTCATTTTTAATTAATTGAAACCCTTCTCCTCCGTGTTCCAATCTCTTGTTTTTGATTATCGAGTTCAGATAGTGCAGAATTTGGTTATGTTGTCTTTGTTTGTGAACTTGTGGTTAAATAATATTTTCTAATCAAACTTTTTGGCAATAAATTTTTTTTTCTTAGGAAAAATAGATATTCATTATAGGAACTTAGGGAAGAGGGTCTAGAATTTAAGTTAAAACTATAAAACTAACAGCTGGCATTAAAGCTTCGGAATTGGGGCAAGAATGAACTCATCTATATCTTATCTCCCACTAAGCATAACAGACCCAAGTAGTCTGCCTTCAGTTGAAGATTCTGATAAAGTTGGGACGCTCATTAATTCTTGGTGAGTATTGATGAATTCTCTCCTTTTTGACTGTAAAGAAGCATACCAGGAAATTTACTAATATAACCCTACAGCAACTAAATGCCCCTGTCATCCAATCAGAGAGGTCACTTCTTGAAGGTGGATCTTTCAAGTTTAAAACTAAGAACCAAGGATAATAAAAGGTTTGTTTTGAAAACATGCTTATTCTGATTTCTAATAAAATGCTTTGGCACTTATCCAAAGAAATCACTAATATTTGTAAGTGTGTTATTTGACTTATATCTTGATGTAAGAATGCTCTTTTGTGTGTGTTTAAGCCAACTCTCTTTACTAGTTCATTTAATAATTTATTTCGTCAATTAGAAAATTGTACTCTAAAAGAATCCTTCTTTATCATTTTAGGGGCAGTTTTTATGTTAGGTTTATATATAAATAAGGCAAAGTAGTTTGAGATCAAATCTCAAAGAAATTCTTATTTTTTGGTGGATTCAAGTCCGTGGATTATTTTCAGGTTCACTTGGTGTTGGGAAAAATACCAAAGAAGTACACGCAGCGGAAGCGATACTAAAAATTAGATTTAGTGACTTTTAAAAAAAAATTTTCCTTTATGAACCTTAAACCCATTAATTAATTAAACATACATATACAATAACAAAAAGTAGAATACCTTTTGTCGCGTGATCCGATTGACTTACGTCGATGGTAATCCGCAAGATCTTTTGTCGCGTGATCCGATTGACTTACGTCGATGGTAATCCGCAAGATCTTCAATCCTAGCACGAACGTGGATCACCTAGGAGCGTGGTCTCCCTTTTCTTTGAATTGCAAACCTGTGAATGGACAAAACAAACTTTTCTTTTCTTTGTTAGTCACAAAAACAATCAAAAGAATGATTAAGATTATTCCGGTCACTTTTGAGTTCTCAATCTAATGATCGAAACTCGCGTGAACCTAGATCGATATCGTATACACAAGCTTATTGATGAATAAGCAAATAGTATACTATCAAAGAATAATCTAACACTCCTTTTTGTTTTAGTAGAATAAAAAGCTTTCTATGAATTGAGAAGAAGAAGAAATTTGTATCATGAACCCATATCATTGTGGCCGAATTCTATACTTGTCAATATATATGTGGCCTAAGTTTGCTTCTTCTTTTCTTTTATTATTAGGGTTGCCGAAATCCTAACCTAGAAATAACTAGGGTTGCCGAAATCACATGCCCACCATAGGCTTATGTTGCACCCTAATTTCCATCTAGTTTTTAAGACATCAAACCCTAATCCAACTCATAGATCTTTTATTCTTTTATTTTGACTAAATAAAAAAGACTTCTTATTTGATTAAATAAATAAAACTAATTATTTATTTCCTTATCAAACAAGTCTTTTAATTTTACTTTTAGGAAATATATTTCCTGATTAGAAAAGATTTGTTTCTTTAATTAAACAATTAATTAATAAATTAATTAATTCTTATTTAATTAAAACAATGAAACAAAATAATATATTAGGTTAAACTAACCCTTGCCGCCCCACTTAGAGTAAATGGGCCAAAATATTATTTTCTCATTTCATTTAATCCATTGGACTTTAAATAAAAAGCCCACATGTGAACCAGACCCATTCTTACTAAAAGAAACAAGCCCACATGTCTTTCATTAATATATTAATATAATTGAGCAGCCCATTACTTAAATAATGTGCAAATTATATTCTTAATATATTAAATGCAATTCTAGATGGACCCTTAAATTGGTCCGGTAGAATATATCAAGTGATCCATGCAAGTCCGTGTGGATTGGGGATCTTGGCGGGCCATCTAAATTTAAGCTTCAATAGACATAACCTAATCACAATCAACAAATGATTCACTTAGGTCCGATCCATTAATTTTAACTCATTCCACTAAAGAGCTAAAACTGAACTCTTAAATAAAGATAGAAAAGGAAGATGCTCCTCATTCATACCCTAGACAATCATATTGGAGATAGTGTATCCTCGTGATTAATATCAGTAATCGCCAAGAGTTCATAGACCGCCTATAACTCTCCAAGTTACCATATTTACTCATATGACCACGTTTTGAACTTGGATATTTTGACTTGTCCAGAAGCCATGTTTTCAATAGACACTATCGAAAACTCAACGTTGAGATTTAATATCCAATTACCTCAAAACATCCATATGATGATATTATACTCTCATTTAATTAAATGGAGCCACGATGTCCATATCTATAAATGAAGTCCTCTATCGATTAACAAATGAATATCACCAAACTATCGAGGATAGACTATGCGATATAATCGTACTCATTGATAACTCAAATGATATCACTTGCAACCATAAGTCCATCATTTATCTCAGGATTAAGATAGACTCTCCGATTGTCCTGATAATGAAAAGACTATTATCTATTGACGGTTATAGATAAAGTATTTCATTGTGATCCAGTTCAATGCACCCAGTGCACTAGATCCTTTTGCTCGAAGACACTCCGATGATTTTAGACTCATCATATCTCATTTGATCCCACTCAAATGCTAGCAAAAGAATTCTACAACTTTAACAAGATAAAGGTGCCCAACCTTTAACTTAAGTTGTGAACATTATTCAAGACTAACTAAAGAATTGTGTCTACCACATACATATCCAGATGTACGAACAATTCTTCTTTTCCCATAATCTTTAGACCTTATGATTATTTGCTTTGACAATTATAATATTAAACTATAAATGCTATACGATTTGTTAAATCAGAAATCACTTTATTAATATGAAAAAGATTGTCAATTACAATATTACACTCTTGCTATTGAGCATAATCCTAACACTTGGAACTTGGGAAACCATTGGAGGACTTGCAATGTACATCCATCTCAAGGGGTGAAACATTTCCTGGCCTCATAATCCTATTTTTGTTCGAGTGTTAGAGGGATGTATGATAAATATGAGAAGAAGAAAAATGGTCTTTTTGAAGTGACAAAAAGAAATGGTAAAACTTCCGAAATTACATTTTGGTGTAAAAGTAACATTGAGGCAATGTTAACATATCCAAGATTTTATGATATATAAATTATTAAAGGTGGGGAAAGTATCACTGATCATAATCACTTTTTATATTTGGGTTAAGTATAGGCGTATCTATGTAGTTTCTCCTTGGCAGAAGTTTCTGACAAAATTTGATTATATTGAATGCAGATTTGTGATGATTTTTAAATAAGGTTTCAAATGAATTTGAATGGATGTTTCGAACAAGTTAAGAAAAAACAATCTTATGAATCTTCAAATTACTTGGATCTGTTTGTATTTAAGCCAAACGTAAGGGAGTTAATTGTAATAATTCTTAAAGTTTAAGAAACAGAATCACCAAGACTTATGTCAAATGCTGAAATAAAGTGTGAAATACTTCTTTCATTGTATCATTTTAAGAAACAATTGGAGTAGTTATGTATGTATGTTAGCAAGCATGCAGGCATACAGGATGAACATGAGGATGAATGAAGTAAAAGAGATGAAAGGAAATGGTTAAACTTCAATTGTGCAATAACAGTAAAGACAATTAGATACAAAATATCATCTACATTTACGTCTTGCTCTTTAAATGGCATGCTCAAAGAAGACATGTTTTATATTGTAATTGACATGTGTTTGAAGTTTTTATTTCACTTTCGTCAATACTAGATCATAGATAAATATATAGTTTTTTCTTAAATGTTTGAACATTGCCTCTTAGCTGATGTCTTAATGCTCATCTTGGTTTGTTACCTAACAAGGGTTGCCATTTAATGTATATTAATATTTATATCTTTCTCATTTGTAGGGATGACTTTTTGACAGTAGCAACAACACGCCCAGAGACACTGTTTGGTGATGTAGCCATTGCAGTAAATCCTAAGGTTAAGACAAATTTGTTTTCCTTGACTGTAAGTTCTGAGATGTATGGGCATTGTACCAAAAGTTACTTTATGTATAATGTCAGCATCAAGATTTAAAGTGTGTTATGGTGCAGAGGTGTATTTTTATTAATTTCAGGGTTTACATGGAATCAATATCATATGGACTTTTTATTTATTTTTTTATTTTTTATAAATAAAATTGGACTGATCTAAAGGGAAAAAACATCACAAAATCAATATCATATGAACTATTGTTTCATATTAGTCGTTAATTTCAATTTGCTTTGAGCACTCATTGTTATGATTTAGTTAAATTTCTTAAGTCTGTCAAGGCTTATAAATTGATATATTTTCTGTTTTTTATTATTATATTTGTGTGTGAAATATTGAATATATTGTCACTAGTTTCATGAGTTTTCAGTAGTTCTATTAATTTGATGAGAAACTGTATTGTGGTTAAATGACTTTAAACTTCATTAAAGTTTGTAGCCATTTTCATTGTCGCTTACAAATTCCTCATATTCTCAATTAATGTAACATAATAGGTCTTTATTTTTTGGGGAAATGTTTTCGGTGATTACCTTCAGGCTTGTCTTGAAGAACCACACATCAGTTCATGTGCATGGGATGACATGGCTGATTTAGTTCATTTGTCATATAGTGCTCCACTGACCTTTTACATCATTCATCCTAAAAATAAAAGATGAGCAATAATGTAGTTTCCAGGCTAAATTCTAACACCTAGAAATTTTCAGATGCTACTGCATAGATGAGTAGCAAGACAAATTCAGTCCTCTTCTAAATACCAACTCATGTATAAAATTGCAGTCATACTCAAATCAAAAGATTTAGATTCTCCTTCATGTAATGGGCTTAATTTGGACGTACTATCTTAAGGGTATTTTAGCACTAATTGACTGACCTTAGACTCTTCACTCTTGAATATTGTCATATAGTTCACCTTTTTCAAGCCTTATATATATATATATATATTATATATTATATATATATAATATTTATATATCTATATTTTTGAATTTTGTAATGATCCTTTTTATTGGTACCGTTATGTTGTTGGTTGATTCAAAAAGAAAATTATGTCTGTTTGTACTTAAGCCATGAATGCAGTCCCACTCAAAATTGGTTTTTGTATGTCTATCTAGACAAATTTGATGGATATGCCCGATGATATAAAAGCGCTAGTATGATTGAAACTGCATTCTGTATATGTCATACACACTGGCACATACTCATTTTACCCAACCTATATTAATCTATTCATGGTTTTATGAGAGTGAAGAGTCCTTTTTAGGGAAGTCTATTCTAAAATTGTAATACTTAATGCAGGATGATCGTTATTCCAAGTATATTGGCATGATGGCAATTGTACCTATGACGTATGGTCGTCATGTCCCTATTATCTCAGACAGGGTAAGTCCTAGTTATTTCTGACAGGAAAAAAGCATCCATCCACCATTTTTCTTTACTGATCTTTGTTTATTCCTTAAATGCACCTTTGAACATATTATGTAATGATCTGACATGGGTTATTGATTATCTTCGTGGTAACAGTATGTTGATAAAGAATTTGGAACCGGTGTATTGAAGATAAGTCCTGGACATGATCATAATGACTACCTTCTTGCAAGAAAGCTTGGTCTTCCAATACTTAATGTAATGAACAAGGATGGGACTCTTAATGAGGTCGCTGGACTGTTCTGGTAATATTTTGGTATTAAACATAGAAAAGCTTTTGTAAGTTGTTATTGGATTAAGTTAGAGAATTTATTTATTTATTTTTTTTAAAAATCTTTTGCTGATTGCTGCTAATATCCAACCATAACCGTTGAACAATAGTGGTCTTGATCGGTTTGAGGCAAGGAAGAAACTGTGGTCAGATCTTGAGGAGACGGGCCTGGGTGTAAAAAAGGAACCCCATACTTTACGAGTTCCCAGATCTCAGCGTGGCGGAGAAGTATGTTTATTATGACTTTTTTAAATAGCCTCTAAGATTTGAAATTGAATACAAGTGAAATTTGTTAGTAATATTTCTTTTTCTCTTGTCAGGTAATAGAGCCACTAGTAAGCAAACAGTGGTTTGTAACCATGGAGCCTTTAGCTGAAAAGGCCCTTCGTGCAGTTGAAAAAGGGGAATTAACCATTTTGCCTGAAAGATTTGAGAAGGTATGTGGAGTTGCAATGTAAACACTTCGTTTTTACCACTATAGAGGGCTTGTAAACTTTCTTTCATCTTTGTTCCATGGTTGGCACTTTCCTTCACCTCCTTTTTCTCCTAGTTTCTGGTTGGAAATCCACTGCCCTGCTTAAGATTGCCCCACATTAGCTATTGCTTACCAACATCATTTATGTTGATTTTATCAACTTGAAAAAAAATTGTTTTAACTATTTACCTTTGTCCCATTATCCACTTCCCATCTACCTGAACTTTGTTTAACAATACCATTAATTTAACGTTCCGTAAGCTCTCTTACATTGGACTCTTTGTTGGTGGCAGATTTATAATCACTGGTTGTCAAATATTAAAGATTGGTGTATAAGCAGACAACTGTGGTGGGGACACCGTATACCAGTTTGGTATATTGTTGGAAAAGACTGTGAAGAGGAATATATAGTTGCTAAGAGTGCTGATGAAGCTCTTGAGAAAGCTCAAAAAAAGTATGGAAGAGATGTGGAAATATATCAGGATCCGGATGTTCTTGACACCTGGTTTTCAAGGTCTATTAAATAACTTGATTTTACTATTTTAAGTTGTCGATTTTCTTCCCTTATAAAGTTGATAAGTTAATTTCTTTTACTCATGCTCATATCTGCAAGTGGTTATTGTTTGAATTTAAGCACAAAGTTCCAGAGCCAAGATATAAAACTGTTGCATATTAATTCTTTCCCTATTTTTTTTACCATTCTTTGTTTCTTCTGATATTTTCTTCTCCATTAAATAACTGCTTAAGATAGGGTTATAATTATATAAAAAGCGACAGGGTAGTTAAACATTTGTTAACCAAAGATCATGATTTCACAAACTTTTAAATATTTATCTGCCTGCATTATTGTATTTGATATCTGATGTGCCATAAGTGATGATTTTAAATGTGCCTATTACTTTTATTTTAAGTTTGAATGAATTATCATCACTATGGCTGTTTAATTGATTCATTCAAGTACTAGAAATTTCAAAATGAGGAAGTTTCTGTGAAGGCTTGATCAAGTTTTATATTATGTAATTCTGCACGTCTACACTTGCAATTTTCTACATACAAATTAAATTTCCGTGTATAATAAATGCTACATATTTTTACTGAAAATATGTTGCTTTTGTGTCAGTGCACTATGGCCTTTCAGCACTCTCGGGTGGCCAGATGTGTCCGCTGATGATTTGAAGAAGTTCTATCCGACAACAATGCTGGAAACTGGGTATGCGACTTTCTGGGGTTATTTTATTGAAGGGATTCAATAGGAAATTTGTTATTTTTATGTTTTATTAGAATCCTGTTTCGACCCAAGGTGAATTTGTAAAACGAAAGACTCATATTCTTTTCTCTTACTCATTATAAGACTACACAAATTAAATCTGCTTGATGACATTCCTGACCTCTTATGTCTGTGCTTCACTAAGAGCATACAAAAAGAATGCCATGGTAAAAGAAAAAAGAGTGGATGGGAAAAGATTGGAATTGTAAAACGGTGTCCGTATTTTCAGGACCTATTGTATACTTGCCTTTAAGTAGCAAGAAATTTGTCGAGTTTTCTTGATTCAAATCGACAAAATTCAGTCAAGTTTCAAATATTTTTATTCATAATCATCCTTCTAATTTGATAATTAGAATGCCTAGGGAGTAAAAGTGTTCCTTATATTTTTAAATTTCATAAGCTGATAATAGATATCTGTAACGTGTTGGAGACATGTTCAATGCAATTTTGGGATGTACAGTGTTTTCCTTCTTGCATCTTTTATAGGCATTTCTTGCTTTTTGGTTTGTTTATTGTACTTGTATTACTTTGTTGTCTGATGATCAATGGTGGAAATGCTCTATCTTGCTTGGCAGGCATGACATATTGTTCTTTTGGGTGGCAAGAATGGTCATGATGGGAATTGAGTTCACGGGAACTGTCCCATTTTCTTATGTTTATCTTCATGGACTTATCCGAGATGCACAAGTGAGTGAAATGCCTAAGCAAAACTGTTGTTATAACATTGATATTTCATCTAGTTAGGTGGCAATCTCTTGTCCTCAAATGGCTACTCCCCCCAGCCTTGTTGTCCTAGGAGTCATGGGTTCAAGTCCTCCACCCCCGCCGGCCCCCCCCCCCCCCCAATAGTTATCTGAATTTGTTAATTATTATCGGAATTTGTTGTGTTTGTGTTTGGGCCCAAGCCACATGGTCTTGCATGTGAGGGAGTGTGTTATAGATAGTTATCTGAATTTGTTAATTATTATCGGAATTTGTTGTGTTTGTGTTTGGGCCGAAGCCACATGGTCTTGCATGTGAGGGAGTGTGTTATAGTGCTTAAATACTAAGCTTTTAGGTCTAATGGTTACTAACAATCTGAATGATATTATTTTATTAATTTTCATTGAATGCAATTATTTGTATTATCTACTCAACTCCCATAAGTTATGTCAACTTCTGTTTTTTTATCTGAATTGGATAGACTTATGAAGTTGAGACATTGGATTCTAGATGGACTTAATGCCTTTTTGTGTACACATATTGGATAAACTATCTTTGTATAGTTTCAAACATACTGTCAGAATAGCTCTCATATTTCTCTTTTTATATTGCCGTTTTATCATCTGTGCATTTGTAATGTATCTCTCTTGGATTTGCCAAACATTAAATACTAAATTGTTTCAGGGTAGAAAAATGTCAAAAACATTGGGGAATGTAATCGATCCCCTTGATACAATCAAGGAGTTTGGCACTGATGCTTTACGATTCACTCTTGCTTTGGGGACTGCTGGTCAGGTTTGTCTTGTCCTAAAATTCTTAAACAGCATGGTCAAGGTTAAATGTCATTTGTCTCAGGATGAAATCTCCATGTAGGCAATTTGCCGCTCTAACATCGGTGCAGGTCCTAGAGTATATAAAAAAAAGGTTCTACTGTACCAAAGATGCTACCTTCATCTAATTTTGCATATTTTTCTTCCAGGACCTCAATCTATCTACTGAGAGATTGACCTCCAACAAGGCCTTCACCAACAAACTATGGAATGCTGGCAAGTTTATTCTGCAGAATTTGCCTAGTCAGACTGATGCATCTTCTTGGGAAACTATACTGGCTTATAAGGTCTGTTTACCCTGACATTTGGGAATCAGACAGATGGTGACTAATTTGAGAACTTTCATGCTTAGCCTGATTTCTGAAAATTTTCTTTAATTGAATACAAGATAGATTACTTAACAAATGAGGAAGAACAAAATATTCACGGATTCAAAAATTTTGGATTAGCAAAATCGTCCAAGTGAAATTTATAGGTTAAATTCCCTTAAGTGCCTCAGAATGTGTTGTTGGATTAGGCACAGCTTCTACCATCTTCACAAATTTTCTATTGTGTTTTTTGGCTCTACAGAACCCAAGTCAAGGTTTAGGAAGGATTCCTATTTGGGTAAGGAGCAAATAAAGTGTGCACATAATTTCCTATTGGGATTAAGAAATTAGATTTTCTCAAGAATCCCAAATCAACTAGGATAAGGAAATAAATTGGCTTTTCTTGTTCTAAGAGGATTTAGGAATCCTATTCTAGTAAGGAATGTAACCCAAAGTCCTATGCCTATAAGTAGGGTTGCTGGGAGCTTATTTTTTACTCAAAAAACAGCAAACATACAAGGGATAGAAAGCAAGAGTGATAGAGAGGTTCTAGCAAGGTTTTGGGGAATTAGCCAAGGGGTTTGAATAAGTTTAATATAACCAAGCGTTTTTCTCCATAATACTAGTGATTTCTCAAGAGAGATCACACGAGGACGTAGGCAAAGTTAGCCGTACCTCGGTAAATTCCTTGTCTTGTGTGTGGCATGTTTTCTTTAGCATTCATACTTCATTCCGCATATCATTATCCTATAAGTTATCACCGGAGTCTATTGAGAAAACACGATCAATAAAGGAGTTTAAAATCAACAAATTGGTATCAAAGCTTGGTCATAGCGTTTTATGAGATGGCGGGTGATAAGAGCAATGACGCGAAGCCCATCATAATTGAGAAGTTTGATGGGAAGGGTAACTTCACGTTATGGCAGGGGAAGATGAAGAATGTCTTGATTCAGCAAGACCTACAACATGCTATTCTCATAGTGGAGAAGAAGCTGGAGGGAACTACTGATGCTCAGTGGACGAGAATAGACGTAAAGGCGAATAGCTTTATTGAGCTACATCTTGCCAACAATATGATGCTAATGTCGACGAGGATATGAATGCTAAAGAGACATGGGATAAGCTAGAAAAAGTTTACAAGGGTCAAACTTTATCCAACAAACTTTCTTGAAAGATGAACTTCTTAATCTTTAGATGGAAGGTCAAAGTAGATTCCAGAATTGTGTTGTTGCCAATTTATTAAAGGTGGATGTGAAGTATGAAGATGACGACAAGACGTTTTTACTGTTGAGATCTCTACCACCTTCTTTCAAGCACTTCGAGACCACAATCATGTTTGGTAAGGATAGTCTAAAGCTGAATGAGGTTATGGAAGCTTTCCAATCTTATGACAAGATTGATAAAAACACCGAAGACTCTCAAGCACATGGTTTATATGCCAAAGACAGAGAGGTGTTGGTCGCAGAGCAGGCAACAGGGGTAGATCAAAATCCAAGGGAAAAGAGAAAGAGAAAAAGAATTGCATGATATGGCAAGAAAAAAAAAAAGCAAAGGAGATGACAAGGAATTTGAGTTCAGCTAGTATGGTTACTTCGGATAAAAGTGACGAAGAACTCCTTGCAGTAACATCGAGCTCCAACACTTTCGAACATTGGATTTTGGATACTGGGTGTTCGTTTCATATGTATTCTAACTACTAACAAAGAATGGTTTAACACATATGAGGAAAGAAGCTACAAAGAAGTTTTGATGGGAGATAATTCACCATGCAAGATCCTAGGTATTGGATTAGTCAAAATCAAAATGCATGACGGAATTGTTAGGGTACTGGATAAGGTCACACATGTTCCTAAGCTAAAGAAGAATTTGATATCTTTGGGTACTTTAGACAAAGCCGGTTACATGTATTGTTCTGAACGAGGGATACTCAAGGTTATCAAAGGTTATTGGTCATGATAAAAGGTGATATTCAGCCTAGCACTTTATACAAGCTTCAGGGGACTACAATAGTAGGTGGAGCAGCAGCTATATCTACTGAGAAGGACAAGAATGAGCTTTGGCATTGTAAGATAGGTTACATGAGTCAAAGAGGGATGCAAGAACTCCATAAGAAAGATCAACTGAAAGGTGTTAGTTTTTGCAAACTGAATTTCTGCAAGTATTGTACTTTCAGGAAGTAAACAAAAATGTCATTCAAGATCGCAGACAATGAGAAAAGAAGCAAGATGTATGAGGTCCTGCACCAACTAGGTCTAAGGGAGGACAATGTATTTTGTTACTTTTTCAGATTATTTTTCGAGAAAAGTATGGGTTTACTTCATGAGGGAGAAATCTAAAGTTTTCACAAAGTTTAATGAGTGGAAAGCTAAAATAGAACACCAAACGGGTAGAAAAATCAGAAATCTGAGAAGCGACAATGGAGGTGAATATAGAGACAACAAGTTCTTACAGTTCTGCAAGGAAGAAGGCATTACAATGCATTTTACAGTGAAGAAAACTCTTCAACAAAACGGGGCAGCAGAGAGGATGAATAGAATTCTCATGGAAAGAGAGAAAATCATGTGGTATCATGCAGGATTGCCTGACATGTTTTGGGCAGAAATAGTTAATCATGCTTGCTACTTGATTAACCGATCACTTTAAAAGGTTCTTGATTATAGTTTGTAAAAGAGGTATAGTGTAGAAAACTTGATGATTATTCCAATTTAAGAATTTTTGGTTGCAGTGTATATGCTCATATTCCGAGTGATGAAAGAACCAAACTCAAGCCAAAGTCACTCAAGTTATATTTTCATTGGTTTTGAAAAAGGAGTGAAGGGCTACAAGTTATGGAATTTTGTCAGCAAAAAGAAGGTTTTAGGTAGAGATGTTGTGTTCGAAGAAAATACTATGCTCCTAAATTAAATCAAGACAAGTGAGGAGAAGAAAACTGATGTTGTAGAAGAAGGAACCGAATTTTCTCTAACCAAATGGGTCATGGAAGAAGATTCAGCTCAGGTGGAGCATGAGCAAGTGGATCATGATGAAGGGATTAATGAGTCTCTTTATGGGCTAAAGCAATCTCCAAAGCAGGCGTTTTGACTCATACATGTTGAAAATAAATTTTAGAAGATGCTTAAAAGATTGTTGTGTTTACTATCATGTGTTCGAAGATGGTATGATTATACTATTGCTACTTTATGTTGACAAAATGTTGATTGCATGTCAGGATATGTCTAGAATTCGGAAATTAAAGATGCAACTGAGTGAGGAATTTGACATGAAGGATCTAGGGCTTGCCAAAAAGATCCTAGGAATGCAAATTTGGAGGGACAGAGTAGAGGAAAAAATATGTTTGTCGCAAACAAAATACATTCAAAATATTTTGGGTCGATTCAACATGAATGAAGCAAAGCCCATGACTATTCCATTTGCAGCTCACTATCAATTGAGTGTGTTGCAATGTCCAACTATAGAAAAAGAGTTGGAAGAGAAGAGCAAAGTACCTTATGCAAATGTAGTAGGATGTCTAATGTACGCAATGGTTTGCATAAGACCTGACCTAGCACAAGCATTAAGTGTTGTTTCGAGGTATATGGTGAATCCAGGAAAGGAGCGTTAGTCTACAGTTAAATGGATTCTGTGTAGAAAGGTACAAAGAGTCTAGGAATCTTGTTTGAAAAACAAGAGAATGAAGCATGTGTGCTGGGTTATGTAGATGCTGACTATACATGGGACTTGGATAAAAGAAGATCCACTATCAATTGGAGAGCTACTCTACAATCAGTTACAACAATATCCATGACTGAAGCAGAGTATATTGCACTGATGAAAGCTGGAAAGGAAGTTGCTTGGCTTAATGGTTTAGCAAGAGAGTTCAGAATTAATAAAGGTTCCATGGTGATCAGATGTGACAACCGAAGTGCTATTTACTTAGCTAAGAATCAAGTGTTTCATAGAAAATCGAAGCATATTGAGGCTCGTTATCACTAAATTAGGGATCAGGTAGAATCGAAGGAAGTTACACCGGAAAAAGTTCATACAGAGAACACACATTACTTGACTAAGCTGGTAATGACTGAGAAGTTCAAGTTTTGCTTGAACTCACTCAATCTTATTACATGTTGAGGATTGGGTAGAGCACCTCCCCACTTGAGGTGCATTAAGGCAAGAAGAATTTTGCCAAAGTGAAGGTTCTTGAAGCTTTCCAGAGTTGTTTCAAGAAAGTTCAAAGACATTTTGGGGTACAACAGTCATTTCTTAGTTTTGACTCACCAAGGTGGAGATTGTTGTGTTTTTTGGCTCTTCAAAACCCAAGTCAAGGTTTAGGAAGGATTCTTATTTGGGTAAGGAGAAATTAAAGTGTGCACATAATTTCCTTAAGAGATTAGGAAATTAGATTTTCTCAAGAATCCCAAATCAATTAGGATAAGGAAATAAGTTAGCATTTTTTGTTTTAAGAGGATTTAGGAATCCTATTCTATTAAGGAATGTAACCCAAGTCCTATACCTATAAATAGGGCGGCTGGGAGCTTATTTTTTACACAAAAAAAATAGCAAACATACAAGGGGTAGAGAGCAAGAGTGATAAAGAGGTTCTAGCAAGGTTTTGGGGAATTAGCTAGAGGGGTTTCAATAAATTTCTTGTAACCAAGTGTTTTTCTCTATAGTGCTAGTGATTTCTAAATCACACGAGGACTTAGGCTAAGTTAGCTGAACCTTGGTATTGTCTTGTGTGTGTGGCATGTTTTCTTTATTGTTCATACTCTATTCCGTATATTCGTATATCATTATCCTATAAGTTTATTACCGGAGTCTATTGTGAAAACACAATAAGGGAGTTTGAAATTAACATTTTCTAATACTTTAAAATTAGGTTTCACCACATTCCAGTATTTGGACTACCTCCAAAAGACAATTTTGAAATCCACTCTGAACTTGCTAGTGTTTCCATCTATATTTATATTGACTATGAGGTTAAACATTAATGTTGACTGCCATGTTGTTTTCGGTGGTCTTGGAATAATAATAATTACATGTTACATATCATGTGAAGTCGTGAAACTTTGGATAAACTGCAGCATCTAATTTGGCCAACTATAACGTTTTCTTGTTTCTCTTTTTTCAGTTTGACAATGAGGAGTTTGTACTCGCTGCACCTTTACCTGAATGTTGGGTGGTAAGACAAACATTGTGATGTATTCTCTAGATTACCTACTGATTTTGCTCTTGTAATTAATCAAATGATTTCATATCAATGTACTTATCCATTTTATTTGTTTGCTGAATGCAACATGTTATGAAATTTGAATTGTCAAATAATTTTTGCTTAACTTTCAGGTGTCGAAACTTCATTTGCTTATTGATACAGTCACCACAAGTTACGACAAGTTTTTCTTTGGAGATGTTGGGAGAGAGACATATGACTTCTTTTGGAGCGATTTTGCTGATTGGTATGTTCTATAACTTAGTAGTTTCATTGGAAAAAAAAACACAGATATTTTCTCATTCAAATATTTTTATTTTTCCTAGCCATTTGTTTTTCCCATTCTTTAACTCATAGCTACCAACACAAGCACTTGCTTCTGAATCAAGAATGTATAGGAAAAAGTAAAAACTATGGAGGATAGTTTCTTTTAAATAGTATATTTATTATTTACTGTTGGTGTATATAAGTTTGTTCAACCTTGTGGAAAAGATGATTGTGTTCAAACTAAATCTACTGATGATTTCTTCGTGAATGATTTGATCTTTTCCTGTTGCTGAGATTTGATGTTTTCAAATTTCTCCAGGTATATTGAAGCAAGTAAAGCACGCCTATATAACTCTGGCAATGATTCAGATACTTTACTAGCACAGGCAGTTCTATTGTATATTTTTGAAAACATACTGAAATTGCTACATCCGTTCATGCCATTTGTAACAGAGGAACTGTGGCAGGTAATGAGTTTTCTTTAATGGATCTTAGGTTTCTCTTTCAACCCTTTGGAATGTTTTACAATATGCAACAGGCATATCTTTCTAAATGGATTTTTTTATTTTTTAATTAATGAACAGGCGCTGCCAAAACGTAAAGAAGCTCTTATAATATCTTCTTGGCCCCAAACTTCACTTCCAAGGCATTTGAACTTGATAAAAAGATTTGAAAATCTACAAGCTTTGGTAAGTTTATTAATCTCTTCTTAATTTTGTCTCTCAACACATGCATGCTCGGATTTCCCTTTAATTGGATTAGTATCTTTTCAATCATTAATATATGTTTATTTATGAATAGACTAGGGCAATTAGGAATGCTCGAGCTGAATATTCCGTTGAGCCAGTAAAGCGTATATCTGCATCTATTGTTGCAAATGAGGAAGTCCTCCAGTATATATCTGTAAGCACTGTCTACTTATAACTATGCAGCATGATTTCAATTACTGTTAAGCTGGTCACACCCATATACATGCCTTGTCTTGTTTCTACTGCTACCTAAGAGACAGTTAACAGCTAGGTTCAGAATACAGTTTTGTTTAACTGAGTTGATAGTTCTACAGAATTTAATTAAGTTTATAGGCCTTCATTAAATATTATTGTTTGATGCAGAAAGAGAAGGAGGTTTTAGCTCTTCTATCCAGGTTAGATCTACAAAATGTCCATTTCACAGAGTCTCCTCCGGGTATGCTTCTAAAATCAGTTTTCTTCGGGCCCTGGTTTGGAAATTGTAGTTCATATTCCCTTGCCTGTTGCCTGCTTTTGTAAATGACTTATTTTGGGATGTGTAAATATTGACTGTTGTGGATGTAAATGGCGCCAAATTTCAGGGGATGCAAATGCTTCAGTCCACCTTGTTGCCAGTGAAGGGCTAGAGGCATATCTACCCCTTGCTGATATGGTGGATCTTTCTGCTGAAGTCCAGCGCCTTTCCAAACGCCTCTCCAAGATGCAATCGGAGTATGATGGACTTGTAGCTCGTCTTAATTCCCCCAATGTATGAACTACATTTGCTCTCTGATGCATGGTTTCTTCCAATGTCATGCTTTGTGATGCATGGATGATCGCAATAATATTTACGGTTTTGCTCTTTGCAGTTTGTAGAGAAAGCTCCTGAGGACATTGTTCGTGGGGTGAGAGAAAAAGCAGCTGAAGCAGAAGAGAAGATAAATCTTACAAAGAACCGATTAGATTTTCTTAAATCAACTGTTTTGGTTACATAATAGTTTTCATTGGACTTGGTTACTTTTTGTCTCCAGAACCAAAACTAATCGATGGAAGTGAATCAGTTTCCCAGCAACTGCAACGAACAGTCAACACAATTAGCTCGGGGTCAGTGAGGAAATCAGCTGTTTGCTTTGCTGTAGTAAGAGATCTAAGCAAACGATGAATTTCACATACAATTTAGTAACTGCTTTTGGTTCTCCTCGTGCCAAGGCTACTTCTTGACGATATTTCATGATAAGCAGATTAAGAATATGAACTTTTTTTTGTCCTTTGTAATAATCTCTCAATATTGTTGTACCATATGCTCAGATTAGATTTGTGAGTTTAGATACGCAAGCCTATATGCATTTTGTTTTAGTAATGAAACAGTTATACACTTTTATTGGGCGTCACAATTTTCTATTGCCTTGTCAAATTCTAAGAAAGAACAGCATCACTTTTCCCTGGATGAACTCTTTTTTTTTTTTTTTTTTTTTTTAATTTTGGTTGTTGTCAATTTTCTTAGATTGCTATCAAATTTAAGGGTTTGGATGTTAGCTACTTAACTTCGGAAAAGAAGTAAATGTCGATATCGGTGATAATATTGATATGTGTTGGATGTAGCTAGATACTAAACCTTCAACCAAGGGATAGTTTAGTGTACAATGGATCTAAAGTCCATATTACCCTCATCATAATAAGAAAAATTCTAAAATGCCCATAACATAAATATTAAAATAAAATTTATTTATACGAATGACATGTTTAAATATAATAAAACATAAATAAATCATTAAACAAGAGAGGCACCAACCGGTGAGAGGAGGGAGGTGGCGAACACCTCCTTCAATTATATATCTCTTGTAGGAGAAGCTGGTCTGGTCATTGATGCTTGTATTTCTTCAAGCGTTCTTCCCTTGGTTTCCGGTACTAGCTTTGCAACAAACAGGACGGTTGAACCACAAATGGCAGAGTATATGAAAAATGTTCCTGTCATTTTATAAACACAACATTCATGTAATGTATTATTTGTAGGGTCATCAAAATTTTTGGATAGATAGTGTGGAGAGTGAAATAAAAAATAGGGTCGATGGGTTCAGTTATGGTACCTATCGAGCTCCATTTCATCATAAAATTGAAAGAGTAAGAAACAATCCAATCACAGGAAGAGATGAGAAAAATGGCAAGGCTTCCAGCTGAACCTTTGATGGCTCAATCTCAATCCAATTTATGAACATTCTTACCTAACAATTATTTAATCCTGACCGTGTAATGTTACAGAATCAAATCTCGCATGGCAAAATTTTGTACCTCAGACATTATTAGTGCAGGTATAGCCGACATGCCGATTGAGAAGGCTAAATTGAACCCCTCTTTTCAGATTCAAGTAAAACTTAATTAGTCTATTATGATCATCCAATGAGATGTAAAGGAAAAATAAATAAATAAATAACCAACAGAAATTTGTCAACATTTCTTCAGAGAAAGGCAAATATTGTCTTTGAGTAACATTGTATTACCAATATGCCAATGCAAACCAAAATTTTAGTGATCTCTTTCTGCTGTTGGAGGTCCAGCTCATAAAACAGACTTTGGCTTTTCAGACAAAATCATTTATGGATTTCGCAAATATAATCTCAAACAAAAGCATCAGTTTATAGATTTTATTTTAGAAGGAACCTGCAAACAAGCTGACAATCCAAGAAGAACGAAACTTAAGCACATTCTGGTAGCAGACAATCTTTAGTGTAATGTTGTAATTGACAATCTTTTTCATATTAATAAAGTGATTTCTGGTTTAACAAATCGTATAGCATTTATAGTTTAATATTATAATTGTCAAAGTAAATAATCATAAGGTCTAAAGACTATGGGAAAAGAAGAATTGTTCGTACATCTGGATATGTATGTGGTAGACACAATTCTTTAGTTAGTCTTGAATAATGTTCACAACTTAAGTTAAAGGTTGGGCACATTTATCTTGTTAAAGTTGTAGAATTATTTTGCTAGCATTTGAGTGGGATCAAATGAGATATGATGAGTCTAAAATCATCGGAGTGTCTTCGAGCAAAAGGATCTAGTGCACTGGGTGCATTGAACTGGATAACAATGAAATACTTTATCTATAACCGTCAGTAGATAAAAGTCTTTTCATTATCAGGACAATCGGAGAGTCTATCTTAATCCTGAGATAAATGATGGACTTATGGTTGCAAGTGATATCATTTGAGTTATCAATGAGTACGATTTCTATCCTCGATAGTTTGATGATATTCATTTGTTAATCGATAGAGGACTTCATTTATAGATATGGACATCGTGGCTCCATTTAATTAAATGAGAGTATAATATCATCATATGGATGTTTTGAGGTAATTGGATATTAAATCTCAACGTTGAGTTTTCAATAGTGTCTATTGAAAACATGGCTTCTGGACAAGTCAAAATATCCAAGTTCAAAACGTGGTCATATGAGTAAATATGGTAACTTGGAGAGTTATAGGCGGTCTATGAACTCTTGGCGATTACTGATATTAATCACGAGGATACACTATCTCCAATATGAATGTCTAGGGTATGAATGAGGAGCATCTTCCTTTTCTATCTTTATTTAAGAGTTCAGTTTTAGCTCTTTAGTGGAATGAGTTAAAATTAATGGATCGGACCTAAATGAATCATTTGTTGATTGTGATTAGGTTATGTCTATTGAAGCTTAAATTTAGATGGCCCGCCAAGATCCCCAATCCACACGGACTTGCATGGATCACTTGATATATTCTACCGGACCAATTTAAGGGTCCATCTAGAATTGCATTTAATATATTAAGAATATAATTTGCACATTATTTTAGTAATGGGCTGCTCAATTATATTAATATATTAATGAAAGACATGTGGGCTTGTTTCTTTTAGTAAGAATGAGTCCGGTTCACATGTGGGCTTTTTATTTAAAGTCCAATGGATTAAATGAAATAAGAAAATAATATTTTGGCCCATTTACTCTAAGTGGGGTGGCAAGGGTTAGTTTAACCTAATATATTATTTTGTTTCATTGTTTTAATTAAATAAGAATTAATTAATTTATTGATTAATTGTTTAATTAAAGAAACAAATCTTTTCTATTCAGGAAATATATTTCCTAAAAGTAAAATTAAAAGACTTGATTGATAAGGAAATAAATAATTAGTTTTATTTATTTAATCAAATAAGAAGTCTTTTTTATTTAGTCAAAATAAAAGAATAAAAGATCTATGAGTTGGATTAGGGTTTGATGTCTTAAAAACTAGATGGAAATTAGGGTGCAACATAAGCCTATGGTGGGCATGTGATTTCGGCAACCCTAGTTATTTCTAGGTTAGGATTTCGGCAACCCTAACAATAAAAGAAAAGAAGAAGCAAACTTAGGCCACCTATATATTGACAAGTATAGAATTCGGCCACCAATAATAAGGATATGGGTTTATGATACAAATTTCTTCTTCTTCTCAATTCATAGAAAGTTTTTTATTCTACTAAAACAAAAAGGAGTGTTAGATTATTCTTTGATAGTATACTATTTGCTTATTCATCAATAAGCTTATGTATACGATATCGATCTAGGTTCACACGAGTTTCGATCATTAGATTGAGAACTCAAAAGTGACCGGAATAATCTTAGTCATTCTTTTGATTGTTTTTTTGACTAACAAAGAAAAGAAAAGTTTGTTTTGTCCATTCACAGGTTTGCAACTCAAAGAAAAGGGAGACCACGCTCCTAGGTGATCCACGTTCGTGCTAGGATTGAAGATCTTGCGGATTACCATCAACGTAAGTCAATCGGATCATGCGACAAAAGGTATTCTACTTTTTGTTATTGTATATGTATGTTTATTTAATTAAAGGGTTTAAGGTTCATAAAGGAAAATTTTTTAAAAGTCACTAAATCTAATTTTTAGTATCGCTTCCGCTGCGTGTACTTCTTTGGTATTTTTCCCAACATACATTACACATACATTGCATAATGTTGTGTTTAAATTCTTAAATGCAAATTCTTGTTTTATTTTCTCACTTGATTAATCTGACATTTTCTTGTATTGGAAAGTATAGAAACTTTGTTTTGAAGGATTGATTGTTCTACAAGAGATTGAAGTCTTGAAGATTTAACTTTTAAATATCTCTTTGTAATGTAGAATATCAGTGTTGACCCGTAGTTTCTATTTTGTTGTGAGGAATCAATGTGAGTGGTGGTTTTGTCATGAAATAGACAAAGGGAGAGATTGAAAGTTCCTCAAAGTTTGATTGGCTTATTTAGTGGACAAACCACAATAGGGGATTGATGTAAGGGTAGCTTAGGTATTGGTGATAAAACTTAATAGCGCTTTCAAGACCTCAAGGTGACAAGCACTCCAAAGGTATATCTCTTGTGCTTAGTTTTTTATGAAGAGATTTAGTTGCACACATACACTTATCATACTTGCATATGTGTGCATACTCTTCACATGTCACATTCACGCTTGCACTCTAATGTTGTATCTTGATGTGTGTTTATTTGTCTTGTAATTCATTTCCAGATATTGTTCGGAAACGTCTGCGCATGCACGAATGTGTGCTTGGTTCAGTGCGAAGATCGCCCTCGGAGAATGCCTTTGGCTTCTCCTTTGGTTTAACCAAAAGTGGTGAAACGACGATTTGATCGGTGGCCTATACCCCCGAATGAAACCGCTGTTTGATTCTAGAAGTATCTGGACTAATGCTGCAGTTACGATTGACAGTCACGACCGCCGTTCGAAACCGCCGTTTGAGAACTAATTGAAATAAATATCTCTGTCTCAATTCGGCGGTTGTGATCGGCCATTTTGAAACAGCCGAACGAAATCGCCGTTCATATCCGATAGATATTTTGTGTCGGTTTTGATTCTGCGGACATGATCGGCTGTTTTGAAACCGCCAAATGAGATCACTGATGATCCCCTGTCCTATCGGGATCAATTCGACGGTTTGGAAACCGCCGATCGGTGATTTCAAGGGCAAACTTGTCTTTTCACATGCATTGTTCTAGATGTCTATAAATATACCACTTTCTCATTCTCTGATTTTAGTTCTTTGACCCTTAGAACCAAAAGATCAAAAGAGAGACACTTAAGAGAAAAACAATCAAGAACTCATTTTTAACACTCAAAAACCATTCTCATATGCATCAAAATATCATCTAGCATTTTTTAGCATAGTTAGGATGCTTGCTTACATGGGTTTTGCTCAACACACATCCATTAGTATGTTTTTCACTAATTTCATCTTATTTTAGTGCTTTACTTATTAAAACATCTCTTAAATTACTTGCATGTTCTTAGATTAAATTCTAATATTCAAGATAGAGATTGTTGTGTTGATTTGATTGAGTATTGTATTCTGATGGCTATCTAGGTTTGCTTAATCTATGTTTAGCTAAGATATATGACATGTCATTTAGCTTTTGATATCTATGATTGATTAAATTGTCATCTTATCATCCTAGATAAGCATCTAAGGTTCCCTAACTTTGTTTGCTCTTTGAATATCACCACATATTCACATAGGACATTTTATCTCTTCATTGAGAAGTAAGACTTGTGTAGCTTTCGGGATTAGATAGTTTAAATCACAAGCAACTAGACTAGGTTCACTTATACCAGGATTAGGTAGTGGTGGTGAGTTATACATTAGGTTGTAATGTCAACTGCCATTAGTGGGATTCGATGTTCATGTGTGGCACAAATAACAACCCGTGGTTTTCCTCATGAGGGTTTCCACTTAAATATCTTGTGTTATTTTGTTTCGAAAAATTGACTTATAACGAAAATTGGGTAAAATCGGATAAAATCTATTCACCCCCCATCTAGATTAATATTAGGCACACCTTAATTTGTTTCAATATGATTTGTATTGTATATCACTAGTAGATCATACTCTTGTGTTGGATAAATTGTTGTGAAACCAATCTTAGATTGACACCCTTGATTGATTAGGAGCTTAGTGAATATGATAGATTAGTGAAGGGTATATTAACCACACTAATCTAAACCTAAATTTGTAACAAACGAATCCCATCTTGACCCCCTTTCCTTCATCGGTTAGGCATTTGTATGGGAAGATGTTTAAGGTTCATAGTTATGACCTAAACACACTTAAAAAAAATAAATGGTTAACTTATAAAAGATTGGTTCATTAAAGTGGCTTAGAAAGCATTACCCACACTCAGTTCCCTAGCATATATCTTAATTGTTTACATCCATTTCTCTTATCAAGATTGTTGAGTATTCTATTTTTTCTATCACCTTTTTGTATGTTTATTTTACTTGCATGTTTGGCGGTTTATCAAACCACACAACTATCCAATTATAATGATTTATTTTATTGCTTATTAGATTAATCAATCGATCTAACGTATTACTCAATTTTCTTGTGGAATGAATCTTTGATTACCATTAACTAAGAAATTATATCCCAAGAGGATTCTAAGCAGTTAAAACATGGTTTTCAAATGATCACATAAATATTATTTTGAAGAGTATAAAACGACCTCATCAGTGACTCTACACACATGCACACATGTCCCCCTCCCCCCCGAAAAAAAAAAAAAAAAATTCCAGAACTTAAAACTTCTTTAGTAGCTTATGTAATATATTATATATTTAAAAAGGTAGTGGGGCCCTTATGTTATATTTCTGTCATTTTTTAGAGAAAAATCTATCAATTTTATTTAGAAAAACGGTGATTGCTTGCTTTCCTGAATTTAGGTGGTGTGGCCGTGTAGGTTAGTTTTAAATTAAAAAATATTATTCCAATTTTATGTATTTTATATATAAACCTTTTAGAGCATCTCCAAAAGGCTCTTCTATTTTTCATTCTTCAAATGTCTATTTGCTTACCTCTATGGCAATTTGAATAGTGAAAAAAGAAGAGCCCCTCCATAAGACTCTTCAATTAGAAATAGATTTATATAATTTTAATGAAAGCATTCAAATTCCTCCTCCCAACAAATCTAATTACCCTCCATTTTTTTTTTTTTTTAAGTTAGAAATAATAATATGTTATTATTAAATATTCAATATTAGTCTCATTTTAAAGATCTAGATGAGACCTTTCTAATGGTATAATTTTTATGATAATAAAATTTATAAATTAAAACTTATATAGTTTAATTAAATTTAATTAAAAAGATAAAAAGAAATAAATGTCAAATATTAATGATGATTTGTTATAAAAAATAATATAATAATAATTGAAGAGGGGGGAGTTGATCTTCAATATTGAAAAGAGAGAAGTAAAATCTTATTTGAAAAGTCTCATTTGAAGAGTCTGTTGGAGCTAAATATGTTGATGTGACTCATTTGACTTTAACAAATATCTTATTTGAAGAGTCTTTTGGTGATGCTCTTAGAGTATCTCCAATGCAAGCATGGCTTGTGAAAAAAAGAGATGTCATGTATGATAAATAGACGTCATATTAATAATTGTGTCGCTAATACAGCTGTGCATATTCAGCCTCAAGCTGACGTGGCAAAAAAAATATTAGACATTGTCAATATGATCGTCTACTTTTAGACGTTCTGTTGCACAGCTATTTTTTATGTTGACTCGGCAAACATTTAAAACTGATATTAATTTTTCATATATTTTTGGCAATGAAATAAAATAAAAAATAAAACAGGAAAAAAAGATGGATACGTCATAAAAAAAATTGTGTTTTAGACGAAAGCATTAGAGACCAAGTTTTGAGTTGATTGTCTATCAAGTTTATTTTTATGCCACATAGAAAATAAATCTCTTGATATTGTTACTATGTCAACAATTATTGATATGCAAGCTACTTTTGCATTGCAGATGCTCTTAGTATTTGATTTCCTATAAATCTTAAACTTGTCTAACCTATATATACTTGATTAATTTTTTTTTTTGTTCTAGTTTTTCACTTATGCATTTTCATTCTTATTGCTACAATAAAATTCTTTGTATTTTTCGGTTCATCTATCAGAATAATTTTAGGTACGAGATTACAAATGAATAATTATTTTAGATTTTTTCAATTTTTTTATATTTGTAACTTTCTTAGGTTATTAATATGATTTCTTTAATGAATTCTTCTTTAATATATATGTATATATATATTCTTGTTTAGTTTTCTTTTGCTTTTGGTTCCTCTATGTTGCATTGTAATTCTCGACGTGTTTGCTTCTGGTGGTTGTTGGTTTTGTTTTTTTTTTTTTTTGCTTCCTTTTTCTTACGTTTTTGGCTGTCAATTGCAACTACTGAGAAATCGTTTTCAGCTATTGGTATTGTCAAGACAAGGCTTCACAACAAGATGGAAGATGATTTTCTTACAAATTCTTTAATCATGTATATTGAAAGAGAAATCGTAGAGAAACTTTGTATATATTCAATTATAGATGATTTTAGAGATTTAAAAGAGTAGCGAGTTTAATTTTGATTTATAAAACTGGTGTCTATTTTGTTTATTAATTTATTTATTTTAGCATAACATATGAGACTAGACGCTATTATATTTGTTTCTTTTTTAATAAATTTATTTTTAAATATCAGCATATTTGTCTAGCATTAATATTTTTTTTTTAAAAATTGTCTTGATCTCTCCAAAGCTGAAATCTTGACTTCGTTCCTGTGCACATGCAATTGCCACCTTTCACTATATCTGCCAGCTGCCTTCTTTTCATGCCAGGTGGCTCAGCTTCAAACAGATAAATATTAATGTAAATCTGTTTGGTTAGCCTTGAATTAATGCATTTGGGATCTGTTTGAGCTTAAATTTAAGTTCGGATCAATTCAGTAGGATTGGGATATGTCATTTACATGATTTTTTTATAAAGGTTTTAGAAATTCAGATATTAGTTAGAAAATATAAGATTTTCAAGGGAGTATTAGTCAGGGGGGTCCTGTCACTGAGTCATTCAAACTCTCTTTTGTGTCTTAGCTTTCACGTGATTGTTGAAGGGTTTTTATTTATTCTCTCTTGCTTTCTACGCCAGCGCGCTTACATGCATGTCCTTGTTCTTTCTAATGTTTCTGTGGCTTCTTTTTACGTGGAGGTTGTGTTCTGAGTGGGGTTTTATTGGGCTTTGTATTTTTTTTATTATCAATTTTATTGATTTTTGTGATTTTGGGTTTCTTTTATCTTCTCGCTTCATGTGAAGGTTTTGAACATCATGTGTTGAATTTTTTTATCTTCTGTAATAATATAATTATCATCTCATCGGTTCATAAAGAAAATCTTCCGTGGATCAGTCTCATATCTGATGTTGGTGAGAGGGATCCAATCAAAACATGTCAAGTGACACACCATTAAAATTAAATCTTATTTTTTTTTCCCTTCTCCAATTATATACCGACACAAGGTAAAGTAATTAAAAATCTTTTAATCTCCTTTTTTTCCTCTTCCTCTTCCTCATGTTGTTTCTCTTCTCTCTCACCACCAAATATCCTCAATCAAAACCATAAACCCTTAGTGGTTAGCCACCAAAAATCCAACACAGAAACCAGTGCCGGCCCTAGAGGTAGACATGGTAAAATTTTACAAGACCCATTAACACGATACAAACCCATTCGAAGATAACAGTTGGTGGGTCAAGTTTATCAGATTAGATTGTTAATGGGTCAACACATTAAAAAAAGAAATAGAATGGATCGGTTTTGGGTTCACCTTTAAAAAAACCATTAATTTGATAATCAATTAATATAAAGATTTTTTTTTTTAATGTGTCTATGAAAGTTATTAAAAAAAAATTTGTATAGTCACATTATGGAATTTATATAAAAAAATCTTTATAATTATGGTTAGAATATATTTTACTAATTAATTTTTAAAAAATTTATAATTTTTTCCTTTTCTTGAAAAAGGAAAATTTTCTAAATTAAAACTCTAGAACTATAAATTAATTATTTCATAATATTATAACCCTAACCTTAACCCTAACCCTAAGACTCTAAAAGTAGCTAGGGAACTTGATTGCATGAGTTTGATCATGCTTCAGTACTATTTATTTTCAACTTTTTAATAAATCTCAAATATAATATGTTGTAACGGGCCAGGTCAGGTTACCCATTAATTTAACAAAAGGTTTCGGGTTTGTATATTTCAACCAATTAAGCTAATGGGTCGGGTTCGGGTAAATCAATTTTTACACTACCCAAACACGAAACGACACGAATTTGCAATAACAGGACCTATTGACAGGTTTACCCAGAGGGGTGCACCGAGTGCAACCACCCCATGCCCCAAATTTTTTTTAATAAAGTCAATATATACTATTGGGTTTTGAGGGTCTAGAGAAAATAGAATTATGATGAATTGTCCAATTCATTTTTGATTTAAATTATATGTATATATATATATATAATATTTATAAAATGGGCCCAATTCATTTTTTATATAATATATATAGAATATATTTAAAAAAATTGTGACTGTGAAGGAAGGACCCAATTATTTTTTTTTAAAGTGGTGCTGTTGGCACACCCCCTATTGATCTATTTATACCTCATTTGTTTAAATTTTGATTTAATTAAATAAAGTTAAATATTTTTATTAATTTATTTTATTTATTTCCAAAACTACTCTTTTACTTATTTTTCAAACTTAATAAATCTCATCTCTAATACCTTTATCTATCTCAAATCTTTTTATCTCTGGTCTCGTCTTTCTCTCATCTCCCATGAATGAATTTATTTATTTTTCTTTTTAAAAAAATTAAAAATGAATTTCCTTTTTATTATAATAATAACATCTTAAATAACAAATATCTGTACAACTCAGAAATAATATATATTTCTAAATCTGCAAAATTCATCAATCCATCCACTTTGTACAAAATCATTGTCGTCTTGACTATACGTTTTTTTTTTTTCCTTTCTTCTGTAAGGAACAAAGTACAATCCCTGCCCAATATCTGGGTTGAGTAGGTGAGTTGAATCAAAAAAATCAATGGAGGTGGCGTCCATTTCAGAGATGAAGAGAAAGAGAGAGTTTAGAGAGAGAGGCAGGATACTGAAAATGTAGATCAGAAGTTGCGACTACGACTACAAAGTCACTTCGAGAGAAAACCATACTGTAAATGAAAGATTCAAAGGAAGGTGAAATCATGTTTTTTTTTTCTTCTTTTTTCTTTTTTAGTGTTTTTTTTTTTTTTTTTTATATCAAACTTTTTAGAAAATGTCAGGAAGTCACAAGACAAAGAACAAACAAACAGCCACTAGAAAAGAGCAAAGAACAAAGCAACCCAAGAAAAAACAAACAGAGAGAAAAAAATGAAATAGCCCATGAAAAAAACAAAACAAGAAGCAAATAGTAAGTATTCGTTTTGGTTATCATCATTTCAATTTCAGATTCTAAAAGAATAATGAGATTAAATAATAATCAATATCTCATCTGTCTAATGTGGCACCCTAAGTGTTTGATTTATTGTTTAAATAGGATCCGGTATATATATTTTTAGGGTTTAAGAGTTATGAAAAAAACAATTCAAGAAAAGGATTAAAAGAACGTTTTTTTTTTTTTTTTTTTTTTTTTTTTGAAAAGGAATGTTGGGTTTTATTAGATTTACTTTATAGAATAATTTCTTAAATTGTATGTCTCTTTTTTATTAATTTATTTTATTTAAATAAAGTCTCTATCTTTATTGGTAGAACACAGTTACTATCATACGGGCATCTCACCCGAAAAAATCAAATAGGGTGCAAAGTCGCTCATGTCTTGTTTTACTCATAAAGTTGGATATAGTTGCTCTTTAATTTGTAATGCCTAAACTCTATATCCTTGCTTTTCCATGATAAAGAGTGAAATTGGTTTGAATTCTATTTCGAAACCTTTGTTGTTTGCTTTGCCAAATACCATTGCTTTTGAACTTGAATGCAACATGTCTTGCATGCAAATCATCATTGTCACACATTCCTTTGTTTTAATAAACTCCTTGTATCTCTCGTACTTATTTGAGTTGCATAAAGTTGCTTATATGATCATGCATATGTGCTTGTGCTACAAGCTCTCCTTGCTCATGCTTACCTATTAGGGGAGACTCCTTTTGCCTATCTCATGACAAAAAGGGGGAGTAATGTTGGAGAGAATTTGTGTCATTTTTGGCATTGCATTTAGGGGGAGTTGAGAGTAATCCATGTTAAGAGATATTGCATCTATGGGGAGTTGCATTGCATTGCATGATTACATCTTTTATTGTATCAATTTATTTTGGCAATTGCAATTACTCTTGTTATAAGCACCTCTCACACACTTGCTCTTGGAAGGTATCCCTCTTGTTGATTATGTGTAGGTTGGAATTTTCTGCAAGCTTGGATTTGACTTGAAGTTGTTTAAGAGTTAGAATAGGAATTTTTTTTTGCAATGTAGAAAATTTTTGTTGACCAACCATTTTTTTGTTTTTGAGAGGATGCTATGTGAGTGTTGGTTTTGTCACGAAATAGCCAAAGGGGGAGATTGGAAGTGCCTCTTTTTGATTGGCTTAATTTCGTTGACAAAACCACAATTGGGTTCAATCATGTAAGGGTAACTTAGGATTGAAGATATCCTCACCAATTGTCAAAGGAACTTATTGTGGGCATCAAGAGCTTCAAGGAAGGTAATCTACTTGATTTTGACTATATTTGAAGAGATGTAGTTGCACACACTCACATTTCATGTTTGTTTTTGTTTGCATCTTGCTTGTTTTGTCATAACATGCTTAGGTTTAGGATGCATTGCTAAGGGGATTTTTGCGCCTTTATTTGGCGGCCACTGGCCACAGATTTTCTACGCCCTTGTTTCGGCTATTAAGGGCAGCAGATTGTGGACGTCGAAAAGGGACCAGAGGTGTCACCTAAATTCGGCGCCCTTGATTTGGTGGCCAAGGGCGCAGAAATAAGCCGCAGAAATAGGCCGCAGAATCACCATCAATGCGTCTATTGGTGTTCAACGTCTTTGTTATGCGGTCATCGGCCGTAGAATCAAGGGTGCAAATCTGCCTTTTTCTAGCCACTTTTCCAAAACGATGTCATTTCATTTTGGCTGCCTTTATGTATCCCTTGATTGCCTTGGCTAGTTTTGGGTGAGCAAATATTACATCTTTCAAGAGCTATAGTGTGTCTTCAAACACAAACCACCAAGACTTGATCTTTGATCCTCCAAACACCAATACCCTTCATCTTTCATGATTCATACATCATCTTGCATGAGTTAGGTATGGTTTCTCTTCGTTTCTTTTCTTTGCTCACATGACTTATAGCTAGAACATCACTTTCATCTTCTTATATGTTCTTGCTTTACAAGATAGTTTTTTTATTACTTGACTAGGTTCAAGATTGCATCTTTATGACTTGAATAGGTTCAAGATAGCTTTCTATTGTGTTTGTGAGTTGTTTGTGATAGCTATTGCATATAGGGTTTGATTTGCACATATAGCTAGGTTGTATGCATGTCATATAGCTAAATGATATCTAGGAATGCTTAACATGTTCATCCATGCCTAGATAAGCTTAAATGTTTGACCTTGCATTTTTGCATCTTGAATATTGCATATATTCACCTTAGGCTGTTTTATCTCTTCTCTTTAGAGACAAGTCTTGTATTTGCCATTTGGTAGTTAGCAAGCAAGGGGCTAGGGTCACTATTAAAGGCCCACAGGTATCAAAGACGGATTAACAATCTTATGTGTGATATGGTCAACCTAGATTGTAATCGTATTTGCAAATAGTGGATTTAAGGTTCTTGTGTGGCGCATATAACAGCCCGTGGTTTTTCTCGTGTGGGTTTCCACATAAAAATTCACGTTTTATTTATTTTCCGCATCTTTCTATTGATAGTTGTTGTGACTAGTTAGGGGTTGTTTTTTAATATTGACTAAATCGTGAAAATTTGATAATTAATTTGTGTTTAATCTATTCAACCTCCCCCCTAGATTAATTAGGCTCATTATAAATATATTTTCACTTATCATTCAGTTTTGGTGAAATGGTTGGTTTTATTAATTATTGTCGACGAGCATTAAACCTTGCTGCATGCCGTGTTTTTAGATCCATGCTCACATTTACACTTAAAAAGATTTATGTAAAAGAAAAAAGGAAGTTTTAATTTTTTTTTTTATAAATAAAACGGTCGTGTTTCCGTATGTGCCGACATATAGAGTGACCATTGGTGATCGCATTCATACTTAAGTGTCACTTGCCATTTTATGGATAATGCATGGAATATCCAAAAAAAAAATTCTTGCATTTAGAGTTTTTGATGATTCACACACTGCTTAGAATATTTTTAGAATGCTTAGAATTATTTTTTCAGAGTATAAAATTGAAACCAAAATTTTTGCAATTGGTTTTGATAATGTTTCTAGTAATACTGCTGCTATTCCATCTTTAATTGATATATGAAAACCATTTGTTGGCGGTGCATTTTTTCATCAAGGATGTGCATGCCATGTTTTAATTTATATGTTAAAAAAAGATTAGAAACTCTTGAACATTTTATTCTACATATTAAACAAGCCCTTCAGTTTTTATGGAAACATTCTTCTACAACGAATGCATGGTCAAAATATTGTAAACAAAATGGTAGACGTATCGTTAGATTTTCTCGTGATGTTCCAACACGTAAGAATTCTACTTATAAATTGCTTGCTCAAAGTTATGAGTATAGAGATTTATTAGTTTCTTTTATTCAATTTCATATTACTCACATTGAACTTTATCAAACTCATTGGGATGCTTGTTACAACATTTTCAATTTGTTAAAAGTCTTTTATATTGCTACAACAAATTTATCTGGTGTTTATTATCCTACAATTCATTTATTTATTATTGAGAGTCTAAATATTACTGGTGCATTTGCTTGTTATGAATTCGACATAGAAATAGCAGAAGCCGTTAATGATATAAAGGAAAAATAGTTACATTATTATCAGGAGTTGTCAGATATTTATTTGATTGCTATGGTTTTTGATCCATGTTGTAAATTAGAACATTTTTGTTATTATCTCAATGGTTATTATGTCCCCAAGGTTTAAAAATGGAATATAATGTTGATGCATGTTATGATAGAATTAAGAAATTATTGTATGTTTTATATGATGAATATCTTACAGTTTATGGATCCTCACTGAACTTATATGTTACACGAACACAAACTGCACAGCCCCTATCATCATCCTCCAGCTTTTTGAATTTATGATATAGTCTATTATCAAAAAAAAAACCAAAAAAACCTAGATCTTCTTCTTCATCAAGCACCGGCAAGTATTTCGAGCTTTAATCTTTTCTAAGTGCTTCTTATGAGTTTATAGAAGATACAACAGAGAGAAAATTTGATATATTACAATATTGGAAAGAGTACACAAAGTACTATCCAATCATGGCTATGATAGCTAAAAATATTTTTTCAAAGAACAAGAGTTCAGCGCCGAGGGAATATCCTGGATGAAAGGCGTTCGTGCTTGACTTCAAAAGCACTCCAGATACAGGTTTGTGTAGATAACTGGACGAAGGCGCAATACAGACAACAAGAAATCAAACGTGAAATCGAACGTGAGATAACATACGATTTCTTCAAAGTTGACGAACATGAAAGTGTTGAAACAAGTGCAGTGGAGCCGGAATAGAAGATGTGGATCACGTCATCACGAGTCCACACCATCAACAAACCTGCAATAAAAGGTAAGATAACTACGTGGCCTTTGATTTCTCTAAATCCCCCATGAGGATACGTAGGAACTTAATTGCGATAAAAATTAAGTGCAAGGCTAATAACTTTACATTTTTTTAGTTTTATTTTAATTTAATTTTGTAATTTGTCATTTATTTATTTTATGTTATTTTCGAATTTCGGGTGACTCAATTCCCAAATATCCAATGAAATGTAATTTGTAATTTGACATTTTGTTTAGTTTTCTTTTAATTTAATTTTGTAATTTGTATTTTTTCATTTGTTTATTTTAATTTATTTTTGGGTGACCCAATGCAATCACCTAACTCCCAACCCAATTAATTTTATTTTATTTTGTAATTTGTCATTTATATATTTTATTTTATTTAAAATTACAACTTAGTAACTTAGAAGTCTATTTTTTTATTTAATAAAAAAAAAACGGTTCGGAACCGTTGGTTTCAGAAAAACCAAAACTAGAACCGGATCCGAAACCGAACCGGAACCTTGCCAAGTCTTAAAAACCATCCCATTCCTAGATTAAAAAAAACGATTAATTAAAAAAGTGTCCTCTGTTGCAATCTAAACCATCACATTCCTTTAGATCTTAGGGTAACAAAAGTGTGTCAACAAATGTGTTAAAAAATGAGGCCATGGATTTTGCCCCAATATATATATAATAAATATATATATATATATTGCGAACGTCCTAATATAACTTCATGAGAATATTAAATGTGAGCCGTTAGTTTTAACAAGTGCATACACATCGTGAAGTTATATAGGACGTCCTCATTTGAAAATTTCTATAAATATAAATATATATATATATATATATATATATATAAAGGGCTGCCATTGGGTGCAACGTTACATGATACAATGAAATTTTTTTGATTGTGATCATGTCTTCTTTGGTACAACCACATCAACTAATATGTGATTGTATGTTCTAACATGCGATCACAATAATTTAATTGTTTAATCACACGCAATTCATATGCAATAACATTATATATATTTATTATCACATATAATCATATGTGATCACATACTAATTTTTAAAATTGTACGGTGTCATGTTGCATTCAAGAATGAGCCATATATATATATATATATATATATATATGGAGTCCCACGCGGAGGACAGGCCAGAATAGAGAAGAGCATTTGCAACTTTATCAATATCTTTATCATCCGAAATTACATGGCAGAGGTTCCACTTTTCTTTCATCAGAAAGGTAAGATGCTTCTTTTCATGGCTTCCTATTAATTTCTGTATATAACAGTTAGTCTTTATTATAATTATATAACAAAGAGGGAAGATATGGCAACAACGAGTTAAGCATGTTCAGCTCCTTTTAATTTTATACTCAATTTAAATTTATAGAATGGAAGAGAAGATAATATAAATTTGAATAAAAGCGTAAACCACAACTATCAACCATTCTCAAGTGTGGCTTCCCTCACTTTATCAATTTCCTCATCATCAACAAATTACAATGGCAGAGGCGTCCACTTTTCTTTCATCAGAAAGGTAGATGCTTTCTTTACAATTTCTGTCACTGTTAGTCTACATGTAACATATATATATTATCAAAGAATCATGTATTTGTTGAATGGTTTTTTTTTTTTTGCTCTTCTCAGATATGCTGTAGTTACCGGAGCAGACAGGGGGATCGGGTTTGAAATATGTAGGCAGTTAGCTTCGAACGGGGTCAAGGTGGTGCTAACAGCCATAGATGAGAAAAGAGCTGTTGAAGCTGTTGAAAAACTCAAAGAAGCCGATTCTGGTATCTCTCATCTTTTGGTTTCTCATCAACTTGATGTCACAGACTTTGCTAGTATTCATTCTTTGGCTGAATTCGTTAGGGCCCAGTTTGGAAAACTTGATATCTTGGTATGCTTTTCCGGCCGTATGCCAAAACTGATATTTACTTTATTTTCACCTGTTTTTAATTCATGAGAAAAGATGGATCTTACAAATCTTTTAAAGGGTAACCAATTAACATGAAAACTAAAACAGCATTATACATCTTCTGGTATGCTGTAGCTAACTTGTGAAGTAAATAATGAGAAAAGATGGATTTGTGTGCAGGTAAACAATGCAGGGGTTGGGGGAATTATATTGCACCATGATGCATTTGTCAAAGCATTTGAAGACTGTGGAGGATATGTAAGAGCTCCAAAAATTATGTTTATTTACTTTGTCAACAATTTGCTGATTTTTCAAGAGATAGGAAGGAATAATTTTTAGTTGCCACCTATAATTTGATATGAAATTTGTTAAGTTGTGTAGTTCTTCTTTGAAGCCTGCTGGAAATTGCTTGTGTGGATTAACTTATGTATAAAGAAAGTTGAAAATGTCTAATATAGGACTATATATGCACATAGATATATAGCATAATTGATCTTGTGGAATTCAATGCTGATTATGATATTAATTTATATTCAAATATGATAAATTCAATGCTGATTATGATCTTGGGGATTGAGTTCCTTTTTGTTGATGCAGCCACATGGAGAGCATGTCAATTGGAATGAACTGGCAACTCAAAATTTCAATATGGCAGAAGAATGCGTGAAGACAAACTATTATGGTGCCAAAAGAATGGCCGAAACACTTATTCCACTCCTCCAATCATCCGATTCAGCAAGGATCGTCAATGTATCCGCTTTAAATGGAGTGCTGAAGGTAAATAATCAAAAGGATATGAGTTAGAGTATCAGAAATCTTTTTTGGCATGCAAAGATTGAATTAAGTTTAGCATTAATCGATGGTCAAGGAAGTTATATCCTAAAAATGAGTTACAGAATTAGATGATGATCAAGACATTTCTTTCGTTGCTTCCTCACATACAAACACATATACACTTTTCCACAATTTGTTTACTTAGTTCTATATGGACATTCTTCCTTATGTTTTTCAATAAATATTGTTATAATTGAATGTATGCGTCCAGCGTCCATTTAACCTATATTTTTCTTTCATGTTGGATTAGAATATACCAAGCAAATGGGCTCAGGCAGTGTTAGGTGATGTCGAAAGTCTTACAGAAGAGAAAATTGACAAGGTATTAAATAAGTTCTTGGAGGATTTCAAAGAAGAATACTTAGAGAGAGAAGGGTGGCCAACAGTTCTATCTGCCTACATTGTTTCCAAAACAGCATTGAATGCCTATACAAGAATCTTGGCCAAGAAGTATCCAAATTTCTTAATCAATTGTATTAACCCTGGATATGTCAGAACTGAAATGACTTGCAATACAGGCCTCTTAAGTGCTGCCGAAGGAGCCCAATATCTTGTGAGATTGGCTCTACTACCTACAGGGGGACCTTCTGGCATTTTCTTTGATCGTAATGAAATTTATCCATTTTAATTAGTGACTTAATTAAATGGTTAAGGATATCTATCTAGATATTGAAACGTATCTAGCCAAATAATGTTTGCCAATTAAATGGCTTTTCAATTTCTTTCATCGAATAAGATTCCATTTATGGAAATTTTATGTTAGTATTATTCATTAATGTTAAGGAGTTTTTCTTTCAAATGAAGACATGAGCTTGAGTCATATCTTTCTTATTATTGATGAAGTCTATGCAGAACAACTTGAAGGATTTGAGGATTCTCAATATCCTAACCATGTCTATCGACCTAAGAAAGCCCCGTAAGGATTAAGCAAACTCAAAGAGCTTGGTATGAGAGGCTATCCACCCACTTAGTGAGGAAAGGTTACACTAGAGGTAGTGTAGATAAAACCTTATTTATCAAAAGAATAGGAAAATACATAATGATTGCTCAAATATATGTAGATGGCATAGTATATGGTTCTATTTCTGAAAATCTAGTAAAAGAATTCACTGAGTTAATGCAAAATGAATTTGAAATGGGTATTGTAGGAGAACTGAATTACTTCTTAGGACTTCAAGTTAAACAAAACAATAATGGAATATTTGTTAATCGAAATTTACCAGCGGAGTGGAATTACAATTAACGACTTTAGATGACCACGATCGAAATTGATTGTGCGGGAGGAATATCACGTAGTTCGATACCTGTGATTTTTAGCAAAACAAACTCGGTGCAATAATGGTTCAAACAAGGAAAACAATTATATTATATTGTGAAAAAGGAAAATACAATGCGTTGATTATCTTAGAACATATTTAATACAAAATATGGCTGTCCATCGATCTTGTAGGCGAAGTCTTACATAGTTGGCGATGGAGATCTCGTGCGAGTCGACAAGTAGAATAAAACTGTAGGTTTAGGGTTTCAGAGCCAATTTGCGGATCTCAAAACCCATCCTCTCTCTGTTGAACATAATGTCTTATATATAGGTCCCGTTTCTTTCCATGCACTCCTATAATTTCGTTCTGGGGTTTCAGCAGTTTATGGGACTTTCCTTAGAGATAAGCAAGAATGTCATGTGAAATTTCATCCCTAGAATCAAGTGATTCCTTCTTTGGAGGATTCTGGTAGAGGTGACTCCGCTTTCAAATGGAACTCTTAAGTGGCGGGAATGGGTCCACCTCTTTATTGATCAAATGCTAGCATTTTAGTATTCCTCTTAATAGCTTTACTTATGGTCTCTAGTTGTGTTGGCCTTACCTTGGTAGCTTCCTTGTCTGGTATTTTGACTACCTAGTGAGCTGGTTCTAGGCGGGGTCAAGGTATCTGGGTACCATGTCTCTTACTGGATCGTGATCTTCACTGACCTCTTGTTCGTCTAGGTATCAGGATACTAGCTAATGCTGTAGCGGCGTACCAAGATGACACGGTAGCAGGATACCGGGTCTACATAGTAGTGGGGTACCATGAATATCTAGTGTGGTTAGTAGGATCCCGATTTCTATTTCTCCTGATACTTTGGAGTTTTCGTGCTCTTGATCTTGCTCTAGCTTGACTGGCTGGTTTGGATTCTTTTAGGAGGTAGCTGGATGCTGCTCACTGAAGCCTTTCCTCATTGAACTTGGATGGAAATTTCTTTTTTGGTCCCTGGCTAATTTTGGCGATTAACAGAAGTCCCCCCTACTTAAACACCGTATCTAGTTAGGGTTAGAGTTAGGATTCCTAGTTCGCTTGAAGGATTTGACATCCAGTTTGGTTTTGTACCCAGTCTAGCTGCATTCCACTACCAATGAGGAAATCTTCCTTGGATATACAAGAATTTAATGCATTATACATGTGTCGAAAGAGGATTGCTTCATAAGTTTAAACAAATGGCTTTTGGCGCGATTTACTCGAAACTTCCTCTAGCACGTCTCTGGTCATCAATTCGTATTTCCCCTTCTATTCCGGTAACCGTCCAATACTGCCTATATATATATCCCTCTGTCATCCTCCATTCATTCACACCTACTTGAATTTTAAACATCAATAATCAAGAAAATCTTTCCTCTTTCTCGAGTTTTCACTCTTCCCAAACCATCTTCTTCTTCTTCTTCATCTTTCTTTTACTGCAATGACATCTTTACAAAACCCTTATTCTGTTAGGATTATGCTCAATAGCAAGAGTGTAATGTTGTAATTAACAATCTTTTTCATATTAATAAAGTGATTTCTGGTTTAACAAATCGTATAGCATTTATAGTTTGTATTATAATTATCAAAGTAAATAATCATAAGGTCTAAAGACTATGGGAAAAGAAGAATTGTTCGTACATCTGGATATGTATGTGGTAGACACAATTCTTTAGTTAGTCTTGAATATTGTTCACAACTTAAGTTAAAGGTTGGGCACCTTTATCTTGTTAAAGTTGTAGAATTCTTTTGCTAGCATTTGAGTGGGATCAAATGAGATATGAAGAGTTTAAAATCATCGGAGTGTCTTCGAGCAAAAGGATCTAGTGCACTGGGTGCATTGAACTGGATCACAATGAAAAGCTTTATCTAGAACCGTCAATAGATAATAGTCTTTTCATTATCGGGACAATCGGAGGGTCTATCTTAATCCTGAGATAAATGATGGACTTATGGTTGCAAGTGATATCATTTGAGTTATCAATGAGTACGATTATATCGCATAGTCTATCCTCGATAGTTTGGTGATATTCATTTGTTAATCGATAGAGGACTTCATTTATAGATATGGACATCGTGGCTCCATTTAATTAAATGAGAGTATAATATCATCATATGGATGTTTTGAGGTAATTGGATATTAAATCTCAACGTTGAGTTTTCAATAGTGTCTATTGAAAACATGGCTTCTGGACAAGTCAAAATATCCAAGTTCAAAACGTGGTCATATGAGTAAATATGGTAACTTGGAGAGTTATAGGCGGTCTATGAACTCTTGGCGATTACTGATATTAATCACGAGGATACACTATCTCCAATATGATTGTCTAGGGTATGAATGAGGAGCATCTTCCTTTTCTATCTTTATTTAAGAGTTCAGTTTTAGCTCTTTAGTGGAATGAGTTAAAATTAATGGATCGGACCTAAGTGAATCATTTGTTGATTGTGATTAGGTTATGTCTATTGAAGCTTAAATTTAGATGGCCCGCCAAGATCCCCAATCCACACGGACTTGCATGGATCACTTGATATATTCTACCGGACCAATTTAAGGGTCCATCTAGAATTGCATTTGATATATTAAGAATATAATTTGCACATTATTTAAGTAATGGGCTGCTCAATTCTATTAATATATTAATGAAAGACATGTGGGCTTGTTGCTTTTAGTAAGAATGGGTCTGGTTCACATGTGGGCTTTTTTTATTTATTTAAAGTCCAATGGATTAAATGAAATAGGAAAATAATATTAGGCCCATCTTATATATAAGTGGGGCGGCTAGGTTAAAGTTTTGACCTAAAAATATTATTTTGTTTCATTTGTTTTAATTAAATAAAAATTAATTGATTTATTGATTAATTGTTTAATTAAAGAAACAAATCTTTCCTAAAAGTAAAAGACTTGTTTGATAAGTAAATAAATAAATTAGTATTATTTATTTAATCAAATAAGGAGTCTTTTTTTTTTTTAGTCAAATAAAAGAATAAAAATAAAAGAGTTGGATTAGGGTTTGAAGTTTATAAAGTTAAAAAGAATTAGGGTTGAATTGCAGTCACCCTATATAAGTGACATGATGAAATTCGGCCAACCCTAATTAGATACTACATAGAATTCGGCAACCCTAAAGGAAAAAGAAGAAAAATTCGGCCAACCTATATATATGTTCTTATAGGGTTCGGCCACATCAATGAATTGGTGCTTGAGTTTTTATTTTCTTTCTTCTTCTTCTTAATTCTAAGAGAGTTTTTATTCTAGAGAGACAAAAATAAGTGAAAAATTATTCTTTGATAGTATACAATTGCTTAAACATCAATAAGCTTGTGTATACGATATCGATCTAGGTTCACGCGAGTTTCGATCATAAGATTGTGAACTCAAAAGTGACCGGAATAATTTTGACATTCTTTTGATTGTTTTGTGACTAACAAAGAAAAGAAAGTATTTGTTTGGTCCATTCACAGGTTTGCAATTCAAAGGAAAGGGAGACCACGCTCCTAGGTGATCCACGTTCTTGCTCGGATTGAAGGTTTTGCGGATTACCATCGACGTAAGTCAATCGGATCACGCGACAAGAGGTAATTTACTTTTGTTGATATATATGCATGTTTATTGATTAAAAGGGTTTAAGGTTCATAAAGGAAAAATTTTAAAAGTCACTAAATCGTCTTTAGTATCGCTTCCGCTGCGTGTAACACTTTTATTTGTTTATTTTTCCCTACAATTGGTATCAGAGCCTAGGTTGAACCCTTTTAATTAATTAACGTATATATACGTGGATCTATTTCTTTTTATTGTGATTATGCATGTTTAGAAAGAGATGGCACTCTAGGTATTCAAATATATAATTACATGTGATGTATGGATTTATATATATTTTATGTGGTTTGTTATTGCTCGATTTTGGCCCTAGATTTTCAATGTAATTTTTGTTTCGGAGTTGTGACAAGAAGGGTGGTCTATTATCGCCATAATTCCTTCTTGGTAGATTGCTAGGTTTTATTTTTTTTATATATATGTGCAGTATTTTTTTAGGGTTACTGCAGTTTTTTTTTATTATTTATTTTTAGTATGTGCAGTTTTTGGTTTGTAAAAATACTGCAGTGAATAAAAAAAAAAAAAAAAAATTAATACTGCAGTATTTATTATATATATACTGCCGTAATATATTTAGGTCTTGGAGATTCGAAGACACGAAGAAAAACGAAGCAACATGAACCAAGTACGAGCACCGTGCGCACCCTAGGAGTGGATTGGGCTGCACATGACAAGCCCAAACTTTGGTGGGCTGCGCATGGCAGCCTTGTGTGGCCTTATGGGCTGCGCAAGGCAGCCCCTTTGTGGGGTTGTGGGCTGCGCACGCCCATGGGAGAAGGCCGAAGGATGAGCGTATGGTTGATGGGCCACCTGAAGATCTTGTATTCCTGACAAATTGTAATTTACTTGTTTTTCTAGGATGGGCCAAAATTGTTGCTATTTAATTTATGCTTAAATATTACAATATTTGTTATTGTATGATAACATGACATATAGAATAGGAGTGCCACGCATATATCTCTTTTGGTATGAACATGCATTGAATGATTTAGGTATCTAAATTGGCATCTAGATAACTCGGTAAATCATTCTATGGGATTTAATCACACGCCTTAAATAATTGAGTGGGAGAAGGTGTTTTGGTAACACCTATGGCCTCCAAGGTTAGTTGAGCTTTATTATTTATTGGTAATCCCCCCAAGGGGCGTCCATGAATGGAATTTAGCAACATACTTCCTTACAAGGATAGACTAGACAATGGACTCAAACGAGATCTACTCCCCAAGGAGGGATTTTCGTGAGAGAAAATTGAGGGTCGATATCTTGGTAACACACTCAATGTAATTTTATTGATATCCTCCCAAGAGTTCTTGTTAGTAAAATTGCAAGGCTAAAATTGAAAACGCTGGTTGTTATGTTAACAATTAGGTGGGACCTAGTCTAACTAGTAAATGGTGCGAACTCCCAAAGGAGGCGTAACATTTATAGGTGTTAGATCACCGTTGAATTTTATGATTGAGTTATTTATTTATTTAATTCAAGATAAATATTTAAAAGTGCTTTATCATGATTATTTACTTATATATGTTTTGTTTTATTCAGAAATCATGACCCCATCACTTATGAACATCCTGAAAGATAACACTTTAACTGGAGATAATTATGTCACATGAAAAGGAAAATTGGGTTGTTACTGCAAAGTGAAAAACATAAGTTTGTTCTAACTACTCCTAAACCACCTGCTCCTAATAATGAATCTAGCATAATGTGTAGAGATGAGTATGAGCAGTGGAAGACTTCAGATGATATGGCAAAATGTTACATTATGGCCACTATCTCCGACGTGTTGCAACAGCAGCATGAAGGAATGGAGTCCGCTGCTGATATAATGATGTCTCTAGAGGAGATGTTTGCTATGAAGTTTAGGACGACTAAGAGAGAGGCAGTGACTGCTTTTATGAATCTTAGGATGAAACCTGGACAGGCTGTGAAAGATCACATGATGAAAGTCATAGCACATCTCAACATTGCTGAACTGCATGGCGCTGAGATAGATGGTGAGACAAAGATTGATATGGTTGTCAATTCATTGTCAGATTCCTTTGATCAGTTCAAATTGGACTACACTTTGAACAAAAAGGAATACACCTTACAAGGCCTGATGCAAGATGTTCAAAGTGCTGAAAAGATCCTTGTGAAAGGCAAAGGTCAAGAGATTCATATGGTTGGTAAAGTTGCTACTGTTAAGGCCCGTCAAAAGGTCAAGAAACAACAGAAGAAAAAGCAACTTGGGCCTATCAAGAAGGAGACCAAGAAAGTAACCAAGATCAAAGGGAAATGCTTCCTTTGTGGTGAAAAGGGACATTGGAAGAGAAATTGCCCAAAGTCCCAGAACAAGAAGGAAGAAGGTAATTTGAATTATCTAGAAACATGTTTTTTGGCTGATTCTACAGATTCTTGGATCATAGACTCAGGAGCCACTAATCATGTTTGTTATTCCTTGCAGGGGTTTCAAGAAAGGAGAAAGCTGAGTAAGAATGAAATCAATTTGCGCTTGGGCAACGGAACGTTAGTGTCTGCAAGTGCAGTGGGAGATATTAGAGTTTATTTGGATTCTAGAAGGCATTTAGATTTAATAGACGTTTATTATGTACCTCAATTCAAGAGGAATTTAATTTCAGTTTCTTGTTTGAATAAATTTGGATATTCGGTTACTTTTAATAAAGTTTTTATTATTAGTAAGAATGACAAAATTATTTGCCAAGGTACATTGGAAAACGGTCTATACTTTTTGCATAGAAATATCTCTCACTCGTTAGACACAGAAATAACGGAACCTAATCATAAAAGAGTAAAATTATCAACAGATGAAACCTACCTTTGGCATTTACGCTTAGGTCATATTAACCTTAATAGGATTAAAAGATTGGTAAGTGACGGACCTTTAAGTAACTTAAAGGTTGATGATCTACCAACTTGTGAATCTTGTTTGGAAGGTAAAATGACCAAAAGGACGTTCTCTGCCAAAGGTGCAAGAGCCACTGAATGTTTAGGATTGATACACACTGATGTATGTGGACCTATGAGCATTCAAGCTAGAGGTGGATATGAGTACTTCATCACCTTCACGGATGATTACTCAAGATTTGGTTATGTGTATCTCATGAGACATAAGTCGGATGCTTTTGACATGTTCAAAGCATTCAAAGCTGAAGTGGAAAATCAGCTTGAGAAACACATAAAAATCTTGAGATCTGATCGTGGTGGAGAATATCTATCTGGTGAGTTTCAGCAATATCTTATTGATAATGGGATAGTTTCTCAGTTTTCTGCACCAGGTACACCTCAACAGAATGGGGTAGCAGAAAGGAGAAATAGAATTCTTTTGGATATGGTTAGGTCTATGTTGAGTTATTCAACCAATATTTCCACACAATTGACGAGTACAAATGTTTCAGCTTGATTTGCTATATACATTCTAAACGATGTACCATCTAAGTCTGTTCCTAAAACACCGCATGAGTTGTGGACTGGGCGCAAGCCTAGTTTATAACACTTAAGAATATTTGGTTGTCCTGCGCATGTGTTAAAAGGAAAGACAGAAAAGATGGAGTCCCGTTAAGAAACATGTATATTTGTAGGGTATTTAAAAGAAACTAAAGGATATTATTTCTATAGTCCTTCAGATCTTAAAGTATTTATTTCGACAAATGCTAAATTTCTGGAAAAAGACTATATGAATGATTTTGTGCCTAGAAGTAGAATTGTCCTGAATGAGATGTCAGGAGATACAATTCCACGAGAGGTTGCACAACCTAACCCAATTGTAAGTTCCGATCCAACACAAGATCAACAACCTACCATTCCTCGTCGTAGTGGGAGGTTAGAACACAACCCGAAAGATACATCGGTCTGGGAGAATCAGTGGAGAATCTCCCGGACGACGATGATCCCTATACGTACAAGGAAGCTATGGAGGATGTTGATAGTCGCCATTGGCAAAAGGCAATGCAATCCGAGATTGAATCTATGTTCGATAACAAAGTCTGGTCCCTTGTAGACTTGCCTAAAGGGATAAAACCCATTGGGTGCAAGTGGGTATACAAGAGGAAAAGAGGTATGGATGGAAAGGTGGAAACCTTTAAAGCTAGATTGGTAGCTAAAGGGTATACACAGAAAGAAGGTATCGATTACGAGGAAACCTTCTCTCCTGTGGCCATGCTTAAATCCGTTAGGATACTCTTATCCATTGCAGCATCTTTATATCTAGAGATTTGGCAAATGGACGTCAAGGCAGCTTTCCTAAATGGAAGTCTTGACGAAAGCATCTACATGATGCAACCAGAGGGATTCATTAAAAAGGGCCAAGTGGATAAGGTATGCGAGTTGCAGAAATCCATATATGGATTAAAGCAAGCATCCAGATCCTGGAACATAAGGTTTGATCAAGCTGTTAAAGGTTTTGGATTTATTCAGAATCCTGACGAACCTTGTGTATACAAAAGGATTAAAGGCGACAAGTTGGTTTTCCTGATTCTTTATGTTGATGATATACTACTCATTGGAAACGATGTAGGTGTATTAACATCAGTAAAAGAATGGTTAGCAAAACAATTTGATATGAAGGACTTAGGAGAAGCAAGTTTTATTCTAGGTATCCAAGTAATAAGGGATAGAAAGAATAGAACGATTGCATTATCCCAAGCTTCATACATAGACAAAATCTTGTCTAGGTTTTCCATGCAGGATTCCAAGAAAGGTATGTTACCTTTCGGACATGGAATCAAGCTTTCTAAGGAACAAGTTCCTAAGAATGAGCATGAAGAGCAATTCATGAGTAGAGTTCCATATGCCTCGGCAGTTGGAAGTCTTATGTATGCAATGCTCTGTACTAGACCAGATATTTGTTTTGCTGTTGGCATAGTTAGCAGGTTTCAATCGAAACCTGGACCTGATCACTGGACGGCAGTCGAGCATATTTTCAAGTATCTTAAGAGAACGAGAGATAATATGCTTGTATACTCTGGAGGGGATTTGGTTCTCGTTGTTTATACAGATTCTGATTTCCAATCAGATTCTGACTCTAGAAAATCCACATCAGGGGCTGTGTTTACTATTGGAGGAGGAGCAGTTATATGGAGGAGTATCAAGCAATCTTGTATTGCGGTTGCAATGGAAGGGCGAGTATGACTGGCTGTCTGAAAAGGCTGCAAAGAGAACATTTGGCTCATGATTCTTGATTACTTTGAAGTGGTTCCTAGTGCGAATAAGCGGATCACTGCTCTGCGCTGACAACAGTGGAGCGGTGGCTAATTCGAACCGCACAAGAGAGGTAAACACGTTGAAAGAAAGTATCATCCTTTAGGGGAGATTGTTCGAAAATTTGACGTGATTACGAAATCGCGTCGGCGAGAAAATCTAGCGGATCCGCTTCTGAAATCTACCTCGGAAGAGTTTCGATGGGCATCTAGAGAATATGGGCTTGAGAGATGACATTTGCTATAGCGCAAGTGGGAGATTGTTGATTATGCTCAATAGCAAGAGTGTAATGTTGTAATTAACGATCTTTTTCATATTAATAAAGTGATTTCTGGTTTAACAAATCGTATAGCATTTATAGTTTGTATTATAATTGTCAAAGTAAATAATCATAAGGTACAAAGACTATGGGAAAAGAAGAATTGTTCGTACATCTGGATATGTATGTGGTAGACACGATTCTTTAGTTAGGTCTTGAATATTGTTCATGACTTAAGTTAAAGGTTGGGCACCTTTATCTTGTTAAAGTCGTAGAATTCTTTTGCAAGCATTTTAGTGGGATCAAATGAGATATGATGAGTCTAAAATTATCGGAGTGTCTTCGAGCAAAAGGATCTAGTGCACTGGGTGCATTGAACTGGATCACAATGAAAAGCTTTATCTAGAACCGTCAATAGATAATAGTCTTTTCATTATCAGGACAATCGGAGAGTCTATCTTAATCCTGAGATAAATGATGGACTTATGGTTGCAAGTGATATCATTTGAGTTATCAATGAATACGATTATATCGCATGTCTATCCTCGATAGTTTGGTGATATTCATTTGTTAATCGATAGAGGACTTCATTTATAGATATGGACATCGTGGCTCAATTTAATTAAATGAGAGTATAATATCATCATATGGATGTTTTGAGGTAATTGGATATTAAATCTCAACGTTGAGTTTTCAATAGTGTATATTGAAAACATGGCTTCTGGACAAGTCAAAATATCCAAGTTCAAAACGTGGTCATATGAGTAAATATGGTAACTTGGAGAGTTATAGGCGGTCTATGAACTCTTGGCGATTACTGATATTATTCACGAGGATACACTATCTCCAATATGATTGTCTAGGGTATGAATGAGGAGCATCTTCCTTTTCTATCTTTATTTAAGAGTTCAGTTTTAGCTCTTTAGTGGAATGAGTTAAAATTAATGGATCGGACCTAAGTGAATCATTTGTTGATTGTGATTAGGTTATGTCTATTGAAGCTTAAATTTAGATGGCCCGCCAAGATCCCAAATCCACACGGACTTGCATGGATCACTTGATATATTCTACCGGACCAATTTAAGGGTCCATCTAGAATTGCATTTAATATATTAAGAATATAATTTGCACATTATTTAAGTAATGGGCTGCTCAATTATATTAATATATTAATGAAAGACATGTGGGCTTGTTTCTTTTAGTAAGAATGGGTTTGGTTCACATGTGGGCTTTTTTTTTTTTATTTAAAGTCCAATGGATTAAATGAAATAGGAAAATAATATTAGGCCCATCTTATATATAAGTGGGGCGGCTAGGTTAAGATTTTGACCTAAAAATATTATTTTGTTTCATTTGTTTTAATTAAATAAGAATTAATTGATTTATTGATTAATTGTTTAATTAAAGAAACAAATCTTTCCTAAAAGTAAAAGACTTGTTTGATAAGTAAATAAATAAATTAGTATTATTTATTTAATCAAATATGGAGTCTTTTTTTTTTTAGTCAAATAAAAGAATAAAAATAAAAGAGTTGGATTAGGGTTTGAAGTTTATAAAGTTAAAAAGAATTAGGGTTGAATTGCAGTCACCCTATATAAGTGACATGATGAAATTCGGCCAACCCTAATTAGATACTACATAGAATTCGGCAACCCTATAGGAAAAAGAAGAAAAATTCGGCCAACCTATATATATGTTCTTATAGGGTTCGGCCACATCAATTAATTGGTGCTTGAGTTTTTATTTTCTTTCTTCTTCTTCTTAATTCTAGAGAGTTTTTATTCTAGAGAGACAAAAAGGAGTGAAAAATTATTCTTTGATAGTATACAATTGCTTAAACATCAATAAGCTTGTGTATACGATATCGATCTAGGTTCACGCGAGTTTCGATCATAAGATTGTGAGCTCAAAAGTGACCGGAATAATTTTGACATTCTTTTGATTGTTTTGTGACTAACAAAGAAAAGAAAGTATTTGTTTGGTCCATTCACAGGTTTGCAATTCAAAGGAAAGGGAGACCACGCTCCTAGGTGATCCACGTTCTTGCTCGGATTGAAGGTCTTGCGGATTACCATCGACGTAAGTCAATCGGATCACGCGACAAGAGGTAATTTACTTTTGTTGATATATATGCATGTTTATTGATTAAAAGGGTTTAAGGTTCATAAAGGAAAAATTTTAAAAGTCACTAAATCGTCTTTAGTATCGCTTCCGCTGCGTGTAACACTTTTATTTGTTTATTTTTCCCTACATATTCGACTTCACCATAACCTACTAATAGTCTTGAGCCTCTCTTCAATCAATCGAACATATTACTCCATCTCCATGTGGAACGAATCTTGCTTACCACTTACTAAGAATTATCATCTTAAAGGATTTTTAAGTGGCTAAAAAATGGTTTTCAAAAGAACATAAAAAAAGTATTTTGTTGAACACACAAATGACCTCACCAGGTAAGCAAGATTCGTTCCACAAGGAGATGAAGTAATATGTTAGATTGATTGACTAATCTATAGTGCAATAAAATAAATCATAATTAATGAATAGTTGTGTTGCTTGATAAACCACCAAACATGCAAGCAAGATAAACATACAAAAATGATAGGAAAAAGAGAAGACTCAACAATCTTGATAAGAGAGATGATGTAAACAAATAGAGTAGAAGCTAAGGAATTGATGGAGTTACAAGTGATATGGGTGATGCTCTCAAAGCTTCAATAATGACCAAATCTCTTAGATGCTAACCATTTGTGTTTTAGAGTGTGTTTAGGTCATTACTGTAGGGAAAAATACCAAAGAAGTACACGCAGCGGAAGCGATACTAAAAATTAGATTTAGTGACTTTTAAAAAATTTTCCTTTATGAACCTTAAACCCTTTAATTAATTAAACATACATATACAATAACAAAAGGTAGAATACCTTTTGTCACGTGATCCGATTGACTTACGTCGATGGTAAACCGCAAGATCTTCAATCCTAGCACGAACGTGGATCACCTAGGAGTGTGGTCTCCCTTTTCTTTGAATTGCAAACCTGTGAATGGACAAAACAAACTTTTCTTTTCTTTGTTAGTCACAAAAACAATCAAAAGAATGACTAAAATTATTCCGGTCACTTTTGAGTTCTCAATCTAATGATCGAAACTCGCGTGAACCTAGATCGATATCGTATACACAAGCTTATTGATGAATAAGCAAATAGTATACTATCAAAGAATAATCTAACACTCCTTTTTGTTTTAGTAGAATAAAAAGCTTTCTATGAATTGAGAAGAAGAAGAAATTTTGTATCATGAACCCATATCATGGTGGCCGAATTCTATACTTATCAATATATAGGTGGCCTAAGTTTGCTTCTTCTTTTCTTTTATTATTAGGGTTGCCGAAATCCTAACCTAGAAATAACTAGGGTTGCCGAAATCACATGCCTACCATAGGCTTATGTTGCACACTAATTTCCATCTAGTTTTTAACACATCAAACCCTAATCCAACTCATAGATCTTTTATTCTTTTATTTTGACTAAATAAAAAAAGACTTCTTATTTAATTAAATAAATAAAACTAATTATTTATTTCCTTATCAAACAAGTCTTTTAATTTTACTTTTAGGAAATATATTTCCTGATTAGAAAAGATTTGTTTCTTTAATTAAACAATTTATTAATAAATCAATTAATTCTTATTTAATTAAAACAATGAAACAAAAGAATATATTAGGTTAAACTAACCCTTGCCGCCCCACTTAGAGTAAATGCGCCAAAATATTATTTTCTTATTTCATTTAATCCATTGGACTTTAAATAAAAAGCCCACATGTGAACCAGACCCATTCTTACTAAAAGAAACAAGCCCACATGTTTTTCATTAATATATTAATATAATTGAGCAGCCCATTACTAAAATAATGTGCAAATTATATTCTTAATATATTAAATGCAATTCTAGATGGACCCTTAAATTGGTCCTGTAGAATATATCAAGTGATCCATGCAAGTCCGTGTGGATTGGGGATCTTGGCGGGCTACCTAAATTTAAGCTTCAATAGACATAACCTAATCACAATCAACAAATGATTCACTTAGGTTCGATCCATTAATTTTAACTCATTCCACTAAAAAGCTAAAACTGAACTCTTAAATAAAGATAGAAAAAGGAAGATGCTCCTCATTCATACCCTAGACAATCATATTGGAGATAGTGTATCCTCGTGATTAATATCAGTAATCGCCAAGAGTTCATAGACCGCCTATAACTCTCCAAGTTACCATATTTACTCATACGACCACGTTTTGAACTTGGATATTTTGACTTGTCCAGAAGCCATGTTTTAATCCTATCTCATATCTCATTTGATCCCACTCAAATGCTAGCAAAAGAATTCTACAACTTTAACAAGATAAAGGTGCCCAACCTTTAACTTAAGTTGTGAACATTATTCAAGACTAACTAAAGAATTATGTTTACCACATACATATCCAGATGTACGAACAATTCTTCTTTTCCCATAGTCTTTAGACCTTATGATTATTTACTTTGACAATTATAATATTAAACTATAAATGCTATACGATTTGTTAAACCAGAAATCACTTTATTAATATGAAAAAGATTGTCAATTACAACATCACACTCTTGCTATTGAGCATAATCCTAACAATTACTATGAACACTAAACATCTTCCCACCTCAATGCCTAACCGATTAAAGAAAGGGGGTCAAGGTGGAATTAATTTGGTACAAATCAAGGTTTAGATTAGTGGGGTTGATATACCCACCACTAATCTATCCTATTTACTAAGTTCCTTAACCAATCAATGTTATCAATCCAAGGATTGGTTTTACAACAAATTATCCCACATAATAATATGATCTACTTGTGATATACAATGCAAATCACATAATGTATAGAATCTCATTATAAAGTGAATGGAAAACAAGTAGAGATTTAATTACAACTAACTGAAGCAAAAACCCACAACTAGATGTTCCTCACATCTATCCCCTAAATTAGGGGTTTAGTTACACATAGTTATAATCAAATGCATAGGAAGTAATAGTTAAGGAAATCACCCTTAGGCCTCCTTCTTTAGTGCTTGCTCTTTCCTTTCTCTTGTTGCTCATAGTGCCAAGAGTGGTAGAAGAAGATGTGTCTAGATAGGTAGGTGTCTAATAGTGAGTGACAAAAGGATTGAAATAGAGAGAATGGAAATAGAGGAATGGTTGGGTGAAGTAATCAAGACATTAGTGTTGAGGTTTTGGATGAAAAAGGTAGTATGAGTTTAGAGAATGGAGGAAATTGAAAGAGTGATGCATGGAGGAGAACTAGATCTAATTCTCAGTAATTTCGTGCTCTTCAAATGTTTGGATCCCCTTTCAAGTTGAGAGAGAGGAATATATATAGTCACACTCGGAATTGTACTGATAACTGCTTGAAAATCTGATGTGGCAAGATGTTGCCACTTTGTGTGGCCATGGCGACAAACGGTTACAAATTCCGGGATTCATATATCGCCACTTTTCTCATCTTTTTCCCCATTATGGAAGTGGCGACAATGAAGGAAAATTGCATTGTCGCCACTTGTGCTTTAATGTCGCCATGGTGACACCAAGTGGCGACAACATCTAATTGATTTAATCCTGAAAACAGTTCTCTGTCGCCACTTGAGCCTTAATGTCACCATGGCGACAGTGCCCTATTTTTGCCAACTTGTGCTCTTTTTGCACCAAAGTCCTCACCTTCATCACAAATACCCTTGAGGCCTAAGTAAACTTAAAACACTTGATTTAACAGCATTAAATACAAAGAACCGCACGAGAATCAAGCATAAAGAAACTGGAATGAGGGCTGAAATCATACCAAATTTGGCTTGATCAAATACCTCCAAACCTATCTTTTGCTAGTCCTCGAGCAAAACAATCACAAATCAATCCCAAAGACAAACATCAAGATATTTCAAAGATTTTTTTTTAATAAACCACTAACTCATCCGAGCAAGGTTTTACTTGTCATGATCAAAGATGCGAAACCAAAATGAAGAGATTAAAACGATGATGCACTAGTGAGGACTTGTACATGTAAGCAAATGTTAAGTAAAGATTAAGAGCATGCCACTCTAGATATGGTTGTACGCAATGCGACCTTACATTCAACATGTATAAGCTTCAAATTAAAGGTGTTATTCGGTTTAGAATCTAATTCGCCTCGATAACTAATCCCTACTTGATTCTCTCTTTTCTTTTTTAAGATTCCTAGATTTCACTCAAAATCATATGCAATATGAATTTATGTCATGGATATCTAATTGATTGCACATGATGACATTTAAAACGCAATTTCTGAAAAGTAAGTCTCATGAATGGAATTGCAATCCATGAATTGGAAAGAATATATATCAATCAAAATTTACAAAATGGACATTCCTAAAGATCATAAAGGTATTTCTTTTGTTTGTAATTGGGCCTTAGGTGAATGGTGAGACAAAGAATGGGACAATGGATAACTGACAAAGACCGTTTGTGTGTATGTAAATTGACTTTGTCAAACAATATTTATAAAACCTCACGAAGCCCTAAATGGTTCGAAAACACAAATATGGCGGTAAGTGGGGTGTCATCCACAAAGATTGGGACTAGTAAGGACTAGTTGATACTTTAGCAATATTCATGTTATAAACGAAAAAAGTAAATTGTTGATGTTGTCAATTGTGAATGAGCATACAATTAAAACTAAACTAAAAATGCAAACTAAAATGAATGTAAATGGAGTGAAAGATATATATATATATGATGGAAACTAAAGAGTTAACGGACTTGTAAGCGGACGTTGGGCAATACACTCATAAATAAGCATGTCTATTCGAAAGTGAGCAACATAGGGTGTATAGAGTTGGTTATTTATCCACAGTAAACAATCAACCTAGGGTGTATAGCGAAGACCTCCTACTAGCGACTAATCCCTCATAAGCAACCAATTGAGGGTGTATAGTGCTGTTAGGATTATGCTCAATAACAAGAGTGTAATAATTAAATTGATAATCTTTTCATATTAATAAAGTGATTTCTGATTTAACAAAACTTATAGCATTTATAGTTTAATTATTATAAATGTCAAAGTAAATAATCATAAGGTCAAAAGACTATGAGATATGAAGAATTGTTCATACATCTGGATATGTATGAGGTAGACAAAAATCTTTAGTTAGTCTTGAATATTGTTCACAACTTAAGATAAAGGTTGGGCACCTTTACCTTGTCAATGTTGTAGATTCTTTTGTTAGCATTTGAGTAGGATCAAATGAGATATGATGAGTCTAAAATCATAAAAGTGTCTTTGAGTAAAATAATCTAGTGCACTAGGTGCATTGAATAGGATCACAATGAAATACTTTATCTAAAATCATCAGTAGATAAAAGTTTTCATTATGAGGAGAATCGAAGAGTCTATCTTAATCTTGAGATAAATGATGGACTTATGGTTGAAAGTGTTATCATTTGAGCTATCAATGAGTATGATTGTATAGCTTAGTCTATCCTCGATAGTTTGGTGGTATTCATTTGTTAATCGATAGAGGACTTCATTTATAAATATGGACATCGTGGCTCCATTTATTAAAATGAGAGTATAATATTATCATATGGATGCTTTGAGGTATTGAATATTAAATCTTAACGTTAAGTTTTTGATAGTGACTATTGAAACATGGCTTCTGGACAAGTTAATATATCCAAGTACAAAATGTGGTCATATGAGTAAATATGGTAACTAGGAGAGCTATATGTGGTCTATGAGCTCTTGGCGATTACTGATATTATTCACGAGGATACACTATCTCCAATAAGATTGTCCAGGGTTTGAATGAGAAACATTTACTTCTTCTATCTTTATATAAGAGTGCAATTTTAATTCTTTAGTGAAATGAGCTAAAACTAATGGACCGGACCTAAGTGAATCATTTGATAGTTGTGATTAGGTTATGTCTATTGAAGCTTAAATTTAGATAGCCCGCCAAGATCCACAATCCACACGAACTTGCATGGATCACTTGATATATTATACCGGACTAATTATGTGTCCATCTAGAATTGTATTTAATATATTAAGAATATAATTTGCACATTATTTATTTAATGGACTATTGAATTATATTAATATATTAATGAAAGGCATGTGGGCTTGTTTCTTTTAGTAAGAATGAGTCTAGTTCACATGTGGGCTTTTTATTAAAGTCCAATGGATTTAATAAAATAGAAAAAACAATATATATATATATTATTATATATGGCAAATGGCCGAGATATATATATGTATTATATGTGGCACATGGCCGGGATATATATGAAATATATATGGCACTTGGCCGAGATATATATATATATATATATATATATGATATTATATTGTTTTATTTTTATTATTTAATTAAATGGGAATTAATTAATTGATTGATTAATTATTTAATTAAAGATCAAAATCATTTTCTGACTAGTAAATATGTTTCCTAGTATTATACTATTGTTGGTAGTATAATAAATATTAAAGACTATATTTGGTAAGTAGATAAATAAAAGGAATTTATTTATCTATTCAAATTAGGAAGTCTTTGATATAATCACAGTTGAATAAAACACTAAAGAGTTAGATTAAGGTTTGGATTCTAAAGATTGATAGGAATATGGATGAAACACAAATCCTCTTATAGTGAGGATTTCGGCCACCTTCTAGATTTCCTATCATAGGATTCAGCCAACCCTAATTAAAAGCAAGAGAGAATTTAGCTTATAAAGAATATATATGCAAGTTGAATTCACGTGCAAGAGAGATATAGCAATATATGCAACTAAAATTTTGTGTAGCAATATATGTTATATAAGGCAAGTTGAATTCCAAATATAAAATATATATATTATTTTATGTGGCAAGCAAAGGGAATTCATAAGATATATAATTTATATACAGCAAAGAATTCGCCCAATATATATAGGAGATTGAGCAAGGAATTCGTGCCATATATATATATATATAGATATTATATATTGAAAGAATTAAGCTACCTTTAGTTGCTTGAGAGAAAATTATTTTTCTAGAGCTTGAAAAATTGAATCCATCTCTTAGACCTGTGTGGAAAAATTCGGCCAAAGGAGAGATAGTGAGTAGAGACGTTTTATTTCGACAGTGCATTAGAAGCTTTTACATCAAAAGGCTTTGTGCACAATTTTGATTTAGGTTCACGTGAGTTTCTATCAAAAGATTGATAATTCAAAAGTGACACTACAAGAAAAACCACCTTTGTTGACAGTTTTTTCTTAACGGTTTTCAAAAATTGTCAACAATTACAAATTCTTGACAGTTTTTAACTGTCAAGACAAAATTGTCAAGAAATATGGTCTTTCTTATATATAATTATTATTAAATATATTTTATATTATATTATATAATATATATTATATATTATATTATTATATATTATATATATATATTACTATATTATATATATTATATATTATTACTTATATTATATACACTACAAGAAAAATTTAACATTGTTGACAATTAAAAACTGTCAAGAAAACCATTCTTGATAGTTTTAAAAACTGTCAGCAATGCTATTGTCAAGGAAAGTCTTGACAGTTTTAGGTTTAAGACTTTTTTTTTTTTTTTTTTTTCTGACAATTATAAACTGTCAACTATATATATATATATATATTATATTTGAAACAAATAAAGGTGTGCCTAATATTAATCGGGAGGGGGGGGGGGGGTGTTAATAGATTTTATCCGATTTTACCCAATTTTCGTTAAAGGTCAAATTGACGAAAATACCCCTAGCTAGTCACAATAATATATCAAGTGTATAAAATGCGGAATTGTATAGAACACAAGATATTTATGTGGAAACCCTCATGGGAAAAACCAGGAGCTGTTATGTGAGCCACACACAAACCTCGAATCCATTAAATGTGATAAAGATTACAACCTAATCCCGGAAGTAATCACATACCTACTTAATCCCGGTATAAGTGGACCTAGTCCAATTGCTTGCGATCTAAGCAACCTACACCCAGAAGCTACACACAAGACTTACTTCTCAAAGAAGAGATAAAAGGCCTAAGTGAATATATGATGATATTCAATGAACAAACAAGGCTAGAAAACCTTAGATGATTATCTAGGATGATGAATATGCAATAAAAGCAATCCTAAATATCAATAGCTAAATGACATGTCAAATAGCTTAGCAATCAAGATTAAACACAACCTAGAAAGCTATCACAATACAACACTAAATCATTTTATCACAAACAATCTCTATCTTGTATCTAGCATGTGTTCTAAAAACATGCAAGTGAATAAAGAGAAGACTTGTTAAGAAAGACACTAAAATTAGATGAAGTTAGTGAGATTCTTACCAAGCAAGATGTGATGATGCAAAACCATGCATAGATGCACTCTATGTGAGCATAGATGATGCAATATGAAGTTTGATGCAAAAAAGAAAAGCTTAAAGTGATTAAAGGTGGGTTCTTGAGGATTTTTGGCTCTTAAAAAGTGTTATAAGAGAAAAATATGCTTTTGGAACTCTTGGGGACGACCTAAAATGAAAGTGGGATATATATAGCCTCCCAACAAAACTGCAGCGTTTTGGACTTTCACGCAAGGCGGACTACCAAGGTCGTTGACTGCTGCGGTTGGGTTAACCGCGGCACTTTAACCGCGGCAGAGAAGTGACATCTCTGTCGCTAGCATGCTGCTATTATCCAACCGCGGCGCTGCAACAGCGGCAGAGAAGGTCAATGCCTTCTCATGCAGCTTCTCATACAAGATCATGCAATGGGTGGAAATGTGTGAGTGAAGTGAATATATCCTAATGCCTAACATATTGTGGCATATAACTAGCAAGATGCAAACAATTAACCATGCACGAAGAGAGATTAATGAATATTAATGCACACAATATAAATACACACAACAAACAACAAAAGACATATGCATGGGTTGTGGGTGTGTGCAACTATCTCTTCAAAGCAAGTAAGCACTTAGAAATTTACCTTTGAAGTGCTTGATGTCTTGAGGTCTTGAAAGGGACTTTGAGCTTGAATCTCAATCACCTAAACTACCCTTACATTCAAACCCCAATATGTGGTTTGTCCTCAAAATAAGCCAATCAAAATATGGGAATCCTTACAATCTCCCCCTTTGGCTATTTCGTGACAAAACAATCACTCATATTGATTCCTCACAACAAAATAGAAACTATGAGATAACAAGATATTCTACATTACAAAGAGATAAGAGAGTAAAAATACTTCAAGTCTTCAATCTCTTGCAGAATTATCAACCCTTCAAAGCTAGGTTTCTACAAATTCTAGCTAAAATAAATGTGAGATTAATCAAGTGAGAATATTAACACGCATTTGCATTCTAAGGAATTATAGCTCAACATCATGCAATGTATATGAATGCAATGCTCCCCCTCAAAGGGTTACTCCCCCTTAATGTGTATTCTCCCCAACATTTTACCATTTACCACATCCTACTCCCCCTTTTTGTCATGAGATGGGCAAAGGAGTATTTCCCAAACCGGTCACTTGTAGCAAAGAGAGACAGAAGAATACATGTCATTTGCATAATCATATAAACCACTTTATGCAACTCAATCAATTGGAGAGACACAAGAAGATTTATTTTTATTGAAAATGTGTGATTAAAATGCTTTGCTTGTAAGACATATTGCATTCAAGTTCAAAAAACAACGGAATTTGGCAAAGCAAAATGACAAAGGTTTCCTATAAGAATTCAAACCAATTTCACCATTTATCATGAATAAAAACAAGGATATAGAGAATTTATTGATTTCAATTTTAGAGAACTATATCCAACTTTATAAGTGAAACATGTCATGAGTAACTTTGCACCCTATTTGATTTTTTCGGATAAGATATCCGTATGATAGTAGACATGTTCGACAAATAAAGAAAGAGAGACATTTTGATTTTCATTTGAGTCTCATTTGCTTTTTCACACATTATTTTGGATTTAAGAATTGCAATCATCAATTCATGCTTTTTCATATGAGCATGTTAACAAAAACAATCATCATGTCATGAAGATCATTGTAGTCATTCAAAAGTATTTCCTAAGTATATATCCTAGTCCAAAAGTGCATGTTTGAACATAATTATGACATGGATTGAATTCAAAGCAAGGTTCACACTTATAGATAAAAACATATCAACATATGTGTAACCAAAATACTCAAGCAATTAATAACATTTTTCAAACATAGCATGCAACAAATATGCAATTGTTAGGATTATGCTCAATAGCAAGAGTGTAATGTTGTAATTGACAATCTTTTTCATATTAATAAAGTGATTTCTGGTTTAACAAATCGTATAGCATTTATAGTTTAATATTATAATTGTCAAAGTAAATAATCATAAGGTCTAAAGACTATGGAAGAAAGAAGAATTGTTCGTACATCTGGATATGTATGTGGTAGACACAATTCTTTAGTTAGTCTTGAATAATGTTCACAACTTAAGTTAAAGGTTGGGCACCTTTATCTTGTTAAAGTTGTAGAATTCTTTTGCTAGCATTTGAGTGGGATCAAATGAAATATGATGAGTCTAAAATCATCGGAGTGTCTTCGAGCAAAAGGTTCTAGTGCACTGGGTGCATTGAACTGGATCACAATGAAATACTTTATCTATAACCGTTAGTAGATAAAAGTCTTTTCATTATCAGGACAATCAGAGAGTCTATCTTAATCCTGAGATAAATGATGGACTTATGGTTGCAAGTGATATCATTTGAGTTATCAATGAGTACGATTATATCTCATAGTCTATCCTCGATAGTTTGGTGATATTCATTTGTTAATCGATAGAGGACTTCATTTATAGATATGGACATCGTGGCTCCATTTAATTAAATGAGAGTATAATATCATCATATGGATGTTTTGAGGTAATTGGATATAAATCTCAATGTTGAGTTTTCGATAGTGTCTATTGAAAACATGGCTTCTGGACAAGTCAAAATATCCAAGTTCAAAACGTGGTCATATGAGTAAATATGTTAACTTGGAGAGTTATAGGCGGTCTATGAACTCTTGGCGATTACTGATATTAATCACGAGGATACACTATCTCCAATATGATTGTCTAGGGTATGAATGAGGAGCATTTTCCTTTTCTATCTTTATTTAAGAGTTCAGTTTTAGCTCTTTAGTGGAATGAGTTAAAATTAATGGATCGGACCTAAGTGAATCATTTGTTGATTGTGATTAGGTTATGTCTATTGAAGCTTAAATTTAGATGGCCCGCCAAGATCCCCAATCCACACGGACTTGCATGGATCACTTGATATATTCTACCGGACCAATTTAAGGGTCCATCTAGAATTGCATTTAATATATTAAGAATATAATTTGCACATTATTTAAGTAATGGGCTGCTCAATTATATTAATATATTAATGAAAGACATGTGGGCTTGTTTCTTTTAGTAAGAATGGGTCTGGTTCACATGTGGGCTTTTTATTTAAAGTCCAATGGATTAAATGAAATAAGAAAATAATATTTTGGCCCATTTACTCTAAGTGGGGCGGCAAGGGTTAGTTTAACCTAATATATTATTTTGTTTCATTGTTTTAATTAAATAAGAATTAATTAATTTATTAATTAATTGTTTAATTAAAGAAACAAATCTTTTCTAATCAGGAAATGTATTTCCTATAAGTAAAATTAAAAGACTTGTTTGATAAGGAAATAAATAATTAGATTTATTTATTTAATCAAATAAGAAGTCTTTTTTTATTTAGTCAAAATAAAAGAATAAAAGATCTATGAGTTGGATTAGGGTTTGATGTCTTAAAAACTAGATGGAAATTAGGGTGCAACATAAGCCTATTGTGGGCAAGTGATTTCGGCAACCCTAGTTATTTCTAGGTTAGGATTTCGGCAACCCTAATAATAAAAGAAAAGAAAAAGCAAACTTAGGCCACCTATATATTGACAAGTATAGAATTCGGCCACCATAATATGGGTTCATGATACAAATTTCTTCTTCTTCTCAATTCATAGAAAGCTTTTTATTCTACTAAAACAAAAAGGAGTGTTAGATTATTCTTTGATAGTATACTATTTGCTTATTCATCAATAAGCTTGTGTATACGATATCGATCTAGGTTCACGCGAGTTTTGATCATTAGATTGAGAACTCAAAAGTGACCGGAATAATCTTAGTCATTCTTTTGATTGTTTTTGTGACTAACAAAGAAAAGAAAAGTTTGTTTTGTCCATTCACAGGTTTGCAATTCAAAGAAAAGGGAGACCACGCTCCTAGGTGATCCACGTTCGTGCTAGGATTGAAGATCTTGCGGATTACCATCGACGTAAGTCAATCAGATCACGCGACAAAAGGAATTCTACTTTTTGTTATTGTATATGTATGTTTAATTAATTAAAGGGTTTAAGGTTCATAAAGGAAAATTTTTTAAAAGTCACTAAATCTAAGTTTTAGTATCGTTTCCGCTGCGTGTACTTCTTTGGTATTTTTTCCCAACAGCAATTGCTCTCTTTGCTTGAGTTCCCCATATGGGGTCAATCACCAAAACACATCACTCCACAAGGCATATCCCAATAGATCTACTTAGTGTTTTAAATCGAGTAGCATCTAAGGGTTTAGTAAATAAGTCTACTAGTTGATCATTAGTGCCTATATGTTCAAGCACTATGCATTTGTTTTCAACAAGCTGTCTAATGAAATGATGACGGATGTCAATATGCTTAGTCCTAGAGTGTTGTATCGGATTCTTGGAAATATTAATAGCACTCATATTATCACAAAAGAGAGTGAGTGTACCTTGGTTAAATCCATAGTCGACTAGCATTTGCTTCATCCATAGGAGTTGTGTGCATCCACTCCCTGCGGCTATATACTCGGCCTTGGCCATGGACAAGGAAATCGAGTTTTGCTTCTTGCAAAACCAAGACACCAAGTTGTTGCCTAGAAAGAAGCAACCGCCCGATGTGCTCTTCCTATCCAATTACCTGCCCAATCCGCATCACTAAAGCCAACCAAACTAGCATTAATGTCAAAAGAGTACCAAATCCCATAGTTGGATGTCCCATTCACAAAGCGAATGATTCTCTTAACAGAAGAGAGATGGGACTCCTTAGGATCTGCTTGGTACCTAGCACACACACCCACACTAAAGGATATATCGGGCCTACTTGGGGTTAAGTAAAGCAAGCTTCCAATCATGCCACGATATAGAGTTTGTTCCACACTTTTTCCACTAGCATCCTTACTTAGCTTCAAAGTGGTACTCATGGGTGTATCACAATGTTTGGCATTTTCTAAACCCAACTTCTTCACTAGGTTTTTGGCATATTTGGCCCGGGTAATAAAAATCCCTTCATTTAATTGCCTAATTTGCAAAGCTAGGAAGTAACTTAGCTCACCAATAAGACTCATCTCAAATTCATGAGACATAACTTCAACGAATTGTTGGACCTTGGTGTTGTTGGTGGAGCCAAATACAATGTCATCAACATAGATTTGAGCTATAAATAACTCATCTTTGTTTCTCTTAATGAACAAGGTCTTGTCAACATTACCCCTTGCGTAGTCATTGTCAATAAGAAATTAAGCCTATAGCAACCTCCTCCTCATGGTTATTAGATTTAAGTCTTGTATCATCAACAACAACATTTGATAATTCCATGACGGTTTGAGTCTTCAAGTTGAAAACTCTATAGGCTCTACTATTTAAAGCATAGCTAATAAAGATACCCTAATCACTCTTAGCATCAAATTTGCCAAGTTGATCATGGTCATTTAAAATATAGCATTTGCTTCCAAATGTGTGAAAGTAGCTTACATTTGGCTTTCTACCTCTCCACAACTCATAGGAGGTTTGCCTAGTACCAGGCCTTAGGAAAACTCTATTCCCTATATAGCAAGTCGTATTGACGGCTTCGGCCCATAAGTTCTTAGAAACATTGTTGCTAATCAATATGACACGGGCCATCTCTTGAAGGAACCTATTCTTCCTCTCAACAACTCCATTTTGTGAGGTGTCCTAGGAGCCGAAAACTCATAGGAGATACCTACACTATCACAATAGGTTCCAAAGGAAATATTCTCAAATTCCCTCCCATGGTCAAATCTAATCCGTTTTATGCTTTTAATATAAGAGTTCATTTCATTTTGAATTTTATTATAAATCATTTTAAACTTGTCAAAAGTTTCGGATTTTTCTCTAAGAAAATATGTCCATGTGAATCTAGAGAAATCATCTACACAAACAAAAATGTATCTCTTTCCACCTAAACTCTCGGTTTGCATAGGACCTATTAGATCCATGTGGAGAAGCTCTAGGGGCTCCTTGGTAGAGAGATACTTGCTCTTTTTGTACATGATTTTGGTTTGTTTTCCTTGTTGGCAAGGTCCACAAACACCATTGGCTTTCTTCCTAAGCTTGGGAATGCTATGCACAACATTGAACTTGTTTAGGATTCGTACATCTCGAAAGTCTATGTGACCAAGTCTTTCATGCCATAACTTAACTTGCTCTTCCTTGGACACATTGTTTGAGACTATTCTAGCTTCAAGACAACAGCAATTGGCACTAGATCTCATACCTTTTAACAAGGTTTGTCCATTAGGCAATATGATAGAGCAATTATTTTTGCTAAATAAGACAGAAAGTCCTTCATCACTTAGATGAGAAATGCTAATCAAATTTGCTTTCAAGCCATCAACAAATAAAGCATTGGACAAGGAGGATAGACCAGGAATGGAAATGGTTCCTTTCCCTAAACTCTCTTGTTGGATCCATCACCAAAGGTGACACATCCTCCTTCCTCCATGACAAGAGTCTCGAAGAAACTCTTGTTTCCCGTCATATGCCTAAAGCACCCACTATCAAGATACCAAATATTAGAAGAATTTACTTTCAAAGCAATTTGAGCAACATGGGAAACATTTTCATTCTTTTTAATCCACTTAGATATTATCTTTTCTTTTCTTTTCTAGTGATTTTTGGTACATGGGCTCTAGATGTTCTAGTATCATGCAAATAAATTTTCTTATTCCTAGGAACATGCATCATGGCTCTATTCTTTCTCTTTTCAATTCTGCTTTTAGTTCTACACATTTTAATGTATCGTAAGCAATTTGGTCTAATATGACCATAAAATCCATAAAAATGACATGTAGGAATGAAATAAGGAATCATACCTTGTCCTTGTGCATGCATGGGAGCATGTCCATGTCTTTGTGGTTGTGTGGGTTCAATCCATCTTCGTTGTTGAACCGGTCTAGCTTGCTTCCTAGCTTGAGGTTGCATGATTTGTCTCTTTCCTTTGTTGAAAGCCATTTGTTGAGGAAAGTTAGCTTGATGAGCTTTTGAGGGTTGAGCTTGTGGTTGTCTTCTTTGAGCCACCATCACTTGTGCATTATGTGAGCATTGTCCTAGATCAATTTTCTTCCTATGAGCTAGCACGAGTGAGGCTTATTTGTTTCCTAAACTCTTAACAAACACGGTCTTATGGAAAGTGGAGGTCTCCTTACCATCCTCAAATCCAAGACCTCTCTTGTCATATGGACTCTTTCCAACACCAAACATATGGTCAAACTTCTTGGTGCTAGAAGCCATCCTAGTTAAAGACTCTTTAGCTTTTTCAATCTCCTTCTTCAAGCCTTCTTCATTCCTCTTGGATAAGTCTAACTCCTCTTTTAGCTTATCTTCAATTTTCTTTGCCCTTTCCACTTGTTCACTTAAGTGGTCATTATGAGATGAAAGTTCTAGATTCTCTTCTCTCAATCTTTGAATCTTTCTTGTGGTTTTCATCTCTAGGCTTTTAAACTCAGTAAGGTATTCAACAAGAACCTTTTTCTCCACATATCCATTTGTGGAGTGACATGAGAAGTCATCTTCACTTGAGTCAATTTCCTCTTGACTTTCTTGCTCTTCTTCACTAGCACTTTTGCTCTTGTGGGAGGAGGCAAAGGCTAGGAAGTTAGCCATGAGTTTTTCATCATCCGAAGACTCATCTCCCTCATTGGAGTCATCACTAATTCCACTCCAAATGGCGGCTATCACTTTTCCCTTTTTCTTGTCATTGTGATTAGCACATTCGGGGGCAAAGTGACCTATCCCACCACACTCATAGCATCAGACCCCTTTCCTTTCTGTATTCTCTTGCCTAGGCTCAAACTGTTAGGAAAAATACCAAAGAAGTACACGCAGCGGAAGCGATACTAAAAATTAGATTTAGTGACTTTTAAAAAATTTTCCTTTATGAACCTTAAACCCTTTAATTAATTAAACATACATATACAATAACAAAAAGTAGAATACCTTTTGTCGCGTGATCCGATTGACTATCGTCGATGGTAATCCGTAAGATCTTCAATACTATCTTGAACGTGGATCACCTAGGAGCGTGGTCTCTCTTTTCTTTGAATTGCAAACCTGTGAATGGACAAAACAAACTTTTCTTTTCCTTGTTAGTCACAAAAACAATAAAAAGAATGACTAAGATTATTCCGGTCACTTTTGAGTTCTCAATCTAATGATCGAAACTCGCGTGAACCTAGATCGATATCGTATACACAAGCTTATTGATGAATAAGCAAATAGTATACTATCAAAGAATAATCTAACACTCCTTTTTGTTTTAGTAGAATAAAAAGCTTTCTATGAATTAAGAAGAAGAAGAAATTTGTATCATGAACCCATATCATCGTGGCCGAATTCTATACTTGTCAATATATATGTGGCTTAAGTTTGCTTCTTCTTTTCTTTTATTATTAGGGTTGCCGAAATCCTAACCTAGAAATAACTAGGGTTCCGAAATCACATGCCCACCATAGGCTTATGTTGCACCCTAATTTCCATCTAGTTTTTAAGACATCAAACCCTAATCCAACTCATAGATCTTTTATTCTTTTATTTTGACTAAATAAAAAAGACTTCTTATTTGATTAAATAAATAAAACTAATTATTTATTTCCTTATCAAACAAGTCTTTTAATTTTACTTTTAGGAAATATATTTCCTGATTAGAAAAGATTTGTTTCTTTAATTAAACAATTAATTAATAAATTAATTAATTCTTATTTAATTAAAATAATGAATCAAAATAATATATTAGGTTAAACTTGTTAGGATTATGCTCAATAGCAAGAGTGTAATGTTGTAATTAACAATCTTTTTCATATTAATAAAGAAATTTCTGGTTTAACAAATCGTATAGCATTTATAGTTTATATTATAATTGTCAAAGTAAATAATCATAAGGTCTAAAGACTATGGGAAAAGAAGAATTGTTCGTACATCTGGATATGTATGTGGTAGACACAATTCTTTAGTTAGTCTTGGATAATGTTCACAACTTAAGTTAAAGGTTGGGCACCTTTATCATGTTAAAGTTGTAGAATTCTTTTGCTAGCATTTGAGTGGGATCAAATGAGATATGATGAGTCTAAAATCATCGGAGTGTCTTCGAGCAAAAGGATCTAGTGCACTGGGTGCATTGAACTGGATCACAATGAAAAGCTTTATCTAGAACCGTCAATAGATAATAGTCTTTTCATTATCAGGACAATCGGAGAGTCTATCTTAATCCTGAGATAAATGATGGACTTATGGTTGCAAGTGATATCATTTGAGTTATCAATGAGTACGATTATATCGCATAGTCTATCCTCGATAGTTTGGTGATATTCATTTGTTAATCGATAGAGGACTTCATTTATAGATATGGACATCGTGGCTCCATTTAATTAAATGAGAGTATAATATCATCATATGGATGTTTTGAGGTAATTGGATATTAAATCTCAACGTTGAGTTTTCGATAGTGTCTATTGAAAACATGGCTTCTGGACAAGTCAAAATATCCAAGTTCAAAACATGGTCATATGAGTAAATATGGTAACTTGGAGAGTTATAGACGGTCTATGAACTCTTGGCGATTACTGATATTAATCACGAGGATACACTATCTCCAATATAATTGTCTAGGGTATGAATGAGGAGCATTTTCCTTTTCTATCTTTATTTAAAAGTTCAGTTTTAGCTCTTTAGTGGAATGAGTTAAAATTAATGGATCGGACCTAAGTGAATCATTTGTTGATTGTGATTAGGTTATGTCTATTGAAGCTTAAATTTAGATGGCCCGCCAAGATCCCCAATCCACACGGACTTGCATGGATCACTTGATATATTCTACCGGACCAATTTAAGGGTCCATCTAGAATTGCATTTAATATATTAAGAATATAATTTGCACATTATTTAAGTAATGGGCTGCTCAATTATATTAATATATTAATGAAAGACATGTGGGCTTGTTTCTTTTAGTAAGAATGGGTCTGGTTCACATGTGGGCTTTTTATTTAAAGTCCAATGGATTAAATGAAATAAGAAAATAATGTTAGGCCCAATCTTAATCAAGTGGGGCGGCAAGGTTAAAATTTTAACCTAAAATATTATTTTGTTTCATTTGTTTTAATTAAATAAGAATTACTTAATTTATTGATTAATTGTTTAATTAAAGAAACAAATCTTTCCTAAAAGTAAAAGACTTGTTTGACAAGGAAATAAATAAATTAGTTTTATTTATTTAATCAAATAAGGAGTCTTTTTATTTAGTCAAAAATAAAAGAATAAAAATCAAGGAGTTCGATTAGGGTTTGAAGTCTATTAAGTTCAAAAGAATTAGGGTTGAATTTAAGTCACCCTATATAAGTGACATTATATAATTCGGCCAACCCTAATCATAGACTACATAGAATTAGGCAACCCTAAAGGAAAAAGAAGAAAAAATTTGGCCAACCTATATATGTGTTCTTATAGGGTTCGGCCACCACAATCGGGTGTGCTTGAGTTTTTTATTTCTTTCTTCTTCTTCTTAATTCCAAGAGAGAGTTTTTATTCTAAAAAGACAAAAGAGAGTGTGAAATTATTCTTTGATAGTATACTATTGCTTAATCATCAATAAGCTTGTGTATACGATATCGATCTAGGTTCACGCGAGTTTCGATCATTAGATTGAGAACTCAAAAGTGACCGGAATAATTTTTGACATTCTTTTGATTGTTTTCTGACTAACAAAGAAAAGAAAGTTTTTGTTTGGTCCATTCACAGGTTTGCAATCCAAAGAAAAGGGAGACCACGCTACTAGGTGATCCACGTTCGTGCTCGGATTGAAGGTCTTGCGGATTACCATCGACGTAAGTCAATCGGATCACGCGACAAAAGGTAATTTACTTTTGTTAACATATATGCATGTTTATTGATTAAAAGGGTTTAAGGTTCATAAAGGAAAAATTTTAAAAGTCACTAAATCGTTTTTAGTATCGTTTCCGCTGCCTTAACCACTTTTATTTATTATTTTTCCCTACAAAACTAACCCTTGCCGCCCCACTTAGAGTAAATGGGCCAAAATATTATTTTCTTATTCCATTTAATCCATTGGACTTTAAATAAAAAAGCCCACATGTGAACCAGACCCATTCTTACTAAAAGAAACAAGCCCAAATGTCTTTCATTAATATATTAATATAATTGAGCAGCCCATTACTAAAATAATGTGCAAATTATATTCTTAATATATTAAATGCAATTCTAGATGGACCCTTAAATTGGTCCGGTAGAATATATCAAGTGATCCATGCAAGTCCGTGTGGATTGGGGATCTTGGCGGGCCATCTAAATTTAAGCTTCAGTAGACATAACCCAATCACAATCAACAAATGATTCACTTAGGTCCGATCCATTAATTTAACTCATTCCACTAAAGAGCTAAAACTGAACTCTTAAATAAAGATAGAAAAGGAAGATGCTCCTCATTCATACCCTAGACAATCATATTGGAGATAGTGTATCCTCGTGATTAATATCAGTAATCGCCAAGAGTTCATAGACCGCCTATAACTCTCCAAGTTACCATATTTACTCATATGACCACGTTTTGAACTTGGATATTTTGACTTGTCCAGAAGCCATGTTTTCAATAGACACTATCGAAAACTCAACGTTGAGATTTAATATCCAATTACCTCAAAACATCCATATGATGATATTATACTCTCATTTAATTAAATGGAGCCACGATGTCCATATCTATAAATGAAGTCCTCTATCGATTAACAAATGAATATCACCAAACTATCGAGGATAGACTATGCGATATAATCGTACTCATTGATAACTCAAATGATATCACTTGCAACCATAAGTCCATCATTTATCTCAGGATTAAGATAGACTCTCCGATTGTCCTGATAATGAAAAGACTTTTATCTACTGACGGTTATAGATAAAGTATTTCATTGTGATCCAGTTCAATGCACCCAGTGCACTAGATCCTTTTGCTCGAAGACACTCCGATGATTTTAGACTCATCATATCTCATTTGATCCCACTCAAATGCTAGCAAAAGAATTCTACAACTTTAACAAGATAAAGGTGCCCAACCTTTAACTTAAGTTGTGAACATTATTCAAGACTAACTAAAGAATTGTGTCTACCACATACATATCCAGATGTACGAACAATTCTTCTTTTCCCATAGTCTTTAGACCTTATGATTATTTACTTTGACAATTATAATATTAAACTATAAATGCTATACGATTTGTTAAACCAGAAATCACTTTATTAATATGAAAAAGATTGTCAATTACAACATTACACTCTTGCTATTGAGCATAATCCTAACACAAACTTCTTGAAAGGACCATTTTTCTTTATGTTTTGTCCTTTTGAACCAAAGCCCTTCTTCCCGAACTTCATAACCTTAATTAACTTTTTAACAAATAAGGCAAGGTTTTCATCCGAGTCAATCTTTTCCTCATTTTCATCCATAGAGACTTTTAAAGCAATTCCTTTATGCTTTTTCGAAGGAGTAGAGCTAGGAGCCTTCTTAGACTCGTAGGCGAGGAGTCTTCCAATTACCTCTCTCGGCTTCATTTCCTTATATCCACTATTTTCTTCTAAAGCCGTAACCTTGGATTCAAACCTATCGGGGAAAGATCTCATAATTTTCTGCTTGATTCTCCTATCCGAATACGGGTCACCAAGTTGATGGCTTTGATTGACAATATCCATCAACTTGATCTCGAAGTCATTGAAGTGTTCATCCTCCTCCATCCTAAACATCTCAAATTGCGTTTGGAGGACTTGAAGCTTATAGTCCTTTACAACTTCGGTTCCCTCATGTGCAACCTCTAGGATCTCCCATGCCTCCTTAGCAATCCTAGTGTTTTGAATCAATTTATATTGATTTTTGTCCATTGCACATAGGATGGCATGCATCGCCTTCCTATTCAATTTTGATGCCTCAAACTCTTGCGCGTTCTATTGCGTTTTAGGCTTGAGCACATCCTTTCCTCCACCCGTAGGAGCCATCATGGGTAGATCATATCCATCTTTAACCGCCATCCATGCACGATCATGAATTTGACATACATAGGATTCCATCTTCCCTTTCCATTGGGAATAGTTCAAACCAGTGAGAAGATGAGGTCTCGTGCTAGAAGCTCCCTCGTTGCTCCCACCGTTTCCACTCATTGTGTTTAATGAATGAAATGAAATGTATGCAAAATGTATGTATGAGCAAAACAACACACAAATGCAAAACACACCAAAATGAGCAAGGATCACCTAAGTATATCTAGGAACCCGCTCTGATACCAATTGAAACAAATAAAGGTGTGCCTGATATTAATATAGAGTGGGGGTGAATAGATTTTATCTGATTTTACCCAATTTTTGTTGAAGGTCAAATTGACGAAAATACCCCTAGGTAGTCACAATAATATATCAAGTGTATAAAGTGCGGAATTGTAAAGAACACAAGATATTTACGTGGAAACCCTCACAAGAAAAACCACGGGATGTTATGTGAGCCACACACGAACCTCGAATCCACTAAATGTGATAAAGATTACAACCTAATCCTGAAAGTAATCACACACCTACCTAATCCCAGTATAAATTGACCTAGTCCAATTGCTTGTGATCTAAGCAACCTACACCCAGAAGCTACACACAAGACTTACTTCTCAATGAAGAGATAAAATGGCCTAAGTGAATATATGATAATATTCAATGAACAAACAAGGCTAGGAAACCTTAGATGCTTATCTAAGATGATGAATATGCAATAAAAGCAATCCTAAATATCAATAGCTAAATGACATGTCAAATAGCTTAGCAGTCAAGATTAAACACAACCTAAAAAGCTATCACAGTACAACACTCAATCATTTCATCACAAACAATCTCTATCTTGTATCTAGCATGTGTTCTAAAAACATACAAGTGAATAAAGAGAAGACTTGTTAAGAAAGACACTAAAATTATATGAAGTTAGTGAGATTCTTACCAAGCAAGATGTGATGATGCAAAACCATGCATGGATGCACTCTATGTGAGCATAGATGATGCAATATGAAGTTTGATGGAAAAAGGAAAAGCTTTAAGTGATTAAAGGTGAGTTCTTGAGGATTTTTGGCTATTAAAAAGTGTTCTAAGAGAAAAATATGTTTTTGGAACTCTTGGAGATGACCTAAAATGAAAGTGGGATATATATAGGCTCCCAACAAAACTGCAGCGTTTTGGACTTTCACGCAAGGCAGACTGTTACGGTCGTCGACTGCCGTGGTTGGGTCAACCGAGGCACTTCAACCACGATAGAGAAGGGACATCTCTGTCACTAGCATGCCGCGGTTATCCAACCACGACAGAGAAGGTCAATTCCTTCTCATGCAGCTTTTCACACAAGATCATGCAATGGGTGCAAGTGTGTGAGTGAGGTGAAGGCATCCTAATGCCTAACATGTTATGGCATATAACTAGCATGATGCAAACAATTAACCATGCACGAAGAGAGATTAATGAACATTGATGCACATAATATAAACACACACAACAAACAACAAAAGACATATGTATGGGTTGTGGGTGTGTGCAACTATCTCTTCAAAGTAAGTAAGCACCCTTTGAAGTGCTTGATGTCTTGAGGTCTTGAAAGGGACGTTGAACTTGAATCTCAGTCACCTAAACTACCCTTACATTCAAACCCCAATATGTGGTTTGACCACGAAATAAGCCAATCAAAATATGGGAATTCTTACAATATTTATAATATTTAATTAAATAACTTTTTTATATTTATTATATACATCACCCACACGCCGCTGGACCACCCCCCACCGACCGCCACTGGCCGCCCCCCACCACCGCTAGCTGGACCATTGTCGGCCGCAGAACTTGCTTCCACCGGTGCCGACCACCGCCTCCTGCCGGCCGGCCGGCCACCTCTGAAAATGACAGTTAATTGTCATTATTGAGAGTTGAACTTGAGACCTTAAATTCAAATGTTGTAAGTCTTTACCACTTGATTACTGTTGGGAAAAATACCAAAGAAGTACACGCAGCGGAAGGGATACTAAAAATTAGATTTAGTGACTTTTAAAAAATTTTCCTTTATGAACCTTAAACCCTTTAATTAATTAAACATACATATACAATAACAAAAAGTAGAATACCTTTTGTCGCGTGATCCGATTGATTTACGTCGATGGTATTCCGCAAGATCTTCAATCCTAGCACGAACGTGGATCACCTAGGAGCGTGGTCTCCCTTTTCTTTGAATTGCAAACCTGTGAATGGACAAAACAAACTTTTCTTTTCTTTGTTAGTCACAAAAACAATCAAAAGAATGACTAAGATTATTCCGGTCACTTTTGAGTTCTCAATCTAATGATCGAAACTCGTGTGAACCTAGATCGATATCGTATACACAAGCTTATTGATGAATAAGCAAATAGTATACTATCAAAGAATAATCTAACACTCCTTTTTGTTTTAGTAGAATAAAAAGCTTTCTATGAATTGAGCAGAAGAAGAAATTTTGTATCATGAACCCATATCATGGTGGCCGAATTCTATACTTGTCAATATATAGGTGACCTAAGTTTGCTTCTTCTTTTCTTTTATTATTAGGGTTGCCGAAATCCTAACTTAGAAATAACTAGGGTTGCCGAAATCACATGCCCACCATAGACTTATGTTGCACCCTAATTTCCATCTAGTTTTTAAGACATCAAACCCTAATCCAACTCATAGATCTTTTATTCTTTTATTTTGACTAAATAAAAAAAGACTTCTTATTTGATTAAATAAATAAAACTAATTATTTATTTCCTTATCAAACAAGTCTTTTAATTTTACTTTTAGGAAATATATTTCCTGATTAGAAAAGATTTGTTTCTTTAATTAAACAATTAATTAATAAATTAATTAATTCTTATTTAATTAAAACAATGAAACAAAATAATATATTAGGTTAAACTAACCCTTGCCGCCCCACTTAGAGTAAATGGGCCAAAATATTATTTTCTTATTTCATTTAATCCATTGGACTTTAAATAAAAAGCCCACATGTGAACCAGACCCATTCTTACTAAAAGAAACAAGCCCACATGTCTTTCATTAATATATTAATATAATTGAGCAGCCCATTACTTAAATAATGTGCAAATTATATTCTTAATATATTAAATGCAATTCTAGATGGACCCTTAAATTGGTCCGGTAGAATATATCAAGTGATCCATGCAAGTCCGTGTGGATTGGGGATCTTGGCGGGCCATCTAAATTTAAGCTTCAATAGACATAACCTAATCACAATCAACAAATGATTCACTTAGGTCCGATCCATTAATTTTAACTCTTTCCACTAAAGAGCTAAAACTGAACTCTTAAATAAAGATAGAAAAGGAAGATGCTCCTCATTTATACCCTAGACAATCATATTGGAGATAGTGTATCCTCGTGATTAATATCAGTAATCGCCAAGAGTTCATATACCGCGTATAACTCTCAAAGTTACCATATTTACTCATATGACCACGTTTTGAACTTGGATATTTTGACTTGTCCAGAAGCCATGTTTTCAATAGACACTATCGAAAACTCAACGTTGAGATTTAATATCCAATTACCTCAAAACATCCATATGATGATATTATACTCTCATTTAATTAAATGGAGCCACGATGTCCATATCTATAAATGAAGTCCTCTATCGATTAACAAATGAATATCACCAAACTATCGAGGATAGACTATGCGATATAATCGTACTCATTGATAACTCAAATGATATCACTTGCAACCATAAGTCCATCATTTATCTCAGCATTAAGATAGACTCTCCGATTGTCCTGATAATGAAAAGACTTTTATCTACTGACGGTTATAGATAAAGTATTTCATTGTGATCCAGTTCAATGCACCCAGTGCACTAGATCCTTTTGCTCGAAGACACTCCGATGATTTTAGACTCATCATATCTCATTTGATCTCACTCAAATGCTAGCAAAAGAATTCTACAACTTTAACAAGATAAAGGTGCCCAACCTTTAACTTAAGTTGTGAACATTATTCAAGACTAACTAAAGAATTGTGTCTACCACATACATATCCAGATGTACGAACAATTCTTCTTTTCCCATAGTCTTTAGACCTTATGATTATTTACTTTGACAATTATAATATTAAACTCTAAATGCTATACGATTTGTTAAACCAGAAATCACTTTATTAATATGAAAAAGATTGTCAATTACAACATTACACTCCTGCTATTGAGCATAATCCTAACAACCTTTGATGTATTAACAATTGAACAATATTTATATATAAACTATATGAATGGTTAGAAATTTTAAAAACACTCTTGTTAGATAAGTTTAAATTTCTTCAACTAATCCAAATTCTAATTTCTACGACAGACATATATTTAAAAATATTTATTAAAACTTTTAATAAAATTATATTTTTTAAAACATATATAATCAAGTTATTGGTCAATACTCTATGGTCACGTTTTTCCTACATGGTGGAATAGTAATGGGAATGAGAATGAGAATGCAGAGGAAAGGAAAACTAAGTTTTTTGTTTGGTTGAAAATTTAGAATTAGTCTCTGAATCAGTATTATTTTGTTTTTTTAACAATGGAATAGAATGGAGTTAAGAGTATTTTGACCAAAATACCCTTAATTATGAATGTATAATAACATGATATATTATGGATAATAATAATAATAAAATATAAAAGTATATTATATATATAATTATATATTATTTAATATAATAATATATAATACATATATATTATATATAATACATATAATATATATATATATATATACGGAAATTTTTATATGAGGATACCCTGATAGAATTATATAAGGATATTGAATGTGAGCCACTCGTTTTACATATTTTGACTTAGTATGTATGCACTTGTCAAATCACTTTTATAAATGAGTGGCTCACATTTAATATCCTGATAAAGTTATATATATTATAATATAATAGAATATATTATACATACAAATATATAATAAATATATTTATATAATATAAATATATAATATATATTATTTAATAAATTAATATATAATAATATAATATAATCTATAATATAATCGATAATACATATATATATTTTTTATATAATATATATAAAACATATAACAATATATATAATATTATATAATATATATTATATAATATATAATATAATAATATATATATTATATAATATAATAATATATATATTATATTATATAATAATATATATTATATTATATAATACATGTAATAATATATTTATATAATATAAATATATAATATATGTAATAATATATAATATATATATACAATAATATAATATATAAATGTATTATATTATTTATGTTTATATATCATTATATATATTATAATAATAATATATTTTTTTGGAAAGGAGCTGAGGGTATTTTTGTAATGGAGTTGGGGCATATGAGGGTACTTATGGAATATAAATTTTAGTTTAGAATGGAATGGCTTTCCATTGGTTTTTGGATGGAATGCCCATTCCACCCAATATTGGTTTGTCCAAAAACCGATATCTTACTGTAAAATAAATCTATATCGGGATTTTGTTTGGTGTTGAAAATAAGAAGTAAAAGTTTAAAAAAATTATTAAAGATAAATAAAAAATTATATATTATGAATGTTTTATAATATAATTAATATATTATATTATATTATATTATATTATTATATTAAATAATATATATTATATATTTATTAAATAATATATATTATATGTTTATATAATATAAATATATTAAAATATATATTGTTTAACAACGGAATGGAATTGAGTTAACTATATTTTGACCAAAATACCCCTAATTATAACACATTCATAATATATAATATAAAATACATATACAAAATACTCCTAATTATAAAACATTCATAATATATAATATAAAATACATATATATATTATATATAATACATATATATAATATAAAATTTTAATATATATATATATATATTTGTATTATACAATATATATAATATATTTATATAATATAAATATATAATATATATTATTTAATATTATAAAATATATAATATTTATAATATAATATAATATTATATTATATATATTATATAATATATGTAATAATATATAATATATATAATTGTATAATAGTATAATATATAATAATGTAATAATATAATATATTATATAATATATAAAAATTGTCTTTCTTGACAATTAAAAACTGTCAAGAGTTGAAATCTGTGAAGAAAAATAGTATTTCTTGACAGTTTTTAACTGTCAAGAATTTGTTATTCTTGACGGTTTCTCAAAACCGTCAAGAAAAAACTCTCAACAAAAGTAGTTTTTATTGTAGTAATAGTATATATATTATATATATTGTATAATATAATATATATATATAATATAAAATAGATATATATTATATATTATATTATATTATATTATATTATATATAAATTATTATATGGATTATATATAATATATATGTATTTTAAATTATATATTATTAATGTTTTATAATTAGGGTATTTATCTTTAGTAAATTTTTAAAACTTTTAATTCCTATTTTCAACACCAAACAAAATCCCGATATATATTTATTTTACAATAAGATATCGGTTTTTGGGCAAACTGATATTGGATAAGTAAGAGGGTGCAAAATAAATAAATAAATTTTATTTTATTTTTTGAATTTTTTAAAATTAAATGATTTAATAGTAAATTTAAGAATTTTAAAATTTTACTTATTATATTATTATATATAATATATATTATATATTATATTATATTATTATATATTATTACATTTTATATTTTTATTATATAAATATATTATTATATATATTGTATAATATAAGATATATTATATATGATATATATATGTTATATTTATAGATATATGTCATATTATATAATATATATATAATATGTATTATATATTATATATATAATATATTATTATATTAAATAATTTATAATTATATATATAATATACTTTTATATTTTATTATTATTATTATTCATAATATATCATGTTATTATTATTATACATTCATAATTAAGGGTATTTTGGTCAAAATACATTTAACTCCATTCCATTCCATTGTTAACCAAACAAAATAATACTGATTCATAGACTAATTCTAAAGTTCCAACCAAACAAAAAACTTAGTTTTCCTTTCCTTTGCATTCTCATTCTTATTCTCATTCCCATTACCATTCCGATTACTATTTTACCAAGAAACCAAACGTAATCATAGAGTATTAACCAATAAATCGACTATATATGTTTTAAAAAATATAATTTTATTAAAAGTTTTAATAAATATTTTTAAATAATGTCTGTCGTAGAAATTAGAATTTTGATTAGTTGAATAAATTTAAATTTATCAAAAAATGTTTTTTTTTTTTTTTTAATTTACAACAACTCATAGTTTATATATATATATATATATATATTGTTCATTTATTATCAAATTTAAGGTTATAGTCAAGTGGTAAAGATTTTTAACCTCTGAACTTGAGGTCTCAAGTTCAACTCTCACTAATGACAATTAATTGTCATTATTATCAAGTGTGTTGCCAGTGGTAGGCAGCGGCCAACGGCAGTGGTCTGTTGCTAGAGGTGGGTTGACCGCAATTGCCTGCGATGGGCGGTGGTGGTCGGTTGACAGAGGTGGGTGCGAGGTGACGGTGGTCGGTTGTCGGAGGATGGAAGGGTTGCCGGCGGTGATCCCAGGCGTCGGAGGTGGGTCGCCGGCAGCAGTGGGTTGTTGGAGGTGGGCGGCGGTGTCGATGGATTGCCGGTCATCGATAGTGGGTCATCGACAGCGGCGGTGGCGGTGGTTACCGAATCTGTCCCATAGTGGCAGCTGTCCGGTGGGGAGGTGTACAAATGTTATTAAATAATGAAAATAATAATAAATAAATAAATTCATAGTTGACAGTTTTAAATTGTCATTAAAAGAAAAAAAAAAACTATCATCAACATTCTTGACATGGGCTTTGTTGACAGTTTTTAAAACTGTCAACAATACACCGGAACGTTTTTTATAATCTCTTGTGAGTTTTTGTGACTAACGAAAAAGAAAAAGTTTCTGTTGTCCATCCTCAGGTACTTAATTCAAAGAAAGGGAGACCATGCTTTTAGGTGATCTACGTTCGTGATTGGATTAGAAGATCTTGCGGATTACCATCGACGCAAAGTCAATCGGATCACGTGACAAAAGGTATGTTACTTTTGTTTATACAATAATTTAATTAAGGGTTAAGGTTCATCTTTTAAAGGGAAAATTTTTTTTATATACCAAACCTAATTTTCACATTCCGCTGCGTGTATAAACCGTTTTTCCGTACAATTGGTATCAGAGCCTAGGTTGTACCTTTGATTAATTAATGTATGTACATATGTGGATCTATTTCTTTTTATTGATTAATATGCATGTTTTTGAAAGAGATGGCACTCTAGGTATTCTCATATATAATTACATGTTGCATGTATGGATTTATATATGTTGTTATAAAGTGACTTGTTGCTCGATTTTTGTCCTAGAATTTCAATGTAATTTTTGTTTCGGAATTGTAACAAGAAGGCTGGTCTATCATCGCCATAATTCCTTCTTGGTAGTTGGTAAGTTCTCTTTATTTTTATTGTAATAAAATAGTGCAGTTTTTAATGTATTAAAAAATACTGCAGTTTTTTTTTATTAAAGTAGTGCAGTTTTTATTTGTATTAAAATACTGCAGTGATTAAAAAAAAAAAAAAAAATACTGCAGTAATTTTATTGTTAAAAATATGCTGTAATATATACTCAAGTGTCGAAGATTCGAAGAATTGAATAATTGGGAGCAACCGGAACATGCGTGGAACCGTGCGCACCATAGCGACATGCGCGTGCGCACATTAGCGTGCAGCTGCGCATGTCGTGGCATGGGCTGTGCACGGCAGCCCTTTATGGTGCTGTGGTGTGCGCACGCCCATGAGAGGCAGCCAAGGTCTGCACGATTGATCAATAGCTGCATTAAGACTTGTTCACCAAGAAAGGAGTTTTTGTATTCCAAACAAATGTAATTTACTTGCTTTTCTAGGATGGACCAAAATTGTAGCTATTTATATTTCTATAAATATTACAATATTTGTTGTTGTATGATAACATGTCATATAAAATAGGAGTGCCACTCATATATCTCTTTTGGTATGAACATGCATTGAATGATTTAGGTATCTAATTGGCATCTAGATAACATGGTAAATCATTCTATGGAATTTAATCACACGCCTTAAATAATTGAGTGGGAGAAGGTGTCTTGCAACACCTACGGCCTCCAAGGTTAGTTGAGCTTTATGTTTTATTGGTAATCCACCCAAGGGTCATCCATGAATGGAATTTAGCAAGATATTTCCTTACAAGGATAGACTAGACAATTGATTCAAACGAGATCTACTCCCAAAGGAGGGATTTTCGTGAGAGAAAATTGAGGGTCGATATCTTGGTAATACACTAAATGTGATTTTATTGATAACCTCCTAAGAGTTCTTGTTAATAAAATTGCAAGACTAAAATTGAAAACGCTGGTTGTTATGTTAACAATTAGGTGTGACCTAGTCCAACTAGTAAATGGTGCGAACTCCTAAAGGAGGCGTAACATTTATGGATATTGGATCACCGTTGAATTTTTTTCGATTGAATTATTTATTTAATTCAAGATAAATATTCGAAAGTTCTTTATCATGATTATTTACTTATATATATTTTTTTGTTTTATTCGGAAATCATGATCCCATCCCTAATCAACATCCTAAAAGACAATACTTTAACTAGTGATAATTATGTCACATGGAAAGAGTAAAATTGGGTTATTTCTGCAAACTGAATAAGAATGAAATCAACTTGCGCTTGGGCAACAGAACGTTAGTGTCTGCAAGTGCATTGGGAGATATTAGAGTTAATCTAGATTCTAGTAGACATTTAGATTTGATAGACGTTTATTATGTACATCAATTCAAGAGAATTTTAATTTCAGTTTCCTGTTTAAATAAATTTGGATATTTGGTTACTTTTAATAAAGTTTTTATTATTAGTAAGAATGACAAAATTATTTACAAAGGTACATTGGAAAACGGTTTATTCTTTCTACATAGAAATATCTCTCACTCGTTAGACACAAAATTAACAGAAACTAAACATAAAAGAGTAAAATTATCAAAAGATGAAACCTACCTATGACATTTGCACCCGGGTGATCGGTCATTTTCTATACAAGTTTTAGGCCCCTATTTCCTATTATTTATGTTTTGTTCTTGAGTAAATTAGGTTGTTTAATGTGTTTGTTGAGCATGTATAGGTCCATTCCATTTAAGTAGTGTTAAATATTATTTTGGAAGAAAAGAAGTCAAAAGATGGAGAAAATGAGCAATTTAGAAGAAACCATGAAAAGAGGATTTTCGGCAAGTGCGGAACAGCCATGTTCCAGGGTTCATATCTCTCAGCTCTAATTGAATTTTGTGTCCTACTAAATGTTTTTTTAAAAGCCCTGGAAGTCTAGTTTCCGGCGCACTTTTCAGATCACAATTCTGATATTCCTAGAAGAAGTTATGACCGATTTAGTAACTGAAGGTCAGAGCTGAGGAATTACCACCATCAGTTACCTAGTTTTCCATCTCTTGATCACATTCACATATTCTTGTTAAATTGCTTTCTCAATTGTATTTAGTTCTACATCAATCAATCAATCTCAAATCTCTTGGTTACGTTTAATTGCTTAGCTTTAATTAGAATTAGTTATAATTGATAAATCACTTTTCCTCGTGGGAATGATCCCTACTTGTCGCTGTACTTATCTCATGATTCGTGCACTTGCGAGTTAGGTTTTTATAACCCGATTTTACACATCACTGGGTCATATTAACCTTAATAGGATTAAAAGATTGGTTAGTGATGGACCGTTAAGTGACTTAAAGGTTATGATCTACCAACTTGTGAATCTTGTTTGGAAGGTAAGATGACTAAAAGGTCGTTCACAACTAAAGGCACAAGAGCCACTGAATGTTTAGGACTAATACATACTGATGTATGTGGTCCTATGAGCATTCAAGCTAGAGGTGAATATGAGTACTTCATCACTTTCACAGATGACTGCTCGAGTTTTGGCAATGTGTATCTCATGAGACAAAATTCGGATGCTTTTGACATGTTCAAAGCATTTAAAGCTGAAGTAGAAAATCAGCATGAGAAACATATAAAAATCTTGAGATCTGATCATGATGGAGAATATCTATCTGGTGAGTTTCAACAATATATTATTGATAATGGGATTGTTTCTCTGCTTTCTGCACCAGGAACACCTCAACAAAATGGGGTGTCATAAAGGAGAAACAGAACTCTTTTAGACAAGGTTAGGTCTATGTTGAGTTATTGAACGCTTCCTAAATCTTTTTGGGGATATGCCTTACAAACTGCAATGTACATTCTAAACAATATACCATCTAATTCAGTTCCTCAAACACCGTATAAGTTGTGGACTAGGCAAAAACCTAGTTTGCAACACTTAAGGATATTTGGTTGTCCTACGCATGTGTTGAAAGGAAAGACAAAAGATGGAGTCTCGTTTAGAAATATGCATATTTGTGGGGTATCGAAAAGAAACTAAAGTATATTATTTCTATAGTCCTTCAGATCTTAAAGTATTTGTTTCAACAAATGCTAAATTTCTTGAAAAGGACTATATGAATGACTTTGTGACTAAAAGTAGAATTGTTCTGAATAAGATGTCAGGAGATACAATTTCACAAGAGCTTTCATAACCCAACCCAATTGTAAGTTCCACACCATCATAATTTCAATAACCTACCATTTCTTATTGTAGTTGGAGGATTAGTAATCAACCTAAGAGATACATTGGTCTAGGAGAATCAGTGGAGAATCTCCCGGATGACAATGATCCTTACACGTATAAGGAAGTAATATAGGATGTTGATTGTCGCCATTGGCAAAAGATAATGCAATCTGAAATTGAATCTATGTTTAATAACAAAGTCTGGTTTCTTATAGACTTGCCTAAAGGGATAAAACCCATAGGGTGCAAGTGGGTATATAAGAGGAAAAAAGGAATGGATGGAAAAGTGGAAACCTTCAAAGTTAGATTAGTAGTTAAAGGTTACACACAGAAGGAATGTATCAATTACGAGGAAACCTTCTATCCTATGGCCATGCTTAAATCCATTAGGATACTCTTATCCATTGCAGCATCTCTAGACTTAAAGATTTGGCAAATGGACGTCAAGACAGCTTTCCCTAATGGAAGTCTTAACGAAAGCATCTATATGATGCAACTAGAATGATTCATTGAAAAAGGCCATGAGGGAAAGAGGGTATGCAAGTTGCAAAAGTCTAAATATAGACTAAAGCAGGCATCCAGATCCTGGAACATAAGGTTCGATCAAGTTGTGACAGGTTTTGGATTTATTCAAAACCTTGACGAATCCTGTATATACAAAAGGATTAAAGGCAACAAGTTGGTTTTCCTCATTCTTTATGTTGATGATATACTACTCATCAGAAACAATGTAGGTATGTTAATAATAGTAAATGAATGGTTAGCAAAACAATTTGATATGAAAGACTTAGGAGAAGCAAGTATATTCTTGGTATCCAAGTAATAAGGGATAGAAAGAATAGAATGATTGCACTATCCCAAGGTTCATACATTGATAAAATCTTGTCTAGATTCTCCATGCAAGATTCCAAGAAAGGTATGTTATCTTTCAGACATGGAATCAAACTTTCTAAGGATCAAGTTCCTAAGAATGAGAATGAAGAACAATTCATGAGTTTAGTTCCATATACCTCGGCAGTTTGAAGTCTCATGTATGCAACGCTCTGTACTATACCAGAAATTTGTTTTGCTATTGACATAGTTAGCAGGTTTCAATCAAAACCTGGTCCTGATCATTGGACAGCAGTCAATCATATTTTCAAGTATCTCAAAAAAACAAGAGATTATATGCTTGTATACTCAAGAGGGGATTTAATTCCCGTTGGGTATATAGATTCTGATTTCTAGTTGGATTCAGACTACAGAAAATCCACATCAGGATATGTGTTTACTATTAGAGGATGATCAGTCACATGGAAGAGTATTAAGCAATCATGTATTGTTGATTCCACCATGGAAGCTGAGTATGTTGCTGCATGCGAATCTGCTAAAGAGGCTGCTTGGCTCTGCCAATTTTAGTTGACTTGGAAGTGGTTCCTGATACGAATAAGCAGATCACTATTTACTGTGACAACAGTGGAGTAATGGCTACTTCGAGAGAACGAAGAAGTCATAAGAGAGGTAAGCACATTGAAAGGAAGTATCATCTTTGAAGGGATATTGTGCATATGGGTGACGTGACGGTTACCAAAATCGCGTCAGCAGAAAATCTAGCAGATCCCTTCACAAAGGCTCTACCTCAGAAGAATTTTGATGGGCACCTAGAGAACATGGGAATGAGAGATATGACATACTTGCTATATCGTAAGTGGGAAATTGTTAGGATTATGCTCAATAGCAAGAGTGTAATAATGTAATTGACAATCTTTTCATATTAATAAAGTTATTTCTATTTTAACAAATCTTATAGCATTTATAGTTTAATTATTATAATTTTCAAAGTAAATAACCATAAGGTCAAAAGACTATGAGATATGAAGAATTTTTCGTACATCTGGATATGTATGAGGTAGACACAATTCTTTAGTTAGTCGTGAATATTGTTCACAACTTAAGATAAATGTTGGGCACCTTTACCTTGTTAAAGTTGTAGATTCTTTTGTTAGCATTTGAGTGGGATCAAATGAGATGTGATGAGTCTAAAACCATCAAAGTGTCTTTGAGTAAAAGAATCTAGTGCACTAGGTGCATTGAATAGGATCACAATGAAATACTTTATCTAGAATCGTTAGTTGATAAAAATTTTCATTATGAGGATAATCGGAGAGTTTATCTTAATCTTGAGATAAATGATGGATGTATGGCTGCAAGTGTTATCATTTGAGCTATCAATGAGTACGATTATATAACATAGTCTATCCTCGATAGTTTGGTGGTATTCATTTGTTAATCGATAAAGGACTTCATTTATAGATATGGACATCATGGCTCCATTTATTAAAATGAGAGTGTAATATTATCATATGGATGTTTTGAGGTATTGGAAATTAAATCTTAACGTTAAGTTTTCAATAGTAACTATTGAAACATGGCTTCTAGACAAGTCAATATATCCAAGTACAAAATGTGGTCATATGAGTAAATATGATAACTAGGGGAGCTATTGGCGGTTTATGAGCTCTTGGCGATTACTGATATTATTCATGAGGATACACTATCTCCAATAAGATTGTCTAGGGTTTGAATGAGAAACATTTACTTGTTCTATCTTTATTTAAGAGTGCAATTTTAGTTCTTTAGTGGAATGAGCTGAAGTTAATAGATCAGACCTAAGTGAATCATTTGATGATTGTGATTAGGTTATGTCTATTGAAGCTTAAATTTAGATAGCCCGCCAAGATCCCCAATCCACACAAACTTGCATGGAGCACTTGATATATTCTACCGGACTGATTATGTGTCTATCTAGAATTGTATTTAATATATTAAGAATATAATTTGCACATTATTTATTTAATGGGCTGTTGAATTATAGTAATATATTAATGAAAAGCATGTAGGCTTGTTTCTTTTAGTAAGAATGTGTCTAGTTCACATGTGAGCATTTTATTAAGGTCTAATGGATTTAATAAAATAGAAAAAACAATATATACATATAAATATATTATTATATATGGCACATGTCCGAGATATATATATGTATTATATATGGCACATGGCCGAGATATATATGAAATATATATGGCACTTGGCCGAGATATATATATGATATTATATTGTTTTATTTTTATTTTTAATTAAATGGGAATTAATTAATTGATTGATTAATTATTTAATTAAAGATCAAAATCATTTTCTGACTTGGAAATATGTTTTCTAGTATTATACTATTATTGGCAGTATAATAAATATTAAAAACTATATTTGGTAAATAAATAAATAAAAGGAATTTATTTATCTAGTCAAATTAGGAAGTCTTTGATATAGTCACAATTGAATAAAACACTAAAGAGTTGAATTAGGGTTTGGATTCTAAAGATTGATAGGAATATGGGTGAAAAACAAATCCTCTTATAATGAGGATTTCGGCCACCTTCTAGATTTCCTATCATAGGATTCAGTCAACCCTAATTAAAAGCAAGAGAGGATTCGGCTTATAAAGAATATATATGCAAGTTGAATTCAAGTGCAAGAGAGATATAGCAATATATGCAAGTCAAAAGTTATGCAGCAATATATGTTATATGAGGCAAGTTGAATTCCAAATATAAAATATATATTATTTTATATGGCATGCAAAGGGAATTTGTGAGATATATAATTTATATAGAGCAAAGAATTCGCCCAATATATATAGGAGATTGAGCAAGGAATTCGTGCCATATATATAGATATTATAGATTTAAAGAATTAAGCTACCTTTAGTTGCTTGAAAGAGAATTATTTTTCTAGAGCTTGAAAAATAGAATCCATCTCTTGGACTTTTGTGGAAAAATTCAGCCAAAAGAGAGATAGTGAGTCAAGATGTTTTATTTCGATTGTGCATTAGAAGCTTTTACATCAAAAGGTTTTGTGCACAATTTCAATTTAGGTTCGCATGAGTTTCAATCAAAAGATTGATAATTCAAAAGTGACCGGAATGTTCTTTATAATCTCTTGTGAGTTTTTGTGACTAACGAAAAAGAAAAAGTTTTTGTTATTCATCCTCAGGTACTCAATTCAAAGAAAGGGAGACCATGCTCCTAGGTGATCCACGTTCGTGATTGGATTGGATCATCGATGCAAAGTCAATCGGATCACGCAACAAAAGTTATGTTACTTTTGTTTATGCATTAATTTAATTAAGGGTTAAGGTTCATCTTTTAAAGGGAAAATTTTTGTTATATAACAAACCTAATTTTCGTATTCTGCTGTGCGTATAAACCGCTTTTCTATACAAGTGTTTGTTGCTCATTTAGGATTCTTCGCAATGAATCTCATTTATCTATCATGGACTCAACCAATTACTGGTGTATAGTGATGATTTCTAATCCTCTACCAAGTGCCGACCTAGGGTGTATAGTGTCGGGCACCCGTTTGAGGTTATATTAAGACCGAGGTTTAAAAGCCGGAATTAAGGAAATCCCATCCATTCAATAAAGAAATAAACAACTAAATAGGGTGTATATCTAGTTATCTACTCAAACATAATCCAAAGATAACTTGCTAAGAGAGAGTATCCAAGGCAAGTTCCATTCAAACAAAAGAATTGAACAATGAAAGATAGACATGAATATATATAGAATCAAGTTCCTATACAAAGCCCAATATCCACAAACTACTTCATCAACCCCTTAGTGGGGATTTAGCTACTCATTACAATAATAAAGATAAGAGAAATGAGGAAGAAAGAACCTGAAACTGGGCTTCAAGTCTCCTTCCTTGAAGTTCCCTTCAATCTCTTAGCTTTCTTAGGTTGAGTAGCAAAAAGAAATGAGAGAGAGAGTGTATTCCTAGATCTAAGTGGTGGAAAATCTAAGTCTAAAAATGTGGAGAGGTCTGAAAATCCGAAGAAGGCATATTTATAATATTCTCAAAAATAGGTCAGAAAATGCTGATGTGGCAAAAGCTGGGCTCGAAGTGTGCTGGTAGTGCGCGGGTTTGCTTACCAGCACAGTACCCGCGCACTTGACAATTTCTAGGGCTTAGAGTGCGGGTGAGTGTGGTTGGGACCCGCACTTTATCTATTCTGGCCGGAGGTGCGTTGGTAGTGCGCGGGTGTGCTTACCAGCACAGTACCTGCACACTAAAGATTCTTTTCTTGCTTTCTGGCTTATTTCGCATATGAAATTTCCACTTTGCATCTTCAACACTTGAATTACATCAATTGCCTGCAATTACCACACATGAGCCTATTAGACACGAAATATAAGGAAAAACACATGAGAACGAGGCAAAGGACACAGATTTTAAGGCCAAAATATACAACATATTTGGTGCGATCAAGTCATTACCACCATTACACATCCTAACAAGATTAGTAACATAAGTAGGCATGTGTTTAGGTTATGAGGTATATGGTTGTACGTGGTACTAAATGAAAGAGTAAGTGTTTGGCCTCAAATTTGGATTTGGAGCACACAATATGGTAGGAACGTGTTTAGGCTAATATAGGTAATTAAGTGCACACATATTGGTTAACATCATTTCCACAACCATCTATAAAGGGAATGAAAGCATCCATCAAGCAATTCACAATATGATAGCGCACCGACAGGTTCTAATAAACCATGGTAAATAATAGGGCGTGTGTGTGTTTTTACCCTTCGCAAGTATACGAATCGTTAGACGTGTATAGCAGTTACGAGTACGGGTTTCGTTCCCACGAGAAGGTGTGTACCTTAATTCGGTCCTAGGTCTTAGCTATATATATATATTTGCACCAAATACATGTAATAAAAGTAAATGGAGGTAGTTACAAGCAAATTAACTAACTAATCTAAATTACACTAAGATGGCTTTAATCCAATTACAACTAAGTTACACTAAATCTAACTACAACTAAGGGTTTTCACTCCCTTAGGCAATTAACTAACTAATCACTAAGCTTACTAACTACAATTAACTAAAGTAACTAACTAACTAAACTAATTACCAACTCATGCAATGGTTATGCAAGAGTGGTAATGAGATATATTAGGGAAATGATGAATCATGCAATACACCTAATTACTAGTTGATAACAATTAAGCACTTCAATTATAGGTTAACTAAATTAGGCAAGGTTTACATTAATCAAGTAAATCCTATTTTGAAAGTTAACAATTGAACAATCAATTAACAAGCATATATATATATATATATATATATATTAAAGCTCAATATCAAATGATAGATACAACTAGTCTCATAGATATAATACATGAATACACCAAATCCTTAACATAGCTATTTAATTACACATTAATAACAAACTAAGGAAATAAGAGAGACAATAGAGACAACCCAATGATCTCTGAGAAGTCTTCAAGCTAGCTCAACTCTTCTTGCTTTCCCAAGCTCGAAATCAATGTGTGGAAGCTTTGGATCAAGATTTGTGGCTGGAAAACCACCCTACACTCTAGTTACAAGCTAAGTAGAGTATGGTGTTCTTGGTATTGTTCTAGGTTCTCTAAGCTATTTGGTGTAATTGTTGGATATTAGGGATTATTCAAGGTTATGTATGGATTTTAGGGATTGTGTTTAATGAGGCAAATGAGGTATATTTATATGGGGAAGTGTTTAGGCATGGTTTGGACGTGGAAATACATCAAACTCCCTCTGAAATCGATAATCTCGTGGGTTCGAAACACCGAGCTTGCGGGTTCATTCCCACGACATGAAGTCACCGTGCATTTTGCACAAGAATCTGCAAGTTCAGTCATTTTTGATTCACGAGTTCCTTTCCTTTGCATGAAACTGTGGAGATTCTGCATTTTTGGATGTTATGGTTCACGGGCAAGAGCGCTCAGCTAGTGAGCTTAAAGGTTGCATTTCCATGGAAATTGGAGGACTTAGAGGAGAGAGAAACTTCAGCATGGGAGGCTTAAAGTGGTACCATCGTGACCGTCAAAAAGAGAGTCATTGATCTGGGCAAAGATTCACCGGAAAAAATGTCGAAAATGGGTCGAAAATGGGATGGAAGGTGATGGGTCGAGGTTGGGTCTGCACCGAATCTGGGTCAGGTCATGTGGGTTGTGATGACTGATCGTGCCTAAATTGTTGTATATTTCAGCCATCATTTCCTATTCCTTTGTCTCGTTCTTATGTGTATTTTCTATATATTTTATGTCTAATAAGCTCGTTAGTGCTAATTGCAGGCAATATATGTAAATCTGGTGTTGGAAACGTGTTACGGGAGTTCTAGCCAAAAAGGGGCCAAAGGTGGCTGAAGAGTACGGGTAAAGTGCGGGTCCCAACCGCACTCCACCCGCACTCTAAGCCAAAGCCGGGACTTGATACCTACAACCAAGATAAAGTGTGGGTCATCCACCCACACTCCACCCGCACTCCAAGCAAGAACAGAGAAGTGGAAGTGCACCTGACAGTCAAAGTGTGGGTAAAGTGTAGGTCATCCAACTGCACTCCACCCGTACTGTTGCCCAGACCAGCGAAGCTGAATTGCACCTGACAGTTAAAGTGCTGGTTATCCAACCACACTCCACCCGCACTATTGCCCATTTCCGAGAACTGAAAGTGAAGAAAATGCGATAAAGTACGGGTGAGTGTGAGTCAAGGAAACGCACTCCACCCGCACTCTGCGCGTGACAGCTTTTGTTTTCAAGCTTAAGTGACCTAATTTTGTATCCCTTATAAATAATACCTTATGTCATTCGACCTAAAGATCCTCCATACATCCCACCACACATATATTTTCTATAACTTAGCTATTATTAGGTCTTAGAACATTTTCCTTGTCATCTAAACCATCTCTACTCAACTCAAAGGCAACTAGGAGACTTGGATTCAACATCAAGGACGAGAGCTCTTCAAGGGTTTCCTTTCAATCTCTCTATTAGTTTTGTATTTGTTGTAATGAAAATGAGTAGATAAAATGCCCCACTATGGGGTTGATGTTATTTGTTTGATGGATTTTGGGCATTTGTAAATAAACTCTATGTTTTATATACATATTTATCTCTATGTTTTGCTCTTTGCTTTGAATGATTTCATTATTGATTTGTTGGGATACACCCTCTTAGCATGTTAATTTGGAATCTTTATTGCTTATTGAATGGCAGCTCAACAATCGTATTCTTAATCTAACCTCGAACTGGTGACTGACACTATACATTCTAGGTCGGCATTTGAGAGAGGATTAGAAGCCTTCACTATACACCATAGGTTGGCTACTTTAGCGATTTTACGAGAACTAATCTTCGAGTAAAATCCGGTTGAATAACCTCGAGCTTCATCCAATCTCAAATGGGTGGCCTCCGCTATACACCTTAGGGCAGCCACTTGTAAGGGAATTGGAAGTCATCGCTATACACCCTAGGATGACTACGTTAGAAATAGGTCGAGCCATAGTTAGATAGATGAGCTTCATGGTTAGAATCCCAATTGAGCAACTAGCCACTGTTGGTTATTTAAGAGGGATTAATCGCTAGTAGGGGGTTTTCGGTATACACCCTAGGTTGACCCTTTACTAGTGGTACATAGCTAACATTATACACCCTAGGTTGGTTACATTTGTCATCACATGCTTAATTGAGAGTTTGTTGCAGTGCCCCAATATTCACTTACGAGTCCATCAACTCCATCGTTCCATCATTATACATTCATCATTCCATTCACATCCCATTTAGATTGCATTCTTAGTTTAGTTTATAGTATATTTTCACATACCCTTTACCTTTACTTTTATGCTTACTAGTTCTATTAATCCTAATCCTATCATCGCTATCTCGATCTCAGTGGACGACACCCATGCTTACCGCTTTACTTGTATTTTATACTTGTGAACACATCGCATAGGTTTTATAAATTGTTTTGACAGATGGTTTTCTAACGGCAACAAACCTTCCCATCAAATGGCACAGCTGCCGGGGATCGATGTGCGTAGTGGTGATTAGATTAGTTTTAATATTATTAGTTCTTAGTTTTTTTTGTTATGTCATTTTAGTTTCTTTTTATTACTTTGGTAGTTTTTGTTTTTGTTGATTTCATGACTCTATGGATTCCTTTTGGCAAAATTCAGGGCCAAGCTACGAGCTTAATGAGAATACATACAACTCGGATTTGAGGACCAACCAAGGCTCCATCTCCTCATCCCAATCAAATTCCATTGAAGATCAGTTAAGAAATTTCATGGAGAATTATATGCGAGAGACATAGCAGATGTTAGCTTCTCAACATTAGACGCAATCCTCCATAGAAGAGAAAACCACCCAAATGCTTGAATCCGCCCAATAGTCCATCCCGGTAAATCAACTTTGCTTCCAAGTTAAAGCAACCAAACCGGTGGAATCCTCCAATTTCTCAAAAGAAGACATGGATATGCTCTGGATAGAATTTGAAGTGGAGCGAAGCAAGAGAATGGATGAAATGGATATGATGATCAAGATGAACCAGGAGCTTATGAGCGTGAGTACAGAGCTAGTGTTAGCAAGAGGTGTGTTAATAGAAGAGAATAAACCATTTCAAGTGAGAGTAGAAGAAGCCTCCCGAGAAAAAGGAGAAATGAGGGAAGACTCTGAAAAGAAGTTACAGCTCTTGAAGAATGAGCTAGAAGGCAAGGAAACCTCGAAAATGGAAAAGACAAAGAAATTTCAAGAGCTAAACAAGAAACTCATCCTTGAAGTGAAGATGCTCAGAGTTGAAAATGGCATACTAAAGAAGGCCAATGGCGAAGTCTCCAACGAGTGTAATGAGTTTGAAGAACAAGTTGGGAGACTTGAAGCTAAAATGAGTACAACATTGAAGGAGTTCGAGAACTTGGCGAGGGTATCAAAGGTATTCGAAGAAGAGATATCTCGCAAGTCAAGAACAATGCAAGATGAAGTTGTACAAAAAGCCAAGGCTCTAGAGGAAGTAAAAGGAACACTTAGCAAAAAGGAGGAGGAGGTAGAGGCATTACAAGCAAAGCAAAGACAAAGACCTCAAAGCTCATCAAAAGGGAGTTCCTCTAACTCTAATATCTTTTGCTATGCATGTTCTAGGTTAAAGCATTTTTATGCTAAGAATTACAAGCCAAATCAACATAGGAAAACTAGAGGTCCTAGTAATAGGTGGATCCACCAAGGGTTAAACAAGTTTGGGTAAGGAAAGACCAAATACACTTATTTAGAAGCATGGGAAAAGAAAAGATAAGGAAGTCACCAAATTTATTTGGGTTGTAAAAAATAGAGAATTTCCTAACTTGGTTAAACCACCCTTAGATGACCCTGCCTCTTCATGAATGCATCCTATTGAATAATTTTAATGCAAGTAGTTATTTTTATGTTTTATGTTGTTTAAATTCAATAAATTGTGTTGTTGGAATGTTTTTGTTCGAATGATTATTTTTGTGGATAGATGAGCCGAAGGCTCTTATGCATGCACTAAATGATTATGAATTGGAGGCTCTATTGCATGACTGTGATTTTATAGGTTTGTGCTTATTGTTTAATTCGGTTTGGGGGTTGTTCATGCCTCCATTCCGTTGGAATGTTTTTGTTCGAATGATTATTTTTGTGGATAGATGAGCCGAAGGCTCTTATGCATGCGGTAAATGATTATGAATTGGTGGCTCTATTGCATGACTGTGATTTTATAGGTTTGTGCTTATTGTTTAATTCAGTTTGGGGGTTGTTCATGCCCCCATTCCATGAATTTTGATAAAATGCTTGATGAAAAATCTGTGTGCTTGTGCTTCAATGATATATTGCATGAATTGCCTTTATTTGTTGAGCCTATTTTGAGTCATTTTTATTTTGTTAGGCATTTATTATGGATGATTAGTGCCTAGGTTTGTTTTGAGTCGGGTTAAGTGCGTACCACTAGGCCAGACTCTCGTGTCTTCAACATTGAGAACAATGTTGGGTTTTGGTTTGGGGTTGTAGACGCCTTTTCGAGTCGTCTTTTTTAGTCTTGAGTCGTTTTGCGTCTATTTATCAAATTTGCTGCTTAACCAAAATTTTGAGCTTATTTAGCTTGGTGAGATAGCTTGAGCAAAGTGTTTGTGGCGAATGTGTGTATGCTTAGTGTGCTTGTTTAATAACTCTTAGTCACTTTAGGGGTCTCACTTATACTTCACGGACTAGTCCCATCTTTTAGTGTCCAAGTTGAGGGGACTCGGTGCTCAAACGCCTTGTTCTAATAGTGGAGATTTCCCTCGTGAGATCACAAACACAAGCCAAAAACATGTATATTTAAGGGAAACTGTTTTTCAAATCTTTAAACACTATTCAAACACCATGCGTAGTCTCACTACATCAAAAATCATCATTTGTCAATGAACATGCATCATATATGTGGATTGCTTGACGAAAACTTTTATTCCTTTGATAGATGGAACCTTAGAAGTGATATTAGGCAATGTGTGTTTTAGCCACTCAAAAAGCCTAAATACTTCCCATTTCCGTAATGTGTGTGCTCCAAAGCCAATTTTGAAGCCAAATACATATTGACTTTTTCATTCTACACCCACATTATCCATAACCCAAGCAACCTAAACACTAAGCCAACCCTCACTTAACTGATCTTGTTAAGGCTTAGGATTGAATGTAAAGTTGTGCTTTAATTTGATAAATTGGGTGTACCTAGGCTTGAGTAATGAATTGTGAAAATGTGCATAGTAAAAAGGCATTAAAAGAAAAGAAAAGAAAGAAAAGAAGCAAAAAGTAATAAAAGAAAAATATGCTTCAAATGCCTTGTATAAATTGTAAATGCTACTCAAATAGGTGACATGAGTAGTTAAAGATTGCACGTAGAGTCTAATTGAATACCTGGACGCCATATTATATTTGGAAGTGGAGTTGCACGAGAAATTAAATGCTTAAGTGTAGAATGTATTGCCTTAACATGGTTGATTAGTGCTTGTGCCTAAATTCTCATTCTTCTAATCATTATTCACCGTGGCCACGTTACAACCAAATGGAAAAGACCTAGTTGATCTTAGGAGAAGTCTAGATTGGGAATATTAGTTTATGCATGCTCTTTCCACGTTCATGGCATTTGATTCTTTCATGAGACTTTTTCACTGAAAAGAGTGTTTATTCCATACTATATGTATGCAGCTAAGTTGATTCAATTATATAAATTCATTTGCATACATGTTGCATGAGTGTGAACCTAGGTTCTAAGAGGAAAGATAAGAGAGAATCCATGTGAGAACCTAGCATCGAAGCAAATTATGCTCGAGGCATGGGAGTGAGTAGTTTCTGAGGCGAGGGTGTTTTAAGTGTGGGATTCGTGTTGTGCGAGTTTCTCTTGAGGGGCCTTCGAGTTGTTTAGAACATTTTGCATATGCTTATTCCTTACTCCCACTTGTTTTTGGCGTATCCCTCTAAGTTGATTTTACAGTAAGTTTTTTTTGTGTCTAGGAATGTTTTTAGTTCGAGTCATTTTTGTTGTCGTGTCTTGTTTTGTTTTAAGTTTTCTCTTGGAAAGAGCAAAGGTTTGGTTTGGAGGTGTTTGCTTGTGCCTAAATTGTTGTATATTTCGGCCCTCATTTCCTATTCCTTTGTCTCGTTCTTGTGTGTATTTTCTATATATTTTATGTCTAATAGGCTCGTTGATGCTAGTTGCAGGCAATAGATGTAAATCTAGTGACAGAAGCGCGTTGCGGGAGTTCTGGCCAAAAAAGGGCCAAAGGAGGCTGAAGGAAAGACAAATGGTCATCAGCAACTCTAAGAGTGCAGGTCAAGTGCGGGGTGCCAACCGCACTCCAAGGCAAAGCCGGGACCTGACACCTGCAGCCAAGATAAAGTGTGGGTCAAGTGTGGGTCATCCACCCACACTCCACCCGCACTCCAAGAAAGAATAGAGAAGTGGAAGTGCACTTGATAGTTAAAGTAGGGGTCAAGTGCGGGTCAAGAGAAGGTCATCCAATCGCACTCCACCCACACTATTGCTGAGATCCAAGAACTGAAAGTGAAGAAAATGTGATAAAGAGCGGGTGAGTGTGGGTCAAGGAATCGCACTCCACCCGCACTCTACGCGTGACAGCTTCTGTTTTCAAGCTTAAGTGACCTAATTTTGTATCTCCTATAAATAGAACCTTATGTCATTCAACCTAAAGATCCTCCATACATCCCACCACACATATATTTTCTATAACTTAGCTAATCTTAGGTCTTAGAACATTCTCCCTCTCATCTAAACCATCTCTACTCAACTCAAAGGCAACTAGGAGACTTGGATTCAAGCTTCAAGGAAGAGAGCTCTTCAAGGGTTTCCTCTCAATCTCTCTCTTAGTTTTGTAGTTCTTGTAATGAACATGAGTAGCTAAAATACCCCACTATGGGGTTGATGTTATTTGTTTGATGGATTTTGGGCATTTGTAAATAAACTCTATGTTTTATATACATATCTATCTCTATGTTTTGTTCTTTGCTTTGAATGATTTCATTATTGATTTATTGGGATACACCCTCTTAGCATGTTAATTTAGAATCTTTATTGCTTATTAAATGGATGGGATTTCTGGAATCCCAGCTCAACAACCGCGTTCTTAATCTAACCTTGAATGGGTGACTGACACTATACACCCTAGGTCGGCATTTGAGAGAGGATTAGAAGCCTTTACTATACACCCCAGGTTTGCTACTTTAGCGATTTTACGAGAATTAACCTTTGAGTAAAATCCAGTTGAATAACCTCGAGCTTCATCCAATCTCAAATGGGTGGCCTCCACTATACACCATAGGACGGCCACTTGCGAGGGAATTGGAAGTCATCATTATACACCCTAGAATGGCTACGTTAGAAATAGGTCTAGCCATAGTTAGATAGATGAGATTCATAAGTGAATTCAAGCCACCTTTGCACCGAGTTTTCTTTTATGGTGAATTGAGGAACCGTGTGTCTCAATTCTTAGTCGACCTTGTACCTGGTAGGTAACTATGAAGAAATAAGGAATCCGGTTTCCAATCAGGTACCCTGATCCTTGCATGATATGTGCCTGGTAAGCAACTGTGACCATTTTAGCACCTGGTTTCCTTTGTATGGTGAGTCAAGGTATCAGGCATCCTAATAAGGTATCCTGATCCTTATACAGTAAACTTTATTTTCACTATGAATAGTTTTTACAACAATATATATTGTCGCAAAAAGATAGGTTTTAGCAACACAACAAATATCGTTACAGTAGCTCGAGCTATTGCAACAAAATTTGGTTTCGTTATAATAGGTAAAATTATTCTTCCTATCTTCTGATACCGGCTAGCAGACCACAAGGCCGCAGATGGTAGGCCTATACCTAGTAGGCAACTAACACCACTTTAGCACCAGGTTTTCTTCGGAAGAGGGTATACAACGTCCGAGGCTTCAAAAATGCCATGTAGGCTCCTTTAGTATGGAGGATGCGGTGGGCGACTATAGCCACGAGTCCAGACCCTTAATTTGGTTGGCAACTATGCCATTTAGGCATTTTATGCACCAAATCCTTCCTAGAGGAAGGTATTCCCCGACCAAGGCAGTAGGAATGTCATATGACTTTTCCTAATCTTGAGGTGAATCTTTTGGTGAAATTTTCAAGGCGAAGGTAGGAGAACAAAGTAGAAGAAAGGAAAACCTCTTTATTGAATTTCAAATCAATACAAAGCAAAATCGAGGTACATTTTTAGAGATATACTAGCCGAGATGAACTCTTTCTTCAAAGCTTAAGGGTAAAACCTTTTGAGGTGATCAGCATTCCAAGTATGATCGACCGAGTAGCCGTCCATATCCTCTAGCTTGTATGCTCCTCCTCGGACTACCATTTTTATCAAGTAAAGACCTTCCCAATTGAGAGCTAGTACCCCGTCAGACCATTTCTGGGTACTCTGAGTCACTTTCCTGAGGACCAAGTCCAATTCTTTAAAGTTTCGGATCTTCACCTTCCTATTAAAATAACGGGCTATCTTGCTTTGATAAGCCGCAACCCGTTCTGCTGCTTTGTCTTGCTTCTCCTCTAGGAGGTCTAAGTTAACTCTCAATCTGGTTTCATTGCCTTCAGGTTTGAAATGTTGGGCCCTGAAAGAAATCAGCCTATGCTCAATGGGTGAGACTGCTTCCGTTCCAAAGGCTAGTAAGTAGGGGGTTTCCCCAGTTGCCATCCTTCTAGTAGTCCGATATGCCCATAGTACATTCGGGAGTTCTTCAACCCACTTGCCCTTCTTCTGTTGAAGCTTCCCCTTCAGGAGTTTTTTGATGGTTTTGTTAGTAGCTTCCACCAATCCATTAGTCTGCGGATGGGCTACTGATGCAAAATGAAGGTCGACACCTTGCCTTCACAGAACTCCCTGAACTTAGCCTTGTCAAATTGTTTTCCAAGGTCGGTTATTATGGCCATCGGGGTACCAAACCGACACACATCGTATTTGTTAACTGAAAATTGTCACCGGGGTGAAAACTCCAACTAACAATTTTGAAGGACCAAGATCTCGACAGATCCCGATTAGAGTGGTAAAAAGTAGTTCGATACCTTAGGAGGTTTATTCGGTGAAATAGATTTGGTATGATGGTTACAATAGATAAAAAGAAGACAATATTCTCAATAATTAAAGTGTTCATCCATCTCTTTTATTGAAAATCGTTACCAGTACAAATCAATACAAGCCCTCTCAAACTATGGACAAAAGAATATAATTATTTGTGGTGGCGCTCTCATGCCTGTTGATAACTAAAAAATTTCCTCTAAAAAATCCTCTCCCTTTGGCGTAGAACGATCTATTATATATATCGTACTCCACCCTTTCTATGCACTATTCTTGATTCCGTTTCTTAACCTAGAGATTTTCGGAGTATTAACTGGTCATCTCAGAGAATATCTCTGCCTTCCTCTAGTGTTCCGAATGATCCCTCCTTTTTTGATGGAGCTCTGATAGAGTTGACTTTATTTTCAAATAGGTTTCTCAGTGGCGGGAAGGAATCCAACTCTGTATTGATTGAACGATGGCGTTTCAACATAGCTTTAAACTTGTCTTCTAGATGCCTTGGCAATTTATTTTTGCTAGAGCTTTAACTGCTCAATCAGCAGATTCTGGAAAGGATCCCAGAGGTTTAGACTTACTGGATCAATCTCCTGGATCATGGTGACAGTATGCCTAGGTATCAGGATTTCGACTAGCATTGTAGCGGGGTATCAAGACGGAGTAGTGCCGGGATATTCTGTGTACCCTGAGTCTTTGGAGATGTGATCCTAGCGCGCTTGTGCATCGGGGTACTAGCTATCCTCGTAGCGGGATACCTAGAGAGTATGGTATCGAGATACTGGATACTACCTCATACTCGGGATGGTAAATTCTTTCTTGATCCCTCTGCCATTTTTAGCGGTTAACAGAAATCCCCACTGACCTGAACGCCAACGTTTAGTTGGGGTTGGGTCAAGATTCCTACTTGAAGGATTTGACATCCAGTTTTGTTTTGCATCTTGCCAGGTTAGCTTTCAGTTTCTTGGAGAAAATCTCCCTTGGATATGCAGGTATTTAATGCGAGATCCACGTGTCAGATTTTGAATGTTAAATTTTTCTTGTAACCGTTCCTTGCACGTCTCCGGTCATTACTCCTAGTTTCTTAGCCTGTTCGAGTGACCGCCCACCTCTGTCTATATATAAGTTAGCCTCCCTTCTTTCCACACACTTGTTTTTCTTTTTGAATTTCAAAAGAGCTTCTTCCTAACCCTAGCTTCTCCTTCTCGATTTTTCCACAATCTTTCCAAGCTTCTTCTTCTTCTTCTTTAATTACAATGTCGTCTCCTACCAAGTTACCTATCTCTTCCTAAGACAATCTCTAACCTCCTTTGAACCTCACCCAGATTCACCTAATCTCCCTGACAGTCTTGATGACCTTCTAGAAGGGCAGCTCGAGGAATCTGAGGTGATTTCCCGACGTTAAGGGGGTAGAAGAGAAATTGGGGTGAAGTTGATGCTTCTGGCGATGAGCAATCGTCACTGCACCGTCGCTCTATAAGGAACCCAAGAATCGGGTTGGGTTTCCACAACAGGTCAAAGGACCTGGTCCAAATCGTCGATGAAGATGCCGTCAGTAATGTTGGCGAAGTGGAGGAGGTTAGTGGTGTGCTAAGTGTTATCTTGACCGGGGTACACACTGGTTCTTTCACCTCTAATTGCTTTGTCTCTGCCTTATCGGGGTTATGACGTGTATGAACCTCCCACGGATCAACTTCTTATCCATAAGGCAGCCTTCGAGTGCAGGGTCCGGCTCCCCTTTAATCTTACGCTTCATTGGGCTCTGGTTGCTTTTGACCTAGCCCTACTACAGATCTAGTCGGGATTTTGGAAGAATTTAACCGGGTTCCTGGTGTTCTGGAGGGAACAATGTGGGCAGGATAAGGTAGATAGGGAACCAGGTTTCGATGAGATCTGATATGTATTCCAGATAGCGAATATGGTGCCTCAAGGTCAGTTCTACTTGAGGGCGGCCAATGAGATGAATTTTTTCGTTCCTAGAGCGAATGTGAAGTATGCTCCCCCCTAGAAAGAAGAATAGATAGTAGTTGGTGGAGATTAGGGGCGTACAGCCTTTATGGGGGGTTACAAGTACTCGGTCCTAACCTAGTTCACCGTAAAAGATAAGTGGGGTAAAGGGTGCCTTCGCAGGAATTTTGGGGTATCATTCGCCGGATCATGGAGAAGGGATATTTAAACATGAAGTACCCTACCCTAGACGCTTTTGAAGGAAAACGGCTAGAGAGGTCCTTAAGGATTTCTATTGCTCACCCTGGTATGTAATTCTATCCTTTGTTAAGGACATCCCGCCTCCCCCTCCCCCCCCCCCCTTTTTTTTTTATTGGTTCTTTGTTTTATTGGAAGTTTCTACTACCCCTTTGGTCCTTCCCGCTTCTATTCCTTTTGGGTTGAGGCAGTCAGACCCGCATCCCGTTGGTGCCCCAGCTCCTTCCTCTTCTTGGGGTATGGGGGCCGACACTGGATCGGGGACCCAGCTTCCTGTGCGGACCCCTCCTTATCCTCCAGCGCCAAAGATGTCTCCAGGGTCCCATCTACCTGAATTAACTCCATCTGCATTAACTTATTCTTCAACTCAAAGGGTGTTGCTTGCCAATCTTCCTTCTACCTCTTATACCTTGATTCCACCGCGCCCAACACTTAGCGCAATGTTGGCATGGGCTGCAAAGGCTCGGGGTTCACCTGTTCAAGCCTAGAGGTAGGCAAAAAGTTCTGCTACTACGCCATCGGAGTTGACTCCTATTTCGACTCCTCCTCTTCCTCCAATAGTATCTGTCGGATCCCAGGTCAGGATAAGGGAGGTTAGAGCTTCAGCTTCTCCTGTTGGTTTTCTTATTGATCATTCTTCCCGCTCGTAGAGCTTTAGCTTCTCCGGTCGGTCTTCCTGTTGATCTCCCTTCCAACTCGAGGTCTCGGGATCATACCCTGGATGAGGAGGTATCCCGATTCGTAGCTGCCAACCTCGATGGAGACCTACAACCTGTGATCTCCCTACCCTCCAACCTCTTGATAAAAAAAGAGGCTTCTTTAATTCCCGAGGTATAACTTTTTTGTTCCTTTGTTTTGTTTTGGGTATTTCCTGTAGATGGTGCTTACATTGTTTGTTTACTTGTACATCCGTTCAAATTTACTTTGGCAGTTGGTCAACAGATGTCAGCCTTGAAGGGATCTAACTTAGCCCTCCAGAAAAGATTTAGAAGATGTTTAGGAGGAGCTTACCCGGACTAAGCAAATGATGGGTCCTTTGATAAAGGTTTCCTAAGACTCAGAAGGTGGTAGACAGGTTGCTCTAGCGGAGATTGGTCAAATGAAGGAAACCTACAGATCTGAAGTCCTCATATCTGCATACCTCTAGGTCGAAAGGGAAACCATAAAGGCAGAGATGGCAGTCCTTCTGGATGAAAACAAATCTTTGGAGGAAGTTATGAAGGTTCTGAATGCGATGATGGATGAGAACTTTGAAGCCAGATATTTCACCGCCTCCTAAGAAGTTGTCTAGGGCTTACCTGCTAATACAAACCTGTAGGGTACTTTGGGGTAGGATCGGAGCATAATCCTAGGCAAAGCGGATCAATTTATAGATGCCAACCAAGGTTAAGGGGGTCCCCCGCCCCCCCCCAATCAGGCGGCACTTCAGATCTTCCTTCAACTCAAGAGGTCACCTTGCAAGTTGTTGACTTGGTCGAGATGACCGAGGTGGCTCGAGATCCTCCTGCTGCTCAAGGGGACCAACAGCAAGATTCAGCTCCCCTTCCACCTCAAGAGCACGATTTGCCTGCTTCAACTGAAATCATCCTAAAGGAGGATGTCCCTGGGGGACCCGAGATACTAGGTGCTTGAGCAGGTCAGATTGAGATAAAAGGCATCAGGACTGAAGGGGATTAAAGCGTTGCCCTGGCACATCCGAGTGAAAAGGTTGGAGAGAAACAGGATGTAGGCTCTGTATGAATCTCTCTATCTTTTTTTTTTTGTTTTTTTTTGTTTTTGTAGCTTGGAAATGGGATTTGGGCACCCTGATTACTTAATAACAATTCCCTCGTTTTTGCATTCATATTGTCTTGTTGCACTACATCTTGATGCTGGTGATAAATTCCCTATACAGATCTCCATATGAATCATGCAAAACCCTGATCCAATAGTTTTTAACGGTCTAGGTTTGGGTCAAATTGATTCTAGCAGACATCCAAAATGGTCTGGGTACCTTGACTGGAATGCTACTAGTTTAAACGTTTAATAATTCCCTTCATAGGGAATCCCGGTTTGAAACCAATCCTATATGTTAGGTAGGGTGGAATTTCAGGTACCCATATAAGATTGTCCAGTCTGTCTGAAGATCGGTTTTGGTAGGCAACTCAAATCATTTTAACCTCAAGCTTTTAGGTATAATAGTTGTGACTTAAGACAATCAACATCCTGGTGAGGCATTTGGAACCTTCTAGCAACCTACTCTGGTAGGCAACTAAAGCTACTTTAGCGTCAGGTTTTACTTGTATAATTACCTTGGAAGTGAGGCACTAGATATCCTAATAAGGTATCTTGATCCTTCTGGCTGTTTGCTATGCTAGGCAACTAAGGCCACTTTAGCACCAGGTTTTGTATGTAGAATTACCTTGAAAGTGAGGCACCAGATATCCTAATAAGGTATCCTGATCCTTCTGGCGGTTTACCTTGGTAAGCAACTAATGCCACTTTAACACCGGATTTTATATGTAGAATTAACTGTGAAGTGAAGCATCAGGTACCTTGATGAGGTATCCTGATCCTTCCGGCGGTTTGCCTTGGTAGGCAACTAAGACCACTTTAGCACCAAGCTTTATATGTAGAATTACCTTAAAGTGAGTCGTTAGGTACCCTGATAAGGTATCTTGATCCTTCTGGCGGTTGGCCCTGGTAGGCAACTAAGGCCACTTTAGCACCAGGTTTCATATGTAGAATTGACTGTGAAGTGAAGCGCTAGGTACCCTGATAAGGTATCCTAATCCTTCCGACGGTTTGCCCTAGTAGGCAACTAAGGCCACTTTAGCACCAGATTTTATATATGGAATTACCTTGGAGTGAGGTGTCAGGTACCCTGATGAGGTATCCTGATCCTTTTGACAGTTTTCCCTAGTAGGCAACTAAGGCCACTTTAGCACCAGGTTTTCCTAGAGAGGGGTATTCCTTATCCGAGGCTTCAAGAGATCCGTATAAGCTCTCCTGGTTTTTGAGGATAAGGCGGGCCACTAGGCCCTATATGACCCGATCCTTAGCCCGGTAGGTGGCTACACCATTTAAACACTTATGCACCAGATCCTTCCTGGTAGAGGGTATTCCCTAACCAAGGCAACAAAAGTGCCATGTGGCTTTTCCTGTTCTTGAGGCGATCAGTCATGGCAAAAAAACCAGTAAGGTGAATTTTGGAGAAATACGTGGGAGAAAAACTGTCTTTATTGAATTTCTGAAGCAATACAAAGTAAATTGGGGTATGCATACCATCCAATATAAACCTCTAATTCTTAGGGATAGAATCTCTTGAGGTGATCGGCACTTCATGTGTGGTCTATCAAGTAGTCCTCCATGTCTTTTAGCTTGTAAGCCCCTTTCCAAACCACCATCTTTATCAAGTAGGGGCCTTCACATTTAGGGGCTAGTACCCCGTCAAACCTCTTCTATATGTTCTGGGTTACTTTCCTAAGGACCAAGTCCCCTTCTTTGAAATTCTGGGTCTTCACCTTTTTGTTAAAGCATCTAGCTATCTTGCTCTAGTAGGCGACTACCCGTTCTGCAGCTTTATCCTGTTTTTCTTCGAAGAGGTATAGGCTAGCCCTCAGTTTCACATCATTATCTTCTAGTTTGAAGTGTTGGACCCGGAAGGATGTCAGCCCCCAGAAGGATGTTAGCCTATGCTCAATAGATTAGATGGCTTCTGTCCCAAGAGTAAGGAGTTTTACCTGTTACGGTCCTCTTGGTGGTCCGATACGCCCACAGCACGTTTGGGAGCTCATCCACCCATTTCCCTTTCTTTTGCTGGAGCTTCTTCTTCAAGAGTTTCTTGATTGACTTGTTGGTGGCTTCTACCTACCCCGTTTTTTTTTTATGGGTGAGCCACTAATGTAAACTGGAGATCAATACCTCACCCTTCGCGGAATTCCCTGAAGTTGGCGTTGTCAAACTATTTACCCAAATCAGTGATTATGGCCATCGGAGTGCCGTACTGGCATACGATGTTCTTTTTGACAAAACTAATAGTGCTTGCTTCAGTGATCTTGGTGAGAGATTTTGCTTCCACCCATTGAGTAAAATAATCTATTGTTATTACAGTGTGTTTGGCCTTACCCGGGGCAGTAGGAAGCGGTCTGATTAGGTCTAGTCCCTAAATGGCAAAAAGGTAAGGAGTACTAATCGAAGCAAGCCTCTCGGGAGGCATATGGTAGTGGTTTGTTGTTTTCTGATAGGGTTCAAATGATTGTGTAAACTTCTTGGTGTCCTAGTGAAGGGTAGGCTAGTAATACCCTATTCTAAGAACTTGGTAGGCTAAGGTCTCTCCCGATACAAGGTTGCCACAGTCCCCTGCGTGTACCTCGTTCAAAACCCACTAGGCGTCATCGGGATATATACATCTCAACAATGGGAGGGATTTTCCTTTGCAATAGAGGCATCCTTTCACCAGGCAGTACCTAGTCGCGTTTCTCATGAGCTTGGGTGCTTGATCTAGGTCTATGGGCAGGATGTCATTCTGGAGGTATTCTGCTATGAGATCCATCCAGCATGGCAAGCGGCTTACTAGATTTACTCCCACTAATTTAGCTATGCTAGATTGGAGTATCAGTTTGAGGGGTACTCTTCTAGGCAGTGCATGTCCTCCAGTTGCGGAAATTTTTGTCAAAACCTCCGCTCGGTGATTCTTCTCTCATGGGATTTGTTCCATCCTCACACCTTTGAAACTTGCTGTTACTTCTTGGACCTTTTTGAGGTAGGCTATCATGTTGTGTCCTTTTGCCTAGTAAACGCTAGACACTTATTAACCACAAGCTGGGAGTCGCTTTTAAATAGGAGGAAGTCAGCCCCCAACTCCATTACGACCTTCATTCCTGCTAATAGCGCCTCGTACACTGCCTCATTATTAGTGGCTTTAAATTCGAATCTGAGACAATGGCTGCAATCAATGCCGTCAGGATCAGTAAGGATGATTCTGGCTCTACATCTGGCTTGATTTGATTCTCTATCAATGTGCAGTACCAAGATCCAACAACCAGCTGGCCACTCTTGAGATTCTGGGTCCGGGCTTTGGAGTCGTGCTAAATTCTACCACAAAGTCGGCTAAGGCCTGAGCCTTGATTTCCGTTCTTGCCTTGTACCTTATGTCATATTGAGTGAGTTCTAAATCCCACAAGAACAACTTACTCGATACGTCTGGCCTTTGGAGGAATTGCTTGAGTGGTTGGTTTGTTATTACTGCGATTGTGTGAGCCTGAAAGTATGGTTGGAGCTTTTTGGCTATATTTACGAGTGCATAGGTGAATTTTTCCAAAGGGGTATAATTCTTCTCAGACTTGGTTAGGGCACGGCTAACATAGTAAATCAGCCTATGGACCTCGTCTTCATATTCCTTCACTAAGGCTCCACTGGTAGTGGTTTCCGATACTACTAAATAAAGTTGCAGTTCTTCCCCGATTAGAGGCTTTACTAGAAAGAATGGACTGGCTAGGTATGTTTTCAATGACTGGAATGCTTGCTCACCCCCTTTGTCCCACTTCATCTTCCTGCCTGCTTAAAGATTTTAAAGAAAGGTAAACACTTATCAGTTGATCGAGATGTGAAACGGTTTAGGGCCGCGATTCTGCCGGTCAACCCTTGGGCTTGTTAAAGAGTGGTAGAGGATTCAAGACCTATGATGGCCTTGATCTTTTCAGGATTAGCCTCGATTCCCCACTAGTGTATCATGAAACCAAGAAATTTTTCTACTGCTACTCAAAAGGCGCACTTGGCCGGATTCAACCTCATCTGGTTCTCCCTTATTACCTGGAAGGTCTGGCGTAGATCTTCTGGGTGCTGATCTGCTGCTTGAGACTTAGTAATCATGTCATCTACGTACACTTCCATGGACTTCCCTATCTGTTGCTTGAATAGATTGTGTTAACTGCCGAAATTAGCGAAGGACCAAATACATAGAAGAGATGAATGCCAAGATATCATCTAGTTACTCCTCGAAAAAAGAATGCTGGATCAAATCCGGATACCTACCTCCTCTTCAGATCAAGCTAACAAGCCCAGCAATCTCGATAACCCCTAAGTATCCCGATGTAGAGTTCTATTCAGAATCCTGTCACAGAGCTCAGTGGGGTACCCCGCTACTACATCAGACAGGTATCCCACTACTATATCAACCAAATACCCCGCTCCTACATTAGCAAGGCAAGGTACCCCATTGCCGCATCAGACAGACATCCAGATACTACATCAGCTAAATATCCTGCTTCTACACCCAGCCAGGTACCCTACTGCAAGAACAGTTGATATCAGGATACCCCGTCGACTAAGCCCCTAACAAGGAAGCATAAAACTAGCTAGAGGCGGGGTGCCCGAGAACCCAAATACCTCTTGGGATCCTCTCGATAGAAAACCAAAAGAAACACTCACAGAATTATATACCCATATGTTCCGACAGACAAGTCTTGAAGCTCCAAAGCAAGGGGTTGAAACGCCGTCGTTCAAGTCCCGATAAAAAGTAAACTCCTTCCGCCACTTAAGAATCCCATTCGAATAAGGAGTCTACTTTCATTAGAATCCTCTCTAAAAAGGAATCACTTGATTCAGATAATTAAAGCTCCTACAAGATCGCCTCCTAGAAGGAAAGAAAGTCCTAGGATCGCCAAAACCCTAGACAGAAAGTATAGGAGTGCATGTCAAGCAACGGGACCTATATATACGACACTACCTTCACCAAGAAAAGGACAAAAATTTTTTTGCCCTTTTGAAACCCTACACTCGCATTCATCCTACACTGACATTCAGTTCCACTAATCGATAGGCACGAGAAGGCCATCTGCATCATCCAACAAAACTTTGATTACCGTCACATATCACCATAGATATAATTTTATTAGTTGTATCATCAATAAAATCGCATCTATTAATCTTTTCTGGTGTGAGTTTTTTAACCTTTGTTTGATAAGAATCTTGTTGGTATCGAACCACGTGATACCCCTCCGATTGGGATCTATCTCGATCTTGGTCCTTAAAGTTGTTATTTAGAGATTTTCCCTAGTGACAATTTTCCGTTAACAGATTGTTCACCAGGCGCTGGTAGGTTGCTCCAGCATTCTTGAGCCCGAACGGCATAACCTTATAGCAGTAAAGACCCTGTGCGGTGATGAAGCTAGTTTTGTCCTGATCTGCTAGCTGCATCATGATCTGGTTATACCTCGAGTATGCATCCATGAAACTCAAAAGCTTGTTGCATGTCGTGGAATCAATCAACTGATCTATTTTAGGGAGGGGGAAACTATCCTTCGGGCAAGTCAGGTTGAGATCAGTGTAGTCCATACACATACGCCACTTCCCGTTGCCTTTGGTCACCATAACAACATTAGCAATCCATTCGAGGTAACGGGACTCTTTGATGAACCTATCTTTGAGAAGCTTATCCACCTCTTCTTGGACTGTAGAATTCCGCTCAACGTTGAAATGCCTTATCTTCTGTTTGACCGGTTTGAAGGTCACGTCCACTACTAACCTGTGAGTAGCTAGGTTGGGGCGAATACCTAGCATTTCATCATGACTCCAAGAAAAGATGTCGTTAAATTCTTCAAGGAGTCCTATCAGTCTTCTCTTAACTTCTTGATCTAACGCGCCACCTATCTTCACAACCTTAGTTGGATCCCCTATCCTGACTGGTATTTCTTCCAACTGTTTAACGGGGTGGCCACCAGTCCATCCCTGTTCTTCAACTTTCTCTTCTTCTATCATCACATCTAGCACATCTCTATCCTCCAGGTTGTAGTGATCTTGCTCCTATGCGACCTTGCTCCTTTCACTGGTGACATGTACACATTGCTTAGTGAGTGCAGTTGGATTGGCTAACACTGCGTAACAATTACGAGCTGCCCACTGATCTCCTCTGACTTATCCTATTCATGTCCCTATTCGAAACTTCAAAACGTTATGGTAAATGGATAACGCACCTCTAATCCTTGACAGGAAAGGCCTTCTAGAATCGCATTATAGACAGATGGTGTATGTACCACAATGAACTCTGTCATTATATTCTGTTGAAATAAAGCTTCTTCGACTATTACTGGTATGATTTTGGATCCCACTAGTATGACTGAGTCCTTTATGAATCCATACAAAGGTGAGGTGCAGCTGTTGTAACATTAGTTCTTCAGGTTGAGTTGCTCATGAGCTCCCTTGAACAGTATGTCAACACTGCTTCCAGTATCAATGTCGACGTGATGAAACCTGCAATTGGCAATCTGTACTGAAATTACCATGAGGTCATCAAGTGGTTGCACAGTGTTGTAGATATCTTCCTCAGTGAAGACGATTCGAGTGGCGCAGGACATGTCTCAAGGTCCCTCATTGACTTTGAGTATCTCATTACTCATTGAGAATCAGGGAATCTTCCTAGCAAGGTTTTTTTTTAGAATTATTAAATATTCCAGCCAAAGTGGGCCCTCCACTAATGGTATGGATCACCCAGATCTGTTGCATTAAATCTTTCTCCCCGTCTTTCATTCTCTCCGTAGCCTCCTTCATCTCGTTTTGTACCTTCCTTCCTTCCTTAATCACATCCCGTACCTGTTGCAAAAATTCAACCAAAAGACCTCCTCTTACCAATGCTTCAATCTGGTTACGGAGGCTATACCATTCCAATGTGTTATGCTCCATATCTTCATGTAAGTCGCAATATTTGTAGTGATTTCTTCTATCAACCGGAAATTTAATAAGACTGGGCTTTCTGAGGAGACCTTTGTCGTAGATGGCGAGATATATGGTCTCTCATGAGGCATTAAGGGGAGTATAATGGCTATATCCCTCTTCCCTTCCATCTACTCAGGCTACTTCCCTCAAAGGTGGGGTCTCGCGAGGTGGCGTCCTTCTGGGTAGATACCGCTCCCGGTAAGTCGGGATAAGAGGCGGTCGATAAGTTGACCGGTTCGTGGGTGAATTCTGAATCCTTTTAATTGGTGCAGGCTTCTAGACCTCCTTCTTATGCTCGACCTTAATCCGGAGTTGTTCATCTATATCCACTTGTTTCAAGGCCTTGTCATAGGCTTCATGGTAAGTCTCTAGAGGTTGTTTGGCAAAAGATCGAAAGAGTCTTCCAGCCCATAGGTTCCTCCGAAAGTTAGCCAAGGTTTCCTTTTCATCAAAGACTCCCATTTGGATAACCTCCTTGTGATACTTCTCGACGTACAACTTCAAAGATTCACCCCGCTCTTGGATCACATACTAGAGCAAGACAGGGTCCTTGGGACGAGGCTTGGTCACCTAAAACTGAGAACAAAATGTTGTGGTAAGCTTAGTAAAGGAATCAACACTACCTGCTGGTAATTTTCTGATCCACGTCTTGGCACAGTCTGTCAAGGTTGAAGGGAATATTTTGCACATTACTGACTGGGTAACATTTTGAATTTCCATCTAATGTACAAACCTCTCTATGTGACTAACTGGATCTTCGAAACCCGAGTATTTCTCGGTTGGCATCTTGAATTTGGGAGGTAACTCAGCTTCTCTAACTCTCCTGGAGAAAGGTGCATTCATCTCCCCCAAGGGGTTCTTCCGGGTTCCCTGGTGCTTTCCTTTCTTCAGCTCTACCAGCTCTTTCACCATTCTTGCCATCTAATCCTTAAGGCGTTTGGGTCTTTTACTCTTAGATCAGGCTTCCGAACTCTCATCATTCGATGTCTCTGATATGGTGGTTGATTCCTTTTGTCGTTCTCTATGGCGGCGTTTCTGCCTAGGACTCCTTCTAGATCCAGTACTCCCTTCGGCATTGGGAAGCGGATCTCTCGCTTTTACCTTTGCTCTGACTGCCGGCTAGTTCCTCCTATGGGGTATATCGATCGCTGACTTCACCAAACGGGGTCTGGGATCCTCTGGATTGATCGGAGATGGTAATGATGGTCCTAATCTGTCAAACACGGGTATACGAGTATCCGGTCCTACGGTCCTAGGCACTTCGAAGGGTATCCCTTAGGCGATCATCCGAAGGTGGATAACCTCCACATAGGCCGGTGCTTGCTACTCCAGGGTATCCCGATTGATCTCCTGCACAGCTAGATCTTGGGGCATAGACCTCGTGTTGGGTGGAGGGATTGGTGTCGGATTATTGTTCCTTGATTCTCTTCCTTGCCTTTGAACTCTCTGGATGGAGGCGAGGGACTGGGGTCCTGATGGATTGGGATTAGCTTGCGAGGATCTGAGTCTCATAAAGAACTTCTGGGCAAGACTAGGTTGTTTTCTCTGCAATGGTTAGGAAGGCTTTGTTTGTTCCCACAGATGGTGCCAAAAGTGTTAACCGAAAATTGTCACTGGGGTGAAAACTCCAATTAACAACTTTGAAGGATCAAGATCTCGACGAATCCCGATCGGAGTGGTATCAAGTAGTTCGATACCTTAGTAGGTTTATTAGGTGAAATAGATCTGGTATGATGGTTACAATAGATAAAAAGAATACAATATTCTCAATAATTAAAGTGTTCATCCATCTCTTTTATTGAAAATCGTTGCCAGTACAAATCTCAATACAAGCCCTCTCAGACTATGTGTAAGGATTCCCATTTATTGATTGGCTTATTTCGTGGACAAACCACATATTAGGGCTTGATGTAAGGGTAGCTTAGGTATTTGATGGTTGGTATTTTGCACAACCAAGGCCCGCTCAAGACCTCAAGAGAAAAGCACCAAAGGTATATTCTAGTGCTTTCTTGCTTTGAAGAGATCTAGTTGCACACACACACAACCCATGCATATATCTTATTCTTGTATGCTGTGTGTTTTTTCAGTGGATAAAAGCTTTCACTATGAGGGCAATCGAAGAGTCTATCTTAATCCTAAGATAAATGTTGGACTTATGGTTACAATTGTTATTATTTGAGCTATCAATGAGTACGATTATATAGCATAGTCTATCCTCAATAGTTTGGTGGTATTCATTTGCTAATCGATAGAGAACTTCATTTATAGATATAGACATCGTGGCTCCATTTATTAAAATGAGAGTATAATATTATCATATGGATATTTTGAGATATTGGATATTAAATCTTAACATTGAGTTTTCAATAGCGTCTATTGAAACATGGCTTCTGGACAAGTCAAAATATCCAAGTTCAAAATGTGGTCATATGAGTAAATATGGTAACTAGGAGAGCTATAGGTGGTCTATGAGCTCTTAACGATTACTGATATTATTCACGAGGATACACTATCTTCAATAAGGTTGTCTAGGGTATGAATGAGAAATATTTACTTATTCTATCTTTATTTAAGAGTTCAATTTTAGTTTTTTAGTGGAATGAGCTAAAATTAATAGATCAAACCGAAGTGAATCATTTGTTGTGTGTGATTGGATCATGTCTATTATAGCTTAAATTTAGATAGCCCACAAAGATCCCCAATCCACATGGACTTGCATGGATCACTTGATATATTTTACCGAACTAATTTATGCATCCTTCTAAAATTCTAATTAATACATTAAGAAAATAATTTGCACATCATTTGTTTAATGGGCTGTTAAATTATATTAATGTATTCATTTAAGGCATGTGGACTTGTTTCTTTTAGTAAGAATGGGTCTAGTTCACATGTGATTTTTTTTTATTAAAGTCTAATAGATTTAATAAAATGGAAAAGCAATATATAGCACATGCTAATGGGCATGGGCGGCAAGGCTAAGTATATTGGCCTAAAATATTGCTTTATTTTATTATTTAATTTAATGGAAGTTAATTAATTTTTTAATTGATTATTTAATTAAAAATCAAAATATTTTTCTAACAAGGAAATATGTTTCTTAGTATTATATTATTGTTAGTAGTATAATGAATATTAAAGACTTTATTTGTTAAGTAGATAAATAAAAGGAATTTATTTGTCTAGTCAAATTAAGAAATCTTTGATATAGTCACAAATACACTAAAGAGTTGGATTAGGGTTTGGAATTCTAAGGAAATCTACCTAGGGTTAGGTCAAAAGGCATAAATCCTATATAGTAAAAGATTTCAGCCACCACCTTGTTTACACAAGATAGAATTCGACCAACCCTAAATAATTTTAAAGAAGGAATTCGGTCACCATATATATACTATGGTATAGATTTCGTCCACCCTTGATGTTTTAGAGAGAATAATTTCTTTTGCTTTAAAAATAGAAATCCTACTCTAAGGCATAAGGTGTGATTTTCGGCCAAGAGGAAATAGGTGAAGAAACATTTTATTTTCGATAGTGTACTACTAGCTTTTATATCAAAAGGTTTTGTGCACAACTTCGATTAAGGTTCATGCGAGTTTCGATCAAAAGATTGAGAATTCAAAAGTGACCGAACATTCTTCGTTTTCTCTTGAAAGGTTATTGTGACTAACAAAAAAGGAAAGAGTTTTTTTTTTTGTTATCCATCCTCAGGTACAGTTCAAAGAAAAGGAGCCCACACTCCTAGGTGATTCACATTTGTGATTGGATTGGAAGGTCATGGGGATTACGATCGACACAACATCAATCGTCACATGGAAATAGGTACGATACCTTTTGTTATACATTAATTAATTAATTAAGGGTTAATGTTCTTCTTTTAAAAGGAAATTTTTTTAATATACAATCAAACTTTTCGCTTCCGCCGTGTGTTTTTTTTTCCCTACAGACTCTTGGTTGGATGATGCTAGATGCTTATTATAGGAATGTGTTTGGTTGAGTAAAGATGAGTTTTTGGGAGTTTTTCTTTCTTAGAAAACACTCTCTCTTTCAAAGATGTGATTTTAAACACTTAAAGCATACAAGAGAGAAGACAACATATATATGGGTGCCCTAAATGAAGCTATGACATTTTGGATAAGAAAAACCTGATTTCTTGTGACAAAAAGTGACTTGAAGGCGACTAAGAGGTCAGGTCGCGTCAAGGTCGCTTTGGTCTTGGGAAAATGACTAGAAAAAGTGAATTGAAGGTCAATTCGCTTTAAGGTCGCACCATATGGTCATTTGAGTTACCAAAGATCAGATTTGGACAACAACAAGATTGCCCAAACTCATGGTATAAGACCATGTAACTCAAGACAAATCCAAGAAAGGATAAATGGACCTCTCTAGTGGATACATAACGCGCTAAGACAAGCATACCATCGTGTAAGAGTAGACGTTTCCAAACATACTTCAGGAAACGAAATACATAACACACAACCACACTTAAGTCTAACAATGAGGTGCAAGAGTGAGATATGTAATGGATGCACACATATAAGCAATGAACACAAATGCAAGATGAATAAAACTTGCATGAGTAGTGTATGTCTGCAACAAAGGGTTAAGCACAAGTGATATACCTTTGAAGTGCTCTTGAGAGTGCCTTTGAAGCTTGATCAAGCACTAGGAAGGCCTAGTCTACACTTGCACATTTAAATCCCAAATGTGGTTTGTCAACGAAATAAGCCAATGAAAAAATGAGGAACTTACAGGCTCATAAGAAGAGCGACGACTTTGCATTGATGAAAAAGCTTGCTAAGGTATATCTTTATCTTATCGCTTGCTTTCTTGTCTTCAGCTTTCGACTCTATGTTTGCATTACATCATGTAAACATGTCATATTAAAGAAATAGTATATCATTCATATGGTTCTCGATTACATTTGCTCTTTAAAGATCATTTAGTGATTTGTTAACAATGATCTTGTACATGATGCTTGAAATGTTTTGAATGATGCATGGCATACTTTTGAAAAATATGAGCTTCATTTTCTTTGAAAGCTTCATTTTCTTTGTATTGCTTTTAGATCATGTGCTTTTAGGCCTAAAAACTTTGTTTTCAAAAGTGCACACTTTGCTTCTCTTATATGTTTAGTTGAGTAACTTGAGTTTAAAGATATGTGAGTTATGGATGCACCTAGAAGTCTTTAGACTAGTACATGAAAGATGACATTTGGTTAGTATCCATTTGCTTCGGCAAATACATACAACTCAACAAGCTACTCCATGAAAAGGGCTATACATATTGGTTACGCAACTGCCAAATGTAGGAAAGGGCTACACTATTACGATGAGTTAAATCCATCATGAAACGTATATATTTATGTTAGAAAAATCAAAAAAGTGTTGAAAAAAAAATCAATAAAAAATTTCTTTGATTAAAAAGCTTCAAAAAACTTGAAAATACACTTAAATTATTCCCATTTATTGTCTAATAAACCTAGAGGGGGTGGGGGTGGGGAATAGGTTTTAACCAAATTAATCCAACTTTTTCAGTTAATCAATATTAATCAATGAAAATACCTATAAGGTTATACTAAACAACCTAGGGGGGAGGTGAATAGGTTGACACTCTAATTTTAAAACTCTTTCGTGACTTCTGTAAAAACCTTGGTGAGCATACAAATTAACCTTTAACATAATTGTTATGAGAAAACAATTAGCACATGTATGCTCAGTTCACCACCCTTAGTCTACAAAACATATACCAAGAAACAATGTATCTTATATACAAGTATATTCAATGAAGAGCATATTCCACAAGTTGTACTTTGAATATTATAATGTAAGTACACATAGTAGAACTCTACAACTTGCTAATGAAGGAATTATATAAAAATTAAAACAGAGAATATTGTATTCATAAATATGTCCAATATGTACAAGAACCAATCAATATATGACTATACACAAATAAATCAATATACAAAAGAATTATATTTAACACTTTGATCAAAATGATGTGCTTACATCTCACACTTAACAAAATCATGTTTCCAAATACATCACGAATGAATATTATGAAACAATAATTAAAACATACACATACAAATATGAAAGATAGAGATAGGAAGAATTGACACAAGAGATTTTTGAATATGGTAAAACCTCTAAAGAGGAAACATCGACGAGTTGAATTACAATCATAGGGTACTCTATTTATTGGATGATAGATTAGAAATTCTTCAACAAAGACCAACCCATGATCTACTTCCTATTGGAGTCTATGTCTACCCAATCCTTATTGGTAGATTATAAATTCCTCAAGAGTGCGAAACCACTCTATATTGGCGTCTATGTCTACACAATATCGTTGGAAGATTAAAAATTCATCAAGAGTGAATACATATCTCATGTACCACTCTTTATTGGAGTCTATGTCTATCCAATCACCAAGGCCTACCAATGTCATAGACAACTTCTTATCCAAGGCACTCATGCCTCTGGAAAGCCTCTCATGCATTGCTATATGGACCTTCTGTTAGGATTATGCTCAATAGCAAGAGTGTAATGTTGTAATTAACAATCTTCTTCATATTAATAAAGTGAATTCTGGTTTAACAAATCGTATAGCATTTATAGTTTGTATTATAATTGTCAAAGTAAATAATCATAAGGTCTAAAGACTATGGGAAAAGAAGAATTGTTCGTACATCTGGATATGTATGTGGTAGACACAATTCTTTAGTTAGTCTTGAATATTGTTCACAACTTAAGTTAAAGGTTGGGCACCTTTATCTTGTTAAAGTTGTAGAATTCTTTTGCTAGCATTTGAGTGGGATCAAATGAGATATGATGAGTCTAAAATCATCGGAGTGTCTTCGAGCAAAAGGATCTAGTGCACTGGGTGCATTGAACTGGATCACAATGAAAAGCTTTATCTAGAACCGTCAATAGATAATAATCTTTTCATTATCAGGACAATCGGAGGGTCTATCTTAATCCTGAGATAAATGATGGACTTATGGTTGCAAGTGATATCATTCGAGTTATCAATGAGTACGATTATATCGCATAGTCTATCCTCGATAGTTTGGTGATATTCATTTGTTAATCGATAGAGGACTTCATTTATAGATATGGACATCGTGGCTCCATTTAATTAAATGAGAGTATAATATCATCATACGGATGTTTTGAGGTAATTGGATATTAAATCTCAACGTTGAGTTTTCAATAGTGTCTATTGAAAACATGGCTTCTGGACAAGTCAAAATATCAAAGTTCAAAACGTGGTCATATGAGTAAATATGGTAACTTGGAGAGTTATAGGCGGTCTATGAACTCTTGGCGATTACCGATATTAATCACGAGGATACACTATCTCCAATATGATTGTCTAGGGTATGAATGAGGAGCATCTTCCTTTTCTATCTTTATTTAAGAGTTCAGTTTTAGCTCTTTAGTGGAATGAGTTAAAATTAATGGATCGGACCTAAGTGAATCATTTGTTGATTGTGATTAGGTTATGTCTATTGAAGCTTAAATTTAGATGGCCCGCCAAGATCCCCAATCCACACGGACTTGCATGGATCACTTGATATATTCTACCGGACCAATTTAAGGGTCCATCTAGAATTGCATTTAATATATTAAGAATATAATTTGCACATTACTTAAGTAATGGGCTGCTCAATTATATTAATATATTAATGAAAGACATGTGGGCTTGTTTCTTTTAGTAAGAATGGGTCTGGTTCACATGTGGGCTTTTTTTTTATTTAAAGTCCAATGGATTAAATGAAATAGGAAAATAATATTAGGTCCATCTTATATATAAGTGGGGCGGCTAGGTTAAAGTTTTGATCTAAAAATATTATTTTGTTTCATTTGTTTTAATTAAATAAGAATTAATTGATTTATTGATTAATTGTTTAATTAAAGAAACAAATCTTTCCTAAAAAGTAAAAGACTTGTTTGATAAGTAAATAAATAAATTAGTATTATTTATTTAATCAAATAAGGAGTCTTTTTTTTTTTATTTAGTCAAATAAAAGAATAAAAATAAAAGAGTTGGATTAGGGTTTGAAGTCTATAAAGTTAAAAAGAATTAGGGTTGAATTTTAGTCACCCTATATAAGTGACATGATGAAATTCGGCCAACCCTAATTAGATACTACATAGAATTCGGCAACCCCAAAGGAAAAAGAAGAAAAATTCGGCCAACCTATATATATGTTCTTATAGGATTCGGCCACATCAATTAATTGGTGCTTGAGTTTTTATTTTCTTTCTTCTTCTTCTTAATTCTAAGAGAGTTTTTATTCTAGAGAGACAAAAAAGAGTGAAAAATTATTCTTTGATAGTATACAATTGCTTAAACATCAATAAGCTTGTGTATACGATATCGATCTAGGTTCACGCGAGTTTCGATCATAAGATTGTGAACTCAAAAGTGACCGGAATAATTTTGACATTCTTTTGATTGTTTTGCGACTAACAAAGAAAAGAAAGTATTTGTTTGGTCCATTCACAGGTTTGCAATTCAAAGGAAAGGAGACCACGCTCCTAGGTGATCCACGTTCGTGCTCGGATTGAAGGTCTTGCGGATTACCATCGACGTAAGTCAATCGGATCACGCGACAAGAGGTAATTTACTTTTGTTGATATATATATGCATGTTTATTGATTAAAAGGGTTTAAGGTTCATAAAGGAAAAATTTTAAAAGTCACTAAATCGTCTTTAGTATCGCTTCCGCTGCGTGTAACACTTTTATTTGTTTATTTTTCCCTACAATTGGTATCAGAGCCTAGGTTGAACCCTTTTAATTAATTAACGTATATATACGTGGATCTATTTCTTTTTATTGTGATTATGCATGTTTAGAAAGAGATGGCACTCTAGGTATTCAAATATATAATTACATGTGATGTATGGATTTATATATATTTTATGTGGTTTGTTATTGCTCGATTTTGGCCCTAGATTTTCAATGTAATTTTTGTTTCTGAGTTGTAACAAGAAGGGTGGTCTATTATCGCCATAATTCCTTCTTGGTAGATTGCTAGGTTTTATTTTTTTTATATATATGTGCAGCATTTTTTTAGGGTTACTGTAGTTTTTTTTTATTATTATTTATTTTTAGTATGTGCAGTTTTTGGTTTGTAAAAATACCGCAGTGAATAAAAAAATAAATAAATTAATTAATTAATACTGCAGTATTTATTATATATATACTGCCGTAATATATTTAGGTCTTGGAGATTCGAAGAAACGAAGCAAAACGAAGCAACCGGAACCAAGTACGAGCACCATGCACACCCTAGGAGTGGATTGGGCTGCGCATGACAAGCCCAAACTTTGGTGGGCTGCGCATGGCAGCCTTGTGTGGCCTTATGGGCTGCGCAAGGCAGCCCCTTTGTGGGGCTGTGGGCTGCGCACGCCCATGGGAGAAGACCGAAGGATGAGCGTATGGTTGATGGGCCACCTGAAGATCTTGTATTCCTGACAAATTGTAATTTACTTGTTTTTCTAGGATGGGCCAAAATTGTTGCTATTTAATTTATGCTTAAATATTACAATATTTGTTATTGTATGATAACATGACATATATAATAGGAGTGCCACGCATATATCTCTTTTGGTATGAACATGCATTGAATGATTTAGGTATCTAAATTGGCATCTAGATAACTCGGTAAATCATTCTATGGGATTTAATCACACGCCTTAAATAATTGAGTGGGAGAAGGTGTTTTGGTAACACCTATGGCCTCCAAGGTTAGTTGAGCTTTATTATTTATTGGTAATCCCCCCAAGGGGCGTCCATGAATGGAATTTAGCAACATACTTCCTTACAAGGATAGACTAGACAATGGACTCAAACGAGATCTACTCCCCAAGGAGGGATTTTCGTGAGAGAAAATTGAGGGTCGATATCTTGGTAACACACTCAATGTAATTTTATTGATATCCTCCCAAGAGTTCTTGTCAGTAAAATTGCAAGGCTAAAATTGAAAACGCTGGTTGTTATGTTAACAATTAGGTGGGACCTAGTCTAACTAGTAAATGGTGCGAACTCCCAAAGGAGGCGTAACATTAATGGGTGTTAAATCACCGTTGAATTTTATGATCGAGTTATTTATTTAATTCAAGATAAATATTTAAAAGTGCTTCATCATGATTATTTACTTATATATGTTTTGTTCAGAAATCATGACCCCATCACTTATGAACATCCTGAAAGATAACACTTTAACTGGAGATAATTATGTCACATGGAAAAGGAAAATTGGGTTGTTACTGCAAAGTGAAAAACATAAGTTTGTTCTAACTACTCCTAAACCACCTGCTCCTAATAATGAATCTAGCATAATGTGTAGAGATGAGTATGAGCAGTGGAAGACTTCAGATGATATGGCAAAATGTTACATTATGGCCACTATCTCCGACGTGTTGCAACAGCAGCATGAAGGAATGGAGTCCGCTGCTGATATAATGATGTCTATAGAGGAGATGTTTGCTATGAAGTCTAGGACGACTAAGAGAGAGGCAGTGACTGCTTTTATGAATCTTAGGATGAACCTGGACAGGCTGTGAAAGATCACATGATGAAAGTCATAGCACATCTCAACATTGCTGAACTGCATGGCGCTGAGATAGATGGTGATACAAAGATTGATATGGTTGTCAATTCATTGTCAGATTCCTTTGATCAGTTCAAATTGGACTACACTTTGAACAAAAAGGAATACACCTTACAAGGCTTGATGCAAGATGTTCAAAGTGCTGAAAAGATCCTTGTGAAAGGCAAAGGTCAAGAGATTCATATGGTTGGTAAAGTTGCTACTGTTAAGGCCCGTCAAAAGGTCAAGAAACAACAGAAGAAAAAGCAACTTGGGCCTATCAAGAAGGAGACCAAGAAAGTAACCAAGATCAAAGGGAAATGCTTCCTTTGTGGTGAAAAGGGACATTGGAAGAGAAATTGCCCAAAGTCCTTAATATTCCTTGCAGGGGTTTCAAGAAAGGAGAAAGCTGAGTAAGAATGAAATCAATTTACGCTTGGGCAACGGAACGTTAGTGTCTGCAAGTGCAGTGGGAGATATTAGAGTTTATTTGGATTCTAGAAGGCATTTAGATTTAATAGACGTTTATTATGTACCTCAATTCAAGAGGAATTTAATTTCAGTTTCTTGTTTGAATAAATTTGGATATTCGGTTACTTTTAATAAAGTTTTTATTATTAGTAAGAATGACAAAATTATTTGCTAAGGTACATTGGAAAACGGTCTATACTTTTTGCATAGAAATATCTCTCACTCGTTAGACACAGAAATAACGGAACCTAATCATAAAAGAGTAAAATTATCAACAGATGAAACCTACCTTTGGCATTTACGCTTAGGTCATATTAACCTTAATAGGATTAAAAGATTGGTAAGTGACGGACCTTTAAGTGACTTAAAGGTTGATGATCTACCAACTTGTGAATCTTGTTCGGAAGGTAAAATGACCAAAAGGACGTTCTCTGCCAAAGGTGCAAGAGCCACTGAATGTTTAGGATTGATACACACCGATGTATGTGGACCTATGAGCATTCAAGCTAGAGGTGGATATGAGTACTTCATCACCTTCACGGATGATTACTCAAGATTTGGTTATGTGTATCTCATGAGACATAAGTCGGATGCTTTTGACATGTTCAAAGCATTCAAAGCTGAAGTGGAAAATCAGCTTGAGAAACACATAAAAATCTTGAGATCTGATCGTGGTGGAGAATATCTATCTGGTGAGTTTCAGCAATATCTTATTGATAATGGGATAGTTTCTCAGTTTTCTGCACCAGGTACACCTCAACAGAATGGGGTAGCAGAAAGGAGAAATAGAACTCTTTTGGATATGGTTAGGTCTATGTTGAGTTATTCAACGCTTCCTATTTCTTTTTGGGGATATGCTTTACAAACTGCTATATACATTCTAAACGATGTACCATCTAAGTCTGTTCCTAAAACACCGCATGAGTTGTGGACTGGGCGCAAGCCTAGTTTACAACACTTAAGGATATTTGGTTGTCCTGCGCATGTGTTAAAAGGAAAGACAGAAAAGATGGAGTCCCGTTCAGAAACATGTATATTTGTAGGGTATCCAAAAGAAACTAAAGGATATTATTTCTATAGTCCTTCAGATCTTAAAGTATTTGTTTCGACAAATGCTAAATTTCTGGAAAAGGACTATATGAATGATTTTGTGCCTAGAAGTAGAATTGTCCTGAATGAGATGTCAGGAGATACAATTCCACGAGAGGTTGCACAACCTAACCCAATTGTAAGTTCCGATCCAACACAAGATCAACAACCTACCATTCCTCGTCGTAGTGGGAGGGTTAGAACACAACCCGAAAGATACATCGGTCTGGGAGAATCAGTGGAGAATCTCCCGGACGACGATGATCCCTATACGTACAAGGAAGCTATGGAGGATGTTGATAGTCGCCATTGGCAAAAGGCAATGCAATCCGAGATTGAATCTATGTTCGATAACAAAGTCTGGTCCCTTGTAGACTTGCCTAAAGGGATAAAACCCATTGGGTGCAAGTGGGTATACAAGAGGAAAAGAGGTATGGATGGAAAGGTGGAAACCTTTAAAGCTAGATTGGTAGCTAAAGGGTATACACAGAAAGAAGGTATCGATTACAAGGAAACCTTCTCTCCTGTGGCCATGCTTAAATCCATTAGGATACTCTTATCCATTGCAGCATCTTTAGATTTAGAGATTTGGCAAATGGACGTCAAGACAGCTTTCCTAAATGGAAGTCTTGACGAAAGCATCTACATGATGCAACCAGAGGGATTCATTGAAAAGGGCCAAGTGGATAAGGTATGCAAGTTGCAGAAATCCATATATGGATTAAAGCAAGCATCCAGATCCTGGAACATAAGGTTTGATCAAGCTGTCAAAGGTTTTGGATTTATTCAGAATCCTGACGAACCTTGTGTATACAAAAGGATTAAAGGCGACAAGTTGGTTTTCCTGATTCTTTATGTTGATGATATACTACTCATTGGAAACGATGTAGGTGTATTAACATCAGTAAAAGAATGGTTAGCAAAACAATTTGATATGAAGGACTTAGGAGAAGCAAGTTTTATTCTAGGTATCCAAGTAATAAGGGATAGAAAGAATAGAACGATTGCATTATCCCAAGCTTTATACATAGACAAAATCTTGTCTAGGTTTTCCATGCAGGATTCCAAGAAAGGTATGTTACCTTTCAGACATGGAATCAAGCTTTCTAAGGAACAAGTTCCTAAGAATGAGCATGAAGAGCAATTCATGAGTAGAGTTCCATATGCCTCGGCAGTTGGAAGTCTCATGTATGCAATGCTCTGTACTAGACCAGATATTTGTTTTACTGTTGGCATAGTTAGCAGGTTTCAATCGAAACCTGGACCTGATCACTGGACGGAAGTCAAGCATATTTTCAAGTATCTTAAGAGAACGAGAGATAATATGCTTGTATACTCTGGAGGGGATTTGGTTCCCGTTGGGTATACAGATTCTGATTTCCAATCAGATTCTGACTCCAGAAAATCCACATCAGGGGCTGTGTTTACTATTGGAGGAGGAGCAGTTATATGGAGGAGTATCAAGCAATCTTGTATTGCTTGATTCCACCATGGAAGCTGAGTATGTTGCTGCATGCGAAGCTGCCAAAGAGGCTGTTTGGCTCCGCCAATTCTTGATTGACTTAGAAGTGGTTCCTAGTGCGAATAAGCAGATCACTATCTACTGTGACAACAGTAGAGCAGTGGCTAATTCGAAAGAACCAAGAAGTTACAAGAGAGGTAAACACATTGAAAGAAAGTATCATCTTTTAAGGGAGATTGTTCAAAGAGGTGACGTGACGATTACCAAAATCGCGTCAGCAGAAAATCTAGCGGATCCCTTCACAAAGGCTCTACCTCAGAAGAGTTTCGATGGGCATCTAGAGAATATGGGCTTGAGAGATATGACACATTTGCTATAGCGCAAGTGGGAGATTGTTAGGATTATGCTCAATAGCAAGAGTGTAATATTGTAATTAACAATCTTTTTCATATTAATAAAGTGATTTCTGGTTTAACAAATCGTATAGCATTTATAGTTTGTATTATAATTGTCAAAGTAAATAATCATAAGGTCTAAAGACTATGGGAAAAGAAGAATTGTTCGTACATCTGGATATGTATGTGGTAGACACAATTCTTTAGTTAGTCTTGAATATTGTTCACAACTTAAGTTAAAGGTTGGGCACCTTTATCTTGTTAAAGTTGTAGAATTCTTTTGCTAGCATTTGAGTGGGATCAAATGAGATATGATGAGTCTAAAATCATCGGAGTGTCTTCGAGCAAAAGGATCTAGTGCACTGGGTGCATTGAACTGGATCACAATGAAAAGCTTTATCTAGAACCGTCAATAGATAATAGTCTTTTCATTATCAGGACAATCGGAGAGTCTATCTTAATCCTGAGATAAATGATGGACTTATGGTTGCAAGTGATATCATTTGAGTTATCATTGAGTACGATTATATCGCATAGTCTATCCTCGATAGTTTGGTGATATTCATTTGTTAATCGATAGAGGACTTCATTTATAGATATGGACATCGTGGCTCCATTTAATTAAATGAGAGTATAATATCATCATATGGATGTTTTGAGGTAATTGGATATTAAATCTCAACGTTGAGTTTTCGATAGTGTCTATTGAAAACATGGCTTCTGGACAAGTCAAAATATCCAAGTTCAAAACGTGGTCATATGAGTAAATATGGTAACTTGGAGAGTTATAGGCGGTCTATGAACTCTTGGCGATTACTGATATTAATCACGAGGATACACTATCTCCAATATGATTGTCTAGGTATGAATGAGGAGCATCTTCCTTTTCTATCTTTATTTAAGAGTTCAGTTTTAGCTCTTTAGTGGAATGAGTTAAAATTAATGGATCGGACCTAAGTGAATCATTTGTTGATTGTGATTAGGTTATGTCTATTGAAGCTTAAATTTAGATGGCCCGCCAAGATCCCCAATCCACACGGACTTGCATGGATCACTTGATATATTCTACCTGACCAATTTAAGGGTCCATCTAGAATTGCATTTAATATATTAAGAATATAATTTGCACATTATTTAAGTAATGGGCTGCTCAATTATATTAATATATTAATGAATGACATGTGGGCTTGTTTCTTTTAGTAAGAATGGGTCTGGTTCACATGTGGGCTTTTTTTTATTTAAAGTCCAATGGATTAAATGAAATAGGAAAATAATATTAGGCCCATCTTATATATAAGTGGGGCGGCTAGGTTAAAGTTTTGACCTAAAAATATTATTTTGTTTCATTTGTTTTAATTAAATAAGAATTAATTGATTTATTGATTAATTGTTTAATTAAAGAAACAAATCTTTCCTAAAAGTAAAAGACTTGTTTGATAAGTAAATAAATAAATTAGTATTATTTATTTAATCAAATAAGGAGTCTTTTTTTTATTTAGTCAAATAAAAGAATAAAAATAAAAGAGTTGGATTAGGGTTTGAAGTCTATAAAGTTAAAAAGAATTAGGGTTGAATTTTAGTCACCATATATAAGTGACATGATGAAATTCGGCCAACCCTATTTATTTTTTTTTAGATACTACATAGAATTCGGCAACCCTAAAGGAAAAAGAAGAAAAATTCGGCCAACCTATATATATGTTCTTATAGGGTTCGGCCACATCAATTAATTGGTGCTTGAGTTTTTATTTTCTTTCTTCTTCTTCTTAATTCTAAGAGAGTTTTTATTCTAGAGAGACAAAAGGAGTGAAAAATTATTCTTTGATAGTATACAATTGCTTAAACATCAATAAGCTTGTGTATACGATATCGATCTAGGTTCACGCGAGTTTCGATCATAAGATTGTGAACTCAAAAGTGACCGGAATAATTTTGACATTCTTTTGATTGTTTTGTGACTAACAAAGAAAAGAAAGTATTTGTTTGGTCCATTCACAGGTTTGCAATTCAAAGGAAAGGGAGACCACGCTCCTAGGTGATCCACGTTCGTGCTCGGATTGAAGGTCTTGCGGATTACCATCGACGTAAGTCAATCGGATCACGCGACAAGAGGTAATTTACTTTTGTTGATATATATGCATGTTTATTGATTAAAAGGGTTTAAGGTTCATAAAGGAAAAATTTTAAAAGTCACTAAATCGTCTTTAGTATCGCTTCCGCTGCGTGTAACACTTTTATTTGTTTATTTTTCCCTACACCTTCCTGATCCTAGCCATGACTTCTTGCTTGGTTATCCAGACCTCTTGTCCTAACCAATACTTCCTGGCTTGATTATCTGGACCACTTGTCCTAGTCAAGACTTATTACTTGGTTATCCGGACCTCTTCTCCTAACCAAGATTTCATGCCGTTTGTAAGGACTTCCTAAATGTGATCATTGGATGCAAATGATGCAAACAAGCACTTACACATAAAACATGTGATCAATACATTCTATGGAAACTAGACTTAGTCATGTGAGCACACAAGTCAAAGATAGTCTAGATACAAAACATGAATAGAAACCTAGAGCATGTGAAACACCTAAAACATGTGATTCCTAGTTTCATTCACAAAGTTAACACTTGAATAAATCATATACATGAAGCACATATTCAAGATATTAGAAACATAAACCACAAATGCTAGAATCACAAAATATGATCAATGAATATTCTAGCAAGTATTTAGAGCAAGGATATAATTAACAATCAATTAAATCCTTGTTAGCTCTAAATACAAAATCAAATGTGTCAATCCTAAATTTTTTCAATTAAAGGATCCAATCACATGCTAAGGTTATTAATCATGAAATGAGATAATCAAAACACAAATAACCCAAGATATCAAGCTAATCATAATACAACTCATAAACATGTGAAAACCTAGAATTCTAGAAAACCAGTTCACATTTAAATCTATAATTAGACTAGATTAGCTTTGATTTGAAGCTATCCTTCTCAATAGCTTTCATTAAACATACACATACATATAAAAGAAGAAGGCCCAAGGTAATTGAAGATCATAAAAGATGAAATCACAAAGTTTAGTTCAATACCTAGGAATCCTATACAGTTTCGGTTTTGAGTGAAGAAAAAATCACAAAAGGTGATCAAACAACTGCAAACTCTTTTGGAGAACGTAGGGAACTTGATTATGAAAATTCCCCAACTTGAATCACACAATTCAGAGTCTGAATGAGAAAGTTATGGTATATGGAAGTTGGGAAAGTTGGAGAGAAAATTTTGCACTTCTCTTTTTCAAATTTTCTTCTTTGAATGAAATGGGAAGGAAAGAAGATATTTAAAAGAAAGAGAGAAAGGGAATTCAATGGCCAATCAAGAGTGGCCACATCACCTACCCGTGAGAGGTGCATGAGTGATAAATGAGTGTTTTACGATTGTGGCATTGCTAGAAAAGTGTCATTGTGCTGCCGAATTTCTGTTGACAGTGGGCAATTCGAGATTGAAGCAATATGGCTCCGAAGATGAAATTGTCGAGTAAAAGAGGCAAGGGTAGTAAGGCCTCCACTCCGAAGAAGACAAGCCAAGTGGATTAGAAAAAAAAGGGTCCAAAGTGCACTTTGAACAAGGACTTTAATGACCGATTAAAGGCTTATAGTGAGAAGAAGATTTGGGTAGAGAGGGAGATTAATTTGAAAGATTTGGTTAATACTCTCATCCCGGTGACAGTAAATGATAGGGGGTAGGGAGGATTAGTTGCTACACCTCTTATGTACAGCGAGAGGCTCGTAAGGGAGTTCTATACGGGGATGAACCTCGGGGAGTTCATGGAAGGGAGTCAAGTACTAGTTAGAGGGGTGAATGCTATGGACATAAACATCTATATTGGGGCCACACTTTTAGAGTATGAGGAGATACGGGATCGCATGATAGAGGGGATCACTTCGAGCCCGTTGTACGTGAGAGGTTCAGTAGACTTCACCAACACTTTGAGGATCACCCCGATATTATTCTAGATTGCAATGGGATACCCCCTTAAGAAATCTAATTTGATGATTGAGTTGGCATTCTAGCACATCTTTATCACATACTCATTTAGGCCAATTTCCCACATGTTTACAGTCCCATTTGAGGTGGCCCGGATCTTGTGTTGTATTATGGAGAGGCAACCCATTGATATGTGGGGTTTTAGTGAAGATGGAGATTCAAAGGATTGGGTGGAATGAGTAAGAGTCAAATATCCTTCCCTTTCTATGTCTAATTACCGAGGTGTGCAGATTCGCAGGTGTGCACATATCTAGGGATGCTATGACATCCCCTCCACCTGATTTGGATTTGTCTACATGGCGTCACTTGCTAAGCAAGCATGGATTGAGGATGCCTGGAGATCTGGAGAGGCCACCCATTAAGAAGCGGAAGAGAGCGAGCAGATCAAAGGTTGGCATGATTGCCGAGGCAGAGTTTGATAGAGACATCAAGGATAATGAACAAAGATAGCAGGTTGGAGAGGATGATGTGCCACCTATCCTTGTATATGATGAGCGTCAACCCATAGGCCGACGGATTTTAGATGGTGTACAGAAAATTTTGGGTGCCCAGGGCAATGATTTTGATGTGTTGCACTCAGATAGGAAGGACTTTACCAAGAGGAAGAAGGCAATAGAAGAGAGGCAAGAAAAGATCTTAACTAGGCAGAGCACTTTGGAGGGTTTGATTAGGAGTCTGATTGAGAGTGAGGTACAAGGCTTCACATAGCTCCATAAGGAGTGGAGACTCACTCAATATGTTAGGAGGACGAGGAGGACTGCCGATCAGGCCACCATGCCTAGGGTCAGTGCCGCTATAAGAATACCACCTGTTCCAGCCATAGTGGCAAGGCCTAGTGTCTTAGATTGCCCAGTGCTGATTAGGGATCTGACTGAGAGTGTGGTATAGGGCTTCATAGAGCTCCATCAGGAGTGGAGATTCACTCCATATGTGAAGAGGACGAGAAGGACTGCCAATCCAGCCACCATGCCCAGAGTTAGTGCTGCCATAGGGATTCTACATGTTTCAGCCACAGTGGCAGGGCCTAGTGTCTCAAATGCCCCAGTGATTTCACCTTACCCTATCCTACAGACCGCACGATATACTATTGAGGAGGTGACTCAATTGTAGTTAGCCTTAGCCCGTTCACTCACCGATCAGGGTGTTCGCTCTACAGGAGGTCCTCCTATAGATGAAGTTGCAGCTCAGAGGAGATTAGCAAAGGGGCAGGCTCAAAGAGAGGCCAAGGCTTGAGAAAGAGTTGAAGGACCCGAAAGGGAAGAGCATAGTTAAGTCTTAATGGGCTAAAGAGGAGTTAGAGTAGTCACCACCACCACCATCATCATTTCGGGATTTTCTTTTTGACCATCACATATGCATCATACATTTGACTTAGATATTTTGAGCACTTTAGTTTATATTTCAATTTTTATCGTAGATATTTCTTTATTATATCTCTTTTATGAGTTTTATTTCCTCGCTTTGTTTTTACTTCATTATTGCTCTTGTTTAAGTGTTTGCTTAGAATAAAGGTGTGAGATGGATTTTGGTAGTGGATATAGGATGTATTTGCTTTATTGATGATTTTTGGATAATAGGAGTGTTGAGAATATGCTATTCATGATTATATATCTTTTTAGATGATTTTGGGCATGTTAGAATGAAATGGCACTTTGCCGAATTTTTGAAAATACATGCATGATTCGCTTTGGATTTGTTGGGTTGTGCCATTTGACAAATTTTACCTCCCATGAACATTGAGGACAATGTCCAATTTAGGTTTGGGGGTACATTTGCGCAACATCACTTTGCTTGTTTTGCTTCGTTTTAAAATTTGAACCAAAATTTTCAAATTCTTGCGATAATGCCATATTTAAGCATACCTTGCTTGTTGAGATTATGTTTTACATGAGTAGTGAAGAATTGTGAATCTTTGCCATTGTTTGGTTTATATTAACGTCATGTCATTTAAGGTGTCATTGAACAAAATGCATCAATCTTTTTCTCATAATGTTGAGTCAATTATCAAATTTTCTTAAAGGCTAGGAATTAATATTGGAGATTCTCGTGGGGATCACAAACATGGCTTTAAAAAGCATATTTTGAGTTGTCAAATTTTCACTCTTGAAAACACTCATTTAAGCATGTATAGGTCTCATTTGCACTTAAATGTTGCTTGTCATAGAATATTATGGACTACTTGTGGACGCTTTAATTTGCTTAGTGGACAAACCTTAGAAATGATTTTAGGTAATTGATCATGCCAAATATGTCGTATATTTAGGCCTTCAATTTTGTATCCTTTGTTCCATTTTCGTGCGTTTTTGCATCTCTTATGGGGTTTTTATGTGTAATTGCTGGCATTCTTACATTTTCGGAGTTGGAAACGGTATTCGGGGCTTTTGTGCGAATAAAGGGTCAAATGGTACAAAAAGAGGTCAAGATCCAACTTAGGAATTCCCGCGTTGGACCCGCACTCAACCCGCACACAAAGGATCGAAGAAGACAACAGAACGCCATAAAATGTCGGTACAGTGCGGGTCCCTGAACCACACTCTACAATTTCGAACGTGGGAATTCCCGCGTCGGAGTGCGGGTCCTTGAACCGCAATCCACCTGCACTTTATGAGAAATCCGAAAGTTGAAATTGTTAAAATATGATAAAGTGCGGGTACAGTGCAGGTCCCTGAACCGCACTCCACCCACACTCTACACTTTCCAGCGTGGGAATTCCCGCGTTGGCGTGCGGGTCCTTGAACCACACTCCACCTGCATTTTATGAGAAATCCTAGAGTTGAAATTTTGAAAATATGATAAAGTGGGGGTGAGTGCGGGTCCCTGAACCACACTCCACCCACACTTTACTTTCCAGCGTGGGAATTCCCGTGTTGGAGTGCGGGTCCTTGAACCGCACTCCACCTGCACTTTATGAGAAATCTAAGAGCTGAAATTGTGAAAATATGATAAAGTGCGGGTGAGTGTGGGTCCCTGAACCGCACCTGCACCCGCACTTGACCCGCACTCTACATTCCAGCTTGGGAATTCTAACATTGGCATGCAGGTGAGTGCGGGTCCTTGAACCTCACTCTAAGAGAGATAGTTGTAGTTTTCAAGCATTAATGACCTATTTTTACATCCCCTATAAATAGAAAAGTATGAGAAAAAACCAAAGAGTTCCCAACATCCTACCATACTTAGATTTTCATATTTTCTCGTAACTTAGCTCGAGAATACACTCTCCCTCTCATTCAAACCATCTCTACTCAACTAAAAGTAACTTGGAGGATTTGAATCAAGCTTCAAGGAAGGAGACACTCTTCAAGGGTTTTCTCTCAATCTCTTCTCTTAGTTTTTATTTGTTGTAAAGAACATGAGTAGCTAAAATACCCCATTATGGGGTTGATGCTATTTGTTTGATGGATATTGGGCTTTGTAAATAAACTCTATGTTTTATATCCATATCTATCTGTAAGTTTTATTCTTTTGCTTTAAATGATTTCATTATTGATTTGTTAGGATACACCCTCTTGGCATGTTAATTTGGAATCTTGATTGCTTTATTGAATGGAAGGATTTTCAGAAATCTGACTTATACAACCGCGGTTATAATCTAACCTCGAACGAGTGTCCGACATTATACACCCTAGGTCGGCACTTGTGAGAGGATTAGAAGCGTTCACTATACACCCGAGGTTAACTACTTTAGCGATTTTATGAGAACTAACCTTCAAGTAAAATCCGGTTGAATAACCTCGAGCTTCATCCAATCTCAATCGGGTGGCCTCCGGTATACACCCTAGGGCGGCCACTTGTGAGGGAATTGGAAGTCATCGCTATACATCCTAGGATGACAACATTATAAATATGTTGAGCCATAGTTAGATAGATGAGCTTTATGGTTAGAATCCCAATTGAGCAACTAGCCACTGTTGGTTGCTTATGAGGGATTTATCACTAGTAGGGGGTTTGGTTTTCGTTATACACCCTAGGTTGACCCCTTGTTAGTGATACATAGCCAATTCTATACACCCTAGGTTTGTTACATTTGTCATAACGTGCTTAATTTAGAGTTTGTTGCGTGGCCTAGTGTTCGCTTACGAGTCCATCAACGTTTTATTCATATCACTTCATTCGCATCCGTTTTTAGTTATTGTATTTATTAGTTTTCTTTAGTTAATTCACATTTCACACACACCAATTATTTACCTTTACTTTTATGCATACTAGTTATATTAATCTTAATCTATTCATAGCTACCTCCGATCTCAGTGGACGACCCTTGCTTGCCACCATACAAGTGTTTTTAAAACCTTTTGAGGCATTGCTCGGTTTATAAATTTTGTTTGACAAGTGAATTTTCCTACATGTGAACAACCTTTGTCAAAATGGGAAATGATTTTAAGCAATGCATGTGAAAAACCACTAAATTGACCTAAATACTTCCAACCCATCTAATGTGTGTGCTCCCAAGTCCCTTTGAAGCCAAACACGACTTAAGCTTTTCATTCATGAACCACATCTACATTAACCATATAGCCTACATGATTGACTTACATTGACCAAATGATTTACTAAGGCTTAGGGAATCATTGTAAGATCTTATACTTAAAAATGTAGAGGCATGCACCTAGGCCTGTAAATGTGTGCAAAGAATCTTGCAAAGCAAGACAACTTGAAAATAAAATGAAAAGTAAAGAGAAAGAAGTGAAAAGAAAATGAAAAGCAAAGAGAACCAAAAATTAGGCACAATTGGCCTAAAGAGAGAATTGAAAGTGGTATGAGCTACTCAAATGAAAAGATTAGAGTAGAATGCTCAAGTGAATTGAAAGTGTAAGCCTGGACGTCTTAAGTGTGAATTATATGTGTGAAGCAATTTGAACTCATAATTAGAATGTATGCCTTAGTGGAATCATTGAGTTCTTTGTTATCCATTGCCCCATTCTTTGTCTCACCATTCACCTAAGGTCCCATTACAACCAAAAGAAATACCTTTATGATCTTTAGGAATGTCCATTTCATAAATTTTGGTTGATACATGTATTTTCGATTCATGGCTTGCAATTATATTCATGGGACATAATTTTCAAAAATTGCATTTTAACAGACATCATGTGCAATCCATTTGAATTAATAACATGAACTCATTTTGCACATGTATTTTGAGTAAAACCTAGGGATGTGAGAGAAGAAAGGAGAGAATCCGGTGAGGGTTAGATATCGAGGCGAATTACATTCTAAAATGAATAGCATCTTTTCTTTGAAGCTTAGGCATTTTGAATGTAAGGTCGCATTGCGTACAATCTAATCTAGAATGGCATGCTCTTAATCTTTACTTAACATTCGCTTACATGCATAAGTCCTCACTAGTGCATCATTGTTTTAATCTCTTCATTTTGGTTTTGCATATTGATCATGATAAGTAAAACCTTGCTCGGATGAGTTAGAGCTTTATTGAAAATCTTTGGAATGTCTTGATTTGTGATTGTTTTGCTCGAGGACTAGCAAAAGATAGGTTTAGGGGCATTTGATCGAACCAAAATTTGTATGATTTTGGCCCTCATTCCCGTCTCTTTATATTTAATCCTTGAGCATTTCCCCGTGTTTTAATGTTGTTAATCAAGTGTTTCAGGATTATTTGTGCCACAAGGGCATTTGTGATGAAGAAGTAGAAGTTCGTGCAAAATGTGCACAAAGTGGACAAGCAAGGCATTGTTGCCCTTTAAAGGTGTCACCCTTTGGCACAGGGCAACAAAGAGATGAATCTCTAAAGATCAATTAAGTGTGGTATCACCACACGATGTTGCCCCAACATAAAAGACGACATAGAAGAAAAACAGATGTCATTATGAAGTGTCGCCCTGAGACAAAAGAGGAGATAGAGAGATTTAAATCCTAGAAATAAATAAGGCATGGTGTTGTCATGAGATGTCGTCCCGAGAGCAAATGGCGACATCACTCAAAATTCCTCAATGTTGCTCTTTACACCACAATGAAAAAGATGAGATTTGCGGCGACAATTGAATCTCAGATTGCATAACCGACTGTCGCCATGGCGACAACTAGGGTGACACCCTGCCATATCAGCTTTTAAAGTAATTATCAGGACGATTCAATGTCCTCTATAAATATTCTTCTCTTCTAACTTGACCAAGGATCCAAGCATTCTTCCAAGCAAGAAAATTCTCTAAGTTTAGCATAGCATTCTCTTTGAAAATTCTCTAAGTTTAGCATAGCATTCTCAAGTAGATCGAAGTCTTTGAAATGCATTAGAGGCAATCAAGGTGCTTGAAAAAGAAGAATCTCTTAATCAAAAACAGATAATTCTAATTTTTTTTAAACTGATAATTCTATTTTTTTTTTTTTTTGAAAAACTTATAATTCTATTTTAAAAAATAACAGATATTTCTTTTATTTTATTTTTTTTGAAAAACATATATTTTTTTTCTATTTTTTAATATTATGGTTTTAGTTATTTTAATATTTTAATTTTTATTCTTATTATATGTTTTTTTTATAATTTTTAATAGTTATTTATATAATATAAAAAATTAAGGGTAGTTAAGTACTTTCCACACTAATGTTAAGACCACAGTTAAAGTTAACGGTCAAACCCTAAGTCAAGGGTATCTTCTTGTAATTTTAGTAAAACTAGATTCTACCTCATATATGTGTTAAAATCAGGGTATGTTTGTACAATTTTCCCTATGTATAAATAGCTTGAATCCAAAATTGTCTTGTCATCTCCCTCAATACTTTGCAGACTTTTTATTTGATTTATGATATTTGGTAGGTGTATTGGTATATAATAAATGCGGTGGCCAAACGTACAAAAGACAACATAAAACTACACTTGAAAGTCGAGTATCAAATGACTGATAAAATGTCTTTGTGAGTTAAAAATAGTTTTAAGATAGATTTCCATGATCCCACCACCACCACCGGTATCTAAAGTCTTTAGTACCACTAGTAAAAATTGTTCAAATGCTTTAGGGCATAAGCAAGAAGGAACGAAGGAGAAGTTCTAAGGATGACAGTTAAGCCCCGTTTGGTGCACGGGATTGGATTGGATTGAGATGAGACTAGGATTTGATTTGATTCGATTCGATTGAGATGGACTAAATGAATACTAAACTGTATTTGGGGAAACATGAGACTTGACTGAATTAATACCCTGTTTTGTTTGGTGAAACATGAGATTGGATTAAATATAATAATATTTTTAATTTTATAATATTTTAAAATTGAATAATAAATTATCAAGACAATTGAATTTTAATTTAGGAAATAATGAAGAAAAAATAAAATTGATAACATTTTAATTTGTAAAAAATAAGAAAAAACAAAACAAAATATATCCACCGGAGATCACCGGTTCTTCATTCTCAACAAAAAACCAATCATTTCTTCAAATCTTCATCACCAGTTCTTCATTCTCAACCAAAACTCAAAATCAATCCAGAATTTTTTTTTATTTTATTTTTTTTTTTTTTTTTTTATTTTTTTTTTTCTTTCCTGGTGCTCTGCTTCTTGTTGGCTTTTGGCCTACTCTGTTTTGTTTGTTTTTCATATAGGTGCTTTCTTGCTTTAGTCTTCAGAGTGGGTTAATCTCAAGTCAAGATGTCGTTTTTTTTTTTTTTTTTTGTGGGGTTTTCTTCTTGCTTGTTTTGGGTTGGGTGTGTTGCTTTTGTTTCGTCTGGTTGATTGCTTCAGGTCTTCGTTTTCCTTTGCCTATATGGTCTTCTATATATTCCAGTTGTTCCAAAAAAAAATCCAGATTTTTTTCTTCTGAAATTTTCATCATCAAACATAAATTCATCTTTTTCAATTCTAAACGCATATCAATCTTCTACAATATCAAATAGATTTTTTTCAGAGAATATTGATTCAGGTTTAAACACCCCTTGAATAAATTTCTCCTAAGTGCTTTATCGCTTGGTAAAACCTAGAGTTTTAAAAATAAAATTACAAAACCTGACAAAATAAAGATTTGATCAAAATTCCACCTCAAATTTGATAATACAAACAAAGATTATCAATCAACACACTCAAATCCTCCACTCTAACACAAATTGAACTTCACAAAACACAAACAATTGATTGGCGATTTCAAAAAAAAAAAAAAAAAAAAAAAAAAAAAAAAAAAAAAAAAACAGAAACAAAAATACAAACTTGAGAATGGCATTTGAAGGTGCCATTGACGCATAGAAGAAAAAAAGATTGAAGTTGAAGAAAGGTCAAAATTTGATGAAAGAGTAGTGTTGAATGTGAGGAGTTGAGATATGTTGAGAGAGAGAGAGAAGAGAAAAAGTAACAATGGGTTAGGTGGAATGGTGGGGACGTGGGGTTGGTGGTGTAAATGAGAGAGATGAAATAAATATGGTGTGGTCCATTTATAAATAGTCCTAAGACTAATAAAGATAGGGGTGAGAGTGGTATTATTTTATCCCATAGTTATGGGACTGTTTTGCTTCTTGAACTAGTAATCCCATCTTCAAAAACAACGTCAAACACCGGATTGGACTATTTTAGTCCAATCTGATGCACCAAACATGGCCTTACGTTATTCCTTTGAATTCATGGATGAAAGAATTTTCTGATGTTCGTGATAATATTCCCGAAGGGAGTGTTAGTGACAGTGGTGCATCTAATGGGAAAAGACCAAATCACCAATTCAAAGTGTCTAAGACTAAAACAGGCAGATGATGTTGGAACATTCTTGTCATATATTTTCTCAGTGTAAGATCTCATATTTTGATTGGCTTATTTTGTGGATAAACCACATGTGAGGCTTGATGTAAGGGTAGCCTATGCTTTTGATGGTTAGTGATTTGCACAACCAAGACCCTCTCAAGACCTCAAGAGAATGAGCACCAAATGTATATTCTAATGCTTACTTGTTTTGAAGAGATCTAGTTACATACACTCACAACCCATGCATATTTCTAATACTTGTATGTTGTGTGTTTTTATATGTGTGCATTCATGTTCTTGAATATCTCTTCATGCATGTTTATATGATTGCATCTTGTTCATTAAAATGCCATGACATGTTTAAGCATTATGATGCATTCACTCCCTACACGAGCACTTCTGCATTTGTGGTTGTTTTGATATAGTTGGTAAAATCTCGTTGTATTTTTAAAGAAATATATTTTTGAGATTTTTCATATTTTTACGAGTCCAACCGTGTGTGGATTTTGTCCCTAGATGAGTTTCGAGTAATTTGGAGACTTGTGTATGTGTTTGGATGATTTCCGAGACATTTGGGATATTCCGTGTTTTTATCGGAAACCAAAATCCAATTCCAAACTTAGAGTGAAAAATTATATAATTTTCCATATTTGTGATTGAGTCCTGATCTATATTCCGAAGATGGAATCAAATTTTGAATTTCAAAATCAAAACTAGATCAAAAAACACATAGAACGGAAGTCGGCTTGGCATCGCATGAAAGCCACACCAAGAGACTGATTCCTGTGAAGCTCACGCCCATCATTTCTCTCGGTCACGCGAAGCGCGCGCAAAGCTCACACAGATTTCATTTTTTGTGATTTCAAGGACATTTTATTATGTGTTTTATTTCCACATGCAACCTCTTGTTGTGCTGCACACATGTATTTGATTTGTTAATATTTGGGCCTCTTGATTGCCTCTCACGTGAGCTCACCACACATGATTCTCTCTTTTGTCTTTTACCGTTTAACATCCAAAAGCTGTGCATTTTGTTTGTTAATATATATATATATATATACGGTCTCATTACTGTCGGGACATCCTTATATAATTTTATCAGGATATTGAATGTGAGTCACTCATTATTTATAAAAGTGATTTGACAAGTGCATACATATCAAGTCAAAGTATGTAAAACGAGTGACTCACATTCAATATCCTTATATATATATATATATATATATATATATGTTCTTATCTTCACTTCGTATAATGTAAGCAAAAATTATACCTTTCAAGAGACAAATATTTTCAAGAGAGAAAACTCCCAAGAACTTGTCTTTAACTCTCCAAACCCAAAACCTATCTCCATTTTGCATCATTCTATCATTTGAGCATGGGTCTTCATGGTTTTATGACTAGATAAGTTAGAACTTCATTGAACATCATTTTAATGTTCTTCTTACTCTAGATTAGGTATTCATTGCATGATTAAATACCTAGACTCTATTTGTTGATTATATTTATGAGTCTTGATAACATGATTGAGTTTGTATTTTGATAACTTAATTGATTAGGTGATTTTTGCCTAAAAGCTAACTCATAAACATTCTTGTGTGATTTATTGATAACTAGGTTGATAGATTGTCTTTTAATCAACTAGTTAAGCTTTTGAATGTTTGTGAGTTGTTTGTTGACTATTAGGTTGCAAGAATCATCTTGCATCTAATTGAGTCCTCATGTGTGTTCTTGTAGGATTATTTGTGATAGTTAGGTTTTCATGCTTATATGCCATCTAGCTAATTAATCTCATTGTATGATTGAGATTGTTTTTTGATAGCTAGGTTTTCATGTTTATCCAATATCTAGCTAATTGACCTCATTAAAATGATTGAGATTGTTTTTGATAGCTATTGTATTTAGGATTGATTATCTTCTACATAGCTAAAGTTGTATGCTATGTCATATAACTATTTTCATATCTATGATTGATTTTATTGTCATCATATAATCCTAGATAAGTATCTCTCGTACCCTAGCTTTATTTGCATATTTGGATATCTTGCATAGTCACTTAGGGTATTGATCTCTTCGGAAAACTAAGTCTTGTGTGACTACCAGGATTAGGTGTTCACATAAGCAATTGGACTAGGTCAACTTTTACAGACCTACAGGTAGTGGTAGCGGGTTATTGATCGGGATTAGGTCGTAAACCGAGATTAGGATGTAAATGTTATCACAATTAGTGGATTTGAAGTTCGTGTGTGGCGCACATAACAGCCCGTGGTTTTTCCATATGTGGGTTTCCACATAAATATCAAGTGTCATTTATAATTCCACACACATTACACTTGTTTATTGAATTGACTAGATAGGGGTATTTTCATAAATTGATTAAACGCAAAAATTGGTAATAAGGGTTAAAATCTATTCACCCCCTATATAGTTTTATACACATCGTGCATAATTAGTTTCACTCATTAAGAGGCACAATGAGTTTGATGTGATTTAAGACAACATCATTATCATGGGTGACAAATTTAGGGGCCCAAACTTTGGTAATTTCTAACCTTGAAAGTGCATTTGAAAGTGCATAGCAAAGACTGACGATACTACCTTATGGAAATCTGATTAAAGGGTTGCTGCATAATCTTGTAGTGTGCACAAGTTAGTTTTGGAACATGTACATATTATGACATTTTGAACTTACGTACAAAGTTTAAACATTCTCAATTATGGATGTCAATGATTACACATTAGTCTTCACCATTGAAAAGGTGCAATTATCTGACAATGTACACATTGGATAACCCCTTTAAAGGGCATAAGCAAGCTTTGCATTGCAAAATAAATAAATAAATAAAATGAGAGGCAGACGTACACTGTAAACAGCACTAGAAGAAAAAAATATATATTAAAGAGCAGTGAATATTGGAGTTTGATAACATATGAATTAATGAAGTCCAACAAGCCAAACGGAAATATTTCAATGTTCAAGCTATTTTTTTTACTTGTTTCATGTCGTTTCTAGTGAGGTAGTGGGGGATGGGTTATTGGTTATTATATTTATTTCATATGATGTCATTTTCTGCACCATATGAACCAGCTGAAGGTTATGTGTTGGTTTATGGTATTTTAAAATTTTATTATTTCTCTTCATAGTTTATACATGTTTCTTATTCAATTTTTGTTGTTTAATGATATCCCTCAACAAGATTATAGAGCATTGGAACTTGGGGAGAAAATTGATTACTACAATCAACTCTTGAAAGTTCATATTTTTAAAAATCTAAAAAGTCGTGAAATAAAATCTAGATAACCGTAATAGTCTATAATTAAAGTTCAAAGATTCTTTCAGAATCCTAAAAATCTAGTCCATATAATCCTAATAATCCTAAAAGTATAATCTAAACAATCCTAATAGTCTTACAAATCCATAAAATCTTTGCACCCCAAAATTGTCTATTAAAATCTCAATCCAATACAACCCTCTTATATTCAAAGTATGTAAAGTTATTGTTGTATTAAAATTTTGAATTATGGTCCTTTTAGTATTTCCTATAACATAAGCCTTAGTATTAAATATTAAAATTTCCATTTCCGTTTTCCTTTTACAATTCTTTTTGCTTTCCTTCATTATAATTATTTTAAAATGCACTCATTAATCAATTCTAACTAATAAAAGCTAAATGAATCAATAAATTACAAAACTCCCTCACGGCAACACATGGTGTCTGGGCTTCCATTTTAGTATATTACATAGATATTGATATTAGTAATATCATAACATTAATTAGTTTAGAATGTTAAAATTAAAAACCGTAGAGTACTCTAATGACCATACATTGGATCTATCTCTTGAAATTTAGCTTATCATTTAATGACTTCAAAGTGGTTGTATAAATTTTATATATTATATAATTATATATCTATACAATTAATTCTATATATTATATTATTAAATAGATTATAATTAATAATTAATAAAAATTTAATGATAAGCCACAATAAGACGAAACGTGTCAATGTGAGGTTCCATTTTACTATATTATATATATATATATATGAGATTTATAATAGCATTAATGAAAAGACATGCAGCAATCTTGGTTAAAAGTAGCTATCTTTATTATATAATTATATATGATATTATGATTTAAAAAAATATTATTTATTAAACTATTCTAACCTATTTTATATAGATATATTAAATAAATGAAAAAGATAATTTATTAATAAAATTAAATAGATACCACATGTCGATTCATTATGTGAATTAACCATTTTTATATTATATAATATGATAATATGATTTTATATTAGTATTAAATAAATACAAAATATAATCTATTAGTAACAATAAATATATGCCACATGTCGTTTCCTCATAAGAAGTAACTATTTTTATAATTTGAAAATATGATTATATGTATGATTTTTTTACAGTATTTATTTAACCACCTATTTAGTCCATGTATTTTTTTTTTTTTTTAAAAGCCTTTTATTATTGATAGGATTCGAGCTGTTGGCTTGAAAGTCATAGGCCCAAATCTCAAACTCATCCATCCACGAGCTGAGCTACGCCTCCTAGGGGTATATGATATATGATTTAATTATTATTTTGTAAGCATTAATTAAGACGCTATATGTCAGCTTCTGATTCAAAAAAACTATTATTATATTATTATATATTATATATGATTTCCTTTTAATAACTATACATTAACAATACATTTACTATATTATAGCATCTTCAATGCAATGCTAAATCATTATGCTAATACTATCATTTAGCACAAAGTAATAAAAAAAACATACTCCAATGCAGTGCTAAAAGTTGTGCCAAATTTGGCATATTCTATACTTTGGACTAATTTTAGCACAGTGTATACCACATGACAAATTTGGCACAACAATAAATGCAGCCGTATTTATTGACATTTTAATTTTTAATAATAAAAATTTAACAAATTTGGTAGGAAAAATTGAGATTGTAACAATTCTAAAAAAATATTCAATGCATTCAATGAATTCATTATTTATATTTGTTGACTTTTATAATTTTAAATAATTAAAAAAAAAATCGTATATCAAATAGAATTTTACATTAGAGTACAATGCTAAAATGTGCCAAATATAATGTTTTACTATTTTTTGTGTCAAATTTGGCATTAGCATTGGTATATGCATTGGAGACGGTCTTATATCTAAACTCATATATATTATTAAAAATAATTTAAAATTGATTTGTTCTTTTATTTTTCTTCTAAAAATATATAGTTTCTTAGGCCTTGTCCTGCAGTTGTTTTTCAACCTGTTTTCGTTTTCATTTTCCAAAAACGATTTCAAATTCGCATTCATTAACCATTTTTCATTTTATTTTTAAGAAATAAAAAACAAAATGAAATACAAAACCAGTGTTAACAGTGAAATATTTGAAAAACACCAAATACTTGTTTTCTTTGCTTTTGTTTTTGTTTTTCAAAAAAATTAACAATTTTTTTTTCTTTTATCTCTTGAACATGAGTTCTTCTTCATCTTCTTTCTTCCTTCAATGACAGCTCTTCCTCCTTTAGGCCCACAAATTGTCGCTTGCCGACGCGATCTGCTCTACTTCGCCACTCGACGATGCCGATATGGTCTTCTTCTTCATCAACTGGTGTTCTTTTTCTTTGCCGCCACTGATCTGCTCTTCTTCAACTAGTCTTCAACCAGTCTTCTTCTTCTTCTTCCTCTTCTTCCTCCTCCTCCTCAGCCGATCTGGATCAATTTGTGTTGTGTTTTGTTACTTTCAAAATTAGTGAATTAGTATACGATCAATCTGTTTTTTTTTATTTCGATTTCGGGTCTTTTGATTCATCTGTATCATGTTCTTGTCTTGCTACATATGTTCATTTGTAGATTTTGTTACTTGTTAGGTCTTGAATCTTTCAAATGAAGAAGATGTGTAATTTGTTACTTTTGTTATAATATTAAACAAAATGTAAAAATTGATATTTCAATTTTTGTTAGTTTTTAGTTAGCCTACCATATGCGTTTTTCCCGTTTTCATTTTTAAAATACAGATTTCAGTATATGTTACCAGACGGGTTTTCGGATTTCGAAACTGAAACAAAAAACATTATTTTCATTTTCATTTTCATTTTCATTTTTTTTTCGTAAAACAACAACTAAAAAACGTTTACAGGATGATCCCTTTCTAATTTTAAGAAACATATCTCAGTATATTTATATATATATATATATATATTTGTTTCCGGGAAAATATTGTTAGGATTATGGTCAATAGCAAGAGTGTAATAGTGTTTTTGACAATCTATTCATATTAATAAACTGATTCTGGTTTAACAAGTCTTATAACATTTATAGTTTAATTATTATAATTGTCAAAAATAAATAATCATAAGGTCAAAAGACAATGAGAAAAGAAGAATTGTTGGTACATCTGTATATGTATGAGGTAGACACAATTCTTTAATTAGTTTTGAATAATGTTCACAACTTAAGGTAATGGTTGGACACCTTTATCTTGTTAAAGTTGTAGATTCTTGTACTAGTATTTGAGTGGGATCAAATGTGGTATGATGAGTCTAAAATCATCAAAGTGACTTTGAGTAAAAAAATCTAATGCACTAGGTGCATTGAACTGGATCACAATGAAGTACTTTATCTAGAACCGTCAGTAGATAAAAGTTTTTTCGGAGAGTCTATCTTAATCCTGAGATAAATGATGGACTTATGGTTGCAAGTGTTATCATTTGAGTTATCAATGAGTACGATTATATAACATAATCTATCCTCGATAGTTTGGTGGTATTCATTTGTTAATCGATAGAGGACTTCATTTATAGATATGAACATCGTGGCTCCATTTATTAAAATGAGATTGTAATATTATCATATGGATGTTTGAGGTATTGGATATTAAATCTTAACGTTAAGTTTTCAATAATGTCTATTGAAACATGGCTTCTGGACTAATCAAAATATCAAAGTTCAAAATGTGGTCATATGAGTAAATATGGTAACTTGGAGAGCTATAGACGGTCTATGAGTTCTTGACGATTACTGATATTCTTCACGAGGATACACTTTCTCTAATAAGATTTTCTAGGGTATGAATGAGAAATATTTACTTATTCTATCTTTATTTAAGAGTGCAATTTTAGTTCTTTAATGGAATGAGCTAAAATTAATAGATTGGACCTAAGTGAATCATTTGTTGATTGTGATTAGGTTATGTGTATTGTAGATAGCCAGCCAAGATCTCCAATCCACACGGATTTTCATGGATCACTTGATATATTCTACCGGACTGATTATGTGTCTATCTAGAATTGTTTTGTACATTATTTATTTAATGGGCTGTTGAATTATATTAATATATTAATGAAAGGCATGTGGACTTGTTTCTTTTAGTAAGAATGAGTCTAGTTCATATGTGGGCCTCTTATTAAGGTCCAATGGATTTAATAAAATAGAAAAAACAATATATAAATATATTATTATACATGGTACATGGCTGGGATATATATGAATTATATATGGCACAGGGCCGAGATATATATGAAATATATATGGCACTTGGCCGAGATATATATATATATATATATATTACATTATATTGTTTTATTTTTATTATTTAATTAAATGGGAATTAATTAATTGATTGATTAATTATTTAATTAAAGATCAAAATCTTTTTCTGACTAGGAAATATATTTCCTAGTATTATTCTATTGTTGGCAGTATAATAAATATTAAATACTTGATTTGGTAAGTAGATAAATAAAATGAATTATTTATCTAGTCAAATTAGGAAGTTTTTGATATAGTCACAAATACACTAAAGAGTTGGATTAGGGTTTGGAATTCAAAAGTAAGAAGACTCGCAAGAGAATTCAGCCACCATATATTTTATTGATCAAGAAGAATTCGACAATATATATATTATAGGGAAAAGAATTGTTGCGCAATTATTTTTAAATGCACAAGAGAATTCATGTTGCGCACCATATGAGAATTATTTTTCTATAGCTTGAAAAATAGAATCCAACTCTTAGACTAGTGTGAGAAAATTCGGCCAAAGGAGAGATAGTGAGTAGAGACGTTTTATTTCGATAGTGCATTAGAAGCTTTTACATCAAAAGGTTTTGTACACAATTTTGATTTAAGTTCACGGGAGTTTCGATCAAAAGATTGATAATTCAAAAGTGACTGGAACGTTCTTTATGATATCTTGTGAGTTTTTGTGACTAACGAAAAGAAATTTTTTTTTGTTATCCATCCTCAGATACTCAATTCAAAGAAAGGGAGATCACGCTCTTAGATGATACACGTTCGTGATTGGATTGAAAGATCTTGCGGATTACCATCGATACAAAGTCAATCGGATCACGCGACAAAAGGTATTCTACTTTTATTTATACATTAATTTAATTGTTCATCTTTTAAATGGGAAAATTTTTGTTATACACCAAACCTTTTTCGCATTTCGCTACGCGTATAAAACCGTTTTTTCCTACAATTGGTATTAGAGCCTTGGTTGTACCCTTTATTAATTAATGTATGTACATACGTGGATCTATTTCTTTTTATTGATTATATGTATGTTTTAGAAAGAGATGAGACTCTAAGTATTCTCATTCATAATTACATGTGGAATGTATGGATTTATATATGTTGTTATAAAGTGACTTGTTGTTGCTTGATTTTGGTCATGGAATTTCAATGTAATTTTTGTTTCGTAATTGTAACAAGAAGGGTGGTCTATTATCGCCATAATTCCTTCTTGGTAGTTGCTAAGTTCTCTTTATTTTTATTGTAATAAAATTGTGCAGTTTTCAATGTATTAAAAAATACTGCAGTTTTTTTATTTAAAGTAGTGCAGTTTTTATTTGTAAAAATACTGCAGTGATTAAAATAAAAAAAATAAAAAAAAATACTGCAGTATTTTATTGTAAAAAAATCTGCTGTAATATATTCAAGATTTGAAGATTTGAAGAGTTGAAGAATTGGAAGCGGAAAAGGGAAGCAACGACACACCCTAGCACCCGTGCACACCCTTGAGTTGGTATGGGCTACTTGTGGCTTGCCCTTGTGGATAAGGGCTGCACACGCCCATGCCGGACAGCGAAGGTTTGCGTTTGGGACAGCCACGTGTGGCTTCGGGTGCGCAAGTGGAAGATGGCCGCTTGAAGACTTGATCGTCAAGTTAGGGTTTATGTATTTCAAACAAATGTAATTTACTTGTTTTTCTAGGATGGACCAAAATTGTGGCTATTTATTTTCCGTAAATATTACAATATTTGTTGTTGTATGATAACATGTCATATAGAATAGGAGTGCCACTCATATATCTCTTTTGGTTTGAACATGCATTGAATAATTTAAGTATCTAATTGGCATCTAGATAACATGGTAAATCATTCTAAAGAATTTAATCACACGCCTTAAATATTTGAGTGGGAGAAAGTGTTTTGAAACACCTATGACCTCTAAGGTTAGTTGAGCTTTATGTTTTATTGGTAATCCACCCAAGGGGTGTCCATGAATGGAATTTAGTAAGATAATTCCTTACAAGGATAAACTAGACAATTGACTCAAACGAGATCTACTCCCAAATGAGGGATTTTTCATGAGAGAAAATTAAGGGTCAATATCTTAGTAATACACTCAATGTGGTTTTATTGATATCCTCTCAAAAGTTTTTGTTAATAAAATCACATGGCTAAAATTGAAAACGCTAGTTGTTATATTAACAATTAGGTGGGACCTAGTCCAACTAGTAAACGGTGCGAACTCTCAAAGGAGGCGTAACATTTATGGATGTTGGATCACCGTTGAATTTTACGATTGAGATATTTATTTAATTCAAGATAAATATTCGAAAGTGCTTTATCATGATTATTTACTTATATATATTTTGTTTTATTCAGAAATCATGACCTCATCCCTAATGAACATCCTGAAAGATAACACTTTAACTGGAGATAATTTTGTCACATGGAAAAGGAAAATTGGGTTGTTGCTGCAAGTTGAAAAACATATGTTTATTCTGTCTACTCCTAAACCACTTGCTCGTACTTGTGAATCTAAGATCCATAAGCTTGGTAAAGTTGCTACTGTTAAAACCTGTCAGAAGGTCAAGAAACAACAAAAGAAAAAGCAACTTGGGCCTACCAAGAAGGAGACCAAGAAAGTAACCAAGATCAAAGAGAAATGCTTCCTTTGTGGTGAAAAGGGACATTAGAAAAAAAATTGCCCAAAGTCCCAGAATAAGAAGGAAGAAGGTAATGTTAATTATCTTGAAACATATTTTCTGGCAGATTCTACAGATTCTAGGATCATAGACTTTGAAGCCACTAATCATGTTTGTTATTCCTTGCAAGGGTTTTAGGAAAGGAAAAGGTTGAATAAAAATGAAATCAACTTGCATTTAGGCAACGGAACGTTAGTGTCTGCAAGTGCAGTGGGAGATATTAGAATTAATCTAGATTCTAGTAGACATTTAGATTTGATAGACATTTATTATGTACCTTAATTCAAGAGGAATTTAATTTCAGTTTCTTGTTTAAATAAATTTGGATATTTGGTTACTTTTAATAAAGTTTTTATTATTAGTAAAAATGACAAAATTATTTGCAAATGTACATTAGAGAATGATCTATACTTTCTACATAGAAATATCTCTCACTCGTTAGACACAGAATTAACAGAACCTAATCATAAAAGAGTAAAATTATCAAAAGATGAAACCTACCTATGACATTTGTGACTGGGTCATATTAACCTTAATAGGATTAAAAGATTGGTTAGTGATAGACCTTTAATTGACTTAAAGGTTGATGATCTACCAACTTGTGAATCTTGTTTGGAAGGTAAGATGACCAAAAAGTCGTTCACGACTAAAGACCCAAGAGCCACTGAATGTTTAGGACTAATACACAATGATGTATGTGGTCCTATGTGCATTCAAGCTAGAGGTGGATATGAGTACTTCATCATTTTCACAGATGACTACTCGAGATTTGGCTATGTGTATCTCATGAGACATAAGTCGGATGCTTTTGACATATTCAAAACATTTAAAGCTGAAGTAGAAAATCAACATGAGAAACATATAAAAATCTTGAGATCTGATCATGGTGGAGAATATCTATCTGGTGAGTTTCAACAATATCTTATTGATAATGGGATTGTTTCTCAGCTTTCTGCACTAGGAACACCTCAACAAAATGGGGTGTCAGAAAGGAGAAACACAACTTTTTTGGACATGGTTAGGTTTATATTGAGTTATTCAACACTTCCTAACTCTTTTTGGGGATATGCCTTACAAACTGCAATGTACATTCTAAATGATGTGCCATTTATGTCAGTTCCTCAAACACCGCATGAGTTGTGGATTGGGTGAAAACTTAGTTTGCAATACTTAAGGATATTTGGTTATTCTGCGCATGTGTTAAAAGGAAAGACAGAAAAGATGGAGTCTTGTTCAGAAACATGCATATTTGTGGGGTATCCAAAAGAAACTAAAAGATATTATTTCTATAGTCCTTCAGATCTTAAATTATTTGTTTCGACAAATGCTAAATTTCTAGAAAATGACTATATGAATGACTTTGTGCGTAAAAGTAGAATTGTCCTGAATGAGATGTCAGGAGATACAATTCCACAAGAGGTTTCACAACCTAACCCAATTGCAAGTTCCACACCATTACAAGATCAATAACCTACCATTCCTCATTGTAGTAGGAGGATTAGTAATCAACCCGAGAGATACATTGGTCTAGGAGAATCAGTAGAGAATCTCCCGAATGACGATGATCTCGAAGTAATGAAGGATGTTGATTGTCGCCATTGGCAAAAGGCAATGCAATCTAAAATTGAATCTATACTTAATAACAAAGTCTAGTCTCTTGTAGACTTGTCTAAAAGGATAAAACCAATCAGGTGCAAGTGGGTATACCAGAGGAAAAGAGGAATGGATGGAAAGGTGAAAACCTTCAAAGCTAGATTAGTAGCTAAAAGTTACACACAGAAGGAAGGTATCGATTACGAGGAAACCCTCTCTCATATGGCCATGCTTAAATCCATTAGGATACACTTATCCATTGCAGCATCTCTAGACTTAGAGATTTGGCAAATGGATGTCAAGACAGCTTTCCTTAGTGGAAGTCTTGACGAAAACATCTATATGATGCAACCAGAAGGATTCATTGAAAAAGGCTAAGAGGAAAGGGTATACAAGTTGCAAAAGTCCATATATGGACTAAAGCAAGCATCCAGATCCTGGAACATAAGGTTCGATCAAGCTGTGAAAGGTTTTGGATTTATTCAAAGCCTTGATGAACCCTATGTATACAAAAGGATTAAAGGCGACAAGTTGGTTTTCCTTATTCTTTATGTTGATGATATACTACTCATCGGAAATGATGTAGGTGTATTGACATCAGTAAAAGAATGGTTAGCAAAACAATTTGATATGAAGGACTTAGGAGAAGAAAGTTATATTCTTGGTATCTAACTAATAAGGGATAGAAAGAATAGAACGATTGCATTATCCCAAGCTTCATACCTTGATAAAATCTTATCTAGATTCTCCATGTAAGATTCCAAGAAAGGTATGTTATCTTTCAGATATGGAATCAAACTTTTTAAGGAACAAGTTCCTAAGAATGAGCATGAAGAGCAATTCATGAGTAGAGTTCCATATGCCTCGGCACTTAGAAGTCTCATGTATACAATGCTCTGTACTAGACTAGATATTTGTTTTGCTGTTGGCATAGTTAGCAGGTTTCAATCGAAACCTGGTCCTGATCACTGGATGACAATCAAACATATTTTCAAGGATCTTAAGAGAATGAGAGATTATATGCTTGTATACTCTGAAGGGGATTTAATTCCGGTTGGGTATACAGATTTTGATTTCCAGTCGGATTCTGACTTTAGAAAATTCACATCAGGATCTGTGTTTACTATTGGAGGAGAAGCAGTCATATGGAATAGTATTAAACAATCTTATATTGCCGATTCCACTATGGAAGCTGAGTATGTTGCTGCATGCAAAATTGCTAAAGAGGCTATTTGGCTTTGCCAATTCTTAGTTTACTTGGAAGTGGTTCTTGATGCGAATAAACATATCACTATTTACTGTGACAACAGTGGAGCGGTGGCTAATTCGAGAGAACCAAGAAGTCATAAGAGAGGTAAGCACATTGAAAGGAAGTATCATCTTTTAAAGAAGATTGTGCATAGGGGTGACATGACGGTTACCAAAATCGCGTCAGCAGAAAATCTAGCGGATCCCTTCCCAAAGGCTCTACCTTAGAAGTGTTTTGATGAGCACCTAGAGAACATGAGAATGAGAGATATGACACACTTGCTATAGTGCAAATGAGAGATTGTTAGGATTATGCTTAATAGCAAGAGTGTAATAGTGTTTTTGAAAATCTATTCATATTAATAAAGTGATTTCTAGTTTAACAAGTCTTATAGCATTTATAGTTTAATTATTATAATTGTCAAAAGTAAATAATCATAAGGTCAAAAGACTATGAGAAAAGAAGAATTGTTTGTACATTTGGATATGTATGAGGTAGACACAATTCTTTAGTTAGTTTTGAATAATGTTCACAACTTAAGGTAATGGTTGAGCACCTTTATCTTGTCAAAGTTGTAAATTCTTATGCTAGCATTTGAATGGGATCAAATGTGGTATGATGAGTCTAAAATCTTCAAAGTGGCTTTGAGTAAAAAAGTCTAGTGCACTAGGTGCATTGAACCGGATCACAAAGAATTATTTTATCTAGAACCGACAGTAGATAAAAGTTTTTTCATTATGAGGACAATTAGAGAGTCTATCTTAATCCTGAGATAAATGATGGATTTATGGTTGCAAGTGATATCATTTGAGCTATCAATGAGTATGATTATATAGCATAATCTATCCTCGATAGTTTGGTGGTATTCATTTGTTAATCGATAGAAGACTTCATTTATAGATATGGACATCGTGGCTCCATTTATTAAAATGAGAGTGGATATTATCATATGGGTGTTTTAAGGTATTGGATATTAAATCTTAATGTTAATTTTTCAATAGTGTCTATTGAAATATGGCTTATGAACAAGTCAAAATATACAAATTCAAAATGTGGTCATATGAGTAAATATGGTAACTTGGAGAGCTATATACGGTTTATGAGCTCTTGACGATTACTGATATTCTTCACGAAGATACACTTTCTCCAATAAGATTGTCTAGGGTATGAATGAGAAATATTTACTTTTTCTATCTTTATTTAAAAGTGCAATTTTAGTTCTTCAGTGGAATGAGCTAAAATTTTTGTTATATACCAAACCATTTTTCGCATTCCGCTGTGCATATAAAACCGTTTTTCCCTACAAATATAATGAGTGGTGCTATTGGCACACCCCCTACCTGTCTATTTATGCCCCACTTTTTTAATTATGTAGTATTTTTTTTTCCTTTATTAAAATTACTTAAAGGGACATACAATTTAAGGAAAAAAAATCTTCTACAGAGTAAACCTATTAAAACCCCAAATTCCTTTAAAAAAAAAAAAAAAAAAAAAAAACCATGTTCTTTTAAACCTTTTTATTTTATTTTATTTTTTTATTTTTTTTTAATTTCTTAACTTTTAAACCCTAAATTTTGCTTCTTACACACATACAAAAATAGGGCTCGAAATTTAAATGGTGACATTTGGGGCGCTTTTTGGGGAACAGGCACCAAGTTACTAATCTAAGTTTAAAAGGCACCATTTTATGTGACCAGACAAAATTACCCTTTTTTTGTCGCTTTGTTTGGTTTTGAAACATTGAAAGAAAAAATCAGAGAGAGAAACCCCGACGGCGCAACAGTGCTATAGAGGACCAAAATCTGACGAAGAACCACCGGCGACGGCGCTACAGTACCGATGTCGAATAGAACTGAAGGGCGAAGAAAAACGAGACCGGTAAGTTTTTGTTTCTCACGCATTTTTGTTCTAGATAAGTTTTGTGTATTTGATGTAGATTAGGTTTGATTTGATTTGTTGTTCATTATGTTTGTTTGATGAGATTAGGTTAGTGTTTTAGTTTAAGAAAAAAATTTCTTTTGAAGACGATGAAGATCTAGGTTACTGAGTGTTTTTGAATCTTTATCGAGCCTTTTTGAAGTGATTTCGAGCCTTTTTGTACTGTTACCGTGCCTTTTTTAACTGTTATCGAGCCTTTTTGAAGTGATTTCGAGCCTTTTTGTACTGTTATCGTGCCTTTTGTAACTGTTATCGAGCCTTTTTGAAGTGTTATCGAGCCTTTTTGTACTGTTATCGTGCCTTTTGTAACTGTTATCGAGCCTTTTTGAAGTGATTTCGAGCCTTTTTGTACTGTTATCGTGCCTTTTGTAACTGTTATCGAGCCTTTTTGAAGTGATTTCGAGCCTTTTTGTACAGTTATTGTGCCTTTTGTAACTGTTATCGAGCCTTTTTGTACTGTTATCGAGCCTTTTTGTACTATTATCGTGCCTTTTTGTACTGTTGTCGTGCCTTTTTGAACTGTTATCGAGCCTTTTTCAACCTTTTATTTCGAGCCTTTTTGAACTTAATCGAGTCTTTTTGAACTGTTGTTCGAGCCTTTTTGTTCGAGCCTTTTCAAACATCACCCGAGCCTTTTAATGAAGTGTTCGAGCCTTTTGATACACTACCCGAGCCTTTTAATGAAGTGTTCGTGCCTTTTCACAAACTACCCGAGCCTTTTGATACACTACCCGAGCCTTTTACTGAAGTGTTCGAGCCTTTAGATACACTACCCGAGCCTTTTGATGAACTACCCGAGCCTTTTAATGAAGTGTTCGTGCCTTTTCACAAACTACCCGAGCCTTTTGAAGTGTTCGAGCCTTTTGATACACTACCCGAGCCTTTTACTGAAGTGTTCGAGCCTTTTGATACATTACCCGAGCATTTTCATACACTGCCCGAGCCTTTTTGTTCGAGCCTTTTCATGAACTCATATGTTTTTTTTCTGTGAATGCAGATGAGGAATCAGCTAAAGGAGTCGCTTAAAACCCCAGTAAGAGAATGGTTCAAGGGAAAAATTATACGGCATGACCATTTCCATGACCTGGTTGATATCGACAACGCACTTAATAGTGTACCTGAACATCTGAGGATCGAAGACCGACGTCGGTATACTGAGTCGTGTTTTGGTCATTTTCTAATGATGCATCGTGAGATTCATTTTTCGGCTGGGATTGTCCATCGGCTGCTTTTGCGCGAGTTGCATCACGATGGGCCGGAAGATGAGATGAGATTTTTGTTAGGTAAGCATTCGGTCCGGTTCTCGAAGGTTGAGTTTTGTCTAATCACTGGGTTGAAGTTCGGAGTCATTCCCGACACGGCAAGGTATGATATGGTAGAGAATGGCATACACGAGCGGTACTTCCAGGGTAGAGACATCGAGTTTGAAGAGTTGAGAGCAGTGCTGCGGATTGGTATTTTTGTGGAGCAGTACGATGCGGTAAAGCTATGCTTATTGTTTATGCTCAACTGGATACTAATGGGGGTAGACGAGCGAGATAAAGTTCCAGTATGGCAGTGGAGGCTAGTGGAGGACTTGGACGCTTTTGATGCGTTCCCGTGGGGCGCACACGTGTATAGGCGGTCAATTTATTGTTTCAAGCATGCGTTGGATGGTCGACGGGAGCGGTTTGAACAACGACAGCAAGAAAGGGGTGCTGACGTACACACGACTGAGACGTACAACATATATGGACTACCACACGCACTATTGGTGAGAATTTAAAATTTGAATCTGTATTTTAATTATAGTTTTTTTTTTTTTTTTTTTATTATATGACCAATGTATTTACTTCTTATCGTACTTATATATTATACAGATATTTGCTTTTGAGGTTATCCCCGAGCTTGGGAATAAAAAATGTGGGATCCGTAGGGCAATCTCCTAGCTACCACCCCCACGTATTCTGAAATGGGAGTTGAGTCAGCGACCGTGGGGGAGAAAACTGGATGACATTTTCACTGAAAGGGTAAGTATTGTTATTGTTAATTTTCATAGTTTTTAGTATGTATACAATTACAATGATCTAACTCCGATTTCAGATGTTTGCGCGGCGTGAATTGGTGCCAACGAATGTTGAGATGGCTCAACCTTACTACGAAGGCATATACCTGGGAGGTAGTCTGTATGATACCGATGTTTCTGATATACCTAGTCACGTCCCTGAGCACGAACGACGTAGGAGTGCTGGACCCATTGATATGGATGGTGCATATTTCGGACCTAGTGATACAGAGGGTGCGTATTCAGGACCCAGTGACAGGGAGGGTCCTTATTCCGGACCCAGTGATAGGGATGGTGCATATTCCGGTGCCAATGATACAGAGGGTTCAGACCAGGAGGGTGGGAGTCGGAGTCCCGTGAGGCATCAGCAGGTACGTTTCACTTTGCCCAGACAGCCTCGACCTAGGGGTGATTCAGTTTTGGAGGGTCGCGATGAGAGTCCTGAAAGGCATAGACGGGTGCGATTCACTATGCCCAGACAGTCTCGACCTGGAGGTGATTCCCGAAAAGGCGTTGGCGGGCATCCACAGGTATGTAAAAGATATTAGAACCACATTATTTAATTTTAATTGAGTGAACAGTTTAAGTGCTGACAAAACTTCAAATCGTTTCAGGGCTGGGATGGTAAATTCGCTGAAGTGATGGATGCTGTCCAATCTCTACGGGTTGATGTGATGGAGGCTATCCGAAAGAGTGATGAGAAGCGAGATCAGCAGCATCAGGAGTTGTTGGATATGATCCGGGCGCTTCAGGGTCAGGGTCAGGGTCAGGGTCAGACATCGCAGTCCCGTATGGATGGTCCACCATTCGATGACCATCACGGAGACTTTAGTCCCACAGGCAGGACAGGTACACATCAGCATGGGATAGACCCACAGATCACACATGAGCAGACACCTACTACGGAGGCACATACTGCAGACACAGTATCTGATCACCCGGGTCATGTTATGACAGAACGAACAGAGGTTCCCGGTGGTACAGAGATATCACTATTAGAGCAGGTGCCTCCTCTAGTTTTACCCGACGACAGTGCTGGTACAGAGACAGGACTTCTAGTACGGGAGCTACCTGGTGGATCTGTGCCACATGTTCTTCCACATGACCTAGCACATGGTTCATCCTCACAGCGCACACCACCTCCAGTAGATCCCAGCGCAGTGCGACCCTTGAAGCGATCCAGGCGCAACTCCCCCACTCATCAGCGCGATACAGGGAGAGAGAGCGATACACGGAGGGATAGATCCTCTTCAGAGCGCAGCCCTTCTCGGGGAGATACACGACGGGAGATATCCTCCTCACATCACAGCCCTCCTCATAGAGATACACGGAGGCACAGATCGTCCTCACAGCGCAACCCTCTTCACAGCAATCCACAGAGGCAGAGATCCTCCTCACTGCGCACACCTCTGGTGGAGTCTAGTTCTGGAGCCTGTAGTCCGCCCCAGATTCAGCGTCAGTTGCGGGTTCGCAGGCCAGGTTGGCAGCTGATGACCCCATACACTGACCCATGTAGGCCGAAGAAGCTAAGGACCAGGCCAGCGTCATCAGTGCATGCATTCAAGCCCTATGATTTGTTAGATCCTGACCACGTTACTGCGTACCAAGCCTACAAGAGGAACACCACGGGGGAATTGTACGTATAATCGTTCATTACACAATCTTTTAATTAATATTACTTGGTCATCTAACTTCTTCAGCAATTATGCAGACGTGAAGTGGATATACATATACCAGTTGGTGTCACTTGGTTCCAACGGTTCCAAACCTACTTCATGGAGTTGGAGGATACGGTACGTTCCTTACTTTAACTGTTTGTATAAATTTTTATTAGTAATGGTAGAATCCTAACAATATAAAATGTTTACATTGTCAGCACATCAATGCGTACTTGTTGATTTTACGGAAGCGTCAACGAGCATACCCCACTGTCGACGCTCAGAGGGTCAACGTACTGGATTCCCAGTTCTATGTAAGTTCTTGTACAGTACGATTTTCATTTTTTAATTGATGTGTTTACTAGATCTATTACCTAACATTGTGGTTAATTTTCTATATACAGTCATGGTTAGATATTCAGTGGGAGCGGATGTTCGGCAGTGGGGTGGCCGCACCCCCTAAGGAGTGGTCTATGCTGAAACACAAGTGGCACGATGATGACCTAAAGACGGTCCGAGGATTAGTCCTGTCAGGAAACCGGCCATGGCACGCGGTTGATTGGGTGAGTGTTTAAATTACAAGGTTTCAATGTGTGTTTGATACTATGTTTAGATTTTAGGCACATAACACTATGTTGAAACACTAACATGTTATGATACCTTGCAACCTTGGACGCAACCATTGGGTACTGGCTAGCGTCGACCTCACCCAATGGAAGATCTACCTGTTAGACCCGTTTAGACATGAGGTCATATGGGAGTACAGGAATAAGCAGGTTGCGTGCCTATGTTGGTTTATACCCTTGATGTTGCATCAGGTCGAGTTTCACTCCAACCGAACGAAGGATGATGTGACATACAGTTTATCGAAGAAGGCCTTCCGGATGAGCATTATGGACGGATCCCGTGGGGTGCCCCAACAACATCAGGGGTATGACTGTCTCAACATTTTATTATACCTCACTTGGTTTTAATTAAATTCCATTCTAATGGTTGTTCATATGGTGATTTGCAGCGGTAACTGTGGTGCCCATACTTTGAGATTGGCAGAGTACTTGTTGGCAAACAAGAAGGAGTTCGATTGGAAAGAAGAGGATATGGGCACCATCCGGGAGAAGATGGCTGTGGAGGTTTATTGTAACTCGGTTCACAACACTGTTGTATAGATGATTTATATATGGGTTGTTCCCTGAGTTGTAATTGATGTACATAACAGATTCATGTATTATTTTCATTAATTAATTAATTTTTTCACTTTCCAACCCGCGTGTGAACAATTTAGTGCGTTGCAACACGATTTAAATAATACAATGAAAATGAACAACTAAAGCTTAACGATTTAAACAACACAACTGTATCGAGCATGGTTCCCAAAGTCTGAACGATGTTGGAAGACATCAACTTGGAGACATGTTCCTCAAGGTGCTTCTGGTGGCAATTCGTCTTCATCTTGTACTGCCTTGTTATGTTTGATTACCTTCCTTATGAGGGCACGTTTGTTTGTTGTGTCCAATTGAATGACAGATGCTGCACTTGCGACGATATTCCTCGGGGACAATTCTACTGGGACCTTCATTAACCATAGGCGGGTTGGAACACCTCCTGCTATTATGTCCAGGTTGTCCACATCTTCTACACGATTGTGTGGTTGTCCTCTCTGAAGACGAGGCATGTCGACCCTCCATCGGCCGACCTGATTGTCTCTTTGTCTTTGGATTTAAAACCACCCGCGCTGCGATGTCAAATGGCACAACCCATGAAGAAGGATGGCCAACAGGCATAATAGGAACCAAGTATGCATCAATAAGTGTCTCTCTTTTGTAGTAGTTTGCACACAGAGATGTGAAATCCAAGTTTCGCTCCCTGCAACAATGAAAATAGTGAGATTCACGTTTGGGTAATATAATGTGTGAACTGTAACTTGTCAAGTACCTTGCCGCTGCGAGTGCATGTGAACATGGAAAAAAGTCCATTTGGAATTTGTTGCATGTGCAAGTCTTGCGGGCTAAGTCAACCGTCCACTGTTTTCCCTTGTGTCTGACGGAGAATATGTTCCAGTCAACTGGATTTACGGTCATAAAACCGCACTTCTCGACCCGTTTCAGGATCACAAGATGTGCTGCGTCGGTCAATCGATGACGCATGGACCGTGCAGCTGCATGACGATCGTGAAACCACTTTTGTAGCATATTCCTAATGAACTCTGCCAGCGTCATCAATGGCAGTTGCCGTGCGAATTTTAGGCATGAGTTTATGCACTCTGCAACATTTGTGGTCATCACCCTGTACCTTCTTTGGGGACAGTGTACGCGGGACCATTTGTGAGGACCGGCAGCAATAGCATAATCGAATGCAGCCTTGTGCAGCTTACGTAACTCCTCCATGTGACGATTATACTTTAATTCACTATACGACCTAGCTGCATCATTCATTATGTCAGTAACATCCTTTCTATGGAATCGCTTCTTCATATTTTCCCCAAAATGCCAGCAACATATGGTATGGGTTGCATAAGGGAACACTTTAGATATCCCTGCTTCAATGCTTGCATGACGATCGGAAATGAAAACCAGATCATCTATATTACCAAGGGCACCCCTCAAGCATTCCAAAAACCATTCCCATGAAAGATTATTTTCTGAGTCACCATACCCAAAAGCAATTGGATACACCTGTTCGTTTCCATCTTGTGCAGTTGCCACAAACATTGTACCGCCGAATCTTCCTTTCAAATGGGTACCATCAACTGCAATCACAGGACGTATACACCTCCGAAAACCTCTAATTGAGGACCCTAACGACATGAAAAAGTAGAGGAATTTATCATCGTCAGTGCATTGTAAGTCAGTGATTGTGCCAGGATTTTGCTGTTCCAGAACGTATGCAAAAGATTGCAAGAGTTGGAAAGCTTCTTCATGCGTACCGTAGGTCAATGATAATGCATATTGAAGGGCATCGTGTGCCTTACTGTACATGATTTGTATGCCATACATTGTTTTCATATCGGCGATGACGTCCTTGGGACGCATGAGACGACCATCATGTTGTTGAAGTCTAGGTGCAACGACTTCTCCGATTATGACTGCACTAGCTTGTCGGTGGCGACGGTGAATCTCCTCCAAGGGACAACTGTGTTCGTTGACAAAACTTCTCACTTGAAAGTATGTCCCTTCATCTCTCCTCACCGCTCTTAATTTCCATGTACAGTCGTCAATGATGCAAACCAGATGTAAAGTTGTCTTATTGGACCTTTTCACCTTCCATTCAAAGTTATGATGCATTGCAAAATGGCCAACTAGCCTCTTCAAATCCTTTTTACTCGAAAAAAATTGACCTTTATAAATCATGGTTCTAGGTTCTGGCATTGCCAAGGTGCTAGTTGTATCAATACCAAACGAGTATGAATCTGCTCCGGGAATAACCCACGTTGCAGATGCTGTTACATTATACCGGACCTCGGAAGGCCTAGGCATATCAAGTGGAGTGCAACTAACTCCTTGTACATGTCTACCTCGTGTTTCAATTTGTGCAGGGTCTTCATCCATATTTTGTAGATCATCAACCCGATCATTAACCTGTTCATTATTTGCCTCATTATCCACCTCAGGGTTCGGGTAATTGTTTTGCTCATTGTACTGCTCATTTCGACAACCAAACACATCGCTAAATTGAGGTTCAACTAAATCTTCATGGTCGACCGCTACCGGTGGGACACCACACATGTTTCCCCCACCTTCAGTGGCACTTCTTTAGGTGAACACTTGGTTGCTACCGTTAAAGGATCCTAATTGTTGGGTATTTTCAAGAGGAGGAATATCATTCCCGATCACATCTCCAGCTGTCCTCTCAGTTACACTGACACATGCTTGAGGGATAACTCGATCTTCCCCTAGCATAAACTGCACATCGTTGTCATTTCTTATAAATGTGCGACATGTACTGCCAGGAACAATTGATATTGATGACAGATCAATATTGAATTTGTTTACATCATAATTCACAATGGTATGCACGATCGCCACCAATTCTTCGTAAGTCATATCCTTTGACACATACATTCCCTGTTTATCCGATCCAACAAACCTTTGACTTCCGTCGGGTAACTGCTCCCATCGACCGTTGTAAGATATTACTATTCTAACCCGATTCATGATGCTGTCAAATTAATCATCACAAAGCATTAATGAAAATTCAGGACTACAAACTTTTTTCAAATACTACATTTACAAAGGCTATGGTGAGGATATTGAAAAGTCTCAGAGAAGACATGAAAAGGCTCATAGAATTCTTTTAAAGGCTCGATTAAATCACATGAAAATGCTCAAAAATTTCTTCAAAAGGCTCGAAAAATTCTTCAAAAGGCTCGAATAGTGAATGAAAAGGCTCGGGAAAGACATAAAAAAGCTCGAAAATTCTTCGAAAGGCTCGAATAGTGAATGAAAAGGCACGGGAAACACATGAAAAGGCTCGGATAGTGAACACATGAAAAGGCACGGGAAACACATGAAAAAGCACGGGAAACACATGAAAAGGCACGGGAATCACATGAAAAGGCACGGGAAACACATGAAAAGGCACGGGAATCACATGAAAAGGCACGGGAAACACATGAAAAGGCACGGGAAACACATGAAAAGGCACCGGAATCACATGTTAGTGAACACATGAAAAGGCACGGGAAACACGTGAAAAGGCACGGGAAACACATGAAAAGGCACGGGAAACACATGAAAAGGCACGGGAAACACATGAAAATGCTTGGATAGTGAACAGATGAAAAGGCTCGGGTAACACATGAAAAGGCTCGGAGATCTAAAAATTCTCACAATGGCTGGTTTACAAAATGTGAACAAATTAAAAGAAGAAAGTTCAAGAAATATTACCTTATTTTATAAGTTGAAGATGAAACTCGAGGCAACCACAAATCTTTAACTTTTATTTGTAGATAGAGAGAGAGAGAGAGAGAGAGAGAGAAAGAAAAGATCAGAGAGAGAGAGTCGTTTTTGTTGGAAGTGTGGAGAGAGAAAAGTACAAAGAGAATAACATAACTGATTATCTAAGGACAATTTTGGTAGTTCACCATAATATGTGCCTTTTAAACTTAACTTATTAAACCACTGACAATATCACCAAATGAGTTTGAAAAGGTGACATTTCGCACCATTTCCACTACAAAAATATTATGAAATAATCTTTGAAAGATATCAAGCATATGAAAGAATCGTTCTTTAGAATGATATTAAGCTATCGTTGTGTTGAAGCAACCCTGTTATTTTTTTTTTTCTCTTCCACCATGAAATAAGAAAAAAAAAAACTCAAAATAAAATAAAATAATAAGAAGAAAAAATAAATCATTTAATGGAGATGAGAGAAAGATGTATACAGAAATTAAAGATAGGGTGTATTAAGTTTGCAAAATAAATAAATCGGGTAGTTTTGGAAATAAATTAAAACAATTAATAAAAACATTTAATTTTATTTTATTAAGTCAAAATTTTAAAAAGTGGGGTATATATAGTTTGGTAGGGGTGTGCCAACAGCACCACTCAATATAATATGCCAATATGGTAAAATTTGTTGGTCTGCAATTTAAAAGTTGCTTTTCTATAGTAAAATAAAAATTGTTTTTTTTATCGAACAATTATGGAAAAATTGTATAAACATATCCTGACTTTAAAACATACATGAGATATAATCCAGTGTTACCAAAAATACTAGAAAATACCCTTAACTTAGGGGTTGACTGTTAAATTTAACAATGATATAAACTTTTATCTTAAAAATACCAAAATACCCTTCAACAATATTTGTTTAAAATATTTTAATATATTTTAAAAAAATCAACAGATCTTCATTGAAGTTTATTTTCCAGATCTTCAATAGAGATCATCCCAAAATACCCGATCAAAACAAAATATCAACAACCAAAAATCTCAAAAACATAACAACCAAATCCACTTCGCCCACTAAAAAAAAAAAAATTCCACTTCATTGGATGCATTAAGCACCCAGCCCAGACCAACAAGAAAATTGCCAGATCTTTGCATGATCTCCAGTGATCTCCATCATCGTCATGTAAAGCAAAAAAAAAAAAAATTAAATAAAGAATTTTTTGTTTAAAGAAATAAAAATAAAGACTTTTTTTTTGGATGATCTGGGAACCACCTAGATCTCTATCATAAGAAACAAGAAGTAAAGCATTTTGTTTGAAGAAGCCATATCTGAACATACTAAACCAACAAACAAAAAAACTCAAATCTCCATTACTGAGATCTCAACACACCAAACCAAAAAAAAAAAAAAAAAAACTCAAATCTCTATTAATGGATATCTTCACCCACGAAACTCCTCATCGCCGCCGCCCCCACACGCTCCGCCGCCGACACAACCGTCTTCCATATTCTCCTGCTACGTTCTCGTGCCGCCGCCATGGCAAACTCTGAGGAGATCAGGTTTCCTTTGAGGAGATCTGTTTATAATGGAGGAATCCTCCCATGTCATCTCTCTCACCTTCTCCTTCGCCCCGCCGCTTCACCCGATTGTCTCTTTCCCACCTCTTCCTTATCTGCCGCCGATTTACCAAATCGTCTCTGTTCCTTATTACCGTCACTGCCGCCGCTGCATCATTTAATCATTTCTCTCCCTCTTCCTTCGCAACACCCGACCATCTCCCTACCTCCTCCATTCGTCGCCTCTAATCTCATTCTCTGCTCTCAATCTCCTCCATTTTAGTTTGGTAGGTGAAGATTTTATTTTTTTCAGTTAAAACATTTTTTTGTTGTTAATCTAGATTATTATTATTTTTTTTTGTTTTCTTTTTAAATCTTGATTTTGATCGATTGTTTTTTTTTTTTTTTTTTTGAAATAAATTTTGATCGATTGTTATTTAATTTAATTTAATTGTTTTTTTTTTGAAAGAATTTTTAATTGTTTTAATATTTATTAGGTAAAACGGAATTTTTTATTAGGTAAATGATAATACTACCCTTCAGTGGTTAACACTACTATTAAAACTAACGGTCAAACCCACTGTCAAGGGTGTTTTCTTATATTTAAGGTAAAACTGAATTCTATTTCATATATGTGTTGAAGTCAGGGTATGTTTGTATAATTTTCTCACCAATTATTCATTAAATTATGGGTCCCAACTGAATCCAAAACATTGAAAACATCGATTCAGTTTTGGTCGATTATTAAAGGAAATATTTCAATTTAGTCCCTAGTGTTTTTAGAAACATCACACTTGTACCTATGTTTTCGTGTTTGGTTAGTTGAGTCCCTATATTACTTAAAATAGCTCAACTTAACAGTGTTCCGGTAAATGTTAGGCGCTAGTCGGGTGGTAGCCCAACGCCTAGTGCCTAGGTGGAGAAACTTTTTTATTTTTTATTATTTTTCCTATGTTCAATTTGTGTCTTACTTTACTTTTTTTTTTCTTTTAATTTCTTTTTTACTTTAATACAAAACTGAGAGATTCTCTCCGGTCTCCACCCACACTTCACATGAATGACAATTACCAACTTACCACTCCCCAAAAATATCTTCTCTCTTTCGAGATCTGATCCTCTCTCTCAGACACACTTGATTGCTTCATCGTTGTTCTTTACACTTTCCAGAATCCAGACTATATCTGATCCTCCCTCTCTTCATCGCAAGAACTCAAATATCATAATTTATAAAGTAAGGCTTCGAAAGGTAACATGTTCTGAATATTTCAATCTCTGATAAAACAAAATGGAAACTACTAGGTTCTCCAGACCTCTCTCTCTCTCTAGATTTGTTCTTCAATTTTGTTTCCACTTTCCAGAATTCATCTTTCTAGATCTAGTTTTTTTTTCTCTCTCGTTTCGTCGTTAATGGTGACGGATTTGGACACCGGGCATATAGGTTTTGTTCTTTGGCGCCTCCTGAAGCTTCTGGTTGGGGTGGTGACCACCCACTCGCCGAGGGTGGCGAACTATGATGACGGTGACGTTTGGAACGACTAGGCGTAGTCAACGACGTTGACTTCTCGTAGCTTGATTTTTCGGTCAAATCGACCGATTTTTTCGGCCATATCAGTTGATTTTTTTTTCCGGCCGCCTAATATGGCCAATTTGGATGAAAACGGGATGGCCGGCATCCGCCTAGTGTATAAGCGGAGCTAGAAGGTTGTTTTTTCCGATTTTTCAAACACTGCAATTTAATCCTTCTAACCAGAAAAAAAAAAAAAAATGTGTTTGCTATGCATGTGTTGCCGTGTGTAACACTCAAATACAGAAAAGAAAAATCCTTTTGACCAAATTTTTAACAATCATCTATTAAATTTTAGCATAAAAATGCTTTTGCCCATAATCTTTATTTCAACTAATGAAATTATGTTTTGCCATTAAATTATGAAATACAATAAAAATTAAAATTGTAAACAAATAAAATCTACAAAATAATATAATCTAACTATAAAAAATTAAAAGAATATTAACAAAATAAAATTTAATTGTCCTTCAAAAAAATTGTTTCATTTAATTCAAAAAAATTAAAAAAACAAAAGATAAAAATTAAATGTATGAATTGGATTTGTTCTCTGATGCACGCTTCCTTCCGATGTCATGTTTTGTGATGTATGGATGATCGTAATAATATTTACGGGCTCTGTTTTGCTCTTTGCAATTTGTAGAGAAAGCTCCCAAGAACAATGTTCTTGGGTGTTAGAGAAAAAGCAGCTGAAGGAAAAGAGAAGATAAATCTTACCAAGAATCGATTAGATTTTCTTAAATCAACTGTTTTGGTTACATAGTAAGTTTCATCAGACTTGGTTATGTTTTGTCTCCAGCATCAAAACTGATAGATGGAAGTGAATCATTTTCCGGCAACCACAACGAACAGTCAACACTGTTAGATTAGAGTCAATGAGGAAATTTTCAAGAACCACCTCTAGCTTTGGATTGTTATCCAACTATATCAATTGCTTATAGAATATTGTTTATTATATATACTCGTAACTGCGGCATCTGTATAAATGGGTGTTTTTAAATTAAAAATGTTGAAATCCTATATGCTGTCAACTATATCATAAGAAAGATTACATGGATTGGTAATCTTATGTAATAAAAAGGAAATATTAGAAAAGATTGAATTTGAAAATATTATTAATAGATTTGCTTCTCAAAATGCTAGAAGAAGTCATTTAAAATGATGTTTTGATACTTTGTATTGTTATTTTGTTTTGTAGGACTACATGATGGCTTGAAGGTTGTTGGAGGAGTTGAAAAGAGATATTTTGGAACTTTGAAAATGCTTTTTGGTGTTCTATCTTTTGTAATTTTGTTTATATAATAAATGTATTTATAACACGATAACGTTTTATCTTTAATGAAATTATTATTTTTGGACTGAATATATGACAAGTTATATATATATATGGATAGTTCTTTAGTCTAGACGTCCTAAAATTATAATTTCAGGATGTCCAACCATAGTTACATGTTTTAATAAAAGGTTGATTTGTTGTTTAACAAACATATGAACTTATTAATAGTGCTAGCAAAACAGCCCAGGCGCTGGCGAGCCGCCCGGCCTGGCCTATTTCGGTCGCGTGCCCTGGCCGGCCCAGCATGTCGGCTTACCAGGCTAGGCCCAAGCCTGTTAAGCCGGCGTGCCGTGCTGGACCCAGGTGATGCAGCTTGCTGGTCGGCCCAGCACGGACAGCTAGGCCTACGGGCCTAATTTTTTTTTTTTTTGAAAAAATGAATTCTGGTAGGCCTTAACTGGTTGGCCTGCATGCCGGCATGTTAGGGCCCGCCATAATTTAAATTTTCAATTTTTTTGATGTTTGAAATTAAAAATTTGAATTGAGGGGTGACTTTTGTAATTATCCAGGAGCCTTTGGTGACCGTTGGGGGGTGGGGGTAAAAAAAAATTTACAAAACTTTAAAAAATTACATTTGATATGGTGACCTTTGGGTTGGATTATGGCATCTAACCAAAGAATTGCTGAGTTTGTCAGATTTTATAGATCAAAAAACCTAAAACCCCGTAAGTTCCAAACAAATATGCCGGTAAAGTGGAACTCAACATATTTAATGTTGAAATTTGCTTTACCATATGTTTTAGAAATTACTAGTTTTTATAACTTGAACACCGCCAACGACATTGAATGTGAAAAACTCACGGAAGGTGATTGGTATGTGGCCACTGTTTTTATTGAATTTTTAACTGTTTTTTATGATGCTACTACAGAACTTTCCGGGTTTATTACCGCACATCTTCTCTTGCACTTCATAAACTTTATGACATGGTTGATTTACTTAAACAATATAGGAAAAATGTGATGGTAGCTCCCGCTGTTGCTGCTATGCAAGAAAAATATGTAAAATATTGGGGGAAAATTCCTCTTTTGTATGCCTTTGGTATTGTTGTAGATCATAGGTTCAGATTTAATGTTTTATAAGTTTTTTTCACTACTTTGGTGAGGCTCTGGAATTAAGTGAAATGATGTTGTTGAACATCTTGGTACACTGAAATCCCAAATGTTTGAGGTTTTTTTTTTCTTCTATTTATCAGAACATGTACATTGACGGAACAACGTAACCGGCGCCTCCTTAGCAACAATCCCAACAAAAATCGAAGCTCATGAGGATTTTTTTTGAACAAAGCCACAACTTCTCGTGCTTTAGGAAGTTCGAGTTCGAGTCAAAGTCAAAGTCAAAGTCAAGGTCAACGACAACACATGGAGCTTAACAGATATTTGAGTACAGAGTATTCAGAGTATTCCATCACTGAGAATGATGATTTCACAAGCAACGATCTTCTGAAATGGTGGCGGAACAAGAGAAACAACTTCCTCATTCTTTCGAGATTAGCATGTAATGTCCTTACTATTCCGGTTTCAATAGTTTCATCAGAGCTGGTGTTCAGCATGGCCGAACAAATTTTAGAAGAAAGAAGATGTTCATTGGCCCCTGATGCGATGGAAGCTTTGACATGCCTTAAGGATTGGCAAAATGCAAGTTTGAGATGACAACATCAATTGGACAATGAAGAAATCATGGATGACTTCTCCAGCATGACCATCGATGAGAGTTCCAGTAGCAACCGACCAACGAGCTGATGTAATTGTAAATACTTAATTTTTTTTTCCTATTGCCCTATTTTTTCCTTACTAAATTTTTATCCCATTGGGTTTTTCTTGGTAAGGTTTTTAACGAGGCAATTATGATTTGTAATTTATACTTTTCACCACAAATTTAATACGAAATTACAAAAATATTATTCATTGAAAACTAATTAAGTGTTGTATGAAATGAAAAATGTTATATTTCATATTAAAATTATTATATTAATAATTACACAAAATTATTACAATGTATAAAAAATAATATTGTATAAATATAAATAAAAAAATTCAAATCCCATTGGGCCTGGCCTGTTAAGGCCTTAACGGGCCGACCCGCCACATGCCCCGCCTGGCACAGGCCACGTGTCATGGCCAAGCCCACCCTGTTAGGATTATGCTCAATAGCAAGAGTGTAATGTTGTAATTAACAATCTTTTTCATATTAATAAAGTGATTTCTGGTTTAACAAATCGTATAGCATTTATAGTTTGTATTATAATTGTCAAAGTAAATAATCATAAGGTCTAAAGACTATGGGAAAAGAAGAATTGTTCGTACATCTGGATATGTATGTGGTAGACACAATTCTTTAGTTAGTCTTGAATATTGTTCACAACTTAAGTTAAAGGTTGGGCACCTTTATCTTGTTAAAGTTGTAGAATTCTTTTGCTAGCATTTGAGTGGGATCAAATGAGATATGATGAGTCTAAAATCATCGGAGTGTCTTCGAGCAAAAGGATCTAGTGCACTGGGTGCATTGAACTGGATCACAATGAAAAGCTTTATCTAGAACCGTCAATAGATAATAGTCTTTTCATTATCAGGACAATCGGAGAGTCTATCTTAATCCTGAGATAAATGATGGACTTATGGTTGCAAGTGATATCATTTGAGTTATCAATGAGTACGATTATATCGCATAGTCTATCCTCGATAGTTTGGTGATATTCATTTTGTTAATCGATAGAGGACTTCATTTATAGATATGGACATCGTGGCTCCATTTAATTAAATGAGAGTATAATATCATCATATGGATGTTTTGAGGTAATTGGATATTAAATCTCAACGTTGAGTTTTCAATGGTGTCTATTGAAAACATGGCTTCTGGACAAGTCAAAATATCCAAGTTCAAAACGTGGTCATATGAGTAAATATGGTAACTTGGAGAGTTATAGGCGGTCTATGAACTCTTGGCGATTACTGATATTAATCACGAGGATACACTATCTCCAATATGATTGTCTAGGGTATGAATGAGGAGCATCTTCCTTTTCTATCTTTATTTAAGAGTTCAGTTTTAGCTCTTTAGTGGAATGAGTTAAAATTAATGGATCGGACCTAAGTGAATCATTTGTTGATTGTGATTAGGTTATGTCTATTGAAGCTTAAATTTAGATGGCCCGCCAAGATCCCCAATCCACACGGACTTGCATGGATCACTTGATATATTCTACCGGACCAATTTAAGGGTCCATCTAGAATTGCATTTAATATATTAAGAATATAATTTGCACATTATTTAAGTAATGGGCTGCTCAATTATATTAATATATTAATGAAAGACATGTGGGCTTGTTTCTTTTAGTAAGAATGGGTCTGGTTCACATGTGGGCTTTTTTATTTAAAGTCCAATGGATTAAATGAAATAGGAAAATAATATTAGGCCCATCTTATATATAAGTGGGGCGGCTAAGGTTAAGGTTTTGACCTAAAAATATTATTTTGTTTCATTTGTTTTAATTAAATAAGAATTAATTGATTTATTGATTAATTTTTTAATTAAAGAAACAAATCTTTCCTAAAAGTAAAAGACTTGTTTGATAAGTAAATAAATAAATTAGTATTATTTATTTAATCAAATAAGGAGTCTTTTTTTTTTATTTAGTCAAATAAAAGAATAAAAATAAAAGAGTTGGATTAGGGTTTGAAGTCTATAAAGTTAAAAAGAATTAGGGTTGAATTTCAGTCACCCTATATAAGTGACATGATGAAATTCGGCCAACCCTAATTAGATACTACATAGAATTCGGCAACCCTAAAGGAAAAAGAAGAAAAATTCGGCCAACCTATATATATGTTCTTATAGGGTTCGGCCACATCAATTAATTGGTGCTTGAGTTTTTATTTTCTTTCTTCTTCTTCTTAATTCTAAGAGAGTTTTTATTCTAGAGAGACAAAAAGGAGTGAAAAATTATTCTTTGATAGTATACAATTGCTTAAACATCAATAAGCTTGTGTATACGATATCGATCTAGGTTCACGCGAGTTTCGATCATAAGATTGTGAACTCAAAAGTGACCGGAATAATTTTGACATTCTTTTGATTGTTTTGTGACTAACAAAGAAAATAAAGTATTTGTTTGGTCCATTCACAGGTTTGCAATTCAAAGGAAAGGGAGACCACGCTCCTAGGTGATCCACGTTCGTGCTCGGATTGAAGGTCTTGCGGATTACCATCGACGTAAGTCAATCTGATCACGCGACAAGAGGTAATTTACTTTTGTTGATATATATGCATGTTTATTGATTAAAAGGGTTTAAGGTTCATAAAGGAAAAATTTTAAAAGTCACTAAATCATCTTTAGTATCGCTTCCGCTGCGTGTAACACTTTTATTTGTTTATTTTTCCCTACACACCCTCCCTCCAAACAGGCTTCCTCGGCACAACCTATCTCCCTAATAGGCCTGGCATGGCCCATTAGGCCAACGGGCCTAGGCCTAATGGCCTGGGCCGGCTTGTTTTGACACCACTACATATTAAAACATATGATTGTGGTTGGACGTCCTGACTAGAGAACCATCCTCTCTCTCTCTCCCCTTCTCTCTCTATATATGTTGACAAACTATGAATATGAACGAGAGCTACATTTTAAATTTTCACCCTAAACCTTTAAAAAGTCAGTACTGGCACTTTCATTGGACGTCACAATTTTCTTTATCTTATTTTATATTGCTTTGTCAAATACTAAGATGTGCATGAATAACTTTCCCTAGATGAACAAAAAATTTTAGAGGCTAGTTTTATTTCTATTTTTCATACCAATTTTCTCTACAAACATCAAAAGCTCCTCAGCTATGTGGTGTAAAGAAATGACCTTTTGAATTTTTAAAGACTTCGAGAGTTCAAGATTGATTTTCAAAGATTCTTATAGTCCATGAATGCCTTGTAAATATGGCTAAATAGGACACTGAAGAATCTTTAACAAAATATGAAAATCTTGACTCAACAGAATCAGAATTCTATTAGGTTCTTACAATCTCTACTAACTGAGACCAGTTGATATATATAATGAAAGCAAATAATAAAAGACAATCAATTTATCTTTGAGATTTGATAACAATCTTATACTTTCGTTAACTGTGCGAGACTTCTTTATTCGCGACTATGAAATTAAAAGCTAAATATAAGATATGCAAAACTTACTTGCAAAAATTCACAACTTTTTATTCACGATATTGTGATTACAAGGGAAAGATTAAAACTTATGGAGATAGTTTGTGTTTTTTGCTCCGATGCTGTCTTTTGCTTTTTCCTCACTACTGTCTCTATGAACGAATACTACACTTATATATTATAAAATACTTTCTCCAATTTTTTACATGATGATGAATTCTTTGAAATCAAAGAAATCATTATTGTTTTAGTAAAAGCAACTTTGTATTTTTGTTACATTGTAAATGAAAACTTTGTATTTTTGTTACATATTTCAAACAACTGAATATTGCTCCTTAAAATTCCAATCTTTAAGAGCCTACTATCCTTATGTCCTTTCCCATTTTTTATTTCTTTTTTTTTTTTTAATTACGTGGCACGCTATTAAATTTAAGGGTTTGGATTTTGGCTTCAGAAAATAAGTAAATATCATCCAAATTTATATCGGATGTAGATACTAGGTATACTACTTACTAGATATTGTACCTTCAATCCAGGGCTAGTTGAGTGTGGATACAATGGATCTAAAGTCCACATTACCCTTGTAATAATAAGCAAAATATTAAAATGCCCATATATTATTATTAAAATAAAATTAATTTTTACAAATAACATATTTAATTATAATAAAACATAAAAAAAATATATCATAAAATAACAGAGGCACCATCTGCGGAGAGGAGGGTGGTGGCGAGATTGATGAGCGAAGCCTCTCAGATTTGATGCGTGTTAATTATATCTCTTATCGGAGAAGCTGGCCTGGTCATTGATGCTTGTATTTCTTCAAGTGTTCTTCCCTTAGTTTCTGGTACTAGCTTTGCAACAAACAGGACGGTTGAACCACAAATGGCGGAGAATATGAAAAATGTTCCTGTCATTTAATTTTTTTTTTTTTAAAAGGCAAAACTTTATTGAAAAACAAAAGGCCGAGCACCACAACAAAACAGGGGCAACCCAAGGCAGCCATCCTCAAACACCAGCGACAGATGAAACAAAAGGGCCCCTGTCGCTGGGATTTGATAAGGCCAAGTCCCTGTCATTTAATGAACACGTACAATTTATATCCATGTAATGTATTATTCGAAGGGTCATGAAATTTTTTTGATAGATCATGGGGAGAGTGAAATAGAATAAAAGGTCGATGGGTTCGGTTAAGGTACCTTTCGAGCTCCATTCCATCATAAAATTGAATGAGAATGAAACAATCCAACCACATGAAGAGCTGAGAAAGATGGCAAGGCTTCCAGCTGAACCTTTGATGTTTATAGGAAATATCTGAAATGGGAGGTCAATATAGCTCAGTTTCAATCTAATTTATGAACATTCTTGCTTAACAATGATCGGATGCAGTTGATTGTGTAACATTACATAATGATTTTGAGTTATTGTGTAAAGTTATATAGTTGAATTCCACATGAAAAAACGTGGAAACCTGCACCTTATCAGTCCTCCATTCTTGCCATGTTAGAAATTGTTACCGTAGAACCTTCTAAATTAATATTCTTAGGATCTACCTTTGAATATTAAAATTGTTAATTTGTTTTAAAAAATGCTTGTTCACGTCCTTATTATCAATGATATCACAAGTTAGGATAATAATGGTGTGGTTGAGATAGATGACAACGACGACGATAGTCAAAATCTCTACAAGTAAAGTTGTTGAAATACTAAATTTCGTTGTAATAAATTTGGACAATTCAAAAGGAAGGATGAAGTGAAAAATCTCAAATATAGTGATCTTGTGCAAATATCTTAAAAGTATTTTTCTAGTCGTTGAATATTATGTAATATATTTTGTACTTTTATGAAATTATTAATTTATACGACAATCGGAGTTAAAATTTTACATTAGATTTAAAAAGGAAATTATTAATTATTATACTAGAAAGATTTATTAATTTTTTATAGCGACTTAAATCGGGAACCGAATTTTTTATTAATTAAGAGAGGTTGCACGTACTTTTTGCATGGAAAAGTAATAAAGAGGACTAATGCAATCAAACATGATAGAAATTTGTACCTCAGACATTATTAGTGCCGGTATAGCTGACATGCCGATTGAGAAGGCTAAAATAAAACCCTGCTTGCAGATTGCAGTAAAAATTAATTAGTCTATTACGATCATCCAACGAGATGTAAAGGAAAAACAAAAACAAAAACAAATTTGATAACATATCTTCATAGAGAATAAGCAGTAACATTGAATTACCAATATGCCAACGCAAACCAAAATTGGAGTGATCTCTTTCCACTGTTGGAGGTCCTGCTCATTAAACAGAATTATGTTTTTCAGACGAAATTCGCAAATATAATCTCCAACGAAAAGAGTCCGATCCGTTTATAGATTTCATTTTAGAAGAAACCTTCAAACAAGCTGAAAATCCAAGAAGAACGAAACTTAAGCACATTCCGGTAGTAGACACCTGCATAAAATTAGAAACTTCACTATCCGATCCACTTATAATGAGTTGAACTAAATTCTTTTTTCATTCTAACCATAAGAAGTGGTCTCCTTCCAAGTTTGTCTACTAGGATTACTGATAAGATAGAAGTTGGAATCTGCAAAACACTTTCAATAAATTATAGGTAAAAAGAATCTAAATTCCAACTTTCACTACTTGCAGTTTATAAATTAAAGTCATTTCAAGTACCTGAACAACAGCCAATGAAATATTCCCAACTTTACTCGAAAAGTCTTCCATAAAACAAAAAATTAGTATAATTATTTATTTCGTCAAATTATGTAAACTTTAACAAATGAGCAAATTAACCAATATATATATATATATATATATATATAGTTATATACACTATTAACTTACTAGCTTCCTCAAAAATGGAGCTGGCATAAAACATAATCCCAGAGGTTCCTCCTAAGTCTCCAAAACACATCAGTCCAATTCCAACCTAAACCAATCAAAGAATTTTCTGAAAAGATCAGATAGTCACAAAAACGAAATCTTTGCTCATTGTGATAGAGATGTGGGGGAAAAAATGGATTTATGAGCATACAAGACTCACCATAAGCGAATAAGCATATTTACGTTGAAACAAATTAAGAAATCGATCTTCAGATAACCCTTGCACTGTGTAATCCTGCTCAACCACAAGAACATACACACACACACACACACACACACACACACACACAAAAGACAACTTTAAAATGTGAAAATTAATTTCAGTTGAAGCTCAAAACATAGGAGGGAGGAACTTCACTTTGATGTTTACTGTTTCCTGATAAATATCAGCATTTTTCCCCCTAAGACTTTGCAGTGACGCTTCTAAATCCTTATCTCGACCAATCTTTGCCTGCAGACAATTGTAATTATATATAAATTGAGCATTCTAATAATGGAATCTTAAAAAAAAAATGGAAAAGGACTCACTAGCCATCTTGGAGATTCTGGAATGAAGAATGTACCAACAACTTGTACCAAGCATGGAACAGCAGCTAAAAGTTTTAACAAAAAGTTAACAAATTATATATTCTTATAAAATTGACAGATATATCACTTACAGTGATATAAAAAAGGGCAAGTAGCTAGTTACCAATTAGAGCCAAGACGCGCCATGAAACAACAGTTCCAAGAATATATGTGAATGACATTCCGCAACCAAATATCACCTGCACATGCAGTTGCTAAAATAATTATGTGTGAACTATGAGTTAATTGATGAATTTGGTTGTGGAATTTTACCTGACTAGCTGATGTTAATGCTCCCCGAATATTTTTAGGTGTAATTTCTGCCACATACATAGTTGCCTGTATCGTTTCAAAAAAGCAAGTTTTAGCCGTTAAACGACTGTGAAATGAAATGCATGCAAGATTAATGACAGAACTACCGCATAAGCATTCAGCCCAATTCCTATTCCCAGTGAGACTCTTCCAAGATCCAGCAACCAAGCGCCCTTTGAAACAGACATCTAATTGATCAAATTCCATGAAGGGAAAAAGAAATGATAGACAAATGCAATCTGATTTGGACGAAGATGGATCTATTAATTGCATCAGATTATTCACTTTTGGATTTATGTCAATTACGTACACTATTCAAGGCAATAAAAGTGAGACACAATTGTGGGGAGGAAAAACAAAACACCTTAGAGAATGCAATAGCTAGCCACCCAGTGATGAAGAACAGATGACATAACCACATAGCCTGCTTCCCAAAATTGGAGAATTATTAAAAATTGTAACAATTCATTTGCATGACATCTAGTAATGTAATGTTAAGAAAACTTACTCCTTTTCGACCAATGAGATCGGAAACTTTCCCGTTTATTATTGAACCTATTAGTACTCCAATTGTCACCACTGAACCAAAAACTGAGTACTGCACATTGTAAGAATTCATCACATCACATCACAACAAGGAGATTAAAAAAAAAAAAAAAAAAAAAGTGAAAAACAGGACATATGGGACGAAATTACAGCTGCCAGTGAGAGTCCCAATTCCTCCATGATTCCAGATTCAGCAGGTGATGAGTATCCTGTCTGCAATCAGTTAATTATTAGTTAAAGATACATCCATATATACAGCTGCTAATTATCTGATATAAATTAAGTAAATGATATACAATATTATTACTTACACAACATCCAACAACAAACCAACCACATGAAGCAATGAAGCTGCTGTGCAGAGCAGCAGGTGTGGCTAAAGAGTCACATTCTGGCATGTCACTCCCATCACTAATGCCTTTATGAGTTACCAGTTTTTTTTCCAAGCTCTCACTTTCCATTTCTTGAGGAAAATGGAACTCAGAATTCGATCTTTTACACTTTCAGCACCCAAAACAAGCTTGTTTTCTGGAAATTATTATAATAGCCTAGTTTTAGGTTTGTGTGTGGTTTCAAATATTATAATAGCATAATTTAGATATGCGTGTTACACACCTTACACTTGCATGAGGCACATGTGCTGGAAAATATTGTCTGTGATAATTAATGGTAAAGATAGAGAGAATCATTTTGCAGGTGCGGGAAAAAGTCTCTGAAACTGAAGTTGAACTCTATTTGATGGTGTGAAATAGGCAAATAGCTCGAGGTAAGATTTGGTTAGTGTTAGAATCGTAGAATATTTGCAAAAAAGGAGATGGTCAAACATGAGCCGAGCAAGAAATCCAATTTGGGGGAGCCTTATATAAAAACGAAGTAATTACTAGAAACTGATCTAAGGTTTGCCAATTTACACTCACAAACAATTTTATGAATAATTAACACTCACCTCCCCTACTATTTGAGTTTGACCAAATTTTAGTTTTAAATTTGGCACTTCAAAAAAGGTAATATAGTCTTTTTAAAGTTTTCCATTATTTTAATAAAATCAGAAATTTAAAAAATCAAGAAAGAAAAATAAAAGGAGATGGACCGTGGAGATTCGTTCATTTTAAAAAATATAGAAAAAGATAATAAAAAGAGAAAAAGAAAAAGACTGGTTTTTTTTCAGCGATTGAGTTAGGGTTTTGGTATGCTTTTGTTTCGTCGGAGATTAGGTTTTATTGGTTGTGATTTTATTGTTTAATTGATTGTTGTTGGTGTGTGTGTGGTGCTGTTTAGGTCTAGTTGTGAAGGTCAATTTGGGTTTCTTGGGGAAAGATTGGTGTTCAATTTGGGTTCTTCAATTTCGGGTTTTTTTTGGGGTTTTTGTGTGATTGGAAAGGGAATTCTTCTAGATGTTTGATATTATTCCCTTACAATTCTTCCAGATGTTTTATATCATTCTCAGATTGTATGTGTGTAAGAAGCAAATTTTAGGGTTTAAAAGTTAGAAAAAACAAATTTCAAAAAAACAAATTACTAGTGAACGGAACGTACGTGGTTTATTTATTTATTTATTTTAATTTTAATTTTTTTTGAAAAGGATAGAGAGGTTTTATTACATTTAATTAATTTGTATATATAATATTTTTTTAAACAAAATTGTGTCTTTTTAAGTAACATTTATAAACGAAAAAAAAATAATACTAAATACTAAATAATTTAAAAAGTGGGACATATGTAAGGCAGTAGTGGGGTGCCAATAGTAATTTTTATTTATTTATTTTTTAAAGAAAACATTTATTACAATAGTCTACTTTTTGATTTTTGTGACATTTCAAATGGGTGCGGGTATTGCCAACTATAAAACTAATTAGTATACTCATATCTAAAATTTAAAGAGATTTTTTCCTTACAATATATTGACGGTGGTTTTTTGTTGTGTGAAAACTCGATATGCCAAAGAGTTATGTTTGGTGAATAATGGAAAAAGTGCAGAAATGTAAAATGGAAGACCGGTTTATGTGGAAAACCATCGTGAAAAGGGAAAAACCATGAGTGTCGTTAATAGCGTGAAATCTTCACCATGAAAGAAAAATGGAATAGGATTACGTAGCTCTACTCACTTCTCTCTGTTTTTCGGTATTCTCAATATATTTTTTCTTATTTTTATACCGTGAAGAATGAGTGATATTTATACATGTTTTGTAACCATATACTTGGTGTGCAAGTGGTTGACTCGCAGAATCTCATTATGATTCTTCATCTTTGGATCTTCGTGTTTATCTCTATCTCTTTCTCATTTGGTATTATCACGTAGTAAATGCAGTTGCCATTGTGCTTGATTTGATCTCTAATTCCTTTTGGAGAAGATATAATTGTTTTCGATATAGTTGTTTCCTATTTGAAGTGTGATTGTTGACCCTTGTATCTCGGTGTGATTGTGGGGTATTTTTAAGGTGTGTTGAATTTTGGTTAGGTCGAGTGGTCCTTTTTGGCGAGATGCTTTGGCCGAGCAAAATCTTATTTGGCGAGATTCCTCATTGGGCGAGTCACTTGTCTTTTCCCGAGTCATCTCCCCAAGGTTTTCTCTTTTTCATCTATTTACTTGTTCGGCGAGTCTCCCGATTGACTTTCGGCGATATGGTGCATCTTTTCTCTGATACTCTGGTTGACTTGTTGATGTGTTGTCTGATAAAAAGTTGCTTATAACATGTGGAGTGACACGTCACCCTGACCAAATTCACCTATAACAATACCCCCTTAAATATTCGAGTCGAGTGCCAACGTTCGACCCATACCTGGCATGTGCCCAAGTCAATTATGTTTATTATTCACTTGGTGAAAGGTCTTTAAAACATCTTTATCGTTATCTTCATTAATGAAGTAATTATGACGCTTTAATCAGCTTGAAGCTTCACTGACGTGTTTTGATCGCATCCACAAATACTTGAGCAGGCTGACATTTGAATTTCTTGATGGTGATGTTTGGAGGCTCGAAGTTCTCTTCAAATGACACGTGGCCTTACACAATGAGGTTTGTTGGGTGCTTTTCCCGAATTATGCTCAATAGCAAGAGTGTAATGTTGTAATTAACAATCTTTTTCATATTAATAAAGAGATTTCTGGTTTAACAAATCGTATAGCATTTATAGTTTATATTATAATTGTCAAAGTAAATAATCATAAGGTCTAAAGACTATAGGAAAAGAAGAATTGTTCGTACATCTGGATATGTATGTGGTAGACACAATTCTTTAGTTAGTCTTGAATAATGTTCACAACTTAAGTTAAAGGTTGGGCACCTTTATCTTGTTAAAGTTGTAGAATTCTTTTGCTAGCATTTGAGTGGGATCAAATGAGATATGATGAGTCTAAAATCATCGGAGTGTCTTCGAGTAAAAGGATCTAGTGCACTGGGTGCATTGAACTGGATCACAATGAAAAGCTTTATCTAGAACCGTCAATAGATAATAGTCTTTTCATTATCAGGACAATCGGAGGGTCTATCTTAATCCTGAGATAAATGATGGACTTATGGTTGCAAGTGATATCATTTGAGTTATCAATTAGTACGATTATATCGCATAGTCTATCCTCGATAGTTTGGTGATATTCATTTGTTAATCGATAGAGGACTTCATTTATAGATATGGACATCGTGGCTCCATTTAATTAAATGAGAGTATAATATCATCATATGGATGTTTTGAGGTAATTGGATATTAAATCTCAACGTTGAGTTTTCAATAGTGTCTATTGAAAACATGGCTTCTGGACAAGTCAAAATATCCAAGTTCAAAACATGGTCATATGAGTAAATATGGTAACTTGGAGAGTTATAGACGGTCTATGAACTCTTGGCGATTACTGATATTAATCACGAGGATACACTATCTCCGATATGATTGTCTAGGGTATGAATGAGGAGCATCTTCCTTTTCTATCTTTATTTAAGAGTTCAGTTTTAGCTCTTTAGTGGAATGAGTTAAAATTAATGGATCGGACCTAAATGAATCATTTGTTGATTGTGATTAGGTTATGTCTATTGAAGCTTAAATTTAGATGGCCCGCCAAGATCCCCAATCCACACGGACTTGCATGGATCGCTTGATATATTCTACCGGACCAATTTAAGGGTCCATCTAGAATTGCATTTAATATATTAAGAATATAATTTGCACATTATTTAAGTAATGGGCTGCTCAATTATATTAATATATTAATGAAAGACATGTGGGCTTGTTTCTTTTAGTAAGAATGGGTCTGGTTCACATGTGGGCTTTTTATTTAAAGTCCAATGGATTAAATGAAATAAGAAAATAATGTTAGGCCCAATCTTAATCAAGTGGGGCGGCAAGGTTAAAATTTTAACCTAAAATATTATTTTGTTTCATTTGTTTTAATTAAATAAGAATTAATTAATTTATTGATTAATTGTTTAATTAAAGAAACAAATCTTTCCTAAAAGTAAAAGACTTGTTTGACAAGGAAATAAATAAATTAGTTTTATTTATTTAATCAAATAAGGAGTCTTTTTATTTAGTCAAAATAAAAGAATAAAAATCAAGGAGTTCGATTAGGGTTTGAAGTCTATTAAGTTGAAAAGAATTAGGGTTGAATTTAAGTCACCCTATATAAGTGACATTATAGAATTCGGCCAACCCTAATCTTAGACTACATAGAATTCGGCAACCCTAAAGGAAAAAGAAGAAAAAATTCGGCCAACCTATATATGTGTTCTTATAGGGTTCGGCCACCACAATCTATGGTGCTTGAGTTTTTTATTTCTTTCTTCTTCTTCTTAATTCCAAGAGAGAGTTTTTATTCTAAAAAGACAAAAGAGAGTGTGAAATTATTCTTTGATAGTATACTATTGCTTAATCATCAATAAGCTTGTGTATACGATATCGATCTAGGTTCACGCGAGTTTCAATCATTAGATTGAGAACTCAAAAGTGACCGGAATAATTTTTGACATTCTTTTGATTGTTTTGTGACTAACAAAGAAAAGAAAGTTTTTTGTTTGGTCCATTCACAGGTTTGCAATTCAAAGAAAAGGGAGACCACGCTCCTAGGTGATCCACGTTCGTGCTCGGATTGAAGGTCTTGCGGATTACCATCGACGTAAGTCAATCGGATCACGCGACAAAAGGTAATTTACTTTTGTTAACATATATGCATGTTTATTGATTAAAAGGGTTTAAGGTTCATAAAGGAAAAATTTTAAAAGTCACTAAATCGTTTTTAGTATCGCTTCCGCTGCGTTTACCACTTTTATTTATTATATTTCCCTACAATTGGTATCAGAGCCTAGGTTGAACCCTTTTAATTAATTAACGTATATATACGTGGATCTATTTTTTTTATTGTGATTATGCATGTTTAGAAAGAGATGGCACTCTAGGTATTCAAATATATAATTACATGTGATGTATGGATTTATATATGTTTTATGTGGTTTGTTATTGCTCGATTTTGGCCCTAGATTTTCAATGTAATTTTTGTTTCGGAGTTGTAACAAGAAGGGTGGTCTATTATCGCCATAATTCCTTCTTGGTAGATTGCTAGGTTTTATTTTTTTTATATGTGCAGTATTTTTTTAGGGTTATTGCAGTTTTTTTTTATTTTTTTTAGTATGTGCAGTTTTTTTTGTTTGTAAAATACTGCAGTGAATAAAAAAAAAAAAAAAATTAATACTGCAGTATTTATTATATATATACTGCCGTAATATGTTTAGGTCTTGAAGATTCGAAGACACGAAGCAAAACGAAGCAACCGGAACCATGAACGAGCACCGTGCACACCCTAGGAGTGGATTGGGCTGCGCATGGCAAGCCCAAGCTTGGTGGGCTGCGCACGGCAGCCCTGGAGTCCTCATGGGCTGCACACGGCAGCCCCTTAGTGGGGTTGTGAGTTGTGCTCGCCCGTGGGTTGGGCCGAAGGATGAGCGTATGGTTGATGGGCCACCTGAAGATCTTGTATTCCTGACAAATTGTAATTTACTTGTTTTTCTAGGATGGGCCAAAGTTGTTGCTATTTAATTTATGCTTAAATATTACAATATTTGTTATTGTATGATAACATGACATATAGAATAGGAGTGCCACGCATTTATCTCTTTTTGGTATGAACATGCATTGAATGATTTAGGTATCTAAATTGGCATCTAGATAACTCGGTAAATCATTCTATGGGATTTAATCACACGCCTTAAATAATTGAGTGGGAGAAGGTGTTTTGGTAACACCTATGGCCTCCAAGGTTAGTTGAGCTTTATTATTTATTGGTAATCCCCCCAAGGGGCGTCCATGAATGGAATTTAGCAACATACTTCCTTACAAGGATAGACTAGACAATGGACTCAAACGAGATCTACTCCCCAAGGAGGGATTTTCGTGAGAGAAAATTGAGGGTCGATATCTTGGTAACACACTCAATGTAATTTTATTGATATCCTCACAAGAGTTCTTGTTAATAAAATTGCAAGGCTAAAATTGAAAACGCTGGTTGTTATGTTAACAATTATGTGGGACCTAGTCTAACTAGTAAATGGTGCGAACTCCCAAAGGAGGCGTAACATTTATGGGTGTTAGATCACCGTTGAATTTTATGATTGAGTTATTTATTTAATTCAAGATAAATATTTAAAAGTGCTTTATCATGATTATTTACTTATATATGTTTTGTTCAGAAATCATGACCCCATCACTTATGAACATCCTGAAAGATAACACTTTAACTGGAGATAATTATGTTACATGGAAAAGGAAAATTGGGTTGTTGCTGCAAAGTGAAAAACATAAGTTTGTTCTAACTACTCCTAAACCACCTGCTCCTAATAATGAATCTAGCATAATGTATAGAGATGAGTATGAGCAGTGGAAGACTTCAGATGATATGGCAAAATGTTACATTATGGCCACTATCTCCAACGTGTTGAAACAGCAGCATGAAGGAATGGAGTCCGCTGCTGATATAATGATGTCTCTAGAGGATATGTTTGCTATAAAGTCTAGGACGACTAAGAGAGAGGCAGTGACTGCTTTTATGAATCTTAGGATGAAACCTGGACAGGCTGTGAAAGATCACATGATGAAAGTCATAGCACATCTCAACATTGCTGAACTGCATGGCGCTGAGATAGATGGTGAGACAAAGATTGATATGGTTGTTAATTCATTGTCAGATTCCTTTGATCAGTTCAAATTGGACTACACTTTGAACAAAAAGGAATACACCTTACAAGGCCTGATGCAAGATGTTCAAAGTGCTGAAAAGATCCTTGTGAAAGGCAAAGGTCAAGAGATTCATATGGTTGGTAAAGTTGCTACTGTTAAGGCCCGTCAAAAGGTCAAGAAACAACAGAAGAAAAAGCAACTTGGGCCTATCAAGAAGGAGACCAAGAAAGTAACCAAGATCAAAGGGAAATGCTTCCTTTGTGGTGAAAAGGGACATTGGAAGAGAAATTGCCCAAAGTCCCAGAACAAGAAGGAAGAAGGTAATTTGAATTATCTAGAAACATGTTTTTTGGCTGATTCTACAGATTCTTGGATCATAGACTCAGGAGCCACTAATCATGTTTGTTATTCCTTGCAGGGGTTTCAAGAAAGGAGAAAGCTGAGTAAGAATGAAATCAATTTGCGCTTGGGCAACGGAACGTTAGTGTCTGCAAGTGCAGTGGGAGATATTAGAGTTTATTTGGATTCTAGAAGGCATTTAGATTTAATAGACGTTTATTATGTACCTCAATTCAAGAGGAATTTAATTTCAGTTTCTTGTTTGAATAAATTTGGATATTCGGTTACTTTTAATAAAGTTTTTATTATTAGTAAGAATGACAAAATTATTTGCCAAGGTACATTGGAAAACGGTCTATACTTTTTGCATAGAAATATCTCTCACTCGTTAGACACAGAAATAACGGAACCTAATCATAAAAGAGTAAAATTATCAACAGATGAAACCTACCTTTGGCATTTACGCTTAGGTCATATTAACCTTAATAGGATTAAAAGATTGGTATGTGACGGACCTTTGAGTGACTTAAAGGTTGATGATCTACCAACTTGTGAGTCTTGTTTGGAAGGTAAAATGACCAAAAGGACGTTCTCTGCCAAAGGTGCAAGAGCCACTGAATGTTTAGGATTGATACACACTGATGTATGTGGACCTATGAGCATTCAAGCTAGAGGTGGATATGAGTACTTCATCACCTTCACGGATGATTACTCGAGATTTGGTTTTGTGTATCTCATGAGACATAAGTCGGATGCTTTTGACATGTTCAAAGCATTCAAAGCTGAAGTGGAAAATCAGCTTGAGAAACACATAAAAATCTTGAGATCTGATCGTGGTGGAGAATATCTATCTGGTGAGTTTCAGCAATATCTTATTGATAATGGGATAGTTTCTCAGTTTTCTGCACCAGGTACACCTCAACAGAATGGGGTAGCAGAAAGGAGAAATAGAACTCTTTTGGATATGGTTAGGTCTATGTTGAGTTATTCAACGCTTCCTATTTCTTTTTGGGGATATGCTTTACAAACTGCTATATACATTCTAAACGATGTACCATCTAAGTCTGTTCCTAAAACACCGCATGAGTTGTGGACTGGGCGCAAGCCTAGTTTACAACACTTAAGGATATTTGGTTGTCCTGCGCATGTGTTAAAAGGAAAGACAGAAAAGATGGAGTCCCGTTCAGAAACATGTATATTTGTAGGGTATCCAAAAGAAACTAAAGGATATTATTTCTATAGTCCTTCAGATCTTAAAGTATTTGTTTCGACAAATGCTAAATTTCTGGAAAAGGACTATATGAATGATTCTGTGCCTAGAAGTAGAATTGTCCTGAATGAGATATCAGGAGATACAATTCCACGAGAGGTTACACAACCTAACCCAATTGTAAGTTCCGATCCAACACAAGATCAACAACCTACCATTCCTCGTCGTAGTGGGAGGGTTAGAACACAACCCGAAAGATACATCGGTCTGGGAGAATCAGTGGAGAATCTCCCGGACGACGATGATCCCTATACGTACAAGGAAGCTATGGAGGATGTTGATAGTCGCCATTGGCAAAAGGCAATGCAATCCGAGATTGAATCTATGTTCGATAACAAAGTCTGGTCCCTTGTAGACTTGCCTAAAGGGATAAAACCCATTGGGTGCAAGTGGGTATACAAGAGGAAAAGAGGTATGGATGGAAAGGTGGAAACCTTTAAAGCTAGATTGGTAGCTAAAGGGTATACACAGAAAGAAGGTATCGATTACGAGGAAACCTTCTCTCCTGTGGCCATGCTTAAATCCATTAGGATACTCTTATCCATTGCAACATCTTTAGATCTAGAGATTTGGCAAATGGACGTCAAGACAGCTTTCCTAAATGGAAGTCTTGACGAAAGCATCTACATGATGCAACCAGAGGGATTCATTGAAAAGGGCCAAGTGGATAAGGTATGCAAGTTGCAGAAATCCATATATGGATTAAAGCAAGCATCCAGATCCTGGAACATAAGGTTTGATCAAGCTGTCAAAGGTTTTGGATTTATTCAGAATCCTGACGAACCTTGTGTATACAAAAGGATTAAAGGCGACAAGTTGGTTTTCCTGATTCTTTATGTTGATGATATACTACTCATTGGAAACGATGTAGGTGTATTGACATCAGTAAAAGAATGGTTAGCAAAACAATTTGATATGAAGGACTTAGGAGAAGCAAGTTTTATTCTAGGTATCCAAGTAATAAAGGATAGAAAGAATAGAACGATTGCATTATCCCAAGCTTCATACATAGACAAGATCTTGTCTAGGTTTTCCATGCATGATTCCAAGAAAGGTATGTTACCTTTCAGACATGGAATCAAGCTTTCTAAGGAACAAGTTCCTAAGAATGAGCATGAAGAGCAATTCATGAGTAGAGTTCCATATGCCTCGGCAGTTGGAAGTCTCATGTATGCAATGCTCTGTACTAGACCAGATATTTGTTTTGCTGTTGGCATAGTTAGCAGGTTTCAATCGAAACCTGGTCCTGATCACTGGACGGCAGTCAAGCATATTTTCAAGTATCTCAAGAGAACGAGAGATAATATGCTTGTATACTCTGGAGGGGATTTGGTTCCCGTTGGGTATACAGATTCTGATTTCCAATCAGATTCTGACTCCAGAAAATCCACATCAGGGGCTGTGTTTACTATTGGAGGAGGAGCAGTTATATGGAGGAGTATCAAGCAATCTTGTATTGCTGATTCCACCATGGAAGCTGAGTATGTTGCTGCATGCGAAGCTGCCAAAGAGGCTGTTTGGCTCCGCCAATTCTTGATTGACTTAGAAGTGGTTCCTAGTGCGAATAAGCAGATCACTATCTACTGTGACAACAGTGGAGCAGTGGCTAATTCGAAAGAACCAAGAAGTCACAAGAGAGGTAAACACATTGAAAGAAAGTATCATCTTTTAAGGGAGATTGTTCAATGAGGTGACGTGGCGATTACCAAAATCGCGTCAGCAGAAAATCTAGCGGATCCCTACACAAAGGCTCTACCTCAGAAGAGTTTCGATGGGCATCTAGAGAATATGGGCTTGAGAGATATGACACATTTGCTATAGCGCAAGTGGGAGATTGTTAGGATTATGCTCAATAGCAAAAGTGTAATGTTGTAATTAACAATCTTTTCCATATTAATAAAGAGATTTCTGGTTTAACAAATCGTATAGCATTTATAGTTTATATTATAATTGTCAAAGTAAATAATCATAAGGTCTAAAGACTATGGGAAAAGAAGAATTGTTCGTACATCTGGATATGTATGTGGTAGACACAATTCTTTAGTTAGTCTTGAATAAGGTTCACAACTTAAGTTAAAGGTTGGGCACCTTTATCTTGTTAAAGTTATAGAATTCTTTTGCTAGCATTTGAGTGGGATCAAATGAGATATGATGAGTCTAAAATCATCGGAGTGTCTTCGAGCAAAAGGATCTAGTGCACTGGGTGCATTGAACTGGATCACAATGAAAAGCTTTATCTAGAACCGTCAATAGATAATAGTCTTTTCATTATCAGGACAATCGGAGAGTCTATCTTAATCCTGAGATAAATGATGGACTTATGGTTGCAAGTGATATCATTTGAGTTATCAATGAGTACGATTATATCGCATAGTCTATCCTCGATAGTTTGGTGATATTCATTTGTTAATCGATAGAGGACTTCATTTATAGATATGGACATCGTGGCTCCATTTAATTAAATGAGAGTATAATATCATCATATGGATGTTTTGAGGTAATTGGATATTAAATCTCAACGTTGAGTTTTCAATAGTGTCTATTGAAAACATGGCTTTTGGACAAGTCAAAATATCCAAGTTCAAAACGTGGTCATATGAGTAAATATGGTAACTTGGAGAGTTATAGGCGGTCTATGAACTCTTGGCGATTACTGATATTAATCACGAGGATACACTATCTCCAATATGATTGTCTAGGGTATGAATGAGGAGCATCTTCCTTTTCTATCTTTATTTAAGAGTTCAGTTTTAGCTCTTTAGTGGAATGAGTTAAAATTAATGGATCGGACCTAAGTGAATCATTTGTTGATTGTGATTAGGTTATGTCTATTGAAGCTTAAATTTAGATGGCCCGCCAAGATCCCCAATCCACACGGACTTGCATGGATCACTTGATATATTCTACCGGACCAATTTAAGGGTCCATCTATAATTGCATTTAATATATTAAGAATATAATTTGCACATTATTTAAGTAATGGGCTGCTCAATTATATTAATATATTAATGAAAGACATGTGGGCTTGTTTCTTTTAGTAAGAATGGGTCTGGTTCACATGTGGGCTTTTTATTTAAAGTCCAATGGATTAAATGAAATAAGAAAATAATGTTAGGCCCAATCTTAATCAAGTTGGGCGGCAAGGTTAAAATTTTAACCTAAAATATTATTTTGTTTCATTTGTTTTAATTAAATAAGAATTATTTAATTTATTGATTAATTGTTTAATTAAAGAAACAAATCTTTCCTAAAAGTAAAAGACTTGTTTGACAAGGAAATAAATAAATTAGTTTTATTTATTTAATCAAATAAGGAGTCTTTTTATTTAGTCAAAATAAAAGAATAAAAATCAAGGAGTTCGATTAGGGTTTGAAGTCTATTAAGTTGAAAAGAATTAGGGTTGAATTTAAGTCACCCTATATAAGTGACATTATAGAATTCGGCCAACCCTAATCTTAGACTACATAGAATTCGGCAACCCTAAAGGAAAAAGAAGAAAAAATTCGGCCAACCTATATATGTGTTCTTATAGGGTTCGGCCACCACAATCTATGGTGCTTGAGTTTTTTATTTCTTTCTTCTTCTTCTTAATTCCAAGAGAGAGTTTTTATTCTAAAAGACAAAAGAGAGTGTGAAATTATTCTTTGATAGTATACTATTGCTTAATCATCAATAAGCTTGTGTATACGATATCGATCTAGGTTCACGCGAGTTTCGATCATTAGATTGAGAACTCAAAAGTGACCGGAATAATTTTTGACATTCTTTTGATTGTTTTTGTGACTAACAAAGAAAAGAAAGTTTTTTGTTTGGTCCATTCACAGTTTTGCAATTCAAAGAAAAGGGAGACCACGCTCATAGGTGATCCACGTTCGTGCTCGGATTGAAGGTCTTGCGGATTACCATCGACGTAAGTCAATCGGATCACGCGACAAAAGGTAATTTACTTTTGTTAACATATATGCATGTTTATTGATTAAAAGGGTTTAAGGTTCATAAAGGAAAAATTTTAAAAGTCACTAAATCGTTTTTAGTATCACTTCCGCTGCGTTTACCACTTTTATTTATTATTTTCCCCTACATTTCCATGGATCACATTACTCAACATTATCTCTTTTGTCGTATGATGAGAGCAATTGAACTTAAAAAAGAGGCCAAAGTTGAACAGAACCCTTTTCCAAATCAACAAACCTGTCTCTCTGTTGATGTTTCCCTAATAAATACCAGTGCCTAAACTAATCCTTCTTCTTGCACTCGTAATGAAGTTAGTCAAGAGATGTGGAACTTTAAATCCTCCATCCACACCAGAACGGCTTGCGTTCCTAGGGTTCCGTCATTACTTAGGGATATCAGGATCGGTTACCAAACGGTTGTCTAGCCAGATGTTGAGGTTGAGCACAGGCAGACTTGTAATAGATTTTCGGTAAGACAAGCGTGCACTTATGATGAAGATCCGAATGTGGTGGGCGTGAGCGGGTTGCGCAAGTACATGGGCAGGTTTGACCTGAATACTAACACCATCCATGAAACACATTATCGGTGTGTTCAATATTAATCTAGATGGGGGTGAATAGATTTTAATCAATTTTACCCAATTTTCGTGATTAGTCAATTTTACGAAAATGCCCCTAACTAGTCAATTTATATATTAAGTGTAATATGTATGGAAATATAAAAGACACTTGATATTTACGTGGAAACCTTCAACAAGGAAAAACCACGGGTTGTATGGTGCGCCACACTCGAACCTCGAATCCACTAATTGTAATGACGTTTATAACCTAGGTTGACCTCAACCTCTCACGGTCTATAACCCGCCACTACTACCCGCATGCCTATAAAAGTGGACCTAATCCAATTTGCTTGCATCACTCACCGATAGTCACAAGACTTACTTCTTAATGAAGAGAATCAACAACCTAATGTGAATAATATGATATTCAAAAAGCAAGTAATGCTAGGTTACACTAAATGCCTATCTAGGATGAAAGATGACAATAATCACAATCCTAGATATCAATATTTGCTATATGACATGTCATAAAGCTTAGCAATCAAAGATTAAACAATCCTAAAAATATCTATCAAAATACAACTCTCAAACAATCAACACAATCATCTCAATCTTGACAATAGAATATATTCTATAAGCATGTAAGTAATAAATGAGATTGCTTGTTAAGGAAGACACAAAATATGTAAGATATTAGTGACCAACTTACCAAGCTAAAAGTGTTGAATAAAAACCAAGCATAGATTACACTTAGATGATCATGGATGATGCTAGATGATGATTTGATACATTTGGATATGTTTTTGAGTAAACAAAGGAGAGTTCTCTAGTGATTTTTTCTCTTTGAAAAAATGCTAAGTCAAAATATGATTTGGATTCTCTTTAAACTGACCTAAAGTCAAAGTAGCATATATATATAGGGTGACAAATTGATGCTACGTCGTTTTGAAAAGTTTTCAAAAAATTTGCCTTGACCGCCATACACCCGCCATACGTAGGGCTGATGTATGACGGTTCACCTAGGAAATGAAGAACAAGTTCTTCATGATCGCTCTACGCGTAGGGCGGAAATCAGGCGAACCAAGGGCGGATGCTCTCAGGATTTTGAGATCTGCCCTACACCCGCTGTACGTAGGGCGTCTGAAGGGCGGAATGTGGGCGATAAAAAAAATCGACCAGTGGCACCGCTTTACGTATGGCGAACATAGAGTGGTCAAGAGCAATTTGCTTTATCCGCCAAACAAGTGCTGTACGTAGGGTGCTTGAAGGGCTGTCGTACAGCACCCTTAAAAACCATGATGCATCAATGACAAGGCATTTAAACACACAAGATGCAATCAAGTTAAACATGCATGAAGAGAGATTAATGAACATTAATGCACACATAATAAAGAACCACAACAGACAAAAATAAGAATTGTGCATGTGTTGTGAGTGTGTGCAACTACATCTCTTCATAAGCAAGTAAGCACTTAGAAATTTACCTTTGAAGTGCTTGATCTCTTGAGGACTTAAGAGGGCCTTGGTTGTGCTAAACACCAACCATCAAAAGCCTAAGCTACTATTATATCAAATCTCACTTGTGGTTTGTCACCGAAATAAGCCAATCAAAACTTAAGGAACTTACAGGCCACATGGAATCTACCACCCGGGGTAGGAGCTATTTATGGTGCTATGCTTAGCTGTGGGGTGACCCTTCCCCTTCAACCTTTCATCGCACGTTTTTTGGCAGAGGTTTAACTGGCTCAGGCACAGCTTGCTTCCAATAGCTACCGGATTCTGATGTGTTTGTGGCACACATAGCAGAGGCTAGGCTAGCCACCTTTTACTCCTCGCAAGATTAGGCACCTATACACTCTCAGGCAAGCAGGTTAATCCGGAACATATTTCTTACTGTTCGTTTCTCCCTACCACTAGATACATGTCGGGGTTAAAGTTAAGAAGGGTGTTGAGGTCTCTGTTGAAGAGGGGATGAAGGCCTTCATCTGGGGCTTTCCATTCTCGAATAAGTAATAGAAAAACATTTAGTTTTTTTGACAAGGGAGACTGGGGTCAGAACATTGCTGTAATAATCTCTATATTGTTGTACCGTATGCTTAGATTGATTTTTCAGTTTAGAAACTCAAGCCTATATGCATTTTTTTTTTAATAGTAATAAACAGTTATACACTTTCATTGGGTGTCACAATTTTCTATTGCCTTGTCAAATTCTAAGAAAGAATAACATCACTTTTCCCTAGACGAATTGTTTTTATTTTTATTTTTATTTTTTTATTTTCAATTATCTTACATTGCTAAGGGTTTGGATGTTAGCTTCGGGAAAGAAGTATATGTCAATATCGGGCTTATATCGGTGATAATATTGATATGGGTTGGATGTAGCTAGATACTGAATGATAAAGCCGTTTTGTGTGTATGTAAATCCACTTGTCAGAAACAATTTATAAAACCTCACAAATCCCTAAATGATATGAAAGCACAAGTATGACGGTAAGTGGGGTATCGTCCACAATGATCGTATTTAGCTAAAACTAATTTGGAACTTAAGTAATATTATTGCTATAAAAGTAAATGGTTTATGTTGTGAAAATGTGAATGAGCAAACACTATAAGATTACACTAGAAAAGTAACTAAAAATGGAATGCAAATGGGATGTAGATCGATATGATGGAAACTAAAGAATTGACGGACTAGTAAGCTAATATTGGGCAAATGCATACAACAGGAAAATATACTTGTTTTAACAATCGTAGCCAACCTAGGATGTATAGAGTTGGCTCTCTATCTCTAGCAAGGGGCCAACGTAGGATGTATAGAATTAGCCCCCTACTAGCGATCGATCCTTCTCGAGCAACCAACCTAAGGTGTATAGAGTTAGTTGCTCGTTTCAGATCCTTACCATGAACGCTCGCTATCTAAAAAGAGCTCTACTGAAGGCGAAGGTAGCCAACCTAGGGTGTATAGCGGAGGCTTCTAATCCTCTCACAAGATCCGTCCTAGGGTGTATAGTGACGGACTCCCGTTTGAGGTTAGGTGAAGAATGTGGTCATTGAGTTGAGATTACGAAAATCTCATCTATTGGCATAAGCAATAAACAACCTAACAGAGTGTAAATCAAGTTGTCTACACAAATAGAATCCAAAGAGAAACTTGTAAAGAGAGTGTATCCAAGACAAGTAAATCAATGAAAACATTCATACTCATGAATAAAACTAAGAAAGATAGAAATATAAATGAAATAGTGTTTATATACAAAAACCCAGCATCAAAACAAACTAATCCATCAACCCTTTAGAGGAGATTTAGCTACTCATTACAATAATGAAAATAAGAGAAAGGATGGAGAAATAACCTATGGAGATCATCTCATTCCTTCAAGTTCCCTTTAAGATGAGTAGATTGTGAATGAAATGAGAAGAAATGTATTCTTAGATTTAGATTACAATTTCAGAGTTTTTCTAAGTGTAAAAGCTCTTTCAAAACGAATACAACACTTTCTATTTCTACTTCCTACAAAATAGGTTACGAAATTGCTGTAAAATGACACTGGATTGTGTCGGAGTGTGGGTGAGAGTGCGGTTTAGGAACCCTCACTCACCCGCACTTTAGAGAATCCTACAATTTCCAGCTCTCTGGAAAGGGAAAGTGAGAGTGCGGTTGGATGACCCACACTCACCCGCACTTTATTAGGTCTTCAGCTGTCAGGTCTTGGATCTGGGCAAGAGTGCAGGTGGCTGACCTGCACTGACCCGCACTTTATCCTTCCTTCAGATATCAGGTCTCGGATTTTGGAGATAGTGCGGTTAGGCTCGGCACTGACCCGCACTATTAATGTCTTTATTGCAATTTATCCACCTTTTCGCTCCTTTTAGTCCCCTTTTCGTTCGAAAGTCCCGCGATACGCTAAAAGCACCGGAAATGGATAAACGCCTGCAATTATGAACATAGAGCCTATAAGTGACACTAAAACACAAGAAAATGATACAAAAGATATGGATTTGTTGGCCAAAATGTACACCATATTTGGCACGATCAAATACCCCCAAACCAAACCTTTGCTCGTCCTCGAGCAAACAAAAGACAAAATAAAATAAAACGGACTGAAACCGACTCGATCGACAAAATTCCTAGACGCCTAAGCAATAATTTCAAAAGGTCGCAAGTCCAACTAGTGATGTGATACTAAAATGTATGATCAAGATAAGTAAACATATGCATATTATTTAAAGCAACTTGGAGATACCAAGAGGACACTTGCATGATACGAATCCCACATCTAAAGGTACTCATGCATCTGTGACTACTCACTCCCACACTTTGAGCATAATTCGCTTCAATTTTATGGCTCGCGTGGATTCTATCTTCTCTTTCCGCTTAGAGTCCTAGGTTCCACACACACACATATGTAAAGATGAATGATGCATAAAATTTAAGCAATGTCTACCCTAGGAAAAGACCACTGTGCCATGGATACGAAAAGATCATGTGTCAACCTACTTTCCCAATTTAGACATATTATGGATTAAAAAGGGCTTTTCCTCGGTTAAAACGTGGCCGTGGGGTTTCATGAGGTAAAACAAAAATTGGACAATTAGGGATTCAAAATTATCAATCATGCTAGAATAGTCCACATACCCATACAATGCTTTTTCAATTTGATCATTTACACACTAGCGTTTTAGGCATTATTTACCCCCATTTGTGCTTCTTAAGTTGTACTCTACTTTGTGAGTACTTGGCATTAAATAATTCAAAGCTTTTTTTTTTCTTTTAAGTTGCCCAAAATTTTCTTATTTTGCAATTTAAGGCTTTGGGTACTTTTATATTCTTAATCGTTTGCTTACAAATTTTCTCTTTGTACACGATATTTGTCAATTAGAGCATAATTTCTTTCATTACCACCATTACACATCCTAACATGATCAATAACAAAGGTAGGCATGTGTTTAGGCTATAAGGTATATGGTTGTACGTGGTTCCAAATGAAAGAGTAGTGTTTGGCCTCAAATTGGGCTTAGGAGCACACAATATGGATAGGAAAGTGTTTAGGTTTCTTGTAGGTAATTAAGTGGACACACATTGCCTAATGTCATCTCCACAACCATCTATCAAGGGAATGAACGTATCCATCAAGCAATTCACCATTTATATGCATGTCCTATAACATGTGACATAAATTACTAGAAGAGTGTTTAAGATAATCAATACTAACACTCAAATGCGCAATTTAAAGGTTTGTGTTTGTGATCTCGTAGCAATCTCTACTAATAGAACAAGGGGCACGTGAAAACACCGAGTCCCCTCAACTTTACACCAAGGATGGGACAAACCCATGAAAGTACAAGTGAACCCTAAAGTGGCACCAATCTACATCACAAGATTACTACGCATACAAGAACTTGTCACAAACACATGCTATAAGCATCACATCCAAACTAATTAAAGCTCGAAATTTTTGGCCAAGCGACAAAATTTTAAAAAAATTGGACACTAAAAAGACTCAAGACTCATAAAAAGATGACTAAAAAATGGTGACAACACCCCCAAATCAAAACTCAACGATGTCCCCATTGTTTTAAATCAAAAGAATACGGCCTAGCGGGGCAAAAACACCATACAAGACTCAACAAGCTCTATTAATCAAGGCAATTCATACAACATGCCATACAACAAATTTTAACCTAACACATGCATATTCTCAAAATTGGCAGAATGGGGGCACAACCACCCCCAAACTAGATATTATTAAAAGATCAAAAACCTGTACACGTGTGTGATCAATATGCAATAGAAAGTGTGCTCAACCATATCAACAAAATATTCTAATTCTACATTTAACAAGAATGGAAATCAAATAAGCACAAATTCAAATAGTAGAGACTCCCTTAGAAGGAAGATTGGTTCCTTGCTCATACAAGCTGCCATGCAATTCCCAAAAAGATGAAAAACCTAACTTATGCACAACACCTCTACCAAATGAAAGTCAAATGCAATTTAAAATATTGGCAATAAGGTCCATAGAAACTCCAAATAAAAGAAAATCAAAAGCTAAAAGTACCAATAAAACAAAATAGTTTGACACAAATATAATGAAAAATAAAGTAGATAGGTGGATCAGTCATCGTCTGAAGATACAGTCTTTTCCTCAAATGATGTCCCCTTTCCCCTTGGGTCTATCTCTGCTCTGATCCTTTCTTCGTGCTCTCTTTTGGACCTCTCCATTACTTCTCGGAGTTAACCCGCATCTGGATCAATAAAGGGGCCTCTTGTGGGAAATGATAATGGGGCAAGTCTCATTTTTTTTCTTGAGTAATGGGAGAGACCGAGCTCCTTCCTCAAGCTGGTGATGTTGTCCGAAATGTCTGCTAAGCTTCTAATGGTTTCAGCCTTGCCATCAGCTATCTATTTCCTATATTTAAGAATTTCAGTTTTCAAGTTACTGATCCCGTCCAACAATGTTTGCCAAGGGACTCCTTCAGAAGGTTCCTGCGGAGGTGGGGGCATCTGATCAAAATCCATAAATTCCATCATGTCCTATTCAAACCCTGTCTACTCTGGATCCTGCTCGGCATGTCTACTTGTGCCTTCACCTTGAACATATTTCTTCCTTCCAGTTTTTACTATGACGTCGGGGTTCCGTTCTCTCATTTGGTCGCTCCACGTGCCCTTACCAGTAGGTCCTATGCCACTAAAAAAAGGATCAGACCCAAAATCTACCCATGCCTCCCTATAAAATGCTGTGATAAGGCTAGGGAAAATGAGAGGCTGCTTGTCCACCCGTATGCTTCCTAGCTCAAGTATATCCCTATTGACCAGAAAGCCAATGTCCATCAACTGATGGTGAAGTATGTAATAAAGGACCATCGTTGCATTGAAGTTAACTGTAGTCCTATGTTTCATGGGGATTAGGGAGTGGAAGATGAACACGTGCCAAAACCCCAGTTCCAACTTCAAATTGGTGTGCTTCATGCAGTAGTATGGGGCCACCTAAAACTCCATTGGTTTGATCACCAACTCATTAGCGAACTCTACATTCTGTGTTAAGAAAATATTGTTCCAGGTTACTCCATTACGTAGTCTTTCAACTACTGCTTGATGATCTAGGAGTTTAGTTAGGTAATACTTGTTAATGTTCGTGATAGTCATTCAGACTTCTACCTCTCAGACCAATACTGTGGTCGTCTGCTGAAAATCTTCTGGTACCATACTGGCGTAGAACTCCTCCACCACCCTTATGCAATATAAAGGAGGGTGGCTAACAAAAGTTCCCCATCCTCTCCTTTCAACTTCCCGAGGTAAATGGGTGTCATCTAGCTTATTTACTACTATACCCCCTTTTGCCACAATGTCTCGCTGCCTAAAATACTCCAAGCGGTTAGCGAACTCTTCGTTCTGGACACAAGAAGGCATATTAGAAGCCCTTCTTGACCTTCTCCCAAAGCCTTATCCAACATGGGTGGCAGACTTCCTGGTTCTTCCTGACATCGGCACAAGACAAACAACCTAGTTTAGGGAAACCTTTAACAAGGAACTACGAGGTAATTATTAAACATTTGGAAACCAAAAATAAATTCTGCCAGATTGATAAAGTACGGGTCAGTGACCCGACCCGCACTCACCCGCATTTTTACACAAATTTGGTTTCCAGCACATCAGACCCATATCAAACACACTTTCAATGATTTGGAAACTTCTCAAATATAATCAACTAAGAGTTTATCATTCCAAACTCTAAGTTACTCAACAAATACATGTTCAAAACTACCAAATCCAAAATTAAATCATGTAAGTGCAATGGTAATCACAACTTATAAACAAATTTCTCTACAATAATCTTTCTCACAAGATTCTCTAACATGCATCCTAAATAGGCAAAGAAAAGGCACAAAAATGTGACCCATCCTTAATCAATGGCGTTCATGAATATAAAGAGAGAATATTGAATGAAAAAGATGAAAATCACAATTGTAATAATGTTGAAACATAAGTAGAGAAGAAATTCATACCTTAGTCGGCTGAAAATTTAAATGTGGGGCATAAAGAATACCTTATGGTTCTAGATAGGGAGGAAAGAGAGAATGGGGCGGTTTGATGTAAGTAGTGGAGCCCTAGAAAACGAAATGTTATATTTATATGAGCGCGAAGTGTGTGTGAGTGCGGGTGACTGACCCGCATTATGACCCGCACTTTATTATCTAATGTGCTTCTGTTTCTCGGAGTGCAGGTGAGTGACCCGCACTTGACCTGCACTGTTCCCTAGGTATGGCCTCGCTGAATTTTGCTATCTCTTCTACCTATACTAAAACACCACAATCAACAATTTTCCATCCCTTATCAACCAAATACCAATCCAAACCCATAACTTCTATCAAACAAAAAGAAAAATGCAAAAATAATTAAACTAACTCTAAACTTGGTTCAATGAACTCATGGTGAGACATGGTCAACCAAAGGTGGTTTGACCAAATTGGGAAGCATACTCTTTTTTACCGCCCAAATGAGTGCTAATGGATTAATTTTTATATCTATTCCCACTAGCCTCACTTGCCCCACCAAATCCTTTCTAACCCAAATTTGTTTGACTTTAGGTAGGTACCTCTTATACCTTATTTGACTTGTTCTAAATATTTTAAAACTAAAGCAATGAGCTTTAGTGTGCCCTATTTTGGCACAAAAATAAACAAGTGAATGAACGTTTAGGCAAACTCTCTGATTGGTTGTTAGTGCTGGGCCAGTAGTATTTCCGAATTTGGAGGGGTTTCAACTAATTCTCCACTGCATCTAGTTGGACAATAAAGTCACACTCCATGACCTTTGTGAGCTTCAATTCATCCTCCCTCTAGTTCGAACGTGCTTGCAATTTGATTGCGGCATTGGTTGACTTCTCAACCCCTTTAAGCATTTTCCTTGATTTCCTCGCATTCTCCTCCTTAAACTCTTCCGCAAGTTTGGCTAACTCTTCTAAGTTCTTGGAGACTTCCTTCTCTTTTTTGTCAAGCACCCCAACTTGCTCTTCGAGTTCTTTGTTCAATGATAAGAAATCAAGGACTCTCTTTCTCAACATCCCATTCTCGGCTTTTAACAACCTTACTTCTAGCTTGAGCTTTAAGTTATCTTTTTCTAACTCACCTATCTTCTCAAAAGTAGACGAGGCCAATTCTTCCTCTTCAAGCTCAACTTCTCCTTTTTCTCTCAAACAATCATGGTTCCCCAATTCCATGTCGGTTACACCTTCAAAAGCTTGTACGAGATTGAGTACTCAACTTCTCTTCTTCCTTGACTTTGGTGCTTCCAACATTAGGTAATCATCTACTTGACTCTCATTGGGACAATCAACCTTGAAACTCACACTTTGTCCTCAACAACTGAACAAAATACTCCTAGAATGGATATCAACCACCATCCTAGCTGTGGCCATAAACGACCTCGCAAAGAGTTACTCCTAATCTCTGTCATAGGATTTACCTCTCTTGGTGTCTAGTACAACAAAGTCACCAAAACTAACAAACCGTGTACATTCACATAGATTTCTTCAACTATACCAACCAGAGTAGTGGGAGAGTTGTCTGCTATAATGAGAGTTATGGAGGTAGGTTTGATTGATTGGATCTTCAACCACTTGTACAACTCCAATGGCATTATATTGATTCTAGCTCCTCTATCAAGTACCGCTCCCATATTTGGCCAATCTTTTATGGTGACATCTATCACAAAACTTTCGGGATTCGTAAGTTCGATAGGACAACCTTTGCCCTTTTCCCGTTCATCATCCTATGCGACCTTTACCACATTTTTCGCCTTCACCTTAGTAGCATGATCTAGAATTTCCACTTGGTTAGGTATAATCTCTAGCCCTACCACTTTCTCAACCTTCTCTTCGACCACTTCTAGCACATTGATGTGCTCATCGGGACAAATCGACTTCCCCTTGTTCTGCTTAACCAATGTTTCACAAATTTGTGCCAATTGGGTTTCCATCTTCTTTAATGAAGTTCCATGTCTATTTGCTCTCTGATCCTTGGATTGCATGTAAGCTATCATTCTCTACTCCGATGCTTGCAAAGTGTTCTTAAGGGCTTCAGAACCAATTCCAACTATTTTGATCATTATACTAACTATCTCCTCCAATGACTTGTCTTTTGCTTGATTGGAAGGTGCTTGGGAGTTGAAGTTGGCTAAAGGGTTGTTACTAGAACTACCTCACTGGGCGTTGTTGCTAGGACCTTCTTGATTATATCTATTGTATCCATGATTTTGGTAATCTTGATAGTTGTTCCCACCTTGGGAGTTGCTCGCACCTAGGTGGCTGTTGTTAAACAAGACAAATTAGGGTGATTCCTCAACCCTGGATTGTGCGTATTAGAGTACGGGGTCATACCTTTACCTCTGGAATTCCCCAAGGGCTTGGGCTTCCTCTTCTTTATCAAGTTGCTTTTCTTCCCCATCTATCTCTCCCATGACTGGACTCACTCCATGGGACTGCCCTGGCTTTCCAGTTATAAGCTCCTTAATAGGTTGGAGTTCCTTGTTCATCCTTGACATTTGAATCTGCATTTGGGTGTCCACAAACCTCTATCCTTCCACCCTTTCTCACATTTGAAGTCTGGATTTGAATCTCCACCCTTTCCAATTCACTCGGATTCTTGGTCATAATCATTATGTAAAAGATGTCTTTTGTTGTGAGTTTTGGGTGATCTTATCCAATTTATCAAAGGCTTCGATGACTATCTTGTCTGCGATTATAACCCCCACATGCATTATCCACTAACATTTGCGTGATATATGACAGTCCACTATAGAAGGAATTTACATTCAACTTTAGAGGGTATGTATGTGGTGGCATTTGAGCGAGCAATAAGTTAAACCTCTCCCATGCTTCATGAAAAGTGTTAATGGAAAATTATCATTGGGGTGTATCTCCAAATAACAACTTTAAGGACCAAGATCAAGATAGATCCCGGTCGGAGGGGTATCATGTAGTTTAATACCAACAAGATTCCTGTCAAACCAAACTAAAACTCATACAAGAAAAGATTAACAGGTGCGATTTTATTGATGAAAACATGTATACAACTAATGAAATTAGGGTTATGGCGATATGTGGCGGTATTCAAGGTTTTTGCTAGGTGGTGGAGATGGCGTGCTTGTGCCTGTGGATAAGTAGAACTGAAGGCGAGTGTAGGGTTTGTGGAGGTGAATTTTCCATCCTATTTCTTGGTGAATACAGTGTCGTATATATAGGTTTGTTGCTTGCCATGCACTCCTACAATTTCGTTCTAGGGTTTTGGTGATCCCCAAGACTTTCTTCCTTCTAGGAGATAATTTTGTAGGAGCTTTAATTATCCGAATAAAGTGATTCTTTTTGGAGAGGATTCTAGTAAAAATGGACTCCTTATTCGAATGAAATTCTTAAATGGCAGGGAAGGAATCTACCTTTTTATCAGGACTTGAACGACTGCGTTTCAACCCCCTTACTTTGGAGCTTCAAGACTTGTCTATCTGGACATATGAATTTGAATATGAGTGTTTTTATGGTCATTGGTGAGAGGATCCCAGGAGGTATCTAGGTTCTCGTGTACCCCGCCTCTTGCTATTTTTTTTACTTTCCTTGTTAGGTGCTTGGTTGAGGGGGTATCTTGATAGTAGCTGTTCTTGTAGCGGGGTACCTAGCTAGAAGTAGAATCTGGTTGCCTGTCTGATGCGGCAGTGGGGTACCCTGCTGATGTAGGGGCAAGGTATCCGATTGATCTAGTAGTGGGATATCCTGTTGATCTAGTAGGGGTACCTATCGGATGTAGTAGCGGGGTACCTCACTCAGCTCTAAGACAGGATTCTGAGTAGAACTCCGCATCGGGATACTTAGGGGTTATCGGGATTACTGAGCTTGCTGGTTTGATCTGAGGTAGGAGGTAGGTATCCAGATTTGATCCAGCGTTCTTCTTTCTAGGAGTAGCTAGATGGTATCTTAGCATGTGTCTCTTTCTTGTATCTAGGTGGAAAATTCTTCTTTAGTCTTTTGACAATTTTAGCGGTTAACAGAAGTCCCCCCTGACTTGAACACTGATGTCTTGTCGGGGTTAGAGTTAGGATTCCACTTTTGCTTGAAGGATTTTCTACCTCGTCTGTCTGCCTATTCATTGTCTGGTTAGGTACCGCTACTGGGACGGAAATCCCCCTAAATATGCTGATAATTATTGTATTAGCCACCTGTCAGATGGTGATTGCTTACGAATTTCAAAAATCAGCCATTTTGGCGCAATTAATGCGAAACTGCCACTAACACGTCTTCCAAGCACGTTGTTGGTCATTATCTCCTCATCAATTTTGGTTTCCTTAGGTGTAACCGCCTATCTTTGTCTATAAATAATTCAGTCATTCCTTCTCATTACACACTTGCTTTTTAAAAAGAAATTTTACTTCTAACCTTAGCCCATCGTCTTCGATCTTTTTTGATTTCTTCAAGCTTTCTTCTTCCTATTTTCATGGCAACTCTACCAAAACCAGTCAACAGCCTCGACGAGCTATTTGATACTGAAAAAGAAGCTTCAATTGAAAGTACTCCCCTCCAACCGCGAAAGAGGGGTCGTGAAAATGGTGACACCGTAGGTAGCTCCCTACCGTCTCAATGCCGTTGGTCTACGAGGAACCCAAGGATTGGGTTGGGCTTTAATAACAAACCGAACAACCCAGTCGAGCTTGCTGATGAGGAAGTGGAAGAGGATGAAAACAATATTGAGAATGAAGGAATCCCAACCAGGATACCGCTCAGATGTGCTATCATTTTGCCTCATGAAGACCGAGTCACCATCAACTCTGTTTGCATAACGGATACTCTAGCCCATTTGAGGAAGGAGTACCAAATTCCCGATGCCATTACTCTCACCCTTCCGCATCGGGGTTATGATGTCTATACCCCTATCAAAAGCGAGGTCCCCATTCATGTAGCGGTTTTTGAATGCGGACTCCGGCTACCTCTCTATCCTACCCTACGTAGAATATTGGTCGCCCTAGGTCTTGCCCCATTGCATATCTCGCTCGGGTTTCAAAAGCATCTTATAGGATTTTTAGTGCTCTAGGTAGAGCAATATGAGATAAATGACATCGTGAGAGAGCCGGGCTATTACGAGATCCTGTATATCTTTCAGGTGGTGGCACTCAAGACCGGTCCTAAAAGTCAATTCTATTTGAGGGTGAAGAATCCCATGAAATTCATTGTCCCAAGAGCCAATGTGAAGTATCCTCGTTCTTGGCGCGAGGAGTGGGTCTTAGTAGGAGGAGAATGGGGCGGTTCGGTTGATGTTGACAAGGTCGAGCACCTAGTTCCCATTCAATTCAGTGGTCAAGAGAAATTGGGTAAAGGAAGGATCTCCAAGGAGTTGCGAGATATCCTGGAGAAAATTCTAGGCCGACATTATGTTAATGTGAAGTATCCCATCTCCGACCTTTTTGATAGCGGCAGGGTAGATCGATACCTCAAGATCTCCCAAGCTGTCTCGCATAAGTAGCTTCCTACATCTTACTTCTTTTTACTTGATAAATTTAGACTTGTGTACTGACTGACTTTAGAGTTTTTACAGCCTCTCATCTACCATGCTTCCAGCTGCACCCCTTGTTTCTTCATCTCCTACTTCTACTTCTCTTACTGCCAACGCTGACATCTCTTTTAAGTCTTACCGGCCTATTGACACTCCTCCGTTGACCCTGGCTAAGCCTCAAGCAAGTCTCCCAGCTAAGATTTCCACTCCGCCTGCAACATGCTCTTTTTGGAGTGAGATGGCCGCTAGAGCCTCTAGGGTTCCAAGTTGTTAGGATTATGCTCAATAGCAAGAGTGTAATGTTGTAATTAACAATCTTTTTCATATTAAAAAAGTGATTTCTGGTTTAACAAATCGTATAGCATTTATAGTTTGTATTATAATTGTCAAAGTAAATAATCATAAGGTCTAAAAACTATGGGAAAAGAAGAATTGTTCGTACATCTGGATATGTATGTGGTAGACACAATTCTTTAGTTAGTCTTGAATATTGTTCACAACTTAAGTTAAAGGTTGGGCACCTTTATCTTGTTAAAGTTGTAGAATTCTTTTGCTAGCATTTGAGTGGGATCAAATGAGATATGATGAGTCTAAAATCATCGGAGTGTCTTCGAGCAAAAGGATCTAGTGCACTGGGTGCATTGAACTGGATCACAATGAAAAGCTTTATCTAGAACCGTCAATAGATAATAGTCTTTTCATTATCAGGACAATCGGAGAGTCTATCTTAATCCTGAGATAAATGATGGACTTATGGTTGCAAGTGATATCATTTGAGTTATCAATGAGTACGATTATATCGCATAGTCTATCCTCGATAGTTTGGTGATATTCATTTGTTAATCGATAGAGGACTTCATTTATAGATATGGACATCGTGGCTCCATTTAATTAAATGAGAGTATAATATCATCATATGGATGTTTTGAGGTAATTGGATATTAAATCTCAACGTTGAGTTTTCAATAGTGTCTATTGAAAACATGGCTTCTGGACAAGTCAAAATATCCAAGTTCAAAACGTGGTCATATGAGTAAATATGGTAACTTGGAGAGTTATAGGCGGTCTATGAACTCTTGGCGATTACTGATATTAATCACGAGGATACACTATCTCCAATATGATTGTCTAGGGTATGAATGAGGAGCATCTTCCTTTTCTATCTTTATTTAAGAGTTCAGTTTTAGCTCTTTAGTGGAATGAGTTAAAATTAATGGATCGGACCTAAGTGAATCATTTGTTGATTGTGATTAGGTTATGTCTATTGAAGCTTAAATTTAGATGGCCCGCCAAGATCCCCAATCCACACGGACTTGCATGGATCACTTGATATATTCTACCGGACCAATTTAAGGGTCCATCTAGAATTGCATTTAATATATTAAGAATATAATTTGCACATTATTTAAGTAATGGGCTGCTCAATTATATTAATATATTAATGAAAGACATGTGGGCTTGTTTCTTTTAGTAAGAATGGGTCTGGTTCACATGTGGGCTTTTTTATTTAAAGTCCAATGGATTAAATGAAATAGGAAAATAATATTAGGTTCACTAAATCGTCTTTAGTATCGCTTCCGCTGCGTGTAACACTTTTATTTGTTTATTTTTCCCTACACAAGTATCCCAGGACAAATCTAACAGCAAGCCTCAGCCCCCTCCTCTATGAAACTTGTTGATCGTTCTCCTATGAGTCTTTCTTCTCCACTGCCTATTGTACTTTCTAAGAGCCAACTTCGAGTGGACAGGGTAAATGAACCTGGTACCTCGACGACTCCCCTCATTGACCAGCCTTCAAGCTCACAATTGCGGGATAAGAATTTGGAGGAGGTTGTAGCTCGCTTCTTGAAGGTATGCCCTAGTGGCAGTATGCAGGCTGAGACTTTAATGCCGTGGGTCATCATGGTCTCTAAAGGTGCTTCCCTTCTAGCCGAGGTATAACCTTCTGACTTTCTTTCTACTTTGCGAAGTCGGGGTATGGTACTAACCCTCATTTATTTTCTTGTAGGCCTTTAGATTCACTATGGCCATGGAAAAACATGTGAATGCTTTCAGGGAGGCAGCTATCTCTGCCTGGGCAGAATTGGAGGATACCAAGCGAGAACTGGCTCGGTCTGAGACAATCATTGAATTCTTAAGTAGATCGTTGGCTGAGACGGAGAAGGCAAGAGACAAAGCCTTAGCAGACTCAGCTCAGTTGGAACGGGCTCTCGACACAGAGACTCTTAGATCGTTACACAACCAAGAAGAAAGAGATAGCTTGAAGAGCGAAAAAGTCCTTCTCCGTGATGAAAATCAACTCATGCGGGGTTCGATAGGGAACTTGGAGGCGAAGATAAATGACACCTTTGGAGATGGATATTTTTATGCCTCCTATGAAGTTGCCAAGGCCTTCCCTCATCCTTTTAACTTGATGGCCTCTCTGGGATAGGATCGGGAGCAAATTGAAGCGAGAGTCCCCCAATTTTCATGGTCTACCCCTTTCCAATCGGATCCTCCTATGTCTGCTGCAGTTTTCGATCCTTCTATTCTTTAAGGACCTACTCTGCCTGCTTTGGGCCAGATAGGTGAAGGCATAACATTAGCGTCCGAGCTTCCTACCTAGCAAGATGGTAGGCCACAGAAGATTGAGGATCTTGTAGAGGCCATGATTCAGTTAGCTGAGGGGGAAGGAGTTCCTGCTACACCTGTGGTACCAGAAATTGAAGGAGTTCAAGCTGAGACAATCACCGAGGCAGCTGATGGTACGGGTGAGGTAGACTAGGGCCATGAGGCGAAGGGGGAGTAGGGTGATGGTGATGCATGATTTGCTTGTTTTACTTTTTACCTTTTTGTAACCAGTAATTAGGGGTTGGGCTCCTTGTTCTGGTCAATGAATATTTCTTATTTTACTGAGACATATAGTATTTTCCTTGTTCTTTTGATTTGGAAAGATATTAGCTTAAAGAAAATCTTAACTTAGGGGAAATCTTGCAGCTTGCACACTTCTAAGAGAATGAAGCTAAATTTGGAAACCTGTTCCTTGATCGGGATACTTGGTAGCCTTGTAACAATCTTGTACCTTATTTTTGTAAGCACCAGCAGGATCTAGCTAGTGAGAACGTCCCTTTCTTTGTTCGGTTTTTAATGAACATGTAGTAGTTTGAGGTTCTAGATTCCCCGAGCTTGCTTTAGCTATAAGTGTTCTTGAAAGAAGCAAGACATCGGGTATCATGGTAATGTATCCTATTTTTTCTGACATTCTGTCCTAATAGGCAGTTAGATTGCTTTTGCATCAAGCTTCTCAGAGGGGGGTATACCTCGACCAAGATAGTTGGAGTGCCCTAAGGCTATTTCCTCTTAGAGAGATTGAGAAGTAAGGCACCAGGTACCCTGATCCTTCTAATGGTCTGTCTTGGTAGGCGACTTAGGCCACTTTAGCATCAGACTTCCTAGTGGAGGGTATACCTCGGCCAAGGCAGTAGGAGCGCCTTAAGGCTATTTCCTAGTCTTGTGGATGCTGCGAGCAACCAAGGCTGTGAGTCTGGGTCCTTAGTATGATAATCCAAAATCTTCTTGGAGGAGGGTATACCCCGACCAAGGCAGCAGGAGCACCATAAGGCTATTTCCTTGTCTTGAGGCAATTCAGTAATGGCAAAAATGATTAGTCCTGGTAGGTAACTGAGGTCACTTTAGCACCAGGTTTCTTGGAGGAGGGTATACCCTAACCAAGGTAGCAGGGTAAGTTATAGAAGAATCATGTAGGGGAGCTCGCAGGGTGAACATTGGAGAATCATGTAGAAGAGATAACTAATTTTATGAATTTCTCAAGTAGTACATTATAAAATCAGGATATGTATTCCGGTCGATATAAATTGAATTTCTAAGGGTAGAACTTCCTGAGGTGATTAGCATTCTATGTGTGATCTACCGGGTATCCCTCCATGTCTTCCAGCTTGTAGGTGCCACCTTGGAGCGTTGCTCTAATCAGGTAGGGGCCTTCCCAATTAGGGGCTAGTACCCCGTCGGACTTTTTCCGTGTGTTATGGGTTACCTTTCTAAGGACCAAGTCTCATTCTTTAAAACTACGGGTCCTTACTTTTTTGTTGAAGTGTCGGCCTTTCTTACTCTAGTACACCGCTACTCTTTTGGTGACCCTAAATTGCTTATCCTCGAGTAGATCCAGATTGGCTCTCAAATTAGCCTTATTATCTTCCGATTAGTACTTTTGGACCTGGAAAGAAATAAGCTTGTGCTCGATGGGTAAGATTGCTTCAGTTCCAAATACTAATGAGTTAGGGGGTTTCCCTTGTTGCAGTCCTCCTAGTTGTCGTATATGCCTATAGCACATTGGGTAATTCTTTAACCCATAATCCTTTCTTCTATTTGAGCCTTTTCTTCAAAAGCTTTTTAATAGCTTTGTTGGTAGCCTCTACCAACCCATTAGTTTGAGGATGAGCTACTGATGCAAACCGGAGATCAATGTTTTGGTCCTCGCAGAATTCTCTGAAGTTGGAGTTATCAAATTGCTTTCCCAGATCAGTTATGATGGTTATCGGGGTACCAAAATGGCAAACGATATTCTCTTTGACAAAGCTGGTGGTCTTTTCTTCAGTTATCCGGACAAGTGCCTTAGCTTCCACCCAATGGGTGAAGTAGTCTATTGCTACTACTGCATGTTTGGCCTGGCCAGGTGCAGTAGGAAGCAGGCCAATTAGATCTAGTCCCCAGATAGCAAAGTGGTAAGGTGTACTGATTGATGAGAGCCTGTTAGGAGGGAGGTGATAGAGGTTTGCTGTCTTTTGGAAAGCCCCGCATGATTGCGCAAATTATTTTGCATCCTGATGTATAGTCGACTAAAAGTAGCCCATTCTAAGTATCTGGTAGGCTAGTGTCTCACCTACTGTATGATTATCATAGTCCCCTGAATGTGCCTCGTCAAATGCCCAGGTAGCATCATCTGGGTAAAGGCATCTGAGTATGGGGAGGGATTTCCCTTTGCGATAAAGGTATCTATTTACAAGGCAGTACCAAGTAGCAATTCTCTTCAACTTGAGTGCTTGATCTAGATCTGCAGGGAGAGTGTCAATTTAGAGGTAGTCCGCTATTGGATCCATCCAACAAGGGATTCAGTTGACTGGGAGGATCTCCACTCCCTTGGTTACACTAGAGCGGGGTATCAGTTGGAGAGGTACCCCTCTTAGTAAGGTATGCCCCTCACTTGCTGCGATCTTGTCCAGAACATACGCCTGGTGATTTTTCTCTCGGGGTACCTATTCCTTCCTCACGCCTTTGAATCCCGTCATTGCTTCTCGGACTTTAGCCAAATATGCAACCATATTGTCACCTTTTGCCTGGTACAACCCCAACACTTGGTTGATCACCAATTGGGAATCAATATTGACTAGGAGGAAATCGGACCCTAAGGCTTCTGCCACTCCCATTCCTCCTAGTAAGGCTTCAGATTATGCTTCGTTATTAGTAGCTTTGAACTTAAACTTGAAGCAATGACTGTATTCGACCCCCTCTAGGTCTATCACGACGTTTCCTGCTCCGTATCTCGATTGAATTGATGCCCAATCTATGTATAGAATCCAGGTCTTATTATCTTCAGGCCAGTTCAGATTGGTTTGATTCGGACTAGGGTCGAGCTTGGTGACTGTGTTCGGATTCACGCTAAACTCCATTATGAAGTCGGCTAGGGCCTGTGCTTTGATCGTGGTTCTTGTCTTGTATTTGATGTCAAATTGGGTGAGCTCTAGGGCCTATAGAACCAACCTGCCTGATACATCTGGCCTCTAGAGGAATTGTTGTAAGGGATGATCGGTGACTACCACGAAAGTGTGTGCAAGAAAATAAGACCAGAGCTTTCTAGCTGTAGTTACCAAGGCATAGGCGAGCTTAGGAGGGTGTAATTTTTTTCAGACTCGGTGTAAGCACGACTCACATAGTACACCAGTCTCTATACCCCGTCATTGCATTCCTTCACTTAGGCTCCACTAGTGGTAGTTTTTGAGACCGCTAGGTAAAGTTGGAGTTCTTCTCCTACAAGGGGCTTGACGAGTAGAGAGGGACTGGTCAAGTACTCTTTCAAGGCTTGGAAAGGCAGTTCACTTTGCTTATCCCACTTCAGCTTCTTTCCCTGCTTGATAATCTTGAAGAACGAGAGGCACTTATTTGTTGAGCAGGGTATGAATCGTTTTAATGTTGTTATTCGGCCTATCAACCCGTATGTCTGCTTGAGTGTTGTGGGAGACTTGAGATCTAGGATGGCCTTGATCTTCTCGGGATTGGCCTTGATTCCTCTTCCATGTACCATGAACCCCAGGAACTTTCTTGCCGCTACCTCGATAAAGTTTACGGGGTTCAGTCTCATCTGATTCTTTCTTATTACCTAGAAAGTTTGGCGTAAATCTCTTGGGTGTTGTTCGGCCTCTAGAGATTTTGTAATCATATCATCTATGTACACCTCCATAGATCTTCCTATCTGCTGCTTGAACAATTTGTTCACCATAAAATGGAATATAGCACCTATATTTTTGAGTCTGAATGGCATTACCTTATAGCAGTAGTGGCCTTGTCTACTGATGAAGCTGGTATTGTCTTGATCTGATGGATGCATCATGATCTGATTGTATCTTGAGAAGGCCTCCATAAAGTTTAGGAGCTTGTTTCCCACGGTAGAATCGATGAGTTGGTCGATCTTGGGTAGTGGAAAGCTATATTTGGGGCAAGCTCGATTGAGGTTGGTGTAGTCCACACACATTCAACATTTTATGTTAGATTTGGTTACCATGACCACATTGGTGATCCATTTGGGATATCGGGACTCCTTAATGAATCTGGCTTTTAGGAGTTTGTCAACTTCTTCTTGGACTGCGGTGTTCCATTCGACGTTGAAATTTCTTCGTTTCTGTTTCACTAGCTTGAAGGTTGCGTCTACTGCCAACCTATGAGTGGCCAGGCTACGAGGAATGCTAGGCATTTCCCCATGGTTCTAAGCAAAAATATAGTTGTATTCTTTGAGGAGCTTTATTAAATCTTCTTTGATTGCGGGATCCAATCCCCCCTAACTTTCACCACCTTTGTGAGATCTTCTCCTTTGACAGGTACTTCTTCTAATTGATCTGTGGGATGGCCACTGGTCTAACCCCGCTCTTCATCTTCCTGCTCTTCTATGATTATGTCTAGTACCTCTCATTCTTCCATGACATAATGACTCTGTTTCGGTGTACACGGGTTCATTTCACTGGCCAAATGCGCGCACTGTCTGGTAAGCGCGGCGAGATTGGTAGATATCATATAGCATTGACACGCTGCTTATTGATGCCCTCTGACTTCTCTCACTTTTGTTCCCACTAGAAACTTTAGGACATTGTGGTAGATGGATAGTACCCTCTAATCCCTGAGAGGAATGGCCTACCCAGAATGGCATTGTAGGCAGACGAGGTATCCACCACGATGAACTCTGTCATCACGTTTTGCTGAATTGGAGCTTCTCCAACTATCACCGGCAAGATTTTGGATCCCATAGGCATTACCGAGTTCCCTGTGAATCCATACAAAAGCGAGGTGCAGCTGTTGTAGCAAGAATTCTTTAATACTGCTCATGAGCTTCCTTGAATAGGATGTCAATACTGCTTCCAGTATCGATCAAGACACGGTGAACCCGGCAGTTGGCAATTTGTAACGAGATTACCATAGGATCGTCATGTGGTTGTACGGTATTGTAGACATCTTCCTCTGTGAAGATAATCTTGGTAGAGCGGGCTGGATCTCCGGATCCATTGCTGACTTTGAGTATTTCATAACCTGTGTTGAGCTTGGGAATCTTTCTTGCGTGGTTCTTTCTTGAATTGTTGGAAGTTCTTGCCAATGTGGGGCCTCCACTAATGGTATGAATCACTTGGATCTACTGCATCAGATCCTTCTCTCCATCCCTCATTCTTTCTGCTGCCTCCTGCATCTCGCTTTATACTTGTTTCCCTTCCGTGATGCTATCTCGTACCTGCTGTAGAAATTCTATCAACAAACCTCCTTCTACCAATCCTTCAATCTGATTGCAGAAGCTATAGCATTCAGAAGTTTTGTGTCCGACATCCTCGTGGAAATCGCAATACTTGTACTAGTTATTCCTATCGGTTGGGATTTTCATGGGACCCTGCTTCCTGAGCATGCCTTTATCCCGGATGGTAAGGTAGATGGTTTCTCTGGAAGCATTAAGGGGTGGAGGGTGGGGTGTAGTGATTTTATCCATCTTCATCCCTTGCTACCCAGGCGACTTTTTTCAGAGGGGTTGCCCTAGGGGGCTATCTCTTGAGAGGGGATCTTTTAGCTGGATACCTTTCCTGGTACGAGGGAATAGGAGGTGGCCTGTAGGTTGACCTCTTTGGGGGCTGATTCTAGAATTTCTTGACTGGTACGGGCTTTGGAACCTCCTTCTTAAGACACAAGGTTAATGGGGCTTCATCATGTTCTACCTTGATCTGGAGTTACTCTTCTATGTCTACTTGTTCTAAAGCTCGATTGTAGGTTTCCTGGTAAGTTTCTGGTGGATGCTTAGCAAAAGACTGAAATAGTCTGCCCATCTATAAGTTTCTTCGGAAATTAGCTAAGGTTTCTTTTTCGTCGAATACTCCCATCTGGATTACTTCCTTATGGAATTTCTCCACATAAGACTTCAAGGTTTCACCCTGCTCCTGGATCACATACTGAAGCAAGATAGGGTCTTTGGGACGAGGCTTGATTCCTTGAAAATGTGCACAGAAAGTTGTGGAAAGTTTGGAGAAAGAATCAACACTTCCTAGTGGCAATTTCCTGAACTATGTTTTGGCACAGTCAGTCAAGGTCGAAGGGAACATCCTGCACATGGCTGACCGGGTTGCATTATGGACTTCCATTTGGTGGATAAAGCTTTCCAGGTGACTGATGGGATCCTCTATTCCGGAATACTTTTTGGAGGGCATCTTGAATTTGGGGGGTAACCCCCCTGTTAGGATTATGCTCAATAGCAAGAGTGTAAGGTTGTAATTGACAATCTTTTTCATATTAATAAAGTGATTTCTGGTTTACCAAATCATATAGCATTTATAGTTTAATATTATAATTGTCAAAGTAAATAATCATAAGGTCTAAAGACGATGGGAAAAGAAGAATTGTTCGTACATCTGGATATGTATGTGGTAGACACAATTCTTTAGTTAGTCTTGAATAATGTTCACAACTTAAGTTAAAGGTTGGGCACCTTTATCTTGTTAAAGTTGTAGAATTCTTTTGCTAGCATTTGAGTGGCATCAAATGAGATATGATGAGTCTAAAATCATCGGAGTGTCTTCGAGCAAAAGGATCTAGTGCACTGGGTGCATTGAACTGGATCACAATGAAAAGCTTTATCTTGAACCGTCGATAGATAATAGTCTTTTCATTATCAGGACAATCGGAGGGTCTATCTTAATCCTGAGATAAATGATGGACTTATGGTTGCAAGTGATATCATTTGAGTTATCAATGAGTACGATTATATCGCATAGTCTATCCTCGATAGTTTGGTGATATTCATTTGTCAATCGATAGAGGACTTCATTTATAGATATGGACATCGTGGCTCCATTTAATTAAATGAGAGTATAATATCATCATATGGATGTTTTGAGGTAATTGGATATTAAATCTCAACGTTGAGTTTTCGATAGTGTCTATTGAAAACATGGCTTCTGGACAAGTCAAAATATCCAAGTTCAAAACGTGGTCATATGAGTAAATATGGTAACTTGGAGAGTTATAGGCGGTCTATGAACTCTTGGCGATTACTGATATTAATCACGAGGATACACTATCTCCAATATGATTGTCTAGGGTATGAATGAGGAGCATCTTCCTTTTCTATCTTTATTTAAGAGTTCAGTTTTAGCTCTTTAGTGGAATGAGTTAAAATTAATGGATCGGACCTAAGTGAATCATTTGTTGATTGTGATTAGGTTATGTCTATTGAAGCTTAAATTTAGATGGCCCGCCAAGATCCCCAATCCACACGGACTTGCATGGATCACTTGATATATTCTACCGGACCAATTTAAGGGTCCATCTAGAATTGCATTTAATATATTAAGAATATAATTTGCAAATTATTTTCGTAATGGGCTGCTCAATTATATTAATATATTAATGAAAGACATGTGGGCTTGTTTCTTTTAGTAAGAATGGGTCTGGTTCACATGTGGGCTTTTTATTTAAAATCCAATGGATTAAATGAAATAAGAAAATAATATTTTGGCCCATTTACTCTAAGTGGGGCGGCAAGGGTTAGTTTAACCTAATATATTATTTTGTTTCATTGTTTTAATTAAATAAGAATTAATTAATTTATTAATTAATTGTTTAATTAAAGAAACAAATCTTTTCTAATCAGGAAATATATTTCCTAAAAGTAAAATTAAAAGACTTGTTTGATAAGGAAATAAATAATTAGTTTTATTTATTTAATCAAATATGAAGTCTTTTTTATTTAGTCAAAATAAAAGAATAAAAGATCTATGAGTTGGATTAGGGTTTGATGTTTTAAAAACTAGATGGAAATTAGTGTGCAACATAAGCCTATGGTGGGCATGTGATTTCGGCAACCCTAGTTATTTCTATGTTAGGATTTCGGCAACCTTAATGATAATAGAAAAGAAGAAGAAAACTTAGACCACCTATATATTGACAAGTATAGAATTCGGCCACAATGATATGGGTTCATGATACAAATTTCTTCTTCTTCTCAATTCATAGAAAGCTTTTTATTCTACCAAAATAAAAAAGAGTGTTAGATTATTCTTTGATAGTATACTATTTGCTTATTCATCAATATGCTTGTGTATACGATATCGATCTAGGTTCACACGAGTTTCGATCATTAGATTGAGAACTCAAAAGTGATCGGAATAATCTTAGTCATTCTTTTGATTGTTTTTGTGACTAACAAAGAAAAGAAAAGTTTGTTTTGTCCATTCACAGGTTTGCAATTCAAAGAAAAGGGAGACCACACTCCTAGGTGATCCACGTTCGTGCTAGGATTGGAGATCTTGCGGATTACCATCGACGTAAGTCAATCGGATCACGCGAAAAAAGGTATTCTACTTTTTGTTATTGTATATGTATGTTTAATTAAATAAAGGGTTTAAGGTTCATAAAGGAAAATTTTTTAAAAGTCACTAAATCTAATTTTTAGTATCACTTCCGCTGCGTGTACTTCTTTGGTATTTTTCCCAACACCCGCCTCCCAAATCCTTTTGGAGAAATGTGCATTCAACTCACCCATGGGGTTCTTCCGGATTCCCTGGTGCTTTCCCTTCTTTAATTCCTCCAGCTCTTTAGCCATTTTGGCCATCTGATCTTCCAAACATTGAGATTTTGGGTTTCTGGATCAGGCCATTGAACCTTCTTCGTCCGAGGTTTCTGAATCAATAACCATTTCCTTCCGCTTGGCTTTCTGGTGCCTACTTCTACGGCTCTTTCGGTATCTGGCACTTCCTTTTGAGTCTTGTTGTGGATCTTTATTCTCTCCCCTTGGCCTTGCTGGGGGTTGGACTCTACTAGGTGGAATCTGAATCACGGATTTCACTAGTCGGGGTCTGAGATTAACTTAACGGACCGGGGTTGGTGGAAATGGACCTAGTCAGTCAATCACTGAGTCAGATGGCTTCAAAGGGGATTCAATGAGCTATCATTCTGAGTCGGATGGCTTTTATGTAGGCCGTAGCCTGTTGCTTTAGGATATCCCAATTGATCTCTTGTCCAGTAGGATCTCGAGGCAGGGGACCTGTAGTTGTGACTGGAGGGAGTATTGGTGCCGGGTTATGATTTCTGGATCCTCTACCCTGTCTTTGAGCTCTTTTGGTGGAAGTGAGTGACAAAGGTCCCGATGAAGCTGGATGAGCCTGAGAGGATTGGAGTCTCATCTTTCTGCTTCGCCGGGTAGAACTAGGATAGCTTCTTTGTAAATGTTGGGAAGATACTTCCCACAGACGGCACAAAAAGTGTTAATGGAAAATTATCACTAGGGTGAATCGCCAAATAATAACTTTAAGGACCAAGATCGAGAAAGATCCCGGTCGAAAGGTATCACGTAGTTCGATACCAACAAGATTCCTGTCAAACCAAACTAAAACTCATACAAGAAAATGTTAACAAGTGCGATTATATTGATGAAAACATGTATACAACTAATGAAATTAGGGCTATAGCGATATGTGGCGGTATTCAAGGTTTTTGCTAGGTGATGGAGATGGCGTGCTCATGCCTATCGATAAGTAGAATTGAATGCGAGTGTAGGGTTTGAGGAGGCAAATTTTCCATCCTCTTTCTGGGTGTATATAGTGTTGTATAGGTTGGTTGCTTGCCATGCACTCTTACAATTTCGATCAAGGGTTTTGGCGATCCCCAAGACTTTCTTTCCTTCAAGGAAACAATTTTGTAGGAGCTTTAATTATCCGAATCAAGTGATTCCTTTTGGAGAGGATTCTAGTAAAAATGGACTCCTTATTCAAATTAAATTCTTAAATGGTGGGAGGGAGTTTACTTTTTATCAGGACTTGAACGATTGCTTTTTAGCCCCCTTACTTTAGAGCTTCAAGACTTGTCTGTCTGGAAAAATGGATTTGAAACTCTGTGAGTGTTTCTTATGGTCATTTAGCGAGAGTATCCCATGAGCTATCTGGGTTCTCGTGTACCCGGCCTCTTGCTATTTTTTATACTTTCCTTGTTAGATGCTTGGTTGACGGGGTATCTTGATAGCAACTGTTCTTGCAGCGGGGTACCTGGCTGGATGTAGAATTTGGTTGCCTGTCTGATGTGGCAGCGGGGTACCCTATTGATGTCGAGGCGGGGTATCCGATTGATCTAGTAGTGGGATACCCTGTTGATCGAGTAGGGGTACCCGTCGGATGCAGTAGCAGGGTACCTCATTGAACTCCGTGATAGGATTCTGAGTAGAACTCTGTGTCATGATACTTAGAGGTTATTGGGATTACTGAGCTTGCTGGTTTGATATGAGGGAGGAGGTAGGTATCCAGATTTGATCCAGGGTTCTTCTTTCTAGAAGTAGCTAGATGGTATCTTAACATGTGTCTCTTCCTTGTATCTAGGTGGAAAATTCTTCTTTGGTCCTTCGCCAATTTTGGCAGTTAACAAAAAGGTTTACCGTCCTCCTTGTAAAAAGATGCTATCTTCAACCATAGGTCCTTAGCCTTTTGTGACGGGAAATATTTGTTGAAGAAAACCTTTCACACCTGAGCCTATGTCACCAATGATCCTGGACTTAGATTCATGTACCAAGTCATAGCCCTATCCTTCAAACAGTACTGGAAACATCTGAGGTGGAGCTGCTTTCTAGTTAGCATTGCTTGGCGAGGCATCACCAGAAAAGTCTCTAAGGTGGCACCGTACTGCTTTATGAATTGAAGAAATATTTCAATAGCTCTCCCACTGAAAGAAGGAAGGAGACCAATATGCATATTCTTCAATTCGTATTGCATCGCCACATCATTGAGTACTATGGCCATAGGCACATTTCCTACAAAGGAGAATGTATACTCGCCCATGGTGAGACCTAGCTGTTCATCCCCATGCACACTAATATCATGCTCATAAGCTTGTTGATCGTTCTAATTCGTCCTATAAGCCTGCTGCTCATGCTGATTCTGAGGATTTCTATCTCCCATATTCTGATCGTGTTGATTCTGAGGGTTTCCTTCCTCCATAATACCCTCAAATTGATTTACTAATCTTCTTACTTGATTTATATTATCGTTGACTAGTAAAAATGGTCTTCTTAATGATCTTCTTCCGTGCATAAACCTAGAATCCTAAAATTCCGCAACAAATACCGCACGACGTAAAAAGACACAAATAAACTAAAAAGAAATGTAACTAAACACAAATATTACTTAAATAAAAGCTAATCAAAGCTAAACTCGTCAATCCCCGGCAACGGTGCCATTTTGACAAAACCGTTTTGTGTGTATGTAAATCCACTTGGAAAAAACAATTTATAAAACCTCACAAAGCCCTAAATGATATGAAAACATAAGTATGGCGGTAAGTGGGGTATCGTCCACAAGGATCGTATTTAGCTAAAACTAATTTGGAATTTAAGTAATATTAATGCTATAAAAGTAAATGGTTTATGTTGTGAAAATGTGAATGGGCAAGTACTATAAGATTATGATAGAAAAGTAACTAAAAATGGAATGCAAATGGGATGTAGATAGATATGATGGAAAATAAGAAATTAATGGACTAGTAAGCTAATATTGGGCAAATGCATACAACAAGAAAATACGCTCGTTTTAACAACCGTAGCCAACCTAGTATGTATAGAGTTGACTCTCTATCTCTAGTAAGGGGCCAACCTAGGATGTATAGAATTAGCCCCCTACTAGGGATCAATCCTTCCCGAGCAACCAACCTAGGGTGTATAGAGTTAATTGCTCATTTCAAATACTTACCATGAATGCTCTTTATCTAAAAAAGGCTCTTTCGAAGATGAAGGTAGCAAACCTAGGGTGTATAGAGGAGGCTTCTAATCCTCTCACAAGAGTCGTCCTAGGGTGTATAGTGACAGACTCCAATTTGAGGTTAAGTGAATAACGTGGTCATTGAGCCGAGATTCCAGAAATCTCATATATTGACATAAGCAATAAACAACCTAATAGAGTGTATATCAAGTTGTCTACAAAAATAGAATCTAAAGAGAAACATGCAAAGAGAGTGTATCCAAGACAAGTAAATCAATGAAAACATTCATACTCATGAATAGAACTAAGAAAGATAGAAATATAAATGAAATAGTGTTTATATACAAAAACCTAACATCAAAATAAATAATCCATTAACCCTTTTGAGGGGATTTAGTTACTCTTTATAATAATGAAAATAAGAGAAAGGATGGAGAAATAACCCATGGAGATCATCTCCTTCCTTCAAGTTCCTTTTAAGATGAGTAGATTGTGAATGAAATGAGAAGAAATGTATTCTTAGATTTAGATTACAGTTTCAGAGTTTTTCTAAGTGTAAAAGCTCTTTCAAAACAAATACAACACTTTCTATTTGTACTTCCTACAAAATAGGTTACAAAATTGCTGTAAAATGACACTAGATCGCGTCGGAGTGCGGGTGAGAGTGTGGTTCAAGGACCTGCACTCACCTGCACTTTAGTGAATCCTGCAATTTCTAGTTCTCTGGAAAGAGATAGTAAGAGTACGGTTGGATGACCTGCACTCACCACACTTTATCAGGTCTTCAACTGTCAGGTCTCGGATCTAGGCAAGAGTGTGGGTGGCTGACTCGCACTCACCTGCACTTTATCCTTCCTTCAGTTATCAGGTCCCGGATTTCGGAGATAGTGCGGTTGGGAGTGTGGTTGGGACTCGTACTGATCCGCACTGTTGATGCCTTTGTTGCCATTTGTCCAATTTTTCACTCATTTTGGTCCCCTTTTCGTTCGAAAGTCCCGTGATACGCTATAAGCACCGGAAATGGATAAACGCCTGCAATTATGAACATAGAGCCCATAAGCGACACTAAAACGTAAGAAAATGACACAACGGATATGGATTTGAGGGCCAAAACGTACAACATATTTGGCGCGATCACTAAACCTTCAACCAAGGGATAGTTTAGTGTACAATTGATCTAAAGTCCATAATACCCTCATCATAATAAGAAAAATACTAAAATGCCCGTAACATAAATATTAAAATAAAATTTATTTATACAAATAACATGTTTAAATATAATAATGGGGGGCTTTCAGATATAGCCACTTTGAAGATGCAAAAACACATATAGCCAGAAGTTATTAAAAAACCAATTTTGACCACTTGATTGTATTTAAATACTAGATCTTACAATTGTACCCCTATTTAATTGTTCTGACCTGACATTTAAATGTTCTCATAAAGGAATAAATTTCCCCTTGTAATGGATTCTAGCTTGAATAGGAAAAACGGAAATCCACAATTTGTAACAAAACCTTGAACAGTGAAAACGGGAAAGCCATAATATGGATACAGTGAAGAACGACGACCGCAGGTAAGGGAAAATGGGAAAGCCACAGTGTGTGGATACAGTGAAGAATGACGACTGGATGTGACCACTAAATACCGGACGACCACAGTGCATGGAGACGAGGTAGAACTGAATTAGCTATGTTCTTAATCAGCATGATCCCTAATTATTTATGTAACATTTATGTCTTCTATCCCTTTTTCTGTTGTGTTAATCCTAATGTGGTATCAAGGTTTTTTTTGGAAATCTAGAATTACTTGAAATCTAGAAATCTGGAATTGCTTTGCGTTACTTGCCCATTTGCGTTTTGATTTTTACTATAATTTTCCCAATTTTTCATGATTTCCCAAGAGTGGTCTTCATGATTTCCACGGTTTGAAACCCCTACCCCTACCCCCCATTTTCCGAGAAGCATCCAATATTCTGCCCTGATTTCCCTTGATGTGCTCATGATGCATTCGATGATGTGCCCCATGACTTTACATGAACTTTTCCATGATGTGCTAGATGGATCAAAGACCAAGATTACATGCTATGATGTGCCCCATGACTTTACATGTAGCCTTTCCATCCAATATGATTTTCCTCCTCTATGTTGCCAAGACTTTCTTTCCATGTTGCTTTAACTTTCCATGATGCAGCCATGATGATTTTGACTTTCCATGATGTGCTCATGACTATCCATGATGCACACATGATGATTTTGATGCGTCCATGATGCTTGCCATGACATTCTGTGACGTTGTCATGACTTTACATGATGTTGATTTCCATGATGTTGCCATATCCCCCCATGACTTTACATAAAGCTTTCCATTATGTTGCCATATCCCTATCAATTTCTATGATGTTGCCAAACATGATGCCATGACCAAGATTAACATTCCATTATACGTCCAATAATGCTTGCCATGACATTCCATGACGTTGCCATGACATTCCATGATGTTTACATGACTTCCATGACGTTGCCATGACTTTCTTTCCATGATGCCATGACCTTCTGTCCATGATACCATGACCAAGGATAACATTCCATGATGCTTTCGATTCTATGATGTTGACATGACTTTCCATGATGCCATCATAATCATCTTTCATGACTTTCACTTACTTTTTATTGCATGTTCTTGTTAGCCCATTATAATATGATTTTCCATGCTTTCATGAATTTCCTATGGTTTTACACAAGCTGCCATTAATTCATATATATTCCCCCTATTATTTTCATATGGCTTTGGACCCAAACGCGAAAACCTTCTTATATCCGGATCATGAGGAATGGATCAATGCAAGGATAAACTTGAAAAGTCGGCACCACTGTGACATTCTTGGTGTCATTGACGAAATTTTAAGCAGATTACATGTTTCAGAGGGGTTTAAGCAAGGACCTTACAGCCACTACTTTGGTCTGTATTTGCCGGTCACTATACATCGAAAGGTTTTGCATTCTATTCTCAAAAGGCAGATTGAATATACCACTAGGTCTGCTAATGCATCACCACCTCGAGATGTCAAAATGTGGTTTCGGCTGGGTATGCGACAATATCATTTCGGTCAAGTTAAGTTTTGCCTATGTTTTTGGCTAAAAATGGGTAAATTGCAAGAAGGATTAATAAGGGCGAAGTATACTCCAACAGAGAACTATCTATACGTAAGACATTTCGAGAACCAACCTACGTATGCATCGTTGTTCAAAACTTTTAAATGACTGTGTTAGGATTTAGATTTGTGTTAGCTTGATTTCATTACAAAACTCTTTTCATCTGTATTGGTTAGTTACTTAGAAAGAAGCTTTAAAGGAGAAAAGCAACTTCTCATGCAAATATCGTCTTCAAGAGGAAAAACGCATTCTTGGATGCTAAGGTATCAAGACACTTATTTCTCTTGCAAGGTGTAAGCGCGCACACACATAATTCATTCATTGTTGTGCTACATTTGGTATAACAAATTCACACACTCATTAAAGTATGCACATGCATTAAACTCATATTGGCAAACATTGTGAAATTGCATGTTCTAGGACTGTCTCTAGGAAATAGCATACTTGTGTGACTTTGTGCTTATTTGTTTTTTATTTTATTTTAATTATTATTGATTTTGGACTTGAAAATGATCTCATATGATTTCTTATTGAGTTTCGGTTGTTTCGGTTACTCACTTATTAGGTTTCGAGTCCAAAATAGGAACTACACTACTTTACGTTCTCACACGTTATGTTGTCTTCGTCATCATATATCAAGTTGAATTCGCAACCATTTTGCAAAGTTTTATAGTCTTTCTTGTGCATGAGGGAGTCACGATTCATAATCTGAAAACAGATTCGAATTTGAAGTTTGGATGCCTAAATATGGCTGAAGAATGTGGGAGGAGCGCGAGGGAAGCAAACATTGGCCAGTAGCCAAGCTTGGAAAGGCGCGTGAGGAGGCCATGAGCCTCACGGCCTACATACCTCTCTGCCCCATGAGGCTCACGCACCCCTCATAAGGTGCTGAGGTATCATGTCCTGATTCGTCTTCTCATTCCCTTTCTCTCTTTTTTAAATATTTTCCTCCTTCCCTCCAAATTTTGTGTGAAGAAAAATTGAAAAAAAATATGGCATAAATTTTCTTCAAGTTTTTTGTTTTCTTGTTTTGATCATAACTCTCTCATTTCAACTCCGAATCAAGTGATTCAAAAGCCACAAATATTTGTATTAAAAAGAGGAACAAACTGCAAGCATTTTAAGGACCAAATGATGTCATGATTTTTCAAAGTGAGTAGATTTCAGTCCAAGGTTCATCATTTGTAGAAGAAACACTTTCTTCTCATTTTCTCTTTTGATCATCTCATTTAATCTTCCTATTTGATAGATGAAATGTGTTATGAGTGATGTTAATTCACATTCTAGGTTTGATTGATTGATTGATTGATTGTTTGGTGAGTTTTAGCTTCGTTTTCAGTTTTGATTATCTTTTAGCTAAACTTGATTAACTTAAAATTGATTATAGAAATGACTTGTATGATGTGCTTCATGATGATTTCTAGGTTTGATTTCATGATCTAAGAACTATGATTTTTAGTGTGATTTTTGAATATCCTTATCTAGTTCATATTGATTCACATGCTTTGATTTCTAGATATTTTTGTGATTGAGTGCTGATAGCATAATCTAGGTATCATTTGCATGTTCATAGAGTTTGTGTGATCTACTCTCTCTATTTGATTATGTTTGTACCATTTGCATCACTTAGATAATTTTGCCTTGTGTTATGTTTTTGGTTTGTCTTGGCATGTATTTCATATCAAAATGGCGTTTTTCTTGTATTGTTTAGTGGTATTAGATTTGATGATTCAAAGCTTCAAAGAAAGACTTGACCATAACTCATGCAAGATGGAGTCTTCAAAGAGAAAAGTGCTTTGTTGCACAATAAAGGCCATTTAGACCACATTCCTCTTACAAGGCTAAGGTACACACATACACATGGTATTCATTTGTGTCCCAGAATAGTTAAACAACATTTATTTAACACTTTCGCTCACTTGGCAATATATGCTCATGCATTAGTTTTAAATTGATAATCATCGAAAAATGCATGTTCTAGGACTAAGTCTAGGAAACGGCATATGTGTGTGACTTGGTGTCTATTTGTATTCATTTTACTATTTTTGGACTTGAACATGATCTCTTATAATTCCTTATTGAATCCCGGTCATTACGATTACGTATTCATTAGGTTTCGAGTCCAAACGATGTAGCTACGCTACTTTGCGTTCTCATTCTTTGAGTTGTCTTCGTTGTCGTTTTTCAATATAAATTCTTAACGTTTTTGTATAGTTTTGTAGTCTTCATTGTGCGTGAGGGAATTATAATTTGTAATCCAAAGACAAATTCAAAATTGGGGTTCGAATGCCCGAATACGGTAGAAGAACGCGAGAGGTGCGTGAGAGGAGCAAGTATGGCCAAAGGCCATGAATTGGAAGACACGTGTGCCACATGGCTGAGATGCCTTTCTGCCCACGTGTAGCACATGCACCACACACGTGGAGGTGATGTGGCTGCTTGTGGTTGGCCCTTATTTTCTCTCTCTTGAATCCTCTCAAAAGTTCTCCTTTCTTTCCAATTCATTTCAAAAAGAAAAATTAGAATTTCTTATGTGCAGAATTTTCTCTCAACTTTTTCTCACCTTCCAAACACCATAACTTTCTCATACGAAGTCAAAATTGAGTGATTCAAGTTGGAGATTGTTTGTAATCAAGTCCTCTACCTTTTACTAGTAGTCATGTAGCAATTTGATCGATGAGTGGTTCTACTCAGAAAACCGAACCAGCTCGTGATTGTGAGGTAGTTGTCATATCTTTGAGATTTCGTCTTTTATAACCTTCAATATGTTTGGGGTTTCTTCTTATATATGTATGTATATATAGGATGAATGCTATTGAGAACGATAGCTTCATAATAAAACCAAATCAAAAGTCTGATTAGAGACATATGTGAACTAGTTTCTTTGATTATATGATTTTCATATGTTTGAGAGTTGTATTGTGATTAGTTTGATATTTAAGGTGTTAGGATTATGCTCAATAGCAAGAGTGTAATGTTGTAATTGACAATCTTTTTCATATTAATAAAGTGATTTCTGGTTTAACAAATTGTATAGCATTTATAGTTTAAAATTATAATTGTCAAAGTAAATAATCATAAGGTCTAAAGACTATGGGAAAAGAAGAATTGTTCGTACATCTAGATATGTATGTGGTAGACACAATTCTTTAGTTAGTCTTGAATAATGTTCACAACTTAAGTTAAAGGTTGGGCACCTTTATCTTGTTAAAGTTGTAGAATTCTTTTGCTAGCATTTTAGTGGGATCAAATGAGATATGATGAGTCTAAAATCATCGGAGTGTCTTCGAGCAAAAGGATCTAGTGCACTGGGTGCATTGAACTGGATCACAATGAAAAGCTTTATCTAGAACCGTCAATAGATAATAGTCTTTTCATTATCAGGACAATCGGAGAGTCTATCTTAATCCTGAGATAAACGATGGACTTATGGTTGCAAGTGATATCATTTGAGTTATCAATGAGTACGATTATATCGCATAGTCTATCCTCGATAGTTTGGTGATATTCATTTGTTAATCGATAGAGGACTTCATTTATAGATTTGGACATCGTGGCTCCATTTAATTAAATGAGAGTATAATATCATCATATGGATGTTTTGAGGTAATTGGATATTAAATCTCAACGTTGAGTTTTCGATAGTGTCTATTGAAAACATGGCTTCTGGACAAGTCAAAATATCCAAGTTCAAAACGTGGTCATATGAGTAAATATGGTAACTTGGAGAGTTATAGGCGGTCTATGAACTCTTGGCGATTACTGATATTAATCACGAGGATACACTATCTCCAATATGATTGTCTAGGGTATGAATGAGGAGCATCTTCCTTTTCTATCTTTATTTAAGAGTTCAGTTTTAGCTCTTTAGTGGAATGAGTTAAAATTAATGGATCGGACCTAAGTGAATCATTTGTTGATTGTGATTAGGTTATGTCTATTGAAGCTTAAATTTAGATGGCCCGCCAAGATCCCCAATCCACACGGACTTGCATGGATCACTTGATATATTCTACCGGACCAATTTAAGGGTCCATCTAGAATTGCATTAAATATATTAAGAATATAATTTACACATTATTTTAGTAATGGACTGCTCAATTATATTAATATATTAATGAAAGACATGTGGGCTTGTTTCTTTTAGTAAGAATGGGTCTGGTTCACATGTGGGCTTTTTATTTAAAGTCCAATGGATTAAATGAAATAAGAAAATAATATTTTGGCACATTTAATCTAAGTGGGGCGGCAAGGATTAGTTTAACCTAATATATTATTTTGTTTCATTGTTTTAATTAAATAAGAATTAATTAATTGTTTAATTAAAGAAACAAATCTTTTCTAATCAGGAAATATATTTCCTAAAAGTAAAATTAAAAGACTTGTTTGATAAGGAAATAAATAATTAGTTTTATTTATTTAATCAAATAAGAAGTCTTTTTCATTTAGTCAAAATAAAAGAATAAAAGATCTATTAGTTGGATTAGGGTTTGATGTCTTAAAAACTAGATGGAAATTAGCGTGCAACATAAGCCTATGGTGGGCATGTGATTTCGGCAACCCTAGTTATTTCTAGGTTATGATTTCGGCAACCCTAATGATAATAGAAAAGAAGAAGAAAACTTAGGCCACCTATCTATTGACAAGTATAGAATTCGGCCACAATGATTTGGGTTCATGATACAAATTTCTTCTTCTTCTCTATTCATAGAAAGCTTTTTATTCTACTAAAACAAAAAGGAGTGTTAGATTATTCTTTGATAGTATACTATTTGCTTATTCATCAATAAGCTTGTGTATACGATATCGATCTAGGTTCACGCGAGTTTCGATCATTAGATTGAGAACTCAAAAGTGACCGGAATAATCTTAGTCATTCTTTTGATTGTTTTTGTGACTAACAAAGAAAAGAAAAGTTTGTTTTGTCCATTCACAGGTTTGCAATTCAAAGAAAAGGGAGACCACGGTCCTAGGTGATCCACGTTCGTGCTGGGATTGAAGATCTTGCGGATTACCATCGACGTAAGTAAATCGGATCACGCGACAAAAGGTATTCTACTTTTTTTTATTGTATATGTATGTTTAATTAATTAAACGGTTTAAGGCTCATAAAGGAAAAAATTTTAAAAGTCACTAAATCTAATTTTTAGTATCGCTTCCGCTGCGTGTACTTCTTTGGTATTTTTTCCCAACAATTGGTATCAGAGCCTAGGTTGAACCCTTTTAATTAATTAACGTATATATACGTGGATCTATTTCTTTTTATTGTGATTATGCATGTTTAGAGAGAGATGGCACTCTAGGTATTCAAATATATAACTACATGTGGATGTATGGATTTATATATGTTTGTGTGAATTGTTATTGCTCGATTTTGGTCCTAGATTTTCAATGTAAATTTTGTTATGGAATTGTAACAAGAAGGGTGGTCTATCATCGCCATAATTCCTTCTTGGTAGATTGCTAGGTTTTATTTTTTTTATATATATAGGTGCAGTATTTTTTTTATACTACTGCAGTTTTTTTTAATTTTTATTATGTGCAGTTTTTTGTTTGTAAAAAGGTACTGCAGTGATTAAAAAAAAAAAAACTGCAGTATTTTATTTGCTTAAATACTACCGTAATATATTTAGGTCTTGAAGATTCGAAGACATGATGAAAAATGAAGCAACCGGAACCGAGAACGAGCACCGTGCGTACCTTAGGAGTGGATTGGGCTGCGCATGGCAAGCCCAAGCTTGGTGGGCTGCGCATGGCAGCCCTAGAGTCTTCATGGGCTGCCCACGGCAGCCCCTCAGTGGGGTTGTGAGTTGTGCACATCCGTGGGTTGGGCCGAAGGATAAGCGTATGGTTTATGGGCCACTTGAAGAACTTGTATTCCTAAACAATTGTAATTTTATTTGTTTTTCTAGGATGGGCCAAAATTGTTGCTATTTAATTTATGCTTAAATATTACAATATTTGTTATTGTATGATAACATGACATATAGAATAGGAGTGCCACGCATATATCTCTTTTGGTATGAACATGCATTGAATGATTTAGGTATCTAAATTGGCATCTAGATAACTTGGTAAATCATTCTATGGGATTTAATCATACGCCTTAAATAATTGAGTGGGAGAAGGTGTTTTTGTAACACCTATGGCCTCCAAGGTTAGTTGAGCTTTATTATTTATTGGTAATCCCCCCAAGGGGCATCCATGAATGGAATTTAGCAACATACTTCCTTACAAGGATAGACTAGACAATGGACTCAAACGAGATCTACTCCCCAAGGAGGGATTTTCATGAGAGAAAATTGAGGGTCGATATCTTGGTAACACACTCAATGTAATTTTATTGATATCCTCCCAAGAGTTCTTGTCAATAAAATTGCAAGGCTAAAATTGAAAACGATGGTTGTTATGTTAACAATTAGGTGGGACCTAGTCTAACTAGTAAATGGTGCGAACTCCCAAAGGAGGCGTAACATTTATGGGTGTTAGATCACCGTTGAATTTTATGATTGAGTTATTTATTTAATTCAAGATAAATATTTAAAAGTGCTTTATCATGATTATTTACTCATATATGTTTTGTTTTATTCAGAAATCATGACCCCATCACTTATAAACATCCTGAAAGACAACATTTTAACTAGAGATAATTATGTCACATGGAAAAGGAAAATTGGGTTGTTGCTACAAAGTGAAAAACATAAATTTGTTCTAACTACTCCTAAACCACCTGCTCCTAATAATGAATCTAGCATAATATGTAGAGATGAGTATGAGCAGTGGAAGACTTCAGATGATATGGCAAAATGTTACATTATGGCCACTATCTCCGACGTGTTGCAACAGAAGCATGAAGGAATGGAGTCTGCTGCTGATATAATGATGTCTCTGGAGGAGATGTTTGCTATGAAGTCCAGGACGACTAAGAGAGAGGTAGTGACTGCTTTTATGAATCTTAGGATGAAACCTGGACAGGCTGTGAAGGATCACATGATGAAAGTCATAGCACATCTCAACATTGCTGAACTGCATGGCGCTGAGATAGATGGTGAGACAAAGATTGATATGGTTGTCAATTCATTGTCAGATTCCTTTGATTAGTTCAAATTGGACTACACTTTGAACAAAAAGGAATACACCTTACAAGGCCTGATCTAAGATGTTCAAAGTGTTGAAAAGATCCTTGTGAAAGGCAAAGGTCAAGAGCTTCATATGGTTGGTAAAGTTGCTACTGTTAAGGCCCGTCAAAAGGACAAGAAACAACAGAAGAAAAAGCAACTTAGGCCTATCAAGAAGGAGACCAAGAAAGTAACCAAGATCAAAGGGAAATGCTTCCTTTGTGGTGAAAAGGGACATAGGAAGTGAAATTGCCTAAAGTCCCAGAATAAGAAGGAAGAAGGTAATGTGAATTATCTTGAAACATGTTTTTTGGCTGATTCTACAGATTCTTGGATCATAGACTCAGGAGCCACTAATCATGTTTGTTATTCCTTGCAGGGGTTCCAAGAAAGGAGAAAGCTGAGTAAGAATGAAATCAATTTGCGCTTGGGCAACGGAACGTTAGTGTCTGCAAGTGCAGTGGGAGATATTAGAGTTTAAAGGGATTCTAGAAGGCATTTAGATTTGATAGATGTTTATTATGTACCTCAATTCAAGAGGAATTTAATTTCAGTTTCTTGTTTGAATAAATTTGGATATTCGGTTACTTTTAATAAAGCTTTTATTATTAGTAAGAATGACAAAATTATTTACCAAGGTACATTGGAAAACGGTCTATACTTTTTGCATAGAAATATCTCTCACTCGTTAGACACAGAAATAACGGAACCTAATCATAAAAGAGTAAAATTATCAACAGATGAAACCTACCTTTGGCATTTACGCTTAGGTCATATTAACCTTAATAGGATTAAAAGATTGGTATGTGACGGACCTTTGAGTGACTTAAAGGTTGATGATCTACCAACTTGTGAATCTTGTTTGGAAGGTAAAATGACCAAAAGGACGTTCTCTGCCAAAGGTGCAAGAGCCACTGAATGTTTAGGATTGATACACACTGATGTATGTGGACCTATGAGCATTCAAGCTAGAGGTGGATATGAGTACTTCATCACCTTCACAGATGATTACTCGAGATTTGGTTATGTGTATCTCATGCGGCATAAGTCGGATGCTTTTGACATGATCAAAGCATTCAAAGCTGAAGTGGAAAATCAGCTTGAGAAACACATAAAAATCTTGAGATCTGATCGTGGTGGAGAATATCTATCTGGTGAGTTTCAACAATATCTTATTGATAATGGGATAGTTTCTCAGTTTTCTGCACCAGGTACACCTCAATAGAAAGGAGAAATAGAACTCTTTTGGAAATGGTTAGGTTTATGTTGAGTTATTCAACACTTCCTATTTCTTTTTGGGGATATGCTTTACAAACTGCTATATACATTCTAAATGATGTACCATCTAAGTCTGTTCCTAAAACACCGCATGAGTTGTGGACTGGGCGCAAGCCTAGTTTACAACACTTAAGGATATTTGGTTGTCCTGCGTATGTGTTAAAAGGAAAGACAGAAAAATGGAGTCCCGTTTAGAAACATGTATATTTGTAGGGTATCCAAAAGAAACTAAAAGATATTTTTTCTATAGTCCTTCAGACCTTAAAGTATTTGTTTCGACAAATGCTAAATTTCTGGAAAATGACTATATGAATGATTTTGTGCCTAGAAGTAGAATTGTCCTGAATGAGATGTCAGGAGATACAATTCCACGAGAGGTTACACAACCTAACCCAATTGTAAGTTCCGATCCAACATAAGATCAACAACCTACCATTCCTCGTCGTAGTGGGAGGGTTAGAACACAACCTGAAAGATACATCGGTCTGGGAGAATCAGTGGAGAATCTCCCGGACGACGATGATCCCTATACGTACAAGGAAGCTATGGAGGATGTTGATAGTCGCCATTGGCAAAAGGCAATGCAATCCGAGATTGAATATATGTTCGATAACAAAGTCTGGTCCCTTGTAGACTTGCCTAAAGGGATAAAACCCATTGGGTGCAAGTGGGTATACAAGAGGAAAAGAGGTATGGATGGAAAGGTGGAAACCTTTAAAGCTAGATTGGTAGCTAAAGGGTAAACACAGAAAGAAGGTATCCATTACGAAGACACCTTCTCTCCTATGGCCATGCTTAAATCCATTAGGATACTCTTATCCATTGCAGCATCTTTAGATCTAGAGATTTGGCAAATGGACGTCAAGACAGCTTTCCTAAATGGAAGTCTTGACGAAAGCATCTACATGATGCAACCAGAGGGATTCATTGAAAAGGGCCAAGTGGATAAGGTATGCAAGTTGCAGAAATCCATATATGGATTAAAGCAAGCATCCAGATCCTGGAACATAAGGTTTGATCAAGTTGTCAAAGGTTTTGGATTTATTCAGAATCTTAACTAACCTTGTGTATACAAAAGGATTAAAGGCGACAAGTTGGTTTTCCTGATTCTTTATGTTGATGATATACTACTCATTGGAAACGATGTAGGTGTATTGACATCAGTAAAAGAATGGTTAGCAAAACAATTTGATATGAAGGACTTAGGAGAAGCAAGTTTTATTCTAGGTATCCAAGTAATAAGGGATAGAAAGAATAGAACGATTGCATTATCCCAAGCTTCATACATAGACAAGATCTTGTCTAGGTTTTCCATGCATGATTCCAAGAAAGGTATGTTACCTTTCAGACATGGAATCAAGCTTTCTAAGGAACAAGTTCCTAAGAATGAGCATGAAGAGCAATTCATGAGTAGAGTTCCATATGCCTCGGCAGTTGGAAGTCTCATGTATGCAATGCTCTGTACTAGACCAGATATTTGTTTTGCTGTTGGCATAGTTAGTAGGTTTCAATCGAAACCTGGTCCTGATCACTGGACGGCAGTCAAGCATATTTTCAAGTATCTCAAGAGAACGAGAGATAATATGCTTGTATACTCTGGAGGGGATTTGGTCCCCGTTGGGTATACAGATTCTGATTTCCAATCAGATTCTGACTCCAGAAAATCCACATCAGGGGCTGTGTTTACTATTGGAGGAGGAGCAGTTATATGGAGGAGTATCAAGCAATCTTGTATTGCTGATTCCACCATGGAAGCTGAGTATGTTGCTGCATGCGAAGCTGCCAAAGAGGTTGTTTGGCTCCGCCAATTCTTGATTGACTTAGAAGTGGTTCCTAGTGCGAATAAGCAGATCACTATCTACTGTGACAACAGTGGAGCAGTGGCTAATTCGAAAGAACCAAGAAGTCACAAGAGAGGTAAACACATTGAAAGAAAGTATCATCTTTTAAGGGAGATTGTTCAAAGAGGTGACGTGACGATTACCAAAATCGCGTCAGCAGAAAATCTAGCGGATCCCTTCACAAAGGCTCTACCTCAGAAGAGTTTCGATGGGCATCTAGAGAACATGAGCTTAAGAGATATGACACATTTGCTATAGCGCAAGTGGGAGATTGTTAGGATTATGCTCAATAGCAAGAGTGTAATGTTGTAATTGACAATCTTTTTCATATTAATAAAGTTATTTCTGGTTTAACAAATCGTATAGCATTTATAGTTTGTATTATAATTGTCAAAGTAAATAATCATAAGGTCTAAAGACTATGGGAAAAGAAGAATTGTTCGTACATCTGGATATGTATGTGGTAGACACAATTCTTTAGTTAGTCTTGAATATTGTTCACAACTTAAGTTAAAGGTTGGGCACCTTTATCTTGTTAAAGTTGTAGAATTCTTTTGCTAGCATTTGAGTGGGATCAAATGAGATATGATGAGTCTAAAATCATCGGAGTGTCTTCGAGCAAAAGGATCTAGTGCACTGGGTGCATTGAACTGGATCACAATGAAAAGCTTTATCTAGAACCGTCAATAGATAATAGTCTTTTCATTATCAGGACAATCGGAGAGTCTATCTTAATCCTGAGATAAATGATGGACTTATGGTTGCAAGTGATATCATTTGAGTTATTAATGAGTACGATTATATCGCATAGTCTATCCTCGATAGTTTGGTGATATTCATTTGTTAATCGATAGAGGAATTCATTTATAGATATGGATATCGTGGCTCCATTTAATTAAATGAGAGTATAATATCATCATATGGATGTTTTGAGGAAATTGGATATTAAATCTCAACGTTGAGTTTTCGATAGTATCTATTGAAAACATGGCTTCTGGACAAGTCAAAATATCCAAGTTCAAAACGTGGTCATATGAGTAAATATGGTAACTTGGAGAGTTATAGGCGGTCTATGAACTCTTGGCGATTACTTATATTAATCACGATGATACACTATCTCCAATATGATTGTCTAGGGTATGAATGAGGAGCATCTTCCTTTTCTATCTTTATTTAAGAGTTCAGTTTTAGCTCTTTAGTGGAATGAGTTAAAATTAATGGATCGGACCTATGTGAATCATTTGTTGATTGTGATTAGGTTATGTCTATTGAAGCTTAAATTTAGATGGCCCGCCAAGATCCCCAATCCACACGGACTTGCATGGATCACTTGATATATTCTACCGGACCAATTTAAGGGTCCATCTAGAATTGCATTTAATATATTAAGAATATAATTTGCACATTATTTTAGTAATGGGCTGTTCAATTATATTAATATATTAATGAAAGACATGTAGGCTTGTTTCTTTTAGTAAGAATGGATCTGGTTCACATGTGGGCTTTTTATTTAAAGTCCGATGGATTAAATGAAATAAGAAAATAATATTTTGGCCCATTTACTCTAAGTGGGGCGGCAAGGGTTAGTTTAACCTAATATATTATTTTGTTTCATTGTTTTAATTAAATAAGAATTAATTAATTTATTAATTAATTGTTTAATTAAAGAAACAAATCTTTTCTAATAAGGAAATATATTTCCTAAAAGTATAATTAAAAAACTTGTTTGATAAGGAAATAAAAATTAGTTTTACTTGTTTAATCAAATAAGAAGTTTTTTTATTTATTTATATAGTCAAAATAAAAGAATAAAAGATCTATGAGTTGGATTAGGGTTTGATGTCTTAAAAACTAGATGGAAATTAGGGTGCCACATAAGCCTATGGTGGGCATGTGATTTCGGCAACCCTAGTTATTTCTAGGTTAGGATTTCGGCAACCCTAATAAGAAAAGAAAAAAAGAAGCAAACTTAGGCCACCTATATATTGACAAGTATAGAATTCGGCCAAGAATATATGGGTTCATGATACAAATTTCTTCTTCTTCTCAATTCATAGAAAGCTTTTTATTCTACTAAAACAAAAAGGAGTGTTAGATTATTCTTTGATATTATACTATTTGCTTATTCATCAATAAGCTTATGTATACGATATCGATCTAGGTTCACGCGAGTTTCGATCATTAGATTGAGAACTCAAAAGTGACCGGAATAATCTTAGTCATTCTTTTGATTGTTTTTGTGACTAACAAAGAAAAGAAAAGTTTGTTTTGTCCATTCACAGCTTTGCAATTCAAAGAAAAGGGAGACCACGCTCCTAGGTGATCCACGTTCGTGCTAGGATTGAAGATCTTGCGGATTACCATCGACGTAAGTCAATCGGATCACGCGACAAAAGGTATTCTACTTTTTGTTATTGTATATGTATGTTTAATTAATTAAAGGGTTTAAGGTTCATAAAGGAAAATTTTTTAAAAGTCACTAAATCTAATTTCTAGTATCGCTTCCGCTGCGTGTACTTCTTTGGTATTTTTTCCAAACATAAGGTTGTTTGAGACTTTATTGAATCATTTTGATGATAATAGCCTTGAATGATTGATGTAATCTAGGATTATTATATGTATATGTGTTTTTAGAGAAATCTAGGATTTAATTTAGTATTCATTTTATCCTTGCTCTAAATCTTTGGCTAGAATATTCTTTGAATACATTTTTTGATTCTAGCATTTTTATGCATGTTTGTAACATCTTGAATATGTGCTTCATGAATATGATTTATTCAAGTGTTATTTGTGTGAATAAAAACTAGGAGCTAATTGTGTTAGGTGTTTTTCACATGTTCTAGGTTTAATTCATATTTTGCATCTAGACTTTGTTACTTGTGTTTTCACATGTTTATGTCTAGTTGTTCTATGGAATGTATTGATCATATGTTCTATGTTGTATTGCTTGTTTGCATCGTTTGCATCATTTGCATTCACATGATCACACTAGGAAGTCCTTGTAAAAGGCATGTAGTCTTGATTAGGATAATGCGTCCGGATGGTCAAGCAAGGAAGACTTGGTTAGGATAATGTGTTCATATAACTGAGCAAGGAGAGTTAAGTACAGTCATGAGGACTTGGATAGTTAAGCAAAAAGTCATGGCTAGGATCGGGAAGGTCCAGATAGCTATGCAAGGAAGGCTCTCTAGAGGCATGCGTGCCTTGGATAGAAAGTTGGCTACATTATTAGTAGGCCTAGGTCTACGGATAGACATAGACTCCAATAGAGCGGGGTACATGGGATGTGTATGCACTCTTGAGGAATTTCTAATCTTCCATAGATGTTGGTGTGGTATGTTGTCCAATAAATGGTGGCTCCACATTATTGAGGGATTTCATACTTTCCAATAGGGTTGGGTAGACATAGACTTCACTAGGTAGGTGATCTAGGATTGGTCACTTTGTGGAATTTCTAATTTACTATCCAATATATATAGTATCCAATGGTTGTAGTTCAACCCGAGGATGTTTCCTTCTTGGAGGTTTTACCACGTTAAAAAATCCCATGTGTTAATTCTTCCTATCTCTCTTTATTACTTATATATATATATATATATATATATGTTTGCTCTTAATCTTGTAGTACATTCATCACTTGTGAAGTTTTGGAATCAAGATTTGTTAAGTGTGATTTGTAAAGCAATAAATATTCGATCATTCTTATATTCTTTATTCTTTTTTATATTATTACTTTAATGTATAGCTATATTTGTTAACACTTGAAATTCCTTGAATATCATAATACAAGTATTCTTTGTTGTTGAGATTTTTTGTGTTTTATACCTCATGCAACTTCTTATATATGTAGACATTGCTTAAATGATCATATGATTATATTGTCTATGTATGGATGTTTTGGATTACATGTTGTATATAAAGCTACCTTGAGGGACAAACGAATGTTTGTTTCAAGAGATTGAAAAAGGTGTAAAAACCTATTCACCCCATTTTAGGTATGCTTTAAGCAATTTAACTACGTTTGTATTATTTCAATTGGTATCAGAACGGGTCGTCAGACATCACTCGACGAGATCCGGGTTATACTTACTAGTGAATTGCTTAGGTTTTTGAAGTATGGTCTTGCAAGAAGATGTGATTACCAAATGGGCTTATACTTTAGGCCTCCTCTTCTCAAGGGTCATAACTATGGGTTTTAGAAATTGAGGATAAAGGCTTACATTCATTCTATTGATTAGAGAGCTTGGATGACTGTGGAAGAAGGCTACCTCTCTCCCAATAAGAGTGAAATTGGAGTGACCGTTTCCAAGCCTAAAAGTGAATGGTCGACCAATGCGTTTGAGTAAGCAAAGTGGCATCATCAGTCAGTGAATGCTATTTTCGGAGGTGTAGATAGTAGGTAATTTTCCAGCATCCAAAATCTAGAGACCGCAAAAGAGGCATGAAAAGTTGTCCAAGTCACCAATGAAGGGACTAAGGCTGTAAAGAAGTCTCGTCTTTAATTGTTCACAACTAAATCTCAGTCTTTGCAAATGTGTGAGGAAGAAAAGTTTGTTGACTTCCAAGACAAGCGTCTAGACATTGCCAACCAATGCCAAGCTCTTGATACTCCTATCTCCTGTGAAAGGCTAAATTGGAAGATTCTAAGATCTCTACCAAAGAGGTTTAAAGCCAAGGTAATGATCATTGAAGAGAGCAAGGACGTTGACGTCATGGGCTTATATGAGTTGCTAGGATCTCTTCAAACCTTTGAGGCATGCTTGAAGCCTAAGGCTAAGAACAAGGGTTTAGCTCTCAAAATCGACAAAGAACCTAGTAGTAGTGAGGATGACGAGGAGATAGCTTTATTGGTTAGGGAGTTTAGGAAGTTCTTGAGGAAAGGTGCCAAGCCACGTGGCAAGTACTCAAGAGAAAAAGAAGTCAAGAAATCATTTACTGCGCCTCATGAAAGGAGTGGTCATGCTAAGAGCAATAGAAAGGTCCAATGTTTTAAGTGCAAGAAGTAAGGACATTATGCTTCGTATTGTCCTATTGGTAATACTAAGAAGGACAATAAGGAAAAAGCTATGGTGGCTATATAGAGTGAAGATGATGACTTTAGTGATGATGAGAGCTCTAGTGATGAGTCTTTTATTGAAGAAGAGTTGGTGAGCAATTTTGTTATATTCACGACCTCTCACTCTATCCTAGAGGATTTATGTCAAGATTCATTGGACTAGGAGGTTGATCAAAATCATTAAGAGTGCTTAAGTGATAATCCAACCTATGTTCATCTTTTAGCTAAGGTGAAATGTCTTGAAGAAGATTTAAAGGTAGCCTTAAGAGGGGTTGTTGAGAAGGATGATTTGATCAAGCTACAAATGGATGAGTTTGTTTCAACAACTCAGAGGCTCTTGGGTGAAAAGAAAGCTCTTGCCAAGAAGCTTAGAGATGTTGAATGGGTTGTTCTTGAGAGGGAGAGGATCATCTCTAGTTTGTCATTAGGAGGTTCAAGCAACTTGGTAGTTAAGGAGAAGCTCATAGAAGCATCACTTCCTACAAGCGAGGACAATATCGTTGTTGATAAGAAAGCTCCTAAGAAGAGACGTTCCAAGAGTAAGAACAAATTGAAGAACAAGGTACCTCTTGAAACTCTTATTTGTGCTTCTCCAACTCTAGAAGGTAAAATCTCTTCTTTTGTTCCCATACGTCATTTTTGAAATACCATAGGCATATCAAGCCCAAGTGCTATAAATTCATTGAATATTGTAAAATAGAAAATGCAGCTAGGAATAAAGAGATTGTGCCTCATTTTAAGCATGCTAAAGCTTTTGAATATGGAAAGCATGAAAATGTCAAAAAGCATGTTAATAATGTCCGGTTTGAGAAGAAAGCAAACCTTGCTAATATTGACAAATCTTATATTGCTAAGAATGTTGAAGTTAAGCGTATCAATGATATTCTTGTTGAGCAAGTCATAGAAAGTCTTCATTCTATATACAACATTATTGTCAATAGGAATCTTGATAATGTTTGTGTAGGTTCACCCAAGACAAAGTTTGTCAAGGGTGAGTGCTCTTACCATTAGTGTATGTTGCACATGTGAGTTAGCTTTAAGATTAGTGTTATGTTGTTAAGAAACTTAGCTTGTTTGCTTTGTTTCTCTATAACATGACATGAACTTAGCTATCTCACATTTGTGTTATGATGGTCGAAATCCATTGATTAACTTTTGAGAAGTTGTTTTTATGAAATCTATATGGTGACAATCATGTTATGACTTTTGGAGAAAGTCAATTTTTGTTGTTGTTTGAGTTGAAATGCATAGTCTTTAGTCTATTGGAATCGACACACCGATAACTTGTTGTCATGAGGACAAACAAGCCAAGAGGACTCATAAAACGGGTGAAGGCCTTGCATTTGATTAAAATAGCTTGCAAAGGTATCTCTACATCATATTGCTTGCTTTCTTATTTTTCATCTCTCAACTCATTGTTTATACCACTTCATGGAGCATGTCATTTTAGAGAACTAATATAGTGTTTATTTGGTCCTTCTTGACATTTGCTTATTTAAGATCTTTTGGTGATAATTGTTCACATTGATCTTAATCATGATATGTGTTATTGTTTGTATGATTGTTGAGTGGCATGTTTTGAAAGATATGAGCTTCATATTCTTTGAAAGCTACAATCTTGAGAAGTAGAGATCTTAAGTAAGTCTCTTTACTTGTTTTTTTTATCATGTGCTTTTAAGCCGAAAAACTTGGTTTCAAAAAATGCACTTTGCTTCTCTTGTATGCTTGGTTGAGTAAGTTGAGTTTGATATATGTAAGTTGTGGATACACTTTGAAGTCCTAGGACTAGTACATTTAAAGATGACCTATGGTTGGTATCCATTTGTTTCGGCAACACAGAACTCAACGAGCACCTTCATGGAAAAGGCTACACACCTTGGTTGTGAAGCCACCCAATGCAGGAAAAGGCTACGCCATTGTGATGAGTGAAAGCCGCCATGAAGCGTATATGTTTATGTTAGAAAACATCAAAGAAATGTTGAAAAGAATCAATTAAAAAAAAATCTTTGATTCTAGCCTAAAACAAAAACAAAAGGCTTTATGGAGTATAGTTGAATAATCAAATTAGCTCGGGTTGTCAAATAGAAATGAAATAATGAGCCACATACACACACAACACTCACATGTTGAAATCTATTCTCTTTTAAAGCAAAATTTTGGATGATAATCAATTTGACATTTTTATGGAATGGCTTAAGATGAATAGTTGTTGAAATTGTTTGCATGTTTGATTATCAAATTACTTCTTTTCATATACTTGAAGCAAAATCTTCACACACTCACTTTTGCTTATTTGGTATTTTGATACCTTAGCAATTTTTGAAGACATATGAGAGTGATTGAAAATCTTGTTGTAACTCTCTTTGATATGTGGAGTTTATTTGAAAAAATATATTGAAATTGCTTAGTGATGTGAATGTGTGGTTATTTTTGTGAACAATTGTCTATCTAGATTTTAGATGGGGCATTTATCAAGGGGGAGCATAGTATGCTAAATTTGTGTTCTCTTTTATAATATGTTCACATGTGCTTTAAGGTAGTTGTTTGTTGGCATTATTCTTGTTGTTGATAAATCTTTAAGATGTTATGCTAATTCTTGATATGCATATTGATTTATTCAAAAATAATGATGACGATGTTTTGTTTTTATATATGTTTATTGGTCACTAACGTGCTTGATGTTTCCACTCATTTTTTTTTTAGTATTTGTGTAATACAAGGTCATGGGAAAAGCAAAGAAAGTTGAGACTAGCAATCCTACAAAACCCGTTGACAAGTCAAAACCTTCTTTCTCTTCCTAGAAGTCCTAAGCCGACAAGTTAAAGCAATTGGGAATTTTCGGGGACAAAAAGGTTATTCAAGAGAAAGGTATTGATTTAGATTCTTGTGTTGATTTTTATGTCCATAAGGTTATCATCGATAGGAATTGGAGTACTTGGATCATAATGCTAGTATTGGTTAATGAAACCATGGTTAGAGAATTCTATTATGTATTCTAGAATAGTACTACTTTTGAAAATGCTCTTATGGATATGAGAGGTGTTGTCTTTAGAGTAATGCTTGTAAATTGAATGAGTTTCTAGGATTGTCTAATGATATTGAATCAGATTTTCTCAATTTTGTTGTCTTGAAGAACCTTGATTTGATGGGAAAAACTCCTTGTGACAATGTTGATTTTGAGTGGGGAAAACGTGCTTTTATTAGGCAAAGTGAGTTGACTAAGATAAGTGTTTTTTGACATTTATTTGTTTCTACCAATCTTGTTGTATCTACTAGTGCTACTGAACTTATAGGAGAGAAGATCAAGATTGTGTTAGCTTTAGTGACTAACAAACTCATAAATCTTGGTAAAGTGCTTATAGAATATATGGAGATTGCGGCTTGTTCAACTTGTTTGGAAAAGAAGTTGACATTTCCAGGGTTTAGCTCTCAATTGTGTTTAGCTAAAAGATTGAAGAAACAAGATGATGATGTGCTACTACCTTCCTTAGAGAAGTTTAGTGATAGACGTGTTGCTACCATGGCATATAAGGAAAAGGGAAAGTTTAGTGATACATTTAGGCTCTTTGTTAAATCTTATGATTCAAGCCATGTATCTAGTGCACATATTCTTCCAAGTTAGGCTACACAATTGAAAAATGAGGTTAAAGAGTCACGTAGGATGATTGAGGCGTCACAAAGGAAGATTGAAGGCCTCAATGCTAAGTTAGTGCTACAAGATGTGAATATCAAAGAGTTGGAAAGCAAAGCATTATGTGAGATCAACCAATCACACAACTTTCCTTGGTGGCAAAAGTGGCTAGAAATGGTCGTTAGGTATATTTTCTTACTCTTTCCTTTTAGCTTCATATCATGTCCAAAAGAGGGAGAAATATGGGGAGATATAGGGAGATATATGATAGTTTCTAGTTTGCTTTGTCTCATTTTTAGTTTCTTTGTTTTTGGTGTATTTTGGTATCAAGTTTGAACTTTATGGCATGTAATTTTTTTTTGGTGATCTTGGCTAGAATATTTAGTTTGATAGCATGTATTAAGGGGAAGCATACATGATCCATTTGAACTTAAATGTTTTATATTTCTTGCCTAAGAATGAATATTGCCATATGTGTTATCTCTTGGATATTCTTGTGCTTTCAAGTTATTTTTAGGTGATATCAAGAGAAGACCAAAATGAAGTTCAAGACATGTTATTGGAAATTTTGTCTAGAAATGTGTAACTCATTGTGACCAACTTTTCTTTGTAATTGTTTTAGTATATGTATAGAGGTTTTGACATGGAATTTGCCAAAAGGGGATATTGTTAGGTTTTTGGTTTGTCTTGGCATGTATTCCATATCAAAATGGTGTTTTTCTTGTATTGTTTAGTGGTCTTAGATTTGATGATTCAAAGCTTCAAAGAAAGACTTGGCCATAACTCATGCAAGATGGAGTCTTCGAAGAGAAAAGTTCTTAGTTGCACAATAAAGGTAATTTAGACCTCATTCCTCTTACAAGGCTAAGGTACACACATACACATGACCTTCATTTGTGTCCCTGCATAGTTGAACAACATTTATTTAACACTTTCACACACTTGGCAATATATGCTCATGCATTCGTTTTAAATTGGTAATCAATAGAAAATGCATGTTCTAGGACTAAATATAGGAAACGGCATATGTGTGTGACTTGGTGTCTATTTGTTTTTGTTTTACTATCTTTGGACTTGAACATGATCTCTTATAATTCCTTATTGAGTCCCAGTAATTTCGGTTACTTATTCATTAGGTTTCGAGTCCAAACGATGTAGCTACGCTACTTTGCATTCTCATTCGTTGAGTTGTCTTTGTCGTCGTTTTCCAAGATAAATTCTTAACCTTTTTTCAATGTTTTTAGTCTTCGTTGTGCATGAGAGAGTCACGATTGGTAATCCAAAGACAGATTCAAAATCGGAGTTCGGAGGCTCGAATACGGTTGAAGAACGCGAGAGGTGCGTGAGAGGAGCAATCATGGCCAAAGGCCATGACTTGGAAGCCATGTGTGCCACATGGCTGAGATGCCTCTCTGCCCACGTGTGGCACACGTGCCCCACACATGGAGGTGATGTGGCTGCTTGTGGTTGGCCCTTATTTTCCCTCTCTTGAATCCTTTCAAAAGTCCTTATTTCCATCCCATTCATTTCAAGAAGAAAAATTATAATTTCTCATGTGCAGAATTTTCTCTCAACTTTTTCTCACATTCCAAACACCATAACTTTCTCATACAAAGTCAGAATTGAGTAATTCAAGTTGGAGATTGTTCGTAATCAAGTCCTCTACCTTTTCCAAGTGGCCTGACAGCAGTTTGATTGATTTTCTTAGTCGTTCTACACAGAAAACCGAACCAGCTCGTGATTTTGAGGTAGTTGTCATATCTTTGAGATTTCTTCTTTTTTGACCTTCAATTTGCTTATGGTTTCTTCTTCTATATGTATTTATATGTATGGTGAATGCTATTGAGAAAGATAGCTTCATAATCAAACCTAATCAAAAGTCTAGGTAGAGACATATGTGAACTAGTTTCTTTGATTCTATGATTTTCACATGTTTGAGAGTTATATTGTGATTAGTTTGATATCTAAGGTTGTTTGAGACTTGATTGAATCATTTTGATGATAAAGGGCCTTTAATTTTGTTTTGATCTTATTATTGATGTAATCTAGGATTATTGTATGTATACGTGTTTTTAGAGTAATCTAAGATTTAATTGAGTAATCATTTTATCCTTGTTCTAAATCATTGGCTAGAATATTCTTTGAATACATTTTATTATTCTAGCATTTTATGTATGTTTGTAACATCTTGAATATGTGCTTCATGAATATAATTTATTCAAGTGTTATTTGTTTGAATGAAAACTAGGAGCTAATTGTGTTAGGTGTTTTTCACATGCTCTAGGTTTAATTCATATTTTGCATCTAGACTTTGTTACTTGTGTTTTCACATGTTTAGGTCTAGTTGTTCCATGGAATGTATTGATCACATGTTCTATGTTGTATTGCTTGTTTGCATCATTTGCATTCACATGATCACACTAGGAAGTCCTTGTAAAAGGCATGTAGTCTTGACTATGACAATGCGTCCGGATAGTCAAACAAGGAAGACTTGGTTAGGATAATGCGTTCGGATAACCGAGCAAGGAGAGTAAAGTAGAGTCATGAGGACTTGGATAGTTAAGCAAGAAGTCATGGCTATGATCGGGAAGGTCTAGATAGCTATGTAAGAGAGGCTCTCTAGAGGCATGCGTGCCTTGGATGGAGAATTGGCTACATTATTGGTAGGCCTAGGTGTATGGATAGACATATACTCCAAAATAGCGGGGTACATGGGATGTGTATGCATTCTTGAGGAATTTCTAATATTCCATCGATGTTGGTTTGGTATGTTGTCTAATATATGGTGGCTCTGTATCATTGAGGGATTTTATACTTTCCAATAGGGTTGGGTAGACATAGACTCCACTAGGTAGGTGATCTAGGATTGGTCACTTTGTGGAATTTCTAATTTACCATCCAATATATATAGTACCAAATGGTTGTAGTTCAACCTGTGGATGTTTCCTCCTTGGAGGTTTTACCACGTTATAAAATATCATGTGTTAATTCTTCCTATCTCTCTTTATTACTTATATATATATGTTTGTTCTTAATCTTGTAGTACATTCATCACTTGTGAATATTAGCTTAAACTAATTGGAACTTAAGTAATATTAATGCAATAAAAGTAAATGGTTTTTGTTGTGAAAATGTGAATGAGCAAACACTATAAGATTACGCTAAAAAAGTAACTAGAAAAGGAATGCGAATGGGATATAGATAGATATGACGGAAACTAAGGAATTGACATGAGGACAGACAAGCCAAAAGAGCTCATAAGAAGAGTAGAGATCTTTCATTGGTGAAAATGCTTGCTAATGTATTTCTTTACTCTAAAAGCTTACTTTATATTTCATCTTTTCAACTCTTTATGTGCATGACATCATAGCATATAGATATTAGGCATCGTTTCATTAGAAAACTTGTTGAACATTCTATAGTTACTCTAGAGCATATGCCTACTAAAAATCAACTTGAGGATTTGTTCACTAAGCTCTTGGACATAAAAGGTTTAAAACTCTTCGAAGATCCATTGACATGATTTGTGTTGATTATTATCTATGTGTGATTGTGAGTGGTTTGATAAGCAAAAATTTATTTCAATTGATATCAATATATTTGAGAGTCTCTCACTTGAGAAGTAATGATCTTAAACAAATATCTTTTATTATTTTTAGATCATGCAATTGAGCTTGAAAATCTTACTTTTGAAATGTGCACAAATGCTTCTCTTATATGTTTATGTTTGAGAAGTTGATTTGAAAATATGTAGATTATGGATGCATCTAGAAGCCTATTGCTTTGTACATGATAGATGACCTATAGTATGTATCTGATGAGGTCGTTTATGTGCTCAACAAAATATTCTTTTATGTTCTTTTGAAAACCATGTTTTAGCCACTTAAAAATCCTTTGATATGTTAATTTTTAGCAAGTGGTAAGCAAGATTCGTTCCTCAGTGTTGATTGACTAATGTATTTTGCAATAAGATAAATCATAATGAGTGGATAGTTGTGTGGTTTTATAAACCAACAAACATACAAGTAATATAAACATATAAAGTGATAGGAAAAATAGAAGACTCAACAATCTTGATAAGAGGGATGATGTAAACAAATAGAATAGATGCTAGAGAATTGATATATTCACAAGTGATATGGGTAATGCTCTTTAAAGCTTCATTAATGGCCAAGTCTCTTAGATGCTAACCATTTGTTTTCTATAGTGTGTTTAGGTCATTTTAATGAGCACTAAACATCTTCCCACCCCAACGCCTAACCGATTAAGGAGAGAGGGTCAAGGTGGGATCAATTTGATACAAATCAAGGTTTAGATTAATGGGGTTGGTATATCCACCACAAATCTATCATATTCACTAAGTTCCTTAACCAATCAAGGGTGTAACTCCGAGATTGGTTTCACAACAAATTATCACACACAATAAAATGATCTACTAATGATATACAATGCAAATCAAAATAATGTATAGAATCCCAATATTAAGTGAATAGAAAACAAGTAGAGATTTAATTACACAGCATAAGCAAAACCCACAACAAATGTTCCTCACATTTATCCCCTAGATTAGGGGTTTAGTTACACATAGTTACAATCAAATGAATGGGAAGTAATAGTTAAGGAAATCACCCTTAGACCTCCTTCTGTAGAGCTTGCTCCATCCCTTCCTTTGTTGCTCCTAGTGTCAAGAGTGGTAGAAAAGGATGTGTCTAGATAGGTGGGTGTCTAATGGTGAGTGACAAAGGTATTGAAATGTAAAGAATGGAAAGAGAGGAATGGTTGGATGAAGTAATCAAGACATTGATGTTGAGGTTTTAGAAGGAAAAGATAGTTCAAGTTTAGAGAATGAAGGAAGTTGAGAGAGTAATGTATGGAGGAGAAACTAGGTCTAATACTCTATAAATTTCTTGCTCTTGGAATGCTTTGATCTTTCTCAAATTGGAAGAGAGGGATATATATAGTCACATTTGAAAATGTACTGATAACTGTTTGAAAATTCGATATGGAGTGATGTCGCCACTTATGTGGTCATTGACGACATAGTGGCGACAAACGGTTACTCATTCTGAGGTTCACATGTCGCCACTTTTCTCATCGTTTTCGCCATTTTGCAAGTGGTGACATTAAAGTAATTCCAATTGTTGCCACTTTGTCAATATGACGACACAAAGTGGCGACAAGACCTGATGCTTTTAATTCTAAAATGAGTATTCTGTCGCCACTTCTACCATTCTGTCGCCACTTTGTGATGTGGCGACGCAAAGTGGCGACAACACCTGATCCTTTACTATTGAGATACGCATTCTATCGCCACTTTGCAAAGTGGTGACAATGCCCTATTTTGCCAACTTGAGCTCCTTTTGCACCAAAGTTCTCACCTTCCTCACAAATGCCCCTGAGGCCTAAGTAAACCTGAAACACTTGATTTAACGACATTAAATATGGGGAAATGCCCGAGAATCAAGCAAAGAGAGTCGGGAATGGGGGCCAAAATCATACCAATTTTGGCTTGATCAAATTCTCCCAAACTTATCTTTTGCTAGTCCTCAAGCAAAACAATCACAAATCAACCCCAAAGACAATCATCAAGATAATTCAAAGGTTTTTTGCAATCAAATACTAACTCATCCGAGCAAGGTTTTATTTCTCATGATCAAAGATGCGAAACCAAAATGAAGAGATTAAAAAGATGATGCACTAGTGAGGATTTGTACATGTAAGTGAATTGTTAAGTAAAGATTAAGAGCATGCCACTCTAGATATGATTGTACGTAATGCGACCTTACATTCAACATGCCTAAGCTTCAAAGCAAAGGTACCATTCGGTTTAGAATGTAATTCGCCTCGATAACTAATCTTTATCAGATTCTCTCTTTTCTTCTCTTAGGATTCCTAGGTTTCACTCAAATTCTTGTGCAATATGAATTTATACAATGGATATCTAATTAATTGCACATGATGACATTTAAAACGCAATTTCTTGAAAAGTAAGTCTCATGAATGGAATTGCAATCCAAGAATCGGAAATAACATGTATCAACCAAAATTTACAAAATAGACATTCCTAGAGATCATAAAGGTCTTCTTTTTTATTGTAATGGGGCCTTAGGTGGATGGTGAGACAAAGAATGGGGTGATGGATACAAAGGAATCATTGATTACACTAAGGCATACATTCTAATTATGAGTTCAATTTGCTTCTCACATATAATTTACATATAAGGCGTCCAATCTTGCACTTTCAATTTACATTAGCATGCTACTAATGATCTTTTCATTTGAGTAGCACATACCACTTTCAATTCTTGGTTCTCTTTTCCCCATTTTCTTTCTCTTTTCTTTTCACTTTCTTTTGCTTTTCATTTTCTTTTCGCCTTTCATTTTCTTTTTATTTCTTTTTTTTTTCTTTTCAAGCTTTCTTTTGCTTGGCAAAATTCTCTGTACACATTTAAATGCTTTCAAGTATAAGATCTTACATTGATTTCCTAAGCCAATTTGGTGGTGTTTTCACATCCATTGCCTAAAATCATTTCTAAAGGTTTGTCCACTAAGCAAATTAAAGCATCCACAAGCAATCCATTAGTTTCTATGATAAGCAATATTTAGTGCAAATGAGACTTATACATGCTTGAATGAGTGTTTGAGAATGAGTGTTTAAAGAGTGAATATTTACAATTCAAAATACACTTTTGAAGGCCGTGTTTGTGATCCTTACAGGAATCTCCACTATTAATTCCTAGCCTTTAAGCAACCTGATAATTCACTCTAACATTTTGAGAAAAAGATTAACGCATTTTGTTCAATGACACCTTAAGTGGCATAACGTTAATCTAAACCAAACAATGGCAAAGATGCATAATTTCTCAGTACTCATGTAAGGATCAATCTTAACAAGTAATGTATGCTCAAATATGGCCTTATCGCAATCATTTGAAAAATTCAGTTCAATTTTTAAAACCAAGCAAAACAAGAAAAATGGTGTTGTGCAAATGTACCCTCAAACTTAAATTGGACATTGTCCTCAATGTTCATGGGAGGTAAGAATATTATAAAAGCACAACTCAACAATTTCCAAACAAAGAATTCATACATCAACAAAAGTGTGCAATGTCTATGAAAAATTTGGCATATGCACAATTCTTCCACAAAAATATTCAATAAAGAAAAGAATATCACAAAACTCCTTCCAACAAAAATTTTCAATTAAGCATAATCATCCTAAATCCTCTACCAAAATCCAAATCACACCCTTATTCTAAGCAAAAGTGAAATAGAAGCAAAATATAAAATATAAGAAACAAAAGATCACTAAAATTAACAAAAAGAGAAAGATCAAAGTTACCCAAGTGGATCATTCAATTCTTCGCTCGAAATAGACTCCCACATTGGGTCTCCTCCCCTATATGGTTTCAACCAGTGACCATTCTGTAGGGAAAAATAATAAATAAAAGTGGTAAACGCAGCGGAAGCGATACTAAAAACGATTTAGTGACTTTTAAAATTTTTCCTTTATGAACCTTAAACCCTTTTAATCAATAAACATGCATATATGTTAACAAAAGTAAATTACCTTTTGTCGCGTGATCCGATTGACTTACGTCGATGGTAATCCGCAAGACCTTCAATCCGAGCACGAATGTGGATCACCTAGGAGCGTGGTCTCCCTTTTCTTTGAATTGCAAACCTGTGAATGGACCAAACAAAAAACTTTCTTTTCTTTGTTAGTCACAAAACAATCAAAAGAATGTCAAAAATTATTCCGGTCACTTTTGAGTTCTCAATCTAATGATCGAAACTCGCGTGAACCTAGATCGATATCGTATACAAAAGCTTATTGATGATTAAGCAATAATATACTATCAAAAAATAATTTCACACTCTCTTTTTGTCTTTTTAGAGTAAAATCTCTGTCTTGGTATTAAGAAGAAGAAGAAAGAAATAAAAAACTCAAGCACAATGGATTGTGGTGGCCGAACCCTATAAGAACACATATATAGGTTGGCCGAATTTTTTCTTCTTTTTCCTTTAGGGTTGCCGAATTTTATGTAGTCTAAGATTAGGGTTGGCCGAATTCTATAATGTCACTTATATAGGGTGACTTAAATTCAACCCTAATATTCTTTTATTTTGACTAAATAAAAAGACTCCTTATTTGATTAAATAAATAAAACTAATTTATTTATTTCCTTGTCAAACAAGTCTTTTACTTTTAGGAAAGATTTGTTTATTTAATTAAACAATTAATCAATAAATTAATTAATTCTTATTTAATTAAAACAAATGAAACAAAATAATATTTTAGGTTAAAATTTTAACCTTGCCGCCCCACTTGATTAAGATTGGGCCTAACATTATTTTCTTATTTCATTTAATCCATTGGACTTTAAATAAAAAGCCCACATGTGAACCAGACCCATTCTTACTAAAAGAAACAAGCCCACATGTCTTTCATTAATATATTAATATAATTGAGCAGCCCATTACTTAAATAATGTGCAAATTATATTCTTAATATATTAAATGCAATTCTAGATGGACCCTTAAATTGGTCCGGTAGAATATATCAAGTGATCCATGCAAGTCCGTGTGGATTGGGGATCTTGGCGGGCCATCTAAATTTAAGCTTCAATAGACATAACCTAATCACAATCAACAAATGATTCACTTAGGTCCGATCCATTAATTTTAACTCATTCCACTAAAGAGCTAAAACTGAACTCTTAAATAAAGATAGAAAAGGAAGATGCTCCTCATTCATACCCTAGACAATCATATTGGAGATAGTGTATCCTCGTGATTAATATCAGTAATCGCCAAGAGTTCATAGACCGCCTATAACTCTCCAAGTTACCATATTTACTCATATGACCACGTTTTGAACTTGGATATTTTGACTTGTCCAGAAGCCATGTTTTCAATAGACACTATTGAAAACTCAACGTTGAGATTTAATATCCAATTACCTCAAAACATCCATATGATGATATTATACTCTCATTTAATTAAATGGAGCCACGATGTCCATATCTATAAATGAAGTCCTCTATCGATTAACAAATGAATATCACCAAACTATCGAGGATAGACTATGCGATATAATCGTACTCATTGATAACTCAAATGATATCACTTGCAACCATAAGTCCATCATTTATCTCAGGATTAAGATAGACCCTCCGATTGTCCTGATAATGAAAAGACTATTATCTATCGACGGTTCAAGATAAAGCTTTTCATTGTGATCCAGTTCAATGCACCCAGTGCACTAGATCCTTTTGCTCGAAGACACTCCGATGATTTTAGACTCATCATATCTCATTTGATCCCACTCAAATGCTAGCAAAAGAATTCTACAACTTTAACAAGATAAAGGTGCCCAACCTTTAACTTAAGTTGTGAACATTATTCAAGACTAACTAAAGAATTGTGTCTACCACATACATATCAAGATGTACGAACAATTCTTCTTTTCCCATAGTCTTTAGACCTTATGATTATTTACTTTGACAATTATAATATTGTTAGGATTATGCTCAATAGCAAGAGTGTAATGTTGTAATTAACAATCTTTTTCATATTAATAAAGTGATTTCTGGTTTAACAAATCGTATAGCATTTATAGTTTGTATTATAATTGTCAAAGTAAATAATCATAAGGTCTAAAGACTATGGGAAAAGAAGAATTGTTCGTACATCTGGATATGTATGTGGTAGACACAATTCTTTAGTTAGTCTTGAATATTGTTCACAACTTAAGTTAAAGGTTGGGCACCTTTATCTTGTTAAAGTTGTAGAATTCTTTTGCTAGCATTTGAGTGGGATCAAATGAGATATGATGAGTCTAAAATCATCGGAGTGTCTTCGAGCAAAAGGATCTAGTGCACTGGGTGCATTGAACTGGATCACAATGAAAAGCTTTATCTAGAACCGTCAATAGATAATAGTCTTTTCATTATCAGGACAATCGGAGAGTCTATCTTAATCCTGAGATAAATGATGGACTTATGGTTGCAAGTGATATCATTTGAGTTATCAATGAGTACGATTATATCGCATAGTCTATCCTCGATAGTTTGGTGATATTCATTTGTTAATCGATAGAGGACTTCATTTATAGATATGGACATCGTGGCTCCATTTAATTAAATGAGAGTATAATATCATCATATGGATGTTTTGAGGTAATTGGATATTAAATCTCAACGTTGAGTTTTCAATAGTGTCTATTGAAAACATGGCTTCTGGACAAGTCAAAATATCCAAGTTCAAAACGTGGTCATATGAGTAAATATGGTAACTTGGAGAGTTATAGGCGGTCTATGAACTCTTGGCGATTACTGATATTAATCACGAGGATACACTATCTCCAATATGATTGTCTAGGGTATGAATGAGGAGCATCTTCCTTTTCTATCTTTATTTAAGAGTTCAGTTTTAGCTCTTTAGTGGAATGAGTTAAAATTAATGGATCGGACCTAAGTGAATCATTTGTTGATTGTGATTAGGTTATGTCTATTGAAGCTTAAATTTAGATGGCCCGCCAAGATCCCCAATCCACACGGACTTGCATGGATCACTTGATATATTCTACCGGACCAATTTAAGGGTCCATCTAGAATTGCATTTAATATATTAAGAATATAATTTGCACATTATTTAAGTAATGGGCTGCTCAATTATATTAATATATTAATGAAAGACATGTGGGCTTGTTTCTTTTAGTAAGAATGGGTCTGGTTCACATGTGGGCTTTTTTATTTAAAGTCCAATGGATTAAATGAAATAGGAAAATAATATTAGGCCCATCTTATATATAAGTGGGGCGGCTAGGTTAAAGTTTTGACCTAAAAATATTATTTTGTTTCATTTGTTTTAATTAAATAAGAATTAATTGATTTATTGATTAATTGTTTAATTAAAGAAACAAATCTTTCCTAAAAGTAAAAGACTTGTTTGATAAGTAAATAAATAAATTAGTATTATTTATTTAATCAAATAAGGAGTCTTTTTTTTTTAGTCAAATAAAAGAATAAAAATAAAAGAGTTGGATTAGGGTTTGAAGTCTATAAAGTTAAAAAGAATTAGGGTTGAATTTCAGTCACCCTATATAAGTGACATGATGAAATTCGGCCAACCCTAAATTAGGGACTACATAGAATTCGGCAACCCTAAAGGAAAAAGAAGAAAAATTCGGCCAACCTATATATATGTTCTTATAGGGTTCGGCCACATCAATTAATTGGTGCTTGAGTTTTTTATTTCTTTCTTCTTCTTCTTAATTCCATGAGAGAGTTTTTATTCTAAAAAGACAAAAGAGAGTGTGAAATTATTCTTTGATAGTATACTATTGCTTAATCATCAATAAGCTTGTGTATACGATATCGATCTAGGTTCACGCGAGTTTCGATCATTAGATTGAGAACTCAAAAGTGACCGGAATAATTTTTGACATTCTTTTGATTGTTTTGTGACTAACAAAGAAAAGAAAGTTTTTTGTTTGGTCCATTCACAGGTTTGCAATTCAAAGAAAAGGGAGACCACGCTCCTAGGTGATCCACGTTCGTGCTCGGATTGAAGGTCTTGCGGATTACCATCGACGTAAGTCAATCGGATCACGCGACAAAAGGTAATTTACTTTTGTTAACATATATGCATGTTTATTGATTAAAAGGGTATAAGGTTCATAAAGGAAAATTTTTAAAAGTCACTAAATCGTCTTTAGTATCGCTTCCGCTGCGTGTAACACTTTTATTTGTTTATTTTTCCCTTACAAATATAAACTATAAATGCTATACGATTTGTTAAACCAGAAATCTCTTTATTAATATGAAAAAGATTGTGAATTACAACATTACACTCTTGCTATTGAGCATAATCCTAACACATTCACTTTAAACTTCTCGCCCCTTTTCAAACTTTCTATCTCAATAGCACCATGGGCAAAAACTTGAACAACCTGATAAGGCCCCGTCAATCTTGATTTTAGCTTTCCCGGAAACAATTTCAAACGGGATTCAAATAGTAGAACAAATATTCCCAGGTGGAAATCTTTCCTTCTAAGCTTCTTATCATGGTTGAACTTAGTCTTCTCCTTGTATAGCCTTGCACTTTCATATGCCTCCAAAAACAACTCCTTTAGTTCACTTAGTTGTAGCTTCCATTCCTCACCCGTTTTGTCATGGTCTAAGTTCAGCTTTTGAATGGCCAATAAGGCGTTGTATTCTAGTTCTACAGGCAAATGGCAAGCTTTTACAAAGACTATTCGGAAAGGGCTCATTCCTAAAGGAGTTTTAAAAGCTGTCATGTATGCCCACAATGCATCACTAAGTTTTGAAGACCAATCCTTCCTACTCCCATTGACAGTTTTCTCCAAAATTTGTTTAATGTGATGGTTACTCACCTCCACTTGCTCTGAAATTTGAGGATGGTATGGGGTAACCACCTTATGTCTAACTCTATATTTCTTTAACGAAGCTCTAAATAGCTTATTGCAAAAATGGCTTCCATCATCACTTATTATTGCCCTAGGAAACCCAAACCTAGAAAAGACATTTTCTTTCATAAACCCAATGACCATATGGCTATCATTTGTCCTTGTAGGGATTGCCTTAACCCATTTAGACACATAGTCAACGGCCACCAAGATGAAATTATACCCTTGGGATGTCACGAATGGTCCCATGAAGTCTATTCCCCATACGTCAAATAGTTCGATAACTTGCTCACTATTTAGTGGCATCTTGTCCCATTTTCCAATATTTCCTGAACTTTGGCACCTATCACACTTCAAACAAAATTCATAGGCATCCTTTGCCAAAGTTGTCTAATAGAACCCCCATTGGAGGATCTTTATCATTGTTTTCTTTACACCATTATGACCTCCACACTCGCGCCCATGACAGAATTTGAGTATTTCTCCATGCTTAATTTCCAGGACACATCTTCTAATTACTTGATCCGGGCCAAGCTTTAAAAGGTAAGGCTCATTCCAAAAGTAGAATCTAGTACTAGCAATGAATCTTTTCTTTGCTTACGGGTTCAATTCTAAAGGAATCACGTTTAATGCCAAATAATTCACTATGTCCGCATACCATGGGTCCCTCTCTTGCACCACCCATAGTTGTTCATCAGGGAAACTTTCTCTTAATGGTAATAAGTCATCCTCCTCAATGGTTCCTTAAGTCAACCTACTCAAATGATCCGCCACTACATTCTTACACCCCTTCTTGTCTCTAATTTCAAGGTCTAATTCTTGAAAGAGTAGTATCCATCTAATCAACCTAGGCTTTGCATATTTCTTATGTAATAAATACTGAATAGTGGCATGATCCATATATACCACAACCTTAGCACCAACAAAGTATTGCCTAAATTTCTCCAAAGCAAATACAATAGCTAAAAGCTCTTTCTAAGTAGTTGAGTAGTTCAACTGAGCATCATTGAGAGTACGTGATGCATAATAGATGATGTGTGGGAGCTTCTTTACTCGTTGCCCTAATACTGTCCTTATTGCATAATCTGAAGCATTACACATAAGCTCAAAAGGGAGACTCCAATTTGGTTGAGTGATAATGGGAGCCGTAGTTAGTGCCTCCTTCAAAATCCCAAAGGCAACGACACACTTATCATTGACCTCAAACTCTACCTCTTTTTGAAGGATGGTGCATAAGGATTTTGAAATCTTCGAGAAATCTTTAATGAAACGCCTATTGAAACTCACATGACCAAGGAATGATCTAATATCTTTCACTATCGTAGGAGGGGGCAAACTCTCCATTACCTCTATTTTTGCTTTATCCACCTCAATTCCCTTTTCTAAAATGACATGCCCTAAAACTATACCACTTTTCACTAAGAAGTGACACTTCTCCCAGTTTAGCACAAGACTTGTCTCTTCACATCTTTTGAGCACCAAAGATAAATTCTTCAAACATGAGTCAAATGAAGCCCCAAATACCAAAAAATCATCCATAAAGATCTCAATAATGTCTTCTACCATATCTGAGAAATTGAAGTCATACACCGTTGAAAGGTTGCCGGTGCATTGCAAAGCCCGAAGGGCATTTTTCTATAGGCATAAGTTCCAAATGGGCAAATGAATATGGTCTTCTCTTGATCTTAGGGAGATATAGCAATTTGGTTGTAACCGAAATAGCCATCAAGGAAACAATGGTGGCTATGTCCGGTGAGGTGTTCCAACATTTGGTCTATGAAAAAAAGTGGGAAATGGTCTTTTCGAATGCTTGTGTTCAACTTCCTATAGTTAATACACACTCTCCACCCAGTTTGTAGCCGTTGTGGAATCAACTCGTTCTTCTCATTCTTCACTACCGTTACTCCGGATTTCTTGGGCATTACATGTATAGGGCTCACCCATTTGCTATCCAAAATTGGATAAATGATTCCGACATCTAGAAGCTTCAATAGCTCCTTTTTGACCACTTCTTGTATGATGAGGTTTAACCTACATTGTGTCTCCTTAGTTTGTTTTGTGTCATCTTCCAATAAGATTTTGTGCATGCACAATGTCAGACTTATTCCCTTGATGTCATCAAGAGTCCATCCTATTGCTTTTTTTGTATTTTCTCAACACTTCAAGCAATCTTCGCTCCCCATCTTGGTCAAGGTTTGCCATAATTATAACCGAAAAGTTCCCAATGTCATCTAGGAATGCATACTTTAAGTTTGAAGGGAGTTCTTTCAATTCTAGTTTTAGAAGAAGGGGGTCTTCCTTTTACTCTTCTCTATTTCAATCAACTCATCCGTTGAAGCACCTACATCATTTTCTATATTACCATATTCGAAAATCAATTTATCTACTGCATCTTGATAGAAAACCGTCTCACTAGCTTCCTCTTCAAAACTATCTATGATGTCCTCACAATAACAATCATGTGCTCCAATTGGGTAGGCTAAAGACTCAAAAACTTTATACTCCACAACCTCATCAAGGACGTTCAAGGTCAACTTCCCCTCATGTACATTTATCATCGCCTTTGCAGTGGCCATGAAAGGACGCCCCAAAAGAATCACGGAATCTTTCTCATTACCTCCATGTCTAGTACTACAAAGTCCGCACGGATGATTAGTTTATCCACTTGGATAAGGACATCTTTAACTATCCTCTAGGTTGCCTAGCCAATTGATCCGCCAAAATAAGAGACATCTTTGTCAGCCTTAGCTCATTCAATCCCAACTTCTTGTAGATTGTAAAAGGCATCAGGTTGATGCTTACTCCTAGGTTAAGCATAGCCCTTACTCTGCCCTCTCCAGCAATGGTTATGCTAATGATAAAGCTTCTAGGATCTTTCAACTTAGGAGGAAGACTTTTTTGAATAACTGTGCTCGCATTCTTATCAAGCCTTTCTTGATTCTTTGGTCTAAACTGATATTTCTCCTTATTTAATTCCTTGAAAAACTTCCCATATGCCGGCATTTTCTGAATTGCTACCAGAAGAGGTAAGTTGATAGTCACCTTAAAGAGCACATCGTAGATATCCTTGAATGATTGCTCCATTTTTTACTTTCTCAACCTTTTCGAATATGGTATTTTGGGTACACCAAGGTTAGGAAGCTTGTTGTTGCTAGGATTTGCATTCAATGTTTCTACCTTATCCGGAATTTGAATTCTTCCACCTTCGATGTCTTCTTGAACCGGAATTCCCTTTTCTTCATCCTTTCTCTCCCTAGGTGAGTTGTTGCTCTCCCCCGCGATTTCCTTATTTCTTCCATTGTTCACTATTTTCCACTTCTTAAAATGGCCCTAGTACTTCCTAAATTGAGTGAATCCCTTGAGCTTCTGATCTTCCCACTTAACAACTTGTCCACAATTCTCTCAGTGTGCCTTTCAATTCTATTCACTGCTTTCTCTAGTTTTGAGAACCTATCTTGACTTGATTCCATAAATCCATTCAATAGCTACTCATACGTTGCTTGCATAACTTGAAGGTTGCTCTTCATTACATCATCTATGTCTCCTTCTTGCACTCTAATCCCCTCGGCTTCTCTAACTTGACTTTCCGTTTACCCTTGAGGCTCTTGAGGTGAAAGATGTCATTCCCTTATTGATATTTGCCATTTGTTCCGCAAAAGGATCCATTGCCTGAAATTTAGACAAAAACACACACCTCAACATAGAGAATTCTAATGAAACTTCAAGATTTATCAAAATCTAACAAAATAAACTATCTAATGAAATTGTAAAACACAAAGAAAAGTCAACAAATTTAACAATCGCTACCAAGTTCCCAAGCAGCGGCGCCAATTTTGCTTAGGTAGTTTGTGTGCTCTACAAAATACTCTTTTATGTTCTTTTGAAAACCATGTTTTAGACACTTAAAAATCCTTTGATATGTTAATTTTTAGCAAGTTGTAAGCAATATTCGTTCCACATGGAAATGGAGTAAAACATTAGATTGATTGACTAATATATTTTGCAATAATTAATGGATAGTTGTATGGTTTGATGAACCACCAAACATACAAGTAATATAAACATACAAAAGTGATAGGAAAAATAGAAGACTCAACAATCTTGATAAGAGAGATGATGTAAACAAATAGAGTAGATGCTAGGGAATTGATGGATTCACAAGTGATATGGGTAATGCTCTTTAAAGCTTCATTAATGACAAAGTCTCTTAGATGCTAACCATTTGTTTCCTATAGTGTGTTTAGGTCATTTTAATGAACACTAAACATCTTCTCACCCTAATGTCTAACCGATTAAGGAGAGGGGGTCAAGGTGGGATCAATTTTATACAAACCAAGGTTTAGATTGATGGGTTGGTATATCCACCACAAATCTATCCTATTCACTAAGTTCCTTAACCAATCAAGGGTGTCACTCCAAGATTGGTTTCACAACAAATTATCCCACACAATAAAATGATCTACTAATGATAGGTAATGCAAATCAAAATAATATATAGAATCTCAATATTAAGTGAATAGAAAACAAGTAGAGATTTAATTACATAAAGCATAAGCAAAACCCACAACAAATGTTCCTCACATCTATCACCTAGATTAGGGGTTTAGTTACATATTGCTATAAAATAAATGAGAAGTAATAGTTAAGTAAATCATCCTTAGGCCTTCTTCTTTTGAGCTTGCTCCTTCCCTTCTTTTGTTGCTCATAGTGTCAAGAGTGGTAGAAGAGGATATGTCTAGATAGGTAGGTGTCTAATGGTGAGTGACAAAGGTATTGAAATGTAGAGAATGGAAAGAGAGGAATGGTTGGGTGAAGAAATCAAGACATTGATATTGAGGTTTTAGATGGAAAAGATAGTTCCAGTTGAGAGCGAGAAGTATGGAGGAGAAACTAGGTCTAATACTCTATAAATTTCTTGCTCTTGGAATGCTTATATCCTTCTCAAGATCCAAGAGAGGGATATTTATAGTCACACTCGGAAATGTACTAATAACTGCTTGAAAATCTAATGTGGAGTGATGTCGCCACTTATGTGGCCATTGGCGACAGTGGCGATAAACGGTTACTCATTCCGAGATTCACATGTCGCCACTTTTCTCATCTTTTTCGCCACTTTGTCAATATGGCGACACAAAGTGGCGACAAGACCTGATGCTTTTGATTATGAAATGAGCATTCTGTCGCCACTTCTACCATTATGTTGCCACTTTGTGATATGGCAACACAAAGTGGCGACAACACCTGATGCTTTACTTCTAAGAAATGCATTCTGTCGCCACTTAAGCCATCATGTCGCCACTTTGCAAAGTGGCGACAATGCTCTGTTTGGCCAACTTGAGCTCTTTTTAAACCAAAGTCCTCACCTTCCTAACAAATGCCCCTAAGGCCTAAGTAAACCTGAAACACTTGATTTAGTGACATTAAATACGGGGAAATGCCCAAGAATAAAGAGAGTTGGGAATGAGGGCCAAAATCATACAAATTTTGGCTTGATCAATAGCCATTTTGCTTCGGCACTACATATGTAGGGAAAACAGGTTTATACACGCAGCAGAATGCGAAAATAGGTTTGGTATATAAGAAAAATTTCCCCTTTTAAAAGATGAACCTTAACCCTTAATTAAATTAATGTATAAACAAAAGTAACATACGTTTTGTCGCATGATCCGATTAACTTGCGTCGATGGTAATCGGTAAGATCTTCCAATCCAATCACGAATGTGGATCACCTAGGAGCGTGGTCTCTCTTTCTTTGAATTGAGTACCTAAGGATGAATAACAAAAACTTTTTCTTTTCCGTTGGTCACAAAAACTCACAAAAGATTATAAAGAACGTTTCGGTCACTTTTGAATTATCAATCTTTTGATCGAAACTCGCGTGAACCTTATTCAAAGATGTGCACAAAGCCTATTGATGTACAAGCTACTAGTGCACTATCGAAATAAAAACGAACTCTAATTTTTTTCTCTCTTGGCTAAATTTTCTCACACATAAACCAAGTGATGGATTCTATTTTTAAGCTATAGAAAAATAAATCTCTATCAAGCAAAAACTAGGGTGGCCGAATTCTATCACTACTCATATATAGGGTGGCCGAATTCTTTCCCTAATTCATTTAGGGTTGGCTGAAAATCCCTAATAGGAATAATAGGTGGTGGCCAAATTCCTCCCTTCAAGAGGATTTGTGTTTCCACCAATGACTCCTATCATTCTTTTGATTTCCAAATCCTAATCCAACTCTCTTGTGTATTTGTGACTATATCAAACACTTCCTAATTTGACTAGATAAATAATTCTTTTTATTTATCTACTTACCAAATAAATTCTTTGATTCCTTTTATACTACCAACAATAGTATACTACTAAGAAATATATTTCCTAGTCATAATAAGATTTTGATTCTTAACTAAACAATAAATTAATAAATTAATTAATTCCCATTTAATTAAATAATAAAATAAAACAATACATTAGGTAAATTTATTCACCTTGTCGCCCAACATACATATATATGGGTTTCATATTGTTTTTCCATTTTATTAAATCCATTAGACTTTAATAAAAAGCCCACATGTGAACTTGATCCGTTCTTACTAAAAGAAACAAGCCCACATGCCTTTCATTAATATATTAATATAATTTAATAGCCCATTAAATAAATAATGTACTAATTATATTCTTAATATATTAAGCACAATTCTAGATGGACCTATAAATTGGTCCGGTAGAATATATCAAGTGATCCATACAAGTCCGTATGGATTGGGGACCTTGGCGGGCTATCTAAATTTAAGCTTCAATAGACATAACCCAATCACAATCAACAAATGATTCACTTGGGTCTGATCTATTAATTTTAGCTCATTCCATTGAAGAGCTAAAACTGAACTCTTAAATAAGTAAATGTTTCTCATTCAAACCCTAGATGATTTTATAAGAGTAGTGTATCCTCATGAACAATATCAGCAATCACCATGAGCTCATAGACCACCTGTAGCTCTCCTAGTTACCATATTTACTCATATGATCGCATTTTGAACTTGGATATTTTGACTTGTCTAGAAGCCATGTTTCAATAGTCACCATCGAAAACTTAACGTTAAGATTCAATATCCAATACCTCAAAACATCCATATGATAATATTATACTCTCATTTTAATAAATGGAGCCACGATGTCCATATCTATAAATGAAGTCCTCTATCGATTAACAAATGAATACTACCAAACTATCGAGGATGGACTATGCTATATAATCGTACTCATTGATAGCTCAAATGATAACACTTGTAACCATAAGTCCATCATTTATCTCAGGATTGAGATAGACACATCAAGCTTTTAGGGTTACGAATTACGATGTGAGTCTCACTCTTCAGTACTTTTGGACGTTAAGGGTCACTATGCATTGAGTACTACACAGGGTACCCAAACCATTATTAGGACAATAAAATATTTGGAATGAGTAATTAACATGTCGTTTACTGTGTTGATTGTAATTAACTTCAATGTTGATTTTCATATCATGCTAGATGATCCTAAATGATGCTTAGATGATGATTGATGCACATGGAAATAAGATTAGAGAATTAAAAAAGCAATCTTGATGCTTTTTCTCTTAAAAATCTCTCTTTCTCTTTTAGGGTTCTTTATGATCATAGAGTGTACTAAAAATGAGTGACATAATGGTGTATTTATTTTATAGAGGCCAATGAAAAGCATGGTGAAAATACAAGATTGCCCTTGAAACTTAATATTCAGCGATTTCAAAACCACCGAATTGATCCCGAGACTGCAGGGGAGCAACAGCAGTTTCAGTTGACGGTTTTATTGACCACCACCGAACTACTGATCTGGAGACCAAGATATTTATTTCAATCAGATCTTGAATGGTGGTTTCAATCGGTGGTTTCGTGGCTACCGATTTTAGACCGGGAGATGAAATCAACCAGGTTTAAATGGCAGTTTAGAACGGCGGTTTCAATAGGTGGTCATGGCCCCCAATAAAACCGTCATTTCACCAATAATGGTTAAACCAAAAGAGAAGCCAAGGGCATTCTTTAAAGGCGATCCTTGCGCTAAACCAAGCACACCATCATGCATGCGCGGATGTTTCTGACCTGTGTTCTTGAAATGAATTACTAGACACTGAAAATACAATCACGGTTAAATTGCCTTAAGCTAACTTAGAGGGGATGAATAGGTTTTAACGCCTTTTTCAATCCCTTATAACAAACAAAAGTTTGTCCCTCTAGATAACTTATATAACACCATAATAAATGGAAATGAACATGCATAGACTATTAACAAGCATTTTCAACTTAGTTCAAACATAGCCTATGAACACATGTAGAGGGAATAACAAAGATATAGATATTACCAAATACTTGTATTCAACATATATGTCTCAATAATACAAGTACATACAAAAGATATCAATACATTCAAAGATCTCTTCTCACAAGAATATAATCAATTACAATGTCTTCAAGATCAATTTTATTAAAGAATACAAATATCAAAGTTACAATGAAAGAGAAATTTGACACACAATATTTTTTAACATGGTAAAGCTCCGAAGAGGAAACATCTACGGGTTGAATCCACAACCACCAGCAAAATGTTTTTCACTAGTTAAATAAGAATACATCCTCAAATGTGACCAACTCTCATGTATCACAATTTATTGGATTTCTCCCTATCTATTACAACTAGAGAAGAACTTGCATATTCTCTAACCAAGACACATCGCATGCCTCTAAAGAATATCCTTGCTCAGACCTATAGGAGCCTTACATTCTTAACCAAGTCTCCCACCTCTTAGAAGGCTATGATCTATGTGATGCAAATGATGCAAGAACATTCAACATATGACATATGATCAATATGAACTATGGAAACTAGAATTAGACAATAAGCACACAATGTATGATATTCTAGTTTAACAAGCCAAGTGATTCAATCATACAAAAATGATGCATGAACATATGAAATGTATGGATTTAGTACAAATCATGTAGACATAGACTTAATCATGTAAGCACATAAGTCAAATATTGTCTAATCATAAAATAAATGAATTGAAACCTAGAATATGTGAAACACCTAACACATGTAATTTCTAGTTTCATTCACAAAGCTAATACTTGAATAAATCATATTCATAAAACACAAATTCAAGATATTAGAAACATACACCAAAAATGCTAGATTCACAATATATGATCAATGAATATTCTAGCAAGGTTATTGATCTTAGAATAAATCAATCAAGTCACAAATAACCCTATATATTAAGCTAAGCACAATACAACTCTCAAACATGTGAAATTCTCGAATTCTAGAAACCTAGAAACTAGTTAACATTTGTCTCTAATTAGACTTGATTAGCTTTGATATGAAGCTATCCTTCACAATATCTTTCATCAAATATACATACACATATATAAGAAGAAAACCCAAGGCAATTGAGGATCAATAAAGATGAAATCACAGAGTTTGACTCAATACCTTGAAATCCAAAGTTGGTACGGTTTTGATAGTGGAACTGCTCCAAAACTCAATCAAGTAGCTGTAAACTCTTTTGTAAAGGGTAGAGGACTTGATTACGAAGATTCTTCAACTTAAATCACTCAATTTGGAGTCCGAATGAGAAAGTTATGGTGTTTGGAAGTTAGAAAAGTTGGCACATCTATTCCAATTTTCTTCAACATTTCAACAAGTGAAAGAGAGAGAGTATTTAAAAGAGAATGGGAGGGAAGAATTAAAAGAGGTGGGACCCACTTAGGAGCCATCCATAGGCTATCCCCGTGGAGGTGCTTGGCCACCACGGTAAGACCTCCCAAGGTTGGTCTTCTCTCCTTCGTTCCTTTCTTCACACACCCCTCGTGCAAACTCAGAATTCGAATCCGTTTTCGGATTACGAACCATGACTCACTTACACATGAGGAAGACTATGAAACTTTGACAATTGGATGTGAACTCGACTCGATATACGAAGACGAAGACAATGCATTGTTAATGAACGTAAAGTTTCGTAACTTCCTAGTTCGAACTCGAAATCAAATGAGTGAGTAACCGAAACAACTGGTACTGAACAAGGAATCATAAAAGATAATATTCCAGTTTGAAAACATTAAAACCTAAATAAATAAACACAAGATCACACAAGTATGCAATTTCCTAGACATAGTCTTAAAACATGCAATTCTACAATGTATGACAATATGAGATTAATGCATGAGCATACTAAATCATGTGTGTGAATGTGTTATTACCAAATGAGCACTACTATGCAGGGACACACATGATTGCAATGTATGTTTGTGCACCTAAGCCTTGTAAGAGAAAAGAGGTCTAATTACCTTTGTAGACATTTAGCGATTCCCTCGATTGAAGGCAATACTTTGCTTGAAACGCTGTCCGATTTCCTTGAAGCATGACAAACCATGTAACTAAGGACAACAGCACAATACAAAGCAAATATTGTTTTGATATAGAATAATGCCAACTAATACTCAAAATCCTAACAGACACACTAACACACAACAAAATACAACAACATATTGCAAGTGTGAAAGGTGACATGTGAAGAGAATGCACACAATATCAATGCATACATATGCAATCAAGACAAGTGTGTGTGTGTGTGCAACTAAATCAATTTAAAGATAACTAAGCACAAGAGATATACCTTTGGAGTGCTTATCACCTTGAGGTATTTAGAGGGCCTTGAGCTTGATCATCAATCACCTAAGCTACCCATACAATTCAAAACCCAAATTATGGTTTGTCACCAAAATAAGCCAATCAAACTTTGAGGAACTTACAGTAAAGACGCGAACAATTAGAATAACACGTTATTCTATTCTTCTTTGGTTTGTCATTTATAATTTTGATGCGTCGATGCACCCATGTCATCGATAGCCTCATCAATTACACAGTTAGGTTGAGTTTGGTAAGCGAGATAGGATTGGACTTAATAGGGGTGGGTAAAAAAAATAAACCGAATCGAACCGATTCAACTGTTTTTTTTTTTTCGGTTTTCTTATGTTGGTTTATGTTGGTCAGTTCATTTCTGTAATTTTCTCAAAGTATGATTGGCTTATTTTGGTCATAGACTAACTATTATGGTTTGATATGTAAGGGTAGCTTAGGTGTTGATGATCAAAGCTCAATGGCCCTTTTCAAGACCTCAAGTTGATAAGCACTCTAAAGGTATATCTCTTGTACTTAGTTTTCTTTAAAGTGATTTAGTTGCACATACTCACTTGCCATGATTGCATACATGTTCATTGCTATTGTGCATTTTCTTCACTTCCACACTTGCACTTTTTTGTTGTATTTTGTGTGTGTGGTTGTCTATTTAAATCCTCCATGCTCTTCCTTGTTAAGCTTGTTTGATGGAAGTTGTCTTCCAAGAGGTTTTGGTGCCCTAATTATATGGCTAGGGACCATCGAATAGGGCTGCATTTTTAGTGACCGAAATATCTGGTCGAAAATGCGCCCTTATTCTACAGCCACTAGCCGCCGAACAAGGATGCAGAATCAGGACCAAAGAGACCTGGTTGATTATGCACCCTTGCATTCTACAGTCAGAGCCACAATACAAGTCACGAAATTTGGGACCGAACGTCGAGTCCAATTCGAAGCCTCGAATCTTGCTACCTGCGGCCGTAGATTTGGCCCGTAAAGTTGGGTCAATTTTGTCTTATCACCCAACCTTTTTTTTACTCTTTATAAATATACAACTTTCTCTTGTTCATTAAAAAGGTCTTGCATTCTAAAAACCCTAGATAGATATTTAGAGAGACTTAAGAGAAAAAGCTTAAAGATTATATCTTTATTTCTCTAAATCCATTTTCACATGCATAAATCATCATCTAAGCATCATCTAGGATCATCTAGCATGTGCTAATGCATGGAGTGCCTTCAACACACGTAATTATGGTAGTTGTTCACTGTATCTTACATAATTAGTGTTCTTACTTAACCCAATTTATCTTATTTATTACTTGTATGTTCTTATATTATATTCTTATATACAAGATATAGATGGTTGTGCTGTTTTGATTGAGTGTTGTATTGTGATAGCTAAACTTAGGATTGCTTAATCTATGTTAGTTATGCTTTATGCCATGTCATATAGCAATTGATATCTAGGATTGATTTAATTGTCATCTTGTTATCCTAGAAAAGTATTTAGTATAACCTAGCACTAAGTACATATTTGGATATCTTTGTATAGTCACTTAGGTTGTTTAATCTCTTTAGTGAGAACTAAGTCTTGTGGATAAGGTTGCTTAAGCCACAAGCAAATTGGACTAGGTTCACTTTTATAGGCATGCGGGTAGTAGTTGTGGGTTATAAACCATGAGAGGTTGAGGTCAACCTAGGTTGTAAACACTATTGCAATTAATGGATTTGAGGTTTATGTATGGCGCACATAACAGCCCGTGGTTTTTCCTTAATAAAGGTTTCCACGTAAAAATCAAGTGTTATTTAAATTATGCACTTTAAACTTGATTTATTGCTTTAACTAGTTTGGGGTATTTTCATAATATTGACTAATCATGAAAATTGGTAATAATCGTTTAAAATCTATTCACCTCCCTCTAGATAGTTTTATACATATCGTGCATTATTAATTTCAAGAATTTAGGGACCTTATATGATGTGATCATATAGGACTAGGCCACGATCTATATGAATCTATCACTAAAATCCGTTAGTTGAAATGATTCATATATATCGACAAATGATAGCTGTATATGGGTGATATAAATCCTGAGTGTCTTGCTGACTCCTTCAAGTTATATCGTGTTTCTTGACATACCATAGTAGATCAAGAAGATCCTGAAATATACAATCATAATTAAATTGCCTAAAGCATACCTTTTAGAGGGAGGGAGGGAGGGGGGGGGGGGGGTGCTGAATAGGTTTTTACACCTTTTTCAATCCCTTGAAACAAACGCTAGTTTGTCCCTCAAGGTAGCTTACATTACAACACATAAACCAAACATACATGTATAGACACGATAAATATGTGATCATTAAAGCATTGTCTATATATCAACAAATAGTAAGAGGAAGAATAACATTAATACTCAACAACAAAAAATACTTGTATTTCAAATAATGTTCAATGTGTTACAAGTATCAATCAAAATATTACTATACAAAAGAATCAATGAACAAAAGAATTATATATACAACTATGATCAAAGTGATTTGCTTACATATCACACTTAACAAAATATTGTCTCAAAATACATCACAAGTGAATATTATGCAACAAGATTAAAACATACACATATACAAGTATGAGAGAGAGAGATAGAAAGAATTGACACAAGATATTTTATTAACATGGTAAAATCTTCAAGGAGGAAACATCCACGGGTTGAACTACAACCATTGCGTACTCTATATATTGGATGATAGATTAGAAATTCCTCAAAAGTGACCAACCTATGATCTACTTCCTATTGTAGTCTATGTTTACCCAATCCCTATTGGTAGATAAGAAATCCCTTAATGATGCGAAGCCACCATATATTGGAGTCCATCTCTACATAACATCGTTGGAAGATTAGAAATTCATCAAGAGCCAATGCACATCCCATGCAACAATCTTTATTAGAATCTATGTCCGACCAAACGCCCAGGGCTACAAATATTGTAACCAACTCCCTATCCAAGGCACTCATACCTTTAGAGAGCCTCCCATGCATAGCTATCTGGACCTTCTCGATCCTAGCTATGACTTCTTTCTTGGTTATTTGGACCTTTTGTCGTAACCATGACTTCCTTGCTTGACTATCCGGACCTCTTGTCCTAGTCAAGATTTCTTGCTTGGTTATCAGGACCACATGTCCTAACCAAGACTTCATGCCTTTTATAAGGACTTCCTAGTGTGATCAATAAATGCAAATGATACAAACAAACAATTCAACATAGAACATGTGATCAATACATTCCATGGAAACTAGACTTATTCATGTGAGCACACAAGTAAAAATAGTCTAGATACAAAACTTGAATTAAAACCTAGTGCATGTGAAAATACCTAACACATATGGCTCCTAGTTTCATTCACAAATCTAACACTTGAATAAATCATATACATGAAGCACATATTCAAGATATTAGAAACATATACTAAAAATGCTAGAATCACAAAATATGTTCAATGAATATTCTAGTCAACATTTAGAGCAAGGATATAATGAATAATCAATTAAATCCTATTAGGCTCTAAATACAAAATCACAAGTGCTAATCCTAGATTTGTCCAATAAGAGGATCCAAGCACATGCCAAGGTTATTGATCATAAATTGAATCAATCAAATCACATATAACCCTAGATATCAAATTAAATCACAATACAACTCTCAAACATGTGAAAAACTAGAATCCTAGAAAACTAGTTCACATTTGTCTCTAATTAGACTTGATTAGGTTTGATTATGAAGCTATCTTTCTCAATAGCATTCATCATACATACACATACATATAGAAGAAGAAAGCCCAAGGTAATTGAAGGTTTAAAAAGAATAAAACACAAAGATTAGTCAAATACCTAAGAATCGCGAGCGGGTTCGGTTTTGTGGGTAGAGCCACTAGAAAACTTGATCAAACAGCTGCAAACTCTTTTGGAAAAGGTAGAGAACTTGATTATGAAGATTCTCCAACTCTAATCACTCAATTTGCAGTCCAAATGACAAAGTTATGGTGTTTGAAAGGTGGAAAAGTTTGGAGTGAAAATTCTGCACATAGTGTTTTCTAATTTTTCTTCTTGAAATGAATATGAGGGAAAAGAGAGATTTAAAAGAGAGGGAGAGGGAATATTTCATGGCCAATGGGAAGGGGTCACATCACCACCCTATGAGAGGCATGTGGGCCTCACAGGGCAGAGAGGTGTGTGGCCCGTGAGCCTCACGTGCCCCCACGGCTCCACCCAAGAATGGCCTTTGGCCATTTCTTGCCTCCCTCGTGCTCCTCTAGCATTATTCGGCCGTATTCAGGCCTCCGAACTCTAAATTTGAATCCGTCTTCGGATTATGAATTGTGAATCCCTTATGCATGAGGATAAATATGAAACTTTGACAAAAAGTTGTGAAATCGATTCGATACACAACGACAAAGACAACACATCGTATGAGAACGCAAAGGAAGTTTGGACTCGAAACCTAATGAGTGATTAACCGAAATAATTGGGACTCAATCAGGAGTCATATGAGATCATGTTCAAGTCCAAAAACAATAAAACAAAAACAAATAAACACAAAGTCACACAAGTATGTCATTCCCTAGACATAGTCCTAGAGCATGCAAATCACAAGGTTTATCAAATTAAATCTAATGCATGTGCATACTTTAACAAGTGTGAGAATGTGTTATACGAAGGTGTACAACTATGCAGGGACAATTATGATTGCCATGTGTGTGTGTGCCTACACCTTGTAAAAGGAATGAGGTCTAATATACCTTTGATGAGCAATGTAGCTTATTCCTCTTTGAAGACACCATCTTACATGAAAAGTTGCCAAGCACTCTTTGAAACTTCAATCATCATCAATCTAAGACAACTAAACATTACAAGAGAAACAACGTTTTGATATGAAATTCATGCCAACACAAACCAAAATTCTAACCATTCCCGATCAATAACTCTGTATCTTGGAATCATGGTTTAGCTTGTGGTTGGGAAGGTATGCACACAATAGAGGAATCCACTCCTTCTTGCGAGAAGTAGGTAGTAGTTCCCTTAAGGGTTGATTTGAGACTTGAATGATTGAGAGCGCTCTCCTTCTTCTATAAAGGAATGAAAGATATAATTGTTCATTAAAGAATTAATGATACTTAAAGGAAAAGATGTAATTAGAGTGGTATAATGGACTTTATGACCTAGCTCTAATTATAAATTACTTGTGGAGGATTATACCATATGTAATCGCTATATTGATGAACATTGATAATTTGGTTGTGTAAGACATCTATAGTTACGAGAGTACAACCTTGGGTTTTTAGTGGAATAACTCTGATCGGTCATTTATTGTATATTTTTTTTATCCCCATTCCTCTAATCAATTGCTTGTTTCTTGAATAATATAAATATGTAATTTGTGTTTTTGAGCATTTTCAGGTTGTTGGATCCAAGTGATGAGTTTAGTTATATTTTTTCTGGGTTGTAATAATTAATTTTTTATGTTGTCAATTTTCTTTTATAAATAAGTTTTATTTTTTTGTTATTGTAATAAATTAATGTAATATTGTACGAAGAAGATGATTCGAGAACACGAGAAGAAGAAGGGACGACAACCACACGGCAACCTACGTGCAATGGATGTGCACATGCGCTTAGCGCATGAAGCAAGCGGCCATGCATTGCTCATGCGCTAGGCAACTGTGCGCTGTTTTGTGCAAGGGTTGCTACGTGCGCGGCTGCTGCGCACCTTGTGTGTGGATGGTGGCTGCCACACGCGTTTTGTGGAAGCAAGGTAGCCACTGAAAAATACCTACAAGGTTATACTAAACAACCTAGAGGGGGGGTGAATAGGTTGACACTCTAATTTTAAAAACTATTTCGATGCTTTTGTAAAAACCTTGGTGAGCATACAAATTAACCTTTAATATGATTGTTATGAGAAAACAATAATCACATGTATGCTTGATTCACCACCTTTAGTCCATATAACATACAAAAAGAGACAATGTATCTTATATAAAAGTAAATTTAATGCAAAGCAAATTCCATAAGTTGTACTTTGAATATTACAATGTAAATTCACTAAGTAAAGTTTTACAACTTGATATAGAATATCACAAGATACAATGTTCAAACACTTACAAATACAAGAGACAAATGTTGATTCAACAAATAATGTGTGCACTTCTTTCTCTACAAATATCTTGTTTACAAGGATGTGAGAACATAAAGATCTTAAACAAGATATATCGATCATACATACAAATATAGAGATAGAGATAGAGACATTTAACACATTGATTTTTACATGGTAAAACTTCTGAAGAGGAAACATCCACATGTTGAATAAAAAAGTACCGGTAAAAGATTTTTCAATAGTTAAACAAGAGTAAACCCTCAAATGTGACCAACTCTCATGTATCACAATCTATTAGATAACCTTCCTATCTATTCCTACTAGAGAGAAACTTGCCTACTCTCTAACCGAGACGCATTGCATGCCTCTAGAGAATATCCATGCTCGGACTTACAAGGGGCTGTTAGGTTTTTGGTTTGTCTTGGCTTATATTCTATATCAAAGCGATGTTTTTCGTATTGATTAGTGGTCTTAGGATTGATGATTTGAAGTTTTAAAGAAAGACTCGGACACATTTCATGCAAGTTGGTGTTGTTTAAGGAGGAATGTGCTTTATTGCATAATAAAAGTAAATTAGATCTCATTCCTATTACCAGGCAAGGCACGCACACACATGACATTCATTTGTGTCCCTGTATAGTTGAACAACATTTATTTAACACTTTCACACACTTGGAAATATATGCTTATGCATTAGATTTAATTGATACTTACTGGAAAATGTATGATCTAGGACTATGTCTAGGAAACGGCATATATGTGTGACTTGGTGTCTTTTTGTTTTCGTTTTATTGTTTTTGGACTTGAACATGATGTCTTATGATTCCTTATTGAGTCCCAGTCATTTCGATTACTCATTCATTAGGTTTTGAGTCCAAACGGTGTAGCTACGTTACTTTGCGTTCTCATTTGTTGAGTTGTCTTCGTCGTCGTTTTCCGAGATGAATTCTCAACCTTTTTACAAAGTTTTGTAGTCCTCGTTGTGCATGAGGGAGTCAGGATTCTTAATCCGAAATTGGAGTTCGGAGGCCCGAATATGGTCGAAGAATGCGAGAGGAGAAAGATTGGCTAAAGGCCAACCTTGGTGTACCACGCGTGCCACATGGCAAAGGCTGCTCTCTGCCCACGTGTGCCACATGTTGTCCATACATGGAGGTGATGTAGCATGTCCTGATTGGCTGCCTATTTTCCTCTAAGCAAAATTTTCTCTCTATTCTAAAGCAAAATTTTCTCTCAACTTTTTCTCATCTTCAAAACACCATAACTTTCTCATACAAAGTCAGAATTGAGTGATTCAAGTTGGAGATTGTTTGTAATAAAGTCCTATACCTTTTCCAAGTGGTCTTGTAGCTGTTTGATTGATTTTTCTAGTGGTTCTACATTGAAAACCGAACCAGCTCGTGAATGCAAGGTAGTGTTCATATCTTTGAGATTTCTTCTTTTACAACCTTCAATTTGCTTGGGGTTTCTTCTTCTATATGTATGTAAATGTGTGGTGAATGCTATTGAGAAAGATAGCTTCATATCAAACCTAATCAAAAGTCTGATTAGAGACATATGTGAGCTAGTTTCCTTGATTCTATGATTTTCACATGTTTGAGAATTGTATTGTGATTAGTTTGATATCTAAGGTTGTTTGAGACTTGATTGAATCATTTTCTTGATAGATGACCTTGTATTTTGTTTTGATCCTATGATTGATATAATCTAGGATTATTGTATGCGTCTTTGTTTTTAGAGAAATATGGGATTTAATTGAGAAATCATATTATCCTTTCTCTAATTCTTTGGCTAGAACATTAATTGAAATCATTTTATGATTCTAGCATTTAATTGTGTATATGTATGACATCTTGAATATGTGCTTCATGAATATGATCTATTCAAGTGTTGTTTATATGAATGAAACTAGGAGTTTTTGTGTTAGGTGTTTTCACTTACTCTGGGTTTAATTCGTGTTTTTGCATCTAGACTATTAGACTTGTGTTTCACATGTTTAGGTCGATATGTGCCATGGAATGTATTGATCATATGTTTTATGTTGAATTGTTTGATTGCATCATTTTGCATTCACATGATCACACTAGGAAGTCCTTATGAAAGGCATGAAATCTTGGTTAGAATGTAATGTTCGGATAGCCAAACAAGAAGTCTTGCTTAGAGTTAGGATGACTTGGATAGGCAAGCAAAGAGTCATGGCTAGGATCGGGAAGGTCCGGATAGCTATACAAGAGAGGCTCTCTAGAGGCATGAGTGCCTTGGATAGAGAGTTGGCTATATTATTGGTAGGCCTAGGTGTATGGAAAGACATAGACTCTAATAGAATGGGGTACACGGGATGTGTATGCACTCTTGAGGAATTTCTAATCTTCCATTAATGTTGATTTTGTATGTTGTCCAATATATGGTGGCTTCACATTATTGAGGGATTTCATACTTTCCAATAGGGTTGGGTAGACATAGACTCTACATGGGTTACTAATCTAGGATTCGTCACTTTGTGGAATTTCTAATTTACCATCCAATGTATATATAGTACCCAGTGGTTGTAGTTCAACCCGTGTATGTTTCCTCCTTGGAGGTTTTACCACCTTAAAAAATCCCATGTGTTAATTTTTCCTATCTCTCTTTATTACTTGTATATATATGTTTGCTCCTTATCTTGTAGTACATTCATCACTTGTGAAGTTTTGGAATCAAGATGTGTTAAGTGTGATTTGTAAAGCAATAAAGATTTCATCATTCTTATATTCTTTATTCTTTTGTATATTGTTACTTTGATGTATAGTTATATTTGTTAACATTTGTAATTCCTTGAACAATATCATAATACTAGTATTCTTTGTTGTTGAGTTTCTTGTGTTTTATACCTCATGCAACTCCTTATATATGTAAACATTGCCTAAATGATCACATGATTAAATTGTCTATGTATGGATGCTTTTGGATTATGTGTTGTATGTAAAGCTACCTTGAGGGACAAACAAATGTTTGTTTCAAGGAATTGAAAATGGTGTAAAAACATATTCACCCTCTTCTAGGTATGCTTTCATCAATTTAACTACAATTATATTATTTTCAATTGGTATCAGAGCGGGTCGTCGGACATCACTTGACGAGATATGGGTTATACTTACTAGTGAATTGCTTAGGTTTTTGAGTCATGGTTGTCTTCCTTTATTTGTGGAAAAGGTTTTTCTTATTTGTCATTGCATTTGTCTACTAACAATTTTGTTGATGAGGTTGAAATGAGTGTTAGTTACAAAAGCAGGGAAGAAGAAATTTTTGTTCCCCATAGGATGATCAAATTAGACTTGATCACTTACTCAAGCAACACAATGAAGATGTTTGCAAATGTGTGGGGAAGACAAGTTTGTTGACTTCCAAGACAAGCTTCTAGACATTGCCAACCAATGCCAAGCTCTTGGTACTCCTATCTCCGATGAGAGGCTAAATTTGAGGATTCTAAGATCTCTACAAAAAAAGTTCAAAGGCAAGGTAACGACCATTGAAGAGATCAATGACGTTGATGTCATGGGCTTAGATGAGTTGATAGGATCTCTTCAAACCTTCGAGGCGTGCTTGAAGCCTAAAGCTAAGAACAAGGGTTTAGCTCTTAAAGTTGTCAAAGAAGCTAGTAGTAGTGAGGATGACGAGGAAAAAGCTTTATTGGTTAGGAAGTTTAGGAAGTTCTTAAGGAAAGGTGCCAAGCCAAGTGGAAAGTACTCAAGAGAAAAGGAAGTTAAGAAATGCTTTACTCCACCTATTGAGAGGAGTGGTCATGCTAAGAGCAATAGAAAGGTCCAATGCTTTAAGTGCAAAAAGCTAGGACATTATGCTTCGGATTGTCCTATTAGTGATACTAAGAAGGACAAGAAGGGAAAAGTTATGGCGGCTACATGGAGTGAAGATGATAACTCTAGTCATGAAGAGAACTCTAGTGATGAGTCTTCTAGTGAGGAAGAGTTGGTGAGCAACTTTGTTGCATTCACGGCTTCTCACACTATCATAGAGGATTTTTATCAAGATTCATTGGACAAGGAGGTTGATCCAAATCATCAAGAGTGCTTAAGTGATAATCCAACCTATGTTGATCTTTTGGCTAAAGTGAAATGCCTTAAAGAAGATTTGAAGGTAGCCTTAAGAGAGGTTGTTGAGAAGGATGATTTGATCAAGCTACAAGTGGATGAGTTTGTTTCAACAACTCGGAGGCTCTTGGGTGAAAAGAATGCTTTTGCCAAGAAGCTTAGAGAAGTTGAAGGGGTTGTTCTTGAGAGGGATATGATCATCTTTAGTTTTTCTTTAGGAAGCTCAAGCGACTTGGTAGTTGAGGAGAAGCTCATAGAAGCATCACTTCCTAAGAGCAAGGACAATGTCATCACGGACAAGAAAGCTCCTAAGAAGATACGTTCCAAGGCCAAGAACAAATTAAAGAACAAGGTACCTCTTGAAACTCCCATTTGTGCTTCTCCAACTTCGGAAGGTAAAATCACTTTTTTTGTTCCCATATGTCATTTTTGCAATACCGTAGGTCATATCAAGCCCAAGTGCTATAAATTCATTGAATATTGCGAAATAGAAAATGCATCTAGGAATAAAGAGATTGTGCCTAATTTTAAGCATGCTAAAGCTTTTGAATATGGAAAGCATGACAATGTCAAAAAGCATGTTAAGAATGTCCGATTTAGGAAGAAAGCAAACCTTGCTAATATTGGCAAAACTTGTGTTGCTAGCACTGTTGAAGCTAAGAGTATCAATGATATTCTTGTTGAGCAAGTCATAGAAAGTTTTCATTCTAGATACAACATTGTTGTGAATAAGAATCTTGATATTGTTTGTGTAGGTTTACCCAAGACAAAGTTTGTCAAGGGTGAGTGCTCTTACCATTAGTGTAAGTTGCACATGTGAGTTAGCTTTAAGATTAGTGTTATGTTGTTAAAACACTTAGCTAGTTAGCTTTGTGTCTCTATAACATGACGTGAACTTATCTATCTCACATTAGTGTTATGATGGTCGAAATCCCTTGATTAACTTTTAAGAAGTTGTTTTTATGAAATCTATATGGTGACAATCATGTTAAGACTTTTGGAGAAAATAAATATTTTGTTGTTTGAGTTGAAATGCATAGTCTTTAGTCTCTTGGAATCAACACACTTATAACTTGTTGTCATGAGGACAAACATGCAAAGAGGACTCATAAAACGGGTGAAGGCCTTGCATTTGATGAAAATAACTTACGAATGTATCTCTGTATCATATTGCTTGCTTTCTTAATTTTCATCTCTAAACTCTTTGTTTATACCACTTCATGAAGCATTTCATATTAGAGAACTAATATAGTGTTTATATGGTCCTTCTTGACATTTGCTTATTTAAGATCTTTTGGTGATAATTATTCACATTGATCTTAATCATGTTGTGTGTTATTGTTTGTATGATTGTTGAGTGGCATGTTATGAAAAATATGAGCTTCATATTTTTTGAAAGATACTCTCTTGAGAAACAGAGATCTTAAGTAAGTCTCTTTACTTGTTTTTTGATCATGTGCTTTTAAGCCAAAACTCTTGGTTTCAAAAATGCACTTTGCTTCTCATGTATGCTTGGTTGAGTAAGTTAAGCAAGTTGAGCTTGATATATGTAAGTTATGGATACACCTTGAAGTCCTAGGACTAGTACATTTTAAGATGACCTTGGTATCCATTTGCTTCGGCAACATAGAACTCAACGAGCACCTTCATGGTAAGGGCTACACACCTTAATTGTGAAGCCGCCCAATGTAGGAAAGGGCTATGCCATTGTGATGAGTGAAAACCGCCATAAAGTGTATATGTTTATGTTAGAAAAAATCAAAGAAGTGTTGAAAAGAATCAATTAAAAAAAAATCTTTGATTCAAGCCTATAACAAAACAAAAAGCTTTATGGAGTATAGTTGAATAATCAAATTAGCTAGGGTTGTCAAATAGAAATAAATTAACGAGCCACATGCACACACAATGCTTACATGTTGAAATCTATTCTCTTTTAAAGCAAAATTCCGGACGATAATCAGTTTGACCTTTTTATGGAATGCCTTAAGATGAATAGTTGTTGAAATTGTTTGCATGTTTGATTATCAAATTACTTCTTTTCATATACTTGAAGCAAAATATTCGCAAACTCACTTTTGCTTATTTGGTATTTTGATACTCTATCAATTTTTGAAGACATATGAGAGCGATTGAAAATCTTATTATAACTCTCTTTGATATGTGGAGTTAATTTGAAAAATATATTGAAATTGCTTGGTGATGTGAATGTGTAGCTATTTTTTTTTTGAACAATTGTCTATCTAGATCTTAGATGGGGCAATTATCAAGGGGGAGTATAAGATGCTAAATTTGTGTTCTCTTTTATGATATGTTCACATGTGCTTCAAGATAGAAGTTTGTTGGCATTATTCTTGTTTTTGATAAATCTTTAAGATGTTATGCTAATTCTTGATTTGCATATTGATTTATTCAAAAATAATGATGTTGATGTTTTGTCTTTGATATATGTCACTAACGTGCTTGATGTTTCCACTCATATTTTTTAGTGTTTGTGTAATACAAGGTCATGGGAAAGGCAAAGAAATGTGGGACTAACAATCCTACAAAGCCCGTTGACAAGTTAAAACCTTCTTTCTCTTCCAAGAAGTCCAAAGCTGACAAGTTAAAGCAATTAGGAATTTTTGGGGATAAAAAGCTTATTCTTGAGAAAGGTATTGACTTAGATTCTTCTGTTCATTCGTATGTCCATAAGGTGATCATTGATAGAAAATGGAGTACTTGGATTGAAATGCTAGGAGTGGTTAATGAAACCATGGTTAGAGAATTTTATTGTATATTCGAGAATAGTACTACATTTCAAAATGCACTTTTGGATATGAGAGGTGTTTTCTTTAGACTTAATACTTGGAAATTGAGTGAGTTTCTAGGACTATCTAACGATATTGAGTCGGATTTCCTTGATGTTGGTGTCTTGGAGAACCTTGATTTGATGGGAAAAACTCTATGTGACAGTGTTGATTTTGAGTGGGGAAAGCGTGCTTTTATTAAGCAAAGTGAGTTGACTAAGATAAGTGCTTTTTGGCATTTATTTGTTTGTTCCAATCTTGTTGTATCTACTAATGCTACTGAACTTAATAGAGAGAAGATCAAGATTGGTATGCCTTTGTGACTAACAAACCTATAAATCTTAGAGAAGTGCTCATAGAACATATTGATATTGCGGCTTGTTCAACTCATTTGGAAAAGAAGTTAGCATATCCGAGGTTTATCTCTCATTTATGTTTAGCTAATGGGTTAAAGAAACAAGATGATGATGTGCTACTACCTCCCTTAGAGCAGTTTAGTGATAGACGTGTTGTTACCATGTCATATAAGGAAAAGGGAAAGTTTATTAATACATTTAGGCTCTTTGGTGAATCTTATGATTCTAGCCATGTATCTAGCACACACATTCTTCCAAGTTGGGCTACACAATTGATGATTGAGGTTGAAGAGTCACGTAGGATGATTGAAGCGTCACAAAGGAAGGTTAAAGAGCTCAATGCTAAGGTAGTGCTACAAGATGTGAAGATGAAAGAGTTGGAAAACAAAACATCTACTTCGAAGCATTATGTGAGGTCAACCAATCAGACAACTTTCCTTGCTGACAAAAGTGGCTAGAAATGGTCGTTAGGTATATTTTCTTACTCTTTCTTTTTGGATTCATATCATATCAAAAATGGGGAGAAATATAGGGAGATATGGTATATGATAGTTTCTAGCTTGTTTAGTCTCATTTGTAGTTTCTTTGTATTTGGTGTATTTTGGTATCAAGTTTGAACTTTATGGCATGTAATATTTTTTTTGGTGATCTTGGCTAGAATATTTTGTTGGATAGCATGTATTAAGGGGGAGCATACATGTTCCATTTGAACTTAAATGTTTTATATTTCTTGCTTAAGATTGAAAATTGCCATATGTGTTGTCTCTTGGATATTCTCGTGCTTTCAAGTTATTTTTAGGTGATATCAAGAGAAGACCAAGATGAAGTTCAAGACTTTTTATTGGAAATATTGTCTAGAAATGTGTAACTCATTGTAGTCATTGTGACCAAAGTTTCTTTGTAATTGTTTTAGTTTATGTATAAGTTTTTTGACATGGAATTTGCCAAAGGGGGAGATTGTTATGTTTTGGTTTGTCTTGGCATATATTCCATATCAAAGCAATGTTTTTCTTATATTGATTAGTGGTCTTAGGATTGATGATTTAAAGCTTCAAAGAAAGACTCGGCCACATTTCATGCAAGTTGGTGTTGTTCAAGAAGGAATGTGCTTCATTGCACAATAAAGGAAAAATAGACCTCACTCGTCTTACAAGGAAAGGCACACACACACACGGCATTCATTTGTGTCCCTACATAGTTGAACAAAATTTATTTAACACTTTCGCACACTTGGCAATATATGCTCATGCATTAGATTTAAATTGATACTCATTGGAAAATGCTTGTTCAAGGACTATGTTTAGGAAACGGCATATGTGTGTTACTAGGTGTCTTTCTATTTTTGTTTAATTGTTTTTTGACTTGAACATGATCTCTTATGATTCCTTATTGAGTCCCAGTCATTTCAGTTACTCGTTAATTAGGTTTCGAGTCCAAACGATGTAGCTAAGCTACTTTGCGTTCTCATTTGTTGAGTTGTCTTCGTTGTCATTTTCTGAGATGAATTCTCATCCTTTTTGCAAAGTTTTGTATTCATCGTTGTGCGTGAGGGAGTCACAATTCATAATCTGAAGACGGATTTGAAATCAGAGTTCGGAGGCCCAAAAACGGTTGAAGAATGCGAGCGGAGCAAGATTTGCCAAAGGCCAACCTTGGTGTGCCACGTGTGCCACATGACAAAGGCTGCTCTCTGCCCACGTGTATCACATGCTGGCCACACTTGGAGGTGACATGGCATATCTTGATTGGATGCCTCTTTCCCTCTCTCTCTTCATTTTAAATTCCCCCCATTCCCTCCCATTTTCATTCAAGAAGAAAAATTGGAATTTCTCAAGAGCAAAATTTTCTCTCATATTTTTCTCACCTTCCAAACACCATAACTTTCTCATACGAAGTTGGAATTGAGTGATTCAAATTGGAGATTGTTCACAATCGAGTTCTATACCTTCTCCAAGTGGTCGTGCAGATGTTTGATTGATTTTTCTAGTGGTTCTACATAGAAAACCGAACCAGCTCGTGATTGCAAGGTAGTGTTCATATCTTTGAGATTTCTTCTTTTATAACCTTCAATTTGCTTGGAGTTTTTTTTTCTATATGTATGTATATGTATGGTGAATGCTATTGAGAAAGATAGCTTCATAATCAAACCTAATCAACAGTCTAATTAGAGACATATGTGAACTAGTTTCTTTGATTCTATGATTTTCACATGTTTGAGAGCTGTATTGTGATTAGTTTGATATCTAAGGTTGTTTGAGACTTAATTGAATCATTTTTATGATAAATGCCCTTGTATTTTGTTTTGATCTTATGATTGATGTAATATAGGATTACTGTATGTGTATGTGTTTTTAGAGAAATCTGAGATTTAATTGAGAAATCATTTTATCCTTTCTCTAATTATTTGGCTAGAATATTAATTGAAATCATTTTATGATTCTAGCATTTGATTGGGTATATGTATGACATCTTGAATATGTGCTTTATGAATATAATCTATTCAAGTGTTGTTTGTATGAATGAAATTAGGAGTTTTTGCTTTAGGTGTTTTCACTTACTCTAGGTTTAATTCGTGTTTTTGCATCTAGACTATTAGACTTGTGTTTCACATGTTTAGGTCTATTTATGCCATGGAATGTATTGATCATATGTTCTATGTTGAATTGCTTGATTGAATCATTTTGCATTCACATGATCACATTAGGAAGTCTTTGTGAAAGGTATAAAGTCTTGGTTAGTACATGATGTTCGAATAGCCAAGCAAGAAGTCTTGCTTAGAGTTGGGATGACTCGGATAGGCAAGCAATTAGTCATGGCTAGGATCGGGAAGGTCCGGATAGCTATGCAAGGGAGGCTCTCTTGAGGCATGAGTGCCTTGGACAGAGAATTGGCTATATTATTGGTACGCCTAGGTGTATGGATAGACATAGACTCTAATAGAGCAGGGTACACGGGATGTGTATGCACTCATGAGGAATTTCTAATCTTCCATCGATGTTGGTTTGGTATATTGTCCAATATATGGTGGCTTCGCATCATTGAGGGATTTCATACTTTCTAATACGGTTGGGTAGACATAGACTCTACATAGGTTGGTGATCTAGGATTGGTCACTTTATGGAATTTCTAATTTACCATCCAATATATATATATATATTGTACCCAGTGGTTGTAATTCAACCCGTGGATGTTTCCTCCTTGGAGGTTTTACCACTTTAAAAAATCCCATGTGTTAATTCTTCCTATCTCTCTTTATTACTTGTATATATATGTTTGCTCTTTATCTTGCAGTACATTCATCACTTGTGAAGTTTTTGAATCAATATGTGTTAAGTGTGAATTGTAAAGCAATAAAGATTTGATCATTCTTATATTCTTTATTCTTTTGTATATTGTTTCTTTGATGTATAGTTATATTTGTTAACAGTTGTAATTCCTTGAACAATATCATAATACAAGTATTCTTTATTGTTTAGTTTCTTATGTTTTATACCTCATGGAACTCCTTATATATGTAGACATTGCCTAAATGATCACATGATTAAATTGTCTATGTATGGATGCTTTTGGATTATGTGTTGTATGTAAAGCTACATTGAGAGACAAACGAATGTTTGTTTCAACGGATTGAAAAATGTGTAAAAACCTATTCACCGCCCCTCCCTCTAGGTATGGTTTAAGCAATTTAACTATGTTTGTATTATTTTCAGAGGCCTCACACCTCAAGCCAAGACTTCCCTTTCTCTATGTTGAAGAATCGTTCAACAACAAGAGACTTTTGTTGCTCAGACTTATTGGAGCCTCACACCCCAAGCCAAGACTTCCCTTGCTTACCTAACCAGAGCCTTACACCCCTAGACAAGACTTTGCTTGGACTTACTTAGATGCCTTACACCTCTCAGCCAAGGCTTCCCTTGCTTGGACTTACTTAGAGCCTCACACTCTTAGCGAAGACTTCCACCTTTTACAAGACAAGTGATCTATGCGATGCAAATGACGCAAGCACAAACAACATAGGACATATGATCAATATGAACTATGGAAATTAGAATTAGACATTGAGCACATAATGTATAATGTTCTTGTTTGATAATCAAAATTATGCAATCACACAAGATGATGTATGATCGTATGAAATGTATGGATTAAGTACAAATCATGTAGAACTAGACTTAGTCAACAAAGCTCACAACAAAAAATTGTCTAGATCATAAACCCATGAAACCGAAATCTAGAGTATGTCAAATCACTGAACACACTTTAATCCTAGGTTTGATTCATGCAACTAAAGCTTAAGATAAACACATGTTCATAAAGCATAACCTTAAGCATTTAGTACATATACGAAAATCCTAGAGAAGTGAGATTAGATCTTCAAACTTTTTCTAGAAATCAATTAGAGCATGAATTCAAATATCAATTAAGTGAATCCAATCAAAGCTCTAAAAACATACACAAACAAGTGTTATTTTCGAATATGATCAATCAATGAAACATAGAACAACTAGGAATTATTAATCATTATAATATTCGGAATCAGTGCATAAATAATCCTAGATTCAAAGCTAATCACAATACAATTCACAAGCATGTGAAAACATAGGTTTAGAAAAACCTAACTCACATTCAAGATTCTAATTAAGATCAAATTACCTTTTAATTGAAGCCTACAAACCTAATAACACTGGATGAAGAACGTACACATATATAGGAAGAAAGCCCAAAGTAATTGAAGAACATTTAAGCTCAAGAACACAAACGATTTGACAATTACCTAGAACAATGGAGTGCAGTCCAAATTTGGTGTGCAACAAAATAAATGTTTGATTAAATGACCTTAAGGTTGCTTAGGTTTGTAGAGGACTCCAATACGAAGATTCTCCAACTTGAATCACTCAAATTGGATGAGAGATGAGTGAGATATGGTGTTTGGAAGTTGGGAGAAAACACTTAGAAAATTCTGCACATTTTCTTCTACAATGAACAAGTGAGTGAGAGGGAACATTTAAAGTGAATAAGAGGGAAAAAATAAAAGAGTGTGGGACCCACTTGGGAGGGCCTTCTAACCGTGGTTGCCACACGCCTCCACGGGAAGCCTCCCAAGTGAGGTCTTCTCTCTTTCATTCTTCGCCTCGCGCACCAATCTCGTTCTTTGACCGTTCTTTGGTCTTCGAACTTAGAATTTGAATCCGTTTTCGAATTATGAACTGTAACTCATTAACACGAGGATGACTATGAGACTTTGACAGTTAGATGTGAACTCGACTCGATATACGATGACGAAGACAACGCATTGTAAAGAAATGTAAAGGTTCGTAACTTCCTAGTTTGAATTTGAAATCTATGGAGTAAGTATCTGAAATGATCGGAACCAAACAAGGAATCATTTAAGAACATATTCAAGTCAAAAGCACTTACATACAAACAAATAAACACAAGATCACAGAAGTATGTGTAAGGTTCTTGATTTGTATTGGCTTGATTCCATTGCAAAACTCTTTATATTTGTAATAGGTGTTGCTTCTGTAGTTCTTGGTGAAAACATAAGAATGGTTTTTCGCCGTTAGAAAATCGTCCGTCAAAACAATTTATAAAACCTATGCGATGCGTTCACAAGTATAAATACAAGTAAAACGGTAAGCACGTGTGTCGTCCACTGAGATCAGGGTAGCGGTGATAAGATTAGGATTAATAGAACTAGTAAGCATAAAAGTAAAGGTAAAGGGTATGTGAAAATATACTATACACTAACCTAAGAATGCAATCTAAATGGGATGGTAATGGAGTGATGAATATATTATGATGGAACTATGGAGTTGATGGACTCGTAAGTGAATATTAGAGCAATGCAACAAACTCTCAATTAAGCATGTGATGACAAATGTAACCAACCTAGGGTGTATAATGTTGGCTATGTATCGCTAACAAGGGGTCAACCTAGGGTGTATAGCGAAAACCCCCTATTAGCGATTAATACCTCCTAAACAACCAAGAGTGGCTAGTTGCTTAATTGGGATTCTAACCATGAAGCTCATCTATCTAACTATGACTCAACCTATTTCTAACGTAGCCATCATAGAGTGTATAGTGATGGCTTCCAATTCCCTCACAAGTGGTCGTCCTAGGGTGTATATTGAAGGCCACCCATTTGAGATCGGATGAGGCTCGAGGTTATTCAACCGGATTTTACTCGAAGGTTAGTTCTCGTAAAATCGCTAAAGTAGCCAACCTAGGGTGTATAGTGAAGGCTTATAATCCTTTCTCAAATGCCGACGTAGGGTGTATAGTGCCGGACACTCGTTCGAGGTTAGATTAAGAACGCAGTTGTTGAGCTGGGATTCCGGAAATCCCATCCATTCAATAAGCAATAAAGATTCCAAATTAACATGCTAAGAGGGTGTGTCCCAACAAATCAATAAGGAAATCATTCAAAGCAAAGAATAAAATATAGAGGTAAATATGTATATAAAACACAGAGTTTATTTACAAGCCCAATAACCATCAAACAAATAACATCAACCGCATAGTGGGGGATTTAACTACTCATGTTCTTACAAACAAATACAAAACTAAGAGAAGAGATTGAGAGAAAACCCTTGAAGAGTGTCTTCTTCCTGGAAGCCTTGATCCAATCCTCAAAGTTGTTTTTAGGTTGAGTAGAGATGGTTTGGATGAGAGAGAGAGTGTTCTAAAAGCTAAGTTACACTAAGTTGCTGAAAATATATGTATGGGAGCTGTGGGAGATCTTTAGGTCGAATGACATAAGGTTCTATTTATAAAGGATACAAAATTAGGTCACTTAAGCTTGAAAACAGAAGCTGTTGCGCGCAGAGTGCGGGTGGAGTGCGGTTGAATAACCCACACTTTAACGTCAGGTGCAAATTCTAGTTCTCTGTTCCAGCTTGGAGTGCGGGTGGAGTGCAGTTGGATTACCCGCACTTTAATGTCAGGTGCACTTTTTGCTTCTCTATTCTTGCTTGGAGTATGGGTGGAGTGCGGTTGGATTACCCACACTTGACCCACACTTTAATGTCAGGTGCACTTTCTGCTTCTCTTTTCTTGGCAACAGTGCGGGTGTAGTGTGGTTGGATAACCTGCACTTTACCCACACTTTATCTTCTCTGTGGGTATCAGGTCCTAGCTTTGGCTTGGAGTGTAGGTGGAGTGCGGTTGAATGACCCGCACTTTATCTTGGTTACAGGTATCAGGTCCCGGTTTTGGCTAGGATTGCGGTTAGAGTGCGGTTGCGACTTGCACTGACCCACACTCTAGAGTTATTGATGACCCTTTGTCTTTCCTTCAGCCACCTTTGGCCCCTTTACGGCCAGAACACCCGCAACATGCTTCTAACACCAGAATTACATCAATTACCTACAATCAGCACCAACGAGCCTATTAGACATAAAATATATAGAAAATACACATAAGAACAATTTAGGCACGATCATGCACCACTCTTTGACCGTTCTTCGGTCTTCGAACTCAGAATTCGAATCCATTTTTGGATTATGAACTGTAACTCATTAACACATAAGGATGACTACGAAACTTTGACAGTTGGATGTGAACTCGACTCGATATATGACGATGAAGACAACGCATTGTAAAGAAATATAAAGGTTCGTAACTTCCTAGTTTGAACTTGAAATCTATTGAGTAAGTATCTGAAACGATCAGAACTAAACAAGGAATAATTTAAGAACATATTCAAGTCAAAATCACTTACATACAAACAAATAAACACAAGATCACATAAGTATGTGTAAGGTTCTTGATTTGTATTGGCTTGATTCCATTGCAAAACTCTTTATATTTGTAATAGGTGTTGCTTATGTGGTTCTTGGTGAAAATAAGCTTCAACTGTTAAAAGTTACGTCTTATGCAAATATCATCTTCAAGAGGAAAATCGCATACTTAGATGCAAGGGTATCAAGTTTCATCTTCCTCTTGCAAGGCGTAAGTGCACACACACACACACAATTAATTCATGTGTGTCCCTACATTATTGTGCAACATTTGGTATAACACATTCACACACATTTAAATATGCTCATGCATTGGTCTCATATAGACAAAAATTGTAGAATTGCATGTTTTGTGATTATCACTTGAATTTGGCATCCTTGTATGACATTATGTTTAAATGTTTGTGTTTCTTGTGTTTTAGACTTGAAAATGATCTTACTTGATTCCTTATTGAGTTCCGGTCATTTAGGTTACTCATTTATTAGGTTTCGAGTCTAAACGATGTAGCCACGCTACTTTGCGTTCTCATTCGTTGAGTTGTCTTCATCGTCGTTTTTCGAGATGAATTCTCATCCTTTTGTGAAATTTTTGTAGTCATTGTCATGCGTGAGGGAGTCAAAATTCATAATCCAATGACAGATTTAAAATCAGAGTTCGGAGGCCCGGGTACAGCCGAAGAACGCGAGTGGAGTGCGAAAGGAGCAATTGTGGTCAACGGCCAAGCTTGGAGGCCACGTGTGTGACACATGTCACACATTGCCCTCTGCCCATGTGTGCCACACGTGGATGGTGACGTGGTAGCAGCTGGTTGGTCCATTTTCCCCTCTCTAGAATTCTTTTAAAGGCTCTTCATTCCCTCCCATTTCATTTTAAAAAGAAAATTTGAAAAAGATAGTGCAGAATTTTGTCTCCAATTTTCCCAACTTCCAAACACCATAACTTTCTCATTCGGACTCCAAATTGAGTGATTCAAGTTGAAAAATCTTCCTATTCAAGTCCCCTACCTTCTTTGCAGCAGTTTGTTCAAGTTTTGTGATGGTTCTACCCTCAAAACCGAAACTACACGGGATTCCTAGGTATTGAAGTAAACTTTGTGATTTCATCTTTTATGATCTTCAATTACCTTGGGTTTTCTTCTTCTATATGTATGTGTATGTATGGTGAGTGCTATTGAGAAAGATAACTTCATAATCAAACTTAATCAAGTCTAATTAGATACAAATGTGAACTAATTTTCTATAATTCTAGTTTTTCACATGTTTGAGAGTTGTATTGTGATTAGTTTGATATCTAGGGTTATTTGTGATTTGATTGACTCATTTTATGATTAATAACCTTAGCATGTGCTTGGATCCTTTTTTTTTTTTTTTTAACAAATCTAAGATTAGCACATTTGATTTTGTGCTTAGAGCTAACTAGGATTTAATTGATTATTCATTATATCCTTGTTCTAAATACTTGCTAGAATATTCATTGATCATATTTTGTGATACTAGCATTTTTGGTATATGTTTCTAATATCTTGAATATGTGCTTCATGTATATGATTTAGTCAAGTGTTAACTTTGTCAATTAAACTAGGAATCACACGTGTTAGGTGTTTCACATGCTCTAGGTTTCAATTCATGTTTTATGACTAGACAATATTTGACTTGTGTGCTCACATGATTAAGTCTATGTCTACATGATTTGTACTTGATCCATACATTTCATATGTTCATGCATCATCTTGTATGATCGCATCATCTTGTATGATCGCATCACTTGGATTGTTAAACAAGAATATCATACATTGTGTGCTCATCTTCTAATTCTAGTTTCCATAGTTCATATTGATCATATGTCTTATGTTGAATGTGCTTGCATCATTTGCATCACTTAGATCATTTGCCTTGCAAAAGGTGGAAATCTTTTGTTAAGGTGAGTGAAGCCTTAATTTGAGCAAGAAGACTTGGCTAGGAAAGTGTTCCAGATATCCAAGCAAGGAGTCTTAGTTAGGGTCAAGAGGATCCGGATAACTAAGCAAAAGTCTTAGCTAGGAGTTCAGCACTTCAAATGGTTGAGCTAGGGAAGCTTGACTAGGATCATTTGTGATCTATATAGCTAAGCAAGGGAATCTTCCTAGAGACATGAGTTTCTTGGATTGGAAGTTGCTTCCTAGAGGTGTAGGATACATCTCAGATAGGAAGTAGGTTGGGTGGTTCACTAGGCCCGAGGGTAGACTAGGATTTGATAGCTTAGGGTGGATATCATGAGTTGATAGCCTTGAGTGTTTAAGTCCTTTTCGTCATAGTGGATTGCTTGTCGGTGGTTATGGATTAAACCCATGGATGTTTTCTCTTTGGAGGTTTACCACGTAAAAATCAATGTGTCAAATATCTCTATCTCTATCTCTTTATATTTGTATGTATCATTAATATAACATGTTTAAGATCTTCATTTCCTCACATCCTTGTAAACAAGTTATTGGTAAAGAAAGAGATGCACACATTATTGGTTGAATCAATACTTGTCTCTTGTATGTTGTAAGTGTTTGAACATTGTATCTTGTAATATTATATATCAAGTTATATAGTTCTACGTAGTGTAATTACATTGTAATATTCAAAGTACAACTTGTGGAATTTGCTCTTCATAGAATATACTTGTATATGATATACATTGTTTCTTGGTATATGTTTTGTAGACTAAGGGTGGTGAATTGAGCATACATGTGTTAATTGTTTTCTCATAACAATCATGATAAAGGTTAATTTGTATGCTCACCAAGGTTTTGACATAAGTCACAAAAGAGTTTTAAAATTAGAGTGTCAACCTATTCACCCCCCCCCCCCCCCCTCCCCCTCCCCCTCCCCCTCTAGGTTGTTTAGTATAACCTTGTAGGTATTTTCAGTATGCAATTTCCTAGACATAGTCATAGTACATGCTTTTCTACAATGTATGTCAATATAAGATCAATGCTTGAACATACTAAAACATGTGAATGTGTTATACTAATTTGGTGCTACGATGTAGGGACACTTATGAATGAATTGTGTGTGTGTGCACCTAAGCCTTGTAAGAGGAAAGATGTCTTAATACCTTTGCAGACAAGAACACTTTAAGACCTCTTTTCCACGAAAAAAGGCACCATTTTGCTTGAATCGTTGTCTATCTTCTTTGAACCTTGATAAACCAAATCCTAGACAACTAAACAATATAAAGGAAATGACGTTTTGATATAGAATGTTGCCAACATAAACCAAAATCCTAACAATCTACCCCTTTGACAAATTCTATGTCTAAACACCTATACAAAATACTAAAACATACAATATGAAGATTGGTCACAAAAACTCACTCACACATTACAATGAGCTAATCTCCTAGACTAATCTTCAATAAGTCTTGAACTTCTTTGCTTGAGCTTCTCTTGATATCACCTAAAATAAACTTGAATGCACAAGAATATCTAAGAGAATATATGGCAATATACTTGACAAGAATATGGCATTTAAGATCCATATGAAATATGACAATTAAATTCAAAAATGGATACATGTATGCTCCCCCCCTAAATACATGCATATCCATCAAAGATATCTTATACAAGATATTACATGCCTTTCAATACTTGACAAATACACAAAGAAGATATGCTAAAACATTATCATATTTCTCTCCCTTTTTGACATAAAATTAAGTCAAAGGAAAAAGAAAAAAAAAATACCTTGAGATCACAAAAGCTTTGCTAGCCACTTATGCCACCAAAAAATGTTGAACGATTTGATGATCTCACATTTGGAGGTGGATGTTTTACTTGGAGAAATGATTTCTTCCAAGTTCTTGATTTTTTGCATCTTGTTGAACCACCTTTGTGTTTAGCTCCTTTATCTTCTCCTCTGATTCTTGTTTGTTCTTCATGTTAACCCAACAAAGGTTATTCAAATCTATACAATACAACAAACTCATCAAGGTAAAATGAATCACAAATGTATACATTTTTCTCTTAAGCACATAAGTCATTTCTACCATGTTTAACAATTGCATTAACAATCATATCAACCCCAAATTTGAAGGAATTGGTATCAATAACAATCATCTTGACCTCAAACAAGAACAGATTTGATTACAACCACAACTACTATGACTCTAAGCAAGGAGGAATTTTCTGCAACTACAATCAATTGAATTGACTACAACCACAATTACTATCACCCTAAGCAATGATGAATTTTTTGCAACCATAATCAATTGAATTGATTACAACCACAATTACTATCGACTTCTAACAAAGAGGAACTCATTGCAACTACACTCAATTGAATTTATTACATCTACAATTACTATCGACCCTAAACAAAGAGAAACTCATTGCAATTACAATCGTATCAACCTCAAGTAAGAAGAAATTGATTGCAATCTCAACTACTATACAACCCCAAACAAGGAGAAGGTGATTGCAAACACAATCATACAATTATTACAAAAAGTTTCATGCATTAATTGTGATCAACAATACAAAGAGATATAACATTATGAAGAATCATAATGCATGTCAAGACATGAAATATCATCTTTAAGATTCATCATAGAAACAAAAGAATATGCCAACAAATACCAACTTGAAACATGTGAACATATCATAAAAGATAACAAAGTCTAGCATACTATACTCCCCATTGATAAATGTTCTATCTAAGATTAAGATAGAATATTTTTCACAATGAAATCAACACAATCACACATTCAGGCAATTTTAATGAGATTTATCAAATAAGGTCCACAAACTATGAGAGATACACCAAGATTTTCAATCTCTCTCATAATTCTTTTAAAATTGCTAGAGTATCAAAATACCATATAAGCAAAAGTGTGTATGTGAAGATTTTGCTTCAAGCATATGAAAAGAAGTAATTTGATAATCAAACATGCTAACCATATCAACATCTATTCATCTTAAGCATTTCCATAAAAAAAGGTCAAACCGATTATCATCCGAAATTTTTGCTTTTAAAGAGAATAGATTTCAACATATGAGCCTGTGTGTTCATATGGCTCATTATCCCATTTCAATTTGACAACCCAAGCAAACTTGATTATTCAACTATACTCTATAAAGCCTTTTTGTTTTATTTTAGGCTTGAATCAAAGATTTTTTTTTTCTTTAATTGATTATTTTCAACAATTCTTTGATTTTTCTACATAAACAAATACTCCTCATGATGACTTTCACTCATCACAATGATATAGCCCTTTCCTACATTAGGCGGTTGCACAATCAAGGTGTGTAGCCCTTTCCATGAGGGTGCTCGTTGAGTTCTATGTAGTTGCTGATGCAAAATGGATATCAATCATAGGTCATCTTTAAACGTACTCTTCCTAGAACTTTAAGATGTATCCTTAACTTACATATATCAAACTCAACTTACTCAACTTAGCATACAAGAGAAGCAAAATCCATTTTTGAAAAACCAAGTTTTTATAGCTTAAAAGCACATGATCTAAAAGCAATACAAAGAAATTTACTTAAGATCATTACTTCTCAAGAGAGTAGCTATTCAAAGAGTATGAAGCCCATATTTTTCAAAACATACCACTCAACAAACATACAAACAATTCACACATCATGATCAAGAACTATGTGAACAACATCACTAAAAGATCTTTAGAAAGCAAATGTCAATAAGAACCATGTGAATGATAGACTAGTTCTCTAATATGACATGTTTCATGATATGGAGCAACTACTGAGCTGAGAGATGAAAAACAATAAAAGCAAGTAATTAGTATATAGAAATACATTAGCAAGCCTTTTCATCAAATGTAAAGTCTTCGCCCTTTTTATGAGCTCTCTTGGCTTGTTTGTCCTCTTGACAACAAGGTGTTGGTGTGTCAACCCAAGAGAATAAAGACTCAACATTTCAACTCAAACATAAAAATGGCTTTCTCTAAAAGTCTAAACAAAAAATCATTACCATATAGATTTCATAATATAAAACTTCTCAAAAGTTAATCAACAAATTTCGACTATCATAGCAATATTTTGAGAGAGCTAAGTTCATGATAAAGTCATAGAGAAACAAAGCTAGCTAGCTAAGTTACTCAAAACTAGACACTAATCTTAAAGCTAACTCAGATGTGCAACTTACACAAATGGTAAGAGTACTCACCCTTGACCCATTTGGTATTGGGTACACAAACACATAAACCAACATGATCATTTCTCATGGCAATATTATATCTAGAGGATAATCATCAACTATCTTCTATATAAAGATATTTATGATGTTATACACAACATTATTGCCATCAACAAAGATATTATCAAGACTATGCATATGATCATGTGAAACACTTATTTTCACCCAAATCTTCTTGACAATTTTCCTCACATGATTATCATTATCAAGCACAAAATTCAAAGTGTTATTATGCAAGAAACATTCATAGAAGATTTTATCATCTCACTAATATGCATCCCATTTCCTAGTTTGCATTGTCTAATATACTCATGGCATCTATATTTAGTATGCACTACAACATTTCAAAAAGGGCGATATAGAGATGATACTATTTAGGTGAGAGTGTACTGACGGTGAAGACTCCTTACTCTTCTTAATTTTGCATTTGACCTTGGAAGATTGGCCTTTGAAATCCTTTTGTTCCTTAGTGACTTGCCTTTTAGTTGTAGGAGACTCAACTTGCTCAACTAGAAAGCCTAAGTCACTTGAATCTTCATGAAGATTACCAAGCTCTTTGGCCTTCATGATTGCTAACTACTCTTCCTTGCCTTTGATCAATTGCTTAAAAAATATATATATTAGTAGCAAAATCAGTCATTAAACTATCTAACACAAGAGCATCTACAACCGTCTTCTCTTCTAGACATTTGATCACTTCATTCTTCACTTCAACTATTTTCAAGGATTTATCTCTTTCCTTCTCAAGAGATTGAACTCTTGCCATCAAGTTGAAGTTGGTGGTCTTTGATTTGCAATCTTCTTCATTGGGTTGTAAAGTCAAGTGATCATGTCTAGCTTGATTTTCCTCCGAGAAAACTTTTTCTTTGCTTTTGTCACTAACATTCTTTTCAAGCTTATAAATAAAATTGTTAGTAGAAAAATGAAATGTAAACCAAAAAGAGCCTTTTACACAAATAGCTTGGAATCTATTCCATGCCTCTTTTGCCATATTTGAATCTTTATTAACAAAAAGATGTTTCAAAAACTTACACCACTATGAATGGAAAAAAAAGATCTAAAAGTTTCAACTTCTCAAAAATAAACCTCATTCTTACTTCATGAACATATTGGTTTGGAGAAACTACTCCATTAAATATAAAGCATAGAAAAGAGAAACCTTTCTTGACAATCCAACTAAGCTTGCTCATCACTAGACTTAGTTAAGTCTTTCATGAGAATTTTCAACAAAACATACATTTTCCCAACCAACAACGGAGGACAACCACTCCAAACAATTATAGACAAAATGTTGTTATCCTAGTAAATAACCTTGTAGATCTCGAATCACACTAATTGCTTTAAGTGACCCACTTTGATACCAATTGAAAAATACCTACAAGGTTATACTAAACAACCTAGAGGGGGGTTTGAATAGGTTAACACTCTAATTTTAAAAACTCTTTCGATGATTTTGTCAAAACCTTTGTGAGTATACAAATTAAGCTTTAATATGATTGTTATGAGAAAACAATAATCACATGTATGCTTGATTCACCACCTTTGGTCCACACAACAAAAAAAAGAGACAATGTATCTTATATAAAAGTATATTCAATGCAAAGAAAATTCCACAGGTTGTAATTTGAATATTACAATGTAAATTCACTAAGTAAAGATTTACAACTTAATATAGAATATCACAAGATACAATGTTTAAACATTTATAAAATACAAGAGACAAATGTTGATTCAGCAAATAATGTATGCACCTCTTTCTCTACAAATATCTTGTTTACAAGGATGTGAGAACACGAAGATCTTAAACAAGATATATTGATCATACATACAAATATAGAGAGATAGAGATAGAGACATTTGACACATTGATTTTTATGCTGTATAACCTCCGAAGAGGAAACATCCACAGGTTGAATCCACAACTACCAGCCAAATGTTTTTCACTAGTTAAACAAGAGTACACCCTCAAATGTGACCAACTCTCATGTATCACAATCTATTAGATATCCCTCCTATCTATTCCTAATTGAGAGAAACTTGCCTACTTTATAACTGAGACATATCACATGCCTTTAGAGAATATCCATGCTTGGACTTAGAAAAGGCCTTACATCTAATGTCAAGACTTCCTTTGCTCTATGTTGAAGAATCACTCAACAACAAGAGACTTTTCTTGCTCAGACTTATATGAGCCTCACACCCTAAGCCAAGACTTCCCTTTCTTATCTAACCCGAGCCTCACACCCCTAGACAAGACTTTTTTGGACTTACTTAGAGGCATCACACTTCTTAGCCAAGACTTCCCTTGCTTGGACTTACTTAGAGCCTCACACTCTTAGCCAAGACTTCCACCTTTTACAAGGCAAGTGATCTATGTAATGCAAATGATGCAAGCACAAACATTATAGGATATATGATCAATATGAACTATGGAAACTAGAATTAGACAATGAGCACACGATGTATGATATTTTATTTTGACAATCCAAATGATGAATCACATAAGATAATTCATGAACATATGAAATATATGGATTAAGTACAAATAATATAGAACTAGACTGAGTCAACAAAGCTCACAACAAAAAAATAGTCTAGATCATTAACACATGAAACCGAAATCTAAAGTATGTCAAATCACCAAACACACTTTAATTCTAGGCTTGATTCATTCAACTAAAGTTTAAGATAAACACAAGTTCATGAAGCACAACCTCAAGCATTTAGTACATATATGAAAATCCTAGAGAAGTGAGATTAGATCTTCAAACTTCTTCTAGAAATCAATTAGAGCATGAATTCAAAAATCAATTAAGTGAATCCAATTAAAGCTCTAAAAACATACACAAACAAGTGGTTTTTTCGAATATGATCAATCAATGAAACATATCACAACTATAAATTATTAATCATTAGAATATTCATAATCAGTGCACAAATAATCCTTGATTCAAAGTTAATCACAATACAACTCACAAGCATGTGAAAACATAGGTTTAGAAAAATCTAATTGACATTCAAGATTCTAATTAAGGTCAAATTACCTTTTAATTGAAGCCTACAAACCAAATAACACTTGATCAAGAACATGCACATATATAGGAAGAAAGCCTAAGATAATTGAAGAACATTTAAGCTCAAGAACACAAAAGATTTGACAATTACCTAGAACAATGGAGTGAAGTCCGAATTTGGTGTGGAACCAAATAAAAGCTTGATCAAATGACCTCAAGGTTGCTTAGGGTTTGTAGAGGACTCCAATACAAATATTCTCCAACTTGAACCACTCAAATTGGATGAGAGATGGGTGAAATACGGTGTTTGGAAGTTGGGAGAAAACACGTAGAAAATTCTACACATTTTCTTTTACAATGAACAAGTGAGAGAGAGAGAACATTTAAAGTGAATGGGAGGGAAGAACTAAAACATGTGGGACCTACTTGGGAGGGCCTTCTTGGCTGTCCCCTTGGAGCTGCGTGGCCACAACGGGGAGTCCGAGAGGCCTTCTTCTCGTTGTGGCCACACGCCTCAACGGGAAGCCTCCCAAGTGAGGTCTTCTCTCTTTCGTTCTTCACCTCGCGCACCTCTCTCGTTTTTCTACTGTCCTTTTACCTTTGAGCTCAAAATTCAAATATATTTTCATACTACAAACCATAACTCACTAATACACGAGGAAGACTATGAAATTTTAACAATTGGAAGTGAACTCCACTCGATATACGACGACGAAAACAAGGCATTGTAAAGGAACGTAAAGTTTTGTAACTTCTTAGTTTGAACTTGAAATCTAATGAGTGAGTATCCGAAATGACTGGAACTCAAAATGAATCATTCAAGAACATATTCAAGTCCAAATCGCTTACACATAAATAAATAAACACATGATCACACAAGTATACAATTTCCTAGATATAGTCCTAGTACATGCATTTCTACAATGTATGACAATATGAGATGTATGCATGAGCATGCTAAAATAAGTGTGAATGTGTTATATCAATTTAGCACAACTATGTAGAGACATATATGAATGAATTGTGTGTGTATGTGCCTAAGCCTTGTAAGAGGAAAGAGATCTTATTAACTTTGTAGTCAATATCGCTTTCCTCACACGAAGGCAACACTGTGCTTGAATTGTTGTCCATCTTCTTTGAAGCTTGATAAACCGAATTCTACACAACTAAACAATACAAAGGAAATGATGTTTTGATATAGAATGATGCCAATATAAACCAAAATTCTAATAGCCATGCCACTCCGCACGCGAAGAGCGCAAGAGTTACATGTTCACGACGCTAAGGTTGCGTATTCGGAAGCATGTATGGGCCGAAAAATTTTATATACCTTGGGCCTCCGATAAGTGTTGGGGTAACATTTGGGCCATGGGTCTTGATTCAAGAGAGGGATCACCTTAAAAAGAAAAAAAAGTGCTAATCAAGTTGGACTTGGTTAAAAGCCCAATAGATGTAAACGATGGACTTGAAGAAAAGAGGGATTACAAGAAGACTAAGGAATGCATTGTATTAATTTTTTGTATTTAGATTATTTTTTAAGTTAGATAGCTCATCATACTTGGTCAACTCATGTATGTTTTATTTTTGAGATGATTAAAGTATTGTCATTCATACTTATGCCATATAGATTAGAAGTGCCTACTCTTGCATTATAATATATCATACATAATTAATAGCCCATTTATTTTTTATGTTGTTTATTATTTTTAATATGATTAAAATTGAATAATCACATAAAGGCAATTAATAATGAGATTAGTTTTTAAGAGTAAAAACTTGGTAATTCTCCTTAATTACTAATCTTTCATTAAAAAGTTTAATTTGTTAGATTAGTAAAGCCCAACTCATTATTAAGATGAATTAGTTTAAGGCCTTAATAATAATTGGACCGAATAATGTGGTTTTAGTTTTAATTGTTAAAACTTGTTAATTCTCACATTTAATTCTAGTCTATTGAAAATAGTTTACATTGAATAGAATTCGAATAATAAATTAGTTTTTAATAATTAAAAATCCAGTTTATTATTTAATGTTACTAGGAAAAGATTCTAGGAGCATAACCAAAAAGAACTAGATTCTTCTTAGCCGTTTAATCTAGGTTCATCTAAGTGAGAAAACCCTAACTGTAAATAGTGAATGGGAGAGGGATAAATAACCTTATATCCCGCAGTCTCCATCATTAGTTTAACACTGTAAGATTCAAGTGGGGCTTAGAGACAGCTTTGTTTCTGTCCTCCCTAAAGAAGGTCTCCATAAGAGTCAATACCAAGGTTAACTTCCTAACAGATAAGATTTCTAGATGTATTTTGGGATTGACTGACCCTAAGGCAGCAACTCTCAAGTTAAGTTCAACATATCTGAAATGATGGGTTACACTCACAAGGATTTAATTAATAGTTAATTGAAATCCTGACTAAAATAAACGATGGTTAAATAATATAAGAATAAAGAGTCATTCTAGTGTATCGTTTAATTGAGAATGTCTCGATCCAACATGCAAGTACTTGACTGACCCTAAGGCGGCACTTGGTTGTGGTATTTGGGATTGTCGTGGCATAATAACTTTTTTAGCGATTTTTTATTATTCATAAACATGTTCATGCATCATGTTTAATTATATGCCGAATACTTTACGTATGAATTAAATGTATGAGAGAATGAATTTATTTTTATTTATTTTTATTTCAGCATTGTCTTCTACTTTACTTCAAATTCTTGCAAATGAGAAATTAACCGGGGATAACTATACAAAATGGAAAAACAACATTAATGCAATCTTGGTCACCAAAGACCTAAAATTTGTGCTTACGGAGGAATGTCCTCCATAGCTTGCACCCAACGCAGCACAAACTGTTCATGAGGCCCACGAAAAATGGATTTCAGATAATGAAAAATATCGCATTTATTTGCTAGCTAGCATGACCGATGTGCTTGTTACGAAGCACGAAGCAATGACTACATCATATGAGATGATGAAGTCATTACAGGCCTTGTTTTGGCAACCTTCTAAGCAAAAGCGACACGATGTTGTTCATTCTGCAATGATTGCTCGTATGAAGTCAAGAGCATCAGTCTAGGAACATGTCATGGGCATGATGTCCCATTTCAATACCGTTGAAGTCAATGATAAGGCCATAGATCAGCCTAGCCAAGTGAGCATTATACTGACAACTCTTCCAAAGAGCTTTGATCAGTTTTAAAAGCAACTATAGGATGAATAAGTTGAAGTTCTGTTTGTTTCAGTTGTTTAATGAGCTCATAACTGTTGAGTCCATGACTAAGGACAACAAAAGTAAGATTGGTGAGGCAAATGTTATGAAAGAATCTTTTTCTGGATTTAAGAAGAGGAAGAGGTCTACTAGCAAGGTAAAGGCTAAGCCCAAGAAAAAGCAAGTCCAAAGTAAGAAGAAGAGCACCACAAACGACAAAGCAAAATGGAAGTGTTTCCATTGTAACAATGTTGGTCATTGGAAGAGGAACTGCTTGTAGTACCTCAAGGAGCTCTTTAAGAAGAAGAAAATGAAAGGTAAATCACATTTACTTCTCATTGAATTATGTTTAGTGGAAGATGAGTCTTCACCTTGGATAGTAGATTCATGGGCAACTAACCATGTTTGTTCTTCTTTGGACAGAGCTAGAGAATGGGGCCTTCTCAATGGGCGTTGGAATAGGGGATGTCATTTTGACCACTTCTGAAGTGATACTCACAATTGTATGAGGTCGGGAGTGTAGTACAATAACAAGTAAAGTTCATTCCCATGATGACTGAGTGATTGATTACCGAAATTGATTAACCAAATTGCCATTCAAACAATCAAAAAATGATTTTCATATTTAAATTCTACAAATAAACTAAATTATACTACTCAAACAGTTTGAAACTAAGATGGTAAAATAATGACAAACAATGAAATCGGATGTAACAATAAGAGATAATATGCGAAGACTAAAATCCACCTCACCCTCTCCAATTAAAGCCCTAGACTCACCTAAATACCCAATTTGTACAAATGTGAATTGTAGACTCGTGCACCTAACAATAGTCTCTACTCTTGGTCGAGTTATAGAAATTACATCCACACATACCTAAAGTCTATCTTTCGAAGACCATAGAATATATGCATGAATTCATTAAGAACGTTGACATGCTCGAAAATGAGCATAAAAGCTAGGAAATGGGGATCTCAAATAGGTATAAAAATCGTCCGATCAAATACCCCCAAACCTATCTTTTGCTCGTCCTCAAGCAAAATTAAAATAAAAACAAACAAGTATATGAACCTAAAATTAGACTATACAAACGATAAAAAGAACACCACTTTCATGGGTGACACGATGGCAGTTAACATGTGCCACAAGGAGTTTTAACCCCTAGGTGATCCCTAGAGGATGAGTGAAGTCTCGTGAGGGTTTACAGAACAACACCCACAAATGTCTTTCCTTCTGAGCCAACTATAGACAGAGATGTAATAAAGGGCGGACTGGATTGGAGGCACATGCATGCTAAGACCCCTAAGAGAAAGTTTGAGAAATGCAAGCTAAGGTGCTACAACAAGAGAGATTGAAATTTCATACTTCTTAGTGAACATAGCTTCAAAAGCATATAACACAAGAGTTTTATGATAGAATTTTGCTTCGACTCGATACCTTTCAGGATCTCTCATATTTTACCACTCAAAACCTAGGCTCACTTACGGTTAGAAATTATGCACAAGAAATTTTCAAATTTTACACGCATATGATAAATTTTTGAAAAACCGCTAATATTTAAATGCAATTAGACCATAAAAACAAATTTGAATATTAAGAACAAGAGCATAGCACCATTTGATAAATTCATCAACAGGCTAAGACCCTTCTTAAAGATCAATTAGGACTTCTTTTAAGTTTAAGTGAGGTTATGGTGAATTAGTGGTGGAGAGGCTAGGTAGGTATGGTATTGCGAGGTAGCTACCGATTATGCTTAAGATTTTATTTGGCACGCTTTACACAATTATAGCGTCTAGGTATGAATTATCAATTAGTTATTTTGTGCTATATGAAGTTGCTTTATATTTTGGCAACTTTTATACTTTAGAGCTTAGAAGACTTTTTGTGCTATTCATTTTCTTTTAGTACTTTTTAATTTCTCATACATTTTGAGCTTTATTTTTTGCAAAATTTACACATTTAGACTAAGTATACACTACTTTTACAATTTTGATTTCCTTAAGCTCCATTTTGCTATGATATCAAGCTATAATCGTAGCAAAGGGGGTGGTCTAGTGTTTAGGTAAAATGTGGTGATGTGTATGATATAGGAGGATATAGTGATGGGGTTTAGTGTGTAGGTTAGTATAGATAGAACATTCAAGCACACACACACAAGGCAAGGGACATGTTTGGGACATTTGTAGTGACTAACATATATAGCCTACGTCATCTCTAAAGGCATGGGTCAAACAAGCAAACAAAGGTGAAGACTATGGTGATGCTTTTTATATGGCACTCTTTAATGCCCAAAGTATGGAGTGAGGTCCTTTTTATTTAAGCTTATTTATCTACAAGAAAAGTGTTTAAGATTTGACAATAAAAATTACACTCATAAGGACGTTATATAGGCTCTAGCCTCACATGGGTAGTCTCTACTAATGATCTAACCATATTAAGTTTGATACCCATTCACTATTGCACCTTAGAGTTTGGTAAGGTGCGTGCAAGCAATGTGGTGCAGCTTTAACTTGCACAACCTTCGCCTAGACTCAGAGGGACAAAATATGCAAAGATTGTCTCCAAAGGCACAACCCAAAAACATCTCATAAAGTAAGAAAATGCTTTAAAATTTAGCTCAAAGAAGGAGAACGGACAAAACTTGACTCTACAAGCACACAGTCATACAAAATAAAAAAAATAATAATTGAAAAAAGCATACAACAAACATGTAGCGAGATAAAACGACACATGATGGTCATTGGATGGCCGCACCCCCAAAACTAAATGAAACATTGTCTCCAATGTTTGCACATAAGCGTATTGAACAATATAAGCTTAGAAGCGAGAGGGAGGCAAACGCTACCATAAACAAACTAAACACAAACCTAAAAATTAGGCATAATACAATGCCACACACTTAATCTAAACAAGAAAAATAAGACTTAACAAAAACAAAATTAAATAAAACAAAAAAAACATAAAATTAGAAGAGTTACCTAGGTGGGTTGCCTCTTACTAAGCACTTGGTTTAAAATCTCGGCTTGATGCATTTCACTCCTCTCATCAATTTGGATCACTAGTTGGTGTAATATCATCGCCACCCTTCTTTCTCATCTTTTGTCAGGCATAGAACATCCTCACACAAAATCTATTCACTATTCTTGTTTGGTTCACCATGAATGATTTCTTCTTTTGTCCCTTTTGTTCAATTTCTTCTCAATTTTAACCGAAGGAGTCATTTGAGTTTTGTTCATAACTCCATAAGAACCCAGTTTGTGGCTACCCTTCATCTTCTTTCTTGGGGCATCAAGAACCATATTTGAATTAGTCAACTTTTTCAGAATGTCTCTTTTGAAAACTTCCCTAATGAGAGGATCAACAACCTCAACTCTTAAACTTGCTTGGGATAGTGAATGGTTCTCGGTGGCCTTTAACATGTTGAACACTTCTTTTTCATCTTCAATTCTCAATGTCAACCTGTCCTCTTTCTAATCAACCAATGCTCAACTAGTTTTCAAGAATGGCCTCCCAATGATCAATATAATCTCTATATCTTCTTCTATATCTAGACCCATGAAGTCAACTGGGAACTAAAATTTATCTACCTTCATTAGAACATCTTCCAATACTCAATATTGGTATTTTATAGATCAATGTGCCAATTGGAGGGTCACTCTTATAGGCTTCACTTATCCCAACCCTAGCTTTTTTATTACAAAATACGTCATCAAGTTGATGCTTACTCCTGAATCTATTAAAACACTCCCAAACTCCACATTTCCAATAGCACATGGAATGGTAAACCTTCCAGGATCTTTAAATTTTGGAGGGAGTTTGTTTTGAAGGATTGCACTACACTCCTCCGTGAGTGCCATTATTTCCAAATCCTTTAACCTCTTCTTCTTCGACAGTAACTACTTTAAGAACTTCATGTATTTTCGCATTTGCGCCAATGATTTAATAAATGGTATGCTGATGTGAAGCTTCTTGAAAGTCTCCAAAAACTTAGCAAAGCATTGAGCATCTAGGTGTTTTTCTAGTCTTTAGAGGTAACGGATGGGTGGCACATAAGCCTTGACATGCGGTGGATGAGGTAGATCAAATGATGCGATGGATAAATCTTCTTCACTTTTCTTCTCTTCTACAACCTCTTCTTATATTCTTTCTTTTTCAATGACAACCCTATTTTCCTTTCCGAACTCGTCAAGTAACTCAACCTTTTTACCACTTCTCAAAGAAAGAGCATTGCATTACTCTTTGGGGTTGAGCATTGTGTTTCTTGGTAATGCCTCTTGCTACCTCCCTTGGATAGCCCTCACCAATTGCCCGACTTGCATTTCTAAGTTCTGAATGGAAGCTTGAGAATGTTGAGCCACTTGGTCAATCTTCATGTCAAGCTTTTTCAAAGCCAAGTCTTGAGTCTCCATTCACATATCAAGCTTGTTCATATATTTGGAAAAAAGGTCCTCTAGGTTAGGCTTTCTTTCTCCTTAATTGTTGAGAGTTAGTTAGAGGAGTTTCGTTGTTGGTGTGGTTGTTGAAATCTGGGGGGTTGTCTTTGGTTGAGGTTTTGCTGTTGTTGGGGTTGGTTGTCCTTCCATGAAAAGTTAGGGTTGGTTATCCTTCCATGAAAAGTTTGGGTGGTTTCACCACCCAAGATTATAAGGGTTTGAAAAGGGGTTGTTTTGGGAATTTTGGGTTTGGTTGGCATTTTGTTGGTTCATGGGATTTTGGTAGTTACTGAAAATACCTACAAGGTTATAATAAACAACCTAGAAGATGAGTGAATATGTTGACACTCTATTTTTAAAACTCTTTCGATGCTTTTTTTCAAAACCATGGTGAGCATACAAATTAACATTTAATATGATTGTTACGAGAGAACAATAATCACATGTATGCTTGATTCACCACCCTTAGTCCACACAACATACAACAAGAGACAATGTATCTTATATAAAAGTATGTTCAATTCAAAGCAAATTCCAAACGTTGTATTTTAAATATTACAATGTAAATTCACTAAGTAAAGCTTTACAACTTGATATAGAATATCAACAAGATACATTGTTCAAACATTTACAAAGATACAAGAGACAAATGTTGATTCAACAAATAAAACATATATCAAAGAGGTAAGGAAAGAGAAACTTGACACACTATATTTTCAATGTGGTAAACCTCCAAAGAGGAAACGTCCATGTGTTAAATTCACTCAAATCGGATGAAAGATGAGAGACATATGATGTTTGAAAGTTAGGAGAAAAACTTAAAACAAAATTTGCATATAATTCTTCACAACGCACACTTTGAATTTCGGTGGAGTGGAATTGTAAAAAGAAAAAAGATTTATCCAGTGTAGTAAGCTCACACAAGACAACCCTTAAATGACCAATAGAAAATTATGCCAAGTCAACACATAAGTGTGATTGAGCAAGGCACACCAAAGTTTATGTGCATGCTATGCACACAATAAAATTCTATTAAATCATCAAATGAATTTCACATGCAGCTCACATGATCAGATGAAGAGGTTTTGCACTGATATCTTCATCTGGAGGCAGAGAAGATGTTTCGGCGTGGGCACCATGCGCCTTCCACAGCCAAGGGGTGCAAATGGCAATTTGCCATCTATTTTTCCCTTTGCTCACCTCTTATGTTCTTCGACCGTTCTCTAATCTTCGAACTCCAAATTCGAAACCGTTTTCGGATTACGAACTAGGACTCTCTCGCGGAAGAATATTGAAATCGAAAAGATGAAAACGATGTACGATAATTGTATGGAAAGTTTCGTAATCTCCTACTTGGAACTCAAAGACTAATGAGTGAGTAACCGAAGTGACTGGAACTCAACAAGGAATCATTTGAGAACATATTCAAATCCAAATCACTTACACACAAACAAATAAACACAAGATCACACAAGTATGCAATTTCCTAGAAATAGTCATAGTACATGCATTTCTACAATGTATGACAATATGAGATCAATGCATAAGCATAAAGTAAGTGTGAATGTGTTATATCAATTTAGCACAACTATGTAGGGACACTTATGAATGAATTGTGTGTGTGTGGGCCTAAGCCTTGTAAAAGGAAAGAGCTCTTATTACCTTTTTAGTTAATAACGCTTTCCTCACACGAAGACCTCACTTTGCTTGAATTGTTGTCCATCTTCTTTGAAACTTGATAAACCGAATCCTAGACAATTAAACAATACAAAGGAAATGACGTTTTTATATAGAATGATGCCAACATAAACCAAAATCGTAATAGTTCCGGTTGTAATTGACGAATAAGACTTGTTTTGATAAACCCGAAGCAAACGGGTTTCCAACTTAACAGTCCATGCTAGAGTGTGGCCCCAATCACCACTCATATAAGGCTACTTGCACATGACTAGGCCCCGCACTCATCTTGTTCATTTGCTTTGTAAATGCTTCTAGTTGAGCCTTCACACTTGTTAGCTAATTTACTTCTAGCAAACCCGGAACCTTCTTCGGTAATTTCCTCTCATTACCCCAATAGCTATTGTTAAGCGCGATTTCTACTTGGAGATCACTGGCTACATCCATTGATTTGTTCATTAGATAACCTCCAGCAGCTGCATCCATCAAATTTCTTGTTGACATTGTGATTCCTTGGTAGCAAGCTTGCAAAGTCTGCCACTTTGCAAGTCCATTATGGGGATATCTACTGATAAGCTCCTTAAATCTCTCAAAATCTTCGTAGAGACTCTCATTCTCAAATGTGCAAAAGAGGTGATCTCATTTCTAAGGTAAGCAGCTTTTCTGGGAGGGAAATATCTATTTAAGAATGCCTAAGCTGACTGATCAAATGTAATGGTCGAGTTCGGAGGTAGCGAGTTCAACCATGTCTTCGCGTTGTTTCTCAAAGATATTGGGAACAACTTCAACTTAAGAATGCCTAACTCGACCATGTCTTCGCGTCGTTTCTCAAAGATATTGGGAACAACTTCAACTTAATAAAATCTTCGGGAATTTCGTTGTATTTATAGGTGTCACATATTTCGTTGAAGATTTGAAGGTGCATGTTTGCATTATCATTCGTTAATCAATTAAACTGACATGTAGTAGCAATCATATGAATAATCGATGCCTTTTCCTTAAAAGAATTGGCTGTAATTATCGGTCGGCGAATGGAAAACATGTTCTGCTCAACTCTAGGCATAGTGTAATCTCGTAGAGTGCATTCATCTTCAATCTCATCGCCCCTCTGATCTTGGTTTGCCATAATAGGCACTTCCTCTTTATCTTGATTTTCCGTAGGAGTCAATCTCTCTTGATTTTGAATTCCATTCTAATCTTCCATCACTGCTCTATTCACCGTTGCCTCTTGTCTATTCATTCGAACTAATCTCTCAATCTAATGATCAAAGTCTAAGAAGCGAAGATTTTGGATCCTTGTATGTGGGTACATGAAAGAGCAAAAGTACCTATAAAGAGAAACACACAAACTAAATTAAAAAGTTCAAATTAGCAATGGACTAACTAGTATCAATATCAATCATCCGCTCAATCCCCAGGAGCGACGCCAAAAATTGACCACTCCTAAAGGAACACTTGCAATCATACGAGGTCAGGAGTGTAGTACAATAACAAGTAATGTGTGTTCCCACGATGACTGAGTGATTGATTATCGAAATCGATTAACCAAATTGATATTCAAACAATCAATTAAAGATGATTTTCATATTTAAATTCTACAAATAAACTAAATTATACTACTCAAACAGTTTGAAATTAAGATAGTAAAATAATGACAAAAAAAGAAATCGGATGTAACAATAAGAGATAATATGCTAAGACTAGAATCCACCTCACCCTCTCCAATTAAAGCTCTAGACTCACCTAAATACCCAATTTGTGCAAATGTGAATTGTAGACTAGTGCACCCAAAAATAATATCTACTCTCGGTCGAGTTATAGAAATTACATCCACACATACCCAAAGCTTATCTCTCGATGACCCTAGAATATATGCATGAATTAATTAAGAACTTTTGCACACTCAAAAGAAGCCCTATACGCTAGCCTCAGTAGGTTTACCTTACTAGACATGCATATAGGACATTTCATCAAACACGTTGTTTGCGTCTCCGGTAGTTTCACAACATATAACCAAAAATCATTCAAATGGAGATCAATCTAATGAAAGCATTAAGTACTCAAAAACATCCATACAAAACAGAAGTACACATGGATAAATTTGGTGGTCTATATATATAAAGTCAAGGGTTAGGTTTCATCAAGCCTTAGCATTAGAAATTTAGCTCATGTTACAAGATAAAGCCATAACACATATATATGAAAGTAACTACATAGCTCTACAATAAAAATGAAAGAGAAAGAGTTGTAGAGAAAACTATGTGGAGAGCTTCTCTTCTTCTTAGTTCTTCTTCTCCTTCGATCTTTTTTAGCTCTCTTTTGCCCAAAAACAAGAAGTGATGGATGTGTAGAATTTTAGGAAAAGGTGGAATCTTGGTAATTACCTTGGGAAAGGAATGGTGATGTAAGAGGAATGTGTAAAGATAATGTCTTGGTGAATATTATTAGGTAGAGAATGTATGTTAGGTCTAAAAATATCAAAAGGTTATATAGGGGAATGAATTAGGTTAGGGGTAAGGAGGTAAACTCTTGAATTTAAACATTTTTTGGGCAAAAAGGCGACCTGGAGGCTCTCTGATCGAAAAAAGAGTTGAAAACCCGAGAGAAAAGCGACCTTGGGGCAACCTTGTTGAGGTCGCCTTGAGGTCGCTCTTCCTTTTAGCTTCGTGCTATGGGACCCCGGTTTACCAATCACGCAGCTGAAGGAACTTTAAAAAAAAATTATTTCATAAATAAATACTATGATTAGTGTGTTTTTGTTTCTGTTGACCTAATCGTTTTCATTTAAGCAATATATATATCATATATATATATATATATATTTATCTTTTAATAAAACAATCAATGATATCTTTTTAAACAAAATCTTTATTTTATTTTATTTAATAGATATCATCTAATTTGAATTTAAACTATTTAATTTCAAAATTAATATATAACTAATTAAAAATAAGATAATCATATTATCCAATTTTTCAAATATAAATATCAACTAACACCCTCCATCAATAATTTATAACATAATTAATTAATCTTATTATTTAATTGTTATAGTCAGTAAATTTATTAATTAAATAATCTCATTATTCAATTAATTCCCGAATAGATACGTGTTACTTTCGTAACACAATTAATTGGGCAATCCAATTAACTGTGACCCTTGTTACCTAAATCGATCAGGCTAGCAAGGGGACCTAATGGACCCACAGTATTTTGAGCTCCAATAATCCTTAGAAATAATTAATTAAACTCTTTAATTAATATTTCATGATTATTAACTTCAGTGTTATTCCACTAAAAACCCGAAACTGCACTCTCTCAACTATAAACGTTTTTACATAAACCAATAACTCTTGGTGTCCATCGATATAGCTATTACATATGGTATAATCCTCCACAAGTAGTTCATAATTAGAGTTGGGTCATAATTCCGTTATACCCCTCTAATTATATATTTCCATTAAGTACCATTGATTCTCTAATGAACAATAAATCCTACATTCCTTACGGAATTAGGAGAGCGCTCATATTGTTCAAGCCCCAAATCAACCCTTAAGGGAATTACCATCTACTTCTCGCAAGAAGGAGTGGATTCCATTATTGTGTATAAACCTTCCCAGCCGCAAGCCAAACCGCGATTCCAACATACAAAGTTATTGATCGGGAATGCAACTCCGATCTCACCTATGGTATATCAAAAACCACGATCCAACCTGAAGAAGTCGATAAGACACTCAAGATTAAGATCACCCATATATAGCCATCATTGGTTGATATATATGAATCTCATATAGATTCATATAGATCATGGCCCAGTCCTATATGGTCATATCATATAAGGTGCCTCCATTCTCATATCACCATATGAATAGTGTAGTTTAAGACCATCGCACATTACAGAATGAACCGCAACTGTAGATTAACCACAAATAAAGTACCCAACTCTATTTGCTATCTACGGACTCTTTAGATTGCTCATCTCAAACTAAATACCTATGTATATGACACTCATATACTCAGTTAGAGATTACATCCGGCAATCTTGGATGTTAAATACACATGTTATATATAAATGTATAAGACAATTTGAATGAATAAACTACTTCTTTTATTTGTGTTCAATTTACATTTACAAATTACAAGCTTTAGGGCAAAAACCCTAACAAGTGCACCATTACGGAAACGGCCATAACTTTCTCCAGAGAACTCAGAATCGTGATCTGTAAAGGTGTTGGAAAGTAGACATCTGGGGATTTCCATAAATAGGTTACACAAAATGCAGTTCAATCTCAGGAGGGAGATATGGCCTTCGAAAGTTGAATGTTCTGTACGAAGATTTCCAATTTCAGGCTTTTAACCTTTGAAACTCTTTAATTGAGCTCAAACACCTTATTTTAGGGAATATAACCTACACAAGGCTCACAAAACGCATTATAAATAAAAACACACTCGAAAATGAGCACAGAAGCTAAGAAATGGAGACCTCAAATAGGTGTAAAAATCGTCCGATCACGTTTCAACAAGAGTAGTGGGAGAAGTCAAACTTCAATTTAATAGTTGTTTTCTTTCTTTAAATAATGTTTATTACATTCCTGGATTTTCAATGAATTTTATTTCTGTATCCAGATTATTGGAACGTTTATATTCAATTTCTTTTAATAATAAATCAGTTATTATTTCTAGAAACGAATTGTATATTTGTTCTGGTTTGATTGAAAACAACTTGTATGTTTTATGACCATCATTTCATACATCACTGCTTAACACTTAATTGTTTAAAGTTGAGAAACCTAAACAAAACGACAAAATGATTTCTCCAAATAATGATACGTATCTATGGCATCTAAGACTTGGCCACATCAACCTTGACAGGGTAAATAGACTAGTAAATGTCAGATCATTAAGTCAATTAGAGATTGACACTTTAACTGTCTGTGAGTCTTGTTTAGAAGGTAAAATGACCAAGAGACATTTTACTAGAAAAGGGCTTAGAGTTACACAACCACTAGAGCTTATACATTTAGACGTTTGTGGACTATAAATGTTAAAGCTAGGGGTGGTTATGAGTATTATGTCAATTTTAGTGATGATTACTCTAGATATGGATATGTATACCTAATGCAATGTAAGTTGGAAACATATGAAAAGTTCAAAGAATTCCGAGCAGAAGTTTGGACGCGTTTTTTATGTCGTTATCAAATTGTGAATTCAAAAAATTTTCATAAAGGAAGTTCTACGCAATGTGCTGTAAAGTTTTGAAACTAGTAAAGAGGTAAGTGAGGGTATCGTCCACAAGGAGGTGTCATCCGTCGACCGTTTCACGTTTTATTGATTGTTGAAAGCAATGTAAATAGAAACATGGGTAAGAGTGAGAGTGGTGTGTGTGAAATGTGAGCATGGTTGTGTATGTGTGTGAGAACAAAAAAAAAAGATAAAATAGATGAGAGAATATAGAGGGGTGAGAATGGTGATTAAAGAGATAAATGTAACTAGGTGCTTGCGTGTCTAAATTAAGCTACTCATAATTAAATTAATCTACTCCTAAAGGCAAACACCCTAAGTTACTAAAATAAGTTGCTATGAGAGATGTAGACAAGGTACACACATGGTACTTATGACCACCATAACATTTTTGCTACCTACAACCACCAACCGCATAAAACACCTAAGATCAGGTTCAACCTAGGCTTTAATACGACCTCTAAATATGAAAATGGGGAGAGTCGCCTAGTCCACGATTGCTACTCACCGAGGGTGTATCCGTGAGCAACGACCATAAAAAGGACTGCATTAAGCACGAATGCCAACCTTTGATCACTACTTACCGTTGGTGTGCCGAATGAGCAATGACCAAGGGTAGCATAAGCGAATATTAAAGGATCGACCATCGATCGCTACTCACCTGTCATGTGTAAGCAATAACCATATAATGGAAGCAATAAGTATAACTTCGGACCTTCAATCACTACTCACCGTTGGTATGTCGATTGAGCAACGACCAAGAGTCATATAAAGCATGAGATCTATAGAACCAAAATCAACAAAGGCATGGAAATCCTCCATGGATGCTTTTGAAGGTCTCTCTCTCTCTCTCTCTTTTGATGTGAAGAAGATGAAGTGTAGAAGAGAAGTCTAGGTTAAGATTGGATTGGTTGAGAGTTGGCTTGAGTCTTGAAGAAAGTGATGTATTTATAGGTTTGAGAGGCTAAAGAGCGAATTAGGAAAGAATGGACAAGTTTGCCCCTCTAAAATGACTGAAAATCATACTTTGGCAGAGCTGGCGCTCGCAGTGTGTGGGTCCTTACCTGCACACTAGGCCTTTTCTTGCCTCTTCGATCTTTCGGTATGCGTGTTGTGTGCGGGTCCTTACCCGTACACTAGGCATTTTCTTGCATCTTCGATCCTTCGATGTGCGGGTTGTGTGCGGGTCCTGCGTGGAAATTCTTACCCGCACACTAGGGCTTTTCTTGAACTTGATACTCCTCGGTGTATGGGTTGTATGCGGGTCTTTACCAGCACACTGGACATTTTGTACCTGATTTATGATCCGTTTAACACTTGAAAGTCCAATTTTCCGTCACCAACATCTGAATCACATTAAATGCATGCAATCACTATAAAAGAGCCTATTTGACACAAAATACACTCAAAAACGAGACAAAGGACATTGACATGAGGGCCAAAATATAGCATATTTTTGGCACAATCAAATACCCCCAAACCAAACATTTACTCGTCCTCAAGCAAATTCTAGACAAAACAAACAGAATGTGCAAAACAAAACAAACATGACTCAAACTAAAAATTTCTTAGACACAAAGAAAACTTGTGGCAAAGCTAACTAGTAGAGATATTAGCAAAAGAAAGTGGAAGTGAGGAATAGGCACATGCAAAATATTCTAAAATAACTCCAAGGCACTCTAAGGCACTCCAAAGGAAACTCACACAACATGAATCCCACACTTAAAATGCCCTCGCCTTGGAAACTAATCACTCTTGCGCCTCGAGTATAATTCGCTTCGATGCTAGGTTCTCACATGGGTTCTATCTTATCTTTCCTCTCAAAACCTAGGTTCACACTCATGCAACATATATGCAAATGAGTTTATGTAAGGGAATCTACTTAGTTGCATACATCTAGTATAGAATAAACACTCTTTTCAGTGAATGAGTCTTATGAAAGAATCAAGTGCCATGAACGTGGAAAGAGCATGCATCAACTAATATTCCCAGTCTCGAATTCCCCTAAGATCAACTAGGTCTTTTCCATTTGGTTGTAATGGGGCCACGGTGAATGGTGATTAGAAAGAATGAGAATTTAGACACAAGTACTAATCAACCAAGTTAAGGTAATACATTATACACTTAAGGATTTAATTTCTCATGCAAATCCACTTTAAAATACAATATGGTGTCCAAGCATACAATTAAACTCTAAGTGCAATCTTTAACTACTTTTGTTACCCCTTTGAGTAGCATTTACAATGTAAACAAGGCAATTGAATCATATTTTTCTTTTGTTCCTTTTTGCTTCTTTTCTTTTCTTTCACTTTTCTTTCTTTTGATTTTTTTTCTTTTTTTTTTTTTTTCTTTTGATTTCATGCCTTTTTACTTTGCACATTTTTACAACTCATTACTCTTGCCTTGGTACACACCATTTATCAAATTAAAGCACAACTTTACATTCAATCATAAGCCTCAACAAGATCAATTAAGAGAGGGTTGGCTTAGTGTTTAGGTTGCTTGGGTTATGGATAATAATGGTGTAGAATGAAAAAGTCTATATGTGTTTGACTTCAAAATTGGTTTATGAGCACACACATAATAGGAATGGAAGTATTTAGGCTTTTTAAGTGGATAAAACACACATTACCTAACATCACTTCAAAGGTTCATTTATCAAGGGAATAAATGTTTCAGTCAAGCAATCCACATATATGATGCATGTTCTATGACACATTATGATTTTTGATGTAATGAGACTATACATGGTGTTTGGATAATGTTTAAAGATTTGAAAAACATTTTCCCTCAAATATACACTTTTGGCTTGTGTTTGTGATCTCACAAGGGAAATCTCCACTATTAGAACAAGGTGCTTGAGCACCGAGTCCCCTCGATTTAGACACTAAAAGATGGGACTAACCCATGAAGTGCAAGTGAGACCCCTGAGTGACTAAGAGCTATCGAACAAGCACACTAAGCATACACACATTCACCACAAACACTTTGCTTAAGGTATCTCACCAAGCTAAATAAGCTCAAAATTTTGGCTAAGTAGCAAATTTGAAAAATTTGACACCAAAATAACTCAAGACGACTTACAAAGGCATCTACACCCCCAAACCAAAACCTAACATTGTCCTTAATGTTGAAGACAAGAGAGTCCGGCCTAGCGACGCACACCTAACATGACTAAAAAATAATAAACCTAGGCACTACTCAAATACAATCAATGCCCAATAAAACAAAAGTACTAAAACTAGGCTCGACCAACAAAAGGCAATTCAATGCAATATGGCAATTAAGCACAAAGTACACATATTTATAATTAGCATAAACATCAAGCATGTATTCAAAATTGATGCAATGGGGCTGTAAACAACCCCTGAACTGAATTAAACTATATAAATTACTAAAACCTATATAATCACACTCATGCATTAGAGCCACCGGCTCATAATCATTTACCACATGCATAAGAGCATCCAGTTCAATCATCCAAAATTCACATCCATATCTACATATCAATCAACCACCAATTATATCCAACCAAACATCCACATGATTGATGAATGAAAGCAAAAATAAAACTAAAAAAGGGAAAAGTTCATAATTTTCAAACATTGGTGGGTTACCTCCAGCAAGCGCTCTATTTATCGTCTAGACAAAACGTTGTCATGACGTTTCAGCTCTTTTAACTCCAAGTTGTTGCTATTCTTCATAAAGGTAAGGCGCTTACTCTTTTTATGAGCACTCTTGGCTCCGTCGTCCCTCTAAGACTCATAAGTTGTCTTTGTTTCCTCCCAAGAGATAAAGAAACCTTGCTTTATCACACAAGCTACACAAATCGCTTCCTCTAGAAGATATAGACAATCTATACACTTACAAAACATATTAGAGAGTTTAGGCAAATAAGATTTTTCTCAATACATGCAATTTACCAAAGCAGAGCTCGATATACCATTTATTTACGAAAACAAACGTAAACCAACTAAGCATAGCTTTTTACTCATGAAGCACATAGGTAGTTTCCTCCTTAATATCAACAACCATATTTGAAACTATTATGGCGTGCCTAATTATATCTAGAGGGGGGTGAATAGATTTTAATCAAGTTAATTACCAATTTTTATTGATTAATCAATATTCAATAAAAAACCCTTATCTAGTCAAAACAACAATCAAGTGTAAAATGTTGAAAATAAATAACACTTGATTTTTACGTGAAAACCTTTAACAAGGAAAAACCACAGGCTAGTATATGCGTCACTCACGATCCTTGAATCCACTATTTGTAATAGTGTTTACAACCTAGGTTGACCACGTCAAACCCTACATGGTCACTAACCTACCACTACTATCCAACGGGCCTCTAATAAAGAACCTAGATCAATTTGCTTCCAAACTAAACAACCTTAGCCACAAGACTTACTTCTCACTAAAGAGATCAACAACCTAAGCGAATATCATGATATTCAATTATGCAATTAATGCTAGGTTACACTAAATGCTTATCTAGGATGAAAGATGATAATAATCACAATCCTAGATATCAATTTTGCTGTATGTCATGACATACAACATAGCTATCAAGATTAATCAATCATATGCAATAGCTATCAAAATATAACTCTCAAACAATCAACATAATAATCTCAATCTTTTAAATAGAATATGTTCAAAAAGCATACAAGTGATAAATGGATTACTTGTTAAGAAAGACACTAAATATGGATGAAATTAGTGAACAACTTACCAAGCAAAGTGTGTTGAAGAAAACCCATGCATAGATGCATCGTAGATGATGCTAGATGATGTTTGATTCACATGGATACGTGTTTGAGTAATCAAATGTGAGTTATTTAGTGATTTTTTCTCTTTGGAAAATATGCTAAGTCAAAAATATGCTTCGAACTCACTAAAAAACGACATAAAGACAAAGAGGCATATATATAGGGTGTCAAGATGAAACTACTGCGTTTTGAAAAGTTGACACTATTTTTACCTTGGGCGATGTACGAGTCGCTGTACATAGTGTGACTTGTACAACACCTACCTGGGAAATGAAGAACAATTCTTCATTTGTCGCTCTACATACATTGACTTTATAGAGCGACCCAACAACAACTAAACTCTGTTCTTCTCGGGTTTCAGATGGTCGATATACGAGCGCTGTATGTACAACGCTTTGTACAGCAACTGTATGGCGACCGTACAGTGCCACATTAAAATGCATCAGGTCTATACAGTGCTTTGCCAAAATGTCACCAGGTATCAGATGGGCGATGTTCATACAACACTTTGTACAACGCCTCTTATATCACTTTGCATCCTAAAGCCTAAACATAGGCAATTAACACACAAAATGCAATCTATTAAATGCATGGAGGGAGTTTCAAGATCATGAATGCTCATACATAAAACACACAACATACAAAAACTATAGATATGCATGAGTTTTGTGTGTGTGCAACTAGATCACTTCAATGCAATTAAGCACAAGTGTTTTACCTTTGGAATGCTTATCATCTTGAGGTCTTGAGATGGCCTTTGTTGAGCTTGATCACCAACATTTAGAAGCATAAGCTTCCCTTACATCACAAACCCCAAATATGGTTTGTCACCGAAATAAGCCAATCAAACTTGAGGAACTTACAATATTCACAAGAACAATTAGTAATATCAAACACTTCCCAATGCATTTAAGCATAGACATCGGTGCATCCCAATCTATCAACTCACTCAAACATGCTTCGACATTAAGAACATTACCCATAAACGCTTAAGTCATCTTCTACCCAACGTCTATGGGCCTTTTAAAAAAAATTAATTTTTTCTAATTGCAAATATGCCCTTCTCCAATATAATCCTATAAATACACCCCCCCCTCCCAACACACACACACTTACACTTCATTATTCTTCACACCACTCTTATTCTCTCAATTTTTCTCATTCTCAAATTCTAAATTCTCTCTATATTCTACAATTTTTAATTCTCATTTCTCATATAAATTAATAAATATTTATTTCTTCTATTTTTTATAATCATCTATTTTTTATTTACAATCATCAAAAAAAATTTAGTGTTACCACTATTATTCCAACAATACATTTTTTTCAATCATCCATTTTTTTTTTTAAGTGTTACCAACTTACCACTATTATTCCAACAATATTTTTTTTTTCAATCATCTATTTTTTTAAGTGTTACCACTATTATTCCAACAACATTTTCTTTACACATATCTAGATTTTTTATTATTATTAATTTTTCAATGGCAAGTGAGGGAAAAGGTTCTAGAAATTTGGACAAAGAAAAGGGTCCAATACAAAATTTGTTGGAACACGTTGGTGATGATGTCGATTACAATGATCGACTTTACCACGAGTTCCTTCAAGCTCGATTTGGATCCGATCTCCCGTCAAGTCATAATCCCCTCTAATAATTCCCGACGGATCCGACCCCAATCCCAGTACCCCCAATACTAATGAAAATCTATCTGACCCCCCACCCCCTTTAGTTGAATTTTTTGCAAGTGAAGAAGAAAAGCCAATGAAGTCTGAACTCTTCAAAGTGCATATGAAGAAAACCAAGTTAGATGACGGAATGATCAAAATCCAGTGCAATTATTGCCCCAAAACATACATGATCACTAAATCCTTTGGATATAGCACGTACTGGACCCATATCAAAAAAAGTCACCCGTTCAAAATCGTGAATGCTAGTAACCAAGCCCAAATCTCCAGGTACGAAACCCCTTCTAATCAATTATTTCATTATACATCTGAAAAAAAACAGGGTAGAATTAGCAGTAATGGTTGCAGTTGAACACTTTACCTTTTGGTTTTGGTGAGAAACTAGGTTTTGTTAATTATTGTCAAAATGCATTAAATCTTGCAATGCAACATATTCTTAGATCCACTCTCACACATACACTAAATACCATTTACAAAAAAAGGAAAAATAACAAATTGAAATCAGTTTTTTTTTTTTTTATCAATTTCAAGGTCGCTTTTCCTTATGTGCCGATATATGGAGCAACAATTTAGGTAGTCATTCATAGATGGGTGTGACATATCATTATATGGATAATGACTAGGACATGCAAAAAAGAATTCTTGCATTTCGTGTTTTTGATGATGAACATTCAGCTCAAAATATTTTTCAACTCCTTAAGATAATTTTTCAATAGTATTATATCCAAAACAAAATTTTTGCAATTGGTTTTGATAATGCTGCAAGTAATATCACATAAATTCCTATGTTACAAGATTTGTGCAATCCCTATTTTTGGGGTAAATTATTTCATCAAAGATGTGCATGCCTTGTTTTAAATTTGTGTGTTCAAGCTGGATTACAGATTCTTTCTACTTATATTAGACCAATTAGAGATAGAATTAACTATATTTGGAGGCATAACAAAACCTAGAAACTATAGTTAAAATATTGCTCTGTAAATAATATGTTTCCCATTAAATTTTATCGAGATATTACTACTCGTTGTAATTCTAATTATAAGTTGGTTAGTGAAATTGTTAAATATAAGGAATTATTAGTTTCTTTTATTACTTATAACGTTCCTTCGATTTCTCTTCAATTGAACCATTGGGATGCATGTATAAAATTTTTTAAATTGTTACGTGCTTCTAATGATGCTACCAATGCTTTATCTGGTGTTTACTATCCCACTACTCATTTATTTCTTATTCAAAGTGTTAATATTGCTGGTGCATTTAGTGAGTGTGAATTCGATGTTCAATTGAGTGATTGTGTTGCTAACATGAAAACAAAATGTTTACAGTATTATAGGGAGATTCCAAATATTTACTTGCTTGCATCGTGTTTTGATCCACACTTTAAATTAAAATGTTTGCAGGATTATTTAACTCATTATTACCAAAGTTTAGGATTAGAAGTTGAGGTTCTTAGTTATTGTAATTCCGTTAAGACTTTGCTTTATGAATCATATAATGATTATCTTAGAATGTGTGGTCTGTATTTGAACATGTCGGTTTCACAACCCCAACCCACATCTGGTGGTATTGCTACTTCCTCAAAATTTAAATTAAAGGTGAAACAAATATACTGGTGTCTATAAAACTATCTGGGGGGGTGTGAATAGATTTTAATCAAGTTATATTACCAAATTCTTGATAGTCAATATTTCAAATTTAATCCCCAAACTAGTCACAAAATAAAATCAAGTGTAATAATGCGGAATTTAAAAGACACTCGATTTTTACGTGGAAACCTTCAACAAGGAAAAACCACGAGCTGTTATGTGCGTCACACATGAACCTCGAATCCACTAATTACAATGGTGTTCACCACCTAGGTTGACCTCAACCTCTCACGGTCTATGACCCACCACTACTATCCACAGGCCTTTAAAAGTGAACCTAGTCCAATTTGCTTGTGGCCTAAGCAACCTTAGCCACAAGACTTACTTCTCGATAAAGAGATTAAATAGCCTATGTGAATATAAATGATATCCAAAATGCAAATAGAGCTAGGGAACACTAAATGCTTATCTAGGATTATAAGATGACAATTAAATCAATCCTAGATATTAAATGCTATATGACATGGCATAAAGCTTAGCTAGCTTAGATTAAACAATCCTAGGTATAGCTTGTAGGGAAAAAATAAACAAATAAAAGTGTTACACGCAGCGGAAGCGATACTAAAGACGATTTAGTGACTTTTAAAATTTTTCCTTTATGAACCTTAAACCCTTTTAATCAATAAACATGCATATATATCAACAAAAGTAAATTACCTCTTGTCGCGTGATCCGATTGACTTACGTCGATGGTAATCCGCAAGACCTTCAATCCGAGCACGAACGTGGATCACCTAGGAGCGTGGTCTCCCTTTCCTTTGAATTGCAAACCTGTGAATGGACCAAACAAATACTTTCTTTTCTTTGTTAGTCACAAAACAATCAAAAGAATGTCAAAATTATTCCGGTCACTTTTGAGTTCACAATCTTATGATCGAAACTGGCGTGAACCTAGATCGATATCGTATACACAAGCTTATTGATGTTTAAACAATTGTATACTATTAAAGAATAATTTTTCACTCCTTTTTGTCTCTCTATAATAAAAACTCTCTTAGAATTAAGAAGAAGAAGAAAGAAAATAAAAACTCAAGCACCAATTAATTGATGTGGCCGAACCCTATAAGAACATATATATAGGTTGGCCGAATTTTTCTTCTTTTTCCTTTAGGGTTGCCGAATTCTATGTAGTATCTAATTAGGGTTGGCCGAATTTCATCATGTCACTTATATAGGGTGACTGAAATTCAACCCTAATTCTTTTTAACTTTATAGACTTCAAACCCTAATCCAACTCTTTTATTTTTATTCTTTTATTTGACTAAATAAAAAAAAAACTCCTTATTTGATTAAATAAATAATACTAATTTATTTATTTACTTATCAAACAAGTCTTTTACTTTTAGGAAAGATTTGTTTCTTTAATTAAACAATTAATCAATAAATCAATTAATTCTTATTTAATTAAAACAAATGAAACAAAATAATATTTTTAGGTCAAAACTTTAACCTAGCCGCCCCACTTATATATAAGATGGGCCTAATATTATTTTCCTATTTCATTTAATCCATTGGACTTTAAATAAAAAAGCCTACATGTGAACCAGACCCATTCTTACTAAAAGAAACAAGCCCACATGTCTTTCATTAATATATTAATATAATTGAGCAGCCCATTACTTAAATAATGTGCAAATTATATTCTTAATATATTAAATGCAATTCTAGATGGACCCTTAAATTGGTCCGGTAGAATATATCAAGTGATCCATGCAAGTCCGTGTGGATTGGGGATCTTGGCGGGCCATCTAAATTTAAGCTTCAATAGACATAACCTAATCACAATCAACAAATGATTCACTTAGGTCCGATCCATTAATTTTAACTCATTCCACTAAAGAGCTAAAACTGAACTCTTAAATAAAGATAGAAAAGGAAGATGCTCCTCATTCATACCCTAGACAATCATATTGGAGATAGTGTATCCTCGTGATTAATATCAGTAATCGCCAAGAGTTCATAGACCGCCTATAACTCTCCAAGTTACCATATTTACTCATATGACCACGTTTTGAACTTGGATATTTTGACTTGTCCAGAAGCCATGTTTTCAATAGACACTATTGAAAACTCAACGTTGAGATTTAATATCCAATTACCTCAAAACATCCATATGATGATATTATACTCTCATTTAATTAAATGGAGCCACGATGTCCATATCTATAAATGAAGTCCTCTATCGATTAACAAATGAATATCACCAAACTATCGAGGATAGACTATGCGATATAATCGTACTCATTGATAACTCAAATGATATCACTTGCAACCATAAGTCCATCATTTATCTCAGGATTAAGATAGACTCTCCGATTGTCCTGATAATGAAAAGACTATTATCTATTGACGGTTCTAGATAAAGCTTTTCATTGTGATCCAGTTCAATGCACCCAGTGCACTAGATCCTTTTGCTCGAAGACACTCCGATGATTTTAGACTCATCATATCTCATTTGATCCCACTCAAATGCTAGCAAAAGAATTCTACAACTTTAACAAGATAAAGGTGCCCAACCTTTAACTTAAGTTGTGAACAATATTCAAGACTAACTAAAGAATTGTGTCTACCACATACATATCCAGATGTACGAACAATTCTTCTTTTCCCATAGTCTTTAGACCTTATGATTATTTACTTTGACAATTATAATACAAACTCTAAATGCTTTTGTTAAACCAGAAATCACTTTATTAATATGAAAAAGATTGTTAATTACAACATTACACTCTTGCTATTGAGCATAATCCTAACAATCTCCCACTTGCGCTATAGCAAATGTGTCATATGTCTCAAGCCCATATTCTCTAGATGCCCATCGAAACTCTTCTGAGGTAGAGCCTTTGTGAAGGGATCCGCTAGATTTTCTGCTGACGCGATTTTGGTAATCGTCACGTCACCTCTTTAAACAATCTCCTTTAAAAGATGATACTTTCTTTCAATGTGTTTACCTCTCTTGTGACTTCTTGGTTCTTTCGAATTAGCCACTGCTCCACTGTTGTCACAGTAGATAGTGATCTGCTTATTCGAACTAGGAACCACTTCTAAGTCAATCAAGAATTGGCGGAGCCAAACAGCCTCTTTGGCAGCTTCGCATGCAGCAACATACTCAGCTTCCATGGTGGAATCAGCAATACAAGATTGCTTGATACTCCTCCATATAACTGCTCCTCCTCCAATAGTAAACACAGCCCCTGATGTGGATTTTCTGGAGTCAGAATCTGATTGGAAATCAGAATCTGTATACCCAACGGGAACCAAATCCCCTCCAGAGTATACAAGCATATTATCTCTCGTTCTCTTAAGATACTTGAAAATATGCTTGACTGCCGTCCAGTGATCAGGTCTAGGTTTCGATTGAAACCTGCTAACTATGCCAACAGCAAAACAAATATCTGGTCTAGTACAGAGCATTGCATACATGAGACTTCCAACTGCCGAGGCATATGGAACTCTATTCATGAATTGCTCTTCATGCTCATTCTTAGGAAGTTGTTCCTTAGAAAGCTTGATTCCATGTCTGAAAGGTAACATACCTTTCTTGGAATCCTGCATGGAAAACCTAGACAAGATTTTGTCTATGTATGAAGCTTGGGATAATGCAATCGTTCTATTCTTTCTATCCCTTATTACTTGGATACCTAGAATAAAACTTGCTTCTCCTAAGTCCTTCATATCAAATTGTTTTGCTAACCATTCTTTTACTGATGTCAATACACCTACATCGTTTCCAATGAGTAGTATATCATCAACATAAAGAATCAGGAAAACCAACTTGTCGCCTTTAATCCTTTTGTATACACAAGGTTCGTCAGGATTCTGAATAAATCCAAAACCTTTGACAGCTTGATCAAACCTTATGTTCCAGGATCTGGATGCTTGCTTTAATCCATATATGGATTTCTGCAACTTGCATACCTTATCCACTTGGCCCTTTTCAATGAATCCCTCTGGTTGCATCATGTAGATGCTTTCGTCAACACTTCCATTTAGGAAAGCTGTCTTGACGTCCATTTGCCAAATCTCTAAATCTAAAGATGCTGCAATGGATAAGAGTATCCTAATGGATTTAAGCATGGCCACAGGAGAGAAGGTTTCCTCGTAATCGATACCTTCTTTCTGTGTATACCCTTTAGCTACCAATCTAGCTTTAAAGGTTTCCACCTTTCCATCCATACCTCTTTTCCTCTTGTATACCCACTTGCACCCAATGGGTTTTATCCCTTTAGGCAAGTCTACAAGGGACCAGACTTTGTTATCGAACATAGATTCAATCTCGGATTGCATTGCCTTTTGCCAATGGCGACTATCAACATCCTCCATAGCTTCCTTGTACGTATAGGGATCATCGTCGTCCGGGAGATTCTCCACTGATTCTCCCAGACCGATGTATCTTTCGGGTTGTGTTCTAACCCTCCCACTACGACGAGGAATGGTAGGTTGTTGATCTTGTGTTGGATCGGAACTTACAATTGGGTTAGGTTGTGCAACCTCTCATGGAATTGTATCTCCTGACATCTCATTCAGGACAATTCTACTTCTAGGCACAAAATCATTCATATAGTCCTTTTCCAGAAATTTAGCATTTGTCGAAACAAATACTTTAAGATCTGAAGGACTATAGAAATAATATCCTTTAGTTTCTTTTGGATACCCTACAAATATACATGTTTCTGAACGGGACTCCATCTTTTCTGTCTTTCCTTTTAACACATGCGCAGGACAACCAAATATCCTTAAGTGTTGTAAACTAGGCTTGCGCCCAGTCCACAACTCATGCGGTGTTTTAGGAACAGACTTAGATGGTACATCGTTTAGAATGTATATAGCAGTTTGTAAAGCATATCCCCAAAAAGAAATAGGAAGCGTTGAATAACTCAACATAGACCTAACCATATCCAAAAGAGTTCTATTTCTCCTTTCTGCTACCCCATTCTGTTGAGGTGTACCTGGTGCAGAAAACTGAGAAACTATCCCATTATCAATAAGATATTGCTGAAACTCACCAGATAGATATTCTCCACCACGATCAGATCTCAAGATTTTTATGTGTTTCTCAAGCTGATTTTCCACTTCAGCTTTGAATGCTTTGAACATGTCAAAAGCATCCGACTTATGTCTCATGAGATACACATAACCAAATCTTGAGTAATCATCCGTGAAGGTGATGAAGTACTCATATCCACCTCTAGCTTGAATGCTCATAGGTCCACATACATCAGTGTGTATCAATCCTAAACATTCAGTGGCTCTTGCACCTTTGGCAGAGAACGTCCTTTTGGTCATTTTACCTTCCAAACAAGATTCACAAGTTGGTAGATCATCAACCTTTAAGTCACTTAAAGGTCCGTCACTTACCAATCTTTTAATCCTATTAAGGTTAATATGACCTAAGCGTAAATGCCAAAGGTAGGTTTCATCTGTTGATAATTTTACTCTTTTATGATTAGGTTCCGTTATTTCTGTGTCTAACGAGTGAGAGATATTTCTATGCAAAAAGTATAGACCGTTTTCCAATGTACCTTGGCAAATAATTTTTTCATTCTTACTAATAATAAAAACTTTATTAAAAGTAACCGAATATCCAAATTTATTCAAACAAGAAACTGAAATTAAATTCCTCTTGAATTGAGGTACATAATAAACGTCTATTAAATCTAAATGCCTTCTAGAATCCAAATAAACTCTAATATCTCCCACTGCACTTGCAGACACTAACGTTCCGTTGCCCAAGCGCAAATTGATTTCATTCTTACTCAGCTTTCTCCTTTCTTGAAACCCCTGCAAGGAATAACAAACATGATTAGTGGCTCCTGAGTCTATGATCCAAGAATCTGTAGAATCAGCCAAAAAACATGTTTCTAGATAATTCAAATTACCTTCTTCCTTCTTGTTCTGGGACTTTGGGCAATTTCTCTTCCAATGTCCCTTTTCACCACAAAGGAAGCATTTCCCTTTGATCTTGGTTACTTTCTTGGTCTCCTTCTTGATAGGCCCAAGTTGCTTTTTCTTCTGTTGTTTCTTGACCTTTTGACGGGCCTTAACGGTAGCAACTTTACCAACCATATGAATCTCTTGACCTTTGCCTTTCACAAGGATCTTTTCAGTACTTTGAACATCTTGTATCAGGCCTTGTAAGGTGTATTCCTTTTGTTCAAAGTGTAGTCCAATTTGAACTGATCAAAGGAATCTGACAATGAATTGACAACCATATCAATCTTTGTCTCACCATCTATCTCAGCGCCATGCAGTTCAGCAATGTTGAGATGTGCTATGACTTTCATCATGTGATCTTTCACAGCCTGTCCAGGTTTCATCCTAAGATTCATAAAAGCAGTCACTGCCTCTCTCTTAGTCGTCCTAGACTTCATAGCAAACATCTCCTCTAGAGACATCATTATATCAGCAGCGGACTCCATTCCTTCATGCTGCTGTTGCAACACGTCGGAGATAGTGGCTATAATGTAACATTTTGCCATATCATCTGAAGTCTTCCACTGCTCATACTCATCTCTACACATTATGCTAGATTCATTATTAGGAGCAGGTGGTTTATGAGTAGTTAGAACAAACTTATGTTTTTCACTTTGCAGTAACAACCCAATTTTCCTTTTCCATGTGACATAATTATCTCCAGTTAAAGTGTTATCTTTCAGGATGTTCATAAGTGATGGGGTCATGATTTCTGAATAAAACAAAACATATATAAGTAAATAATCATGATAAAGCACTTTTAAATATTTATCTTGAATTAAATAAATAACTCAATCATAAAATTCAACGGTGATCTAACACCCATAAATGTTACGCCTCCTTTGGGAGTTCGCACCATTTACTAGTTAGACTAGGTCCCACCTAATTGTTAACATAACAACCAGCGTTTTCAATTTTAGCCTTGCAATTTTATTAACAAGAACTCTTGGGAGGATATCAATAAAATTACATTGAGTGTGTTACCAAGATATCGACCCTCAATTTTCTCTCACGAAAATCCCTCCTTGGGGAGTAGATCTCGTTTGAGTCCATTGTCTAGTCTATCCTTGTAAGGAAGTATGTTGCTAAATTCCATTCATGGACGCCCCTTGGGGGGATTGCCAATAAATAATAAAGCTCAACTAACCTTGGAGGCCATAGGTGTTACCAAAACACCTTTTCCCACTCAATTATTTAAGGCGTGTGATTAAATCCCATAGAATGATTTACCGAGTTATCTAGATGCCAATTTAGATACCTAAATCATTCAATGCATGTTCATACCAAAAGAGATATATGCGTGGCACTCCTATTCTATATGTCATGTTATCATACAATAACAAATATTGTAATATTTAAGCATAAATTAAATAGCAACAACTTTGGCCCATCCTAGAAAAACAAGTAAATTACAATTTGTCAGGAATACAAGATCTTCAGGTGGCCCATGAACCATACGCTCATCCTTCGGCCCAACCCACGGGCGAGCACAACTCACAACCCCACTAAGGGGCTGCCGTTTGCAGCCCATGAGGACTCCAGGGCTGCCGTGCGCAGCCCACCAAGCTTGGGCTTGCCATGCGCAACTCAATCCACTCCTAGGGTGTGCACGGTGCTCGTTCATGGTTCCGGTTGCTTCGTTTTGCTTCGTGTCTTTGAATCTTCAAGACCTAAACATATTACGGCAGTATATATATAATAAATACTGCAGTATTAATTTTTTTTTTTTTTTTTATTCACTGCAGTATTTTACAAACAAAAAACTGCACATACTAAAAAAAAATAAAAAAAACTGCAATAACCCTAAAAAAATACTGCACATATAAAAAAAAATAAAACCTAGCAATCTACCAAGAAGGAATTATGGTGATAATAGACCACCCTTCTTGTTACAACTCCGAAACAAAAATTATATTGAAAATCTAGGGCCAAAATCGAGCAATAACAAACCACATAAAACATATATAAATCCATACATCACATGTAATTATATATTTGAATACCTAGAGTGCCATCTCTTTCTAAACATGCATAATCACAATAAAAAGAAATAGATCCACGTATATATACGTTAATTAATTAAAAGGGTTCAACCTAGGCTCTGATACCAATTGTAGGGAAAAATAAACAAATAAAAGTGTTACACGCGGCGGAAGCGATACTAAAGACGATTTAGTGACTTTTAAAATTTTTCATATATGAACCTTAAACCCTTTTAATCAATAAACATGCATATATATCGACAAAAGTAAATTACCTCTTGTTGCGTGATCCGATTGACTTACGTCGATGGTAATCCGCAAGACCTTCAATCCGAGCACGAACGTGGATCACCTAGGAGCGTGGTCTCCCTTTCCTTTGAATTGCAAACCTGTGAATGGACCAAACAAATACTTTCTTTTCTTTGTTAGTCACAAAACAATCAAAAGAATGTCAAAATTATTCCGGTCACTTTTGTGTTCACAATCTTATGATCGAAACTCGCGTGAACCTAGATCGATATCGTATACACAAGCTTATTGATGTTTAAGCAATTGTATAATATCAAAGAATAATTTTTCACTCCTTTTTGTCTCTCTAGAATAAAAACTCTCTTAGAATTAAGAAGAAGAAGAAAGAAAATAAAAACTCAAGCACCAATTCCTTGATGTGGCCAAACCCTATAAGAACATATATATAGGTTGGCCGAATTTTTCTTCTTTTTCCTTTAGGGTTGCCGAATTCTATGTAGTATCTAATTAGGGTTGGCCGAATTTCATCATGTCACTTATATAGGGTGACTGAAATTCAACCCTAATTCTTTTTAACTTTATAGACTTCAAACCCTAATCCAACTCTTTTATTTTTATTCTTTTATTTGACTAAATAAAAAAAAAGACTCCTTATTTGATTAAATAAATAATACTAATTTATTTATTTACTTATCAAACAAGTCTTTTACTTTTAGGAAAGATTTGTTTCTTTAATTAAACAATTAATCAATAAATCAATTAATTTTTATTTAGTTAAAACAAATGAAACAAAATAATATTTTTATTTCAAAACTTTAACCTAGCCGCCCACTTATATATAAGATGGGCCTAATATTATTTTCCTATTTCATTTAATCCATTGGACTTTAAATAAAAAAAAGCCCACATGTGAACCAGACCCATTCTTACTAAAAGAAACAAAGCCCACATGTCTTTCATTAATATATTAATATAATTGAGCAGCCCATTACTTAAATAATGTGCAAATTATATTCTTAATATATTAAATGCAATTCTAGATGGACCCTTAAATTGGTCCGGTAGAATATATCAAGTGATCCATGCAAGTCCGTGTGGATTGGGGATCTTGGCGGGCCATCTAAATTTAAGCTTCAATAGACATAACCTAATCACAATCAACAAATGATTCACTTAGGTCCGATCCATTAATTTTAACTCATTCCACTAAAGAGCTAAAACTGAACTCTTAAATAAAGATAGAAAAGGAAGATGCTCCTCATTCATACCCTAGACAATCATATTGGAGATAGTGTATCCTCGTGATTAATATCAGTAATCGCCAAGAGTTCATAGACCGCCTATAACTCTCCAAGTTACCATATTTACTCATATGACCATGTTTTGAACTTGGATATTTTGACTTGTCCATATCTATAAATGAAGTCCTCTATCGATTAACAAATGAATATCACCAAACTATCGAGGATAGACTATGCGATATAATCGTACTCATTGATAACTCAAATGATATCACTTGCAACCATAAGTCCATCATTTATCTCAGGATTAAGATAGACTCTCCGATTGTCCTGATAATGAAAAGACTATTATCTATTGACGGTTCTAGATAAAGCTTTTCATTGTGATCCAGTTCAATGCACCCAGTGCACTAGATCCTTTTGCTCGAAGACACTCCGATGATTTTAGACTCATCATATCTCATTTGATCCCACTCAAATGCTAGCAAAAGAATTCTACAACTTTAACAAGATAAAGGTGCCCAACCTTTAACTTAAGTTGTGAACAATATTCGAGACTAACTAAAGAATTGTGTCTACCACATACATATCCAGATGTACGTACAATTCTTCTTTTCCCATAGTCTTTAGACCTTATGATTATTTACTTTGACAATTATAATACAAACTATAAATGCTATACGATTTGTTAAACCAGAAATCACTTTATTAATATGAAAAAGATTGTTAATTACAACATTACACTCTTGCTATTGAGCATAATCCTAACATTTCACACTATGTCTTATAGTTGGATTTCTATTTTTTAAGCAAAAGAAATAGTTCTCTTTATGAAATCTAGGGTGGCCGAATTCTATAAGATATGGTGACCAAAATCCTCAACCTAAGAAGATTAGGATTGGACAAAATCCTTACCCTAAAACGAATATGGTTGGCCGAAATCCTCACTTAAAGAGGATTTGTGTTTCCATCAATGACTCCTATCAATCTCTAGAATTCCAAATCCTAATCCAACTTTTTAGTGTATTATCCAATAATATATTGAATATTTTTAAATTGTGACTTAATCAAAAACATCCTAATTTGACTAGATAAATAAATTATTTTTATTTATCTACTTATCAAATAAAGTCTTTGATTCCTATTATTCTACCAGCAATAGTATAACACTAAATTAAATAATTTCGATTTGATTAAATAATAAAATAAAACAATATTTTAGGCCAATATTTTTAGCATTGCCGCCCATGTCCAAAACATGAGCTATATATTGTTTTTCCTATTTTATTAAATCCATTAGACTTTAATAAAAAGTCTACATGTGAACCAGACCCATTAATACTAAAAAGAAACAATTCCACATACCTTAAATTAATACATTAATATAATTTAACAGCCCATTAAATAAATAATGTGCAAATTATATTCTTAATGTATTGATTACAATTCTAGATAGACCCATAAATTAATCCGGTAGAATATATTAAGTGATCCAAGCAAGTCCGTGTAGATTGGGGATCTTGGCGGGCTATCTAAATTTAAATTTCAATAAACATAACCCAATCACAATCAATAATGATTCACTTAGGTTCGATCTGTTAATTTTAGCTAATTCCACTAAAAAAACTAAAATCGAACTCTTGAATAAAGATAGAATAAGTAAATGTTTCTCATTCATACCTTAGACAATCTTTTTGGAGATAGTGTATCCTCGTGAAGTATATCAGTAATCCCCAAGAGCTCATAGACCGCCTATAGCTCTCCTAGTTACTATATTTACTCATATGACCATATTTTGAACTTGGATATTCTGACTTATCCAGAAGCCATGTTTCAATAGACATTATCGAAAACTCAACGTTAAGATTTAATATAAAATACCTCAAAATATCCATATGATGATATTATACTCACATTTAATAAAAGGAGTCACGATGTCCATATCTATAAATGAAGTCTTCTATCGATTAACAAATGAATACCACCAAACTATCGAGGATAGACTATGCTATATAATCATACTTATTGATAGCTCAAATGATAACACCTGTAACCATAAGTCCATCATTTATCTCAGAATTAAGATAGACTCTTTGATTGTACTCATAATGAAAACTTTTATCCACTGACGGTTCTAGATAAAGTATTTCATTTTGATCATATTCAATGCACCTAGTGCACTAGATTCTTTTACTCATAGACACTTTGATGATTTTAGACTCGTCATAGCACATTTGATCCCACTCAAATGCTAGCAAAAGAATCTATAACTTTAACAAGGTAAAGGTGCCCAACATTTATCTTAAGTTGTGAATATTATTCAAGACTAACTAAAGAATTGTGTCTACCTCATACATATCTTGATGTACAAACAATTCTTCATTTCTCTTAGTCTTTGGACCTTATTATTATTTACTTTTGACAATTATAATAATTAAACTATAAATGCTATAAGATTTGTTAAACCAGAAATCACTTTATTAATATGAAAAGATTGTCAAAAAAATTATTACACTTTTGCTATTGAGCATAATCCTAACAATCTCCCACTTGCACTATAGCAAGTTTGTAATGTCTCTCATTCCCATGTTCTCTAGGTGCCCATCAAAACTACTCATGATGTGGATTTTCTGGAGTCAATATCCGACTGGAAATCAGAATATGTATACCCAATGGGAATTAAAACCCCTTCAGAGTATGAAAGCATATAATCTCTCGTTCTTTTGAGATACTTGAAAATATGCTTGACTGTTGTCCAGTGATCAAGACCAGGTTTCAATTGAAACCTGGTAAATATTCCAACAGGAAAACAAATATCTAGTCTAGTGTAGAGCATTGCAAACATGAGACTTCCAACTGTCGAGGCATATGGAACCCTACTCATGAATTGATCTTCATGCACATTCTTAGTAACTTGTTCTTTAGAAAGTTTGATTCCATGTCTGAAAAGTAACATACCTTTCTTGGAATCTTGCATGGAGAACCTGAACAAGATTTTATCAATGTATTAAGCTTGGGATAATGCAATCGTTCTATTCTTTTTATCCCTTATTACTTGGATACCGGAATTTAACTTGCTTCTATTAAGTCCTTCATATCAAATTGTTTTGCTAACCATTCTTTTACTGATGTTAATGCACCTACATCGTTTCCGATGAGTAGTTTATTATCAACAAAAGAATTAGGAAAACCAACTTATATCCTTTAATCCTTTTGTATACACAGGGTTCGTCAAGGTTTTAAATAAATCCAAAACCTTTCACAACTTGATCGAACCTTATGTTCCAAGATCTGGATGCTTGCTTTAGTCCATATATGGACTCTTGCAACTTGCATACCCTTTCGTCTTGGCCTTTTTCAATGAATCCTTCTTGTTGTATCATATAGATGCTTTCATCAAGACTTCCATTAAGGAAAGTTGTCTTGATGTCCATTTGCCAAATCTCTAGGTCTAGAGATGCTACAATGGATAAGAGAATCCTAATTAATTTAAGCATGGCCACAAGAGAGAAGGTTTCCTCATAATCGATACCTTCCTTATATGTGTAACCTTTAGCTACTAATCTAGCTTTGAAGGTTTCCACCTTTCTAACCATTCCTCTTTTCCTCTTGTATACCCATTTGTATCCGATGGGTTTTATCCCTTTAGGCAAGTATATAAGAGACCAGACTTTGTTATTGAACATTATTCAACCTCAGATTGCATTGCCTTTTGCCAATGGCGACAATCAACATCTTCCATTGCTTCCTTATACGTGTAGGGATCATCGTCGTCCGGAAAATTCTCCATTGATTCTCTTAGACCGATGTATCTCTCGGGTTGTCTACTAAACCTCCCATTGCGATGAGGAATGGTAAGTTGTTGACCTTGTGATGGTGTGGAGTTTACAATTGGGCTAAGTTTTGAAAACTCTTATGGAATTGTATCTCCTGACATCTCATTTAGGACAATTCTACTTTTATGAACAAAATTATTCATATAGTCATTTTCTAGAAATTTAGCATTTGTTGAAACAAATACTTTAAGATCTGAAGGACTATAGAAATAATATCCTTTAGTTCCTTCTGGATACCCCACAAATATGTATGTTTCTGAACGGGACTCCATCTTTTTGTAGGGAAAAATAATAAATAAAAGTGGTAAACGCAGCGGAAGCGATACTATAAACGATTTAGTGACTTTTAAAAATTTTCTTTTATGAACCTTAAACCCTTTTAATCAATAAACATGCATATATGTTAACAAAAGTAAATTACCTTTTGTCGCGTGATCCGATTGACTTATGTCGATGGTAATCCGCAAGACCATCAATCCGAGCACGAACATGGATCACCTAGGAGCGTGGTCTCCCTTTTCTTTGAATTGCAAACCTGTGAATCGACCAAACAAAAAACTTTCTTTTCTTTGTTAGTCACAAAACAATCAAAAGAATGTCAAAAATTATTCCGGTCACTTTTGAGTTCTCAATCTAATGATCGAAACTCGCGTGAACCTAGATCTATATCGTATACACAAGCTTATTGATGATTAAGCAATAGTATACTATCAAAGAATAATTTCACACTCTCTTTTGTCTTTTTAGAATAAAAACTCTCTCTTGGAATTAAGAAGAAGAAGAAAGAAATAAAAAACTCAAGCACAATGGATTGTGGTGGCCGAACCCTATAAGAACACATATATAGGTTGGCCGAATTTTTTCTTCTTTTTCCTTTAGGGTTGCCGAATTCTATGTAGTCTAAGATTAGGGTTGGCCGAATTCTATAATGTCACTTATATAGGGTGACTTAAATTCAACCCTAATTCTTTTCAACTTAATAGACTTCAAACCCTAATCGAACTCCTTGATTTTTATTCTTTTGTTTTGACTAAATAAAAAGACTCCTTATTTGATTAAATAAATAAAACTAATTTATTTATTTCCTTGTCAAACAAGTCTTTTACTTTTAGGAAAGATTTGTTTCTTTAATTAAACAATTAATCAATAAATTAATTAATTCTTATTTAATTAAAACAAATGAAACAAAATAATATTTTAGGTTAAAATTTTAACCTTGCCGCCCCACTTGATTAAGATTGGGCCTAACATTATTTTCTTATTTCATTTAATCCATTGGACTTTAAATAAAAAGCCCACATGTGAACCAGACCCATTCTTACTAAAAGAAACAAGCCCACATGTCTTTCATTAATATATTAATATAATTGAGCAGCCCATTACTTAAATAATGTGCAAATTATATTCTTAATATATTAAATGCAATTCTAGATGGACCCTTAAATTGGTCCGGTAGAATATATCAAGTGATCCATGCAAGTCCGTGTGGATTGGGGATCTTGGCGGGCCATCTAAATTTAAGCTTCAATAGACATAACCTAATCACAATCAACAAATGATTCACTTAGGTCCGATCCATTAATTTTAACTCATTCCACTAAAGAGCTAAAACTGAACTCTTAAATAAAGATAGAAAAGGAAGATGCTCCTCATTCATACCCTAGACAATCATATTGGAGATAGTGTATCCTCGTGATTAATATCAGTAATCGCCAAGAGTTCATAGACCGCCTATAACTCTCCAAGTTACCATATTTACTCATATGACCACGTTTTGAACTTGGATATTTTGACTTGTCCAGAAGCCATGTTTTCAATAGACACTATCGAAAACTCAACGTTGAGATTTAATATCCAATTACCTCAAAACATCCATATGATGATATTATACTCTCATTTAATTAAATGGAGCCACGATGTCCATATCTATAAATGAAGTCCTCTATCGATTAACAAATGAATATCACCAAACTATCGAGGATAGACTATGCGATATAATCGTACTCATTGATAACTCAAATGATATCACTTGCAACCATAAGTCCATCATTTATCTCAGGATTAAGATAGACCCTCCGATTGTCCTGATAATGAAAAGACTATTATCTATTGACGGTTCTAGATAAAGCTTTTCATTGTGATCCAGTTCAATGCACCCAGTGCACTAGATCCTTTTGCTCGAAGACACTCCGATGATTTTAGACTCATCATATCTCATTTGATCCCACTCAAATGCTAGCAAAGGAATTCTACAACTTTAACAAGATAAAGGTGCCCAACCTTTAACTTAAGTTGTGAACATTATTCAAGACTAACTAAAGAATTGTGTCTACCACATACATATCCAGATGTACGAACAATTCTTCTTTTCCCATAGTCTTTAGACCTTATGATTATTTACTTTGACAATTATAATATAAACTATAAATGCTATACAATTTGTTAAACCAGAAATCTCTTTATTAATATGAAAAAGATTGTTAATTACAACATTACACTCTTGCTATTGAGCATAATCCTAACACTTTTGTCTTTCCTTTTAACACATATGCAGGACAACCAAATATCCTTAAGTGTTGTAAACTAGGTTTTCGGCCAATCCACAACTGATGCGGTGTTTGAGGAACTAACTTAGATGGTACATCGTTTAGAATGTACATTGTAGTTTGTAAAGCATATCCCCAAACAAATTTAGGAAGCGTTGAATAACTCAACATAGACGTAACCATATCCAAAAGGGTTTTATTTCTCTTTTCTGCCACCCTATTTTGTTGAGGTGTACCTGGTGTCGAAAATTGAGAAACTATCCCATTATCAATAAGATATTGTTGAAACTCACCAGATAGATATTCTCCACCACGATCAGATCTCAAGATTGTTATGTGTTTTTCAAGCTTATTTTCTACTTCAGCTTTAAATGCTTTGAACATGTCAAGAGCATCCGACTTATGTCTCATGAGATACACATAGCCAAATCTCGAGTAATCATTTGTGAAAGTGATGATGTACTCATATCCACCTCTAGCTTGAATGCTCATGGGACCACATACATCAGTGTGTATTAATCCTAAACATTCAGTGGCTCTTGTGCCTTTGGTTGTGAACGACCTTTTGGTCATCTTACCTTCCAAACAGGATTCACAAGTTGGTAGATCATTAACCTTTAAGTCACTTAAAGGTCCATCACTAACCAATCTTTTAATCATATTAAGGTTAATAGGCATAAATGCCATAGGTAGATTTAATCTTTTGATAATTTTACTCTTTTATGATTATATTCTGTTAATTTTTTGTCTAACAAATGAGAGATATTTCTATGTAGAAAGAATAAACTGCTTTCCAATGTACCTTTGCAAACAAATTTGTCATTCTTACTAATAATAAAAACTTTATTAAAAGTTACCAAATATCCAAATTTATTTAAACAAGAAACTAAAATTAAATTCCTCTTGAATTGAGGTACATAATAAACATCTATCAAATCTAAATGCCTACTAAAATCTAGATTAACTATAATATCTCCATTGCACCGGTAGAAACCAACACTCTGTTGCCCAAACGCAAGTTGATTTCATTCTTATTCAGCCTTTTCCTTTCTTGGAACCCTTGTAAGGAATAACAAACATGATTAGTGGCTCTAGAGTCTATGATCCAAGAATTTGTAGAATCTGCCAAAAATCATGTTTCAAGATAATTAACATTACCTTCTTCCTTCTTGTTCTGGGACCTTGGGCAATTTCTTTTCCAATGTCCTTTTTCACCACAAAGGAAGCATTTCCCTTTGATCTTGGTTACTTTCTTGGTCTTCTCCTTGGTAGACCCAACTTGCTTTTTCTTCTATTGTTTCATGACCTACTGATGGGTCTTAACAGTAGCAACTTTACCAACCATATAAATCTCCTGGCCTTTGCTTTCACAAGGATCTTTTTAGCGCTTTGAACATCTTGCATCAGGCCCTACAAGATGTATTCTTTTTTGTTTAAGGTGTAGTCCAACTTGAACTAATCAAAGGAATCTGACAGTGAGTTGACAACCATGTCAACTTTCGTCTCACCATCTATCTCAACACCGTTGAGTTCAGTAATGTTGAGATGTGCTATGAGTTTTATCATGTGATCTTGCACAACCTGTCTAGGTTTCATCCTAAGATTCATGAAAGTGGTCATTGCCTCTCTCTTAGTCATCTTGGACCTCATAGCAAACATCTCTTTTAGAGACGACATTGTATCAGCAGCAGACCCCATTCCTTCATGTTGCTATTGCAACACGTCGGAGATGGTAGCCATAATGTAACATTTGGCCATATCATCTGAAGTCTTCCACTGCTCATACTTGTCTTTTTGCATCATATTAGATTCATTATTAGGAGCAGGTGGTTTAGGAGTAGTCAGAACAAACTTATGTTTTTCAACTTGCAGCAACAAAACAATTTTCCTTTTCCATGTGACATAATTATCACCAGTTAAAGTGTTATCTTTCAGAATGTTCATTAGGGATGGGGTCATGATTTCTAAATAAAACAAAAAATATATATAAGTAAATGATCATGATAAAGCACTTTCGAATATTTGTGAAATCTCCCTTAAGCAATATAGTGTCGAATATATCTAGAAGGGGGGAGGGGTGAATAGGTATAGGTCTAAATTCTTCCAATATACTTTTTATGCGGAACAATGATATGCACACTTGATGTGTCTAACAAAAGATTGCTTGTTAACACAAATTATAATATAAAACACAAGTGATACAATCAATGAGAATATAGAAGATAATGAAAAATATAAACAAAACTTGACACAATTGTTTTTACGTGGTAAAACCTCTTAAAAGGAAACGTCCACGGGTTGAATCCACAACCACCGGAAAGCAAACCCACTATGTAAAAAGAGATGTACACTCATGGCAATCAACACAAGATATACTCCTCAAGCTATCAACTCCTAATCTTTCCAAGAACCAAGTGGATACACCTTGCCACTAATTCCTAACCGAGACAAATCGCTTACCTCTAGAAAGCCACTCATTAAGCTAGACTTATCACAAGTTTCTAGGGAGAATTCCTTGCTTAGTTGATCTGAGCCTCTTGCTCACAACTAAGACTTCCTTTCTTGGTTAATCGAACCTCACATCCAAACCAAGACTTCGCTCAGACTTACTTAGAGGCCCTACACCTATTAGCCAAGACTTCTTTTGCTTATCTAATCGGAGCCTCACACTCCTAGTCAAGACTTTGTGTTCGAACTTACAAAGAGGCTCAAACTCTAAGCCAAGACGTTCTATGCTCAATGTTGAAGAATCACTCAACAACAAAAGACTTCACACCTATTACTCGACATATGATCTAAGTGATGCAAATGATGCAAACACAATCAAATAGAGAAAGTTGATCACACAAACTCTACGAACATGCAAGAGATAACTAGATTATTCTTTCAACACTCAATCACAAAATTATCTAGAAATCAAAGCATGTAAATCAATAAGAACTGGACTAGAATATTCTATATTGCAATCACAAATCCTAGTTCTTAGATCATGAAATTAAAACCTAAAAATCAACAATCAAGGTCATCACAAAATATTTCTAGAATCAATTTCATGTGAATAAAGTTTAGCTTTCAAATGTTGTTCAATCAAAATCACAAAAAGCTATAACTCGAAAATCATTCAAACAAGTCTAAAGTAGGAATCAAAATTATTCTAGGCATTTTTCATCAATCAAGTTGAACCACGAACTGAGCTCAGATTGCTGAGATCACAATGAAGTTGATCAAGAGAAAAATGCAAAGAATATGATTACCGTACAAAAAGACCAACCACGAACTGAGATCAGATTTATGCAATTTCTTTGGACATGTTTTGACTCTGAAAATGTTTGGTATTTGTTCCTCTCTTGAAGACCAAGAATTTTGGTTTTTGAATCACTCAATTTCGAGTTGATTTGAGAGATATATGTCAAAAACAAAATACCAAAAATTGTAATGAGTTGTATACAGGATTTTGAATTATATAAGGAGGGAAAACATTTGAAGAAGGAAAAGGGGCAAAGTGGTCTTTTGGCCTCACCACCCTTGATCCCCATGGATTCGTGTGGCCACCACGGGGAGCCCGAGAGGCCTTCTTCCCTTGGTGGCCACGCACCTCCACGGGAAGGGAGGGTTGTGGCCTTTTGCCACTTCTCATCTCCTTCGCTCTCTATTGCGCACCTTGCGTGTTATTCGACCGTTCTTTGGCCTCCGAACTCGGAATTTAAATCCGTCTTTGAATTACAAACCATAACTCAACAACACATGATGACAACTATGAAACTTTGACAATTGGATATGAAATTGACTCGATACACGATGACAAAGACAATGCATTGTACAAGAACGTAAAGAGACATAACTTCCTCGTTTGAACTCGAAATCAAATGAGTGAGTAACCGAAACGACCGGTACTCAACCAAGAATCATATAAGATCATATCTCAGTTCAAAAACAATGAAACCTAAACAAATAAACACAATATCACACAAGTATATAATTTCCTAGACATAGTTTTAGAACATGCAATTCTACAATGTATAACAATATGAGATCAATGCATTAGCATACTAAATCATGTGTGTGAATTTGTTAGTACCAAATGAGCACTACTATCCAGGGACGCATGATTGCAATGTATGTGTGTGTGGGTTGCTCAATGATACAGGGACACAAATGTATGAATTGTGTGTATGCGCACTTACACCTTGCAAGAAGAAAAAGTATCTTGATACCTTAGCATCTAAGAAAGCGTTTTTCCTCTTGAAGATGATATTTTCATGAGAAGTTGCTTTCCTCCTTTGAAGCTCCTTTTCACCAAGAACCACTTGAGCAATTAACCATTACAAATAAAGAGGGTTTTGCAATAGAATCAAGCCAATACAAAACTAAATCCTAACAATTTATCTTGAATTAAATAAATAATTCAATCGTAAAATTCAACGATGATCCAACATCCATAAATTTCACGCCTCCTTTGGGAGTTCACACCATTTACTAGTTGGACTAGGTCATACCTAATTGTTAACATAACAACCAGCATTTTCAATTTTAGCCTTGTGATTTTATTGACAAGAACTCTTAGGAGGATATCAATAAAACCATATTGAGTTTGTTACCAAGATATCGACCTTCAATATTTTCCCTCACGAAAATCCCTCATTTAAGAGTAGATATTGTTTGAGTCAATTCTCTTGTTTATCCTTGTAAGGAAGTATCTTGCTAAATTCCATTCATTGATACCTCTTAGGGGGTTATCACACAAAACATAAAGCTCAACTTACCTTGGAGGCCATAGGTGTTTCAAAACATCTTCTCCCACTCAATTATTTAAGGCATGTGATTAAATTCCGTAGAATGATTTACCAAGTTATCTAGTTGCCAATTAGATACCTAAATCATTCAATGCATGTTCATACCAAAAGAGATATATAAGTGTCACTCCTATTCTATATGACATGTTATCAAACTATGACAAACATTGTAATATATACGAAAAATAAATAGCCACAATTTTTTACCATTCTAGAAAAGCAAGTAAATTACATTTATTTGGTAATACAAAACCCCTAACTTGGCGACCAAGTCTTCAAACGGCCAAGTCGCGCATGTACCACGGCTGCCCCACCCATGGGCATGTGCAAGCACCCAGCCCCTATGGGCAGCCGTGGATCCCACACCACAACAAACATTGCTGCACGTTTGTTTGCATGCTCGCTTGTTGCTTTGGTGTGCACGGTGTAAGATAGGTTCTGATTGCTTCCTTTTCCTGCCTCCAATTCTTCAAACCTTCGATTCTTTGAAACTTGAATATATTACACAAAAATATATATACTGCAGAATTTTTATTACAATATTTACTGCGGTATTTTGTTTTTAATTATTACATTAGTAGAATAAAAAATAAAAAATAAAAACTTAGCAACTATCATGAAAGTAACTATGTCGATAATAGGCCACCTTTCTTGTTACAACTCCAAAACAAAATTACATTGAAATTCTAGGAATAAAAACAAGCAACAATAAATCATGATATAATAACATATATAAATCCATACATTCCAATGTAATTATTTATGAGAATACCTAGAGTGTCATCTCTTTCTAAAACATGCATATTTACAATAAAAAGAAATAGATCCACTTATGTATATACATTAATTAATCAAGGGTATAGGCAAGGCTCTAATACCAATTGTAGGGAGAAAATACACGTGGCGGAAGCGAAAATTGATTTGGTATATTTCAAAAAATTTCCTTTAACAAGAAGGATCTTAACCCTTGATTAATTAATATATAATAAAGAGGTATCGTACCTTTTCACACGTGACGATTGATGTTGCGTCGATAGTAATCCGTAAGACCTTCCAATCCAATCACGAACGTGAATCACCTACGAGTGTGGGCTCCATTTATTTGAATTGTGTACCTGAGGATGGATAACAAAAACTTTTTCTTTAGTTAGTCACAATAAACTTCCTGGAGAAAAAGCGAAGAACGTTCGGTCACTTGTGAATTCTCAATCTATTGATCAAAACTTGCGTGAACCTTATTTGAAGTTGTGCACAAAGCCTTTTAATGTAAAAGCTAGTAGTGCACTATCAAAAATAATGTTGGGGTTTTTGCCCTAAAGCTTGTAATTTGTAAATGTGAATTGAACATAAATAAAATAAGTAGTTTATTCATTCAAATTGTCTCATATATTTATATATAACATGTTTACTTAACATCCAAGATTGCCGGATGTAATTTCGAACTGAGTATATGAGTGTCATATATAAATGGATTCAGTTTGAAACGAGCAATCTAAAGAGTTCGTAGATAGCAAATAAAGCTGGGTAATTTATTTGTGGTTAATCTACAGCTGCGGTCTATTTCTTAGTGTATGGTGATCCTATTCTGGATCATTCATATGGAGATATGAGAATAGAGGAGATATGAGAACGGAGGCACCTTGTATGATGTGATCATATAGGACTAGGCCATGATCTATATGAATCTCTCACTAAGATCCATTTAACCTTGAGATTCATATATATCAACTAATGATGGCTATATGTGGGTGATCTTAATCCGGAGTGTCTTATCGACTTCTTCAGGTTAGATTGTCGTCTTTGATATACCATAGGTGAGGTCAGAGTTACATTCCCGATCAATATGCTCCGGATGTTGGGAATGCGATTTGGTTTGTGGCTGGGAAGGTTTGTACACAATAGTGGAATCCACTCCTTCTTGCGAGAAGTAGATGGTAGTTCCCTTAAGGGTTGATTCGGGGCTTAAACAATATGAACGCTCTCCTAATTCTGTAAGGAATGTAGGATTTATTATTCATTAGAGAATCAATGGTACTTAATGGAAAGATATAATTAAAGGGGTATAACGGACATTATGACCCAACTCTAATTATAAACTACTTGTGGAGGATTATACCATATGTAATAGCTATATCGATGGACACCGAAAGTTATTGGTTTGTGTAAAAACGTCTACAGTTGAGAGAGTGCAGCTTCGGGATTTTAGAGGAATAACACCGAAGTTAATAATCATGAAATATTAATTAAATAGTTTAATTAATTATTTCTAAGGATTATTGGAGTTCAAAATACTGTGGGTCCATTAGGTCCCCTTTCTAGCCCGATCGATTTAGGTAACAAGGGTCACGGTTAATTAATTGGATTGTCCAATTAATTGTGTTACGAAAGTGACACATATCTATTCGGGAATTAATAGAATAATTAGATTTTTAATTAATGAATTTAATGATTATGACAATTAAATAATAAGATTATTTAATTATGTAATTAATTATTGATGGAGGTGTTAGGTGATATTTATATTTGAAAAATTGGATAATATGATTATCTTATTTTTTTTAATTAATTAAATATTAATTTTGAATTTAAATAGTTTAAATTCAAATTAGATGATATCTATTAATAAAATAAAATAAATATTTTGTATTAAATTAAAAAGAATCATCAGTTTTTCTTTAAAAAGAGATATATATGATATATATATATATATATATATATTTTTTAAGAAAACCAATCAACATATACACGCAAATTAAAAAAGGGGAAGAGAAACAAAACAGGTGTGTGCGGCCAACTTGAGAAATAAAAAAGAGAAAAAGTTTTCTTTGCTTGTATGTGTGAGTGGCGGTCGAACTTACCAAGAAGAAAAGAAGAAAAGGAGTTCTTTCTTCAAGTCTCTTCATCTTCCTTGTTCCTGAGTATTGTGACGCGCACCCATACACCGTTATCAATCCCGAGTCATAACGTGGAAGATCTTGTGGTTCAAATCAAAGAGCAGATCGTATTAAAGAGAAGGAGCCTCCAATGCTGGTATGAAGTCGTTTAACCTTCTTTGTTGTTTTCGATTATTACTGTACAATTAGGTTTACTTGATGATTGCTTAAAAAATTTTAAAACCCTTCCGCTGCGCAATCTGTAACCCTAGGTTCATACAAATGGTATCAGAGCCATTTTTTGTATAGTATAATCGAATTCGATTGCTTCTAATTGCATGTATGAATGTGTAGGCACTGTCTTTGTGATTGTATGAATGTTTATAATCAAATAGTTTAATTTAAACATAGTTAGTCATTAATTGTATGGTACAAAGGGTTTAGGGTTTCGTTTTAATGGTTGTAATTTTTTTTAATGTAATATTAATTCCGAGTTGTAATAATTAATTTTATTTTTTTTTTCAACTGTAATCGTTTTTTGTAAATCATATTTTGTAACCTTGTACGAAGAAGAAGATTCGAAGACAATGATCCGGAAATTGAAGCACAGCAGCCGCACGCGCAAAACTGATGTGCAAAATTTACGCATGACAGATGTTGCTAATGCACTCTAATGCGCAAGTGGTGCGCATTGCACTCTGCATAATTGTTGTGATTTTTAAATCATGCGCAATTGTTATGCTGCAATATAAAAGTGTTATATGTTTGTGCAGCAACACATGTCACGCACATGCAATTGATACGCATTGCACTGATTCAATTCAACTGTTATATTGATTGTGCGTTTGAGCAGCTGTCACTCATGCCTATGCGTTGGTCGTGCGCAAGTGCAGCAGCCGCGCATGTGTTGCGCAAGGGCTGCTGCGCGCTTGGCACATGGCGTGGGCATGTTGCGCATGCTTCTCGTGTGGACGACGGCTACGCGCGAAAGTGCAAAGCTGAGTATTCGTGACGCTAGGGTTTACGTATTCGGAAGCGTGAATGGGCCGGAATATTTTTATTAATGACTTGGACCTCCAATATATGTTAAGTGTAACATATGAGCCTTAGTTTATGATTCATGAGATGGATCACCATTTAAAATATTAGGGTTAATCAAGTTGGACTTGGTTAAAAGCCCATTAGATGCAAAAGATGTACTTGAAGAAAAAGATGGATTACAAGAAGACCAAGGAATGCCTTGAATTAATCTTTTGTAATTAGATATTTAGTTTTTAAGTTAGATAACTCATTGTACTCGGTCAACTTATGTATGCTTTTATTATAAGACGATTAAAGCATTGTCATGCATATATATATATTATTTAGATTAGGTGTGCCTACACATATATATGTTGATATGTCATACATGCATTATAGCCATCTATATTATGTGTTTATTTATTTTTTTTTATTTGATTAACATGGGTAATTCACATAATTGGCTATAAATTAACGGGATTAGTTTTTAGGAGTAAAAACTTGGTAATTCTCATTAATCACTAATCTTTTTATTAAATAGTTTTATTACTTAGATTAGTAGGGTCCTTTATATATATTAGGATTAATTCAATTAAGTCCCTAACAATAATTGGACCTAATAATGTGTTTAGTTTTAATAGTTAAAACTTGGTAAATACACATTTAATAATTTTAGTCTTAGTAAACAGATTACATAGATTAGAATTATCACTAATTAACTAGATTTTTTAAGAGTTAAAAATCGAATTAGTTTATTAGTTATTAGAATAGGATTCTAATAATTTGCGATTAATGCACTTGACGCTTAGATTGAAATTAGCCATTTAATCTAGTTTAATCTAGGTGCATTAATATTAATAGAAAACCCTAATTATAAAATAGTGTGTGGGAGAGGGATATATGACATTATATCCTGCGGTCTCCATCATTAGTTCAATACCGTGAGATTCGAGTGGGGCCTCGTGACAGCTTTGCTCTCGTCCTCCCTAAGGAGGGTTTCCATAAGAATCAATACCAGGGTTGACTTCCTAACGGATAGGATTTCTAAGGGGATTTCGGGATTGACCGATCCTAAGGCCGAAATTCTCGAGTTAAGGGCATGAGATCTAAAATGATGGGTTACGCTCACAAATTTTTAATTAAATTGGTTAATTAAAAACTTGACTAAATAAATGATAGTTGAATGGTATTGGAATATATTGGAATAAGAGTTATTCTGGTATATCATTTGATTGAGAAGGTCTCAATCCAACATGCAAGAATTTGACCGACCCTATGGCAGCACTTACTTGTGGTATGTTGGATTGTCGTAGCATAGAAATATTGTTTTCTTAGGGTTGTTGTTCATTAAACATTTTCATGCATCATGTTTAATTTTATGTCGAACATTCGCATATGTTTTGAATGTATGACTAAATGAATTCTTAATTTATGTTTGATCAGCCATGTCATCTGCACTATTACAAATCCTAGCCAATGAAAAATTAACTAGTGATAACTACACTAAATGGAAACATAACATAAATGCAATCTTTGACACGAACGACCTAAAGTTTGTGCTTATAAAGGAATATCCACCATCGCCTACTACCAATGCTGCACGAACTATTCGTGAGGCATATAAGAAATGAGTCTCATCAGATGAGAAAGCCCGAACATATCTGTTAACAAGTATGACAGACGTGCTTGTCACTAAGCACGAAGCAATGGGTACTGCTTTCGAAATAATAGAGTCATTACAAGCCATGTTTGGGCAGCCCTCTGGTAAAAAGCGGCATAAAGCTGTTCGTTCCGCAATACTTGCTCAAATGAAAGAGGGCGCATCTGTTCGAGAACATGTCCTGAACATAATGCCCTATTTCAACACGGTAGAGATCAATGGCGGGGCCATTGATGAACCAAGTGAAGTGAGCATCATACTCACAACTCTTCCAAAGAGTTTTAATCAGTTTAAGAGTAACTATGGGATGAACAAGATTAGGTTTAGTCTCACTCAATTGCTTAATGAGCTCACTACTTTTGAGTCCTTGACTAAGAACAACAAAAGTAAGACCGGTAAGGCAAATGTTTCTGAACCATATTCCTCTGGTAATAAAAAGAGGAAGTGGTCTGCTGGGAAGGCTAAGAGTAAGCCTAAACCTAAGAAAGCCCAAGGCAAGAAAAGGGCACCTCCATCGACCAAGGCAAAGGAAAGTGTTTCCATTGCGACAAGCTTGGACACTAGAAGAGGAATTGTCCTTAATATCTAGAAGAGGTAGCCAAGAAGAAGAAGGTGAAAAGTAAATATGATTTACTTGTTCTTGAATCATGTATAGTGGAAGATGATTCTTCATCCTGGATAATTGATTTGGGGGCCACTAACCATGTTTTTTCTTCTATGCAATGGATTGATTTTTTGACATAGCTTGAGGAGGGAGCCTTCTCTATACATGTTAGGTCAGGGGATGTTGTGTCAGCCCGAGCAGTGGGAGTAGTTAGACTACATTTTAGAAGTTGTTTCATTGTTTTGGATAATGTATTTTTAATTCCTGAATTTACTCGAAATTTGATTTTAGTTTCAAAGTTGTTGGAACAATTATATTCTGTTTCTTTTAATAATAAATCTGTTATTATTGCAAAGAATGGTTTGAATATATGTTCAGGATTAAACAAAAACAACTTGTATGTTTTTAGACCATTAATACATACTACACTGCTCAAAGCTGAATTGTTTAAAATTGAAAAACCTAAAACAAAACGACAAAAGATTTCTCCAAAAAACGAAATGTATATATGTCATCTATGACTTGGTCATATCAACCTTAACCGGATAGATAGACTAGTGAAAAGCAAACCTTTAAGTGAGTTAAAGGTTGGCACCTTGCCTGTCTGTGAATCTTGTTTAGAAGGTAAAATGACCAAGAGACCTTTTATTGGAAAAAGGGCTTAGAGCTAAAGAACCACTAAAGCTTATACATTCAAACATCTGTGGATTGATGAATGTTAAAGCAAGAGGTGGTTATGAATATTACGTCATCTTTATAGATGACTACTAGAGATACGGATATATCTACCTTATACAACGGAAGTCGAAAACTTTTAAAAATTTTAAAGAATTCCGAGCTAAAGTTGAAAACCAGTTAGAAAAGACTATCAAATCTTTACGATCGAATCATGGAGGTGAGTACCTTGACCAAGAGTTTGAAGACCTTATGGTCGAGTATGAGATAGTGTCCCAACTCATAGCTCCTGATACACCAGAGTAGAATGGTGTCACGGAGAGGAGAAATAGAACCTTAATGGAAATGGTGAGATCTATGACTAGTTTTTCATAATTACCAAATTCCTTTTAGGGATATGCGTTACAAACAGCAAGTTACATTTTAAATGTAGTCCCATCCAAATATGTTCCTAAGACTCTATTAGAGTTGTGGAATGGTCGTAAAGCTAGTTTGTTACATTTCTGTATATGGGGGTGTCTAGCACATGTGCTGAAGAACAGAAGTGGAAAGCTAGACCCCAAGTCTGTGGTCTGCTTGTTTGTAGGATATTCTAAGGAGAACAAAGGTGGATACTTCTATAGTCCTGCAGAGAACAAAGTATTTGTATCGACAAATGTAACGTTTCTTGAGGATAACTATATTAGTGATCATAAACCACGTAGCAAGATTGTATTAAATGAAATGGAGCCTGGTAAGACTAGTGCTCAGTCAACAAGAGTTGTTGATCCATTGACATCTGATAGTCAGATGATTCCTTGTCAAGATACACTACCACCTCGACGTAGTGGGAGGGTTGTAAGACAACCTAAATGCTATTTGGGTATAAGTGAAGGACGAGATGTCGTCTTTATTGATAGTGTGGACTATCCATTGACATTTAAGAATGCAATGGATGATTCTGACAAGAAAGTAGTTTTCTTAGTTCTTTACCTAGATGATATCCTACTTATTGGGAATGATGTAGGGGTATTATCAGAAGTAAAAGGTTGGCTGGCTAGCCAATTTCAAATGAAAGATTTGGGAGAGGCAAGTTATGTTCTAAGGATCCAACTTATAAGGGATCGTAAGAACAAACTCAAAGCATTGTCTCAAGCATCGTATATTGATAAGATTCTTGTGAAATTTTCGATGTAGAACTCCAAGAAAGGTAATTTACCTTCCAGGCATGGAGTTCACTTGTCTAAGGAACAATATCTTAAGACACCTCAAGATGTTGAGGATATGAGACGTGTTCCCTATACGTCAGCAGTACATAGTCTTATGTATACTATGTTATGCACGAGACCGGACATCTGCTTCGCAGTGGGAGTAGCCAGTAGATTCCAGTCCAACCCAGTATTGGATCATTAGGTTGTTATCAAGACTATTCTCAAGTATCTTCGAAGAACGAGAAACTTTATGCTAGTGTATTTTGGGCAGGATTTGATCCCGTTAGGATATACGAATTCTGATTTTCAGTCAGACAGAGATTCTAGGAAATCCACGTCTGGATCAGTATTCACTCTTGGTGGTTGAGCTATTGTGTGGAAGAGTGTTAAGCAATCTTGTATTGCTGATTCCACCATGGAAGCTGAATATGTAGCCGATTGTGAAGCTGCTAAAGTGGCTTGGCTCCGTAAGTTCTTGAGTGATCTGGAAGTTGTTCCAGATCTGGATAAGCCCATCACACTTGATTGTGATAACAGTGATGATATGGCTAATTCTAAAAAACCAAGAAGCCACAAAAGAGGTAAGCATATATAGAGGAAATATCATCTCATCAGAGAGATAATGCAGAGAGGAGATGGAACAGTGACCAAAGGTAGCGTCACAACACAATCATGATGATCCATTTACGAAGACCTTACTGGTTAAAGTGTTTACGGGTCACCTAGAGGGTCTAGGTTTGAAAGACATCTCTCATATGCTTTAGTGCAAGTGGGAGATTGTTAGGGTTTTTGCCCTCAAGTTTGTAATTTGTAAATGTGAATTGAACATAAATAAAATAAGCAGTTTATTCATTCAAATTGTCTCATATATTTATATATAACATGTATACTAAACATCCAAGATTGCCGGATGTAATTTCGAACTGAGTATATAAGTGTCATATATAGATGGATTCAATTTGAAACGAGCAATCTAAGAGTTTGTAGATAGCAAATAAAGCTGGGTACTTTATTTGTGGTTAATATATAGCTGGGGTATATTTCGTAGTGTATGGTGATCCAATCCAGGATCATTCAAATGGAGATATGAGAATGGAGGCACCTTGTATGATGTGATCATATAGGACTAAGCCATGATATATATGAATCTCTCACTAAGATCCGTTTAACGATGAGATTCATATATATCAACAAATGAGGGCTATATGTGGGTGATCTTAATCCTAAGTGTCTTATCGACTCTTTCAGGTTAGATCGTGGTCTTTGATATACCATAAGTATGGTCGAAGTTACGTTCCCGATCAATCTGCTCCGTATGTTGGGATTGCGGTTTGGCTTGTGGCTGGGAAGGTTTGGATACAATAGTGGAATCTAATCTTTCTTGCGAGAAATAGATGGTAGGTCCTTTAGGGGTTAATTCGGGGCTTGAACAATATAAGCGCTCTCATAATTCCGTAAGGAATGTAGGATTTATTGTTCATTAGAGAATCAATGATACTTAATGGAAAGATATAATAAGAGGGGTATAACGGACATTATGACCCAGCTCTAATTATGAACTACATTTGGAAGATTATACCATATGTATTAGTTATATCGATGGACACTGAAATTTGTTGGTTTGTGTAAAAACGTCTACACTTTAGAGAGTATAGCTTCAGGTTTTTAGTGGAATAACACCGAAGTTAATAATCATGAAATATTAATTAAAAGAGTTTAATTAATTATTTCTAAGGATTATTGGAGCTTAAAATATTGTGGGTCCATTAGATCCCCTTGCTAGCCTGTTCGATTTAGGCAACAAGGGTCACAGTTAATTAATTGGATTGTCCAATTAATTGTGTTACGAAAGTGACACATATCTACTTGGGAATTAATAGAATAATTAGATTATTTAATTAATGAATTTAATGATTATGACAATTAAATAATAAGATTATTTAATTATATAATTAATTATTGATGGAGGGAGGGTGTTAGTTGATATTTATATTTGAAAAATAGGATAATATGATTATCTTATTTTTTATAATTAATTAAATATTAATTTTTAATTTAAATAGTTTAAATTCAAATTAGATGATATCTATTAATAATATAAAATAAAGATTTTGTTTTAAATTAAAAAGATATCATCAGTTTTTCTTTAAAAAGAGATATATATGATATATATATTTTTTAAGAAAACTAATCAACATATACACGCAAATTAAAAAAGGGGAGGAGAAACAAAACAGGTGTGTGCGGCCAACTTGTGAAATAAAAAAGAGAAAAGTTTTCTTTGCTTGTTTGTGTGAGTGGCAACCGAACTTGCCAAGAAGAAAAGAAGGAGTTCTTTTTTCAAGTCTCTTCATCCTCCTTGTTCCTGAGTATTGTGACGTGCACCCACATGCCGTTATCAATCCCGGGTCATAGCAAGGAAGATGTTGTGGTTCAAATCAAAGAGCAGATCGTATTAAAGAGAAGGAGCTTCCAATGCTGGTATGAAATCGTTTTACCTTCTTTGTTGTTTTTGATTGTTACTGTACAATTAGGTTTACTTGACGATTGCATAAAAAATTTTAAAACCCTTCCGCTGCAATCTGTAACCCTAGGTTCCTATAAATAAAACGTTTCTTCACACTCTTTTCTGTTGGCCGAATTTCACACTATGTCTTAAAGTTGGATTTCTATTTTTTAAGCAAAAGAAATAATTCTCTCTATGAAATCTTGGGTGGTCGAATTCTATAAGATAGTATATATATGGTGATCGAAATCCTCACTCCAAAAGGATTAGGGTTGGACGAAATCCTCACCTAAAGAGGATTTGTGTTTCCACTAATGACTCCTATCAATCTCTAGAATTCCAAACCCTAATCCAACTCTTTAGTGAATTATCCAATAATATATTGAATATAAATTAAATTGTGGCTTAATCAAAAACTTCCTAATTTGACTAGATAAATAAATTCCTTTTATTTATCTACTTAACAAATAAAGTCTTTGATTCCTATTATACTACCAACAACAGTATAACACTAAGAAACCTATTTCCTAGTTAGAAAAAGATTTTGACTTTTCATTATATAATTAATTATAAATTAATTAATTTCCATTTAATTAAATAATAAAATAAAACAATATTTTAGGCCAATAATTTTACCCTTGCCGCCCATGTCCAAAACATGAGCTATATATTGTTTTTCCTATTTTATTAAATCCATTAGACTTTAATAAAAGAATGAATTTAATAAAAAGTCCATATGTGAACCAGACTCATTCTTACAAAAAGAAACAAGTCCACATACATTAATATAATTAAACAACCCATTAAATAAATAATGTGTCAATTATATTCTTAATGTATTAATATCAATTCTAGATAGACCCATAAATTAGTCTAGTAGAATATATCAAGTAATCCATACAAGTCCGTGTGGATTGTGGATCTTTGTGAGCTATCTAAATTTAAGCTTCAATAGACATAGGCCAATTACAATCAACAAATGATTCACTTATGTTCGATCTATTATTTTTAGCTCATTCCACTAAAAAACTAAAATTGAACTCTTAAATAAAGATAGAATAAGCAAATGTTTCTCATTCATACCCTAGACAGTCTTATTAGAGATAGTGTATCCTCGTGAATAATATCAGTAATCGCCAAGAGATCACAAACCACATATAGCTCTTCTAGTTACCATATTTACTCATATGACCACATTTTGAACTTGGATATTCTGACTTGTCCAGAAGTCACGTTTCAATAGACGCTATCGAAAACTCAACGTTAAGATTTAAAATCCAATACCTCACAATATAGAGCCATGATGTCCATATATATAAATGAAGTCCTCTATCAATTAGCAAATGAATACCACAAAACTATCGATGATAGACTATGCTACATAATCGTACTCATTGATAGCTCAAATGATAACACTTGTAACCATAAGTCCATCATTTGTCATAGGATTAAGATAGACTCTCCGATTGTCCTCATAGTGAAAACTTTTTTCCACTGACGATTCTAGATAAAGTATTTCATTATGATCCTATTCAATGCACCTAGTGCACTAGATTCTTTTACTCAAAGACACTTGAATGATTTTAGACTCATCATAGCACATTTGATCCCACTCAAATACTAGCAAAAGAATCAACAACTTTAACTAGGTGAAGGTGCCCAACCTTTATCTTAAGTTGTGAACATTATTCAAGACTAACTAAAGAATTGTGTCTAGCTTATACATATCCAGATGTACAAACAATTCTTCATTTCTTATAGTCTTTGGACCTTATGATTATTTACTTTTGGCAATTATAATAATTAAACTATAAATGCTATAAGATTTGTTAAACCAGAAATCACTTTATTAATATGAAAAGATTGTCAAAAACTTTATTACACTCTTGCTATTGAGCATAATCCTAAAAGTAAGAGCAATTTTGTTCAATGCCTTTGGTAGGCACTGTACGTAGGATGACCCAAGGGCGGTTGTACAACACCTCTGATTGTGCCAAATATGTTGTATGTTTCGGCCCTCATTTCCGTATCCTTTATTCGTTTTCTTACGTTTTAGCGTCTTTTATGGGCTCTTTGTTCGTAATTGTAGGCATTCATTCATTTCTAGTGTTAGAAGCAGAATGCGGGACTTTCAAGAGAAAAGGAACCAAAAGATGTTAAAATAAGGACAAAAGCCATCAAAAGCTCCAAGAGTGCGGGTCCCAACAACACTCTCAAGAACATTTTTGCCAAAACCCGAGAGCTGAAATTGTGAAACTTGATAAAGTGCAGGTCCCAACAGCACTCTCACCAGCACTCTTAACAAAACCTAGGAGCTGAAATTTTGAACACTTGATAAAGTGCAGGTCAGAGTGTGGGTCCCAATCGCACTCTCACTAGCATTCGTACCAAAACCCAAGAGCTGAAATTGTGAAAACTTGATAAAGTGCGGGTCCTAACCGCACTTTCACTCGCACTCCACAGGTGCTAGATTTCATTTTTTAAGCATTTTTTGACCTATTTTGTAATCCCTATATATAAAAAGTTGTCTTAGATCGAAAACACATCCTCCAACACTTAGAATTTCTGAAACTTAGTTAATCTAAACCTAGGAATACACTTTCCCTCTCATCCAAACCATTTATACTCACCAAAGGCAACTAGGAGGATTATATTAAAAGCTTCAAGGAAGGAGATGCTCTACCTTCTGAAGGTCAGCTTATTCCTTCTTCTGTTTGCATTGTCGACACCCTACACGCTTGAGGAGCGACTACCAGATCCCGGATAACATCACTCTTACCCTTCCACATCGAGGTTTCGGTGTGTACTACCCCATGAGGGTCATTTTCCCATTCATGTATCCATTTTCGAATGTGGGGTTAGGCTACCCTTTCATCCCCTTCTTCGTAGAGCGCTTCATGCTCTCGAATTGGCCCCGTTACAACTCTCAATGGGTTTCTGGAAGCATTTAACCAGATTCCCGGTGCTCTAGCTTGAGCAATGCAAAAGGGACCAAATGGATAGAGAACCGGGCTTCGATGAAATCTGATATATCTTTCAAGTGGTGACTTTGCTGTCGGGCTACAAAAGCCAATTTTATCTGAGGGCACGCAATCGTCTGAATTTCATTATACCCAGAGCCAATATAACTTACATTAAATCTTGGTGGGAAAAGTGGGTCGTGGTTGGAGGAGATTAGGGATGGTCGGTACGCATCGGTGGAATTGATTACCTACTACCCACTCAGTTTAGCGAGAAGGATAAATGGGACAAGGGGAACATTTCTGCTGAATCCCTAGGTTTTCTAAAGAAAATTATGGATTGATCCTTCTTGAACATGAAATATCCCACTGTTGATCCTTATTAGGGTGCTAGATTGGACCGGTATCTCAAGATTTTTGTTGCCAATCGTGGTAAGTGACCTTTTTTCTTTCTGTTTTTATTCTTTCTTGCTTCCTTGATCCTTTTCTGTTATTTTTTTTTTTTACAATATCTACCACTCCTCTTTTGCCTTATTTTTCTGTTCTAATGGGATCAAGGCTTTAAGTTCCCTTTACCGGTGATTCTCCCATCCCATCTCCCATTGACTCTCCTATTCACTCTCCTGGTACCGATGCTGGTACTGGTACTGGTGTTAGCGTTGGGCCTGATTTGCCCGTTGCTCCCCCACATTTTGCTCCAACTGGCTCGTCTCTACGCCTTCCTATCCACTGCTTAATTTAGTTCTTGCGTGCCCTTCCATAAGGGCCATTCTAGTAAGAGTTGCCAAGGCTCGAAGGTTACTTGTTCGTACAAAAAAATAGGCTTCCACTTCTTCCGCAGCCTAATCCTTACCTGCAACTTCTTCTTCTATTCCCCCTTCTTCACTTGATTCCAATCAACAACGATCTAGGGTGGAGAAAGAGAAAAGAACTGTTTCTGTGGTGACTTCTGTGTGCCAACCCTCTGGGTAGGGATCGATGGATAGCAGCCGGCAAGAGCTGCTATCCCGTTTTGCTGCCGCTTGCTCCTAGGTTAGCCCGGATGCCATGGTTGCCATGCTAGGGGATCTTTTAATCATAAGAGGAGCTTCCCTACTTATTGAGGTACATTTCTATCCTTTCCATCTTACTCGATTGATTTATTGATTTTTTGGAAGATTCTTATTTTCACTTTTCCTTTTGTAGGCTTTCAAATTTAATTTGGCTATAGGGCAGCAACTGAAGACTTTGGAGGAGGTAAACATTGCGGCCCAGGTTGAGTTGGAGAAGGCTATGAGGGACCTAGCTCGATCCATAAAGGTCGCGGATACCTTGATCCGTTCTGCTCTCAAGTCTGAATAGGATAGGCATGACGCCTTAGTTGATCTGGAGAGGAAGAAGAGCGCTCTGGATACGGAGACTATCAAGTCCGCCTGTCGACAAGCTCAGATGGAAGAACTGGCCAAGGAGAATGCTGTGTTTGTGGAGGAGAGTCGCCTTATAAGGAATGTAGTATTAGCTATGAATGCTAAGGCAGACGAATCTTTAGAGCTCGAGTACTTTACTGCTTCCTATAAGGTGGTCCAAGCTCTTCCCGCTGATTTCGATTTGTATGGTGTGATTGGATGGGACCGGGGTAAGATTTTAGCCAAGGTCGTTCAATTATCATACGTCGATCCAGCCCCAACAAACCCCAACACCATCCTAGATCCTTCTCTACAGCCCGAAATTACCCCAACCATTGCTGATCCAATAGAAGAAACTGGGGAGATTTAGGATCCTCCTCCTACTACCGAAGATGACCCGATGCAGGATGTTATGCTACCTATTGAAGTCATTCCCATGGTGGAGGTAGGTGTTTTTGCTGAAGCTGGTGTATCAATAGTGGGTGAGGTTCAAACTGAGGTTGGAATTGCAGTAGTTGGAGAAGTAGGTGCAGTCAGTCCAGAAGAAAAGGCAAAGGAGTGATCGTGCCATAAAAGTACAACTTTTATGCCTCTAATTCCTATTACTTTATGCTTGTTTCTTGAATAAAACCGAGTATTTAATGGATTAAATAAGTGTTTCAGGTAAACAAGGAAGTTTAGGGGCATTGTTGTCATTTTGGACAATTCAGGAGATAAAGTACAATATTCGGGAATTTATTGAAGATACTGTGAATAAGGGAGAGATTAGAGGTGCAGAATGTAAAAAGCCAGCCAATTGCACAGCGTCTGCCACGTCATAAGCTGGAGAACGCCGTTTTAACCAGCTTGGGTCACGCTGACGCAAACAATGACGTCATCACTTCATCATCAACCTTCGATCACACGACCCGGTTGACCCACCTGACCCGGTTCAACCTGGTTTTGACTCATCGATAACCCAATTGATTTCGGCCCGTTTCTAGCACTTTTTCTGATGGTTTTCTACCTAAATCACCGGTACTCATCCTTCCGGTCACGATGGACCCACTTTGGACCTCCCATGCAAACATTTTCACTTTCCTCCAAGACCTCCAAACTTCATGGCCAAGCAAGCTTAAAAATTCACTTCTAGTGGGTTCTTTCATGCCCAAACACGTCCAAAACCGCTAGAACACCACGAGTTCATGCTGAGAGAAAGTTCTCGCGAACCAGATGAGCTGAAAGTCGCGGCCAACTTCCATAAAGCACCGTGAGCTTCGACAGAGGGAATAAACCCACGAGCCTGAGGTTTGGAACCCGCAAGCGTCACGTTTCAGAGGGTTTTTATGGTCTTTTCCACGTCCAAACTTTGCCCAATCTCTTCCTCTATAAATATACCTTTTTATGCACAAAAACCTAGTCCCTAATATCCAACAAATTGCCTAAATAGCTTAGAAATACCTTAGATCAACCTAGAAGCTCATTAAGCCACCATTGTTTCCAAGCTTGGGAAAGTCAAGGAGAAGTCTAGCTACCTTAAGGACTTCATCAACAGTTTGTTGTCTTCTTTATCTCTTTTACTTTCTTAGCTTGTTGTTGTAACTATATGTTTATGTATGGATTTTGGTGAGATTGTAATAAAGTCCAATATTTGGTTGATGTGTTTATGTGCTTGAGCTTAATATACGCAGGTTAATTGATTGATCAATTAGTTAATATGTAATGGATTTAAACTAGTTGAGACCTTAATATCATGCATGAATGACCATTTTATGTATGTGTCCTTATCCTAGTTTAGATTGGTGAAAACCAATCTTATAAGCATATTTTTGCCATGAACTAGGAATTGGATTAATTGCATGAACATCACTTTCCTAGCATTCTCATATCCAATCCTCACTCTCACATGACCATGCATGAGTTAGTTAATTTAGTTAGTTAGTGTTAATATAGTTAATTAAAGCATTCTTAATGTAACTTAGTGTAATTTAGATAATTTTCATCTTAGATTAATCTTGGCCATTAGTTAGTTAAATGTCATGCAACCATCCTCCCTTTACTTTTCATGTACGTAATTAGTGTATATATTGAATAGATTATATAAGACTAGAACCGATTTAGGGTACCATACCTCCCTCGTGGGAACGAAACTCGTACTCGTAACCGTTATATGCATCTAATGATTCGTATACTTGCGAAGGGTAAAAACACTCGCACGTCATATCATTTATGACAGTTTATACAACTGTCCCGTGCGCGTCAAGGAGAAACAAGACGATGCATGATCTTTTCATCAATTTAATCAAATATTCTTTGTAGCCCAGAAACGGGGGTTGGGCGCCCTGTTTGATCAATGAAAAATTTTCTCTTTTTATGGCCTGTACATTATCATGCTTGTACTTGGTATTGATGCGCATCGTTTTGTGCACAACAAAAATGATGTTTAAATATGTTTGTTTTGAAAACCAATTTCACCACTTAGAAAATCCACTTAGGATGTAAAAATTAGTAAAATGGTAAGTAAGGATTCGTTCCACATGGAATTAGAGTAATTAGTTGAATTATTTAACTAATCTAAAAATGCAAATAAAATAAATCATGGTAGTTTGAATGGTGTATGGTTTAAGAAACCATAAAACATACTTGGAAAATAAAAGCAATAAAATGTAAAGAGAATAAGAATAGATAGGAATCCAATATAACAACCTAGATAAGAAAATGGATAAACAATTAAAAGGAATTCTAGGGAAATGATAGAATAGCTAATGGACAATTGAGTAATTCATTCAAAACTTCATTAACGTTCAATCTACACACTAAAGGACTGATCTCATTTGAAAGAGTTGTTTAGGTCGTCACTACAAACCTAAACAACTTCCCACCAAAATGCCTATCCGATTAAGGAAAAGGGGTCAAGGTGGGATCGGTTAGGGACAATCGAATGGCTTAGGCAATCGTGGTAGGCCTACCCTCTAAAAACCTATTATATTCACTATGTGCTCCAATTAATCAAGTGTGTCAATGCTTAATCAATTTTATCACAAATAATCCTACAACATATTGTAATCAACTAAGTGTGTCAATACTCAATTAATCACATAAGTACAAGATATAATTAAAAAGTAAATAAAACATTAATTGCATAAACATAATATTTAAAGCTTAAATAAATACACAATGTCCAAATAGTCTATCAAATCACCCCCTAGAAAGGGGGGTTTAATTAAACATAATCACAATTAAGAAAAGGAAGTAAAATGTAGAGAAATCACCTATGGGTCTCTCTTGTAGGCTTGATCCTCCCTTGAGCTTTTTTGTTATGGCTAGTGCAAAGATTGGATGTTGAGGATATGTCTAGATAGGTGGAGTCATATGGAAAGTGACAAAGGAAAGGTGTGGAGAAAATGGATGGAAAGGAATGATTTAGGTGGAGGAATCTAAGTGTATATTGGAGAGGAGAATGGTGGGATTAGGAATGGTTGAATAATAGAGGTTTCTTGGTTTCCAAGAGTTATTTTAAAGGGGAAAAACTATGATGTATGTATAGGGTTTTAAATTTAGGTCACGAAATGGGTATGAAAGGACAAAAATACCCTTCTTCAATGGCTGAAAACCAACATTGGAAATGTCGCCGTTTGGTCGCCATGGAGACCAAAAAATGGTGACATCACACCTAATAGATTTTCTCTCTGTCGTCATTATGCCGCCACTTTGCGTGGCTACTTACTGTGGCGACATCTAGTGGCCACACCCTATTTTCTTCTATGTGGCCACTTTGTGTAGCCACTTGCAAGTGGCGACATCAAGTGTCCACACCTTGTTTTCTTCTATGTGGCCATTTTGTGTGGCCACTTGCAAGTGGAGACATCAAGTGGCCACACCTTGTTATCTTCTATGTGGCCACTTATTGTGGCAAATTGCAATTAGGCCCCTAATCTCTTCCAATATCATGATATCTTCAATCCTTTTTCTATTAATTACACTTTTTCCCCTAATTTGACAAAATTAGACCAATGCCCCTGATCTTTATAAATACCTGTAAACACTTAATTCACACTATTAAATAATGGGATATTGCCTAAGAATCAAGCAAAAAGAGAAAGAAGTGAGCGCCAAAATCATACCAATTTTGGTTCGATCATGTATCCTACCTGTATTTGGTATATCTTGGTCGAAATGTTCACCTGCTTGCTTGCTCATAACCTAGATAAAAATTATTAATGATAATTGATATCTGGATACTAATTCATCATAGTCCAGGCAACGCCTGATCTTCCTCACTCTTAGTAGTACTTTGGGTGGCATTCATCTTGTGAAACCTGTTAGGAACTTCTATATAGGGGACCTTGATTTGGGGGTTGATCCTCGTAAGTCATCAGGATTTGGCTTCCCTTATATGGAATTAGGGTATTTAGACATTCCTGACGAGCGGTTAAGGTCCTCCTTTGCATCCGGGTTCATTTGGGGAGATGAGATATTGGATGAAGGATCTTTCTATCTTGCTTGGGTGGCTCCCACTATCTAGATGGATGGTCCTCCCAATACACTTGCTTTAAATGCGCCGATTCACACGTTGAGTCATGACTGGTCAGCTTTTGTGAACGGGTCATTTTTACCGCGTCACCTCAAAACCGTTGCCCATATGTCCCCGGTGATTATTACTTTGTACCGGTATCCGCCTATTTTTCTCTATAAATAGCCTGTCTTTCTTCATTATCCTTCATTCTGAAAAAATTATAAAGGGTGAAGCAAGGTTATCCCGATCTTTCTCTTTTGATGGCGTATCCATCCATTCTTGCTGTCAGTCTTGATGTTTCTCTTGATATGGAAAAGGTTGATGATTCACAGTCTAATGTAAGGAGGAAAGAACATGGCAACCATGATTCCGGGTCAAGCTCCATCTCAATCTGGCCTTGTCGTTCTAGTAGGGAACTTCGTATTAAGTTGGGTTTTCGTAACAGGACTGGGAACCTTGTCTGAAGTTACCGATTGAAGCCAGGATACTCCTCTCTTTCTAACTATCTGAAGATTTTCTAGGTCAGCGAATCTGTAGTCATCATGGTTAATGGTTCCATTCACAAGGGTACCCAAGGACATAGTGGTCGCGTCTGGAATGTCTACAAGCACGCTATCGTCGAAGTCAACAAGCAGGTTGGTGACTGGATGATTAGAACAAAGATCTATGAGTGGGCAGAGCACGTTCAGCCTTCAAGATGCACTGAGGATTTGAAGTTGAAGAAGAAAAGTGATGAACTCAAGGCTGAAGCAAAGGCAAGAGGCCTTTTGGCGGAATCTCTGTTGATACCATTCCAAAGGAATCGAAAAAAATTGATGTAGTTGGTTTGAATCTAAGAGCCTATAAAGGATAATGATGCAAAATTTCACTTGATCTTTCTGTTGTTTTTTTGTTTATTCATATCTTGTAGCCTGATTACAGGGTTTAGGCACCTTGATTGATCAATTGGATGTTTCTTTTTTGTAAATGTACTGTCTTCTTATTTTTTCTATGTCGTGGTAGGACCTTACATAACAATAATCCAGATGAAAACTTACTTGGAATACTAACGATTCTTTTTACTTGCTTGCTTATAGTATGCCTAGTAGAGTCTGATTTATGCTTGCTAAATACCGATAAAGGATTTTTTGGGATGTTGTCAAACCCTCCCCCCCCCCCCCCTTTTATATCTTGCCACAGAGGAAACTAAGCCTAAATTAACCCTGAAGATAACTTGGTTAGTAGTTCCCTTATAAAAGTTGGTGAACATTTTGCAAGGAACTTCAATCCAGTGGTGCTTCAGACCTAGTATCAAGATATTGCAAAATTTCAAGCATTTGATTGACAACTCCTGCATTGGGAATCCAGGTATCCTGCTTAGGGATCCCAATTCCATGGCAATCCATCCTGGTAGGGCGTCAAGGCCTTCTTAACACTAGGTCTTTATATGGCAAATCGAGGTGTCAGGTATCCAATTAAAGGAACCTGGTCCATTGATTAATCTATCCCGGTGGAGGGTACTCTCCAACCTGGTTCTTCACATGTTGAATCAAGGTGCCAGACATCCTTCTAAGGGATCCTGGTCCTTTGATAAATCTATCCTAGTGAAGGGTATTCCCCGACCTAGTTCTTCACATGGCGAAGCAAGGTGCCAGACGTCTTGCTAAGGGATCCTAGTCCTTTGATAAATCTGTCCTAGTGGAGGGTATTCTCTGACCTGGTTCTTCACATGGCGAATCAAGGTGCTAGACATCTTGCCAAGGGATCCTAGTTCGTTGATAAATCTGTCCTGGTGGAGGGTATTCTCCGACCTAGTTCTTCACATGGCGAATCAAGGTGCCAGACATCCTGCTAAGCGATCCTAGTCCGTTGATAAATCTGTCCTGTGGAGGGTATTCCCCAACCGAGGCTTCAAGAATGCCGTATAGGCTTTCTTGGTCTTGAGGACTATGACGGGCAACCAAGGTAACGATTTCGCATCCTTAGTCTGATAGGCAACAATGCCACTTAGGCATTTATGCACATGATCTTTCCTAGAAAAGGGTATACCCCATCCTAGGAAATACGAACGCCATGTGGCTGTTCCTGGTCTTGAGACGATTTAAATATGGCAATCCTCCTAGAGGGTTTGACCCAATCCAGGGCATCAAGAGTGATGTATAGCTCTCATTGTCTTGAGGCGATTTAGTTATGGCGATCCTCCTTAAGGGGTTGACCCGGTCCATGGCATCAGGAGTGATGTATAGCTCTCATGGTCTGAAGGCGATTTAGTTATGGCAAAATGTTCAGGATGAGCGTTAGAGAATCAGGTAGGAGAAGAAACTGACTTGTTTTGTTAAATTTTCAAACTCATACAAAGGAAAGCTCAGGGTATACATTTGATGTCATACCAACCGAACAAAAAAAAGAATCATTATTCCTTCTAACCACTAAGGGTAAAACCTTTTGAGGTGACCAGCATTCCAGGTTTGGTCAACCGAGTACCCATCCATGTCTTCTAATTTGTAAGCTCCACTACAGACTACCATTTTGATCAAGTAAGGACCTTCCCAGTTGGGAGCTAAAACTCTGTCTAATCTATTTCGTGTATTCTGGGATAATTTTCGAGTCCTTACTTTCTTGTTAAAGTATTAGGCTATCTTACTCTGGTAGGCCGTTATCCTCTACAACCTTATCCTGCTTCTCCTCGAGAAGGTCCAAGTCAGCTCTTAATTTCGCCTTATTATCTTCAGGTTCATAATGGTGGACCTTAAAAGATGTCAGTTTGTGCTCGATGGGTAGAACTGCTTTTGTCCCAAAAGCTAGTGAGTAAAAGGTTTCCCCAGTTGCAGTCCTTTTAGTAGTCCGGTATGCCCATAACACGTTGGGAAGTTCTTCAGCCCACTTCCCTTTCTTCTGTTGGAGTTTCTTCTTCAAGAGTTTCTTGATGGTCTTGTTGGTAGCTTCTACCGATCTATTGGTCTGAGGATGGGCTACTAATGCAAAACGGAGGTTGATTTTCCTTTCCTCGCAAAACTGTCGAAATTTGGCATTGTCGAACTATTTGGCCAGATCAGTTATTATGGCCATTGGGGTACCGAAACGGCAGACAATGTTTTCCTTGACGAAGCTGGTGGTGTTTGCCATAGTTATCCAGGTAAGGGATTCTACCTCCACCCACTTGGTAAAGTAATTTATTGCTACCACAGCATGCTTGGATTGACCAATAGCAGTCAAGAGTGGCCCGATAAGGTCAAGTTCCCAAATGGTGAAAGGGTATAGTGTACTGATTGAAGAGAGTCTCTTTAGAGGAAGGTGGTAGAGGTTCGTTGTCCTCTAGCATGGTTCACAAGATCACGCGAATTGCTTCGCATCATGATGGAGAGTAAGCTAGAAATAACCCATTATGAGCACTTGGTAAGCAAGGGTCTCGCCTGATATGTGGTTGCCACATTCTCTTGAATGTACCTCGTTGAGGGCCCACTGTGCATCATCTGGATGTAGACATCATAACAAAGGAAGTGACTTTCCTTTACAGTAGAGAAAACCATCTACCAAGTAGTACCGAGTGGAGTTCCTCTTGAGCTTTCATGCTTGATCCGGATAGGTAGGAAGGGTGTCATTTTAGAGATATTCTGCTATAGGATCCATTCAACAATAGAGTCGGTTGACTAGGTTTACTTCTGCTCCTATAGCATTGATTGATCGAGGTATTAATTGAATTGGTACCCCTCTTGGCAGTGTTTGCCATCTACCTGTAACAGTTTTGGCTAAGACATTTGCTTGGTGTTTCTTCTCTCGAGGAATTTGCTCAATCTTTATGCCCATGAATTTTGTCATTGCCTCACGGACCTTAGGAAGATATGATACCATGTTATCACCCTTTGCTTGATACAATCTAGATATTTGGTTGATGACCAACTGCGAATCACTCTTAACCAAGAGGAAATTCGCTCCTAGTTCTTCTACTACTTTCAGTCCTACAAGTAGGGCTTCATACTCTGTTTCATTATTGGTGGCTTTGAATTCAAATCTAAAATAATGGCTGCACTCGACCCTCTCTAGGTCGGTTAGGATAATGCCCGCACCGCAACCTGATTGGTTTGATTCCCCATCTGTGTACAGTATCTTGACCTTGCAATCGTCAAGCCATTATGGGTCCTGCGGGACTAGATCCGAGGTTATAGTGGTATCCGGCTTTAGAGTCGTGCTAAATTCTGCTATAAAATCTGCTAACACCTGAGCCTTAATTGTTCTCCTTGGCTTGTACTTGATGTCATACTGGGTGAGCTCCAAAGCCCACAGGACCAATCTGCCGGATACACCAGGCCTCTGGTGGAATTTCCTTAATGACTGGTCTATAATTACCACAATGGTATGAGCTTGAAAGTATGGCTGGAGCTTTTTAGCTGCAGTCACTAATGCGTAGGCAAGTTTCTCCTAGAGAGTGTAATTCTTCTTAGATTTGGTTAAAGCACGACTCACGTAATAGACTGGTCTCTGGACCCCGTCATTACATTTTTTAACAAAGGCCCCGCTCGTAGCTGTCTCTGTTACAGCAAGGTAAAGCTATAGTTCCTCTCCTACGATAAGTTTTACTGGCAATGGTGGGCTAGCTAGGTATTCCTTTAAAGAATGTAAGACTCTCTCGCTCTTTTTATCCCACTTCATCTTTTTACCTTGCTTAATAACTTTAAAGAAAGGATGTCACTTATCTGTAGATCGGGATATGAAGCGGTTCAATGCTACGATCATGTTTGTCAGTCTCTGTGCCTGTTTGAGGGTAGTGGGTGATTTAAGATCCAGGATGGCCTTGATCGTCTCCGTGTTGGCTTCAATCCCCCTCTCGTGAACCATGAATCCTGGGATCTTTCCTACTGCTACTCCGAAGGCACACTTGGTGGGGTTCAATCTCATTTGGTTCTTCCTTATTACCTGAAAAGTTTTTTGTAAGTCCTCTGGGTGCTGCTCTGTCTGTTGAGATTTTGTGATCATGTCGACTATGTACACCTCTATAGACCTTCCTATTTGTTCTTTGAATAGCTTGTTCACTAGTCGCTGATAAGTGGCTCTTGCATTTTTGAGCCCAATGGGCATTACCTTGTAGCAGTAAAAGCCCAGCCTAGTGATAAAACAGATCTTGTCCTGATCCGCGATGTGCATCATGATTTGATTGTACCCCAAGAAAGCGTCCATAAAGCTTAGAAGCTTGTTTCTTGTAGTGGAGTCAATCAGCTGGTCGATCTTGGTTAGAAGGAAGCTATCCTTTGGGCAAGCAAGGTTGAGGTCGGTGTAATCCACACACATACGCCACTTCCTATTAGGTTTGGTTACCATGACCATATTGGCGATCCACTCAGGGTACCGGGATTCCCTAATGAATTTGGCTTTCATGAGCTTGTCTATTTCTTCCTAAACTGTGGCATTCCGCTCCGCGTTGAAGTGCATTCACTTCTACTTGATTGGTTTGAAGGACACATCTACTACTAACCTGTGGGTTGATAGGTTAAGGGGGATACTTGGCATTTTGTCATGACTCTAGGCAAATATATCGTTGTATTCTCTGAGGAGTCCAACCAAATTCTCTCTAATCCTGCTATCCAATGCTCCTTCTATCTTTACTACCTTGGAAGGATCGTCTTCTCGACCTGATATCTCTTCTAACTCATCTGCGGGGTACCCGCTGGTCCATCCCTGATCTTATTCTTCCGCTTCTTCTATGAGCATATCAGGTACCTCCCCTTCTTCCATGACGAATTGATCTTGTCCAAGCATTACCTGGCTTGGTTAGTAGATTACATGCGCGCATTGCTTGGCTAGCATGGTAGAATTGGTAGACACTCCATAGCAACTGCGAATTCCAAGACATTGTGGTAGATAGACAATACTCCCCTAATTTCTAACAGGAAAGGCCTTTCTAGGATCGCATTGTAAGCAGATGGGGTATCCACTACAATGAACTCTGTCATTATGTTCTGCTGAAGAGGAGCTTATCCGATTATTACTGGTAGCCTATGAGATCCAACTGGCATTAATGAATTCATACAGAGGTGTAGTACAACTGTTGTAATAAGGATTCTTCAGGTTGAGCTTATTATGCACCCCTTTGAATAGGATATTTACACTACTCCCGATATTAATCAAGGTGCGGTGGACCTTACAGTTAGCTATCTGTATCATGATCACCATGGGATCGTCATGAGGTTGAACTATATTGAAGACATCCTCCTCCGTGAAAATGATCTGGGTAGAGAGAGGATATTCTAGGGATCCCTTGGAGATTCGAAATACATTTTGATCAACGGTAATCCTTAGGATCTTCTTAGCATGGTTCTTCCTAGAGTTGTCGGAAATTTATGCTAGCTTAGGACCTCCACTGATGGTGTGGATGGTCTAAATCTGCTACATTAGATCTTTCCTGCTATATTTCCACCTTTCCTTTGCTTCCTTCATCTCGCTATGTACCTCCTTCCATATCTTAATGCTATCCTGTACTGATCGTGCCAAATATGTCGTATATTTAGGCCCTCATTTTCCTATCCTTTGTTTCATTTTCGTGCGTTTTTGTGTCTCTGATGGGTTGTTTCGTGCGTAATTGTAGGAAATGGTTCAATTCTAGGTTTGAAAGCGTGTTGCGGTAGTTCTGGCCAAAAAGGGGTAAAAAGTGGCAAAAAGGAAAGACAAATGATCATTAGCAGCTCTAAAGTGCGGGTCACAACTGCACTCCTACCCACAGCTGGGACCTGATTCATGAGGAAGAGATAAAGTACGGGTCAAATGTGGGTCATCCAACCGTAATCCACCCGCACTATTGCCCAGAACAGAGAGTTGGAATTGCAACTGATAGTTAATGTGTGGGTCATCCAATTGCACTCCACCCGCACTGTTGCCTTGAACAGAGAGTTGGAATTGCACTTGACAGTCAAAGTGCGGGTCAAGTGTGGGTTATCCAACCGCACTCCACCCGCACTGTTGCCTAGACCAGAGAGTTGGATTTGCACCTGATCATTAAAGTGCGGGTAAAGTGTTGGTAATCCAATCGCACTCCACCCGCACTATTTCCTAGATCTGAGAACTAAAGTGGAAGAAAACCTATAAAGTACGGGTAAAGTGCGGGTGATCCAACCGTACTCCACCCACACTTCGCGTGCGCCAGTTTGTATTTTGAAGCTTAAATGACCTATTTTTGTATGTAATATAAATAGAATATGATGAAAACGTTTTGTGAGACTGTGACTCAGATTTTAAGTAATTTATACACAACCTAGATCTAGAAACACTTTCTCTCTCACACTTACATTCACTACTCAACTTCAAGGAAGGTAAGAGATTGAAGCAACTTCAAGGAAGGAGATGTTCTCCAAGGGTTCTTCTTTTTTCTTTCTCTTATTTTCCAAGTTGTAATGAGTAACTAAATCCCCTCTAAAGGGTTGATGGAGTAGTTAGTTGAATATTGGGCTTGTACATAAACTTGATTCTATATATATTCATGTTTATCTTTCATTGTTCTATTCTTGTTGTGAATGGTTTTCATTGATTACTTGTTTGGATACATCCTCTTAGCAAGTTCTCTTTGGATTATGTATGAGTATTGCATCTAGATATACATCCTATTTAGTTGTTTATTGCTTAAATGAATGGATGGAACGTCATGAATTCTGACTCTTAAACCGCGGTCTTAATCTAACCTTGAATGGGTTTCCGGCACTATACATCCTAGGTTGACACTTGTGAGAGGATTAGAAGTTAACGCTATACATCCTAGGTTGGCTACGTTTGTAATCGATTAGGTCTTTGATAGGTAGACGAGCTTCATTTCCAAGAATCTCGAACGAACAATCAACACTATACATCATAGGTTTGTGGTTTATGACGGATTAATCCCTAGTAGGTGGTCCTCGCTATACATCCTAGGTTGACCACTTACTAGGGATAAATAACCGACTCTATATGTCCTAGGTCGGTTACCTTTGATTAGACGTGCTTATTTACGAGTTTATTAGATTGCCCAATGTTTACTTTCGAATCTATTAACTCCTTAGTTTTCATCATATATATATATATATATATATATCTTCCATTCCATTTCTTTTCATCTATGTTGCATTGTTAGTAACATTTTATTAGCGTGTTAATTCACATTTACAACATCCTCATTTTACCTTTCATTAATTACATTAATACTACTTTAGCTATAGTTGGTCATTGCTAGTCCTGATTCCCTGTAGACGACACTCCACTTACCACCATACTTGTAATTTCCAAACCAATCAAGGCTTGAAAGGTCTTACAAATATTGTTGATGTACGGTTTTAAAACGACACTAAATATCGATCTGTCATGTACCTGATGCAAGAATTCAATTAAGAGTCCCACCTACAAATCCTTCGATATGGTTGCGAAGGCTGTAGCATTCTGAAGTGTTGTGTCCCATATCTTCATGGAAATCACAGTACTTGTAACGATTCCTCTAGTTAGTCAGGTTCTTGATAAGACTAGGCTTCTTGAGAAAACCTTTGTTACGGATGGCAAGATATATGGTTTCTCGGGATATGTTGAGAGGGGTGTAATGGGTATACCGGTCTTCCTCTCTTTCTACCCACGCTACCTCTCTTGGTGGTGGCGTAGCTCTAAGAGCGTTTCTTCTTACAGGATACATATCCTAATATTGTGAAGGAGGCGGTGGTTGGTAGGTAGACCGATTGGGAGGATGATTAAGGAATTTCTTTTCAAGTGTATGCTTTAGAGCTTCTTTCTTCTGGCGTTTGATTGATCGGGCTTCATCGTGCTCGATCTTGACTCGGGGCTGTTCATCTATATCCACATGTTCTAATGCCCTATTATAGGCCTCCTAATAAGTTTCAAGTGGGTGTTTACGAACGATCGGAATAGTCTGCCAGCCCACAGATTTCTTCTAAAATTTGCCAAGGTCTTCTTCTCAGCAAACACTCCCATCTGAACCACCTCTTAATAGAACTTCTCCATATAGGACCTGAACGTTTCACCCCGCTCCTGGATTATGTACTAGAGTAGGATGAGGTCCTTAGGTCTGATCCCCTAAAACTGAGCACAAAAATCGGTAGTGAGTTTTGTAAAAGAATCTACACTACCGGAGGGTAACTTTCTAAACCAAGTCTTGGCACAGTCCGTTAAAGTAAAAGGGAACATCCTGCACATTGCTGATCGGGTAGCATTTTTGGACTTCCATCTAAAGTACAAAGCTCTTTATATGGCTCATGGGATCCTCCGAACCAGAGTACTTCTGAGTAGGCATCTTGAACTTGGAGGTAGCTCTACTTCCCAGATCCTCCTAGAGATGGGTGTATTCATCTCTTTGAAGGGTTTCTTCCAGGTGCCTCGATGTTTTCCCTTCCTTCGCTCCTCAAGTTCTTTGGCCATCATGGCCATTCGATCTTCAAGCCACATGGATCCCTCGTGTCTGGATCGGGCTACCGTACCTTCATTATCCTAGGTTTCGGACCTTACGGCTGCCTCTTTGCACTCCTCTCTCCTGAAACGGCTATCTCGCAGGTTCCTTCTAGGCCTGGTTCTACCACCTGCATCGGGCTCTGGAGTCCTCCCCTCTTCTGTTGGTCTAATTATTGGTAGATTCCTCCCTGGGGGAACATCGATTGCTGACTTTACCTGTTAGGGTCTGAGATTTGCATGACGGTTTGGAACTAGTAGTGATGGTCCGAGTCTATCAAAAATTGGTGCCCAAATACCCGGTCCTGCTTCTCCCGCATTCCTAACTACTTCGAAAAGTATCCCTTGAGCGATCATTCGGAGGCGGACACTCTCTACATAAGCAATAACCTGCTATTCCATATATCCCGATTGACTTCCTAGATAGCCGGATCTAGGGGATACGGCTTGGCTCTCATGAAGGGATCGATGGCGGGTTGTTATTTCTTGCTTCTCTCCCCTGTTTCTGAATTATTTGAATATAAGCAATGGAGCGAGGTCTAGAGTGGTCGGGCTGTCCTTAGGAGGATCTGAGTTTCATCTCTCTGTTAGTGGGGTAATGCTAAGCTGCTTTGATAATGGAAAAGGAGTAAGTTTCCCACAGACGACGTCAAAAAGTGTTAACCGAAATTTACCAGCGAGGTGGATTTATAATTAACGACTTTAGAGGACTATGATTAGAATTGACCACGGTCAGAGGGGTATCACGTAGTTCGATGCCTATGATTTCCAGTAAGTGTAACTCAATATAATAATTGTCAAAACATAAGGATAATCGATTATTTTATATTATAAAAGAGGGGAATACTATGAATTTCTTTACTTAATCTAGATACAATGTTAAACAATACTCTCCACTGGTCATTGTAAGCGAAGTCTGACACAGTTGGCGATGGAGATCTCGTACAAGTTGATAAGTAGAAAAAAAGTTGTAAGTTTAGGGTTCCTTCTCTTGCTTCTCCTTTTTTTTTTCATAGTTTAGTATAACAGCATATATATAAGTCTCATTACTTACCATGCAATCCTATAACTTCGGTCTAGGGTTTCAGCAATTATGGGACTTTCCTTAGCGATAAGCAAGGATATCGTGTGAAATCCAATCCCTAAAATCAAGTGATTCTTTCTTGGGTGGATTCTGGCAGACTCCAATTTTAAATAGGACTCTTAAATGGCAGGAATGAGTCCTCCTCTTTAATGGTAAAAACATTGGCGTTTTAGTGTTCTTCTTGGTAGCTTTAAACTCTAGTCTTCTAGATCCGCTGGTCTTACCTTGGTAGCATCCTTATCTGATACTTTGGTTGTTTGGCGAGCTAGTTCTTTATGGTGTCAGGGTATTGCGGTGTCAGGGTACCTCGACGCCCTTCTTCTTACTGTATCATGATTTCCACTGGTCACTTGGTCACCCCGGTTTTGGGATACCGGTTGATGTTGTGGCGAGGTATCAAGAAATCACCCAATCTTTGCACAAGGATAAACAAGAGAGCTCAAGGAAGGAACAAGCTTACAAGAGAGACTCAAGGGTGATTTCTCTACATTTTAATTCCATTCTTTGTTTGTGATTATGTGTAATTAAACCCCTATTGTAGGGGGATGACTTGAGAAACTCTTGGACAATGAGTATTTGTTAAAACTTTGAATATCATGTTTACACAATTATAGTTTTATTAACTTTTTAATTAGATATTGCTCTTATGTGATCGATTAAGTTATTGACACACTTGTTGATTGCAATATGTTGTAGGATTTACTTGTGATAAAATTGATTGAGTTATTGACACACTTCATTGATTGTAGCACATAGTGAATATGATAGGTTGTTAGAGGGTATATCAACCGCAATTGCCTAGGCCTTTGATTATCACTAACCGACCCCACCTTGACCCTCTCTCCTTAATCGGTTAGGCCTTTTGGTGGAAATTTGTTTAGAGTTCGTAGTGACGGTCTAAACATACTTTCGAATGAGATCGGTCCTTGATTGTGTGGATCGTACGTTAATGAAGCCAGGTATGAATTTCTCAAAGTCTATTAGCTATTCTATCATTTCCTTAGACCTTTCTTAATTGTTTAAACCCATTTTCTTATCTAGGTTGTTGGTATTGGATTCCTATCTCCATTCATTTTCTCTTTATATTCTTGTTATTCACTTTCTAGTTTATTAACTCAAAACCAATCAAAAACCAAAAACATGAATTTATTTTCTTTCACCTAGTTTAGACTAACATAGATTAGATAGCAAATCGATTAATCTAACCTAATCCATGTGGAACGAATCCTTAGCTTGCTGTTTTACTAGTTTTCAAAACTTAAAGCACATTGCGTAGGAATTTCTTTATAAATATCTTTTGAATTGTGATTCCCTAACGACAGAAAAAACGTGTTCAAAATGGCACCGCTGCCGAGGATTGGTGTTTGGAGTAGTTGATTTGTGTAACTTTTTTTTGTAGTTAGATTTTTTAGGTAGTATGTCATTTTTGTTATTTTTAGATTTTCTAGTTTTGTTTTCTTTTGTATCTTTTGTCTGTAGTCATTTTTCTTTTTTGTTTTCTTTTTAGGAACAATGGATCCTTTTGACTTGCAATTGGCCATATTCAACCGTGAAATGGAATTATTTGCCTCAAGGCACTCGAGGGAAGAAAGAGCTCATGACTCGAATTCTTCCAATATCGAGGGAAGAAAGAGCTCATGACTTGAATTCTTCCAATACGAGTCCGAATGATGGGAATCCCGAGGAAGAAATGTTAGCAGCCATTTGAGCATCACAAATGTCGTATGAGCATACTTTGAACGGATGTTTGGAGGCAAGTGCACTTAGGTTTTTGGGATTAGAAGCTTCATTGAAAAGAATAAAAGTGCACCTTAGAGCTGTCATGGAAGCCATGCAAGGGAAAGAGAGCCAAGAGTTCCCAAGTCCACCAATGCTAGAAGAAGCTACCACCATCCCTTGGAATGGTGAGAATGTAAAACAAAATTATTTTCATAATTTTGATAATGATTCTTCTAGTTTTATAGGTGAAGAAGTAGGAGAAGAGAAGACGAATGTTGAAATGAAGGAATCGAAGCCTTATGTCCCTCCTACTATTTCTCAAAGCCGCCTACTCAAAAGCATTTGGTATAGGTTGTTTCCTAAACTTATTAAACCACTTTTTCAAGTGTACATTTACTTGCCTTTGCTTTATGTGATTAGGAACACGCCGGTGGATGACAAATACTCCTAAGACCTAATCACATATAGGTGCACGTCTAGCTAAGACGTAAAACCAAGCGCTTGGTGGGAGGCACCCCACCTAGGTACAATTTCTTTGCTTATTTTAATTTGTTTTATTTCTTGCTTTTTAGTTTCTTGTTTAGAATAAGGGTTTGAGTTGATTGTGATAGTGGATTTAGGCTTTGATGATCACATTATTTTGTCCACTTAGATTGTGATGAGAACAATTGATAATCTTACATTGATATACCTTTTGCCATGATGACGAGTGGTTTGGGGGTGTGGATTCATTATTTGAGTCATTTTTCATTTTACTTTTTCAAGTTTTTCTTTGACCTTTGCGAAAGCACCCTGGTTTGAAATTTCTGATGCCAAATGTTTCATTTAAACTATACTACTTGGTGAGGAAATAAATTATTTTGCCCACGATACATTCTTTGATTTTTTGATATGGTTCCAACAGTATAAAGAACATAAAATTCTGGGTGGGGGTTCAAAAGTTATGAACGTTTCTTTGACCAAAGGTCATGAGCGATGCCCTATTTTGAAAATATGCATGTGAACCATTTTCGACGTCCATTTACACATTTTTCCAATTTGAATTTTGAAATGTTTTCTAAATGAAAAGTGCGCATTTTCATGTCTTTTTTCCTGTGCCAAAATTTTAGAAAGTTGTATTGAGTATTTATGAAAATATACACCAAAGAGCGGACATAGGTCGATTTCAAAAGTCACCATATTTTTTGGAATTTTATCCTCTATATTGAGATGGTCTTTCATATTGTGTTTTTTGTGTTTTGTATCATGTTAGGTGAACACTGTTAGGCCTAACTCTCTTGTTTGCAACATTGGAGACAATGTTGAGATTTTGTTTAGGGGTGTAGCCGCCTTTGTGAGTCGTCTTTTTGAGTCTTGAGTCTTTTTAGTGTCAATTTTTTCTTTTTTCAAAATTTTCGTATGGCCAAATTTTCGAGCTTTAGATAGCTTGGGTGTGATGCCTTGAGCGTGTGCTTGCGGTGAGTTTTATTATGCTTGATTATCTTGTGATGTAGCTTGTTGTCACTCTAGGGTCTCACTTGCACTTTCGTAGGCTAGTCTCATCCTCTTTGTGTTTAAATTGAGGGGACTCGGTGCTCTTATGCCTTGTTCTAATAGTAGAGATTACCTAGTGAGTTCACAAACACAAGCCTTAAAGAACACACTTGAGTGTTATCATTTCTCTAATCTTAAAACACTTTTCTCGTCATGTGCTTCATGTGCCATAGGATACTACATTATATTTTGTGGATTGCTTGATCGACACTTACATTCTCTTGAAAGGTGGATTGGTTGGGATGATTTTAGACAATGTGTGTGCATTAACTACCATATTTAGCCTATACACTTACCCATGTCCCTATGTGTGCTCCATAGCCAACTTTGAGGCCAAACACTTACCTTTCATTTGGAACCACAACATAACCATATAACCACAAGCCTAAACACATGACTTACCCTTGTTATCAATCATGTTAGGATGTGTAGTGTGGTCTTGAAAAGGAAAACTCTAATATGTCAAAATAGCATATATTTAGGCCAAAAAAGTGTAATGTGCTAGTAAAGGCTCAAAAATGTAAAAGTGCTAAAAATGAGCACTTATGAGCTTAAAAATGTCAAAAGAAAAAGATGAAAAAAAAAATGAAAATAAAAGAATGAAAGCAAAGAAAGAAAGGAAAGCAAAAAGAGTCTTAAAGAATTAAATGTAAATGTACTCAAAGAAATTGGAGTGCAAATGTGAAAGCACATGTGTAATGTAAAGTTATGCCTAGATGCTAGTGTTTAAAGATGGCAAGCAAGTAAAGCTACATTATAGGTGTGTATTGTATTGAGTCTTAGCATGGTTGGTGACTTTTGAATTCAAAATTTTTCTTATTTCTTTTATCACCATATCTCACCCTATAGCCCCAATTACAACCAAAGGGAAAGACCTATTTGATCTTTAAAGAAATCTAGATTGGGAATGTTTGTTGAAAGCATGATCTTTCCACATCCATGGCATTTGATTCCTTCCAAGGCTTGTTCACAAGAAATTAACGGTCTTTCAATGTTAAATTGTATGCAGTGCATTAGATTCCTATGCATAAACTATATCTTTGCATATCTTGCATGAGTGTGAACTTAGGACTTCGAGCAGAAATAAAATAGAGTTTACACGAGAGGCTTAGAGTCAAAGCAAATTACGCTCGAGGTGTGAGAGTGAGTAGTTCCCAATATGAGAGTGCTTTTAGGTGTGGGATACATGATTATGCGAGTTTCCCTTTAGTGCCTTCGAGTTGCTTTAGAACATTTTGCATATGTTTACTTCTCTCTATCCCACATCTTTGTATCTCAACATCGGTTGGACATGCAGCCACTTGAATTGTTTTTTTTTTTTTTGGTGTCTAGGAAATTTTTAGATAAAGTCATTTTATCGTGTCTTATGTTTTTGTTTGTTTTGTCTTGAGTTTGCTCAAGGACGAGCAAAGGTTTGGTTTTGGGGTATTTGATCGAACCAAAATTGTTATGATTTTGGCCCTCAATTTCGTATCCTTTAGCTTGTTTTTGAGTGTATTTTGGTGTCTAATGGTTCGTTTCTAGTCAATTATAGGCATTCAGTGCATTTTAGGCAAGACGTGAGATTTGGTGGCAAAAGGGGCTGAAATTATAAAAAGTGTGTACTTTCCGGTGGTTTTACATATTGCGATTCACGTTTCGGTTTACATATATTCGGAAAGCCCCAGAAGTCTACTTTCCAGTGGCTTTACGGATTGCAATTTTGATTCTTCTAGAGAAAGTTATGCCTATTTTAGTAACTGATATGCTGAAACCGCGAACTACCCATGAACCACCCATGAATTGCACTCCCCAACACAGGGAACTGGACATTTTTCAAGCTAATTTAGAGGGGTTATATTGTCCTTTCATGCCTATTTCTAACCCTAGCCTTCACAATATATAAATACACCATTTTTATAGAGAATTCACACCTCTTAGTCTATCCTTTCTTCCACCATTCCTTATATCTCCATTTCTCCTCTCCAATCTCATCAATAAACAACTAGATTACTTCACCACAAACACTCTTCTCTTTCCATCTTCTCCACCCATCTCTTTTGTCACTAGCCATTAGATATCCACCTATTTAGACATATCCTCATCACCCAATCTTTGCACAAGGATAAACAAGAGAGCTCAAGGAAGGATCAAGCTTACAAGAGAGACCCAAGAGTGATTTCTCTACATTTTACTTCCATTCTTTGTTTGTAATTATGTGTAATTAAACCCCCATTCTAGGGGGATGGTTTGAGAAACTCTTGGACAATGAGTATTTGTTAAAGCTTTGAATATCATGTTTACAAAATTATAGTTTTATTAACTTTTTAATTAGATCTTGCTCTTATGTTATTGATTAAGTTATTGACACACTTGTTGATTGCAATATGTTGTAGGATTTACTTGTGATAAAATTGATTGAGTTATTGACACACTTAATTGATTGTAGCACATAGTGAATATGATAGGTTATTGGAGGTATATCAACCGCAATTGCCTAGGCCTTTGATCGTCACTAACCGATCCCACCTTGACCCCCTCTCCTTAATCGGTTAAGCATTTTGGTGGGAAGTTGTTTAGGATTCATAGTGACGGTCTAAACACACTTCCGAATGAGATCGGTCCTTGATTGTGTGGATCATGTGTTAATGAAGCCAGGTATGAATTGCTCAAAGTCTATTAGCTATTATGTCATTTCCTTAGACCTTTCTTAATTGTTTAAACCCATTTTCTTACCTAGGTTGTTGGTATTGGATTCCTATCTCCATTCATTTTCTCTTTATATTCTTGTTATTTACTTTTCTAGTTTATTAACTCAAAACCAATCAAAAACCAAAAACATGAATTTATTTTCTTTCACCTAGTTTAGACTAACATAGATTAGATAGCAAATTGATTAATCTAACCTAATCCTTGTGGAACGAATCCTTAGCTTGCTGTTTTACTAGTTTTTAAAACTTAGAGCACATTGCGTAGGAATGTCTTTATAAACATCTTTTGAATTGCGATTTCTTAATGACAGAAAAAACGTATTCAGCAACAAGAGTAAATGTCTCCTCAAAGTCGATACCCTCAATTTAAGAGTACCTTTGTGTAACAAGCCTTGCCTTGTGACGCACAATGTTGTCATCCTCATCAGATTTGTTCCTATATATTCATTTGGTGCCTATGACATTTATGGTCTTAAGCCTAGGAACTAGAGTCCAAACCTCATTCCTTTCGAATTGATTTAGCTCTTCTTGCATGGCAAGAACCCAAAATTCATCATTTAAGGCCTCATCAACCTTTTTGGGTTCTATTTGAGATTTAGCAAGTGTAACTAATAAGATTAGATATTTGACGCCTAGTCCTAACACCCTCATTCGCATCTCCAATAACATCATCTTTGTTATGGAGATGTCTAACCCATAAAGCATGTTCTTTAGAGTTCAAGATAGGAACTCTATCAAGAGATTGTGTGTCCTCATCATTAAGGTTAGATCTCCCATCAATAGGAGTCTCCACAACCTTCTCCAAAGGAGAATCATCAACTACAACAACCACTTCCTCTTAATTATTAGTCTTAAGCCTAGTATCATCAATGATAACATTGGATGATTCCATGACGTTTCGAGTCTTCAAGTTGAAAACTCTATAGGCTCTACTATTTAAGGCATAGCCAATAAAAATACTCTCATCACTCTTCCTAGTGGTCAATGGTACTTAGGCTCTAGATGTCCTAAGATCATGTATATTAGAATTATATTTCCTAGGAACATACAACTTGGCTCTAACATTTTTCTTTACAATCATGCTTTTAACTCTACACACACTACAACAAATATGATTTTTTATAGCATTGCACTATAGCATTCTTTTTAAAAATGCTATCAAATGTACCTATATTATTGCATATTATAATAAAATGCTATAAAAAGATATTAACAGATAACACTTTAGTTTAATTAGCATTTTGATTTCAATAATATAGCACTTTTAATGCTATTAAACTACATAGCTCAAATATTAATTATTATTTTTTTATATAAAAAAATTAATAGCATTTTAAATATGATATGATATGTCATGAAATCATATAAGCTGTTATGATTTATTTTTTGAAATTTCAACCTATTATTATTATTTTTGTGCTTTAAATCATTAATAGCAAAAACACAATTTAACGTAAATAAAATAAAAAATATCAATTTTTTTTTAAAAAAAAAAGTTAAGTAATTTACAAAACTAATTATATAGTATTTAAGAATGCTATAATACATGTTAAAAATACCTCTAAAGATAAAGAGGGAAAATGAATTATTGTCCCTCTATTTTTTTTTTTTCAAACACAAAAAGGGAAAACAAATTTATTTCCTTTTTCAAAATTTGAAACTCTAGCTTCTATTTTATATTCTCTTCACATGTTATTAGAGTTGTTTTACTGCCAACAAACTACCTACTCAAAATCTCTACTTTTACCACAAAGCTCTCAAGCAACAATACATGTCTTCATCTTCTATTTTCATTAAAAACTTCATATTTGTTGGGTAAGTTTTTTTCTCTTTCATTCGTTTTTTAAAAACCTAGGTTTAATTATTGTTAATTATTTGATTAACTACAAATGTCCTTATTTGATATATATATATATATATACATTTTTTTTTTCAGTTAGAAAATCTAGTTATGAATCTATATGTAGAAGTATTATATGTCTTCCATTATGAAGTTATATTTCTCGGTAAGAGACTTTTTCTTTTTTTATATTGTTTGTTAGTTTCATGATTTGATTTTTTTTTTTTTTCATCCTAGATCATTTTAGTTATAATCTCTATTTCATAATTGTAATGGTTATATAAATTCATATATGTTTATTCGTTTTTTTTATTAAATATAACTTTATTTTATTGATGATGTCTTTCAGGTTATGAAGATGAAGGTTGCTGTGTTTTATCAAAAGCAAAAGATGAAATTGGTGGAACAATCATGTTGTTGTAATTAGCTAAAAAAAAATATCATGTTCTTGTAATTTTTTTTTTTCTTATAAAACCAAATTCAAATTTTGTATATAGAAATTTCCTTGTAAGTTTGATATGTTTTGTGAATCAAGTAATTATTTTTGATTCATTAATAAATATTTATAAATTTTTTTTTTGTGCACAATTAAAAATTTTAAATCAATAATTAAGTAAAAATTAAAAATATACAATTTTTATATTGGGTACAATTACAGTAGCAATTTTTAAAAGTTATAATAAGTATAATAATAATATTTTTTTTATTAATGATATAACATCACTTAAATGCTATAAAAGAATAATTATAGCTTAAAACACTGAATTTATAGCATGTAAATAATGCTATGGAAAGATAAAACTTTTAATCACACTAGCTATCATGACATGTAATGTTATTGTTTACTTCTGATAGCATTTTTCTGCTACTATTATATGTGATATTTGTTTTAGTGACATTTTAATGTAATGAAAGCAATTTGGTCTAACATGACAATCAATACCAGAAAAATGACATGCAGGGATGTAGTTAGAAATCATACCATGTCCTTGCCTATACATATGAGTCTTCCCTTGTCTTTGTGATTGTCTTGGTTGTTAGATAGGATCTCTCCTTCTTTGTTGTTGACATAGATAGGATCTCTCCTTCCTTGATGAGCCATTTGTTAAGGAATATTGGCTTGAGGAGCTCTTCTATGTTGAGCTTAAGGTGGATTTCTTGATGCTACCTTCACTTGAGCACTTCTTGAACATTCTCCTAGGTCAATTTTCTTCCTAGGTAATTGAGGGGGAGGATACTCCTTAAGGTTCATGCTCTTGACAAATGTGGTCTTGCTTGGAGTGGAGGATTCCTTATGATCTTCAAACCCAAGACCCCTCTTGTCACTTGGCCTTTTTCCAACGTCTAATATGTGGTCAAGTTTTTCAATGCTAGAGCTCATATTGGCCATCAACTCTCTAGCATCATCAAGCTCCCTCTCCATCCCTTCTTCACTCCTCATAAATAAAGCTAGCTTCTCTCTTACCTTATCTTTAATCTTCTTGGATCTTTCCATTTGTTCACTTAAATGGTCAACATGTGTTGAAAGCTCTAGATTTTTTTCTTTTAATCTTTTAAGTTCTCTCTTATTCTTCATTCTTGCGCTTTCAATCTTGACTATATAGTCACGAACATCCATTTTCTCCACATTTCCATTTGTGGAGTTAGATGAGGAGTCATCTTCACTTGAGTCATTTTCCTCTTGACTCTCTTCCTCTTCTTCATTAATACCTTTGCTCTTGTGGGAGGAGGCAAAGACTGTGAAGTTAGCCACTTCATCTTCATCATCCGAAGATTCATCTCTCTCATCGGAGTCATCACTTCTACTCCAAATGGCGGCTATCACTCTCCATTTCCTCTTGTTCTTTAAATTTCCACAATCGGGAGCGATGTGTCCTACGCTACCACACTCAAAGCATTAGATCCATTTCCTTTCACTCTTTTCTTGCCTAAACTCAAACTTCTTGAAGGGAGCTTTTTTCTTCAAGTCTTGGCCATTGGATCCAAAGCCCATCTTCTCGAACTTGACGAACTTCTTGAACCTTCTCAATAATAATGCCATGTCTTTGTCCGAGTTATCATTTTCCTTCTTCTCTACCTTAGAGGCCTTCAAAGCAATTCCCTTTTGTTTTTTAGGAGGTGTGGAGGTAGGACCCTTTCCAGACTCATAAGCTAGAAGTCTCCCAATCACTTCACTCGGCTTCATATCCGTGTACCGACTATTCTCCTCTAAAGCCGTTACCTTAGACTCAAATCTTTCGGGGAGAGATCTCATAATCTTTTGCTTGATTCTCCAATCCGAATAAGGATCACCAAGTTGATGGCTTTGGTTGACTATGTCCATCAACTTGATCTTAAAGTCCTTGAAGCACTCGTTCTCTTCCATCTTAAGCATCTTGAATTAAGTTTGGAGCACTTGAAGTTTGTAGTCCTTCACTACTTCGGCTTCTTCAATTGCAGCTTCTAAGATGTCCCACGCCTCCTTAGCGATCCTAGCATTTTGAATCAATTTATATTGATTCTCGTCTGTTGCATATAGGATGGCATGCATTGCCTTCCTATTCCATTTTGATGCCTCAACTCTTGTGCGTTCCATTGTGCCTTAGGCTTGAGTACATCCTCTCCTCCACCAGTAGGAGTCATCATCGGTGACGCATATCCGTCTTCAACCACCATACAAGCCTGGTCATGGATTTGACATATGTACGAATCTATCTTGCCTTTCCACAAGGCATAATTAATCCCGGTAAGTAGGGGAAGCCTTGTGCTAGAAGCACCCTCATTACCACCAGCATTTCCATTCATAGTGTCTATAAATGAATAAAATGAATGCAAATGTATGAATGGTCAAAAATCACACAAAATGCAAAACACACTGAAAAGCAAGGATTACCTAAGTATATCTAGGAACCTGCTCTGATACCTATTGAAACAAATATACTGGTGTGTATAAAACTATGTAGAGAGGGGTGAATAGATTTTAATCAAGTTATATTACCAAATTCTTGATTAGTCAATATTCCAAATTTAATCCCTAAACTAGTCACAAAACAAAATCAAGTGTAATAATGCGGAATTTAAAAGACACTCGATTTTTACATGGAAACCTTCAACAAGGAAAAACCACGGGCTGTTATGTGTGCCACACATGAACCTCGAATCCACTAATTGCAATGGTGTTTACAACCTAGGTTGACCTCAACCTCTCACGGTCTATAACCCACCACTACTACCCGCATGCCTTTAAAAGTGAACCTGGTCCAATTTGCTTATGGCCTAAGCAACTTTAGCACAAAACTTACTTCTCAATGAAGAGATTAAATAACCTATGTGAATATAAATGATATCCAAAATGCAAATAGAGGCAGGGAACAATAAATGCTTATCTAGGATTATAAGATGATAAGTAAATCAATCCTAGATATTAAATGTTATATGACATGGCATAAAGCTTAGCTAACTTAGATTAAACAATCCTAGGTATAGCTATCGTAATACAACTCTCAAACAATCAACACAATAATCTCAATCTTGTCAATAGAATATGTTCTATATGTAGGGAAAAATAATAAAAAAAAAGTGGTAAACGCAGCGGAAGCGATACTAAAAACGATTTAGTGACTTTTAAAATTTTTCCTTTATGAACCTTAAACCCTTTTAATCAATAAACATGCATATATGTTAACAAAAGTAAATTACCTTTTGTCGCGTGATCCGATTGACTTACGTCGATGGTAATCCGCAAGACCTTCAATCCGAGCACGAACGTGGATCACCTAGGAGCGTGGTCTCCCTTTTCTTTGAATTGCAAACCTGTGAATGGACCAAACAAAAAACTTTCTTTTCTTTGTTAGTCACAAAAACAATCAAAAGAATGTCAAAAATTATTCCGGTCACTTTTGAGTTCTCAATCTAATGATCGAAACTCGCGTGAACCTAGATCGATATCGTATACACAAGCTTATTGATGATTAAGCAATAGTATACTATCAAAAAATAATTTCACACTCTCTTTTGTCTTTTTAGAATAAAAACTCTCTCTTGGAATTAAGAAGAAGAAGAAATAAATAAATAAAAAAAAAAAACTCAAGCACAATGGATTGTGGTGGCCGAACCCTATAAGAACACATATATAGGTTGGCCGAATTTTTTTTTTTTCTTTTTCCTTTAGGGTTGCCGAATTCTATGTAGTCTAAGATTAGGGTTGGCCGAATTCTATAATGTCACTTATATAGGGTGACTTAAATTCAACCCTAATTCTTTTCAACTTAATAGACTTCAAACCCTAATCGAACTCCTTGATTTTTATTCTTTTATTTTTGACTAAATAAAAAGACTCCTTATTTGATTAAATAAATAAAACTAATTTATTTATTTCCTTGTCAAACAAGTCTTTTACTTTTAGGAAAGATTTGTTTCTTTAATTAAACAATTAATCAATAAATTAATTAATTCTTATTTAATTAAAACAAATGAAACAAATGAAACAAAATAATATTTTAGGTTAAAATTTTAACCTTGCCGCCCCACTTGATTAAGATTGGGCCTAACATTATTTTCTTATTTCATTTAATCCATTGGACTTTAAATAAAAAGCCCACATGTGAACCAGACCCATTCTTACTAAAAGAAACAAGCCCACATGTCTTTCATTAATATATTAATATAATTGAGCAGCCCATTACTTAAATAATGTGCAAATTATATTCTTAATATATTAAATGCAATTCTAGATGGACCCTTAAATTGGTCCGGTAGAATATATCAAGTGATCCATGCAAGTCCGTGTGGATTGGGGATCTTGGCGGGCCATCTAAATTTAAGCTTCAATAGACATAACCTAATCACAATCAACAAATGATTCACTTAAGTCTGATCCATTAATTTTAACTCATTCCACTAAAGAGCTAAAACTGAACTCTTAAATAAAGATAGAAAAGGAAGATGCTCCTCATTCATACCCTAGACAATCATATTGGAGATAGTGTATCCTCGTGATTAATATCGGTAATCGCCAAGAGTTCATAGACCGCCTATAACTCTCCAAGTTACCATATTTACTCATATGACCACGTTTTGAACTTGGATATTTTGACTTGTCCAGAAGCCATGTTTTCAATAGACACTATTGAAAACTCAACGTTGAGATTTAATATCCAATTACCTCAAAACATCCATATGATGATATTATACTCTCATTTAATTAAATGGAGCCACGATGTCCATATCTATAAATGAAGTCCTCTATCGATTAACAAATGAATATCACCAAACTATCGAGGATAGACTATGCGATATAATCGTACTCATTGATAACTCAAATGATATCACTTGCAACCATAAGTCCATCATTTATCTCAGGATTAAGATAGACCCTCCGATTGTCCTGATAATGAAAAGACTATTATCTATTGACGGTTCTAGATAAAGCTTTTCATTGTGATCCAGTTCAATGCACCCAGTGCACTAGATCCTTTTGCTCGAAGACACTCCGATGATTTTAGACTCATCATATCTCATTTGATCCCACTCAAATGCTAGCAAAAGAATTCTACAACTTTAACAAGATAAAGGTGCCCAACCTTTAACTTAAGTTGTGAACAATATTCAAGACTAACTAAAGAATTGTGTCTACCACATACATATCCAGATGTACGAACAATTCTTCTTTTCCCATAGTCTTTAGACCTTATGATTATTTACTTTGACAATTATAATACAAACTATAAATGCTATACGATTTGTTAAACCAGAAATCACTTTATTAATATGAAAAAGATTGTTAATTACAACATTACACTCTTGCTATTGAGCATAATCCTAACAATCTCCCACTTGCGCTATAGCAAATGTGTCATATCTCTCAAGCCCATATTCTCTAGATGCCCATCGAAACTCTTCTGAGGTAGAGCCTTTGTGAAGGGATCCGCTAGATTTTCTGCTGACGCGATTTTGGTAATCGTCACGTCACCTCTTTGAACAATCTCCCTTAAAAGATGATACTTTCTTTCAATGTGTTTACCTCTCTTGTGACTTCTTGGTTCTTTCGAATTAGCCACCTGCTCCACTGTTGTCACAGTAGATAGTGATCTGCTTATTCGCACTAGGAACCACTTCTAAGTCAATCAAGAATTGGCGGAGCCAAACAGCCTCTTTGGCAGCTTCGCATGCAGCAACATACTCAGCTTCCATGGTGGAATCAGCAATACAAGATTGCTTGATACTCCTCCATATAACTGCTCCTCCTCCAATAGTAAACACAGCCCCTGATGTGGATTTTCTGGAGTCAGAATCTGATTGGAAATCAGAATCGTATACCCAACGGGAACCAAATCCCCTCCAGAGTATACAAGCATATTATCTCTCGTTCTCTTTGAGATACTTGAAAATATGCTTGACTGCCAACGTCCAGTGATCAGGACCAGGTTTCGATTGAAACTCTGCTAACTATGCCAACAGCAAAACAAATATCTGGTCTAGTACTGAGCATTGCATACATGAGACTTCCAACTGCCGAGGCATATGGAACTCTACTCATGAATTGCTCTTCATGCTCATTCTTAGGAACTTGTTCCTTAGAAAGCTTGATTCCATGTCTGAAAGGTAACATACCTTTCTTGGAATCCTGCATGGAAAACCTAGACAAGATTTTGTCTATGTATGAAGCTTGGGATAATGCAATCGTTATATTCTTTCTATCCCTTATTACTTAGATACCTAGAATAAAACTTGCTTCTCCTAAGTCCTTCATATCAAATTGTTTTGCTAACCATTCTTTTACTGATGTCAATACACCTACATCGTTTCCAATGAGTAGTATATCATCAACATAAAGAATCGGGAAAACCAACTTGTCGCCTTTAATCCTTTTGTATACACAAGGTTCGTCAGGATTCTGAATAAATCCAAAACCTTTGACAGCTTGATCAAACCTTATGTTCCAGGATCTGGATGCTTGCTTTAATCCATATATGGATTTCTGCAACTTGCATACCTTATCCACTTGGCCCTTTTCAATGAATCCCTCTGGTTGCATCATGTAGATGCTTTCGTCAAGACTTCCATTTAGGAAAGCTGTCTTGACGTCCATTTGCCAAATCTCTAAATCTAAAGATGCTGCAATGGATAAGAGTATCCTAATGGATTTAAGCATGGCCACAGGAGAGAAGGTTTTCTCGTAATCGATACCTTCTTTCTGTGTATACCCTTTAGCTACCAATCTAGCTTTAAAGGTTTCCACCTTTCCATCCATACCTCTTTTCCTCTTGTATACCCACTTGCACCCAATGGGTTTTATCCCTTTAGGCAAGTCTACAAGGGACCAGACTTTGTTATCGAACATAGATTCAATCTCGGATTGCATTGCCTTTTGCCAATGGCGACTATCAACATCCTCCATAGCTTCCTTGTACGTATAGGGATCATCGTCGTCCGGGAGATTCTCCACTGATTCTCCCAGACCGATGTATCTTTCGGGTTGTGTTCTAACCCTCCCACTACGACGAGGAATGGTAGGTTGTTGATCTTGTGTTGGATCGGAACTTACAATTGGGTTAGGTTGTGTAACCTCTCGTGGAATTTTATCTCATGATATCTCATTCAGGACAATTCTACTTCTAGGCACAGAATCATTCATATAGTCCTTTTCCAGAAATTTAGCATTTGTCGAAACAAATACTTTAAGATCTGAAGGACTATAGAAATAATATCCTTTAGTTTCTTTTGGATACCCTACAAATATACATGTTTTCTGAACGGGACTCCATCTTTTCTGTCTTTCCTTTTAACACATGCGCAGGACAACCAAATATCCTTAAGTGTTGTAAACTAGGCTTGCGCCCGGTCCACAACTCATGCGGTGTTTTAGGAACAGACTTAGATGGTACATAGTTTAGAATGTATATAGCAGTTTGTAAAGCATATCCCCAAAAAGAAATAGGAAGCGTTGAATAACTCAACATAGACCTAACCATATCCAAAAGAGTTCTATTTCTCCTTTCTGCTACCCCATTCTGTTGAGGTGTACCTGGTGCAGAAAACTGAGAAACTATCCCATTATCAATAAGATATTGCTGAAACTCACCAGATAGATATTCTCCACCACGATCAGATCTCAAAATTTTTATGTGTTTCTCAAGCTGATTTTCCACTTCAGTTTTGAATGCTTTGAACATGTCAAAAGCATCCGACTTATGTCTCATGAGATACACATAACCAAATCTTGAGTAATCATCCGTGAAGGTGATGAAGTACTCATATCCACCTCTAGCTTGAATGCTCATAGGTCCACATACATCAGTGTGTATCAATCCTAAACATTCAGTGGCTCTTGCACCTTTGGCAGAGAACGTCCTTTTGGTCATTTTACCTTCCAAACAAGATTCACAAGTTGGTAGATCATCAACCTTTAAGTCACTTAAAGGTCAGTCACTTACCAATCTTTTAATCCTATTAAGGTTAATATGACCTAAGCGTAAATGCCAAAGGTAGGTTTCATCTGTTGATAATTTTACTCTTTTATGATTAGGTTCCGTTATTTCTGTGTCTAACGAGTGAGAGATATTTCTATGCAAAAAGTATAGACCGTTTTTCAATGTACCTTGGCAAATAATTTTGTCATTCTTACTAATAATAAAAACTTTATTAAAAGTAACCGAATATCCAAATTTATTCAAACAAAAAACTGAAATTAAATTCCTCGTGAATTGAGGTACATAATAAACGTCTATTAAATCTAAATGCCTTCTAGAATCCAAATAAACTCTAATATCTCCCACTGCACTTGCAGACACTAACGTTCCGTTGCCCAAGCGCAAATCGATTTCATTCTTACTCAGCTTTTTCCTTTCTTGAAACCCATGCAAGGAATAACAAACATGATTAGTGGCTCATGAGTCTATGATCCAAGAATCTGTAGAATCAGCCAAAAAAAATGTTTCTAGATAATTCAAATTACCTTCTTCCTTCTTGTTCTGGGACTTTGGGCAATTTCTCTTCCAATGTCCCTTTTCACCACAAAGGAAGCATTTCACTTTGATCTTGGTTACTTTCTTGGTCTCCTTCTTGATAGGCCCAAGTTGCTTTTTCTTCTGTTGTTTCTTGACCTTTTGACGGGCCTTAACAGTAGCAACTTTACCAACCATATGAATCTCTTGACCTTTGCCTTTCACTAGGATCTTTTCAGCACTTTGAACATCTTGCATCAGGCCTTGTAAGGTGTATTCCTTTTGTTCAAAGTGTAGTCCAATTTGAACTGATCAAAGGAATCTGACAATGAATTGACAACCATATCAATCTTTGTCTCACCATCTATCTCGGCGCCATGCAGTTCAGCAATGTTGAGATGTGCTATGACTTTCATCATGTGATCTTTCACAGCCTGTCCAGGTTTAAATGCAGATTCGTAAACGTCCTTCTTATATAACTGGTCGTCACCAGACTTCGCCTTGAACATCTCCTCACAGAAACAAACATTTATATGACGGACTCATTCCTTAAATGCTTGATGTTTACTGACACGTCAGAGATAGTGGCCATAATGTAACATTTTGCCATATCATCTGAAGTCTTCCACTGCTCATACTCATCTCTATACATTATGCTAGATTCGTTATTAGGAGCAGGTGGTTTAGGAGTAGTTAGAACAAACTTATGTTTTTCACTTTGCAGTAACAACCCAATTTTCCTTTTCCATGTGACATAATTATCTCCAGTTAAAGTGTTATCTTTCGGGATGTTCATAAGTGATGGGGTCATGAAATCTGAACAAAACATATATAAGTAAATAATCATGATAAAGCACTTTTAAATATTTATCTTGAATTAAATAAATAACTCAATCATAAAATTCAACGGTGATCTAACATCCATAAATGTTACGCCTCCTTTGGGAGTTCGCACCATTTACTAGTTAGACTAGGTCCCACCTAATTGTTAACATAACAACCGGCGTTTTCAATTTTAGCCTTGCAATTTTACTGACAAGAACTCTTGGGAGGATATCAATAAAATTACATTGAGTGTGTTACCAAGATATTGACCCTCGATTTTCTCTCACGAAAATCCCTCCTTGGGGAGTAGATCTCGTTTGAGTCCATTGTCTAGTCTATCCTTGTAAGGAAGTATGTTGCTAAATTCCATTCATGGACGCCCCTTGGGGGGATTACCAATAAATAATAAAGCTCAACTAACCTTGGAGGCCATGGGTGTTACCAAAACACCTTCTCCCACTCAATTATTTAAGGCGTGTGATTAAATCCCATAGAATGATTTACCGAGTTATCTAGATGCCAATTTAGATACCTAAATCATTCAATGCATGTTCATACCAAAAGAGATATATGCGTGGCACTCCTATTCTATATGTCATGTTATCATACAATAACAAATATTGTAATATTTAAACATAAATTAAATAGCAACAATTTTGGCCCATCCTAGAAAAACAAGTAAATTACAATTTGTCAGGAATACAAGATCTTCAGGTGGCCCATCAACCATACGCTCATCCTTCGGCCTTCTCCCATGGGCGTGCGCAGCCCACAACCCCACAAAGGGGCTGCCTTGCGCAGCCCATAAGGCCACACAAGGCTGCCATGCGCAGCCCATCAAAGTTTGGGCTTGTCATGTGCAGCCCAATCCACTCCTAGGGTGCGCACGGTGCTCGTACTTGGTTCCGGTTGCTTCATTTTGCTTCGTGTCTTCAAATCTCCAAGACCTAAATATATTACGGCAGTATATATATAATAAATACTGCAGTATTAATTTTTTTTTTTTTTTATTCACTGCAGTATTTTTACAAACCAAAAACTGCACATACTAAAAATAAATAAAAAAAAAAGCTATAGTGTACAAAAATCTTTACTTTTTATATATATAAAAAAAATAAAACCTAGCAATCTACCAAGAAGGAATTATGGCGATAATAGACCACCGCTTCTTGTTACAACTCGAAACAAAAATTACATTGAAAATCTAGGGCCAAAATCGAGCAATAACAAACCACATAAAACATATATAAATCCATACATCACATGTAATTATATATTTGAATACCTAGAGTGCCATCTCTTTCTAAACATGCATAATCACAATAAAAAGAAATAGATCCACGTATATATACGTTAATTAATTAAAAGGGTTCAACCTAGGCTCTGATACCAATTGTAGGGAAAAATAATAAATAAAAGTGGTAAACGCAGCGGAAGCGATACTAAAAACGATTTAGTGACTTTTAAATTTTTTCCTTTATGAACCTTAAACCCTTTTAATCAATAAACATGCATATATGTTAACAAAAGTAAATTACCTTTTGTTGCGTGATCCGATTGACTTACGTCGATGGTAATCCGCAAGACCTTCAATCAGAGCACGAACGTGGATCACCTAGGAGCGTGGTCTCCCTTTTCTTTGAATTGCAAAACTGTGAATGGACCAAACAAAAAACTTTCTTTTCTTTGTTAGTCACAAAAACAATCAAAAGAATGTCAAAAATTATTCCGGTCACTTTTGAGTTCTCAATCTAATGATCGAAACTCGCGTGAACCTAGATCGATATCGTATACACAAGCTTATTGATGATTAAGCAATAGTATACTATCAAAGAATAATTTCACACTCTCTTTTGTCTTTTTTAGAATAAAAACTCTCTCTTGGAATTAAGAAGAAGAAGAAAGAAATAAATAAAAAAAAAAACTCAAGCACCATAGATTGTGGTGGCTGAACCCTATAAGAACACATATATAGGTTGGCCGAATTTTTTCTTCTTTTTCCTTTAGGGTTGCCGAATTCTATGTAGTCTAAGATTAGGGTTGGCCGAATTCTATAATGTCACTTATATAGGGTGACTTAAATTCAACCCTAATTCTTTTCAACTTAATAGACTTCAAACCCTAATCGAACTCCTTGATTTTTATTCTTTTATTTTGACTAAATAAAAAGACTCCTTATTTGATTAAATAAATAAAACTAATTTATTTATTTCCTTGTCAAACAAGTCTTTTACTTTTAGGAAAGATTTGTTTCTTTAATTAAACAATTAATCAATAAATTAATTAATTCTTATTTAATTAAAACAAATGAAGCAAAATAATATTTTAGGTTAAAATTTTAACCTTGCCGCCCCACTTGATTAAGATTGGGCCTAACATTATTTTCTTATTTCATTTAATCCATTGGACTTCAAATAAAAAGCCCACATGTGAACCAGACCCATTCTTACTAAAAGAAACAAGCCCACATGTCTTTCATTAATATATTAATATAATTGTGCAGCCCATTACTTAAATAATGTGCAAATTATATTCTTAATATATTAAATGCAATTCTAGATGGACCCTTAAATTGGTCCGGTAGAATATATCAAGTGATCCATGCAAGTCCGTGTGGATTGGGGATCTTGACGGGCCATCTAAATTTAAGCTTCAATAGACATAACCTAATCATAATCAACAAATGATTCACTTAGGTCCGATCCATTAATTTTAACTCATTCCACTAAAGAGCTAAAACTGAACTCTTAAATAAAGATAAAAAAGGAAGATGCTCCTCATTCATACCCTAGACAATCATATTGGAGATAGTGTATCCTCGTGATTAATATCAGTAATCGCCAAGAGTTCATAAACCGCCTATAACTCTCCGAGTTACCATATTTACTCATATGACCACGTTTTGAACTTGGATATTTTGACTTGTCCAGAAGCCATGTTTTCAATAGATACTATCGAAAACTCAACGTTGAGATTTATTATCCAATTACCTCAAAACATCCATATGATGATATTATACTCTCATTTAATTAAATGGAGCCACGATGTCCATATCTATAAATGAAGTCCTCTATCGATTAACAAATGAATATCACGAAACTATCGAGGATAGACTATGCGATATAATCGTACTCATTGATAACTCAAATGATATCACTTGCAACCATAAGTCCATCATTTATCTCAGGATTAAGATAGACTCTCCGATTGTCCTGATAATGAAAAGACTATTATCTATTGACGGTTCTAGATAAAGCTTTTCATTGTGATCCAGTTCAATGCACCCAGTGCACTAGATCCTTTTGCTCGAAGACACTCCGATGATTTTAGACTCATCATATCTCATTTGATCCCACTCAAATGCTAGCAAAAGAATTCTACAACTTTAACAAGATAAAGGTGCCCAACCTTTAACTTAAGTTGTGAACATTATTCAAGACTAACTAAAGAATTGTGTCTACCACATACATATCCAGATGTACGAACAATTCTTCTTTTCCCATAGTCTTTAGACCTTATGATTATTTACTTTGACAATTATAATATAAACTATAAATGCTATACGATTTGTTAAACCAGAAATCTCTTTATTAATATGAAAAAGATTGTTAATTACAACATTACACTCTTGCTATTGAGCATAATCCTAACACTATAAGCATACAAGTAATAAATGAGATTGTTTGTCAAGTAAGATACAAAATATGTAAGATATTAGTGACCAACTTGTTAGGATTATGCTCAATAGCAAGAGTGTAATGTTGTAATTAACAATCTTTTTCATATTAATAAAGTGATTTCTGGTTTAACAAATCGTATAGCATTTATAGTTTGTATTATAATTGTCAAAGTAAATAATCATAAGGTCTAAAGACTATGGGAAAAGAAGAATTGTTCGTACATCTGGATATGTATGTGGTAGACACAATTCTTTAGTTAGTCTTGAATATAGTTCACAACTTAAGTTAAAGGTTGGGCACCTTTATCTTGTTAAAGTTGTAGAATTCTTTTGCTAGCGTTTGAGTGGGATCAAATGAGATATGATGAGTCTAAAATCATCGGAGTGTCTTCGAGCAAAAGGATCTAGTGCACTGGGTGCATTGAACTGGATCACAATGAAAAGCTTTATCTAGAACCGTCAATAGATAATAGTCTTTTCATTATCAGGACAATCGGAGGGTCTATCTTAATCCTGAGATAAATGATGGACTTATGGTTGCAAGTGATATCATTTGAGTTATCGATGAGTACGATTATATCGCATAGTCTATCCTCGATAGTTTGGTGATATTCATTTGTTAATCGATAGAGGACTTCATTTATAGATATGGACATCGTGGCTCCATTTAATTAAATGAGTATAATATCATCATATGGATGTTTTGAGGTAATTGGATATTAAATCTCAACGTTGAGTTTTCGATAGTGTCTATTGAAACCATGGCTTCTGGACAAGTCAAAATATCCAAGTTCAAAACGTGGTCATATGAGCAAATATGGTAACTTGGTGAGTTATAGGCGGTCTATGAACTCTTGGCGATTACTGATATTAATCACGAGGATACACTATCTCCAATATGATTGTCTAGGGTATGAATGAGGAGCATCTTCCTTTTCTATCTTTATTTAAGAGTTCGGTTTTAGCTCTTTAGTGGAATGAGTTAAAATTAATGGATCGGACCTAAGTAAATCATTTGTTGATTGTGATTAGGTTATGTCTATTGAAGCTTAAATTTAGATGGCCCGCCAAGATCCCCAATCCACACGGACTTGCATGGATCACTTGATATATTCTACCGGACCAATTTAAGGGTCCATCTAGAATTGCATTTAATATATTAAGAATATAATTTGCACATTGTTTAAGTAATGGGCTGCTCAATTATATTAATATATTAATGAAAGACATGTGGGCTTGTTTCTTTTAGTAAGAATGGGTCTGGTTCACATGTGGGCTTTTTTATTTAAAGTCCAATGGATTAAATGAAATAGGAAAATAATATTAGGCCCGTCTTATATATAAGTGGGGCGGCTAGGTTAAAGTTTTGACCTAAAAATACTATTTTGTTTCATTTGTTTTAATTAAATAAGAATTAATTGATTTATTGATTAATTGTTTAATTAAAGAAACAAATCTTTCCTAAAAGTAAAAGACTTGTTTGATAAGTAAATAAATAAATTAGTATTATTTATTTAATCAAATAAGGATTCTTTTTTTTATTTAGTCAAATAAAAGAATAAAAATAAAAGAGTTGGATTAGGGTTTGAAGTCTATAAAGTTAAAAATAATTAGGGTTGAATTTTAGTCACCCTATATAAGTGACATGATGAAATTCGGCCAACCCTAATTAGATACTACATAGAATTCGGCAACCCTAAAGGAAAAAGAAGAAAAATTCGGCCAACCTATATATATGTTCTTATAGGGTTCGGCCACATCAATTCATTGGTGCTTGAGTTTTTATTTTCTTTCTTCTTCTTCTTAATTCTAAGAGAGTTTTATTCTAGAGAGACAAAAAGGAGTGAAAAATTATTCTTTGATAGTATACAATTGCTTAAACATCAATAAGCTTGTGTATACGATATCGATCTAGGTTCACGCGAGTTTCGATCATAAGATTGTGAACTCAAAAGTGACCGGAATAATTTTGACATTCTTTTGATTGTTTTGTGACTAACAAAGAAAGAAAGTATTTGTTTGGTCCATTCACAGGTTTGCAATTCAAAGGAAAGGGAGACCACGCTCCTAGGTGATCCACGTTCGTGCTCGGATTGAAGGTCTTGCGGATTACCATCGACGTAAGTCAATCGGATCACGCGACAAAAGGTAATTTACTTTTGTTAACATATATGCATGTTTATTGATTAAAAGGGTTTAAGGTTCATAAAGGAAAAATTTTAAAGTCACTAAATCGTTTTTAGTATCGCTTCCGCTGCGTTTACCACTTTTATTTATTATTTTTCCCTACAATTGGTATCAGAGCCTAGGTTGAACCCTTTAATTAATTAACGTATATATACGTGGATCTATTTCTTTTTATTGTGATTATGCATGTTTAGAAAGAGATGGCACTCTAGGTATTCAAATATATAATTATATGTGATGTATGGATTTATATATGTTTTATGTGGTTTGTTATTGCTCGATTTTGGCTCTAGATTTTCAATGTAAATTTTGTTTCGGAGTTGTAACAAGAAGGGTGGTCTATTATCGCCATAATTCCTTCTTGGTAGATTGCTAGGTTTTATTTTTTTTATATATATGTGCAGTATGTTTTTAGGGTTACTGCAGTTTTTTTTTATTATTTATTTTTAGTATGTGCAGTTTTTGGTTTGTAAAAATACTGCAGTGAATAAAAAAAAAATAAAAATTAATAGTGCAGTATTTATTATATATATACTGCCATAATATATTTAGGTCTTGGAGATTCGAAGACACGAAGCAAAACGAAGCAACCGGAACCAAGTATGAGCACCGTGCGCACCCTAGGAGTGGATTGGGCTGCACATGACAAGCCCAAACTTTGGTGGGCTGCGCATGGCAGCCTTGTGTGGCCTTATGGGCTGCGCAAGGCAGCCCCTTTGTGGGGGTGTGGGCTGCGCACGCCCATGGGAGAAGGCCGAAGGATGAGCGTATGGTTGATGGGCCACCTGAAGATCTTGTATTCCTGACAAATTGTAATTTACTTGTTTTTCTAGGATGGGCCAAAATTGTTGCTATTTAATTTATGCTTAAATATTACAATATTTGTTATTGTATGATAACATGACATATAGAATAGGAGTGCCACGCATATATCTCTTTTGGTATGAATATGCATTGAATGATTTAGGTATCTAAATTGGCATCTAGATAACTCGGTAAATCATTCTATGGGATTTAATCACACGCCTTAAATAATTGAGTGGGAGAAGGTGTTTTGGTAACACCTATGGCCTCCAAGGTTAGTTGAGCTTTATTATTTATTGGTAATCCCCCCAAGGGGCGTCCATGAATGGAATTTAGCAACATACTTCCCTACAAGGATAGACTAGACAATGGACTCAAACGAGATCTACTCCCCAAGGAGGGATTTTCGTGAGAGAAAATTGAGGGTCGATATCTTAGTAACACACTCAATGTAATTTTATTGATATCCTCCCAAGAGTTCTTGTCAGTAAAATTGCAAGGCTAAAATTGAAAACGCTGGTTGTTATGTTAACAATTAAATGGGACCTAGTCTAACTATTAAATGGTGCGAACTCCCAAAGGAGGCGTAACATTTATGGGTGTTAGATCACCGTTGAATTTTATGATTGAGTTATTTGTTTAATTCAAGATAAATATTTAAAAGTGCTTTATCATGATTATTTACTTATATATGTTTTGTTTAGAAATCATGACCCAATCACTTATGAACATCCTGAAAGATAACACTTTAACTGGAGATAATTATGTCACATGGAAAAGGAAAATTGGGTTGTTACTGCAAAGTGAAAAACATAAGTTTGTTCTAACTACTCCTAAACCACCTGCTCCTAATAATGAATCTAGCATAATGTGTAGAGATGAGTATGAGCAGTGGAAGACTTCAGATGATATGGCAAAATGTTACATTATGGCCACTATCTCAAAACGTAATTACAATGACAACAGAGGATGGAGTCAACTACTGAGTACAATGATGTCTCAGAGGATGTTTGTATAAAGTCCTAGGACATTGAGAGGCAGTGATTGCTTTTATGAATCTTAGGATGAAACCTGGACAGGCTGTGAAAGATCACATGATGAAAGTCATAGCACATCTCAACATTGCTGAACTGCATGGCGCTGAGATAGATGGTGAGACAAAGATTGATATGGTTGTCAATTCATTGTCAGATTCCTTTGATCAGTTCAAATTGGACTACACTTTGAACAAAAAGGAATACACCTTACAAGGCCTGATGCAAGATGTTCAAAGTGCTGAAAAGACCCTTGTGAAAGGCAAAGGTCAAGAGATTCATATGGTTGGTAAAGTTGCTACTGTTAAGGCCCGTCAAAAGGTCAAGAAACAACAGAAGAAAAAGCAACTTGGGCCTATCAAGAAGGAGACCAAGAAAGTAACCAAGATCAAAGGGAAATGCTTCCTTTGTGGTGAAAAGGGACATTGGAAGAGAAATTGCCCAAAGTCCCAGAACAAGAAGGAAGAAGGTAATTTGAATTATCTAGAAACATGTTTTTTGGCTGATTCTACAGATTCTTGGATCATAGACTCAGGAGCCACTAATCATGTTTGTTATTCCTTACAGGGGTTTCAAGAAAGGAGAAAGCTGAGTAAGAATGAAATCAATTTGCGCTTGGGCAACGGAACATTAGTGTCTGCAAGTGCAGTGGGAGATATTAGAGTTTATTTGGATTCTAGAAGGCGTTTAGATTTAATAGACGTTTATTATGTACCTCAATTCAAGAGGAATTTAATTTCAGTTTCTTGTTTGAATAAATTTGGATATTCGGTTACTTTTAATAAAGTTTTTATTATTAGTAAGAATGACAAAATTATTTGCCAAGGTACATTGGAAAACGGTCTATACTTTTTGCATAGAAATATCTCTCACTCGTTAGACACAGAAATAACGGAACCTAATCATAAAAGAGTAAAATTATCAACAGATGAAACCTACCTTTGGCATTTACGCTTAGGTCATATTAACCTTAATAGGATTAAAAGATTGGTAAGTGACGGACCTTTAAGTGACTTAAAGGTTGATGATCTACCAACTTGTGAATCTTGTTTGGAAGGTAAAATGACCAAAAGGACGTTCTCTGCCAAAGGTGCAAGAGCCACTGAATGTTTAGGATTGATGCACACTGATGTATGTGGACCTATGAGCATTCAAGCTAGAGGTGGATATGAGTACTTCATCACCTTCACGGATGATTACTCAAGATTTGGTTATGTGTATCTCATGAGACATAAGTCGGATGCTTTTGACATGTTCAAAGCATTCAAAGCTGAAGTGGAAAATCAGCTTGAGAAACACATAAAAATCTTGAGATCTGATCGTGGTGGAGAATATCTATCTGGTGAGTTTCAGCAATATCTTATTGATAATGGGATAGTTTCTCAGTTTTCTGCACCAGGTACACCTCAACAGAATGGGGTAGCAGAAAGGAGAAATAGAACTCTTTTGGATATGGTTAGGTCTATGTTGAGTTATTCAACGCTTCCTATTTCTTTTTGGGGATATGCTTTACAAACTGCTATATACATTCTAAACGATGTACCATCTAAGTCTGTTCCTAAAACACCGCATGAGTTGTGGACTGGGCGCAAGCCTAGTTTACAACACTTAAGGATATTTGGTTGTCCTGCGCATGTGTTAAAAGGAAAGACAGAAAAGATGGAGTCCCGTTCAGAAACATGTATATTTGTAGGGTATCCAAAAGAAACTAAAGGATATTATTTCTATAGTCCTTCAGATCTTAAAGTATTTGTTTCGACAATGCTAAATTTCTGGAAAAGGACTATATGAATGATTTTGTGCCTAGAAGTAGAATTGTCCTGAATGAGATGTCAGGAGATACAATTCCATGAGAGGTTGCACAACCTAACCCAATTGTAAGTTCCGATCCAACACAAGATCAACAACCTACCATTCCTCGTCGTAGTGGGAGGGTTAGAACACAACCCGAAAGATACATCGGTCTGGGAGAATCAGTGGAGAATCTCCCGGACGACGATGATCCCTATACGTACAAGGAAGCTATGGAGGATGTTGATAGTCGCCATTGGCAAAAGGCAATGCAATCCGAGATTGAATCTATGTTCGATAACAAAGTCTGGTCCCTTGTAGACTTGCCTAAAGGGATAAAACCCATTGGGTGCAAGTGGGTATACAAGAGGAAAAGAGGTATGGATGGAAAGGTGGAAACCTTTAAAGCTAGATTGGTAGCTAAAGGGTATACACAGAAAGAAGGTATCGATTACGAGGAAACCTTCTCTCCTGTGGCCATGCTTAAATCCATTAGGATACTCTTATCCATTGCAGCATCTTTAGATTTAGAGATTTGGCAAATGGACGTCAAGACAGCTTTCCTAAATGGAAGTCTTGACGAAAGCATCTACATGATGCAACCAGAGGGATTCATTGAAAAGGGCCAAGTGGATAAGGTATGCAAGTTGCAGAAATCCATATATGGATTAAAGCAAGCATCCAGATCCTGGAACATAAGGTTTGATCAAGCTGTCAAAGGTTTTGGATTTATTCAGAATCCTGACGAACCTTGTGTATACAAAAGGATTAAAGGCGACAAGTTGGTTTTCCTGATTCTTTATGTTGATGATATACTACTCATTGGAAACGATGTAGGTGTATTAACATCAGTAAAAGAATGGTTAGCAAAACAATTTGATATGAAGGACTTAGGAGAAGCAAGTTTTATTCTAGGTATCCAAGTAATAAGGGATAGAAAGAATAGAACGATTGCATTATCCCAAGCTTAATACATAGACAAAATCTTGTCTAGGTTTTCCATGCAGGATTCCAAGAAAGGTATGTTACCTTTCAGACATGGAATCAAGCTTTCTAAGGAACAAGTTCCTAAGAATGAGCATGAAGAGCAATTCATGAGTAGAGTTCCATATGCCTCGGCAGTTGGAAGTCTCATGTATGCAATGCTCTGTACTAGACCAGATATTTGTTTTGCTGTTGGCATAGTTAGCAGGTTTCAATCGAAACCTGGACCTGATCACTGGACGGCAGTCAAGCATATTTTCAAGTATCTTAAGAGAACGAGAGATAATATGCTTGTATACTCTGGAGGGGATTTGGTTCCCGTTGGGTATACAGATTCTGATTTCCAATCAGATTCTGACTCCAGAAAATCCACATCAGGGGCTGTGTTTACTATTGGAGGAGGAGCAGTTATATGGAGGAGTATCAAGCAATCTTGTATTGCTGATTCCACCATGGAAGCTGAGTATGTTGCTGCATGCGAAGCTGCCAAAGAGGCTGCTTGGCTCCGCCAATTCTTGAATGACTTAGAAGTGGTTCCTAGTGCGAATAAGCAGATCACTATCTACTGTGACAACAGTGGAGCAGTGGCTAATTCGAAAGAACCAAGAAGTCACAAGAGAGGTAAACACATTGAAATAAAGTATCATCTTTTATAGGAGATTGTTCAAAGAGGTGACGTGACGATTACCAAAATCGTGTCAGCAGAAAATCTAGCGGATCCCTTCACAAAGGCTCTACCTCAGAAGAGTTTTGATGGGCATCTAGAGAATATGGGCTTGAGAGATATGACACATTTGTTATAGCGCAAGTGGGAGATTGTTAGGATTATGCTCAATAGCAAGAGTGTAATGTTGTAATTAACAATATTTTTCATATTAATAAAGTGATTTCTGGTTTAACAAATCGTATAGCATTTATAGTTTGTATTATAATTGTCAAAGTAAATAATCATAAGGTCTAAAGACTATGGGAAAAGAAGAATTGTTCGTACATCTGGATATGTATGTGGTAGACACAATTCTTTAGTTAGTCTTGAATATTGTTCACAACTTAAGTTAAAGGTTGGGCACCTTTATCTTGTTAAAGTTGTAGAATTCTTTTGCTAGCATTTGAGTGGGATCAAATGAGATATGATGAGTCTAAAATCATCGGAGTGTCTTCGAGCAAAAGGATCTAGTGCACTGGGTGCATTGAACTGGATCACAATGAAAAGCTTTATCTAGAACCGTCAATAGATAATAGTCTTTTCATTATAAGGACAATCGGAGAGTCTATCTTAATCCTGAGATAAATGATGGACTTATGGTTGCAAGTGATATCATTTGAGTTATCAATGAGTACGATTATATCGCATAGTCTATCCTCGATAGTTTGGTGATATTCATTTGTTAATCGATAGAGGACTTCATTTATAGATATGGACATCGTGGCTCCATTTAATTAAATGAGAGTATAATATCATCATATGGATGTTTTGAGGTAATTGGATATTAAATCTCAACGTTGAGTTTTCAATAGTGTCTATTGAAAACATGGCTTCTGGACAAGTCAAAATATCCAAGTTCAAAACGTGGTCATATGAGTAAATATGGTAACTTGGAGAGTTATAGGCGGTCTATGAACTCTTGGCGATTACTGATATTAATCACGAGGATACACTATCTCCAATATGATTGTCTAGGGTATGAATGAGGAGCATCTTCCTTTTCTATCTTTATTTAAGAGTTCGGTTTTAGCTCTTTAGTGGAATGAGTTAAAATTAATGGATCGGACCTAAGTGAATCATTTGTTGATTGTGATTAGGTTATGTCTATTGAAGCTTAAATTTAGATGGCCCGCCAAGATCCCCAATCCACACGGACTTGCATGGATCACTTGATATATTCTACCGGACCAATTTAAGGGTCCATCTAGAATTGCATTTAATATATTAAGAATATAATTTGCACATTATTTAAGTAATGGGCTGCTCAATTATATTAATATATTAATGAAAGACATGTGGGCTTGTTTCTTTTAGTAAGAATGGGTCTGGTTCACATGTGGGCTTTTTTATTTAAAGTCCAATGGATTAAATGAAATAGGAAAATAATATTAGGCCCATCTTATATATAAGTGGGGCGGCTAGGTTAAAGTTTTGACCTAAAAATATTATTTTGTTTCATTTGTTTTAATTAAATAAGAATTAATTGATTTATTGATTAATTGTTTAATTAAAAAAACAAATCTTTCCTAAAAGTAAAAGACTTGTTTGATAAGTAAATAAATAAATTAGTATTATTTATTTAATCAAATAAGGAGTCTTTTTTTTTTTTAGTCAAATAAAAGAATAAAAATAAAAGAGTTGGATTAGGGTTTGAAGTCTATAAAGTTAAAAAGAATTAGGGTTGAATTTTAGTCACCCTATATAAGTGACATGATGAAATTCGGCCAACCCTAATTAGATACTACATAGAATTCGGCAACCCTAAAGGAAAAAGAAGAAAAATTCGGCCAACCTATATATATGTTCTTATAGGGTGCGGCCACATAAAATTAATTGGTGCTTGAGTTTTTATTTTCTTTCTTCTTCTTCTTAATTCTAAGAGAGTTTTTATTCTAGAGAGACAAAAAGGAGTGAAAAATTATTCTTTGATAGTATACAATTGTTTAAACATCAATAAGCTTGTGTATACGATATCGATCTAGGTTCACGCGAGTTTCGATCATAAGATTGTGAACTCAAAAGTGACCGGAATAATTTTGACATTCTTTTGATTGTTTTGTGACTAACAAAGAAAAGAAAGTATTTGTTTGGTCCATTCACAGGTTTGCAATTCAAAGGAAAGGGAGACCACGCTCCTAGGTGATCCACGTTCGTGCTCGGATTGAAGGTCTTGCGGATTACCATCGACGTAAGTCAATCGGATCACGCGACAAGAGGTAATTTACTTTTGTTGATATATATGCATGTTTATTGATTAAAAGGGTTTAAGGTTCATAAAGGAAAAATTTTAAAAGTCACTAAATCGTCTTTAGTATCACTTCCGCTGCGTGTAACACTTTTATTTGTTTATTTTTCCCTACAAAACAAACAAAGGGAGTTCCCACCCTATCCATATGTGACTTCCAATGTGACTTCGGTAAAGTCACTTCTAAAGTCGCTTCCTTCTCGGTTTGTATCATGTCCACTTTTCTCACGGGCTTCAGATATTATTTTCCTAGGCTTAATGAAACTATTCGTAGGCTTTACTATATTATTCCAAGGCTCTAAATATGTATTCCCAGGCTTATGATATCAAACAACTATCACACAAGACAAACACAACGGGTAATTCCCGAGCATTACGATATAACAGGCCCACACATGTGTACCTTGGCTTATGATATGAAAGAAAACAAATGTGTACACAAGTTGTTACATGATAGGTTGGTCGTGGATTACAGCCGAATCCCACAAAATATTCTTCTGGCTTTTATGGCTGGATCCCACAAAATCTTCTCCTTCTTCTTTTTTAAGGCTAGATCCCACAAAATTATCTTCTTCTTAGTCAAACCAATACAGAAACCGAAAACCTAAACCAAAAACCTAACTTCTTCTTCTTCTTCACGTGTTCTGAAACCAAAAGCCTAAAAAATTGTAGAACCCGGACTTCTTTATGTTGTATCAACCACATATTGATCCTTACATCTAACTCTGCAGGTAAAAAATCTTCATCATGTATACATCTCCTTCCCTCACACATCCATTCTTCATTCTCCGGTCCGAACCCGCTGGTTGCTTTGTATACAAGTTCTCAGATCTACAATATTTAGTCTATATTCAGTCTATATTCTTCGTGTTTTTCACTTCTTCTTTTCTAAAAAAATTTCAATGACTTTCATGGTTTTGTGTTGTTTGGGAAATATGTCTGGTATACTAAAATTTTAATTTTTTCGATTTACCGAGGTAAAGTTAGAAATGGGGAAGAATCATGTTTATGTTGTTGTTTTAGTTGTGGTGTTGTTTAATAATTAGTTTTTCGAAGATATATTAAACGAAGATTGCATAATGACACAATATTTTGTTTGTTTATATATCTGTTCGTTTGGTTTAATTGTTAACATGTGGGAACATGTTCTGTTCTTGTCATCTTTTAGGGAACTTGTTGTCTAACCAACAGCTTAACTCTATTTTGAATTGTATAAGCAACGTTTGGGGTTGAGTGATAATGTCATTAGGTTTAAGTTTCAAAATTATGTCATATCAGTTAGTTATAACATGTTCAAAACTTAACTGATTCAGGAGAAAATGTCGAACTCTAGAGTGTTCTTAGACCTTAACATCAGTGGCTAACCAGCGGGTAGACTTGTGATTGAGCTGTTTTCCAATAGTACCCCCATAACAGCATAGAACTATCAGGCTCTCTACACCGGGGTGAAGGGAATTGGTAACAACGGGAAGCCACTCCACTACAAGGGCACAACCTTCCACAATGTGATGCACAGGAGCATGTTCAATGGAGAAGACATCACCAAAGGTAACGAACGTGGAGGCGAGTCCATCTATGGCGATAGTTTTGCTGACGAAAACTTCATAAACAGGAAAATCTTCCCGGCATCCTCTCCATGGCCAATACTGGCCCAGGAACCAACAACTCCTAGTTTCTCATTTGTACCGTAAAGACCAAGTGGCTCGATGGCACTAATGTCGTATTCGGCATTGTCGTTGAGGGATTTGACGTCATGAAGGCCGTTGATGAGGTCGTTTGTGTGCTCAATAGAACACGTTTTTATGTTCTTTTGAAAACTATGTCTTAGCGACTTAAAAAATCCTTTAAGATGTTAATTATTAGCAAATGGTAAGTAAGATTCGTTCCACAAGGAGATGGAGTAATATGTTAGATTGATTGACTAATCTATAGTGCAATCAAATAAATCATAATGAATGGATAGTTGTGTGGTTTGACAAACCACCAAACATGCAAGTAAGATAAACATACAAAAATGATAGGAAAAAGAGAAGACTCAACAATCTAGATAAGAGAGATGATGTAAACAAAAAGAGTAGATGCTAGGGAATTGATGGAGTTACAAGTGATATGGGTGATGCTCTCAAAGCTTCAATAATGACCAAATCTCTTAGATGCTAACCATTTATTTTCTAGAGTGTGTTTAGGTCATTACTATGGACACTAAACATCTTCCTACCTCAATGCCTAACCGATTAAGGAAAGGGGGTCAAGATGGGATTAATTTAGTACAAATCAAGGTTTAGATTAGTGGGGTTGATATACTCACCACTAATCTATCCTATTCACTAAGTTCCTTAACCAATCAAGGGTATCAATCTAAGATTGGTTTCACAACAAATTATCCCACACAATAATATGATCTACTAGTGATATACAATGCAAATCACATAATGTATAGAATCTCAATATAAAGTGAATAGAAAACAAATAGAGATTTAATTACAAATAGCTTAAGCAAAAACCCATAACCACATGTTCCTCACATTTATCCCCTAGATCAGGGGCTTAGTTACACATAGTTACGATCAAAAAAATAGGAAGTAATAGTTAAAGAAATCACCCTTAGGCCTACTTCTTTCGTGCTTGCTCATTCCTCTCCGTTGTTGCTCCTAGTGCCAAGAGTGGTAGAAGAGGATGTGTCTAGATAGATGGGTGTCTAATGTGAGTGACAAAGGTATTGAAATTGAGAGAATAGAAAGAGAGGAATGGTTGGGTGAAGTAATCAAGACATTAGTGTTGAGGTTTTGGATGGAAATGGTAGTACAAGTTTAGAGAATGGAGGAAGTTGAAAGAGTGATGTATGGAAGAGAAACCAGATCTAATTCTTAGTAAATTTCATGCTCTTCATATGCTTGGATCCTCTTTCAAGTTGGAAGAAAGGAATATATATAGTCACACTCGAAATTGTACTGATAACCGTTTGAAAATCCGATGTGGCAAGATGTCGCCATTTGTGTGGCCATGGTGACATCATGGCGACAAACGGTTACAAATTCTAAGATTCAGTTATCACCACTTTTCTCATCTTTTTCGCCATTATGGAAGTGGCGACAATGAAGGAAAATTGCATTGTCGCCACTTGTGCCTTAATGTTGCCATGGCGACACTAAGTGGTGACAACACCTGGTTGATTTAATCCTAAAAACAGCTCTCTGTCACCACTTGTGCCTTAATGTCGCCATGGCAACACCAACTTTACCAAAGTGGCGACAATGCCCTGTTTTGCCAACTTATGCTCGTTTTTGCACCAAAGTCCGTACCTTCATCATAAATGCCCTTGAGGCCTAAGTAAACCTGAAACACTTGATTTAACAACATTAAATATGGGGAAACGCCCAAGAATCAAGCATAAAGAGACGAGAATGAGGGCCAAAATCATACCAAATTTTGCTTGATCAAATACCCCCAAACCTATCTATTGCTAGTCCTCGAGCAAAAGAATCACAAATCAACCCCAAAGACAAACATCAAGATATTTCAAAGATTTTTTTAATCAAACACTAACTCATTCGAGCAAGGTTTTACTTCTCATGATCAAAGATGCAAAACCAAGATGAAGAGATTAAAACGATGATGCACTAGTAAGGACTTGCACATGTAAGTGAATGTTAAGTAAAGATTAATAGCTTGCCATTCTAGATATGATTTTACGCAATGCGACCTTACATTCAACATGCCTAAGCTTCAAAGAAAAGGTGCAATTCGGTTTATAATGTAATTCTCCTCGATAACTAGTCCTCACTGGATTCTCTCTTTTCTTTTTTGAGATTCCTAGGTTTCACTCAAAATCATATGCAATAAGAATTTGTGTCATGGATATCTAATTGATTGCACATGATGGCATTTAAATGCAAATTCTGAAAAGTAAGTCTCATGAATGGAATTGCAAACCAAGAATCAGAAAGAACATGCATCAACCAAAATTTACAAAATGGACATTCATAGAGATCACAAAGGTCTTTCTTTTGGTTGTAATAGGGCCTTAAGTGAATGGTGAGACAAAGAATGAGACAATGGATAACAAATGACTCAATGATTACACTAAGGCATACATTCTAATTATGAGTTCAAATTACTTCTCACATATAATTCACACTTAAGGCGTCCAGGCTTACACTTTCAATTTACTTGAGCATGCTACTATAATCTTTTAATTTAAGTAGCTCATACCACTTTCAATTCTCTCTTTAGGCCAATTGTGCCTATTCTTGGTTCTCTTTTCCTCATTTTCTTTCCCTTTGCTTTTCATTTCCTTTTCTTTTTTGCTTTTCTTTTTCTTTTGCTTTTCATTTTCTTTTTCTTTTTCTTTTGCTTTTCATTTTCCTTTCAAGTTTTCTTGCTTTGCAAAACTCTTTGCACACATTTACATGCCTAGGTACACACTTCTACACTTTCAAGTATAAGATCTTACATTGATTCTCTAAGCCTTAGTAAATCATTTGGTCAAGGTAAGTCAATCATGTAGGCTACAAGGTTCATATAGGCTACAAGGTTCATGTAGATGTGGTTCATGAATGAAAAGCTTAAGTCGAGTATGGCTTCAAAAGGGCTTGGGAGCACACACATTAGATGGGTTGAAAGTATTTAGGCCAATTTAGTGATTTTTCACATGCATTACCTAAAATCATTTCTAAAGGTTTGTCCACTAAGCAAATTAAAGCATCGACAAGCAGTCCATTGGATTCTATGAAAAGCAATATTTAATTGCAAATGAGACTTATACATGCTTGAATGAGTGTTTGAGAGTGAGTGTTTAAAGGGTGAATATTTGCAAACTCAAAATACGATTTTTAAGGCCGTGTTTGTGATCCTCACGGGAATCTCCACTATTAATTCCTAGCCTTCAAGCAAAAGTGATAATTCACCCTAACATTTTTAGAAAAAGATTAACGCATTTTGTTTAATGACACCTTAAATGGCATGATGTTAATCTAAACCAAACAATGGCAAAGATGTATAATTCCTCACTACTCATATAAAGATCAATCTCAACATGCAAGGTATGCTCAACCATAACATTATCGCAAGAATTTTGAAAAATTCGGTTCAAATTTTAAAACCATGCAAAACAAGCAAAATGGTGTTGCGCAAATGTACCCCCAAACCTAAATTGGACATTGTCCTCAATGTTCATAGGAGGTAAAAAATTGTTAAAAAGCGCAACCCAACAATTCCCAAGCAAAGAATTTATATATATCATCAAAAATATGCAATGTAAATCAAAAATTTGGCAAAATGCCCTCTCATCCCATATGCAAAACTTCTCCACAAAAATATTCAATCATGAAAAGCATATCCACAAAACTCCATTCAATCAAAAATCATCAATTAAAAATATTCATCCTAAATCCCCTACCAAAATCCAAATCACACCCTTATTCTAAGCAAAAGCGAAACAAGAGCAAAAATATAGAAGTTAAAACAAAATATACAAAATGGCTAATGAAATTCCCTAGAGAGATGTAGTGTATATTATACCTAGAGGAGGGGTGAATAGGTATAGTCTCAATTTCTTTTAACTTCAAAATTTACGGATTACAAAAATGAAATGTACACTTGATATGATTTAACAATTGTATAGTATGAGTCAACACACGTAAAAATCAATATACAAGAGATACAATCAATACATGATATAGAAGATAATAAAAAGAAAAGCGAAAAATGAACACAAGTATTTTTACGTGGTAAACCTCAAAGAGGAAACATCCACGGGTTGAATAACCACAAATACCGGCAAAGCAATCCATTATATGAAAAAGACTTACACACTCAAGACTATCAACAAGTGATATCCACCCTAAGCTATCAACTCCTAATCTACCCTCAAGGCCTAGTGAACCACCTAGCCTACTCTCTATCCAAGATGTGTCCTACACCTCTAAAAAGCAACTCCCTATCCAAGGATCTCAAGCCTCTAGGAAGATTTCCTTGTTTAGCTATCTAGATCACAAATGATCCTAGTCAAGCTTCCCTAGCTCAATCATCCGGAGTACTAAACTCCTAGCTAAGACTTTTGCTTAGTTATCTGGATCTTTTTGATCCTAACTAAGTCTTCGTGCTTGGCTATCCGGAACACTTTCCTAGCCAAGTCTTCTTGCTCAAATCAAGGCTTCACTCACCTTAACAAGAGATTTCAACCTTTCCCAAAAGCAATGATCTAAGTGATGCAAATGATGCAAACACAAGACAAATAAAGCAAGATGATCAACCAAACTTTATGAACATGCTTAGTGATAATCTAGAATATGCTTTCAACACACAATCACAATCTATCTAGAAATCAAAGCATGTGAGTCAATAAGAATAAGATATGAATATTCAATATATCACAAGAAAATCTTAGTTCTTATATCATGAAATTATACCTAGAAATTATCATAAAGCACATCACATATAACATTTCTAGAATCAATTCCAAGTTAAATCAAGTTTAGCAAATATATGTTCAAGAGAAATCACAAAACTAAAACTCAATTAAAAAATGATCAAACACCCCTAGGATATGATCTAACACCATTCTTACCACAAATCATCTATCAAATAAGAAGATTAAAAGAGAAGATCAAAGAGAAAGTGATAAGAAGTTTCATATACAAAGTTGAAACTCAGACTGAAGAACAGCTTTCTGTGAAAAATCACGAATTCATTTCACTCTAAAAATTATTGGGGTTTATAGCTCTCTTTAAGACCAACAATTTTGGTTTTTGGATCACTCGATTTCGAGTTCGTATGAGAGAGTTATGATCAAAATAAGAAAACTAAAATTGAGAGAAAATTTTTGATTTCAACTTTTTCAAATTTTCTACAGTTAATGTTTGGAGGGAAGGAGGAGAGCTTTTAAAAGAATTCAAGGGAGGGAAAAAAAAAACCAACCATGGCATGACATGTCACCTCCACGTGTGGGGCGCGTGCGCCACACATGGTCAGAGAGGCTGCCTGGCCGTGTGGCACACGTGGCTCACCAAGGTTGGCCTTTGGTCAATCTCGCTCTTCTCGCGCACCTTTCGTATTCTTCGGCCATATTCGGGCCTCCAAACTCCGATTTTGATTCTGTCTTCGGATTACGAATCATGACTCCCTCACGCACAACAAAGACTACAAAACTTTGCAAAAGGTTGAGAATTCATCTCAGAAAACGATGACGAAGACAACTCAACGAAATGAGAACGCAAAGTAGTGTAGCTATATCGTTTGGATTCGAAACCTAATGAATGAGTAACCAAAATGACCGAGTCTCAATAAGGAATCGTATGAGATCATGTTCAAGTAAAAAATACAATAAACATAAACAAATAAACATAATGTCACACAAGTATGCCAAATTCAAGTAATAGTCACGAAACATGCAATTCTACAATTTTTGTCTATATAAGATCAATGCATGAGCATACTTAAATGTGTGTGAATGTGTTATACCACATATTTGCACAAAGATGTAGGGACACACATGAATGAATTGTGTGTGTGTGTGTGTGTGCGCGCGCGCTTATGCCTTGCAAGAGGAAGAAGAAACTTGATACCTTAGCATCCAAGTGTGCGATGTTCCCCTTGAAGACGATATTTGCATAAGACGTCGCTTTTAACCTTTAAAGCTTCTTTTCACCAAGAACCACCTAAGCAACACTTATTACAAATATAGAGAGTTTTGCAATGGAATCAAGCCAATACAAATCAAGGATCTTACAGCTAAAATTAACATTCTCCAAAATAAAGTCTAACAAGAAAGAGAAAGATCAATAGTAACATGAGTAGATCGGTCAATTACTCTCTCGAAATAGAATCCCACATGGGTCTCCTCCTTTATATGGTTTCAACCAGTGACCATTCAATTTAAACCTCTCGCCCTTCTTCAAACTTTCAATCTCAATAGCACCATGAGCAAAAACTTGCACAACCCAATAAGGTCCCGTCCATCTTGATTTAAGCTTTCCCGGAAACAATTTCAAACGGGACTCAAATAGTAAAACAAACATTCCCAGGAGGAAATCTTTTCTTCTAAGTTTCTTGTCATGTTAGAAGTTAGTCTGCTCCTTGTAAAGCCTTGCACTTTCATATGCCTCCAACCGAAACTCTTCTAGTTCACTGAGTTGGAGCTTCCTTTCCTCACCCGCCTTGTCATGGTCTAAATTTAACTTTTGAATGGCCCATAAGGCGTTGTACTCTAGTTCTACCAGCAAATGGCAAGCTTTTCCAAAGACTATCTAGAAAAGGCTCATTCCTAAAGAAGTTTTAAAAGCTGTCTCATATGCCCACAATGCGTCACTAAGTTTGGAAGCCCAATCCTTCCTCTACTCTCATTGACAATTTTTTCCAAAATTTGTTTAATGCGTCGGTTACTAACCTCCACTTGCCCCGAAGTTTGAGGATGGTATGGGGTAGCCACCTTATGTCTAACCACATATTTCTTTAACAAAGCTCTAAAAAACTTATTGCAAAAATGGCTTCCACCATCACTTATTATTTCCCTAGGAATCATAAACCTAGAAAAGACATGTTCTTTCATGAACCCAATGACCACATGGCTATCATTTGTCCTTGTAGGGATCACCTCAACCCATCTAGATACATAATATACGGCCACCAAAATGAAATTGTAACCTTGGGATGTAACGAATGGTCCCATGAAGTCTATTTCCCATACGTCAAATAATTCAACAACTTGCTCACTATTTAGTGGCATCTCCCAATATTCCCCGACCTTTGGCACCTATCACACTTCAAACAAAATTCATAGGCATCCTTTGCCAAAGTTATCCAATAGAACCCATATTGGAAGATCTTTATCATTGTTTTCTTTCCACTATAATGACCTCCACACTTGCGCTCATGATAGAATTTTAGTATTTCTCTGTGCTCATTTTCCTGGATGCATCTTCTAATCACTTGATCTGGGCCACACTTAAAAAGGTAAGGCTCATCCTAAAAGTAGAATCTAGTACTAACAATGAACCTTTTCTTTGCTTATGGGTTCAATTCTGAAGGAATCACATTTGATGCCAAATAATTCACTATGTTCGCATACCATGGGTCCCTCTCTTGCACCACCCATAATTGCTCATCGGGGAAGCTTTCTCTTAATGGTAGTGAGTCTTCCTCCTCAGTGGTCCCTTGACGCAACCAACTCAAATGATCTGCCACCACATTCTCACACCCTTTTTTGTCTCTAATTTCAAGGTTGAATTCTTGCAAGAGTAGTATCCATCTAATCAACCTAGGCTTTGCATCCTTCTTATGCAATAGATACCGGATGGCGGCATGATCCCTGTATACCACAACCTTCGCACCAACCAAGTATTGCCTAAATTTCTCTAAGACAAATACAATAGCTAAAAGCTCTTTCTCAGTAGTTGAGTAGTTCAACTGAGCATCGTTGAGAGTACGTGATGCATAATAGATGACATATGGGAGCTTCTCTACTCGCTGCCCCAAAACCGCTCCTATTACATAATCTGAAGCATCACACATAAGCTCAAAAGAGAGACTCCAATTTGGTGGCATGATAATGGGAGCCGTAGTTAGTGCCACCTTCAAAATCCTAAAGGCAATGGCACACTCATCATTGAACTCAAATTCCACCTTCTTTTGAAGGAGAATGCACAAGGGTCTTGAAATCTTCGAGAAATCTTTAATGAAATGCCTATAAAACCCCGCATGACCAAGGAATGATCTAATATCTTTCACCATCCTAGGAGGAGGTAAACTCTTCATTACCTCTATTTTTGCTTTATCGACCTCAATACCTTTTTCTGATATGACATGTCCCAAAACTATACCACTTTTCACCATGAAGTGGCACTTCTCCCAGTTTAGCACAAGACTTGTTTCTTCACATCGTTTGAGCGCTAAAGACAAGTTCTTCAAACATAAGTCAAATGAAGCCCTAAATACCAAAAAAGCGTCCATAAAAATCTCAATAATGTCTTCCACCATATCTGAGAAAATTGAAGTCATGCATCGTTGAAAGGTGGTTGGCGCATTGCAAAGCCCGAAGAGCATTCTTCTATAGGCGTAAGTTCCAAATGGGCAAGTAAACGTGGTCTTCTCTTGATCTTAGAGGGTTATAGCAATTTGGTTATAACCGGAATAGCCATCAAGGAAACAATAGTGGTTATGTCCAGCGAAGTGTTCCAACATTTGTTCTATGAAAGGAAGTGAGAAATGGTATTTTCGAGTGCTTGTACTCAACTTCCTATTGTCTATACAAACTCTCCACCCTGTTTGCAGTCGTTGTGGAATCAACTCTGTAAGTTCCTCAAGGTTGATTGGCTTAATTCGGTGACAAACCACAAGTAGGGTTTGTTGTAAGGGTAGCATAGGCATTTGATGGTTGGTGCTTTGCACAACCAAGGCCCTCTCAAGACCTCATGAGATCAAGCACTTCAAAGGTAAATTTCTAAGTGCTTACTTGCTTTGAAGAGATGTAGTTGCACACACTCACAACACATGCATGCATAATTCTTATTTTTGTATGTTGTGGTTCTTTATTATGTGTGCATTAATGTTCATTAATCTCTCTTCTTGCATGTTTAACTTGATTGCATCTTGTGTGTCAAAGGCCATGTCATTGATGCATCATGTTTATCCACTAACGGTACTATATAAAGTATTTCATTATGATCCTATTCAATGCACCTAGTGCACTAGATTCTTTTACTCAAAGACACTTTGATGATTTTAGACTCATCATATCACATTTGATCCCACTCAAATGCTAACAAAAGAATCTACAACTTTAACAAGGTAAAGGTGCCCAACCTTTATCTTAAGTTATAAAAATTATTCAAGACTAACTAAAGAATTGTGTCTACCTCATACATATCCGGATGTACAAACAATTCTTTATATCTCAGAGTCACTTGACCTTATGATTATTTACTTTTGACAATTATAATAATAAAACTATAAATGCTATAAGATTTGTTAAACCAAAAATCACTTTATTAATATGAAAAGATTGTCAATTACATTATTACACTCTTGCTATTGAGAATAATCCTAACAGAGGTGTCCTTGTGACCTATTTCTGGTCCTTTGCTTGTCCCTACCCCTACTTGGGTACTGTTATCACTTGGCGTTTCTCTGTTTGTTGAAACTCTAACGGGATTATCGTAAATTTCAGGTGGAGTTGGGTTAGAATATACCTCACCACTCCTGAGTACCGTGGCGGCTTGCTCAGATTGACTTGGGAGCTTCCATGACTCCTTCCTCAGGCTCACCTCAACATACTGACCTATTTGCCTTTCTAGATTCTTGACTACCCCATCCATAGAGGTCATTCTTATATGGTTAGAATCATTGGCATGGTACTAGTCAGTGGCCCTATACTCATTGTCTCTATGGCCCTGTTGGCGCCAAGGTACAATTTCTTTCACTTTCCAAGGTTGGGTACTCTGTTGTGGTCTAGGTTGGTATTCTTGAGGTGGTTGCCGGTTGTTATTGTCAAGCTGAGGTAATGGTGGATTCAAACAATGGTTATTCCCATAAGATAGGTTCGAATGTCTCCTCCAACCAGGATTGTATGTGTTGGAGAAATGATCATCCTGCTATCTTGACTGTCGTGGCAGATATACAACTTTGATTTTTTCCTTTCTATGTGGCATTGGTTCCATCACGGGATACATGCCCATCCTATGGTTTTCCTTCCTACAATTTTGGGAAGCAACCATTCCACCAATGGTTGCTTTCCAAACCTGTTCATGAGACACTTAATGCTCCTACTCATCTCACTCATTTGGCTTGCTATCTCTTTGCTCACTCCTCATTGATTACCTCGAGTGTTTCTCTACTGGAATTCTACTCAAGCATCTCGTATCTATCAAATACATAATGTACCGTCTTTTCACGCATCGCTCTTCCACACGCGTTACAAACAATCGTTTGTGAGAGCCCCGTCAGTCTATCATAGAATGACTAAACTTGTGACACTAAAGTATACTCATGGTGAGGGCACTGTGCCAAAAGTAGCTTGAATCTTCCCCAAGATTCATGAAATGCATCTCCTTCCCTCTCTTGGAAATTAGCTATCATATTACATATTTCCTTCTTCTTCCAATAAGGAAAGTACTTGGCAAAAAATTTCTTCTCTACATCTCCCTATGTTGTAAGTGATCTTGCTGGTAAGGCCATAAGCCACGTCCTGGCATCATTTCTCATACAATATGAAAAACATCTCATGTGTAGATGATCCTCCGTTAGATTCCTAAGTGGGAATGTGGTCACCACATTATTATACTCCTTCATGAACTGAAGGCAGTCTTCACCTAGGTCGCCACCAAAATGTAGGAGTGTGTTGTAGTGCAAGTTTTTCAACTCATAATTCCTCTAGGCATCATCCAACAATATAGCTGAAGGATGTGATCCAACGGTAGGCAATGAGAATTTCTTCATCATCCGTTGATCCTGTACTTGTTCTAACTCACTGGATGTACTACTAAAAGAAGCCAAATCATTATCATGATCAGACAGTCCCTTTAGATTGTCCATCATTGTAGGTCGCCTAACAATGCAATCTATGTCTTCAACAAAAGGTTCTAGCGAACTTCCCAAAGATCGTCTTCCGTGCATCAAGTAGTGACAAGTAACCTGAAAACACACTTGCAAGAAACTACCAAAAGGTTAAGTGCTCAAACAGAATTTAAAATGAAATAAAATAGAATTAGACTAACTAATGTTCTAAGAAAGCGTAAACGCTATCCCCGGCAGCAACGCCATGAATTTTTACGCGCCTGAACCGGTTCTACAAAAGCTACGCTATTCTACATCGGTTATTCTAAAGGGATGCATGAGTGTTTCACCCTTCGCAAATGCACGAGTTGTTCAAGTCATATAGGGTGCACGAGTGCAGATTATCGTTCCCATGAGACAACAGATTTACGTTAACACAACTAGAAAGTAATAACTCTTGAAACTAAGCTAAAACGATGCGAATTAATTAACTAAGGTGATCAAAACATTAACTAAGCTAAGATGAGAATTGATTAAGATTAACAACTATAACTACTTGGTTCAATTTCTAGATTACAAGATTGCTAGGGGAAAGATTCATTCAAGTAATAACCTATTAGCTAATCAATCATTCATTAAGCACATTCACAATGACCATAACATACATCTATTCATGTTAAATTATAAGGCACTAAATCCTTCACTTTAATCACAACCTAAGGTCATAGGAGTGAATCAAATGAGGTTTACTCAAGAGTGTTGTAAAGACTCACAAAGTTAGTAAATCTCTACAACATAGATGGGATAAGTGTCATATGCATTAATGGTCTTTATTGCACATTGGTTCATCAAGCATATTATGTATTCAATGAGAGAAAGGTGGTTGCAACCACCATCATTCATAAATAAAGTAATAAGCACACATACAAGCTTGAGGAGTGAAATACACATATATTGATTATATAATAACGTTACTTACAAGAATTACATCTATCCCCTAACAAAAAGGGTTTTAGTTACACATAGAATCAAGGCAACAAGGAAATACAATTGAAGAAAACATCACCGGTTGATAACTCTTGTGATGAAGATGTGATCCTCTTTGCAATCCAAGCAACAACTTCTTTTATGCAAATTTGAGATTAACTAAGCTAAGGTACCAAAATAGGTGTTTGGTTGCCTAGAAAAGGCCAAGAAAACTAACTTGGTTCTTTCTTTCTAAGAGAATATCTAAAAAATAAGTCTAGCTAGCTTCTAAGTTCCTCTAAGTTGTGTAGTAAGTATGGCTAATTATCTAGATGTAAGTGGGATGGGATGTGCAAAAGGGGAGGCCTTTCAAAAGCAAGTGAGGGTTCTTTGGTCCTTTCCTCTAACTCCCAAGGCAAGTGGATGGCCAAAAGCAATGATTTGATTGGTTGGAGACAAGATTCGATCCCATTACAGCTCGTTAAAGTGCTCTGCGAGTTTTTTCCATGACTTCTTTCACACGACATGAACCCGCAGATGATCTTTCCCTTTCTGCACGGACTCATTCCGATGCTTTGTTCTCTCCAGGTAGTTGGTCTGAACCCGTTGGATTTTTTCACGGGTTTGTACGACGGCTTTATTCCCGCGGGACAGAAGAGCTGAACTCGCCGGTTTGACAGTTTGATGATACCACGACTTCATGCTACTGGTTTATTCCCGTGAGACAGAAGAGCTGAACTCGCTGACTTGTCCCATCTTCTCCACGGCTTTGCTTCGCTGGTTCTTTCCCGCGGGGTATTGTGCACAAACCAGCAGGAGTAGAGTTTCCTTTGTTTTTCTGCCTTCTTTACCTTGTTTTCATCATTTCGGACCCAAATGCGTTTGAAACGCTTTTTTCAACTGAAAACACCTATTTACAACATTAAACACATAAAATGCTCAGAAAAGAATAACAAAAACCAAATAAAGCGAGTGTTAAATGTGAACATTTGAAGCGCTATCATCATCCACTAGAAGCTTATCATAAACCTTACGGTGGGTGGCTTTCAACTCTGCCATTTCAAGGTCGAATTCCTCGACACGGTACATATATGTTGCATGGAAGTAAAGCTTGATCACATCATCCCGTTGCTTGCAAAAAAATTTAAGATTTTGTGACAAGTGGTATGCATATACCCCATGTGCTGCATCGAGGAAAATTGCTTCCATGCCTGCAAAGATACCTGCGTGCCGATCCGAAACTAACATCACACGTTTAGGATACCGGATCACATTCCGAAGTTGCTTCAAGAACCATGTCCAAGACTCTGTGCACTCAGAATGAGCAAACCCAAATGCCAAAGGGTATATCATCTCGTTACCGTCATTGCACACCGCAACTAACAAGACACTCCTGGTCTTAGCCTTCAAATGTGTAGCATCGATGACGATAACTTGCCTAATAACGGAATTGAATCCCTCTATACAAGCCCTAAGTGCCATGAATCCAAAGGTGAACCGGTTTTCCGAATCAGTTTAAATCTTAGTTACAGTCCCAGGGTTGGATTGTTCCAACATGTAAAAGAATGCCGGTAACATCTTAAATGACTGCCACGAATTACCGAATGCCTTATGCAAAGCGCATGTCTTAGATCTATAGGCTTTGTTGTAGGTAAGGTTTATGCCGTGTTCATCCCTAAAATCAGAAATTATATCTTTAGGACGGATTGTAGGATCGGCATATTTTCTAGCATACAGTTCACCAATTACATAGGCACTTACTCACGTAAAATCAACGTTGTAGTTGCCCGAATAACCACATGTGTGCTCCTTAACAAAGGACTTAACATGCCAATAAGTCTCATTTTTCAACTTCGCCGCTCTAATAACCCATTCACAGCCTCTTTTTGTACATGTTGCGGCAAATCATGTATGGTTCGATCGTCTAACCTTAAACCCAAACCTTTCTTTAAATGCATACATCCCTACAGTCTCTTTTAAGGTTTCTTTGTCCTTGAAGATCTGTCATTTGTATATTGGACCTTGGTCATCTTGGTCTTTAAACAAGTCCTTTGTATAGGGAAAAATGGTTTATACGCGTAGCGGAATGCGAAAATAAGGTTTAGTATATAACAAACAATTTTCCTTTTAATAGATGAACCTTAACCCTTAATTAAATTAATGTATAAACAAAAGTACCATACCTTTTGTCGCATGATCCAATTGACTTTGCGACGATGGTAATCCGCAAGATCTTCCAATCCAATCACGAACGTGGATCACCTAAAAACGTGGTCTCCCTTTCTTTGAATTGAGTACTTGAGGATGGATAACAAAAACTTTTTCTTTTTCGTTAGTCACAAAAACTTCCAAGAGATAACAAAGAACGTTCCGGTCACTTTTGAATTATCAATCTTTTGATTGAAACTCACGTGAACCTAAATCGAAGTTGTGCACAAAGCTTTTTGATGTCAAAGCTACTAATGCACTATTGAAATAAAAATGTTCTCCTCACTTTCTCTCTTTGGCCGAAATTTCTCACACTGGTCTAAAAGATGGATTCTATTTTTCAAGCTATAGAAAAAATAATTCTCTATCAAGCAATTAGAGGGTGGCCGAATTCTATGATAGGGATTATATATGGTGACCGAAATTCTTCCCCTAAAAAGAATAGGGTTGGCCGAAATTATTCCCTAAATCAATTAGGGTTAGCCGAAATCCTCACTTGAAAAGGATTTGTATTTCCACCAATGACACCTATCATATATTCTTTAGAATTCCAAACCCTAACCCAACTCTTTTGTGTATTTGTGACTATATCAAAGACTTCATTATTTGACTAGATAAATAAATTCTTATATTTATCTACTTACCAAATAAAGTCTTTGATTCCTTTTATACTACCAACAATAGTATACTACTAAGAAACATATCTCCTAGTCAGAAAAAGATTTTAATTCTTAATTAAATAATTAATTAATTAATTCCCATTCAATTAAAAAAAATAAAACAAAATTATAGGCTATTTATTCAACCTAGCCGCCCAACATGTGTATATGGGTTTATATATTGTTTTTCCATTTTATTAAATTCATTAGACTTTAATAAATAAAAAACCCACATATGAACTAGAACCATTCTTACTAAAAGAAACAAACTCGCATACCTTCCATTAATATATTAATATAATTTAATAGCCCATTAAATAAATAATGTACAAATTATATTCTTAATATATTAAATACAATTCTAGATGGACCCATAAATTGGTCCAGTAGAATATATCAAGTGATCCATGCAAATCCGTATGGATTGGGGATCTTAGCGAGCTATCTAAATTTAAGCTTCAATAGATATAACCTAATCACAATCAACAAATGATTCACTTAGGTCCGATCTATTAATTTTAGCTCATTCCACTAAAGAGCTAAAACTGTACTCTTAAATAAAGATAGAACAAGTAAATGTTTCTCATTCAAACCCTAGACAATCTTATAGGAGTAGTGTATCCTCGTGAATAATATCAGTAATCGTTAAGAGCTCATAGACCGCCTATAGCTCTCCTAGTTACCATATTTACTCATATGACCACATTTTGAACTTGGATATTTTGACTTGTCTATAAGCCATGTTTCAATAGTCACTATCGAAAACTTAACGTTAAGATTTAATATCCAATACCTCAAAACATCTATATGATAATATTATACTCTCATTTAAATAAATGGAGCCACGATGTCCATATCTATAAATGAAGTCCTCTATCGATTAACAAATGAATACCACCAAACTATTGAGGATAGACTATGCTATATAATCGTACTCATTGATAGCTCAAATGATAACACTTGCAACCATAAGTCCATCATTTATCACAGGATTAAGATAAACTCTTCGATTGTACTCATAATGAAAAAAAATTTATCTACTAACGGTTCTAGATAAAGTATTTCATTGTGATCCAGTTCAATGCACCTAGTGCATTAGATTCTTTTACTCAAAGCCACTTTGATGATTTTAAACTCATCATACCACATTTGATCCCACTCAAATGCTAGCAAAAGAATCTACAACTTTAACAAGATAAAGGTGCCCAACTTTACCTTAAGTTGTGAACATTATTCAAGACTAACTAAAGAATTATGTCTACCTCATACATATCCAGATATAAGAACAATTCTTCTTTTCTCATAGTCTTTTGACCTTATGATTATTTACTTTTGATAATTATAATAATTAAACTATAAATGCTATAAAACTTGTTAAACCAGAAATCACTTTATTAATATGAATAGATTGTCAAAAACACTATTACACTTTTGCTATTGAGCATAATCCTAACACTTCAACCGAATGGGTTGAATTGAGTACAGTTCTGACCCCGGTATTGTCCACCGTAATGTCATAGAAGGTGCAGAATCATTGGGTGCTCCACTAACCCCTCCATGTTCTTCTTCACCATCTATTGGGGTTTCTCTAGCACCAGTTACCGCTTGCCCACCATATTGGGGAACTTCTGAAACATCATTTGGGTTATTACTAGTATCATTGTCAGTACAACTCTCATCCTCTGTATTAGATATTTCAGAACCATCTGTGTCATCCACCTCTGCCTGCATGTTTGTTGATATTGGAGTCCCCTGATTAACCCATGGTGATGTACTGTTAAGTGAAGGAACAGACACATGCGGATGGTTACTACCACTCACTGATTTGTATTGTTGAGTACCAACTGGGGAGTTTGGATTACTAGTGGATGTAAAAGGTGACGATGTACATTCTAAGTTTATTGTTGTATTTCTTGCCATTCTTGGAGTGTCATGAACGCCTAAAGATTTGTCAACCACTTCAACATGAATTTCGGGCCAATTGGATTTGATATGCATAAGGATAAAACTTACCTCGTTGTCAGCATTAATAAGTAAGGAAATTCATGTAAGCTGTGACGAAATCTTCATCTCAAATCTATCCCTACATACCCCAATCCGACCGTACAACTTTTCCACCATTTCACTGTATATTCCCTTTACAGTCTTGGAAACACAACATGCAAAAGTCGTCAGACCAACAAACTGGTTACCCTTCAAATAACCATCGCAACGAACTAAGAACGCAATCATCGAATCCGTAGGACCTGACAACAATATTACAGTCATTTAGATAATGAAGCAATACATCTCTATTAGCATACACATTTGTTGAAAGAGATGACATCAGAGTTAATGCGTGTGTGTTTGTTTTATGGGGTACTACTACTACTAGTCTCTCTCTCTCTCTCTCTCTCTCTCTCTCTCTCTCTCTGTATATATATAACACTTTTAGCCTTGTATTGTGTGTGTCTTTTAACCATCCAATTTTATAGACAATTTTACAAAAGTTGAAATTCAAATCTCATCTTTGAATTCACAGGTGAATTACAATCCAACATATACACGCACACGAAAACCTAGATGCATTGAGAACAAAAGAGAAAGAAAGACATAACAAAAATCATCATTTCCAAAACATTTTATCATTCAATTTTCTATAGTTTTTTGTAGACAAGAATACAAAAACATTTTGTGTATAGAAACAAGAAAGGAAGAGATACAATTACAACCATCAAATACATTTAGACAAAAGTAGGTATGTTGTTTTTCATTTCTAGAATTACAAAGATCCATCTAGCAAGCCATTTCCAAATACCAAAAGGCCCTAGTACTACAAGAAATATAAAGGGTGAAAAACATAATTTCATGTCTCTTCATGACTAGGCAGCTAGTTTACACACCAGTCTTTTTGAATTGGTAACAGAGCATATAAGAAGAAAATACTTCACAAAATTTCACAACAACTCTGGTTTCAACTAAATTTCTAATTTTTCAGGAATGTCTCACCCATACAAGTCACTGCAAGGAGAGAACTTAAAAGGTTGCAAGCTTTTTGCCTAATTTGCTAATTTGCCTAGGAAATTGTCCTAATTTGCTAACTCAAACTTGCACACAGAACGTGTCAAACATTGACTGAAGAATAGTATATATGGTTATGTAAATTCACCACACCAGAGTTCAACATTTGCCCTATGGCTCTCACATTTTAAGACTTTTTAACACTGGAATTCCTTAAACAAAAATAAATGCCAAAAAACGTTTCAAACAATAGTAAAAGCATACTGAATTCAATATATTATTACAAGTTAGAACAAAATAACAAGGGGTCCTCTTAAAGGATTCAGTGGACACAAGTTAGGATCAAAATATTAAAAAAAAAATGAATAATCAATTAATGAGATTGTCACAGTTGATAGTTGACTGAGTAATCACCTTTGCCTCCCATTTCTCGCTGGAAATCCTAATGTCGAAGAGAGGAGTCGAAGACCCACGAGACGACGAAGCTCAAAAAGTACAATGTTGAACTCCAAAGCTTCAAAGAGGAATCTTGGGTATGTTCGAAGAGAGGAGTCGAAGACCTACAGGACGACTATTAGGATTATGCTCAATAGCAAGAGTGTAATGTTGTAATTAACAATCTTTTTCATATTAATAAAGTGATTTCTGGTTTAACAAATCGTATTTGTATTATAATTGTCAAAGTAAATAATCATAAGGTCTAAAGACTATAAAAAAAAATAAAATAAAAAAAAATAAAAATAAAAAAAAAAGAATTGTTCGTACATCTGGATATGTATGTGGTAGACACAATTCTTTAGTTAGTCTTGAATATTGTTCACAACTTAAGTTAAAGGTTGGGCACCTTTATCTTGTTAAAGTTGTAGAATTCTTTTGCTAGCATTTGAGTGGGATCAAATGAGATATGATGAGTCTAAAATCATCGGAGTGTCTTCGAGCAAAAGGATCTAGTGCACTGGGTGCATTGAACTGGATCACAATGAAAAGCTTTATCTAGAACCGTCAATAGATAATAGTCTTTTCATTATCAGGACAATCGGAGAGTCTATCTTAATCCTAAGATAAATGATGGACTTATGGTTGCAAGTGATATCATTTGAGTTATCAATGAGTACGATTATATCGCATAGTCTATCCTCGATAGTTTGGTGATATTCATTTGTTAATCGATAGAGGACTTCATTTATAGATATGGACATCGTGGCTCCATTTAATTAAATGAGAGTATAATATCATCATATGGATGTTTTGAGGTAATTGGATATTAAATCTCAACGTTGAGTTTTCAATAGTGTCTATTGAAAACATGGCTTCTGGACAAGTCAAAATATCCAAGTTCAAAACGTGGTCATATGAGTAAATATGGTAACTTGGAGAGTTATAGGCGGTCTATGAACTCTTGGCGATTACTGATATTAATCACGAGGATACACTATCTTCAATATGATTGTCTAGGGTATGAATGAGGAGCATCTTCCTTTTCTATCTTTATTTAAGAGTTCAGTTTTAGCTCTTTAGTGGAATGAGTTAAAATTAATGGATCGGACCTAAGTGAATCATTTGTTGATTGTGATTAGGTTATGTCTATTGAAGCTTAAATTTAGATGGCCCGCCAAGATCCCCAATCCACACGGACTTGCATGGATCACTTGATATATTCTACCGGACCAATTTAAGGGTCCATCTAGAATTGCATTTAATATATTAAGAATATAATTTGCACATTATTTAAGTAATGGGCTGCTCAATTATATTAATATATTAATGAAAGACATGTGGGCTTGTTTCTTTTAGTAAGAATGGGTCTGGTTCACATGTGGGCTTTTTTATTTAAAGTCCAATGGATTAAATGAAATAGGAAAATAATATTAGGCCCATCTTATATATAAGTGGGGCGGCTAGGTTAAGGTTTTGACCTAAAAATATTATTTTGTTTCATTTGTTTTAATTAAATAAGAATTAATTGATTTATTGATTAATTGTTTAATTAAAGAAACAAATCTTTCCTAAAAGTAAAAGACTTGTTTGATAAGTAAATAAATAAATTAGTATTATTTATTTAATCAAATAAGGAGTCTTTTTTTTTATTTAGTCAAATAAAAGAATAAAAATAAAAGAGTTGGATTAGGGTTTGAAGTCTATAAAGTTAAAAAGAATTAGGGTTGAATTTCAGTCACCCTATATAAGTGACATAATGAAATTCGGCCAACCCTAATTAGATACTACATAGAATTCGGCAACCCTAAAGGAAAAAGAAGAAAAATTCGGCCAACCTATATATATGTTCTTATAGGGTTCGGCCACATCAATTAATTGGTGCTTGAGTTTTTATTTTCTTTCTTCTTCTTCTTAATTCTAAGAGAGTTTTTATTCTAGAGAGACAAAAAGGAGTGAAAAATTATTCTTTGATAGTATACAATTGCTTAAACATCAATAAGCTTGTGTATACGATATCGATCTAGGTTCACGCGAGTTTCGATCATAAGATTGTGAACTCAAAAGTGACCGGAATAATTTTGACATTCTTTTGATTGTTTTGTGACTAACAAAGAAAAGAAAGTATTTGTTTGGTCCATTCACAGGTTTGCAATTCAAAGGAAAGGGAGACCACGCTCCTAGGTGATCCACGTTCGTGTTCAGATTGAAGGTCTTGCGGATTACCATCGACGTAAGTCAATCGGATCACGCGACAAGAGGTAATTTACTTTTGTTGATATATATGCATGTTTATTGATTAAAAGGGTTTAAGGTTCATAAAGGAAAATTTTTAAAAGTCACTAAATCGTCTTTAGTATCGCTTCCGCTGCGTGTAACACTTTTATTTGTTTATTTTTCCCTACAACGACGACACTCAATAAGTACAATGTCGAATTCCCAAGCTTCAAAGAGAAATCATGATTGGGTGTGTTCGAAGAAAGGAGTCGAAGACCCACAGGACGAGTACAATGTCAATTTCCCAAGCTTCAAATCATAATCAGGAAGGAATCGGGATGGGTTGGGTGTGTGTGGAAATCGAGACTAAGTGTGTGTGGGTGTTGATGTTCGGGATTCCGTGTGTGAGAAAAATTTTGATAGGATGGTAATGAAGGTGAAGGGGGCGAGGAAGAAGAAGAAGGGGCGATGATATTGAAATGAGAAGATTGGCGCCCAAAATTAAGAGAGGGTAGTTTGGTTAATTATCACATATAAGGGGTTGTTGGGTCATTTTGCTCCATTTAAGTGAAAAGGGTATTTTGGTCCTGAAGTGGACATTTTAGGGAAAGGAAACATTGATAATGGACATTGTTGCAAGTTTTTTTCAAAAGGAGACATTTTTGCTCTTTGAAACTTAGGAATGGTCATTTCCTTTCATTTTCACTAAAAAAGCTCCAAGAAAGTTGTAGAAAAGAAAGCATATTCACTTACTGAAGCAAAACACCACAAGTGGTAATATGAGAAAATAGGCTCTCCAAAGAGCAAAAGAATCAAAAAAGTCCACTTTCTGAAAAAAGAGCAAAAATGTCCAAAAATGAGATGAAGTTACCAAAGTGCCCTTTAAAATGATTTTTTAAAAATGAAATTACATAAGAGAGATTACAAGATTGCCCTAATTATATTGTCTGTTGTCTCATTGTCAATAACAAACACAAATCAAAAACAACAGAGAGAGAGGCGAGACCAGCGACGGTGAAAACAGTGGTTCCTGTTCGACGACGGTGGTTCCTTTTCGACGACATGCGAGCTGGAGAAGAGACGACATTGTAAGTTGCTTGTTTTGTTTCTACATTTTGGTTTTTGGTTATGGAAGATTTTAGGGTTTGGAGCTTAATTAGGGGTTTTAATGATTATGTGCATTGGTTGAGAATTATCTGTCGTTTGATTTTATGTTAATTCATGTTCAATTAGTTGTGGGGTTTTCGATTGTATCCATTAAAGTATCCTATGCTTAGATGTTTTGTGAGGTCCCCTGCTCTGAAATTGGTATTGTTATCTCTGATATCAAATCTCTACTCCAACATGCTCATTGCGAGTCTGTTGGTTTTATCCCTAGGAAGGCCAACCAGGTGGCCTATTTGTTAGCTAAGAATGCTTTTTCTTGTGTGGAAGACAGATTTGGCTAGAGGAATTCCCTCCCTGTGTTAGGGTGTCGGTTTTGGTTGAGAGCCATTCTTATTTGTAGTTTTGTTTTGGTGGTATTTTACCCTTTAAAAAAAAGTTTAGAACTTTTAGTTGTAGTTGGTTTTTTCGAGGTTATTGAAGATTTTAGGATTTTGATCTTTATTTTCTATCAGGATATGGAATTAGCATGTGGTTGAATTGTTTGTGCTTGGACAACAAGGCTGGTTGTTTGGAAACTTGGGAAATTAATAATGTTGTATAGTAGTTACCATTAAAAAGTTTTGTGGATTCTCTTTCATGGTAGGAATAAGTTTTCGGTAGTTAATTGGTAGCTTTACGTTAAGGTTTATATATATATATATATGGGGAATTATAGCTTTCAAAACATCTAAGCATAGGTTACTTTAATGGATGCAATTACCTTGAAGAAGATGTAATCACATTAGTGGAGTGAGCTGTTAAAAGTAACTTGATCTTTGTTTGTTATATAAATTGATCAATCAGATAGTTTTTATTTATATATTTGTTGTCCTGATCCTTTTCAATAATTATTAATTAACATGATGTTGAATCAATGCATTTGTTTGTGAACCTTAGTGGTTTTGTTTTGGTCTTGGAAATATTGTGTGTTTGTAATAATTAATAAATAAAAAACAATTCTATTTCAAAAATAATGACTTTTTTTCAAAAGTTATAAAAATATTTGGACTATACATTGCTTGCACTTTTTGATCAATTCTGTTTTGTGCCAGTGACTTTGTCAAAAAGTCATTACCTTTTTTTTATCAACTCTGTTTTGTGCCAGTAACATTTTTCAGCTAATCAAAAACGATTTTGTTTTGCTTACATAATACTAATTCAAGTTATATATTTATTCCGGGGTAAACTTTGTCCAAAACAATATTTTGCCTTTGTTTTCATTTTTCAGTTTATATTTATTTATTGTTATGTTTCCTGCAAGAACCGTTTGATAGTAAATAGACAGTTTCAGTTGGTCCAAGTCACAATTATTTTTTCATGGTATGTGTTCACTTCAAGCTTCTGATCAAACAAAATCATGATTTATGATTACTTTCGTATGCATTTGACATGAATGTATTATGTATCAAAGAACCGATTGTGAGGATTAGCAGGAGAGGAGTTTAATTCAAGCATCCGTTTTTTATTTCCTATTATGCTGTGGTTTGGATATTTCACATCTTGATTTTAGGGTGTCTATATAACAAAGAAAGCATGGCTTATCGTTTGTCTTTAAACTTGTCTTCCAACTAATACTTAAGTGCATTTTCTATGATTCTGTTACAATGTTATAAACCTACTGGGGAAATAAGCTCAACTTTGTCTATATGAAGGTTTGAACTCTGTCATGGTGCAATGGCTTGCTATTTAGTCGCGTAATGAATTTGAAAAGGGTTTAAGAATGTACATTTCTATGTTGTTCAAAAACCCAAACTTGGATGCTTATGCGTGAACACCTTTAGGGGTTTAGACTTCAGAGGGCTTACATTTTATGTTTTAAACTGTCATTTAAGGCCTCTAGTACATGTTTAGAGGTGAAGTACAACTTATGGAGTAGGTCTGAATAAATGGGCCAATTTTTGTTTTTATATATTTTTCTATCTTTTATATTTATATTTCTTTGGTATTGTTTAATGAGAAAATAAATAGCGAGAGTAGACTTGTACTTCATACTAAATAGCTTGAGTAGACTTGCAGCTTTTCAAATGCTTTTAGAATGTGAAATTACATTTTAGCTAGCATTATAAAATACAGCCACCGTGGCGATTGTGAAGATTGTGTATTTAGGATGTGCATGTAATTGCTTGTTTATGCATATATTGTTGTGAAACTTGATGGTTATATATAGTTTGTTTTATATTAGTAGAATCTTGTATGATTTAGTTGATTATGTCAAATTCTACAATCCAGTAAATCAGAGGAAACTTTGAACATCCTTTTGCATGATAGATAGGAAACTTAGAACATTTTTTACGAGATAGATATGAAACTTTGAACATCTTTCACATGATAGATGGAAAACTTTGACCATTTTTTTGACATAGAGGTGTTTGAGCTAGATGATTATTATTGAATGTTCTTTTGTTTCTCATGTTTTTTGGTGGGGATAAAGTGTTGTTTTGGGGTTGCATTGTCGTTGTATTGTCAAGTTACATTAGCATGATGTCCAATTCCAAGGCTTGAAAGTAAAATTTTCAGGCTTTAAAGTCCAATTTTAGTCCTTGAAAGTAAACTTCCCAAGCTTGACCTAGGTTTGAAATCCAATTCCCGGGCTTGAAAGTAAAATTCCCAGGCTTTAAAACCAATTCCCGAGCTTTACATTCTAATTAACTAAATTTTAGGGGACCAAATCTTTAAAACTATTGCCTTTTTAATTATATTTTGATTTTAATTTTGGTCAAGGTGAATTTTGTTTTGAAATTATGATGTCTTCGTCTTAAAAATAAAAATAAAAAAAGTTTACTTAACCTTAATTTTAAGTAAAATGTCTATTGCTCTGTTTTAGTTTATTGGATATATGATTATTATTGAATGTTCTTTTGATTTTTGTGTTTTTTTAAGCATTGTCGTTGTATTGTCATGTTACATGTTGCATTGTCAATGTTATTTTATGTTGCTTATTCATATTACTACACATGGCCTAAAATCATTCTTGTATACGGCTTGAAATCCCTTCAACATGAACTTGATTTCCAATTACAGGGCTTGGAAGTCTAATTCAGGGGCTTTATAGTCCAATTCCCGGGTTTTAAATCCAATTTCCAGGCCTTAAAGTCTAATCCCCGAGCCTTAAAGTCTAATTCCCGAGCTTGTAATTCTTATTCTAAGCTTGAAATCCAGTTCTCGGGCCTTAAAATCTAATTCAAGGGCATGAAATCCCTTCGAAATGAGCATTCCACGGTTGGTAAATTATAAAAATATACTGTTCAACTTTTGTATGTAAATTGTTATATTTTCTACAATCTTAGAAATCTAATGCTTGATTCATAAACTAATTTTATGAACTATTAGATTGATTATAGTGTGCAAGTATAACACATGACATGGTCTTTTGACATGTCAAATGGAAGGCCGCCGTATCTAGTTAACATTAGGGGGGATGAAGCATTGTTTTGAGGTTGCATTATCAATGTTTGTCATGTTATATGTTGCATTGTCAATGTCATTTTATGTTACTTATTCACATTACTAGACATGGCCTGAAATCATCATTGTATATGGTTTGAAATCCATTCAACATGAGCTTGATTTCCAATTCCAGAGCTTCGAAGTCTAATTCTAGGGCATTAAAGTCCAATTCTCGGGCTTCAAATCCAATTTCTTGGCCTTAAAGTCTAATTCCTGGGCTTGAAACTCCTACTCCTGGGCTTGAAATCCAATTCCTGAGAATTTTCCTAGGCCTTAAAGGCTAATTCCCGGGCTTGAAATTCTTACTCTAAGCATTAAATCCAATTCCTAGGCCTTAAGAGTCCAATTCCATGGCATAAATCCCTTCGAAAAGAGCAATCCACAATTGGTAAATTTTAAAAATATATTGTTCAGCTTTTGTATGAAAATTGTTATATTTGCCTAAAACTTAGAAATTCGATGCTTGAATTCATAAACTGATTTGTATGGACTATTAGATTGATTATAGTGTGCGAGTATAACACATGACATGGTTTTTTGACATGTCCAATGGAAGGCCACCGCATCTAGTTACCATTTATTGTGCCCGAATAATAAATAAAATCTTGAAAAAATGTAATTAAATGAAAAAGGAGTTCTTTGAAGCCCGGTATTTGACGATTCATGTGCTTTAAAATCTGATCCAGTGCTTCAAAGAAAGGAATCTCGGGATACGAAAATGGACAATTTTATTTTTCAAATGTTTTTTTGTGCTTTTTAAAATAAATAAAAAAATGAAAATGTGGGAAACTTCACCATACCAATTTCCCTACATTTATTTATTATTTTTTCAACCATATTCTAACAAACACTAAAAACACAATTACACCCACACTTCACTGTTCCATCTTCCAACTAAAACATTCCACTCCCACCTCCAATACCAACCAACCCAAGGTCATGGTCTTTTGAAGTAGGTTTTGGGACCGGGATCCATGTCAAATGGAAAGGCCGCCGCATGTAGTCACCATCTTTGGTAGCCGAATAATAAATAAAAATCTTTAAAAAATGAAATTAAATGGAAAAGGATTTCTGTGAAGCTTGGTATTTGACGATTTCTGTGCTTCAAAATATGATCCCCATGCTTCAAAGGAATCTCAGGCTACGCAAATGGACAATTTTAGTTTTAAAATATTTTTCTTTATTTTTTAAAAAATATTAAGAAGTGGAAAACTTAACCATACCAATTTCCCTTCATTTATTTATTATTTTTGCAATCATATTCTAACAAACACTAAAAACACAATTACACCCACACTTCACGATTCCATCTTCCAACTAAAACCTTCCACTCTCACCTCCAATCCTAACCAACCAAGGACATAGTCTTTTGAAGTAGGTTTCGGGACCAAGATCCATGTCCAATGGAAAAGCCACCGCATGTAGTCACCATTTTTGGTTGCCAAATAATAAATAAAAATCTTGAAAAAATGTAATTAAATGAAAAAGGGTTTCTGTGAAGCCCGGTATTTGACGACTCCCGTGCTTCAAAATATCATCCCCATGCTTCAAAGTAAGGAATCCCGGGCTTCGGAAATGGACAATTTTTTAAAAAAATATTTTTCTTGATTTTTAAAAAAATATTAAGATGTGGGAAACTTCATCATACCAATTTCCCTTCATTTATTTATTATTTTTGCAACCATATTCTAACAAACACTAAAAACACAATTACACCCACACTTCACCATTCCATCTTCCAACTAAAACATTCCGCTCTCACCTCCAATCCAAACCTACCAAGGACATGGTCTTTTGAAGTAGGTTTCGGGACCGGGATCCATATCCAATGGAAAGGCCGCCGCATGTAGTCACAATTTTTGGTTGCCGAATAATAAATAAAAATCTTGATAAAATGTATTAAATGGAAAAGCGTTTCTGTGAAGCCCGGTATTTGACGATTCTCGTGCTTCAAAATATGATCATCGTGCTTCAAAGTAAGGAATCCCAGGCATCGGAATGGACAATTTTATTTTAAAAATATTTTTTCTTGATTTAAAAAAAAAAAATTTAAGTGGGAAACTTAACCATACCAATTTCCCTTCATTTATTTATTATTTTTGCAACCATATTCTAACAAACACTAAAAGCACAATTACTCTCACGCTTCACCATTCAATCTTCCCATTAAAACCTTCCACTCTCACCTCCAATCCCAACTAAGGACATGGTCTTTTGAAATAGGTCTTGGGACCGAGATCCATGTCCAATGGAAAGGCCACCGCATGTAGTAACCATTTTTGGTTGCCGAATAATAAATAAAAATCTTTAAAAAATGTAATTAAATGGCAAAGGGTTTATGTGAAGCCCGGTATTTGACTATTCTCGTGATTCAAAATATGATCCCCGTGCTTCAAAGTAAGGAATCCCGGGCTTCAGAAATGGACAATTTTATATTTAAAATACTTTTCTTGATTTTAAAAAAAAAATTTAAGAAGTAGGAAACTTCACCATACCAATTTCCCTTCATTTATTTATTATTTTTGCAATCATATTCTAACAAACACTAAAAACACAATTACACCCACACTTCACCATTTCCATCTTCCAACTAAAACCTTCTACTCTCACCTCCAATCCCAACCAACCAAGGACATGATCTTTTGAAGTAGGTTTCGGGATCGAGATCTATGTACAATGGAAAAGCCACCACATGTAGTCACCATTTTTGGTTGCCGAATAATAAATAAAAATCTTGAAAAAATGTAATTAAATGAAAAAGGGTTTCTATGAAGCCCAGTATTTGACGATTCTCGTGCTTCAAAATATGATCCCCGTGCTTCAAAGTAAGGAATCCCGAGCTTCGGAAATGGACAATTTTATGTTTAAAATATTTTTCTTGATTTTTTTAAAAATATTAAGAAGTGGGAAACTTCAACATACCAATTTTCCTTCATTTATTTATTATTTTTGCAACCATATTCTAACAAACACTAAAAACGCAATTACACCCACACTTCTGTAGGGAAAAATAATAAATAAAAGTGGTAAACGCAGCGGAAGCGATACTAAAGACGATTTAGTGACTTTTAAAATTTTTCCTTTATGAACCTTAAACCCTTTTAATCAATAAACATGCATATATATCAACAAAAGTAAATTACCTCTTGTCGCGTGATCCGATTGACTTACGTCGATGGTAATCCGCAAGACCTTCAATCCGAGCACGAACGTGGATCACCTAGGAGCGTGGTCTCCCTTTCCTTTGAATTGCAAACCTGTGAATGGACCAAACAAATACTTTCTTTTCTTTGTTAGTCACAAAACAATCAAAAGAATGTCAAAATTATTCCGGTCACTTTTGAGTTCACAATCTTATGATCGAAACTCGCGTGAACCTAGATCGATATCGTATACACAAGCTTATTGATGTTTAAGCAATTGTATACTATCAAAGAATAATTTTTCACTCCTTTTTGTCTCTCTAGAATAAAAACTCTCTTAGAATTAAGAAGAAGAAGAAAAGAAAATAAAAACTCAAGCACCAATTCATTGATGTGGCCGAACCCTATAAGAACATATATATAGGTTGGCCGAATTTTTCTTCTTTTTCCTTTAGGGTTGCCGAATTCTATGTAGTATCTAATTAGGGTTGGCCGAATTTCATCATGTCACTTATATAGGGTGACTGAAATTCAACCCTAATTCTTTTTAACTTTATAGACTTCAAACCCTAATCCAACTCTTTTATTTTTATTCTTTTATTTGACTAAATAAAAAAAAGACTCCTTATTTGATTAAATAAATAATACTAATTTATTTATTTACTTATCAAACAAGTCTTTTACTTTTAGGAAAGATTTGTTTCTTTAATTAAACAATTAATCAATAAATCAATTAATTCTTATTTAATTAAAACAAATGAAACAAAATAATATTTTTAAGTCAAAACCTTAACCTAGCCGCCCCACTTATATATAAGATGGGCCTAATATTATTTTCCTATTTCATTTAATCCATTGGACTTTAAATAAAAAAGCCCACATGTGAACCAGACCCATTCTTACTAAAAGAAACAAGCCCACATGTCTTTCATTAATATATTAATATAATTGAGCAGCCCATTACTTAAATAATGTGCAAATTATATTCTTAATATATTAAATGCAATTCTAGATGGACCCTTAAATTGGTCCGGTAGAATATATCAAGTGATCCATGCAAGTCCGTGTGGATTGGGGATCTTGGCGGGCCATCTAAATTTAAGCTTCAATAGACATAACCTAATCACAATCAACAAATGATTCACTTAGGTCCGATCCATTAATTTTAACTCATTCCACTAAAGAGCTAAAACTGAACTCTTAAATAAAGATAGAAAAGGAAGATGCTCCTCATTCATACCCTAGACAATCATATTGGAGATAGTGTATCCTCGTGATTAATATCAGTAATCGCCAAGAGTTCATAGACCGCCTATAACTCTCCAAGTTACCATATTTACTCATATGACCACGTTTTGAACTTGGATATTTTGACTTGTCCAGAAGCCATGTTTTCAATAGACACTATTGAAAACTCAACGTTGAGATTTAATATCCAATTACCTCAAAACATCCATATGATGATATTATACTCTCATTTAATTAAATGGAGCCACGATGTCCATATCTATAAATGAAGTCATCTATCGATTAACAAATGAATATCACCAAACTATCGAGGATAGACTATGCGATATAATCGTACTCATTGATAACTCAAATGATATCACTTGCAACCATAAGTCCATCATTTATCTCGGGATTAAGATAGACTCTCCGATTGTCCTGATAATGAAAAGACTATTATCTATTGACGGTTCTAGATAAAGCTTTTCATTGTGATCCAGTTCAATGCACCCAGTGCACTAGATCCTTTTGCTCGAAGACACTCCGATGATTTTAGACTCATCATATCTCATTTGATCCCACTCAAATGCTAGCAAAAGAATTCTACAACTTTAACAAGATAAAGGTGCCCAACCTTTAACTTAAGTTGTGAACATTATTCAAGACTAACTAAAGAATTGTGTCTACCACATACATATCCAGATGTACGAACAATTCTTCTTTTCCCATAGTCTTTAGACCTTATGATTATTTACTTTGACAATTATAATACAAACTATAAATGCTATACGATTTGTTAAACCAGAAATCACTTTATTAATATGAAAAAGATTGTTAATTACAACATTACACTCTTGCTATTGAGCATAATCCTAACAATCTCCCACTTGCGCTATAGCAAATGTGTCATATCTCTCAAGCCCATATTCTCTAGATGCCCATCGAAACTCTTCTGAGGTAGAGCCTTTGTGAAGGGATCCGCTAGATTTTCTGCTGACGCGATTTTGGTAATCGTCACGTCACCTCTTTGAACAATCTCCCTTAAAAGATGATACTTTCTTTCAATGTGTTTACCTCTCTTGTGACTTCTTGGTTCTTTCGAATTAGCCACTGCTCCACTGTTGTCACAGTAGATAGTGATCTGCTTATTCGCACTAGGAACCACTTCTAAGTCAATCAAGAATTGGCGGAGCCAAACAGCCTCTTTGGCAGCTTCGCATGCAGCAACATACTCAGCTTCCATGGTGGAATCAGCAATACAAGATTGCTTGATACTCCTCCATATAACTGCTCCTCCTCCAATAGTAAACACAGCCCCTGATGTGGATTTTCTGGAGTCAGAATCTGATTGGAAATCAGAATCTGTATACCCAACGGGAACCAAATCCCCTCCAGAGTATACAAGCATATTATCTCTCGTTCTCTTAAGATACTTGAAAATATGCTTGACTGCCGTCCAGTGATCAGGTCCAGGTTTCGATTGAAACCTGCTAACTATGCCAACAGCAAAACAAATATCTGGTCTAGTACAGAGCATTGCATACATGAGACTTCCAACTGCCGAGGCATATGGAACTCTACTCATGAATTGCTCTTCATGCTCATTCTTAGGAACTTGTTCCTTAGAAAGCTTGATTCCATGTCTGAAAGGTAACATACCTTTCTTGGAATCCTGCATGGAAAACCTAGACAAGATTTTGTCTATGTATGAAGCTTGGGATAATGCAATCGTTCTATTCTTTCTATCCCTTATTACTTGGATACCTAGAATAAAACTTGCTTCTCCTAAGTCCTTCATATCAAATTGTTTTGCTAACCATTCTTTTACTGATGTTAATACACCTACATCGTTTCCAATGAGTAGTATATCATCAACATAAAGAATCAGGAAAACCAACTTGTCGCCTTTAATCCTTTTGTATACACAAGGTTCGTCAGGATTCTGAATAAATCCAAAACCTTTGACAGCTTGATCAAACCTTATGTTCCAGGATCTGGATGCTTGCTTTAATCCATATATGGATTTCTGCAACTTGTATACCTTATCCACTTGGCCCTTTTCAATGAATCCCTCTGGTTGCATCATGTAGATGCTTTCGTCAAGACTTCCATTTAGGAAAGCTGTCTTGACGTCCATTTGCCAAATCTCTAAATCTAAAGATGCTGCAATGGATAAGAGTATCCTAATGGATTTAAGCATGGCCATAGGAGAGAAGGTTTCCTCGTAATCGATACCTTCTTTCTGTGTATACCCTTTAGCTACCAATCTAGCTTTAAAGGTTTCCACCTTTCCATCCATACCTCTTTTCCTCTTGTATACCCACTTGCACCCAATGGGTTTTATCCCTTTAGGCAAGTCTACAAGGGACCAGACTTTGTTATCGAACATAGATTCAATCTCGGATTGCATTGCCTTTTGCCAATGGCGACTATCAACATCCTCCATAGCTTCCTTGTACGTATAGGGATCATCGTCGTCCGGGAGATTCTCCACTGATTCTCCCGGACCGATGTATCTTTCGGGTTGTGTTCTAACCCTCCCACTACGACGAGGAATGGTAGGTTGTTGATCTTGTGTTGGATCGGAACTTACAATTGGGTTAGGTTGTGCAACCTCTCGTGGAATTGTATCTCCTGACATCTCATTCAGGACAATTCTACTTCTAGGCACAAAATCATTCATATAGTCCTTTTCCAGAAATTTAGCATTTGTCGAAACAAATACTTTAAGATCTGAAGGACTATAGAAATAATATCCTTTAGTTTCTTTTGGATACCCTACAAATATACATGTTTCTGAACGGGACTCCATCTTTTCTGTCTTTCCTTTTAACACATGCGCAGGACAACCAAATATCCTTAAGTGTTGTAAACTAGGCTTGCGCCCAGTCCACAACTCATGCGGTGTTTTAGGAACAGACTTAGATGGTACATCGTTTAGAATGTATATAGCAGTTTGTAAAGCATATCCCCAAAAAGAAATAGGAAGCGTTGAATAACTCAACATAGACCTAACCATATCCAAAAGAGTTCTATTTCTCCTTTCTGCTACCCCATTCTGTTGAGGTGTACCTGGTGCAGAAAATTGAGAAACTATCCCATTATCAATAAGATATTGCTGAAACTCACCAGATAGATATTCTCCACCACGATCAGATCTCAAGATTTTTATGTGTTTCTCAAGCTGATTTTCCACTTCAGCTTTGAATGCTTTGAACATGTCAAAAGCATCCGACTTATGTCTCATGAGATACACATAACCAAATCTTGAGTAATCATCCGTGAAGGTGATGAAGTACTCATATCCACCTCTAGCTTGAATGCTCATAGGTCCACATACATCAGTGTGTATCAATCCTAAACATTCAGTGGCTCTTGCACCTTTGGCAGAGAACGTCCTTTTGGTCATTTTACCTTCCAAACAAGATTCACAAGTTGGTAGATCATCAACCTTTAAGTCACTTAAAGGTCCGTCACTTACCAATCTTTTAATCCTATTAAGGTTAATATGACCTAAGCGTAAATGCCAAAAGTAGGTTTCATCTGTTGATAATTTTACTCTTTTATGATTAGGTTCCGTTATTTCTGTGTCTAACGAGTGAGAGATATTTCTATGCAAAAAGTATAGACCGTTTTCCAATGTACCTTGGCAAATAATTTTGTCATTCTTACTAATAATAAAAACTTTATTAAAAGTAACCGAATATCCAAATTTATTCAAACAAGAAACTGAAATTAAATTCCTCTTGAATTGAGGTACATAATAAACGTCTATTAAATCTAAATGCCTTCTAGAATCCAAATAAACTCTAATATCTCCCACTGCACTTGCAGACACTAACGTTCCGTTGCCCAAGCGCAAATTGATTTCATTCTTACTCAGCTTTCTCCTTTCTTGAAACCCCTGCAAGGAATAACAAACATGATTAGTGGCTCCTGAGTCTATGATCCAAGAATCTGTAGAATCAGCCAAAAAACATGTTTCTAGATAATTCAAATTACCTTCTTCCTTCTTGTTCTGGGACTTTGGGCAATTTCTCTTCCAATGTCCCTTTTCACCACAAAGGAAGCATTTCCCTTTGATCTTGGTTACTTTCTTGGTCTCCTTCTTGATAGGCCCAAGTTGCTTTTTCTTCTGTTGTTTCTTGACCTTTTGACGGGCCTTAACAGTAGCAACTTTACCAACCATATGAATCTCTTGACCTTTGCCTTTCACAAGGATCTTTTCAGCACTTTGAACATCTTGCATCAGGCCTTGTAAGGTGTATTCCTTTTTGTTCAAAGTGTAGTCCAATTTGAACTGATCAAAGGAATCTGACAATGAATTGACAACCATATCAATCTTTGTCTCACCATCTATCTCAGCGCCATGCAGTTCAGCAATGTTGAGATGTGCTATGACTTTCATCATGTGATCTTTCACAGCCTGTCCAGGTTTCATCCTAAGATTCATAAAAGCAGTCACTGCCTCTCTCTTAGTCGTCCTAGACTTCATAGCAAACATCTCCTCTAGAGACATCATTATATCAGCAGCGGACTCCATTCCTTCATGCTGCTGTTGCAACACGTCGGAGATAGTGGCCATAATGTAACATTTTGCTATATCATCTGAAGTCTTCCACTGCTCATACTCATCTCTACACATTATGCTAGATTCATTATTAGGAGCAGGTGGTTTAGGAGTAGTTAGAACAAACTTATGTTTTTCATTTTGCAGTAACAACCCAATTTTCCTTTTCCATGTGACATAATTATCTCCAGTTAAAGTGTTATCTTTCAGGATGTTCATAAGTGATGGGGTCATGATTTCTGAATAAAACAAAACATATATAAGTAAATAATCATGATAAAGCACTTTTAAATATTTATCTTGAATTAAATAAATAATTCAATCATAAAATTCAACGGTGATCTAACACCCATAAATGTTACGCCTCCTTTGGGAGTTCGCACCATTTACTAGTTAGACTAGGTCCCACCTAATTGTTAACATAACAACCAGCGTTTTCAATTTTAGCCTTGCAATTTTACTGACAAGAACTCTTGGGAGGATATCAATAAAATTACATTGAGTGTGTTACCAAGATATCGACCCTCAATTTTCTCTCACGAAAATCCCTCCTTGGGGAGTAGATCTCGTTTGAGTCCATCGTCTAGTCTATCCTTGTAAGGAAGTATGTTGCTAAATTCCATTCATGGACGCCCCTTGGGGGGATTACCAATAAATAATAAAGCTCAACTAACCTTGGAGGCCATAGGTGTTACCAAAACACCTTCTCCCACTCAATTATTTAAGGCGTGTGATTAAATCCCATAGAATGATTTACCGAGTTATCTAGATGCCAATTTAGATACCTAAATCATTCAATGCATGTTCATACCAAAAGAGATATATGCGTGGCACTCCTATTCTATATGTCATGTTATCATACAATAACAAATATTGTAATATTTAAGCATAAATTAAATAGCAACAATTTTGGCCCATCCTAGAAAAACAAGTAAATTACAATTTGTCGGGAATACAAGATCTTCAGGTGGCCCATCAACCATACGCTCATCCTTCGGCCTTCTCCCATGGGCGTGCGCAGCCCACAACCCCACAAAGGGGCTGCCTTGCGCAGCCCATAAGGCCACACAAGGCTGCCATGCGCAGCCCACCAAAGTTTGGGCTTGTCATGTGCAGCCCAATCCACTCCTAGGGTGCGCACGGTGCTCGTACTTGGTTCCGGTTGCTTCGTTTTGCTTCGTGTCTTCGAATCTCCAAGACCTAAATATATTACGGCAGTATATATAAAATAAATACTGCAGTATTAATTTTTTTTTTTTTTTTATTCACTGCAGTATTTTTACAAACCAAAAACTGCACATACTAAAAATAAATAAATAAAAAACTGCAGTAACCCTAAAAAATTACTGCACATATATATAAAAAAGAAAATAAATAAAACCTAGCAATCTACCAAGAAGGAATTATGGCGATAATAGACCACCCTTCTTGTTACAACTCCGAAACAAAAATTACATTGAAAATCTAGGGCCAAAATCGAGCAACAACAAACCACATAAAATATATATAAATCCATACATCACATGTAATTATATATTTGAATACCTAGAGTGCCATCTCTTTCTAAACATGCATAATCACAATAAAAAGAAATAGATCCACGTATATATACGTTAATTAATTAAAAGGGTTCAACCTAGGCTCTGATACCAATTGTAGGGAAAAATAAACAAATAAAAGTGTTACACGCAGCGGAAGCGATACTAAAGACGATTTAGTGACTTTTAAAATTTTTCCTTTATGAACCTTAAACCCTTTTAATCAATAAACATGCATATATATCAACAAAAGTAAATTACCTCTTGTCGCGTGATCCGATTGACTTACGTCGATGGTAATCCGCAAGACCTTCAATCCGAGCACGAACGTGGATCACCTAGGAGCGTGGTCTCCCTTTCCTTTGAATTGCAAACCTGTGAATGGACCAAACAAATACTTTCTTTTCTTTGTTAGTCACAAAACAATCAAAAGAATGTCAAAATTATTCCGGTCACTTTTGAGTTCACAATCTTATGATCGAAACTCGCGTGAACCTAGATCGATATCGTATACACAAGCTTATTGATGTTTAAGCAATTGTATACTATCAAAGAATAATTTTTCACTCCTTTTTGTCTCTCTAGAATAAAAACTCTCTTAGAATTAAGAAGAAGAAGAAAGAAAATAAAAACTCAAGCACCAATTCATTGATGTGGCCGAACCCTATAAGAACATATATATAGGTTGGCCGAATTTTTCTTCTTTTTCCTTTAGGGTTGCCGAATTCTATGTAGTATCTAATTAGGGTTGGCCGAATTTCATCATGTCACTTATATAGGGTGACTGAAATTCAACCCTAATTCTTTTTAACTTTATAGACTTCAAACCCTAATCCAACTCTTTTATTTTTATTCTTTTATTTGACTAAATAAAAAAAAAAAGACTCCTTATTTGATTAAATAAATAATACTAATTTATTTATTTACTTATCAAACAAGTCTTTTACTTTTAGGAAAGATTTGTTTCTTTAATTAAACAATTAATCAATAAATCAATTAATTCTTATTTAATTAAAACAAATGAAACAAAATAATATTTTTAGGTCAAAACCTTAACCTAGCCGCCCCACTTATATATAAGATGGGCCTAATATTATTTTCCTATTTCATTTAATCCATTGGACTTTAAATAAAAAAGCCCACATGTGAACCAGACCCATTCTTACTAAAAGAAACAAGCCCACATGTCTTTCATTAATATATTAATATAATTGAGCAGCCCATTACTTAAATAATGTGCAAATTATATTCTTAATATATTAAATGCAATTCTAGATGGACCCTTAAATTGGTCCGGTAGAATATATCAAGTGATCCATGCAAGTCCGTGTGGATTGGGGATCTTGGCGGGCCATCTAAATTTAAGCTTCAATAGACATAACCTAATCACAATCAACAAATGATTCACTTAGGTCCGATCCATTAATTTTAACTCATTCCACTAAAGAGCTAAAACTGAACTCTTAAATAAAGATAGAAAAGGAAGATGCTCCTCATTCATACCCTAGACAATCATATTGGAGATAGTGTATCCTCGTGATTAATATCAGTAATCGCCAAGAGTTCATAGACCGCCTATAACTCTCCAAGTTACCATATTTACTCATATGACCACGTTTTGAACTTGGATATTTTGACTTGTCCAGAAGCCATGTTTTCAATAGACACTATTGAAAACTCAACGTTGAGATTTAATATCCAATTACCTCAAAACATCCATATGATGATATTATACTCTCATTTAATTAAATGGAGCCACGATGTCCATATCTATAAATGAAGTCCTCTATCGATTAACAAATGAATATCACCAAACTATCGAGGATAGACTATGCGATATAATCGTACTCATTGATAACTCAAATGATATCACTTGCAACCATAAGTCCATCATTTATCTCAGGATTAAGATAGACTCTCCGATTGTCCTGATAATGAAAAGACTATTATCTATTGACGGTTCTAGATAAAGCTTTTCATTGTGATCCAGTTCAATGCACCCAGTGCACTAGATCCTTTTGCTCGAAGACACTCCGATGATTTTAGACTCATCATATCTCATTTGATCCCACTCAAATGCTAGCAAAAGAATTCTACAACTTTAACAAGATAAAGGTGCCCAACCTTTAACTTAAGTTGTGAACAATATTCAAGACTAACTAAAGAATTGTGTCTACCACATACATATCCAGATGTACGAACAATTCTTCTTTTCTCATAGTCTTTAGACCTTATGATTATTTACTTTGACAATTATAATACAAACTATAAATGCTATACGATTTGTTAAACCAGAAATCACTTTATTAATATGAAAAAGATTGTTAATTACAACATTACACTCTTGCTATTGAGCATAATCCTAACAACTTCACCATTCCATCTTCCAACTAAAACATTCCGCTCTCACCTCCAATCCAAACCTACCAAGGACATGGTCTTTTGAAGTAGGTTTCGGGACCGGGATCCATGTCCAATGGAAAGGCCGCCGCATGTAGGCACAATTTTTGGTTGCCGAATAATAAATAAAAATCTTGATAAAATGTATTAAATGGAAAAGTGTTTCTATGAAGCCCAGTATTTGACAATTCCCGTGCTTCAAAATATGATCACCGTGCTTCAAAGTAAGGAATCCCGAGCATCGGAAATGGACAATTTTATTTTAAAAATATTTTTCTTGATTTAAAAAAAGATAATTAAGTAGTGGGAAACTTCACTGTACCAATTTCCCTTCATTTATTTATTATTTTTGCAACCATATTCTAACAAACACTAAAAGCACAATTACACCCACGCTTCACCATTCAATCTTCCCACTAAAACCTTACACTCTCACCTCCAAACCCAACAAACCAAGGACATGGTCTTTTGAAATAGGTTTCGGGACTGAGAACCATGTCCAATGGAAAGGCCACTGCATGTAGTAACCATTTTTGGTTGCCGAATAATAAATAAAAATCTTGAAAAAATATAATTAAATGGAAAAGGGTTTCTGTGAAGCCTGATATTTGACTATTCCCGTGCTTCAAAATATGATCCGCGGGCTTCGGAAATGGACAATTTTATTTTAAAAATATTTTTCTTGATTTTTTTTAAGAAATTAAGAAGTAGGAAACTTCACCATACCAATTTCCCTTCATTTATTTATTATTTTTGTAACCATATTCTAAGAAACACTAAAAGCACAATTACACCCACGCTTCACCATTCAATCTTCCCACTAAAACCTTCCACTGTCACCTCCAATCCCAACCTACCAAAGACATGGTCTTTTAAAGTAGGTTTTGGGACCGAGATCAATGTCCAATGGAAAGGCCACCGCATGTATTAACCATTTTTGGTTGCTGAATAATAAATAAAACTCTTGAAAAAATGTAATTAAATGGAAAAAGGTTTCTGTGAAGCCCAGTATTTGACTATTCCCGTGCTTCAAAATATAACCCTCGTGCTTCAAAGTAAGGAATCCCGGGCTTTGGAAATAGACAATTTTATTCTTAAAATATTTTCTTGATTTTTTAAAAAATATTAAGAAGTGGGAAATTTCACCTTACCTATTTCCCTTCATTTATTTATTATTTTTGCAACCATATTCTAACAAACACTAAAAGCACAATTACACCCACGCTTCACCATTCAATCTTCCCACTAAAACCTTCCACTCTCACCTCCAATCCCAACCTACCAAGGACATGGTCTTTTGAAGTAGGTTTCGAGACCGAGATCCATGTCTAATGGAAAGATCACCGCATGTAGTAACAATTTTTAGTTGCCGAATAATAAATAAAAATCTTGAAAATTTGTAATTAAATGGAAAAGGGTTTCTGTGAAGCCCAGTATTTGACTATTCATGTGCTTCAAAATATGATCCCTGTGGTTCAAGCTAAGGAATCCCGGGCTTCGGAAAATGGTCAATTTTATTTTAAAAATATTTTCTTGATTTTCAAAAAAATATTAAGAAGTGGGAAACTTCACCGTACCAATTTCCCTTCATTTATTTATTATTTTTGCAACCATACTCTAACAAACACTAAAAGCACAATTACACCCACGCTTCACCATTCTATCTTCCCTCTAAAACCATCCACTCTCACCTCCAATCCCAACCTACCAAGGACATGGTCTTTTGAAGTAGGTTTCGGGACCGAGATCCATGTCCAATGGAAAGGTCACCGCATGTAGTAACCAGTTTTGGTTGCCGAAAAATAAATAAAAAATTCTTGAAAAAATATAATTAAATGGAAAAGGGTTTCTGTGAAGCCCGGTATTTGACTATTCTCGTGCTTCAAAATATGATCCCCGTGCTTCAAACTAAGGAATCCCGAGCTTCAGAAATAGTCAATTTTATTTTTAAAATAATTTCTTGATTTTTTAAAAAATATTAAGAAGTGGGAAACTTCACCGTACCAATTTCCCTTCATTTATTTATTATTTTTACAACCATATTCTAACAAACACTAAAAACACAATTACACCTACATTTCACCATTCCATCTTCCAACTAAAACCTTCCACTCTCACCTCAATTCCCAACCTACCAAAGACATGGTCTTTTGATGTAGGTTTCAGGATTGGGATCCTTGTCCAATGGAATGGCCGCCGCATGTAATTACCATTTTTTGATGCCCGAATAATTATTACAAATTTGGAAAAATTGTGATTAAATGATAAAGGGATTCTTTGAAGCCCGGTATTTCACGATTCCCGTGCCTCAAAAACTATTTCCCGTGCTTCGAAGTAAGGATTCCTGAGCTTAAGAAATGAAGTTATATTTTGAAATTATTTTTCTTTTTAAAAAAAAAAAAATCAATGTGCTACAAACTCATATTAACAATACAAGACAACCTCCTCAAAACATAACCTCCTCAAAACAGTTATAATGTGTACATATATCCTCACAAATGGATATTAATATGCTACAAACTCAAATTAACTGTCCAATATAAGTTCTCCTTGGCTTCTGCAAGCTTTCCTTCACGCTTCAACATAATAGCTTTTCTTTTAAGGGCAACAACTGGGGTCTTATCAATGCCACATGTACTGATATCTTTAAGTACCAGAGAAACCTACCAAAGAATGCAAGTCATAAAAAAAATTGAAAATAATTTGATAAGAAAATTATCAATGAAATGGAGAAATCTATCCATAAGCAATTAATAACAAGTTATAAGTTATATATACACTAATTGTGCCTCCTCAAATAATCTTGGAATGAAGTTAAAGTATAATCTTGAGATGAAGTCCAACAAGTATCTTAACAGTGAACCATATTTAGCTATTGCAATAAGTAATGTTTACACAGATGACAGCAAAGACAAACTATAAGAATCGTAACAATTTCCAAAGTGAAAAGAGTCAAGAATCTTAACAATTTCCAAAGTGAAAAGAGTCCTTTGACCTTTTTTTTTTTTTTTTTGAACGGCTATACAAAAGGCCAAAAAATGAAAAAAACACAAACACAGGCGGGAAACCCTCCAAGCCATAACAGAAGCCAAAAACAGGTAACATCCAAAGAAAAAAAACAGCCAAGAGAGACAAAAAGACCAGGCAAAACAGAGAGCCACTAAAACAGAGCAAACGATGAGAAGCAAAACAAGCCGGCAAACAAAACACAACAACTAAGCTATAAGCAAAGCTCAGTGAACCTCCCGGATCAGACTATCCCCTTCCATACCAGACCCCTTTTTAGCTAGCATATCAACGAAAAAGATGCAGTTGGCTAAGTTACAAAAGAACTTCAAACACTATATGACAAAAGGATTTTTAAAAGAAGAAAAGACATCATTTCAATTACAGGTTCCCATATTGAAATTATATATACCACATTGGATGGTGCATAAACAAGTACCTAGTCCTTTTTAATAAACTAAAGATTGATTGGTAAAGCATATTAAGAGTATGTGAAATCCATATGTATAAATTTTAATCAAGCACTGACTTTTCATCACTCTTCTATTGATGATATAATTGTTCATTGAGAGGAAAGCATCATTTAGTTGGTGCATGGTATAACGAGTTTGAACCTATGGCTCATTAAGTAGAGCTCTGGCCAATAAACTTAAATTGCAACAATATCCATACCATCAACATAAGCTGTTGCACAACGAAACAGATCCAATCACAGAGAAAATAACGAGTAATGTTTTAGATCCATTTATGAGAACGAAAAAACAAGTTGCAAGACAGAAAAATGACTTCTGGTAATAGAAGATAAGGACATAAAATTACATGACAAGATAGAGAGGAAAGAAAGTGGCATGCACTAATCTTCATTTGCCTACAATGACTTTAAAAGTAAAGAGACCCACCCCATAACTTTACGGGCCTCAGTTTCCCTTGTTTTCACATATGTCTATCTTCACTCTCAAACAGTCAAACCCAAAAAAGAACATCACAGTGCTCATTGGAGTTTGGACCAACTACAAGTTCCCCGATACAAAACAATAATATGTCTATCATCACTCTCAAATCCAAAAACGAACATCACAGTGCTCATTGGAGTAACTACAAGTTCCCCAGTACAAAACAATAAGAACTTCATGATGGTTTTTCCACCCACCCAATCAAGTGAGCACATAATAACAATTAACCAAAATTTAGCACAATTCTTAAAATTAATTGAAAAGCCGAAAATTATAAACAAAGGTCCCATAATTCACGTTCTAAATATTACTTACAAGAACAATACTACACCTATCACAAACCATCATCATAACACTCTGACAAAAGATTTTTGTTATATGTTTATGTCAATTACCTTCTAAATTTCCATTGCGCGGCTGCAAGAACTTCAATGGACGGCAAACCTTCCTTCTTCCAGCCACCAAGAGCATCAAATGCATTAATATGAATCTTAGTACTGGTTTTATCATGTTTAAGAACTAAACCACTCTCACCGAATACCATCTCCGGCAAATGCGTCGTGTCCAGCTTCTCCTCCCACCTGCACCCAATGTTAACTATCAATAATCCTAAACTAACAATACCTACAATCAATTTTCGTTAAAAGTGATTTTTTGTTTATTGATTGATAGATTAAACATATAGTAAAACTTCGATTGCAAAACAATAATTAAAATTGTTGAAATACGATCGAGAGAAGAGACGAGAGAGTGCGTGTACTCTTCAAAAGTGGAGGATTTTAGAATAGTACCTTTGTGAGATTTGACCTCCCAATCGTGAATTCGCAGCCCTCGGCGTCCAACGGGTAACGGTTGGGCGCCGACTGCTTTCAGGTCATTCTCGTCCACCGCCACTTTCATCGTCGTCAATTACTCTCACCGATTTTCAACCTGCAGTTGAATTTCGCTCTTTGATGTCTGCTACTTTGTTAGAGGATCATTAGGTTAGGTTTACAATGGAGAGACAAATGAACGATGTGCAGAATGGATTGCAATTGTGAAAGGGTAGTTTGGTCCATTAAAAATCTGAATGGGCAGTTCGGTCATTTCGTAATATTTAACTGGAAGGGTATTTTGGTCCTTCAGGGGCTATTCCATGCAAAGTAACTTCAAGGAAGGCCATTTTTGCAATATTTTCACAAAGTGGATATTTTTGCTCTTTCATCTTCAAGGAAGGCCATTTTTGCAATCACCCCACAAAACAACCATGGCAGTCACATCGCATCTCACCAAATTCTCTTCCTTTCCTCTCAATCCTTCTCGCACTCTCTCTTCTTCGTCTCTTTCTCATCTCCCCACTAACAATTTCGGTCACACCAAGCTCACTTCAGGAACAAGCTTCAGCATCAATGGCAAAAGAAGATACAGAGCCGTTTCCGTTCAAGCCATGGCTTCTTCGTTCGGGTCTAGGCTCGAGGAGACCGTCAAAAAGACCGTGTCTGAGAACCCAGTTGTTGTTTACTCCAAAACTTGGTGCTCGTGAGTTCAATTCTTCATCAATCACATTGCATGCAGATTTTTGTTTCATTCTAATGATTCATCTTCCATTCTTCAAATTTGTGGTGATTTGTTTTGATTGAGAGGAATTTGAAATGGGGTTGTTGAATTTTTTTTTTTTTTGAAGGTATTCGTCTGAGGTGAAATCGTTGTTCAAAAGACTCGGTGTGCTGCCGATGGTTATTGAATTGGACGAAATGGGTATGTGGCTCTAGTTCTTAATGACTCCAAAAAGGAAAGCTTTTGTGATTGCATAAATGGCTACTAATTCAGTAATATTGTATGCTGTTCATTGAAATTGTAGGAATTTGATGATTATTGTAATCTTCAGGTGAAAATTCACATAGCTTTTCACCATTTCCATCCTCTAGACAAATTTTAAAGACAATGAGTAATTCTATGTTGTAGCTTTAAGAATTCCCTTCCTTTGTCGCGGTGGATAATGGATTTCAATTATTTTAAATCTTGATTTATCATATGTATCAAATGATGTTGTTAAGTAGATTGATCATCTCAAGGCCTTTCTTTCTTTCTTTCTTTCAGGTCCCCAAGGCCCCCAACTACAGAAGGTATTGGAAAGGCTAACTGGACAGCATACTGTCCCGAATGTTTTCATAGGTAAGTAGTGCTTTTGGAATGCTCAATTTAAGTGTGATATATCTGAAATACACTTTGTTTAAAAAAGGGTTTTCTGTCGATTTTTCATCATTTGCAAATTGTAACTCTCTCCGGTAAAACGTGTAGATCATGCACATCAATTGAAGAATTTTGGTCCAGCTGCTTCTGTTTATGATTAGATTTCTGTTAGACTCCCTGTGAGGGCATGTCGCTGTAAACCATGTAGTTGTCAAACTGCAAAGTATATCTTGCTCATGACTACGACATGTATCTGTATTCCAGTATATTACCTTTTCTCATGTTCCTTTTCCATATTTATTCATGCTACACTTACTTAGCTTAATGTTGAACCAATTATTGCATCTTTTTCGTTTTGAAATGCTTGTTGAGAGAGGGATCGGTGAAACTCATCCAGCAGGTTTATTTCTCAGCAGCAGGACAAACAACAAAATAACGTAGAAGTCAAGGCAAAATTTCAAATCACTTGACAAGTAAATTGGACTTCTAGAATGACATTGAAGCAGAAGCAAGCTGACTGTCTCAGAGTTCGCAGTTTATACTGATACTATGCTGATATGTTTATTGATTTATACATGTCTACTTAATATTAAGTTTTGATTTATAGTGCACTGAACATGACAGTTGACCTTATAGAAAGGTGCTGAATGCTGATAAGTTATAAAGATCATAATTTTACATTGTTCAGTTAGGAGCCTTTTACAATTGACAATTTTAAAATTAATGTCACCACTAAAATCAAATGCTTATGGAAGTAACCTATACTGCAAATCATTTTATCTACTCATTTGGGTATTATGTGTGAATAAATAATCAAATTCTTTGTTCCTTTCAATGACCAGGGGGCAAACACGTTGGTGGTTGTACAGGTACACTACATGCAATTTTCTTCTTTTAGACAACACAGGCTTTTCTCCTTTGTTTAGTCATTTTTGTTTAGCTTCTCAAACTTTTTCTTACAACTTCAACAAATTAATTGCTGAACTTCACTTTCCAATCTTACTTCTTAACTTATTTATACTTTTTAATCGACTTTATTCCTTTTTATCGCAGCAGTTAGTATTTACCAAATCCTTAACATGTAACCCAGAATATGGAAAATTTGTTTGACCAAAATAATGTTACTGTAGTTATAAAATATTTCCTAAATTGTTTTCTCAATACTAAAAGTGAAATGAAAAGACATAGCAAAAAGATTTTGATTGCTAGTGTTGATTCATGTTTTAATGCAGATACTGTGAAGCTATACCGGAAAGGAGAACTTGAACCTTTGCTGTCTGAAGCTAATGCCAGTACGACAGAGAGCTAGTTACCTCAGAAGGTTAGTAACGAGGGCACTCAGTTTCTCCCCACCGAACTTGGATTTCTTAAGAAGATGAGCCACATTACTGCCTCTAGTGAGTGTGTTTCACCTCATTGCCATAATTTTACTTTCAAAAGTGCTATCTATGTATTCCTCCAATTGCTTTGTATATTGAATTCATGAAAAATTGTTGTCATGTCATTGCATGTGAATCTGATTTATTGGTTTGCTTGTTGAAACCTTAAATCTAGCTATAGATGAAGAGTTTGTGGAAATGGAGAGATGCATCGAATGTACTGTTAGATGTAGTTAAAACTGTTAAATGTGTAATTTCTTGGTTATTGATGCTTTCCTTTCCCTCACGACCATGAATTTATTTCTTCTTCATTTCTCACTAATGTGTAATATACTTGAAATGTGGCAGTTCTCTCTCGTTTTTATCCCATCAAGTAGTTGCGATGAGACTCTTCGTACATAGCAAAGCCTGATAGATAGCTTGATCTTCTCTTTATGATGTTGCTTCTAAAGACATCAACCTTCAGCATATTCATGTGAGATAGACCAACCCTATAGTATAAGAAGGGTCTCTCTGATCAGATTGACATTTCTTAAAGTCATCGATCCACCCTTGTAAACAAGTGAAACTCTTAGCTTTTTGAATAGTTTTAGACCACCCTAATGCTTACATGAAGCCAGCTGGCTGACCTTCAAATGTGTATATAGTTTTGATACATACAGTTGCCTATTGTAATATATATTATGGAAAAGTAGTTTATTAAAGGAACCAAATCAATTTGAGGAGCTTGAGAGGAACAATTGAGCAGACTTTGTTGCTTGATCACCAGCGGGATCAGATTGTGTTAGAACATCAAAGAAAAGGAAAGATAGCTGAATCTCCTCGTAAGCAGCCCCATTTCTCATACAAATAAAGGTAGAATTACAAATTTCAATAAGATAACTGGAATAAACAGAGAATACATAGATTCTACTATCTATGTTGTTGCAGATGCAATAAACATATTCCTTAGGCGTCTGAAATAGGCCAGCAATTCACTATGATCAGGAAGGTTAGCTTTGATTGCCGGAACTTCCTTAAAATTCTGAATCCATGTTTGCAAGGAAGGGAAGCTATCTGGTTCGAGAAGCTTTACCCCGACTGCTTCTTCCATAGCTCCAAGCCAGCCAGCTATCCATCCAAAGGCTATATCAGTCAATCCGATCTTGTCCCCTCCAAAAAACTTCTTCTCTCCAAGGCTTTGCTCTTCCAATATTTTCAACAGTTCTTTCGCTTCTTCTGTAGCCTTAGCTTGTTCTTCCCCCACAGTGTGAAAGTAAGCAAAAAATGTAGGGCTCTGGACAAATGATGACAGGTACACATGATAAGGAAATGTCTGAAGCCTCTTGAAGTTTAGAATTTCTCATTAGTTATGGTTAATGAAATAAATGTAAAGCTTACCTTGTCCTCGGCAAACTTTGTCCAGAACCGTGCCCTGGCTCTCTTGTAAGGATCGTTTGGAAGCAAAGGATTCTGTGGCCAGGTCTCTTCTATGTACTCAAGAATAACTGTGGACTCTGCTATTGGTTTTCCACCATGAAGAAGCACTGGAACTTGTTTGTGAACGGGATTATACCGGAGAAGCAAATCGCTTTTATTCTGAAGATTTTCTTCCAAATATTCATAATCCACCTCCTTGAGCTCTAGAGCCCATATAACTCTGTAACAAAATGGACTAGGCCAAGCTCCTAGTAGCTTCGTTTGTTCCATGTTCTGGTGTGTGTTCTTCTCACTTCTGCCCATGTTGTTGATTTATTTGTGATTTTTTTTTTTATTTATTATTGGCCATTTTGACTAATCTTACATCCATCAATTAAAAAAATTGGTGTTTGGTATTATATAAACTTTGATTGACTTTGATAATTCAAAGTTAGATTGATGATGCATGGTAGGTAAGGAATAATGATAATAAATTAAAACTAGGGAATTGGATGAGTCATGAGACTTCCTGCTTCCTACTCAACTTATTGAATGTTCATAGAATTGGAAATTTTTTTTCTTTTTTTCCTTGTTGGAAAACCAGCACCATTGTGGGTCAGGGGTCAATCGAGATCTAGTGAGTTTGAATCCCGGTGATGGAACTTTATTTTAAAGTCTCTAACCACTAAGTCCATGGATCCTTGGTGTTCATAGAATTGGATTTGAACTATTTGATTTGGAGACTTGAAATTAAATTGAAGGCTATCTCCTGTACTAGCACAAGAAATGAACAGGAAATTACAAGATGATCTAATTTCAACTGAGGGGAGTTTGGATCTATTTTTAAAAATTGTTAAACAACTTCAATGTTGTGTGGCTATACGTTTTACAAAATTGTTTTTGAAAATAAAAAATAATTTTTTAAAAAGTTATAACAAAAAAGTTGAAAACCGCTTTTTCAAAACATCATTTCAAAACAAACAACAATTTTTCTCTTTAAATAACTATTTTACCCATTTTAAAAATAATAAACACATTAACATCGTTTTCTATTTTTAAAAACTACTTATAAAAAACACTATCAAACATACTTTTTAAAAATACCATCTTAAAAACACTATCAAACGCTTTTGTCCAAGACCTTGTTCTTCCAAAAATTTCAGTTGTTCTCCGAAGTGCATTTAAATCCACAGTACAATTACTTGAAATAATTATTATCTAAAACAATGAATAATAGATTTCAGGTACCCCTAAACCTGTGCCAGGTCAGGCCCATGTAAATTGTTTTATGGATCTGGATTGGCCCAATAAGACATAGAACCAGCGTGGCAATATTGTGATCACCAATTCACAAATCACAACATAGAAATGCCAGCAACGACATGAAAAATGAGATGAAATTTCTGTATACAAAAAACTGAAGAAAATTCAGAAACATATGCCATGGCTTCCATGGCTCAATTTTCTTACACTCTGAGACCACCAACTCACTTATTCTACAAGAATTTTAGGTTTTGCCTGCAGCACAAGTCTGCCTCCTTTATGACCACAAAACGATTGTCATTCTCTTCCACTATCACCTGTTCAGCTACTAATAGGTCCTCCTCTGACTCTCAAATAAGGTACTCTCTCTCATTGAGCAGCAGATTTTGGTATCTTGTTTGGGTTAGCAACTTTTAATTATTTTTTGTACTTGAATTTTTCCCATGGCCCACAAACCGAATGCCCATTAACATTGTTCTTACTCGTTCTAGTTTCATGTATTTGATATTTGAAATGGAAGTACTATGCTGCAACCTACTGCTTTTATACTGCTATGATGCCCTGATTTGTGTTGGCTCGGTTAAGATTTATTAATGATAGAAAAGTTGGGTAATAATTGTTTAAGATGATTTCTTTAGACTGCAGGAGATACAATTGTTTGGACCATGCATGAAGTGATTGTTGAAACATAGTGTGTTTTACAGCATATAATTCTCAGTTTATGTTTGTGTCAAATCTGTGGCACTATAAATTCAATTGATTTTTTATCTCATGATTCATGAAATAACATGTAAACTTGTCTTGCAGTTCTCAGTTGCTTCTCTAACACATCCAGTTCTTGAGCTGTCAGGGTCTGTTTGTAATCATAACTTTATTTGCTCTTCAGTTCTGCAGCCAAGATAAGGAGTGAAGTTCTCTCTCCCTTTCGGTCTGTTCGGATGTTCTTTTATCTTGCTTTCATTGCAAGCGGTGCACTGGGAGGATTAATAGCCACCACACAGTTAATTGCTGCACTAACAAATTCAGCAAGAGCATCCGCAGTCCCTGACATATTACAAGGTCTTGGCATAGACCTTGGAGCAGTTTCCCTATTCGCATTCCTTTATTACAGGGAGAACAAGGCTAAGAATTTGCAGCTAGCTAGGCTCTCAAGAGAGGAACGCCTTTCAAATCTTAAGCTCCGTGTGGACGAAAACAGGATTATCTCTGTGAATAATTTACAGGGCAGTGCTCGTCTAGTAATCTGCGCTGGCCCGGCATCTTTCATTACAGAGTCTTTCAAACGCAGTGAGCCTTTCACAGAGAGCCTTTTGGAACGAGGGGTGCTTGTGGTCTCTTTTGCTACAGATGGGAACGCTCCCAGTTTTCAGTTTGAAGAAAGTGAAGAGACGACCAAAAGAAAGAGACTTTGGCAGCTGGCTCCTGTGTATGTTTCTGAGTGGTTCAAGTAAGAGGCAATGTTCAGATAGGTGGTTTTCTCTGTCTGTTTCAACTTCTCTATCTCTAATTTTTATTTTCCAAAACAGGTGGTTAGATGAACAAAAGAAATTGGCTGGTGTCTCCGTTGAGTCTCCAGTGTAAGTGTTCTTCTGATCTGAGGATTATTATTCGAAAAAAGCATATGCATATAGCCACTTCTTGCATACTGAACCCCTGTCATATTTGCTTCCCATTTTGGCATTAACTAATCCGATTTCACATCTTAAAATCTTTGGACTTCACTGGACAATCAAGCACACTGAGTTTCTCATCATCCCTCTGGAATTAATGCTTTTAAAGTGCAAAGTTGTAATAGTATATATTTCTTTTAATGAACCTTGTGATCACCATAAGGTCTGTTAATTCTGCAGGTATTTATCTCTGCGTTTGGATGGTCGTGTCCGGGGTAGTGGAGTTGGCTACCCTCCTTGGAATGCTTTTGTTGCTCAACTACCACCAGTAAAAGGAATGTGGTCAGGTCTTCTTGATGGTATGGACGGAAGAGTCCTTTAAACAATTTTATTTTCTCAATGATTTTTACATGGTTAAATTCTGGCTGCTACTTAGCTCTCCTCATTCCTGCTTGGGATCTTTCTTGGTATAATATTTGGCAATTCATGTATAATTTTTATTTATTTTCCTTTCTTGCTCAAATTACCCTCTGTATCATTGTTTAAGTTCCATGTGTTAATACTTAATAGAATAATAATTCAATTGTGAACGACTCTTCATGCTGTTCTGGTGCTAGTAGAAGATGGTGTTTGCCTTTCTAAATTTTCAGAATTTCATTGCCATGGAAAATGAATTCATGATGGTCTTTCTTTTCCTTGGTTATAGAGATCACAAATTACAATACATATCTTCTACAAAAATATTTTTCCTTTTCCATATATATTGCTGCCACGGAAACCTTTACTATTATATAATATCTCGACCCCAAGGTCAGCTTAGGTATGTACAACCTTTATTGTTATATAATATCTTGATATAAAACAACCAAGGTTAGCTTAGGTATGTACAACGAAAAGGTGTGTTATAAATTCTTTCATCTTTTATCTTTTTTACAAGTCATTAAATCATAAACAATAGGTACAACCTGTGAAATAGTAACTGGAGCGTTTGTAATGAGGCTATTCCTTCTCTTTCAAATTTGGGAAAAAGGAAAGCGGTGAGGGATATTTTCTGTCATAGATGTGTATGGAAGAGGTGGAAACAGTGAGGCATGCGGTTTGTTGGTGTAAGGAGAGATACCTCTTTTTGGAGCTTGATTTGCGGTTTCAGTGGGTAGGGTGGGTTTGATGTGCTGCTGAGAGGTTTGGCTTGGTTGATTAGCAGAAATGATTTGGAGGTTGTTGTGTTGTCTTGCGGGGCATATGATCGAACAGGAATGCTTTTATGCATTCAGGAAAGTGGAGGAGTTGGTAAGCTGGGCTATGGGGCTCTTGAAGGAATATCAGGGTTCTCAAAGAGCCCTAGATGACAGGGGGGAATTCAGGTTGGGTGCATGGATACCTTAAAATTAACACAGATTTAGCTTTTAAGAAGGGGGTCAACTTGGCTGGGTTTGGGGCAGTGATCAGAGATGAGACGGGGTGGATTGTGGTAGCTCTGTCTAGGCCTTTGTTGGGCAATTTTCTCCAGAAACTGGGGAGGTATCTGGGTTTGCAGGTGAGTAGGCTTGCAATGTATTCTCCAAAACTTTGAATTTTAAATTTTCTTGTGGAGAGGCAGTTAATTCTCCAAAACGTTGAATTGGCTTGCAATATACCTATGCAGGAAAGATGAAGCCACTTAATTCTCCGAATGATTCATAACATTATAAGGTATATGCTAACAAATACAACTCTTTTAACTTCATGAAACATGTATGTAACTAGCATTACTGAATCTGCCTCTGTAAATCTCTTGATATCCCAAGAGGTCAAAATTTGTTATTTGATTATGGATTATGTATTGTGAATTGTGAATTGTGAATGCAATGTGTGTGTGTGTGTGTGTTTACTCTCAATAAGCTACTGCTTGAATGATTATATATAGCCATCTCTTTTCTAGTAGTCTGCGACAGTATGGTGTATGTTGGGGACATTTTTTGTTTGGATATTAGAACAAACATGATTGAGAAGACGACACAAGAATTCAGTGGGAGAATATGATACACGTTCTTGGTACATAAAAGTTTAAGCTAGAGATGAGAATCAAAATCACACATTGAACTCATTAACTCATTTAACTTCTTCAATCTCATCCAATGCATAGTTGTTTGTTGATACATTCGCATAGTTAACCTTCTGGAATCGAACCACAACCGGGTAGCGTGACTTAGGGTCCTGTAAGAAGAAAATAACTTGAGAAAACCATCAACAGGAATGAAATTAGAGGCATAGAAAACTAAAGAAAACTGGCCTGATCAACAGCTACAACAGAACCAATGCCCTTGTACCAGTAAGACTCCCTCCTCATTATCTTAACCTGTTTAAGAGTGAAAAAGCATAAGAAATTTGATAAGAGCTATAGCTTCCTAACCAAAGGATTGTCACAATTCAACCCTTAATCTAGCTTTCCCTGGCCCTTGGATGTTAATCATTTGTTATAACCTGAAATGCTTTGTTCTAATCCATTTCTAAATGGGTGATGCTGAACTAAAAGTATGCAGTTATAATAATATGATACAAACAGATATTTTTATTTGATTATCTCTAATCTCTAATATGATCATCACTATAAAGTAATTTTTAACTGCAATCTACTAATCTATTCATATGATGATTTCCCTTTTCCTATCTTCTACAGTAGAGGTGACTGACCTTAGTGCCTCTCTTGGGTCCTATGGGAGCTGGCTTAGGCTTGGGCTTGGGAGCTTCACCCTCTGCAGTAGCGGCGGCTGGGGCGGCTGGGGCCTCATCAGATGCCCTTACAACAAGCCTTGAAGTGTTTTTGTTGTTGTTCTTTAAAGGGAAGGAGACCAAATTGGTCCTGGAAGCTGTGTTTCCATTGGTAGCAACATTGGGTGTCAACAGAAACCCAGAAGCAGCTGATGCCATGCTGCAGCTAGCCATGAGTGTTGAGTGATTGATGAACAAGAATTGGAGTTGCTAAAAGAAGATAGATAGATTAGTAAAGGACAATAAACCAAGATTGAGAGGCTTGGAATAAACACAATTTCTAAGTTATTGAGGGGGAACAATTATCTCATCTTGATTCTTGGAAGGTGGCATCAATCGATTCCTCCACTAGGCTGCTGCCACCTCCGCACCATATCTTTTTCTTTGGATAATATCATTACAACTCATCTATCTATTCCTGACTCACTATTTCACACTAAATGAAAATTCGAACGATTACAGGAGAGGATCCTTGATTTTTTTTTTTTTTTTTTGCTCATATACTTCTTTAATTGGACCACAGAAACAAAGTAAAATAGACAAATAATAGCTTGCTTGACTCCAAAATCAAAATCAACAAAAAAAAAAAATGAAAACGAAAACCAATTGTCTCTAATTGGGCCATAAAATGTTGTAGCCCATGACAAATTTGCATGGACTTCCTCACACCTCGACCCAGTTCATGAGGGCCTTCGCCGCCAATTCTCTTCCACAAGAATGTCTACACAATAGTGTGGGAATCAAGGATGGAAAAAAAATCCCCGACCAGTCTAAACGAGTAGAGTTTTGATCTGTTCAGGGTGGGTTTAAATTTGAAATAGAGGGAAAACGAAGGGTTTCTAATTTTATAGGTGGCACTGACGTCATCTCACGTCAGAGAAAGGTACGTGTGTGAGTAGGGGTTGGTTTATATTTTCCAAAAATCACCACCCACGCACCCACTGACAACCTAATATGTGTCGCTCAAAGAAGGTAATTAACCACCACGGGTACCATCAGTCTTCAAATCAGTTGAACAAATCGAATATTGTGGTTAAAATTGAGGCCTTGGCTATGGACATATATGTGTTGTACCGTACAAACCTAGAAAAGTTAACAAAATAGATAATAAAAATTTTGAATGTTTTTGACAGCCCAAAAAAACAATTGGTTTCAGCCGGTTGCTGCAAGTTTAATATTATATATATATATATATATATATATATATTAATAATATAATTATATTATATTGCATAATAATTAATAAAAAATATATTAAAAATAATTTTTAATATATGAAAAATATTTTATTTATAATTTCAAATAAATAAAATAAAATAAAAATTTTGAATATTTGAATTTCAAGAATGAGTTCAAGGTAGATTGAACAAGTTAACGTAAATTTTCATGAACAAGTTCAACATAGGTTGAACAAGTTTAACGTAAAACTTGTTCGGTGAACAAGTCAACGTAAATCTTCATGAACAAGTTTGAACAAGTTTAACGTTCCTCTCAACGTTAAACTTATTCAGTGAACATGTCAACTTAAACCTTTATGAACAAGTTCAACATAGGTTGAACGAGTTTAATGTTCCTCTCAACGTTAAACTTGTTTGGTGAACAAGTCAACGTAAACCTTCATGAACAAGTTCAACGTAGGTTGAACGAGTTTAACATTCATCCTAACATTAAACTTGTTCGGAGAACAAGTCAACGTAAATTTTTATGAACAAGTTCAAACATAGGTTTGAACAAGTTTAACGTTCCTCTCAATGTTAAACTTGTTTGGAACGTTAAACTTGTTTGGTGAATAAGTCAACATAAACTTTCATGAACAAATTCAACGTAGGTTGAATGAGTTTAACGTTCATTCTAACATTAAACTTGTTAGAATGACCCTAAAATCGAATGCTTAGTTGAACAAGTTAATGTAAACCTTTATGAACAAGTTCATAAGTACAACACCACTTTCTTATTCGATACCACTTGTTCGGTACAACACCACTTTCTTATTCGTACCGTAGCATGACCCTAAAATTGAATGCTTAGTTGTTAATATAAGACTATTAATAAGATGGAAAACAAGACTTGAAGATATAATTAAATATTTATCGTTGAGCGAATCTTTTTTCAAAGCCGAACGAGGTACTCGGCTCAAATATTTAAGGGAGTATTGATATTTGTAAAATCTAGAGAACTGACAGATTATCATCGATATTGAGAGAGGAAATAACCAAGTATGCCACGTCACCAGAGCTAACCAAACGGATGAGGTCCGGTCAGGTTTATCCAATCGATCGGGTAGAAATAGCCTGACCAGGTCCATCGGATTGATCGGGTACAAATAACCTGATTGGGTTTAATTAACTGATATGGTAAAAAAACCTAGTCGGGATAAACAAATTGATCGGATAAAAGATACATTAGTCGGGGTTGAGTAACCGATCAAGTTAAAAAGACACAGTCGAGTTAGATAACTAGTCGGCCAGTGATGTAAAGAAAACTTTACTTCCAAGATAACAACTCAAATATGAAGAGAAAGATTCTTACTCACACAAGGAACAATAAAGTACGCTCCGATAAGGAAACAAACTTCCTTAAAGATATTGAGGCTTACATCCAGTGGAGAATCTAACTCATTAAATGCGCAGAGTATACAAAACAAGAAAGAATATAAAAATGACTCCAACAGGTTAGAGTCCTACTAAATCTCGTCAACTTTCCTTACTTGTACATTAAGAATTAGGGTTCTATGCATGTATAAATAGATCCTTAAATACCATTATGTACTTGACGTGAAAAACACATATAGTAGTAAGAGTGTAAGAGAGATTAAGTGTGCAATTCATCTTACATAGTGAAAACTTATTCTCGTCATCTCCGACAACTATTGTTTTTTCCCTTTACGGTTTTTCACGTAAAACTCTGTGTTTTGCATGCTCATGTATTACTTTTCTGCTTTACAGTTTCATTAATAATCGTATTAACGTTGTTGGACACGTAGCTTTTTCCATAATCCAAAAAATCACCGTCAACAATAACAAAAACAAACTTTAAAAATAATTGAAAAAAAATTAGGAAGAGATCTGGTAATTTTCTAGAACTCTTCCCAACTCCATCTTAGATAGAGCGGCATTTTGTTTGCGATGGAAGGAACGCCTCTCTATCATAGATGGTGACCCATTTGCAATGTAGTAGATGGAGATCCATCGCAAATAGCTTGCAATAGCCTTCACGATGGAGGCCATTTACAGATAAGAATGGTGGTGGTGAAAACAGTGGTGGAGGGTCGGTAGTAAAGAACGAAGATGGATGATATTAGTGGATGGCAATGGAGGGCTAGTGGTGAAGAACTAGAATAATTTTTGTTGTTTGAATTTGATGGAAAATATTGGGATTGTACGAATTGAAATTTGTTGGAGATTATTTTGATTGTTTTAGTCTCAATCTTCTGTAGCTTCTCACTTTCTAACTTCAACACTGCCGCTACCATGAACGTTTTCTCTCTCTCAACCTAGCAAATCCAGTTGTTAATTCAACTTTTAAACACAACAACCAAACCCAAAAACAAAGAACACCCAAATATTCATTTATAGATTTCAAAGCCATGTGACTTTTTTTTTTGAAAGCAAATTATAATGTTATTATTGTGTGTAATTGATGAAAGTGGCCAAAGTTCACAACAAATATGACTTAGAGATTTGATTCAAGTGGGTTTGAAGAAGTTGTTTTTGAATTGATTTTCTTGTTCCAAAAATCTCAATTAATCCAATGGAAATCCTAGTTAGTAACAAATCTGACTTTGAGATGTGATTCAACATTCAAGTGAGTTGGATATGTATTTCTTTTCATTAAAAATACTAGTTTTAATATATTATTTTTTTAAAAAAAAATTTAATTCAATTTCTTTGACAAAAAAAATTTCTTTTCTTAAAAAAAAAAAAGATTTTGAGCTTTATTTATTTATTTATAACTTTTTTAATTTTTTTTTTGGTGTAACAAGGGTATTATTTTTTTTCCATTCTTAACTGTCAACCCTGACATTTAATAGTCAAGCTCTAATATCAAGGGAGATGAGTGTCATTTTTTGATAAAGTTGTTTCTGGGTGTAAAAGGACAAACCTCGAGGGAGTTTGGTGCAATTTGTTCTTTTTATAAATACAATACATCATGAATTTAACATATGTATTTTACTTTTACGTGTTTGACTAAGTTGCTATTACCAGTAGTGTTATTGGGTCAATTTCTAATTTTTAGATTTCAATCCAATGGTGTATAAAAATTAAGGATTTGAAAATTAAAAAAATAATAATAAAACAAGATAGATCAACTCTCTTTCACATAACTGCTCAGTAACATTGATGTTAATAGCAGCCTAACTACTTTTACATATTTTATTGTGTTATCTTTATTTTTAAATTATACAACTAATTACACTAAAATTCCCTGAGGTTTACTCTTTTATATTAAGAAACAACTTTATCGAAAATTGATATTCACATTCCCTACCGTTTGGGTTTGACTATAGTTAAGTATTAAGTTTAACACCTTCAAGGGTAATATTGTTATTTTACATAATTTTGTATTTTTAAGAACCCTTAGAAGGGGTATTATCAATTTAGTCCCTAACTTTTGGAGAAAGGTCAACTTTTTAAACGTGTTTGCTTTATTAGGACCCTTGGTCCCTCACTTCTTATAAATACATCAATTTGGTCAATCCGTTGATTAATAGTTAGTCAAACTTAACACTTGTAAAAGTACTCTTGTCTTTAAATCAAAAACATGCCATATGTGTAAAAAAATGGAAACAAAAACAACTCATTATTTTATTTATCACAAAATAAAATAAATATATAATTATAAAATAGAAGAAAATAAAGAAAACAAAAAATTCCATATAAATGGCGGAGATCCATCATCTTCTTCATCAAAATTCCAGAAACCATTTCATTCAAAAAAAAAAAAAAAAAAAATTCGAAACCATTCATCAAAGAGATCATCTTCTCTACCAATCACAATTTTCTTTTTCTCCACAATCATCTCCTAACACCCAAACCTTAACCGCCACCCTACGACCGCCGATCGTCATCCAAACGAGAAGATCGGCGTTCGATCTCCTCCACAACGCGGAGATCGGCACTCTATCTCCTTCTAAACGAAGAGATCTTCGTTCGATCAATCTCCTCTCGTCACCGATCATCTTTTTTTTTTTCTCTCTCTTCTCCATTTGCTTTCCTTTGTCAAAGGTTTAGGTGTTATTAGGTTGTGGGATGGTGGTGGTTTCTGTATTTTTGTGGTTTCTGGAGCTGGTTCTCGTCGATGGAAATCCGTGATAGGATTGGTGAATTTGTGAGAAAAATCAATTTGGTGAATTTGTGATGGATTGGTAGAAACCCACTTGTGAATTTGCTTGTCTGAATGCTGATTTTTTTTTATTTAGATCTGTTATTTGTGATGGGTTCTTGCAAATATGAATGTTGATTTTTGTATTTAGTTTGGTTGTTGACGCTAGGTGTAGATTGCAGAGAGAAATAGATGAAGAAAAAACTGAGTTTGTGAATAATCCAGATGAAATTCAGATGAAGAAAGAAGGTGGATCCACTTATGTAAAAACCCAGATGAAAAACATTATTAAAAAAAAAAAAAAAAAATTTATAATGAGGTTTGAGGAATTATAGCAGTAGTCATATTCTGAAAACGAATGACATTCAAGATTCAAGAATGTAATTAACCAAAACTATTTAATTTTTTCAACTAGTTAGAACAACTTATTATAATAATAAAATCAAATATCTTGATATAAAATAAATCCAAACTCGTCTCATTTTCTAATCCTAACCAGAAAACAAATGATATAAAAACAATTGTTTTTATATAAAAATTAAAAATTTTGTTTAATTAATTTTCAAAAGAATAAAAAATTTTGTTAAATTTTTTATTTTTAAAAATTTGTGACACATGTTCAATTTTAATTGGATTACAAGTCAAAATTAAATTGTAAAATTTTAAAAGGAAAGAGGGTAAAATTGTACTTTTAAATCATTTAATAAAATTTAACGGCAGAATGGTCGATTTATATAATCTGTCACATTTGACTGTTAACTTTTTGATCGAATGGACCTATTTGATGTATTTATAAAAAATGAGGGACCAAAGATCCTAAGAAAGTAAACACGCTTAAAAAGTTGATCTTTCTCCAAAATATAGGAACTAAATTGATAATACCCCTTTTAAGAATGGATAGACCATTGTATTTAACCAAAAAAAATAAAAAAATCTCAAAGCACGTGCACGTTTTGTACACTCTGCGGCGTGCCGTTTTGGCGCCCGAAAGTCTCCTATTTGTTCATTTCGTAAACAAATCACAATTCAACAAATCTAGAAATCAATCAATCAATCGTATTCTTCACATATAATGAAGAGAAAAATTTCCCGAACCAACCTTATAGATCCATCACCTATTCGGAGCTCCGAGAACCAGTTCAACGCCGCAAAAGGTTTTCCATCTACTTTATCTTGAATCAATTTCTGAATTTCGTTTGTTACGTTGCGTCGTCGTTTTGGATTCCGAGAATCGAATTTGATTGATTCATGTAACTCATTTTCATATATTTTGTGATTTAAGCAGGTGATGAGGCTAAAACATCTGAGTACGCATTTTTTAAGAAATTGAAGACAAATGCAAGCCACAGATTCCATTATCGTCCATCGCATGCGGACCCAAATCAATTCAAATCATGTGACAGTCCTAGAGGTATTTCAACAAGATCCCTCAATTTTTTGTTTTTCAAAAATTATTTAAATAAGTCGGTGATTCAACGTGAGGGCTTTGAATTTTATGTAGAGAGGAGCAACGGAATTAAAAATAGCTCCGAGGAGTTGAGATTGCCTGCTGAAGATGTTACACATGTTAACCGTGACATCTTCCTCTCACCAGTAGGTTGCATATCCAAAACTTTAATGTTATTACTTGATGTTTTAAACTATAATCCGCATTTTGACTTCATGAACAAATTAAATACATCCCTATTTTGCACCTTTCTGTTCAAATGCAGTTTTTTGTTGATGCCCGTAACAAACTGTCTCTACACTACAGTCATTGTAGAGTCGGGAAGTCTACAGTAATGTCATGGGACATGGCATATATATATATACGTGTGTGTGTATGTACTCTTCTGTGTGTGTGTGTGTGTGTGTGTGTGTCTGCGCACCTGCGCATTTGTACTCTTTTGTAACTTTGTTTGGTAATGTAATGTATCAAGTGGAGTTCTCAAGCCCTTCCCCAGAAATTGTGCAAAAATGTTAGTGTTGCCCTGTTGCCAACTTAATGTATTAACGGCGCTGTCAAGCTCTTCCCATAATTCTGCTAAATTTAAACAACCTACCTGCTGTCAATTTGCTACTTGCAAATTTATGTTTGGTGATGTTGTGTCGTCTTCTTATCTCCAGTATGCAATCTAAAACTAGATTGCTTCCTTCTCTTCTTTTCGTTGAGTAGAACTGTAGAATTAGAAAATATCTGCAAGGAACTCCTTTCTATCTGATGTTGCATACTTGCTTTCTCTTTGATATGGAGGCAGACATGGTTTATAGTCACATGACGGCATGACCAAACATGAAAATGTATTGAAATTCCATTATCGGATTGGATTCAGAATTCTGAAATTCAGGTGGAGAAATGAAAGAGCCAGAGCCATTTGTTTCCCTGGATTATATTTTTTGCACGAAATATGAATAATTGTATCCGTAATGCCTTTTATTTATGGGACTCTTTTCCCCACACGCATATGGAAGTGTTTTTATTTGTTATATGGTTAACCGTGTTTGTATCTTATGACTGCTGAAATATAAGCTCTACTAAAGGGAATCTATCAACTTATATCCTGTTTGCTCATTTGTTAGTGTTATCTTATGCTCCACATAGTTCCTTGCTTGGACATAAGTATACTTGGTGTCATAAAATGATAATGTGCACCCCCATGAATTTTTCCAGTAATAGGCATCTTAGTTGCTCTTTTATAACATCTATATGACTATATATTAATTCCAATTTAATCTGAAACTGTATAATGCAGCATCTCATTGTCAATTCATGCAGGAATAAAATTCAAGCTTTAAATTAGGTCTGCAAGTAACTCAAACTTATCTGTTTTATTAGTGGAAGTAGATTTGAAGAGAGCTTCTACAACCTTTGGGGATATCTGTAGCACAAGGAGAAACATGGAGGAATATAACAAGACTCTGAGACTTAAGGGTACTTTTTTTTTTTTTATTTTTAATTGAAATTCATTTTTCTTAGTTTTGCTCTGTTTTGGAATTCAAGTAGATGGAAGGAAAAAAAAAAAAAAAAAAATTGAATGCCACGAATATTTGGCAGTTTCCTCATATCTTTCCCAAATTTCTTTGTTCTTTTAGCTTGGCAAACAAACGAGATCTAGTATTTTGGCTCACCTCAGATTATACCAGTTTATTGAAACTAGCAATAACAAATTGTAGTAGCAGGCAATTTCTTACAGTTTTATAAGAATATCCTATCATGTTAAAATGAGATTGTTAAAGCTTTATGTTGTGAAACATGATATAATGATGACTACCTTCCAGGGACTCAGAATCAGCATCAAGATCTCTTTTCCATAAAGAGACAGAAACTACATCAGTGGGTTGCAGATATCTCATTTCCTGAAATTAAAGAACTCTGTTCAAAGGGGTTAGACACATTATCATTATTAAACTGTACTTGTACTTAAGCATCATGTCATGGACTCGGTGAAAATTTTCTCAGGTATGAATTTGTTTCTGTGCTCCTCAGTCGGCTGTTCCCTGAGAGCGGTGAAGATAATGTATGCTCCTACATTTGTCCTTTTTTTTTATTTTTTATTTTTTATTTTTTCCCTATTATTTTGATATAAATTCCTTTTTTTTTAATACTAAGCAAGAGTAATTGCTCTGACAGAGTTTCAAGATTCCAAGGTCTGTGCAAGTGCAGAACGATGCCAAATCTAAGTTTCTTGCTTCTCCTTCTTCAAATATTCACTTAAAGAATCTTCATCAGATATCTACAAGAAAATTTATGGATGTTGAATGTGACCCATACTTGGATAATTATTCATCAATTTGTTGGTTAGGCAGATCAAGAGAAAGAACTCTGTCAAATTTCGACTCTCCAACCGGTCATGCTCACAGCACCCTTCTTGAATACAATTTAAGGGAACCTAGCTGTGAACTTGGAGAAGAAAGGAATGCAATCACATGGACTGAGAGTAATTCCGCTTTTAGCTCCCCTTTTGAAAAATATGGATATTATTCTCCGAGTCATCGTAGAGAGCCGGATAATTTCCATTATCCAGATGGCTCTTTGCTTCGAAGAAAGGAACATGCTCTGCTGCTGGGATGGGGTTCTGAAAATGTGATTAATGAGAGAACTTCTTCTGCTATTTCTCAAAATACAGAGTTGATCATGAATCCCAAATCATTAACTTCATGGGGTGATAATCATGTATGTAGTCTGGATGATGGGTTTGGACGACTTGGTGCCAGTGGGTTGTGTGAATCACTTCTCATTTGCAAGCATCCTTCAAGCTTTTATTCATTACCTCCACCTGATGTAACCAGCAATTTCCAAGATGAATTTGGAAGACATTATGCTGAGGATAAGCAAGACACAGCTGCAGACTGGAACCATTTTCCTTTAACATTGTCACGTAGATCGAACTTTGGAAGACATTATCTTGAGGACAAGGAAGATATAGCTGCAGACTTGAGCCATTGTCCTTTGACATTATCACGTAAATCAAGCTTTGGAGGACATTATATTGAGGACAAGGAAGATATAGCTACAGACTTGAACCATTGTCCTTTGGCATTATCACCTAGACCGAGCTACCTTAGTTTGACTGGAGATTCTGATCATGAAACCACATTCAATGCTAGCATGAGCTTCCTTTCTCCTGGAAATCATCCTTGGTTTATGAGCAAGTTTCCCACTGAGCAGTATCATGATCACGAAACACAAGCACTCCTTTCCTCCAAACTTGATTTTGATTTGGGACGGAAATGTTTATCAATATGTGATTCCTCAAGTAGGCATTATGCATCCATTTATCCTGCCATTGAATTTCCCGGGAAGGAACAGGAACAGTTATCTTCTTGCCTTCACAATATAGACGAGTATGAGGACTGCCTAGAGGGTTTGAGTCACAGAGGAGTCCCTCATCATATCAGCAACGATATTGTTAACATTGAAGACTGGTCATCTTTTTATTTCCAGATATCTCCGGACAGAAAAAGGGTGTGTCCTCAGCTGCTTGATAAATCCAGCTGGGATGTATCTGAAGGAGAAACATATCATGCTAATAGTGAAGGTAAATACATTTGATGCTTCACTGTGTTTCATTAATATCCTACAAAATGCTGCTGCCTTTCTCTCTTGTTTTAACTTCTCACTGGTAGACAGATTCTTAATGAAATATTAAATCTTGGTTTCATTATGGTTATTGCTGTGATTGCTCAATAGTCAAAATATTCAGATTTCTGTAAAATTTGTATTGATTTTTTTGCGATTCAGGAATGAAGGAACAAGATACAGTAAGGCAAAACTGTAGATTCTGCTTCAAGATTGTGTTTTTATGGTTTTTGATTCACTGCGTATTGAACTTGTAAGTCATACATACCTCCCCCTTTCTCCTCCTTCAAAGTGATGAAACACATACTAAATTGGAAAAATTGCACTAACCTTTTTGTGCATATGCAAAATTGCACTCTAACGATTAATGCATTAATTACACGAATATCCCAACTGACAAGTTGTGCAAACTATTCTTTTAAGTGCTAAAGTAAATAAAAATAAATATCTCAAAAAATAAATAAATAAAAATTGAAAACATTCAAACTTGAGTAAAGGCTCCTATAGTACTATCTATTAAATTCTAAAATAAAATATATGAATCACCGCGGAATTGAAGGAAATGGACACGTGGATGACTTCTATTGGGTAGTTAATACTTAATACAAATACCATTTATATTAGGAATATAAACATATATTTTTAAAGTACCATATGACACTTTCATTGGAGGATCTCATTGCCATGTCAATGAGACCGTTCCAAGTAAGTTTTCCTCCTACTGTATGAGAAAAACTTGCATTGTCACGTGGTGAGACTGTCCAATAAAAATGTGTCATTTATATTAGGAATATAAACATATATTTTAAAGTACCATATGACAATGAGACTGTCCTATGTAAGGTTTTCTCCTATTGTATGAGAAAAACTTGCATGGGGTAGTCTCACTGTCACGTGTTGAGACCATCCAATAAAAATGTGTCATATATATTAGGAATATAAACATATATTTTTAAAGTACCGTATAACACTCTTTCATTGGACGATCTCATTGACGAGACACGTCAATGAGATCGTCTCATGTAAGTTTTTCTCTTACTGTATTATTTGCAACCTTGTCCATGTCATCATGGTCTGCCAAATCCAAAATTCGGATTCTAGCCAAGAAGCACTACAAGCCCGCACTATGGCCAAGTTGCTAAAAACCTCTAGAGATTTCCACACACTCAAAGCATGGTTTGCTAATGGAAGTCTCTAGTTGACGGAAGATTCTAGAGATCTCTAGATAGATCTAGTCCTAATCAACTTCTGGAAGTCTCTAGATGATAAAAGACTCTAGACCATTCTAGAGCACTCTTGTACATACCTAGATATATGTACAAGTATACAGAGATATGTAGATATTTGTATAGAGAATTCTAGATAAGAAGAATACTCTAAACATGTATAGAACATTCTGGAGGCAAATCTTCCACCATTGGATCAAATTGATCATAACCATTCATTGAGGAGGTGACCAACTATAAATAGCCAACCCCTTCCATTTGTAAGGCAATCCAAGCCAACACAAGCCATTTGTACTTAAAAGCCTTGTAAAGCTCTCTTGTTTGCAATACAAGTCTTCCTTTATTTCCAACCAAGCTCTTCCAACCCATTTAACTAGTCTCTCTTTTGTATTTGAGAGTGACAAGCTAGACTTTTAAGGCTTACTTAGTAACATTCACCAGGAAGTTGCCTAAGTGCCGCACGGGATCCGCTACGCCAATCTAAGCCTGTGACAGTTGGTATCAGAGCCTTGTTAAGCAACCACAACTAGTTCGTGAAGCAATGGTCTTCGACAGCGAAGTTGCTGCTAGAATGAAGGAGCAAACGCGTGGTCGTGGACAAGCTAGACTTTTAAGGCTTACTTAGTAACATTCACCAGGAAGTTGCCTAAGTGCCGCACGGGATCCGCTACGCCAATCTAAGCCTGTGACAGTTGGTATCAGAGCCTTGTTAAGCAATCACAGCTAGTTCGTGAAGCAATGGTCTTTGACAGCGAAGTTGCTGTTAGAATGAAGGAGCAAACGCGTGGTCGTGGCGAGTGAGGCACCCACACCAAGCAAAGCAAACGCGTGGTCGTGGCGAGCGACGCACCCACACCAAGCGAAGCAAGTCTAAGGGTCCGTCCATGCTTCCTCATCCACAATCTCCGCACAACTTGTGAAGAAACCAAGTACCCCTACATCTTCAAAGAACATCAAGCCGATCGAAGGCGTTCCGAATAAAAGGAGGCGTACAACCAACAGGAAACAGCAACCGAGGCCAACAAAAGAAGGCAAGACGAACACCAACCTACCGTTGCCACAATGCCAACCCGCATGCACTAAGCCGAAGGAGTCGACGTAACGCAACGTACATCCGACTCCCAACACAAAGGCAGTCCTTCACGAGAGGCTTCCCAAGCCGAAGTCCACTCGTCTGAAGGATCCAACCCATGGCAGACTCCAACATGCATGGCTCACACGCGACGAGGATGTCGCGAATTCAGGTCAGAGAGGATGTCACGACCCGCCAAATCCAAAATCCGAATTCTAACCAAGAAGCACTACAAGCCCGCACTAATGCCAAGTTGTTGAAAAACTCTAGAGATTTCTACACACTTCAAGCATTGTTTGCTGGAAGTCTCTAGTTGACAGAAGATTCTAGAGATCTCTGGATACCTCTAGTCCTAATCAACTTCTGGAAGTCTCTAGATGATAAAAGACTCTAGACCATTCTAGAGCACTCTTGTACATACCTAGATATATGTAGAAGTATCTAAAGATATTTATATATTTGTATAGAGAATTCTAGATAGAAAGAATACTCTAGACATGTATAGAATATTCTGGAGGCAAATCCTCCACCATTGGATTAAATTGATCCTAACCATTCATTGAGGAGTGGCCAACTATAAATAGTCAACGCCTCCCATTTGTAAGGCAATCCAAGCCAACACAAGCCATTTGTACTCAAAAGCCTTGTAAAGCTCTCTTGTTATCAATATAAGCCTTCCTTTATTTCCAACCAAGCTTTTTCAACCCTTTTATCTAGTCTTTCTTTTTGAATTTGAGAGTGAGAAGCTAGACTTTTAAGGCTTACTTAGCAACATTCACCAAAAAGTTGCGTAAGTGCCGCACGGGATCCGCTGTGCTAATCTAAGCCCGTGACAATGTGGTCCAACTTGTCACGTCATCAGTCATGCATGAGAACTCGAGAAGTCCAGAACCTTCATTCACTTGTTTTCTAACTGCTCTTCGCTCCCTATCTGACCTTTGGCTCTCTCCACTCTTCACAGTCTATAGTTGTTTTACCATTTACCCTTTTCTTAATAATATCACGTCATACTAGGGATGGTAAAAATCCCCAATCTACCCCAAATTGGTGGGGATCCGATCTGTTTGGGGTGAGTTTGAAGCACTTGAAACAGGACTCGGGTCAGGTATGGGTCAAACGTTGTTGACACGGTTTATAACCAGGTCGAGTATAGGTCAAACCATTATGATCCGATTTGTCCAGATTGACCCAGTATTTATATAATTATTTTTTAAAATATTAAAAATATAAAAGGAAAAACAAATATATAGTCTTTTTATTTCTTTGTATAACTGTATTTTGTGTTTGAATTCAATGTTTATATAATTTTGATGTTATATTATATTAAATTTAAGTTTATCTTTGAATTTTAAGGGTATGGTAGACTTTAAATTTTTATATTCATTTGTTGTTTATGTTTAAATTTAAGTGTATGCATGTTTAAATTTAAATATATTTTACAATTTGCGTGTATTTTTTAATTTGATTGAATGTTAAAATTTAAGTTACCTATCCCAAAATTCAAATGTATAATAAATTTTGTATATTTAATTGTTTGAACTTTTTTGTTTTGTTAAATGAAACGGGCCAGTTTGGGGTACCCTTGCCTCATTCGGGTTGAGTTAGGGGTGGAAATCAAAAACCTGTTTAGGTCACGGGTCGGGTTTGGAGTAATTTACTAAAATCGGGTTTCAGGTTTGGGGCATACCGATCTGTTCCTGCTCCGACCCGTTGCCATCCTTACGTCAGACACGTGAATGTTGCTTAATTTGGCCAAGTTATAAGATGATATTCCGAAAATACCCCTAACTAGTCAATTTATATATCAAGTGTAATATGTGCGCAAATATAAACGACACTTGATTTTTATACGGAAACCCTCAACAGGAAAAATACCACGGGCTAATAAGAGCGCTACACTCGAACCTCGAATCCACTATATGCGATAGCGTATACAACCTAATCCTAATTTGACGGTCTAATCCCGACCAATATCCCGTTACCACTACTCACATGCCTTTTATAGAAGACCTAGTCCAATTTGCTTGAGTGACCACCTAATCCCGGTGTAGCGACCTAATCCCGATCAATCACACAAGACTTACATTCTCTGAAGAGATCATACCCTATTGTGAATATGCAATGATATCCAAATACGAAAAATAGAGCTAGGGTACTCTAGATGCTTACCTAGAATTATATGATGACAATAAAATCAATCCTAGATATGAAAATAGCTATATGTCATGGCATACAACTTTAGCTAAGTAAAGGATAACCAATCCTAGATACAAAGCTATAAAAAACAATCTCAATCAATAAATGAGATCAATTAGCTAGATGTTAGATAAACATGAAAAATCTTAGCTATCATAAAATAACTCAATCAACACATAATCTCAATCATGTATGTAGAAATTAATATAAACACATACAAGTAATAGATGAGATAAAATTGATAAGTAAAAACACTAATTATGTAAGATAATAGTGCTCAACATACCATATCATGTGTGTTGAAGAAGATCCATGCATTAGCACATACTAGATGAACCTAGATGATACTTAGATGATGATTTATGCATATGGAAATGGGTTTGGAGAGTTAAAAAAACAATCTTGGTGCTTTCTCTCACTAGGGAACTCTTAATCTCTCTCTAGGGTTTTGTAGCTTTTTGTTCCTTGAATACAAATGAGAGAAAAAGATGTATTTATAGTGCTAAGATGATAACCCTATAAATTATGTGACTTGTCCTTTAAAAATGAGCCAAATCGGACTTCAAATGAGTGAGATATGGTCGAATTACGAAACAGGGTCGGGACTGCCGCTAGCCTGCCGTTGTCACCCAAGGAGCGGCACTTGAACTGCGGTGAATTGCTGTCGCTAGCATGCCGCTCTCACTCAAGGCACGACAGCGGCGAAGCGTCACAGCACAGAGCTTGATTTTCAAGCAACTCAAAACATGACCAAACGACATCGAAACCTTTCATATAATATATCGTTGGAAAGGCATGGAAGTCTACTTTCTACTCCTATTTATGGAATGACATTTTGATGTTTGTAGAAAAGGTTATGGTCAATTGAGTGACCAATGGTCAGATTCGGATAACAGCAGTGATGCCCTGTTTTAATGGTCACTTTAGAGATTTCAAAACCAATCCAAACGGCCATGAAATATTACGAATAATATACCGTTGGAAATGTATGGGTGTCTAGTTTGCCTAGAATTTTACAAAACTCAATTTCAATCTATTTATAAAACGTTATGGTCATAAGACCATACAAAGGTCAGTTTTGAAAAACATTTAAATCATTGAAATCTAATATTTTGAAACTAGACACTTTACTCCAAATAACCAAACTGAATCTAACACTTATCCAAGAGAAGAATGAGACCTTCTTAAGGTGGTCAACCATCGCGTTAAGACATGCACGCCATCGTGCAAGTGCGAACGTTTTCGATCATCTTCGGGAAACGAATTACACCACACTGAAAACTAACAAACATGATGTGCAAGTGTGGGAAGTGAATGCATCTTAATGCCTAACATGTCATGGCATTGTCATTGAACAAGGTGCACTCAATTAAAACATACATGAATAGAATTCATGGCTTTGCATCCTAATGTCTTAACATGTCATGACATTTCAATGAACAAGATGCAATCATTTAAACATGCATGAAGAGCTTCATGACTTTGCATCCTAATGCCTAAACATGTTATGACATTTCAATGAACAAGATGCAATCAAATAAAACATGCAAGAAGAAATGTTCAAGAACATGCATGCACACATATAAAGTACATAACATATAAGAATAAGATATATGCATGAGTTGTATGTGTGTGCAACTAGATCTCTTCAAAGTAAGAAAACACTAGAATATGCCTTTGGTGCTTTTTCTTTTGAGATCTTGAGCGGGCCTTGATTGTGTAAAACACCAACCATCAAATACCTAAGCTACCCTTACATCAAGCCTCAATATGTGGTTTGTCCATGAGATAAGCCAATCAATAAATGAGAATCCTTACAATCTCCCCTTTTGACTATTTCGTGACAAAACCACCACTCACATTGATCCTCACAACATAAATAGAAACTAAAGGGATTTTCTACATTACAAAGAGAAAATAAAAGTAAAAGAAAACTTCAAGTCTTCAATCTCTTATAGAACTATCAACCCTTTAAAACAAAAAGTTACACTTTCTAAAGTAAGTGAATGTGAGATGATCAAGTGAAAATAAACAAGCATTTGCATTTAAGAATTTAAGCACAACATCATGCAATGTATGTGTGTAATGCAATGCTTCCCCTCAATGGGTTACTCTCCCTCAATAAATGGTCTCCCCAATATGCACAATTGCTACTACAATTAGCAATTCCTTTTACCACCATTCTACTCCCCCTTTTTGTCATGATATAGGCAAAGGAGTAGTCCTCAACTGGGTCACTTAAGGCAAAAAGAGATAGTAGCATACAAGATATTTGCATAATCATATAAGCCACTTTATGCAGCTCAATCAATTGGAGAGAAACAATGAGATTTATTTTAATAAAAATGTGTGATTAAAATGCTTTGCATACAATACATATTGCATTCAAGTCCAAAAATCAATGGTATTTGGCAAAGCAAATGACAAAGGTTTCCAATAAAAGTCAAACCAATTTCACCATTTGTCATGAGAGAAGCAAAGATATAGAGATTTCATTGAATTTAATTTGAGAGCAACTATATCCAACTTTATAGGCTAAACATGGCATGAGCGTTTTGCACCCTATTCAATTTTTCCGGGAATATTTCCTGTATGATAGTAACCATGTTCAACAAATAAAGAAAGAGAGACAATTGATTTTCATTTGAGTCTCATTCGTTTTTTCACACATTGTTTTGCATTTAAGAATATGTAATCATTAATTCATGCTTTTTGATTTTGCATTAGCATGTTAAAAGAAATTCATGCTATTCATTTTTAGCATGTCAATTAAGAATCATCATGTCATGGAGATAAATATAGGTCATTCAAATCGTATTTCCTATGTATATATCTCCTAGTCCAAAAATGCATGTTTGAAAAAAAATATGACATGGATTGTAATACAAGCATGGTTTACACTTATTGAAGTAAAAACATATAAGCATATGTGCAGCCAAGCTACTCAAGCAATTAATAAAGAAGCATAAAATATTTCAAATTTTTGCATGCAACAAGTATGCAATTGCTTTCTTTGCTTGAGTTCCCCATATGGGGTCAAAAACCATACCGTTTCAATGAAGGGCATGAGATCCTAAAGACCTACCAAGTCCATTGGACCTAGTTGAACCAATGTGAGACATGTTAGTCTTGTAGCAAACGGGTTCATCTTTTCTAATCCACCTAGGTGTAGCAATTACATTCTTAGTGGTCATAGTTTACATGTTATTAGAGATCCTAGGATTATTGATAAATGATTTCCTAGGCACATGCAAATGGGCTTTTCTTAGCCTTTTCCTCTTTATTATGCTTTCAACCCTACATCTTTTTATGTAATTAAAGCACTTTGGTCTTATGTGACCAATCATACCACAAAAATGACAAGTAGGTATAAAAAAAGAATTCATACCATTGCTTTGAGCTCTCATCGAGGCATTGCCATGTTGATGAGGTTGTCTTTGAAGGTGCACCAGATGGCTTTTCTTTGGAGCAATAGTCGGATGTTCGTGCCTTTGTGGTTGAACCGGTTCTTTCCTTTTTTTTTATGTTGAACTGGGTTATTTTGCTTCCTTGGTTGGTTATGCCTTGGTTGAGCAAAACTTTGATGTGAAGCTCTTGGATGTTGAGGTTGAGCTGCACCCTTTGTTGGCTTCTTCACTTGGCCATTCTTAAAGGACTCTTCAAGATCAATCTTCCTCCTAGGATGACGAGGAGGTGAAGCTTTGCACTTACCTTGAGTTTGAGGTTGCAATATCTTACCCTTCTTCAAATCTTGAAGGTGCCTCTTCTCTTTTTCCCTAAAAATTCTTAAGGAATTTTCCTTGCAAGCAAGTTCGTCCGTCATTGCCTTAATCCTTTGATGGAAATCTTCAATCTCCTTCTCGTATTTAGACACAACAACTATGTCTACCTTCAAGGAGTCATCAATGTCTAAACTCGAAGTCATCTTAGCAAGTGAACTTCTTGCCTCTTCAAGTTCCATCTTCAACTTGCCTTCAATGCCTTTTACACATCTCACTTCATCATTCAAGTGAGTCATCTTGGCATGTAGTTGAAGATTATCCTTTTCCAATCTAAGGATATCATTCTCTTTCTCCTTCAAAAACTTTTGAAGGGAGTCAATGAATTCTTGGTAGTCCACTAAATTAACACAAGAGTTCTCGGAGCTTGAACTACTATGATCGAAGCATCTCTCACTTATGCTTGTGAGAATCATATCATCAAGGCTTGCTTTTCTTAAGCTCGCTCCATTTCGGTTTCCAAGCTTCAAGTCACCAATCTTGAAATCTTCACAAGGCAAACATTTGGTGACATCTTGAATTTCTTCTTGGTAGGAAACCAGAGACGTTAAGTAGTTGTTCTCACACTCAACCGAGCTTGTGGAACATACTTCAACTACTTCAACTTCGCTATCTCTTCTAATAACGATCATACCAATTCCTGAAGGCTTCAAAGCAATACTCTTCGTCTTCTTAGAAGGAGTTATCTTCTTCTCCTCTTTCACCATAGAGGTCATCTTTTTCTCCTCATTCACTTTGGAGGTCAAACCCTAACCACTTAAGTTCATATAACTTGAACTTTCTTCATGGAAGCTTCCACCACTTGTTCTCTCCTGGTGATTATCATCCGAACTAGCTTTTTTGTTTTTGACCTTAAGTGATGGGTGTCTTATGGTCGCCTTTAGGTTGTCATTATTTAAGGCAAGAAAGGCTATGTCATTCCTATCACATCTCTCGGAACCCGGAGAGCTTTCTTTACTCTTATTACAAAAGTAGGCCTTTAATTTGTCTCTTCGACTCTTTGTCTTCAAGCTATCACAATTTATGGAGATGTGCCCATAGCTACCACAAACACAACATTGAAGCTTCATCTTCAAGGTACCTAAGATTTTGTCTTTTTCCTTCATGGTACCTTCGTGGGTGACTCTTAGAATCTCCCAAGCTTTTCGAACATCTTGAGTGGTTCGGATGAGTTTGGCTTGAATCTCATCCACTGCACAAGATAAGGCATGGATTCCCTTTGAATTCAATTCTGCAACCTCGAGTTCGTCATTTGTCCACTTGGACTTCGGTTTAGGCACAGAAGCCCCATTCTCTAGTGTTTCTGTGGGAGGTGAATATCCTTCTTCCACACACACCCACACATGCTCATCCATGTCTGATAAAAAGAATTCCATTCTAACTTTCCAAGAGGAATAATTATCCTTGGTAAGCAATGGTGGTTCAGAGATCAACGCACCCTCTAATCTCTCAAAGTCACACATAGTGTTTGAGTAAAATGGATACAAAAGAATGCAAATGTATGAATGCCAAAAATCACACAAAATGCACAACACACCAAAATGAGCAAAGGATCACCTAAGTATATCTAGGAACTCGCTCTTATACCAATTGAAAAAAATTTAAGGTGTGTTCAATATTAATCTGGGGGGGTGAATAGATTATAACACTTTTTACCAAATTTTCGTTATAAGACGATATTCCGAAAATACCTGTAACTAGTCAATTTATATATCAAGTGTAATATGTGCGGAAATATAAATGACACTTGATTTTTACGTGGAAACCCTCTATATGAAAAAAAAAAAAAATCACGGACTGGTAAGTGCACAACACTCGAACCTCGAATCCACTGTATGTGATAGCATATACAACCTAATCCCGGTTTGATGGCCTTATCCCGACCAATATCCCGTTACCACTACTCGCATGCCTTTTATAGAGGACCTAGTCCAATTTGCTTGAGTGACCACCTAATCCCGGTGTAGCGACATAATCCCGGTCAATCACACAAGACTTACATTCTCCGAAGAGATCAAACCTTATTGTGAATATTCAATGATATCCAAATATGAAAAATAGAACTAGGGTACTCTAGATGCTTACCTAGGATTATATGATGACAATAAAGTCAATCCTAGATATGAAAATAGCTATATGTCATGGCATACAACTTTAGCTAAGTAAAAGATAACCAATCCTAGATACAAAGCTATCAAAAACAATCTCAATCAATAAATGAGATCAATTAGTTAGATGTTAGACAAATATGAAAAATCCTATCTATTATAAAATAACCCAATAAACACAAAATCTCAATCATGTATGTAGAAATTAATCAAAACACATACAAGTAATAGATGAGATAAAATTGATATGTAAAAACACTAATTATGTAAGATAATAGTGTTCAACATATCATACCATGTGTTTTGAAGAAGATCCATGCATTAGTAAATACTAGATGAACCTAGATGATACTTAGATGATGATTTATGTATATGGAAATGGGTTTGGAGAGTTAAAGAAACAATCTTAGTGCTTTCTCTCACTAGGGAACTCTTAATCTCTCTCTAAGGTTTTGTAGCTTTTTGTTCCTTGAATACAAATGAGAGAAAAAGATGTATTTATAGTGCTAATGTGATAGCCCTATAAATTATGTGACTTGCCCTTTAAAAATGACCAAATCGGACCTCAAATGAGTGAGATATGACCGAATTATGAAATAGGGTCGGGACTACCGCTAGCACGCCGCTGTCACCCAAAGAGCGGCACTTGAACCATGGCGAATTGCTGTCGCTAGCATGCCGCTCTCACTCAAGGCGAGGCACTTGAATCTCGGCGAAGCGTCACAATACAGAGCTTGATTTTCAAGCGACTCAAAAAATGACCAAACGACATCGAAACCTTTCATATAATATATCGTTGGAAAGGTATGGTAAGTTTACTTTCTAATCCAATATATGGAATGACATTTTGATGTCTGTAGAAAAAGTTATGGTCAATTGAGTGACCAATGGTCAGATTCGGATAACAGCAGTGATGCCCTGTTTTAGTGGTCACTTTGGAGATTTTAAAACCAATCCAAACGATCATGAAATATTACGAATAATATACCGTTGGAAAGGTATGGGTGTCTAGTTTGCCCAGAATTTTACAAAACTCAATTTCAATCTTTTTATATAAAGTTATGGTCACAAGACCATACAAAGGTCAGTTTTGAAAAACATTTAAATAATTGAAATCCAATCTTTTGAAACTAGACACTTTACTCCAAATAACCAAACTGAATCTAACACTTATCCAAGAGAAGAATGAGACCTTCTCAAGGTGGTCAACCATTGCGCTAAGACATGCATACCATCGTGCAAGCACATACGTTTCTGATCATTTTCAGGAAACGAATTACACCACACTGAAAACTAATAAACACGAAATGCAAGTGTGGGAAGTGAATGCATCCTAATGCCTAACATGTCATGACATTGCCATTGAACAAGGTGCACTCAATTAAAATATACATGAATAGAATTCATGGCTTTGTATCCTAATGCCTAAACATGTCATGGCATTTCAATGAACAAGATGCAATCATTTAAACATGCATGAAGACACTTCATGGCTTTGCATCCTAATGCCTAAACATGTTATGACATTTCAATGAACATGATGCAATCAAATAAAACATGCAAGAAGAGATGTTCAAGAACATGCATGCATACATATAAAACACACAACATATAAGAATAAGATATATGCATGAGTTTCATGTGTGTAACTAAATCTCTTCAAAGCAAGAAAGCACTAGATTATACCTTTGGTGCTTTTTCTCTTGAGGTCTTGAGCGGACCTTGGTTGTATAAAACACCAACCATCAAATATCTAAGCTACCTTTACATCAAGCCCCAATATGTGATTTTTCCACAAAATAAGTCAATTAATAAATGTGAATGTTTACGGATAGGATTGAACTATTTTATGAGATTGGATTGGATTAGATAAAAAATAAATGAAAATAATTGTCTTTTGTAAGAGGTCAATATAAGATTATATTAAATTAGTTAAAAAAAAAACTAAATTGTATTAAATTAAATTTTAAATAACTAAAATCATTTTAATTCAATTCAAAGAAAAATAAAATTATTTTAAATATTTTAAATTAAAATCTTTTAAAAATATTATTTGTTGAATATAATAAATCTCAGAAATCTCAGAAATCTCAGTGAAATATCGACCCTTGGTCGACGACGCAACATGGGAGAATTAGTGGTGTTTATCCAAATTTCATCCTTACAGACAATGATGATTTTAGAGGGATGGAATGATATGGTCCCATGATTCACGCCATGCAAGCCACGAAATGGGAAGACCTTAGTCATAGGTTTGTTTAGTTATTGTTAGTTAGTTTGTTGCTGTTAGGGATCACATGGGTATGCCCATGCCTGTCATGACCACGATGGTGGGTGGTGTTAGAAACTTCTCCACGATTGTTGTAGTGGAGCATGTTCCCTTTTTTCTTGCTTAGTTTATAGTTGTTGTTTCCTTATCTCTCAATTGAAGCCATTAACCTATATATAGCTGATTGCGGTTGTAATTGAGTTTATGTTGAAATATATGAAATAATCTTTCCGTATTTCTCTCTACATTCTTCTATTTCTTCCAAATTCTTCTCTTGTGTATTTGGTACACATCATTATATAATATATTGATGGCACGTCATGAGAAATTGGTTAAGAAAGATTGCAGTACGGATGTTGCATTAGGTTACGTTTTCAAGAGATTCATAAAAAATAAAAAAATAAAAATTTGTATTTTTAGAAGATTTTGTTTTTAAAAAAATGAAATTTTTTACCAAAAGAAATTTTTTGGAAAAGATCTGGAAATAGATGTCAACGATGAATGGAGCACCTCATCATCGTAGATAGAGACCCATCTGCGATAGACTCCATCCATCGTAGATGAAGAGCTCTATCTGCAGCGGACTCCATCTGTGATGACTCTCCATCGTAGATGAAACTCGTCTGTAATGGGTTTCCATCCGCGATAGAGATAAGTTTTTTTTGTATAAATAGATTTTGAACTTTTTTTTATAGATTTTTTTAAAAAAACAATTTGGTGTATCGTGGGTATTTCCATCTTTTATCATTTTTTAATAGTCAACTCTCACACTAAACGGTCAAACACTAATGGCAGGGGAGGTAAGTGTTAATTGACGATAAAGTTGTTTCTAGTATTAAATAAGCAAACCTTAAAAGAGTTTTGTACAATTTGCTCAATAAATTATTCCAAACATATATTGAGTACTAATGGTGTGTTTGTTACTTGGGATTAGACTGGAATTAGATTAATATCAGTTCAATCCCATGTTTGTGGTGTACATGGAATTGGATTTCTCTAATCTCTTGTAGAAAAATTATCCCACTATGGCAATAGTTGGGACAACTTTTGTCCCTGCTATTTTGCTTTTTAATTTTTTTAATAATTAAATTATATATAATATTACAATTATTTAATCTATTTTAAAATTTAATTTAATATATTCTATTATTTTTTAATAGTAATATATTTTATTCTAACATTTAAAAAATATATATTTTTTAATATCAATTAAAAAACAAATGTTATTTTATTTCAAATTAATTTTAAATAATTTTATGTTATTTTATTTCTAATTCTCCCATTTCACTGAGATTTCTGTCTCGGGTCGATATTTTCCTTTTTGAATAATTTCTGGACTGAAACGGCTGTAATTTGAGACAAACATAATCACCAACGTTGAAATTAGCTTTACGAAGGTGTTGGTTCATTTGTGACTTCATGTGGTTATGGGTTACCAAGATATTGTGGGGCAAGTCGTGCAAAACGGACTCGCGAGTTCGAAGAAGCTCGTCTATTGTTTGGACGTTGGTGGTACCTGGAATGTAAGACAGTAAGGTGGGCGGGGAAGTCCCATACACGGCCTCAAATGGCAAAACTTCAGTTGCCGAATGGACAACCATAGTAGTGACTGATCGAACTTTTGCAAGTACCAAAATTACACACTCGAAAAAACAAATCGTAGTGAAATGTATAATGGCAAGCGGGATCGTTCCTCGGGAAAAGGGAAGATACTTGGCTATATCTAAGATAGATATACTTGGCTATATTTAAGATAGATATACCCAAGTCTTGCGAACTGAGTTTCCACTCTCTTCTTGAAATCCTGTAATTTGCATTCGCAACTCTCTCATCTTGTTTGATGGAAAGAAACGGTTGAAGAATGCTTCATATACTACGTCCCATGATGTTAGAGATCCGAGGCATTAGGTATTTAGCCATTGTTTTGCCTTGTCTTTCAAACAAGTTGAGAAGCACCTCATTAACATTTGTTCTCTTGAAAGTGTGCCCATCCTTGATGTATTTGGAAAAGTTTCCACCACCTCGTTATAATCTATCATAAATTGCAAGCAATCTTCGTTTGTCTTGGCAATAAAGGATGGTAGTTGGCTAATGTGCATGGTTTTAAGCTCATATGACTTGGTGAGATCATCAAGAACAATAGATGGTGGTTGGCTACCGATGATAGGTCTTGAATATTGCCCCATGGTGAGTTGTCTTGGAGGGGAACCAGGGGGGTTATTGATAGGAATATTCATTTGTGGGAGTTGTACATTTGGTGGGATATTCATCGGTGGGGTGGAACTATGGGTGGATTTTCTCTTTCGTCTTCCATGCCTAATGTATGACGTTGATTCAACCGTGCCCTTTCAGTGGCTCTAGCTAATCTTCCAACTTGGTTAATGCGATCGTTGTAGGGAAACAATATACCTCCCCTAGAACGATGCCCGTGCATACATTTGCGAGCTTAAAACACCAAAAACAAAAACTACCACGAGATAAAAAGATAAAAATAACACAATAAAACTACTAAACTATATCCTAAACTAAAATAGCCAAATATAACACTGCCGATCCCATGGCGCCAAATTTTGATCGGACTTTTGCAAGCACCAAAATTCCACACTCGAAAAACACAAATCGTAGTGAAATGTATAATGGCAAGCGGTATCGTTCCTCAGAAAAGGGATGATACTTGGCTATATCTAAGATATATATACACTAATCTAAACTATGTGCGGAAAATTAAAATTCATTTTTGGTTTTGAAGATTGATTTGAAAACTAAATTAAATGAAGGAATAACTAAGGAACAAGTAATTAAAGTTATGTGTGTGAAAGTATGGGAATGGATATTGGGGAATTGAGTTGATAACTAAAAGATTTCCTAATGTAATGAACTAGTCTAATTAAGCACTTTAATCCAACTCAAGGTTTGTTCTTCAATTGATTTAACTCATTAACATGCAAATCCCAATCTTGACTCAAGTAAATCTTACTATAAGTCTTGGTAAGAATATAAATTCAAATTCTTACTCAAGTGAGCCCCACTATAAGTATTCACCTAAACTAATTCTCAAGAACAAATTAAAGTCTTATGGTGTAAGACATTCACACATACATATTCCCATTCATAGATGCTGAAGGTTGGAGAGTGAGTTGAAAACCCTTCAAACTCTAAACCACAACCAACACATGTGAACCATTTTACAACAAGCTAAATTGAGCCCCAATATTAACTTAGTAAAGTTAAATGGCAACTCCAAAACAGTGAAAATGGTATATACCAAGAGAGGATTTATCATATGACTAGTTCAAATACATGGATTATCACATAAGTTGTCTCATTAATCCCCCAATATGAGGGTTTAGTTACACATAATGGAAATATAAATGAAGAGAGTAAAGTGGTAGAGAAAACCCATGAAAGCCTTCACAAAGTCTTTTTGTTCCTTGATGAGCTTGAGATTCCCTTATCCTTGGTGAATCTCATATCCTCTCTCTTCAATAAAACTCCAAGATGTAGATGATGGATGTTGGGTGGAGTGATGTAGAGATTTTGGTTAATGAAAGGTTAGAGAAATGTTAGGGTTTCAAGAATGGTAGAGGTTAGATTAGAGAATGAGAAAAGAGAGGTATTTATATGGGATTACAAAAGATAGGGTTGAAATCCGGGTATGGCTAACATGGCACGTAATTGGCGGTTTAAAACGGCGGCCAGGTCGCCGAATGGTAACCGTCGATTTGAGTAGGTAACCACTGGAATTATTCAGTGGTTAGAACGGCGATTTCAATTTGCAGTCAGGCCGCCGATTGTAACCGCCGATTACTGCTTCTCTGATAAAATGACTATTTTGCCCCCAAAAGCTCTCCTTCTGTCGCCTTTAGTCCAAAATCACCGCGTTTCTTCATCGATCAGCCCTAAATCTCTAAAGTACATATACAATCAAAATCGAGCCATAAAAACCTTGAATTTACTCGAAAAATGGACATAAGCATCATAAATATGGGGTGTATTCATATGTATGTGATGGCTCGATCAATGACCAATTTGAGCTGGGTAGAATTGCGATTAGATGTGTTGTTAGAGCGGTTAGTTTCGAATGTGGGAGAGTGATGAGTGGCTTCGGTTGTGATCATGGGTGGTGGTGGTGGCTTGGTGGGAGTGACATGGGGACTGTGGGAGATCTCTATCGGGATAAATGGGCAGAACTCCTTCTCAGCAGTGTTACCGTTATGGTTAACCCGTAGGGCTAGAAGTCCAGTCAATACTGCTTGAAGAGTGTTATGGATTTGGTTGAGGTTGTTGTTGAGGAGGTTAAATTTGGACTCATGACGAGCCAAAATTTTGTAAATTTCGTTACGGAACTCGGCATCCATAAGAACCGATCCTAGCTCTGATACCAAATGATGTGTACCAAATACACAAGAGAAGAATTTAGAAGAAATAGAAGAATGCAGAGAGAAATAGGGAAATGTTATTTCATATATTTCAACATAAACTCAATCACAACCGCAATCAGCTATATATAGGCTAATGGCTTTGATTGAGAGATAAGGAAACAACAACTATAAACCAACTAAGCAAGAAAAAAGGGAACATGCTCCACTATAACAATTGTGGAGAAGTTTTTATCACAACCCACCAACGTGGTCATGACAGACATAAGCATACCCATGTGATCCCCAATAGCAACAAACAAACTAACAACAACTAAACAAACCTATGACTAAGGCCTTCCCATTTTGTGGCTTGCATGGCGTGAATCATCGGACCTTATCATATAAGTAGTTACACTTACAAACCTCATTTCTTATAAAATTTTAACATGTGTATAAATATGCCATAAATAGTTTATAATGTTTGGAATAATTTGGAATTATCGATCATTGCACATTAATATAACACTAAACGAAAACGGACAAGATGAAGATCAAGTATCCCCGTGAACCTAGAAAATGAACAACATGATCATGTGTGCAAATCATTAGTAGTTTGATTACTTTCTCTTCCTTTTATGACCGCATTATGTCTCGTTCTATCGTGTGATTTTTGTTCTTTTCTTACTTTATTAAGAAATAATTGCACCCACACCCCGAATTTTATCTTTAATTTCAGCTTCAGAGTCAAATATTGTTATTCTACAAAGGCACTCTTTGCACTTCACATAAAGTTTCAGCCAAATTTAACTTGTGCAACCAAAATGTAAACATGCCTTGCATTTACATAGATAAATTTATATATATAAAAGTTTCAGCCAAATTTAACTTGTGCAGCCAAAATGTAAACGTGCCTTGCATTTACATAGATAAATTTATATATATATATATAGAGTAACTTTTCAATAAGGGATCCTGTATTAATTTTTCATGTTTGGAATCAGTGAAACCATATGAATTTTTTATGCGGGATCCTGCGCTAATGGATTAGTGTCCTCTCTCATATAAATTTTTAGATTTCTCACTATAATGGATGCTCTCCATGTAAATGAGGCGTCTTTGCAAATAAGCATATCTTGCTTTAATAAGACCTAAACAGAACCTATGAAGAAACAAATAATCATTTCATCAAGAAAATTACATCATATGATATATATGTAGGTTGAGATTCTATTTGATGAATCTGTTAATAGATTAATTAAGAAGAAAGACTTGAAATAAAAGTCGTTTTCAGATGCATGTGCAGGTGTGCATGGCCCCTTGAAAAAGATAAAAGATTTGTTGGTTGGACCATTCAAGATTTTCTGCCGGATTAAATGAGAAACCATAGGGCTATACTTGCCCAATTCTAGCTATCACCTAATCTTTTGTGTTCATTCATATTAACATTAATTAGTATATGTAATAATTCCTTTTGGCTTGTTTTTGTTATATTTTCATTTGTAATAAATTTTTTCTATTTATATACTTTTTGATTCATTATTCTAAATATTTATATGTATATATTTATACATTTTATCTTCAAAACAAAAGACACTTCAAACGTGCACATCATCTCTTAGCAAAACCGGTAGTGCACCTCCCTTCCACATAAGTGGTGAGAAGTTCAAATCTCATCATGCGTATTTTATAAGTATGTGTGGAGAGTTTTCTTCCCGGGTTGTGAGAAGTAATTATCTCTCGTTATAGGAGTAGATATCCGGGCCGCACATGTATTGTTTGATCTCGACAGGTTCTGACATCTTATAATAAAGACACTTCAAACGTAATTATATATATATATATATATATATACTTTTTTTTTTACTCAAGATAAGACGTAGAATCATTTAGTTCACAACTTGTTTTAACATGTTTTTAATCAAAATAAAGTGTACTTTTATTAATATTTATATATTTTGCAATCACAAATTTGAATATATTAAACAAACTCCGTGAATTCTTAAGTAAAACTACACTCAACCGTTATATGTTAAAATTCATATAACGAATAGAGATTGTTTGGGCAACTCCGTGAATTCTTAAGTAAAACTACACTCAACCGTTATTTGTTAAAATTCATATAACGAATAGAGATTGTTTGGGCACGCAGAAAGAATAAAACTTAAAGTTAAATGAAGGAGAATTAGTGGTTGAGAATACCGAATAGAGATAAGTGGAGACTGACCATAACCATGTAGATATGGTCGATCATGGTGGTTGGTATTGTAGGGCCTTTGTACGTTACCAAAAAAAATATCATGGCTTGTGTGTTCTATGTGGTCAGTGTCACCATTTTAAGTTTTAACCAACCCAACATTTCTGATTTCTCTTCACATTAATTTGCAACTCTCCATATGACCATATGCATGCGTTTGGTGAATTGTGATTTGTGAGTAATGCCACAAAACCAACCACTACATCGATGAGATGAGATTGATCGAGAAAAAAAAAAAAAAAAAAAAAAAAAAAAAACTGCATAATCCTACATGTCTTTGGGTCTTCATCCTACTCTCCTCACCAACTCTTAACCTAATCGAGTTAGTTTCGTTTTTGTATTAAGAAATTGATTTTTTTTTTTTTTTTTTTATTAATGTTCTATTTAATTTAAATCCATACCGTTTGAATGTATAACTTATCAGTTATCCCACATTTAATATAACTGATCTAAAATTTTCAAATTGGATTTATTGGTTGAAGTTTTCAATAGAAAATATCTGTACTTATTTTCTGTTATTGAATAGTCAACTTTGACCTCAACATTTTAAGGGAGAAAAAATTGAATGCAAGAATTAAGGAGTAGATTGGTCTGTTATTGCCACTAGAGCAAATTGCTTGCTGCGCCCTCAAAATTTATTATAATTTCAAAACTAATCATCCCAAAAAAAATTTCTTTTCTTGTCAATATTTTCCATTGGGTTAATAAAAATACCCAAACATGATAAGAGAAATGTTTTAGTTACCCATGTGGTAATTTTAACCCCATTTAAATTCCCTCCTAAAAACATGAGTTTTCTCTCTCACTTGTCTCGTATCTCTCATAAGTTTATGTTTATCTCTCTACAATTTTTTCTCACTATAATTATATATCTTTCTTTTTATAATTGTAGATGGTTGAATTTGTAATTAAATCTATAGTCGACGCTTGGCACTGACAACCTGCAAAATGAGACTAAAAAGATAGAGTGATAGTCGAACCACATGAGGGGATGGTCCCTAAAGGAAACTCTCCAACACCTGAGTTAGTATATATCAATAATTGAGTAAAAAAAAGATCAAAGAAAAGTGACAGAACAAGTAAAGCAAACCAATGGGGTTGTTGTCGTGTCATGCGTGTCAGGTCAACTAAGCTAAGGCAACTTAAAGTCTCTAAGCTTATGAGGATGAATCAAGGTTCAACTAAACTTGACACGGAGCAAAGTAAATTATCTCGTAAACAGATGAAAGAGAGAGGAATTAGAGAGAGAGAGAGAGAGAGAGAGAGAGATGTAATTTTAGCAGAGTTTCTATAATCAAAAGTGAACCCCTGTCACGAATGAGAGGTTCGGTATGTAATTGTTTATTTTGTGAATGACTTATTTCTGTATCAAAACCTTTGGGGTACTTTTGTATGTGTAGTTTAGGTTCTTCATGTGGTCATCAACACTGTGTTTGTGATCGACGACATATTTTCTGACATCCCAAGATCTTCAAGAGCCGAGCTTAAAAGGTATAATCTACTCGACTTGTTCTCTTAAAGAGATTAGGCACACACACAAACAATTTGCATACTTGTATCTCTGCATCATTGTGCAACACTTACACACACACATATTGTTCATATTTCATGCACTATGCATTTAGATTGATATCTAAGCTTGTTGCATCATTCAACTGTTTTGTGGCAAGATGAATAAAACATGCATAAAGAGTGTGTTGGGGTTTTTTTCCCTAAAGCTCGTAATATGTAAATTATGATTAGATATAAATAAAAGAAGTAGTATTTTTATTCTATTTATATGTCTCATAAATTTATATCATATGTGTTAAACATCCAATATTGCCGGATGTAATCTCGAACTGAGTATATGAGTGTCATATACAGAAGAATTCAGTTTGAGACATGCAATCTAAAGAGTCCGTAGAGAGCAAATAAAGTTGGATACTTATCTGTGGTTAATCTACAGTTGCAGTCCATTCAGTAATGTACGGTGGTCTTTTCCCAGACTGCTTATATGGTGATATGAGAATGGATGCACCTTATACGATGTAATCATATAGGACTGGGCCACGATTTATGTGAATCTTTCTTCAATATCCGTTACATGGGGAGATTCATATATTGACAAATGATGCCTGCATATAGGTGATTTTAATCATGAGTGTCTTATTGACTCCTTCAGGTTAGATCGTGGTTTTTGATTTACCATGGGTGAGATTGGAATAGCATTCTCGGTCAATATCTCTGTATCTTGGAATTATGGTTTAGTTTGTGGCTAGGAAGATCTGTACACAATATTGGAATCTACTCCTTCTTGTGAGAAGTAGAAAAGTAGTTCTCTTAAGGGTTCATTCGAGGCTTGAACAATAAGAACGCTCTCCTTCTTCCGTAAAGGAATGAGGGATATAATTGTTCATTAAAAAATCAATGGTACTTAAAGGAAAATATATAATCAGAGGGGTATAACGGACTTTATGACCTAGCTCTAATTATGAATTACTTGTAGAGGATCATACCATATGTAATAGCTATATCGATGAACACTGATTTTTTGGTTTGTGTAAAAACATCTACAGTTACGAGAGTGCAGCCTCGGGTTTTTGGTGGAGTAACTCCAAAGTTAATAATCATGAAATATTAATTAAACAGTTTAATTAATTTTTCTAAGGATTATTGGAGCTCAAGACTGTGGGTCTATTAGGTCCCCTTGCTAGCTCAAAACGTTGATGGTAACAAGGGTCACAGATAATTAATTGGATGGTTCAATTAATTTTGTTACGAAAGTAACAAGGATTTTAATTCAGGCAATTGATTAAATAATGTGATTATTTAATTATATTAATAATTATGAATTATTAATAGAATTAATTATTTTATGGAGGTCAAGTGTTTGAACCAAGACCAAAGCAAAAATATAAAATAATATTGATTATTTTATCTTTTGTAGGTCAAGGGTTCGATTCAAAGTGACAACATTGAATTAAATAGGATTTAGAATCCTATTTAATCTAGGTCACTTGTAACCCTATCATGAAATTGATATATATATATATATATATATATAATTAAATATCAAGATATTTTGTTTTTAAGATTTGATTTTAAAAACAAGATAAAAGATATTTTGGTTTCTTAAAATATTTGATTTTTTAAACAAAACCTATCTAAAATATATCAGCTGTTGTTCTAAGTATCTAAACAAAACTTTTAAAAGTTGAAATATATAAACACGGTTAAATTGCTTAAAGCATACCTGGGGGATGAATAGGTTTTTATACCTTTTTCCAATCCCTTGAAAAAAACAAAAGTTTTTCCCTCAATAAAGCTTATATCACAACACATAAACCATATATACATGTATAGACAATAGAAACATATGTTCAATAAAGCATTGTCTATATAATCAACACGTTGCAAGAGAAAGAATTATACTTAAACTAATAACAACAAATACTTGTATTTCTAATAATGTGTAATATATACAAGTAACAATCAATATATTACTATATACAAACAGATCAATATACAAAAGAATTATATTTACAACTATGATCAATATGATGTGCTTACATCTCACACTTAACTAAAATCTTGTTTACAAATATATCTTGAGTAAAGATTATGAAACAAGATTAAAACATACACGTATACAAATATGAAAGATAGAGATATGAAAAATTAACACAAGAGATTTTTTAACGTGGTAAAACCTCTAAGGAGGAAACATCCATGGGTTGAACTACTACCATTGGCTACTATTTATATTGGATGATAGATTATAAATTCCTCAAAAGTGACCAACTTATGATCTACTTTCTATTGGAGTCTATGTCTACCCAACACCCTGTTGGTAGATTAGAAATTCCTCAAAAGTATGGGACCACTTTCTATTGGAGTCTATATCCACACAATACCGTTTGATAGATTAGAAATTCCTCAAGAGTGAATACATATCCCATGCAACACTCTCTATTGGAGTCTATGTCTATCCAATATCTCGGGCTTACCAATGTTATAGTCAACTCCTTATCCAAGGCACTAATGCCTCTAGAGAGCCTCCCATGCATAGCTAACCGGACCTTCCCGATCCTAGCCATGACTTCTTGATTGGTTATCTGGACCTTTTGTCCTAACCAAGTATTCATTATTTGACTATCCGGACCACTTGTCCTAGTCAAGACTTCATGTCTTTTACAAGGACTTCCTAAGTGTGATCAATGAATGCAAATGATGCAAACAAACACTTCAACATAAAACATGTGATCAATACATTCTATGGAAACTAGATTTAGTCATGTGGGCACACAAGTCAAAATAGTCTAGTTACAAAACATGAATTGAAACCTATATCATGTGAGACACCTAACACTTGTAATTCCTAGTTTCATTCACAAAGCTAACACTTGAATAAATCATATAGATGAAGCACATATTCAAGATATTATAAACATACACAAACAATCTAGAATCACAAGATATGATCAATGAATACTCTAGCAAGTATTTAGAGCAAGTATATATATATATATATATATATATATAATAATTGAAACAAATTAACGGTGTGTTCAATATTAATCTAGAGGGGGGGGGGGGTGAATAGATTTTATCCGATATTACCCAATTTTCGTGATTAATCAATATTCCGAAAATACCCCTAACTTGTCAATTTATATATCAAGTGTAAAATGTGCGGGATTATAAATGACACAAGATATTTACGTGGAAACCCTTACGGGAAAAACCACGGGCTGGTAAGTGCGCCACACTCGAACCTCAAATCCATTAATGGTGAAAGTGATTACAACCTAATCCCGGTATATAACTCACCACCACTACCTAATCCCGATATAAGTAAACTTAGTCCAATTGCTTATATGAACACCTAATCCCGGTGTACGACCTAATCCCGGTTATCACACAAGACTTACTTCTCCGAAGAGATCAAACACCCTAAGTGAATATTATGCAATATCCAAATATGCAAGTAATGCCAGGGTACATTAAATGCTTATCTAGGATTATATGATGACAATAAAATCAATCCTAGATATGAAAATAGCTATATGACATGGCATACAACTTTAGCTATGTTAAGGATAACCAATCCTAAATACAATAGCTATCACAAAGAACCCACAAACATTCAAATGCTTAACTAGTTGATTAAAAGACAATCTATCAACCTAGTTATTAATAAATCATACAAGAATGTTTATGGCTTAGCTTTTAGGCAATAATGACCTAATCAATTAAACTATCAAAAAATAACCCAATCAACACATAATCTCAATCATGTATGTAGAAATTACTCAAGAATATACAACTAATAAATGAGATAAAATTGATAAATAAAACACTAATTATGTAAGATAATAGTGTTCAACATATCATATCATGTGTGTTGAAGAAGACCCATGCATTAGCACATGCTAGATAAACCTAGATGATGCTTAGATGATGATTTATGCATATGGAAATGGGTTTGGAGAGTTAAAGAAGCAATCTTGGTGCTTTCTCTCACTAGGAACTCTTAATCTCTCTCTAGGGTTTTGTAGCTTTTTGTTCCTTTTATACAAATGAGAGAAAAAGATGTATTTATAGTGCTAAGATGATAGCCCTATAAATTATGTGACTTGCCCTTCAAAAATGAGCCAAATCAGACTTCAAATGAGTGATATATGGTCAAATTATGAAACAGAGTTGGGACTGCCGCTAGCATGCCGCTGTCACCCAATGAGCGGCACTTGAACAGCGGAAAATTGTTGTCGCTAGCATGCCGCTCTTACTCAAACCGAGGCGAAGCATCACAACATAGAGCTTGATTTTCAAGCGACTCAAAACATGACCAAACAACATCGAAACCTTTCATATAATATATCGTTGGAAAGGTAAGAAAGTTTACTTTCTACTTTAATATACAGAATGACATTTTTGATGTTTGTAGAAAAAATTATGGTCAATTGATTGACCAAAGGTCAGATTTGGATAACAACAGTGATGCTCTATTTTAGTGGACACTTTGGAGATTTCAAAACCAATCCAAACGGTCATGAAATATTACGAATAATATACTGTTGGAAAGGTATGGGGGTCTAGTTTGCCCAGAATTTTACAAAACTCAATTTAAATCTTTTTTATAAAAAGTTATAATCACAAGACCATACAAAGGTTAGTTTTGAAAAACATTTAAATCATTGAAATCCAATCTTTTGAAACTAGACACTTTACTCCAAATCACCAAACCGAATCTATCACTTATCCAAGAGAAGAATGAGACCTTTTCAAGATGGTCAACCATCTCGCTAAGACATGCACACCATCGTGCAAGCGCGGACGTTTTCGATCATCTTTGGGAAACGAATTACACCATACTTAAAACTAACAAACATGAAGTGCAAGTGTGGGAAGTGAATGCATCCGAATGCCTAACATGTCATGGCATTATCATTGAACAAGGTGCACTCAATTAAAAACATGCATGAATAGAATTCATGGCTTTGCATCCTAATGCCTAAACATATCATGGCATTTCAATGAACAAGATGCAATCATATAAACATGCATGAAGAGACTTCATGGCTTTGCATCCTAATGCCTAAACATGTTTTGGCATTTCAATGAACAAGATGCAATCATATAAACATGCATGAAAATACTTTATGGCTTTGCATCCTAATACCCAAACATGTTATGACATTTCAATGAAGAAGATGCAATCAAATAAAACATGCAAGAAGAGGTGTTCAAGAACATGCATGCACACATATAAAACACACAACATACAAGAATAAGATATATGCATGAGTTGTGTGTGTACAACTAGATCTCTTCAAAGCAAGAAAGCACTAGAATATACCTTTGGTGCTTCTTCTCTTGAGGTCTTGAGCGAACCTTGGTTGTGCAAAACACCAACCATCAAATACCTAAGCTACCCTTACCTCAAGCCCCAATATGTGGTTTGTCCACGAAATAAGCCTGTCAATAAATGAGAATCCTTACAATAATAATAATCAATTAAATCCTAGTTAGCTCTAAATAAAAAATCAAATGTGTTAATCCTAGATTTGCTCAATTAATGAATCCTTGCACATGCTAAGAATATTAATTATAAAATAATTCAATCAAAACACAAATAACCCTAGATATCAAACTAATCACAATACAAATCTCAAACATGTGAGAAACTAGAATCCTAGAAAACTAGTTCACATTAAGTCTCCAATTCAACTTGATTAGCTTATGATATTAAGCTATCCTTCTCAATAGCTTTCATCAAAGTAACACATACATATAAAAGAAAAAGAAAACCAAGGTAATTGAAGATTTTAAAAGATGAAAACTCAAAGTTTAGTTCAATACCTAAGAATCCCGTGCAGTTTCGGTTTTGAGAGTGGAACCACCACAAAACACGATCAAACAGTTGCAAACTCTTTTGGAGAAGGTAGGAGACTTGATTACGAAGATTCTCCAACTTGAATCACTTAATTCATAGTTGAAATGAGAAAGTTATGGTGTTTGGAAGATGGGAAAATTGGAAAGAAAAATTTTGCACAAGTGTTTTCAAATTTTCTTCTTAAAATGAAATGTGAGGGAAATGAGGTATTCAAAAGAGAGGGAAATGAGCCAATTAAGTGGCCAATCAAAGGAGGCCACCTCACCAGCCCTGTGGAGGCATGTGAGCCTCACGAGGGCAGAGGGCCTCCATTCCTGTGAGGCTCACGCACTTTCACGGGAAAGGTGAAGTTGGCTGTTGGCCAAACTTCGCCTCCCTTGCATTCTTCAGCCATATTCCGACCTCTAAACTCCGATTTCGAATCCATTTTCGAATTACGAACCGTGATTCCTCACGCACAAGGAAGACTACGAAACTTTGATAAAAGGTTATGAATTCAACTCGATACACGACTACAAAGACACACATTGTAAGAGAATGTAAAGTAACGTAGCTTCCTAGTTTGGACTCGAAAACTAATGAATAACTGAAATGACCAGAACTTAATAATGAATCATATGAGAACATATTCAAATCAAAAATCAAAAAAGCAAAAAAAAATAAATAAATAAACAAATAAACACAATGTCATACAAGTATGTCATTTCCTAAAGATAGTCCTAGAACATGCAATTTTACAAGGTTTATCGAATTAAATTTAATGCATGTGCACACTTCAACAATTGTGTGAATGAGTTATACCAATTGAGAACAACAATGCAGGGATACATATGAATACATTGTGTGTGTGTGTGCCTAAGCCTTATAAGAGGAATGAAGTCTAAATATACATTTGTTGAGCAATGGAGCATATTCTTCTTTGAAGACTCCATCTTGCATGAAAAGTTGTCAAGTCTTCCTTGAAACTTGAATCATCATCAATTTAAGACAATTAATCAATACAAGTGAAACATTGTTTTGATATGGAATTTATACCAACACAAACCAAAAACCTAACAATCTCCATCTTTGACAAATTCCATGTCAAAACTCCTATACATATACTAAAACAATTACAAAGAAAATTGGTCACAATGAATTACAAATTTCTAGACAAATTTTCAACAAGTCTTGAACTTTGTCTTGATCTTCTCTTGATATCACCTAAAATCAACTTGAAAGCATAAGAATATCCAAAAGACAACACATATGGCAATGTACATTCTTTGACAAGAAAATAAAGCATTAAAGTTCAAATGGATCATGTATGTTCCCCCTTAATACATGCTAATCCAACAAAAATATTCTAGCCAAGATCAACAAAAAAATATTACATGCCATAGAGTTCAAGCTTGATACCAAAAAAAAAAACTAAAAAAAATGAGACTAAGCAATCTATAAAGTATCATATTTCTCCTCCTTTTTGACATGATATGAAGCCAAAAAGAAAGAAGAAGAAAATATACCTCAAGATCATTTTCTAGTCACTTATGACACGAAGGAATGTTGTGCGATTTGACGATCTCACATAATGCTTTAGAGTAGATGTCTTGCTTTCCAATTCTTTGATCTTCACATCTTGTAGCACTACCTTAGCATTGAGTTCTTCAATCTTCCTTTATGACTCATCAATCATCCTCTTGACTCTTCAACCTCATCCTTCAATTGCATAGCCCATTCTGGAAGACTAGTTATGCTAGATATAAGGCTTGGATCTTGAGATTCAACAAAAAGCCTAAATGTATCACAAGACTTTCCCTTCTCTTTATATTACATAGTAGCCATACGTTTATCACTAAACTTCTCTAAGGGAGGTAGTAGCACATCATCATCTTGTTTCTTCACACCTAGAGCTAAACAAAAATGAGAGATAAACCCTAGAAATGATAACTTTTTGTCCAAACAAGTTGAACAAGCCGCAATCTCAATGTGTTCTATAAGGACTTCACCAAGGTTTATGGGTTTGTTAGTCACTGAGCATACACAATCTTGATCTTCTCTTTGTTTAGTTCGGTAGCATTAGAAGATCCAACAAGATTGACACAAACAAAAAGATGTCAAAATGCACTTACTTTAGTCAACTCACTTTGCCTAATAAAGGCTCGCTTTCCTCACTCAAAATCACTATTGTCACAAAAAGTTCTACCCATTTCATTGAGGTTCTCAATATTCTCAACATCAAGAAAATTCGATACAATATCATTGGGCAACCCGAGGAACTTGATGTTCTCCGAGTTAACACTAAAGACAACACCTCTCACATCCATCGCGACATCTTTAAAGGTAGTACTTTCCTTTTACTCATGATAGAATTCTCTAGTCACGGTATCATTAACCATTCCAAGCATATTAATCCAAGTACTCCAATTCCTTTCAACAATAACCCTATGGACATAAGATCCATTACAAGCACCCAAAGCCAATCCAAGTACTCCAATTCCTTTCAACAATAACCCTATGGACATAAGATCCATTACAAGCACCCAAAGCCAATTCTACCAATTTCATTTAGGTTCTCAATATTCTCAACATCAAGAAAATTCGATACAATATCATTGGGCAACCCGAGGAACTTGATGTTCTCCGAGTTAACACTAAAGACAACACCTCTCACATCCATCGCGACTTCTTTAAAGGTAGTACTTTCCTTTTACTCATGATAGAATTCTCTAGTCACGGTATCATTAACCATTCCAAGCATATTAATCCAAGTACTCCAATTCCTTTCAACAATAACCCTATGGACATAAGATCCATTACAAGCACCCAAAGCCAATCCTTTTCTTGTAAAATCTTTTTGTACCCAAAAAGTCACAAAAGTTCAACTTGTTGGTTTTGGTTTTCTTAGAGGTAGAAGAAGCAAGTTTGGATTTGTCTATGGGTTTAGAAGGATTGCCAATCCCATCTTTCTTGGTTCTTCCCATGACCTTATGTAATGTATCACTAAACACAAAAACAAACGTGAGTGGAAAAATTCAAAGCAAGTCAGCAACAAAAATAGAAAGGCATATCATAATCAAAGAATCATCATGCAAATCAAGACAAATGAAATAGCATCTAAAAAATTCATCATATCAACCAAAGAATATGCCAACAAATATCAACTTGAAACATGTGAGCATGTCATAAAAGAGAACAAAGTCTAGCATACTATGCTCCCCCTTGATACGTGCTCTATCTAAGATCAAGGTAGAAAAATGTTCACAATGATGTTCACACATTTACACATTCAAGCAATTTTAAGGAAATCAAATCAATTAAGCTTCATAAGCAATGCGAGATACATAAGAATTTTCAATATCTCTGATAATTCTTCTGAAATTGTAAGAATATCAAATCATTTATAAACAAAAGTGTGTATGTGCGAATTTTGCTTCAAGTACATGAAAAAAAAAGTAATTTGATAATCAAATATGCAAACAATATTAACATCTATTCATTTTAAGCTTTTCCATGAAATGTCAAACTGATTATCATCCAGTTTTTTGCAAAATATGAGCATGTGTGTGCATGTAGCTCGCTAACCCATTTCTATTTGACAACCCGAGCAAACTTGATTTTCAACTTAACTTCTTAAAGCCTTTTATTTTTATTTTGGCTTTGAATCAAAGATTTTTTTTCGTTGATTCTTTTTAACACTTCTTTGATTTTTCTAACATAAACAAATACGCTTCATAGTGGCTTTCACTTATCATAATGGTGTAGCCCTTTCCTACATTAGGCAGCTGCACAAGCAAGATGTGTAGCCCTTTCCATGAAGGTGCTCGTTGAGTTCTTTGTAGTTGTCGAAGCAAAATGAATACTAACCATATGTCATCTTAAATGTACTAGTCAAAGGACTTTAAGGTGTATCCACAACTTACATATATCAAACTCAACCTACTCAACCAAACATACAAGAGAAGCAAAGTGCATTTTTGAAAACCAAAATTTTATGGCTTACATGCACATGGTCTAAAAGCAATGCAAATAGGCTTATTTAAGATCATTACTTCTCAAGAGAGTAGCTTTCAAAGAATATGAAACTCATATTTTTCAAAACATGCCACTCAATAGTTATACTAACAAAACACAAATCATGATTAAAATCAATGTGAACAATTATCACCAAAAGATCTTAAAAGAACAAATGTCAATGAGGACCATAAGAATACTATACTAGTTCTCAAATATGAGTTGAGAGATGAAAATCCAAGTAAGCAAGCAATGTGATATAGAGATACCTTCGCAAGCTATTTTTATCAAATGTAAACCCTTCACCCTTTTTATGAGCCTTCTTGGCTTGTTTGTCATCATGATAATGTAGGGAAAAAATAAACAAATAAAAGTGTTACACGCAGCGGAAGCGATACTAAAGACGATTTAGTGACTTTTAAAATTTTTCCTTTATGAACCTTAAACCCTTTTAATCAATAAACATGCATATATATCAACAAAAGTAAATTACCTCTTGTCGCGTGATCCGATTGACTTACGTCGATGGTAATCCGCAAGACCTTCAATCCGAGCACGAACGTGGATCACCTAGGAGCGTGGTCTCCCTTTCCTTTGAATTGCAAACCTGTGAATGGACCAAACAAATACTTTCTTTTCTTTGTTAGTCACAAAACAATCAAAAGAATGTCAAAATTATTCCGGTCACTTTTGAGTTCACAATCTTATGATCGAAACTCGCGTGAACCTAGATCGATATCGTATACACAAGCTTATTGATGTTTAAGCAATTGTATACTATCAAAGAATAATTTTTCACTCCTTTTTGTCTCTCTAGAATAAAAACTCTCTTAGAATTAAGAAGAAGAAGAAAGAAAATAAAAACTCAAGCACCAATTAATTGATGTGGCCGAACCCTATAAGAACATATATATAGGTTGGCCGAATTTTTCTTCTTTTTCCTTTAGGGTTGCCGAATTCTATGTAGTATCTAATTAGGGTTGGCCGAATTTCATCATGTCACTTATATAGGGTGACTGAAATTCAACCCTAATTCTTTTTAACTTTATAGACTTCAAACCCTAATCCAACTCTTTTATTTTTATTCTTTTATTTGACTAAATAAAAAAAAAGACTCCTTATTTGATTAAATAAATAATACTAATTTATTTATTCACTTATCAAACAAGTCTTTTACTTTTAGGAAAGATTTGTTTCTTTAATTAAACAATTAATCAATAAATCAATTAATTCTTATTTAATTAAAACAAATGAAACAAAATAATATTTTTAGGTCAAAACCTTAACCTAGCCGCCCCACTTATATATAAGATGGGCCTAATATTATTTTCCTATTTCATTTAATCCATTGGACTTTAAATAAAAAAGCCCACATGTGAACCAGACCCATTCTTACTAAAAGAAACAAGCCCACATGTCTTTCATTAATATATTAATATAATTGAGCAGCCCATTACTTAAATAATGTGCAAATTATATTCTTAATATATTAAATGCAATTCTAGATGGACCCTTAAATTGGTCCGGTAGAATATATCAAGTGATCCATGCAAGTCCGTGTGGATTGGGGATCTTGGCGGGCCATCTAAATTTAAGCTTCAATAGACATAACCTAATCACAATCAACAAATGATTCACTTAGGTCCGATCCATTAATTTTAACTCATTCCACTAAAGAGCTAAAACTGAACTCTTAAATAAAGATAGAAAAGGAAGATGCTCCTCATTCATACCCTAGACAATCATATTGGAGATAGTGTATCCTCGTGATTAATATCAGTAATCGCCAAGAGTTCATAGACCGCCTATAACTCTCCAAGTTACCATATTTACTCATATGACCACGTTTTGAACTTGGATATTTTGACTTGTCCAGAAGCCATGTTTTCAATAGACACTATTGAAAACTCAACGTTGAGATTTAATATCCAATTACCTCAAAACATCCATATGATGATATTATACTCTCATTTAATTAAATGGAGCCACGATGTCCATATCTATAAATGAAGTCCTCTATCGATTAACAAATGAATATCACCAAACTATCGAGGATAGACTATGCGATATAATCGTACTCATTGATAACTCAAATGATATCACTTGCAACCATAAGTCCATCATTTATCTCAGGATTAAGATAGACTCTCCGATTGTCCTGATAATGAAAAGACTATTATCTATTGACGGTTCTAGATAAAGCTTTTCATTGTGATCCAGTTCAATGCACCCAGTGCACTAGATCCTTTTGCTCGAAGACACTCCGATGATTTTAGACTCATCATATCTCATTTGATCCCACTCAAATGCTAGCAAAAGAATTCTACAACTTTAACAAGATAAAGGTGCCCAACCTTTAACTTAAGTTGTGAACAATATTCAAGACTAACTAAAGAATTGTGTCTACCACATACATATCCAGATGTATGAACAATTCTTCTTTTCCCATAGTCTTTAGACCTTATGATTATTTACTTTGACAATTATAATACAAACTATAAATGCTATACGATTCGTTAAACCAGAAATCACTTTATTAATATGAAAAAGATTGTTAATTACAACATTACACTCTTGCTATTGAGCATAATCCTAACAGATAACAAGTTGTTGGTTTGTCGATCCAAGAGACTAAAGACTTAGCATTTCAACTCAAACAAAAAAAAAATGACTTTCTCTAAAAGTTTGAACATGATTATCACCATATAAATTTCATTAAACAACAACTTCTCAAAAGTTAATCAATAGATTTCAACTATCATAACAAAAATGTGAGATAGATAAGTTCATGTCAATTTATAGAGAGACAAAGCAAGCAAGCTAAGCTTTTTAATAACTAGACACTAATCTTAAAGCTAACTCAAATGTGCAACTTACACTATTGGTAAGAGCACTCATCCTTGACCAATTTGGTCTTAGGTGAACCTACACAAACATTATCAAGATTCTTATTGACAACAATGTTGAATCTATAATAAAGACCTTCTACCACTTGATCCACAAGAATATCATTGATACTCTTCTTTTCAACATTACTAGCAACATATGCTTTGTTTGTCAATTTTAGTAAGGTTTGCATTCTTCATATTCCGGACATTTTTAACATGCTTTGTGACAATTTCATGCTTTCCATACTCAAAAGCTCTAGCACGCTTAAAATGAAGTTCAATCTCTTTATCCATATATGCATTCCCTAATTCGCAATATTCAATGTATTTAATTGAAACACTTGGGCTTGATATGGCCTATGGTATTGAAAAAATGGCATATGGGAATAAAAGAAGATATTTTACCTTATGGACTTGAAGAAGCACAAATGGGAGTTTCTAGGTGTATCGTGTTCTTTAATTTATTCTTGGTCTTGGAACATCTCTTCTTAGGAGCTTTCTTGTCAACAATGACTTTTTCCTCGCTTGTAAGAAGTTATGCTTTTATGAGTTTTTCCTCAACTACCAAGTCGTTTGAGCTTTCTAGAGTCAAACTAGAGATGATCATATCCCTTTCAAGAACAATCCCTTCAACTTCTCTAAGCTTCTTGACAAGAGCACTCTTTTCACCCAAGAGCTTTCGAGTTGTTGACATAAACTCATCCACTTGTATCTTAATCAAATCATCCTTCTCATCAATCTCTCTTAAAACTATTTCCAATTTCTCTTCAAAACTCTTCACGTTAGCCAAAAGATTAAGATATGTTAGATTTGAACTTAAGCACTCTTGATTATTTAGATCAACCTTTTTGTCCAAAGAAATTTGACTTTCTTCCTCTAGTATTGAGTGAGAGGCCGTGAAGACAACATAGGTGCTCACCAACTCTTCTTCACTAGAAAACCCATCACTTGAACTCTCATTTGCACTATAGACATCATCATCACTCCATGTGGCCGTCATAGCTTTTCCCTTCTTGTCTTTCCTAGTCTTATTATTGGGACATTCCGAGGTATAATGACCAAGCTTTTTACACTTGAAACATTAAACCTTGTGATTTCTCTTAGCATTACCACTCTTCTCATAATTTGGAGTGAATGCTTCTTGACTTCCTTTTCCCCTGAGTACTTATCACTTAACTTGGCACCTTTCCTCATAAACTTCCTAACCAATATAGCCATCTCCTCCTCATCATCACTACTAACTTCTTTGACGACTTTGAGAGCTAAACCATTTGTTCTTAGCCTTCAGTTCAATCTTGCCTTATAGGTTTGAAGAGATCCAGTAACTCATCTATGCTCATGACATCTACGTCCTTACTCTCTTCAATAGCTATTACCTTAGCTTTGAAACGCTTTGGTAGAGTTCTTAGGATCTTCCGATTTAGCCTCTCACCGGAGATCAGAACGCCAAGGGCTTGACATTAGTTGGTGATGTATAGTAGCTTGAATTGAAAGTTGTCGAACTTGTTTTCCTCACACATTTGTAACATCTCAAATTATGAAGTGAGCATTTGAAGTCGAGACTTCCTAACCGCCTTGGTTCCTTCATTGGTAGCTTGGAGAGCATCCCAAGCTTCCCTAGCGGTCTCTAGGTTTTGGATGTAGGGGAATTACCTACTATCCACTCCTCCAAAAATAGTATTCACCGCCCGATGATGCCACTTAGCCAACTTAAACTCAATTGCATTCCATTCACTCCTAGGCTTAAAAACCGTAGATCCATTCTCAAAAGTCTTATTAGGAAAGTTGTATCCTTCCTCAATCGTCATCCATGCTCTCTTATCGATAGATCGGATGTAAACTATCATTTGAAGTTTCCAAAACTTGCAATTGTGTCCTTTGAGTAGCGGAGGTCTAGAGTTAGAAGAACCTTCGGTCATCACCACTTTTTTGATGAACTATGACTTCAAAAACCTAAGCAATCAACCGTGAGTGTATCCCGAATCTCGTTAATTTCCTTCTAACGACCCGCGCTGATACCAATTGAAATATACAAACACAGTTAAATTGCCTAAAGCGTACCTAGGGGTGACTAAGTTTTTACACATTTTCCAATCCCTTGAAACAAACAAAAGTTTGTCCCTTAAGATAGCTTATATCACAATGCATAAATCAAATATACATGTATAGACAATAAAAACATATGTTCAATAAAGCATTGTCTATACAATCAACAAATTGCAAGAGAAAGAATTATACTAAAACTGACAACAAAGAATACTAGTATTTCCAATATTGTTTAATATATACAAGTAACAATCAGTATATGACTATATCCAAATAGATCAATATACAAAAAAAATTATGTAAAATGAGACTAAAAAGATAGAGTGATAGTCGAACCACAAGAATGGATAGTCTCTAAAGGAAACTCTCCAACACCTGAGTTAGTATAAATCAATAATCGAGTGAAAAAAGAACAAAGAAAAGTGACAAAACAAGTAAAGCAAACCAATGGGTCGTTGTCTTGTCATGCGTGTTGGGTCGACTGAGCTAAGGTAACTAGGAGTCCCTAAGCTTATGAGGAAGAATCAAGGTTCAACTGAACTTGACACGAAGCAAAGTAAATTAGTTCGTAAATAGATGATAGAGAGACAAGGAGTTTGAGAAAGAGAGATGTAATTTTAGCAGAGTTTCTGTAATCAAAAGCCAACCCCTTTCAAAAATGAGGGATTGGGTATTATTGGAGGCTAAAGAGCCTCAACAGTCAAGGTTTGATCTCCACGAGATCCTCAATGACCTAATGAGATTGCAATGATAAGATATTTGTATTTCAAATATCTTCAACTAACAAAAACCGACTTAGTCAGTGTTGGACTATGTCACACTCACGTTGCCTGATCAACTTTGGATCAGTATGTTGGGCCTTGATGGGCTAATCCAACTTGTAAGCCCAAATATTAACTAGGTTGAATTTGAGTTTTGGCTGGGCCTATGTAACTAAATTCGACCATTACAATAATTTTCTTCCCTTCATACCCTAACATTCTCTTTTCCCTTCTCTCCTATCATATGTGTTTCTCTCTCTACAATTTTATCTTTTTAAAACTTTCTCTCTTTTCTCTATAATTTTGTACTCGTCGTCGAAACAGTTCCAACAACATATTTAAGGTGCAAATTCAATATTGTTTTCCCCTTCAAAAGTCATTTAAAACATTTTAGCATCACAAACCAAGAGTAAAAATGTTCACACGCCAAGAATAACTAAAAAATCCTCACATGCCAAGAACAAAAATAGGTTTCCCTTTCTAATTTAAATATGTTTCTCTCTCCTAGTTTCAATAGGTTTATCTCTTTATTTGCAATCGGTGATTTCTCTCCCTAATCTAGTTTCAATAGGTTTCTCTCACTATTTTTTTTTTTTTTATAAATCTCTCAATATTTTCAATCAATGATTTTATCTCTAATGTCAATAGTGATTTTCTCTATAATTTTACTGTTTAATTGCGTCGGAGGGTTGAGAGTAAAGGGTATTTTGGTTAAAAAGTGTACAACATGGAAAAAAAGAATTGAAAAAAAAAAAATTCAGAGGCTACTTAATGAAATTTCCAATAATTTCAAGGTTCTTCTTTAATTTGGGCCTTGCCATTATGATACTAGAAATACTTGAGCGTCAATGCCGCGTCGATTGAGTTTGAAATTGAAGACTCGGAGTGCGGCTAGCGACAAGCACGAAACTTCTCTTATTTGGTTAAGGACCAAACCCTCATTTTACGACCGAAAGCTACTACATAATCACCCAATTGTCACACAATTACCTAATCATTCAATAATTCATCTCAATATGGTATAAAAAATAATTCATCTATTGAATTAAAATCATCTCAAAACCATATTCTATACTATTTTACATTAAAATCATTATAATGCAAGCATATATTAAAATATGAATTATTGTCGTCCGTTGAATTGGATCATAAATATATAAAATAATGCGTTTTGTTGCAGTCAAACCGCTAATATTTAATGTCAAAATGGAATTTAAGTAAGAAAGTCCTCAAAAGTGAACACTTCATTAAAAAATATATATTCAACTGTTTTTTTTTTTAATCCTTAATTCATATCATATAAACACCCGTGAGTGAAAAATATGTTATTTTTTATAATTATTATTGAAATCCGACACTAAACAGGTCAAAGGGTTGTCGAGACCTACCAATATCAAATACTACAGTACGCCTCGAATGTTTACTTCTATAGTCGGAAGAAGTCAGATCCCAACACTAGGAGACTTCTCCTTACACTTATTACGGTTTTATTGACAATGATGGGACAAAATATATACAATATGTCAAGACTTGAATCTTGGTGGGTTGATAAAGATCGTGAAATCTCTGACCAACGATGTAAGTGATCTTTGACAAGTCATTTGTTACTAATCTCCTATTTTTTGGATAAATATTTAAGAAAGAATCCATGAATTTTAAGAAAAATCTTTAATGGAAAGTGTATTTAATCTAAAGTAAAAAAAATTTCCAAAGTTTCTATAGCAAATGATATACCAGTTCAAAACCATTAATTATTAATATTTACTGCAAAACAGATTAATATTTTTTTTAAAAAAAATATTAGAATAATTCAGGATTTTGAGGAGTCAGACTCAAACCCACAACCTCATATGATATAGGTATAATGAGCAAACCACCAAGTCAACCTCATATTGTCAAAAAAAAAAAACAAAAAAACAAAAAAAAACAAAAAAACAAATAGTATTACACTATGGGTCAATTTGGTATTGCTGTAACTTTTATAATAATCACTATTAGCTGTGCTGAAGAAATAAGCAGTTGTGAAGTTAATCAGCAGATGTTTGGTTAATTATACTTTTAAAACTAATGTATAGCTCAAAAGCAGTATACGTATGTTTGGTAATTTTATTTCAGAAGTGTTGAAATTAGTTACAGTGACTAAAATAGAAATGATTTTAGAATCTTATTTTATTTTATTTCATTAATTATATATATTAAATTAATATTTAAGTAGAATATTTAAATTAGAAAAAAAAATTCATAAGAATAATAAAAATATTTGTAAAAGATTTTATAAATTAAATCAATATTTAATTATAATATTTAATTTTAAGATGAAATAAGGAATATAAATTATTTTAATTTAATTTCGTAAGGATAATAATGATATTTTAAAAGATTCATTAAATACTGAAATAGATTATTCCATAATCACTTTCAAAAAGTAACCCTCTATCGACTTCTCAAAATCACTGTCAAAACTTGTCAGATTATCAATTAATTACTTTTAAAAGTTTTACTAAAGATTATTTTATATCAAAATTATAAAATAAGTTGATTTTAACTTCTCAAAAGTAATATTAAACTGACTCATGGAATATGAAAGAAATGAAATGAAAATAAAATAGTGGATTTCTTAGCTATTGTTTGAATTGTTAAATGATAAGGAAAATAAATGCTAGAGGGAAAGGGAGAGAATATTTTCTCCCTGTTTCACGCAATTTGGTTTTTCACTAAAATTGAACGGAAAAGGAGGTAAATGAATTAAAAGTTGATGAATTTTTTCAATACTCTAAAATTAACCATATTAATAATGCATTTGTTTCCCTTTTATTCATAACCATCCAAACAATAATCATTAAAAACACTATAATTTCCTCACTTTTCTTTTCATTTCTTCTTTAACTTATCATTTCATTTCTTTTCTTTTCTTCTTTAACTTATCATTTCCTTTCTTTTCTTTTCCTTTCTATCGACCCAAACATTAATGTATGTTTCGCTTTACTCTTTAATCTTATATATAAAAGTAAAAGTAATCTAATTATAAAAGTATAATAGTAGTGAATATTTGCGTGGGGACCATTTTAATTTGTTGTTTTGTTGATTTGTCTGCATTATTTATGTATAGAGAAGTGCACCTTTTCTGTCTTACGCACCGCAACTATAGAAAACAAAAAATCTATTTATCTTGCTAACCTGAGATGTAGGAATAAATATATATATATATATACGGTTCTGTTCCTATCAAGACATCATTATATTACTTTTTCAAGATATTGAATGTGAGTCATTCATTTATAAAAGTGATTTGACAAGTGCATACATACCAAGTCAAAGTATGAGTAGCTCACATTCAATGTATTTATATAATTCTATTAAGGAATCCTCATATGAAAATTTCCGTATATATATATTTAGTCTTTCTATTGTCAGTTCGTCGTGACAATAAATATATCATGATGATGAATGTGGACCATAGATTATGAAGAAGTTTTGACAAATGCATACATTTTGAGTCAAAGTATATAAATCCGGTGACCCACATTCATCGTCCTGATATATTTATTGTCAGGATGAACTAATAATAGAAAATCTGTATATATATATGTATATATATATGTATATATATATAAATATATATATTAATTTTTCCAATAAGGACTTTCTAAAATACACACTTTAAGAACATTTGATAAAATTACATGTAATTGAATGTTTTTAGATGAGATTTTTTGTATGCATCCTAATAAAATTAAAATACACATTTGCTAAAAATTTAGAATTTTTTTTTTTGAATTTGAGAATTCTTTTTTCTTATATTTTCCTAATTTTAAATGTTTTATCTTCAAAAAAGTCGGAAAAAATTAGTTCTTGGACCCGAAATTTTTTTTATTTTTTTTTCATAAATGTATCCATACAAAAAATCAAATCAATATTCAATATATTCCATTAAATTTTATTAAAAGTATAAAGTGAGCATTACAAAAGTTCTCATTGGAAAATTACTCTATAAATATATATATACAGTCTCGATCTGACCAGTGCGCACTGATATAACTTCATGAGGATATTGAATGTGAGTCACTCATTATGAAGAAGTTTTGACAAGTGCATATACACTTGAGTCAAAGCATATAGTGGCTCTCATTCAATATTCTCATGAAGTTATATTAGTGTGCACTAACTTGAAAATTTATATATATATACGGTCCCGTTCTGGTCAATACGCATTGATGTAACTACATCAGTACCATTGCATGTGGACCACTAATTATAGAGAAGTTTTGACAAGTGCATACACTTTGAGTCTAGTATGTAAATCTAATGGTCCATATTTAACACACTAATGAAATTATATTAATACGCACTGACTTGAACATTTTTGTATATATATATATATTAATTTCGATAAGGATCATGATGAAATCACATCTATTTTTATAAATTTTAATATGATTTTTTTTCCTGTGGATGATTAGTTCATTGAAATCTATCTATGAATAAAATTTGAGAATTTTTTAAATACTATAACTATTTTTAAAATTTTTTTCTATATTTCTCCCATTTTTCCAATGTCTTCATATTTAACAAAATCCGGATAAATGGTTATAGTGCTTGAAAAATTTTCGAATTTTATTCATAGGTAGATTTCATTAAACTTATTATCCACAAAAAAAATTCAAATTCAAATTCATAAAAATTGATATGATTTTATCAATATCTATGAAATTAAAGTAAGAAATCTCTCACTCGATAATTACAATATATCTAAAATAATAATAATAATAATAAACAAAAATTGCGAGTAGAATAAAGATGTACAATATTTTTTTTATTATTGTTTAGTCTATCCATTGGTCATGTATTACAAAAATTATAATATTCTATATTCTTATTTAGGGGTTGGTGGCATAATTGAAAGAAAATAAGGGGACAAAGAACAAAGTTGAAGTACCTTCTATACATAGTGCATAATTGTGACTAATATCAAGTTTTTTATTTTTTATTTTTTTATTTTTTTATTTTTTTATATTACAATGATTTGAGATTTGGAGAGGGGGGAAAACTTGAATCCGTAATCTTTTGATATAAATGTGATGAGTATATGGGCGAACTCATCTTAATGGTAAAATTCAGTCTATTTAAAAAATAAATAAATAAATTCAGTCAGGTTAATTATTTGAACTCCTTACAATTTGTTTTTAACAGTAAGAATAAAAATCAACCCACTAACATGATAGATTTTTATACGTTGCATTATGCTTTGATTGGAAAGTTGAAAAGAAGTGAACTTTTGTTCCTTTTCTCTCGTGAGATGTAAATACAAAATTTGAATGCTCGCGGGTTTGTGATTTAGATAATCATGATTTCACATTTCAATGAAGTAACACCATGCAACGTTGCATTTATATTTCTCTTTTTGGGTTACTTTTCCTTCATCGTCGCATTTAAAATTAAAAGTGTCCAATGCACAACTGTTTTGGTGATTTAACATGAGACCTACCAAATTAGAAAACCACCATAGTATTAGAGTTTGTTAAAGGTTTCGAAAACACGAAAAAAAATTCCAAAAATAGTGTTTTATAATATTAGGATTTATTCTCAGATCTCAGTCTAAATCATTTTGATTTAGTGGTCGGAAAACACGTTTAGTTTAGAATACAGAAAATATGACACTTTGTATTATTGTGCATACACATATACCAGAAGTAGAAATATGGGCTAGCCTATGACCTGATGACACAACATGATATTTGCAAGTTTAGGTTAAGTTTTATTGGATTTTGGTCACTAACGGGTCAATACGTTAAACTCGTTAAATAAATGGATCTTGTTTGAATTGAACCCCTCATATCCCACTAACCCATTTAACATGATTAAATATCAAAGATAAATATGTAATGCACAACTGCACAGAGAAACTTTAAATATTGCATTAACAAATCAACCATAAATACTTTAAATTATTCATTCTCTCTTTTACGGTTTACTTATAATTACTTATCAACCCCCCCCCCAAAAAAAAAAAAAAAAAAGACCTTTGAATTTATGTAATACTTAAAAATAAAATAAATATATAAAAGTTGAAAATAAATATGAAATGTATCCTAATAATCTAGAGGGGGGTGAATAGATTTTATCGGAATTTACCTAATTTTCAATAAAAAACAGTATTCTGAAAATGCCCCTATGTAGTTAAAAACATATCAAGTGAACAAGGTGCGGAATTATACAATATACAAGATATTCACCTAAGATTACTAATCCGTCTATGCTACCCGCGGGCCTTTAATAGTGACTCTAGTCTCTTGCTTGCAAATCACCAAATGGTAAATACAAGACTTGTCTCTAAAGAGAAGAGACAAAACAACCTAAGGTGAATATATGCAATATTCAAGATACAAAAATGCAAGGTCAAACATTTAAGCTTATCTAGGCATGGATGAACATGTTAAGCATTCCTAGATATCATTTCGCTATATGACATGCATACAACCAAGCTATATGTGCAAATCAAACCCTATATGCAATAGCTATCACAAACAACTCACAAACACAATAGAACATATAAGAAGATATAAGAAGATGCAAGTGATGGTCTAGCTACAAGTCATGTGAGCAAAGAAAAGAAACCAAGAGAAACCATACCTAACCCATGCAAGATGATGTATGAATAATGAAAGATGAAGGGTATTGGTGTTTAGAGGATCAAAGATCAAGTCTTGTGGTTTGTGTTTGAAGACACTCTATAGCTCTTGAAAAATGAAATTTTTGCTCACCAAAAACGAGCCAAGGCAATCAAGAGATATATACAAGCAACCAAAATGAAATGACAACGTTTTGGAAAAGTGGCCAGAAAAAGGCAGATCTGCGCCTTTTGATTCTATGGCCGGTGCCTGCATAACAAGGGCACCGAATACCAACAGACGCGTTAATGGTGATTCTGCAGCCTATTTTTGCACCCTTGGCCGCCGAATCAAGGCCGCCGAATTTAGGTGACACATCTGGTCCTTTTTCGCCGACCTTTTCTACAACCCCTAATCGCCAAAACCAAGGGCGTCGAATTTAGGTAACACCTTTGGTCCATTTTCGGCATCCTCAATTTGCTGCCCCTAATCTCCGAAACAAGGGCACAGAAAATATGCGGCCTGTTCTGCGGCTAGTGGCTGCCGAATAAGGGCTAAAAAATCCTCTTGACAATGCATCTTAAAACTAAGCATGTTATGGCAAAACAAACAAAATGCAAACAAAAACAAGTATGAAATGTGAGTGTGTGCAACTACATCTCTTCAAATAGAGTCAAGATCAAGTAGATTACCTTCCTTGAAGCTCTTGATGCCCACAATGAGTTCCTTTGAGAGGATTTATTCAATCCTAAGCTACCCTTACATGATTGAACCCAATTGTGGTTTTGTCAACGAAATTAAGCCAATCAAACAGAGACACTTACAATTTCCCCCATTGGCTATTTCATGACAAAACCAACACTCACATAGCATCCTTTCAAAAATAAAAAAATGGTTGGTCAATAAAAATTTTCTATATTACAAAAACAACTCCTAGTCTAAGTCTTGAACAACTTCAAGTTAAATCCAAGCTTGTAGAAAATTCCAACTTACACACAATCAACAAGAGGGATACCTTCCAAGAGTAAGTGTGTGAGAGGTGCTTATAACAAGAGTAATTGCAATTGCCAAAGTAAATCAATACAATAAAAGATGTAATCATGCAATGCAATGCAACTCCCCCTAGATGCAATATCTCCTAACATGGATTACTCTCAACTCCCCTTAAATGCAATGTCAAGAATGACACAAATTCTCCCCAACATTACTCCCCATTTTTTTTCATGAGATAGGCAAAGGGAGTCTCCCTTAATAGGTAAGTATGAGCAAGGAGAGCTTGTAGCATGAGCACATATGCATAATCATATAAGCAACTTTATACAACTCAAATAAGTACGAGAGATTCAAGGAGTTTATTAAAACAAAGGAATGTGTGACAATGATGCTTTGCATGCAAGACATGTTGCATTCAAGTAAGCAATGGTATTTGGCAAAGAAAACAACAAAGGTTTCCAAATAGAATTCAAATCAATTTCACCATTTGTCATGGAAAAGCAAGGATATAGAGTTTAGGCATTACAAATTAAGGAGCAACTATATCCAACTTTATGAGCAAAACAAGACATGAGCGACTTTTCACCCTATTTGATTTTTCCGGGTGAGATACCCGTATGATAGTAGCCTTGTTTTACCAATAAAGATAGAGAGACTTTGGATTTTAAGATCCCTATTTATTTAAGTCTCAATATTGCTTTTTGCACACATATTTGCATTCAAGATTTTGCATTTAAATATGACACATTTTTCAACTCATACTTTTCATCTTAAGCATGTCATTAGAAAGAATCATCATGTCATGGAGATCAATTAAAGGTCATTCAAAAAGTACTTCCAAAGTACATCTCCTATTCCAAAAATGCATGTTTGAGCATAAATAAGACATGTATTTCAAACAAAGCAATGGATCACATTAAAAAAATAATAATAATAAAAATAAATAAATAAATAAAATAAAAAAACCACAAGCAATCAAATAAGAGACATAAAATATATCAATGTAGCACAATGCATGATCATGAAACTTTGCTCTCTTTGCTTGAGCTCCCCATATGGGGTCAAGACAAACCATTTCAACTCAAGTGACAAACCCCAATAGACTTGCTAAGATTCCCAAATCTAATAATTTCTAAGGGTTTTGTAAACAAATCCGCTAGTTGGTCATTTGTTCCCACATGTTCCAATGCAATGATTTTGCTCTCAACTAGCCCTCTAATGAAATGATGTCTGATGTCTAATGTCAATGTGCTTAGTCCTAAAATGTTGAACGGGATTCTTAAAAATGTTAATGGCACTCATGTTATCACAAAATAAAGTAAGAGTACCTTGCTCTAAGCCATAATCGGCTAGCATTTGTTTCATCCACATCAATTGAGTGTAAGCACTACCAGCGGCAATGTATTCCGCCTCGGCCGTGGATATGGAAATTGAGTTTATTTCTTACAAAACCAAGGAACCAAATTGTTCCCTAGGAAGAAGCAACCACTCGATGTACTCTTCCTATCATCACAATTTCTCGTTTAATCGGCATCACTAAACCCAACAAGACTTGGAGTAGCGTCAAAAGAGTACCAAATCCCATGATTTAAAGTACCATTCACAAACCAAATGATCTTCTTCACCCCAACAAGGTGAGACTCTTTGGGATTGGCTTGGTACCTAGCATAAACACCCACACTAAAACAAATATAGGGCCTCCTTGCAATCAAATAAAGCAAGCTACCTATCATGCCACGATATAGACTTTGCTCAACATCCTTTTTACTTGCATCTTTGCTAAGTTTCAAGGTGGTGCTCATGGGTGTGTCACAGTGTTTGGCATTTTCAAGGCCAAACTTCTTCACTAGGCTCTTGGCATATTTGGCTTGGGATATGAAGATCTCATCATGCATTTGCTTAATTTGCAAGCCTAGGAAGTAATTTAGTTCACTAACCATGCTCATTTCAAATTCATGAGACATGACATCAACAAATTGTTGGACTTTGGATTGGTTGGTGGAACCAAAAACAATGTCATCAACATAAATTTGAGCTATGAATGGCTCATCTTTAGTGCACTTAATGAACAAAGTCTTGTCAACACTACCTTTAGAGTAGCCATTGTTAACAAGATAAAGGGTGAGGCGCTCATACCAAGCACTTGGTGCTTGTTTCAACCCATATAGAGCCTTCTTGAGGCGATAGACATGGTTAGTTTGGTATGCATCCACAAACCTCTTGGGTTGCTCAACAAACACTTCCTCTTACAAGAAGTCATTGAGGAATGCACTTTTCACATCCATTTGGTGTAACTTGAACTTAGCTCTTCTTGTATGGCAAGAACCCAAAACTCATCCTCCAAGGCTTCATCAACCTTTTTAGGTTCTATTTGAGAGGTGTAACAAGTGTAGCTAATTTGATTAGCTATTTGATGCCTAGTCCTAACACCCTCATTAGCATCTCCAATGATATCATCCTTATCATGGAGTTTCCTAACCCAAGGAGCGGGTTCATTAGAGTCCAAATGAGGAATTCTATTAAGAGGTAGATCATCCTCTTCATTTTGGTTTGACTTCACACCACTTGAAGTCTCACCACACTTCTTCAAAAGAAGGTTAACAATCTCACAAACATCCTCCTTATGGTCATAATGTTTGGGCCTACAATCATCAAAGACAACATTTGATGATTCTATGACACTTAGAGTCTTTAAATAAAAAACTCTATAGGCCTTGCTATTAAATGCATACCCAATGAAAATACCTTCATCACTCTTAGCATCAAACTTACCAAGTTGATCACGATCATTTAGTATAAAACACTTGCTTCTAAAGATGTGGAAGTAGCTCACATTGGGTTTCCTACCCTTCCATAACTTATATGATGTTTGTTTAGTCCCGGGCATAAGGAACACTCTATTCCCTATGTAACAAGCCGTATTGATGGCTTCAGCCCAAAGGTTCCTAAGGACTTTGTTGCTAAGCAACATCACTCGGGCCATCTCTTAAAGGACTCTATTCTTCCTTTCAACAACACCATTTTGTTAAGGAGTCTTAGGGGCCGAAAATTCATAGGAAATGCCTAGGCTATTGCAAAAGTTTTCAAAGCAAACATTCTCAAATTCTTTTCCATGATCACTCCTAATTTTCTTAATGCTTTTAATGTGAGAAGTTTTCTCATTTTGAATTTTGACATAAAGCATTTTGAATTTTTCAAAGGCTTCGGACTTTTCCATAAGGAAGTAAGTCCATTTGAACCTAGAAAAGTCGTCAACAACCACAAGAATGTATCTTCTACCACCTAAGCTTTCGGTTTGGATGGGACTCATAAGGTCCATATGGAGAAGCTCCAATGGCTCATTGGTGGAAAGATATTTGCCTTTCTTATGCACACTCTTGGTTTGCTTCCCTTGTTGACAAGGTCCACAAATGCCCTCAACCTTTTTCCTAAGCTTGGGAAGGCCTCTAACTATATTTAACCTATCAAGGACTTTCAAGTCCCTATAGTTTATGTGGCCAAATCTTTGATGCCACACTTCAACTTGCTCACTAGTTGACAAATTACAAGAGATGAGATTAGACTCAAGACAATAGCAATTGTTACTTGATCTCTTCCCTTTCAACAAAATTTGCCCATTTTCCTTAAGAATAGAGCAATCAACTTTGTCAAACATAACCGAGAGCCCTTCATCACCCAAATGTGATATGCTAATGAGATTGGCTTGCAAGCCATCCACATAAATAGCATTTGGCAAATAGAGTAAACCGGGAATGGATATATTACCTTTCCTTATGACCTTTTTCTTAGATCCATCACCAAAAGTGACGAATCCACCATCCTCCATCACAAGAGTTTTAAAGAAACTCTTGTTTCCGGTCATGTGCCTAGAACACCCACTATCAAGGTACCAAGTGTTGGAGGCATTTGCTTTCAAGGCAACTTGGGCCACATAGCAATAATATTAATCATTTCTTTTCATCCTAGGTGAAATATGGTTATTCCTAGGAGCCATTGGTCCATTTGCTCTAATTTTCCTATGTGCATTCATTGTGGCTCTTTTAAGCATATTTTTCTTAATCATGCTTTCTCTTCTACACAATTTAATATACTTAAAGCAATTAGGCCTAATGTGGCATTCAACCCTACAAAAATGGCAAGTAGGAGTAAAGTAGGAGTTCATACCATAGCCTTGTGCAAGCATTTGTGGCCTTCTTTTATTTTGAGTTGCTCTTGGATGTTATGGCAACTCTCTCCTTTGTGGTTGAGCCAAGTTGGCATGTCTTCTAGGTTGAGCATGAGAGACCCTATGTTGAGCTTGTGGAATCCTTTGTTGTAAAGGTCTTGGTTGAGGAGGTCTTGGTTGTGGAGGAGCTCTTGGTTGTGGATGTATTGGTTGTGGTGGAGCTCTAGTTTGAGCTTGCTTTGAGGATTCACCAACTTTCACCCATTTGGTTGATTGTTGAGGGGTTTGAGCATTTTCAACCTCTTTGCTTTTGACAAAGGTTGTCTTCTTCAAGGATGTGGTCTCCATTTCTTCCACATATCCTAACCTTTTCTTGTCACTAGGACTCTTTCCACAAGATAACATCTTGTCAAGTTTCTTGGTTCCGGAAGTCATCTTAGCAATCAACCCTCTTGCTTCCATAAGCTCTTTCCTTAAGCTCTCTTCATTCTTATTGGCCAAGACTAACACCTTCTTCAATCCTTCTTCCATCTCTTTTGCTTTACTTATTTCCATACTTAAATGGGTAACCTTGGAAGTCAATTCAAGCTTCTCCCCTTTTAGCTTTTGTATCTACTTCTTCTTCTTCAATCTAGAGTTCTCAAAGAACCTCATAAAGTCATCATAGTCCATCTCTTCCATCTCTTCATCGATCTCAAAGTTGGATTTTGAGGAGTTGCTCTCACCATTTGAGTCATTCTCTTTTATGTCACTCACACTTTCATTACTCTTGTGAGAGGACAAGAAGGCAATGAAGTTGGTAACTTGGTCTTCATCATCATCCGAAGACTTATCATCCTCTTTTAGGTCATCACTATCACTTCAAGTGACCGTCATGGCCTTTCCTCTCTTTTTCTTCAAATTTGCACATTCCGGAGCAATATGTCTAAAGCCACTACACTTATATCATTGGACACCTTTCTTATGGTCTTTCTCTTGAGTTTGATCCACTTTCTTGAAATGAGTCTTCTTCTTCACAAACTTTCCCTTGGATCCAAAACCTTTCTTCTCAAACCTCACAAATTGCTTGAACTTCTTAAACATTAACACAATTTCTTCATCCGAGTCCTCTTCCTCCTTTTCCACTTTGGTGCTCTTCAAAGCCAAGCTCTTTTGCTTTTTTAGGGTAGGACCCTTCCTTGATTCATAGGCCAAGAGCCTTCCTATCACTTCACTTGGCTTCTTTTTTGAGTAGTCATTATTTTCCTCAAAGGCCGTCACTTTGGATTCGAATCTCTCGGGAAACGATCTTATTATCTTTTGCTTGATCCTTCTATCCGAGTAAGGATCACCAAGTTGGTGACTTTGATTCATAATATCTATAAGCTTCACTTGGAAGTCATTAAAGCACTTATCCTTCTCCATTCTTATGGTCTCAAATTGTGTTTGGAGGACTTGAAGCTTGGAGTCCTTGACCACTTCGGTTCCTGCATAAGCCGTCTCCAATATGTCCCAAGCTTTCTTTACTATCCTTATAGTTTGAATGAGTTTGTATTGGTTGTCATCCATTGCACATAGGATTGCGTGCATGGCTTTGTTGTTCTATTTTGAAGCCTCAAACTCTTGGGAACTCCATTGTGCCTTTGGCTTGGGAACTTTGTCTCCACCTCCCTTAGGAGTCATCATAGGTGGTGTGTACCCATCTTCAATCGCCATCCATACACGGTCATGAATTTGACATACATATGCTTCCATTTTGCCCTTCTATGATGCATAGTTCACTCCGGTGAGCAAGGGAGGTCTTGTACTAGAAGCACCCTCACCTCCAATCCCATTTCCACTTATTGTGTTTGGGTGAGAATGATATGAATACAAACAAATAAGCAAGACGCACAAGACACAAAGAAAATACAAACAAATGCAATAGACTTTAACAAAAGCAAGGATCTCCTATAAGTATGTTAAGGAACCCGCTCTGATACTAATTGAAAATAAATATGAAACGTGTCCTAATAATCTAAAGAGGGGTGAATATATTTTATCGGATTTTACCTAATTTTCAATAAAAAAAAATTTCAAAAATGCCCCTATGTAGTTAAAAACATATCAAGTGAACAAGGTGCGGAATTATACAATACACAAGATATTTACGTGGAAACCCTCACGGGAAAAACCCCGGGTTGTTATGTGCGCCACATAAGAACCTCAAATCCACTATTTGTAAATACGATTACAATCTAGGTTGATCACACCTAAGATTACTAATTCGTTTATGCTACCCGCGGGCATTTAATAGTGACTTTAGTCTCTTACTTGCAAACTACCAAATAGTAAATACAAGACTTGTCTCTAAAGAGAAGAGATAAAACAACCTAAGGTGAATATATGCAATATTCAAGATGCAAAAATGCAAGGTCAAACATTTAAGCTTATCTAGGCATGGATGAACATGTTAAGCATTCCTAGATATCATTTCGCTATATAACATGCATACAACCTAACTATATGTGCAAATCAAACCCTATATGCAATAGCTATCACAAACAACTCACAAACAACTTACAAACACAATAGAAGGCTATTTTGAAACTATTCAAGTCATAAAGATGCAATCTTGAACCTAGTTAAGTAATAAAAAACTATCTTGTAAAGCAAGAACATATAAGAAGATGCAAGTGATGTTCTAGCTACAAGTCATGTGAGCAAAGAAAAGAAACCAAGAGAAACCATACCTAACCCATGCAAGATGATGTATTAATCATGAAAGATAAAAGGTATTGGTGTTTGAAGGATCAAAGATCAAGTCTTGGTGGTTTGTGTTTGAAGACACTCTATAGCTCTTGAAAAATGTAATTTTTGCTCACCAAAAACGAGCCAAGGCAATCAAGGGATATATAAAGGCAGCCAAAATGAAATGACATCGTTTTGAAAAAGTGGCCAGAAAAAGGTAGATATGCGCCCTTGATTCTGCGGCCGATACCTGCATAACAAGGGCGCCGAATACCAACAGACGCGCTGATGGTGATTTTGCGGCCTATTTCTGTGCCCATGGCTTCCGAATCAAGGGCATCGAATTTAGGTGACACCTTTGGTCCCTTTTCGGTAACCTTTTCTGCGGCCCTTAATCGCCAAAACTAAGGGCGCCGAATCTAGGTGACACCTCTGGTCCCTTTTCGACGTCGTCAATCTGCTACCCCTAATCGCCGAAACAAGGGCGTAGAAAATCTACGGCCTGTTCTGCGGCTGGTGGCCGCCAAATAAAGGCGCAAAAATCTCATTGGAAATGCATCCTAAAACTAAGCATGTTATGGTAAAACAAGCAAGATGCAAACAAAAACAAGCATGAAATGTGAGTGTGTGCAACTACATCTCTTCAAATAGAGTCAAGATCAAGTAGATTACCTTCCTTGAAGCTCTTGATGCCCACAATGAGTTCCTTTGACAATTGGAGAGGATTTCTTCAATTCTAAGCTACACTTATATGATTGAACCCAATTGTGGTTTTGTCAACGAAATTAAGTCAATCAAAAAGAGGCATTTACAAAAGTCTTTAAGGTCAAGTTTTCAAAGAAAATATATTATTCATTATTTTATTTAAGTAGAAAATGAACTAATGGAATTGCAATTTATCATAAGATTCATCACCTATAAATAAATGAGTTAAATGGGTGTTACCAGGTAACCCATTAATTTAATGGGTCGTGTTTGTGTTTCGACCTATGACACGATAAGCTTAACGTGCCGTATTCGGGTAAAAAATTAACTGGTCGTGTTTGGGTTTTTGGGTTTATACAAACACGACACGATAACCCATACTGCCACCTTTAACTACAACCCACTCCATTGTATACAAGGGTTATATAGTTATATATATGGCGCCGGGGGGGGGGGGTCGTGTTTGGGTTTTTGGGTTTATACAAACACGACACGATAACCCATACTGCCGCCCTTAACTACAACCCACTCCATTGTATACAAGGGTTATATAGTTATATATATGGCGTCGGGGGGGGGGGGGGGGTGGTGGGTTTGGGGGAATTAAATATATATATATATATATATATATAGTCTCCCAAAACAATTGACATTCGTTTTTAACTACATATGAATGTTTAATGGTTAATAACCATATTTTTAAGAAACTCCCAAATGCTATAGTATAAAAACTCCTCCAAATTCTCTCTCATCTCTTCCCTCACTCTCATCTCTTCTCTCTCACATCACCACCTTTGCCGAGGACAATGCCGCCTGACGAAGGCGCTACTGGTCCCAAGCGGGATCGGAGGTGCGCTATCTAGGCAACGAGATCCTAGGCAAAGTCGCATGGGCCTCACACGCACAAGCATATTTATGGTTATCGACTGAAAAGAAATTTTACAATATGGTTATTAACAGTTATAACTTCATATGTGGTTAAAAACAATATATATATATATATATATATAATTTATATGGTTATTTTTTATAATTTTCAGTATCTGCAATCACACTTATAAAACTGTTGTTGCTTTGTATACGGTTTGAAATTAGAAATGCATTTACTAATTGGAAATCTTTATGAGAGAAAGTAAACTTAGTTTTTGATTCATTATTACAATGTTTTTTAAAAATGGCTAGAAATTGAATTACTTGGATCTCGCACATAATTAAAGAATTAAGTTTGTTCTGGAAAGGGAACTTAATTCCTCACTCTCACCTAATGAATTAAGTTAACTTTACTAACTTTCATTTCGTTCTATGTCTGAGTTTATAGCTCACCTCAACTTATTTATTTTTTTAACTCGTTATTGCATATGCTAGTTTATAGATTTATGTCATCGTAAATCACAATAAATAAGATTTCCATGGAGAGTTTCCATTTATTTGCTATCTCCTGACAATTTATTTTTAGTGCAAACAATTAATATTATATAATTATATTCATCCACAGGGGCGTACCTAGGAATTATTTACTGTCTGGGCTAAATTATATGTATAAATAGTCTTTTTTTTTTTGCTCATTACACACTAATGTTTTAAACACAACTCATTTATAGCTATCAATAGTTGGATTTATATACTTTTATTTAGTCAATATTTTCTAATGCTTAATTAATTGCTTGCAAACTCTCATACTAAATTTATTAAATTCTGTGTGCAATGTAGAGAAAACTTTTGTGATTTTCCATTTTTCCTCCTCCATGAACATTGATATAATAAAGTCAATGCAAGACATACGAGCTATTGATTACGAATAACAAACTTTTTATATGATTTTTGATGATATTATTTATTTAAATTTTTAATAATAAGATGACACCGATAATGGACTACTGAATAATAAAAAATACATCGTAGAATTTATGCATAAACAATTATTTAAACTTGTAGTACAAAAAAAAAAAAATGATTTAAACTTACAAATGACTTAATTCTATAATATTAAAAGCCATAATACTATATGTATTTTTACCAATTACTTTGAAAAACAAAATATTTACATTTTACTACATTTAAACAAACACATCATATTCATATAATATTATCAAACCTTGGGGGTTGTTTCTGTAATTAAAATTATATATATATATTTTACTTTTTTCAGGAGGGCTGCCCGGGCTACAGCCCGGGGCAACCCTCTCATTGTTTTGCCTCTGTTCATCCGTATAATGAAATTGAGATATATATATATATATATATATATATACATACATACATATATATTTTATTTTTTCAAAGAAAGGGAGAATTTTGTTTCAACCAAAAATAGAAAAAAAAATAAATAAAAAGATAGTCATAGATGTGCCAAACCAAACTAAAGAATAACAGGAAGTAGAGGGGCAAAAATGAAAATATCATAAAACGATTTCCATAATAATAAATTAATAGATAAATAGCGAAATATATATTATATAGGGATATTATTAATTTCTACCCTCACTTATGAGGTATTGGTCATTTTGCACCCTCTAGTTTGAGTAATTACCAAAATCAACCATCTAGTTTGAGTTAATAGTCAAAATACACCCTACTGTTGCTATTCCATTAAAACTTTTATTTTTCTGTTAAGTCAATACAGGTATAATGGTAAATGAAGTGGTAAAATTAATAATCATTATTAAATTAAATAAAAAAACATTAAAAAATATATAAAAAATATAATCTCTCTCTTCCTTAAAAAAAAAAAAAAAAAATTCTCTTACACCCCACTCCCACTCACTACCAATCTCCAAACTCCACCTCTCAAAAAAAAAAAAAAAAAAAAAAGGGAAATCAATCTGCTCTCTCACCATCCATCGATCTCTCTTTCTTTTTTCTTTGATTTCTTATTTATTTGGAAATCAATCTCTCTCAAACAAAAATCATCTTCCCATCCATCATTTCCACCCATTCAATCATCTTCCCCACCATCTCTCTCGATCTCCAAGTCGAGATCGACGCTCGATCTCCTCTTGCCTCGAGTCCCTTCTCTTTCTCTTCCCCCTTTTTCTTCTTCCCATCTCTCTTCATAAGGTAGTGGTGATTGTGGTGAATGGATTTCTTTTTGGGTTTGGGTTTGGGGTGTTTGCCGGCGATGGCTTTCGGTTGTTGGGTTTGCTGGTTGGATTTGAGTGTTGAATTTTTTTTGTTTAACTTTTAATTTGATTTTTCTAAAAAAAAAAAATGGTGGTTACTTTGATTTTGGTTTTAATTAGTTTGACACGTTTTTTTCAACTACTTAGAATATATTGTTGAATGGAGTTACAGGTTGGGAATTGGATGGATTTGATTTGATTTTTTTTTTTTTTGGGTGGGGTATCAGCTTCTGAGTTTCTATTTCTTGTTGTTTTTCTAGTTGGTGTTGGTCTATGAGAGCTGGTGTGGAAGTTGGGTGATGATTGATGATTTAATGTTGAATTATTTTCTAGGTTTAGTGGTGTGTTGATGTTGAAATTTTTTTTCTGGGTTTGGAATCTTTGGACGATGAACGATGATGATGAAGATGAAGATGTTGCTTTTTTTTTTTTTTTTTGCTTGATTATCTCCACCGTCCAATTTTGATATCAACTACGGAAATCGAATCTGGGGATGCTGTTGCATTTTGTTTAAAATTAAAAATTTAAAACTAAAAGCAAGAGATAGAAGGGTATAGTGGTATTTTTGTTAAAAAGTTAACAGAAGGTGTAAAATGACCATTACTCAAACTAGATTGTATAAAATGACCAATACCTCATAAATGAGGGTAGAAAATAATAATTCCCTATAATATATGTCGACGTTAAAAATATTATATTAATTTTGTTCGTCTGTATTATCGGTTTATTTCTCTCTCCGTAATCGAAACACATAAATGCATTACAATTAACACAAACTCTTTTCAAGTCCGACACACAGAGTCGGTGGCAAGTGCAGAGCTAACCAAAGAAAAATACATAAATTCTTTCTCCGCTGTTCACACACGCGCACACCCAGCACCGATCTTCTCTCTGACCTCAGATTCCGTCGCATCTCCGCTCGCATTCTCACTCCAATGTCAGATTCCGGCCACTAGGTCCGCGTCTCTCTCCCAAATGCTCTCCACTTCTTCTCTGTCTTAGTTTGTCGCCTTTTTCCCTTACACCTTTTCGCTTCTTTTTTTTTCTTCTTCTTTGAAACTGCTAATCGAATCTAATTCTCTCTCTAGATTTGCTTTTCTTCTGCTGTAATTTCAGCTTTTTGGAAGCTGTTTTTTTTTTTAATTAAAAAAAACAAAGATTGTGCCTTTTGCTTTTTAATTGGAATGATGTGTGTTATTTTGAGCTTTTCATTCTATGATTCCAGCATTTGATGCTGATTTTGCATTGAAATTGTCAATATTGAAGAATGCAGATGATTTTTTGGTGTAAATTGAAAGAAATTAAGTTAATTTGTTTGAATTGAGAATGAGCTGTGTCTCTGTAATATATATATATTTCTCACTTAAATCAAAATCTTTGTTGTGGATTGATTGGCTTCTTTTCCTTTCTTAACAAACAGCTCTTACTCTCTCTGTAATCTGTACATCTATCTCTCTCTGCATTCTGTACATCTATTCTTCACTTGGTATCTGCATCTTTAATTCTTATAAGTTTGGCTTTTTACTCGTTTTTGGTACATTTGAAGCTTGGGTTTTGGCCTTTTTAGTGATTTGAAGTATCATTTACTCTTGTCTAACTAAAGCTGCATGTTTTGACTTCTCCTTTTGTTACTTCTGTTGTGATCCCATTTATTCTTTTTACTTTTTGGTTGTGTTGCCGTTAATGGGATTTTGATTTCATTTATTTGAATCGTGTTGTTGCAGCAGCTGTCAAAATGAATGGGATTCAGAGTAGAAAAGCTCAGAATATAAATGTAGATAAACAATTTCCAGGATGCCTGGGAAGAATGGTTAACCTCTTTGATATGAGCATCAGCGTATCTGGAAACAGGCTGCTCACGGATAAACCACATTATGATGGTGATTACTTCTCCCTGTGCTCTATTCGTCCTTTTCCCGTATAATTGATTAAACTTTTATTGCCATGAGAGATGTTTGACCAGCTTTTGGATCAAATCATGAATGTGAATTGTAATATGCTATGAACTTTGCTACTTGATCCTGCATTCATTAATCTGCTGCTTCCTTAGTTTGTTAATTGTTTGGCACGTGTTCCTGAGAGTTATCTAATTGAACCCATTAATATTTGGTATTATTTCGAAAATATGTAATGTGTCATTTCATGGATACAACCAGGACTGTTTTTCTTTTTCCAGTTCCTACTTCAAAACTTTAATCCTGAATTAATTAATGAAAATTTTTAGTCTACTTATGTTTATTTGTCTGCATGACTTGTATTTTTGGATGGTAGCTTAAATTTTTTAAGGTTGATGTTGATTGCTCTTTGTGCAAGTGGTTGCTTTACAAACCTCTACTCAACCCTTTATCCTCTTCTTCATGAGGGGAGGAACCATGGTTATTACCTATCTCATGGTACCGTTTGTTGCTCATTTTAAAATATTATCTCTATCTAGCTGTTGTTGACACAGAGGTTCTTGATCAGCAGGTGCTTCACTCTCAAGAAGTCGATCAGATGTGGCAAGGATAGTTGATACACCTTTTGTTGATCAGATAGAGGATAAACTGGTAAATTTTTGGGATTATTACTTGGTAATGGTGATTGTATCTAGTGAGCAAGCAGATTCCAAGCACTTCTCTGCATTGATCACTTTAGTATTAAAATATAATACACTTAATTGTCCTGATCTGTGTTGCATTTTTTTTTTTTTTTTTTTGGTTTGCAGGTTGTGTCTGAGTTTAGGAGAACTTCATCAAACAAGAAAGCAAATGGTACACCTATGAAGACGCTTATTGCCCATGAAATGTCTAAAGAAGTAGAGTGCAAGCATAATCCACCCAATGTGGTTGCCAAGCTGATGGGGCTTGATGCCCTCCCACACCAGCAACCTTGTTCAGCTGCTCAAAGAAGCCACTCAAAAGGTTATTCACGACATTCTTTAAGTCATTCTGAGATACCAGTGAATTGTTGGGAGCAAGATCCCAGCTTTTTAGACAATCAATTGCAGACTGAAGTTCATCATTGTCAAGAGCAAAAGACTGAATGCAAGGATGTGTATGAAATCTGGCAGCAGTCACAAAAGGCAAGTTATTCAAGAGATAGTTCAAAGCAGAAGGGTAGGTTTACTGAACATATGAATGAGAAAAAGATGGCTCTTGTTCGTCAAAAGTTCATGGAAGCAAAACGTCTGGCCACAGATGAAAAACTTCGGCAGTCCAAGGAATTCCAAGATGCATTAGAAGTTTTGAGTTCCAATAGAGATTTATTCCTCAGGTTTCTGCAAGAACCTAATTCCTTATTCTCTCAGCATCTGTATGATTTGCAGTCTATTCCTCCACCTTCCGAGACGAAACGAATCACTGTTCTTAGACCTTCAAAGATGGTTGATAATGACAAATTGTCTGAATCGGGTAAGAAGAATGATAAACAAGCAAAGAAACCAGCACAAGTGGTTCAAGCGACTGAGTGGGAAAGAAAAAGCCCTGGATATTCTCCAGTTCTTGCTAATCAAGAAGGTGATGAACATCCTGCTCAATCCACACGGATAGTGGTATTGAAGCCTAGTCCTGGGAAGACTCATGATATCAAGGCTATGGTATCCACTCCATCAACTCCCCCAGGAATATCACATGGTGAAGATTTCTATGAGGAACCTGAAGATGATGAGGTACGAGAATCAAGAGAAGTGGCGAAGGAGATCACGCGGCAGATGCGAGAAAATCTTATGGGTCATCGAAGGGACGAGACTTTACTTTCTTCTGTGTTTTCCAATGGTTATATTGGTGATGAAAGTTCATTTAACAAATCAGAAAATGATTACGGAACAGGAAATCTCAGTGATTCGGAAGCCGTGTCACCGACTTCTAGGCATTCATGGGATTATATCAATAGGTTTGGTAGCCCTTATTCTTCTTCTTCTTTCAGCCGTGCATCATGTTCTCCAGAGTCATCAGTTTGCAGAGAAGCAAAGAAACGCCTTTCGGAAAGATGGGCCATGATGACATTGAATGGGAATTCTCAGCAACAGAGACACGTCCGCAGAAGCTCGAGTACGTTGGGTGAGATGCTTGCCCTTTCTGATACAAAGAAGTCTATGACATCTGTAAACGAGAGTAGTACCAACGGGGATCAGGAACCAAGGGGATCAACTTCATGCTTAACTACTAGTAACCCAAGTAAAGAAGAAGATATAGTTGAATCACCTAGAAATCTTATGAGATCAAAATCTCTCCCTGTATCTTCTACAGCTTATGGTACTAGGCTCAATGTTGAAGTTTCAGATCATGAGGCTGGCAAAACTCAATGCCCCAAGGAGCTGGCCAAGACAAAGATCACGAAATCGTCTTTAAAAGGGAAAGTTTCTAGCTTATTTTTCTTGAGGAATAAGAAACCAAGTAAAGAAAAATCTAGTGAATTACAATCTGAAAAGGAATTTCAGTCTGTCACTGCTGAGAGACCGGGGAGCAATGGACATCTTCCTGGAAAGATTAACAGTGATGCCTCTCAATGCCTTAAAAGCAGTGGCCATGGAGAGGGTTTGTCTCCTGGTCTATGGGAATCATCAAGTAAAACTTTCGCTCCAGATTTAACTGAGACGGGTCAGAAACAAGGAATTATCTCTCAGGAGGTAGGCTACTCCTTCATTTACTGGCCATATTTTCTCTTGTTTGCTCGTGTTGGTATTTACTCGTGGCTTTTCATAATATAAGCTTTTATTGTTGTTTGTTGGGAAAGGTAATTTGATATGGATCTAATTGCATTAATTTCTTACTGATTGTTCAGATATTTAAACTTCAGCAGTCTTTATATGTATTTTTAAACTTGACTAACTTAAGACCCATTTCTCCCTACAAACAACCACGCATGTGTCAACCTAAATCCAACCACGTTTTCATATTTTATGCATACTGGAAGGATGAAATGCACTATACCTATTTTCTTTACCCTTTTAATTTCTTTTGCTGAAGGTGCTTGTGAGCTTTTTCTTACAAAAAGTAGAATGTGTAATTATTATTCACTGATCTGGTGTTGGTATGCGATGCAGTATTGCTAAGCAATTTAATAAATTTTAACAATCTAGTCTTTTTGATGTGGTGTCAATTTTAAATGTGCTTTGCACCGGTGAAATAGATGTATTAAGAACCACTGTTTCCAAATTAAAAAAAAAAAAAATGTATTAAGATGTCAGCCATGTCAAAGATGAAGCATTGTTCCTAGTCAATTTATGAGGTTTTGCTGCTTTGCATAATGCTGTAAGTTCTTCCTGCCCTATTAAACCATCCGATAGTTCAATGAAATGTATGCTTTGGATTGTCACTGCTGTAATGGCTTCATAACTTGGAAGTTTCCTCTAGATGATTTTTGGACCTTGAAATTTGTAAGATTTGATTTCTTATGAAGAGTTATCCCAACATTTTACAGGCAGGATTGTGTATAGCAAAACCTTTAATGCCTGTACATGTAAGCGAGAATCAGGACCAGCCAAGTCCAATCTCAGTTTTAGAAGCATCCTTTGAAGAAGATGACCATACAATTTTCAAGCCAGACCATCGGGGTATATTCTCAAACTAATTAGAATATAACTTTGCATTTATTTACATTATTGTTGTATATACAATTTACTAAGTTTTCTTTGGTTGTTTATAACAGGAACAGGAATGCCCCTTAAGTCTAATTTGATTGACAAATCACCACCTATAGAATCAATTGCCCGAACCCTGTCATGGGATGATTCTTGCACAGAGACAGCCACTTCATATTCATTGAAACCCTCTTCGGTCTCCCAAGGAGTTGAGGAAGGACAAGATTTGCTATTCCTTGTTAAAACACTAATATCAGCGGCTGGCCTTGATGGCGAGGTGCAGTCTAAAACAGTTTTTGCTAGATGGCATTTGCCTGAAAGCCCTTTGGACCCATCATTGAGAGACAAATATGCAAACTTGAATGACAAAGAACCTCTGCACGAGGCTAAGCGAAGACAACGGAGATCAAACAGGAAACTAGTATTTGATTGTGTCAATACAGCTTTAGTAGAAATTACAGGTTATGGGTCAGAGTCAGAGAGGAGTGTTAGGGGTAGTGGAGGTCGAGCCAAGGTCATGGTAAATGAGGTAGCATCAGGCATGGTGGTGGAGCAAGTGTGGGGCCGGATGAAGGAATGGTTTTGGGGTGAGGAGGGATGTGGTGGTGGGGACAGCGACAGCCTGGTGGTAGAGAGGGTGGTGAGGAAGGAGGTGGTGGGAAAAGGGTGGGGTGACCGAATGAGAGTGGAATTAGATAATATGGGAAAGGAAATGGAGATGATTTTGCTGGAAGAGCTTGTGGATGAGGCTGTGGTTGCTTTGACAGGTAGGCTATTATGAGGCTTCCTTTTTTGGCTCCATTATTTTTGTAACTCAAATCAACTCTACTCTGTTATTATTTGGTGAATTTTTATGTATTTGATCTTCAACAATCCTCTATATATTTGTTTTAAGGCTACAATCTCCTAATTTATATAAATATTTCTGCCAGTTTACCTTGTCTTTACTCACAATCACTTTTTACATTTTGAATTTGGCCTTAACATAATGAGACAAAAATAATTCAGATTTAAGATGTTGCTAGTTGCGATGTCCACACCACCATAATTAAATTGTAATTTATATCATTTTCATGTGTTTGTATGAATTAAGCCATTCATTCTCATCTTCATGAACCTTTCTCCTTCTTCTTCCAAGTGGTGGGTCCCGAAGCATTAAATATATTCAGTCTTTCCCTGGGATCCGTAATTTGCGTAACCTGGAATTTATGTGATCTATCTATCTATCAAGTTGGTACAAAAAAGTAGAAAATGTATAGCTAAACAAGCTCATCAAGCACAAGATCTACAATCAAAGTAAAAGTATAATAAAAGGACAGACAAGACATTTCGTGATAGGCATTGGAAAACACAAATGAGAACACTCTCTTGTTTACAGATTCAGTCAGTACAGTATCTCAAATCAATACAAAACAAACACATTATATACATCCTAATTTTCCAGAATTACAAAAGAAACAAAGAATTTAAGTAGTAGATCAAGTTTATACTCCAGAACACTGTCAGATTTGCAAGGTGTTCCTCCTTCACATTCACTACTTGGACTTCATGCTAGCTGATGCATTTGTATTTACTGAATTATATTTATCACCACTGTTCAATCCATACTGCAGCAAAAGTATATAAGAAACCAGTTATTATTCATATTTCTAATGCCATAAACAAATGAAGAATTAGGTCAAGAAGATGAGAAACCATCAATGTTCAAAATTTTCTTCTTAAACCTAACCATTCATTGGCAATACTTTGCAGGATTGCGGGAATCATGTTTAAAGCCAAAAACGTTGCTCAAGTAAACAACTTTTTTATCACTAGGATAAACCAGTCAAAACACTCCCACCCTCCATAAGAAAAGAAAAGCAATTAAGAAATGAAGTAATACAAAGAATCATTTACCACCACTTGAACTGAACTGAAGCCGGGAATCTTACAGACAATGTCAATTGTAAGCCCTATAAAAATCTATTGTGGCAAAGAAATGAGTTGGATTGAACTGGTATAACTTTCAGATCTGACAGGATCTCAATTGGGTCAATAATGAATCGATTGTTTTAATTATTATGTTCATACAAATTATTTTATTGAATCATAAGTCACTGAGATTTCAGACCTTACTGCTGCCAAAATCCAGAGTAGGATAAACGTCTATATTAGTTTAAAAACTCTGAAAAATTGCACTAACCCAACAACATTTATGACTTAACCGAATCTGCAACTTTATGATTCCTAATGCAAGAAACCATCTCCAGTCTCTGCAGGCTGAACTTATTTTTCAAGCTAGGATTTCATATTGCATGCCCAATTTTGTATGATATACACAACTTCAAATACCTCTGGTATTTATCTTCTCTTTTACATTTTTTACAGGATCAACTATTTTATTTTTCTACCCTAAAAAGTTTAGAGCATATACTTTGATAGTCAAAAGATGAGATACAAGCAAATAGAAACAAGATACCTTCTCTCTAATTCGAGAGCTCCAGATGTCAGAGTGAGTTGAACCAGATGTTTGGTTTGATTGTGGATTGAGGAGTGGCTCCCTTCTACTCCTTCCAATCTCATAATCATCTTCGCCATCAAAATCAGCTCTTCGAGTGGAAAGCATAGCTCTGAGAACTATTGCTAGAAGTAGAGATAGTGCCTAGAATATGCCATAACATAAAAGGATGTCTTAGGGAGAGGCAGTTGCAAATCTATGAACCCATAAGAGGCATGGAATAAAATTATATATGGCACTCACTGGTTGACTGTAATTCCTACACTGGTAAGCAAAACTATGATTCATCATATTCATGTAATAAAAAATCTTCAAGTACAGACTTTTTCATGGAAAAAAATATTAAGTTTTGTGATGATATGAGATAGGGACTGATCATTAGCATTTTCTTCAAAGAACTTTCGTTATGTTTATATAATAAGAGGTTGAAAATAAACAAGAACTTTCAAGATTTATAGTTCTCCAAGTTCATTACCATATACATGTAATTTAGTCTTCATTTTCCAAGTAATTAGTTAACGGTTACATTCCTTTCAACCCTACCATGTTGAATTTGAGGATACCTCATTTATAATGGATTAGTCCAGATTAACTGAAATTTCATAAAAATGTTACTCAACTTAAAAGCCATAATACGTTCAAAAATTTTCTTCCATCTTTTGCTCTCTTAATACCCGGTAGTGATTGAACAAAGCATGTAGGTCCAGAATTTCTTTAAATCCACCATTGTCTTTCAATTCTTCAGTTACAAATTACAATAAACTTCAGCATGCGATATATTATTCACCTTTCTATGTTCAGCACATTGTAGTTCTTATATAGTGAAATGACACACCATTTATATGTAGGCAGTATACTTTAAAATATGATCAAAACAAGCGCATGGATAGCTTCCAGAAACTGTTGAGAAACTTGAAAAGAAAGGCTAAGAAACCTAATCTACGAAGATGAACATTAATGCAGACTAATGAGCAATAATCCACAAAATTATTTTACTTTCAAGAATTTTACAAAGATTGTAACCTAAAAGATACCTGAATTATGATCACTGTGATGCCAACCCATTTACATATATCAACATTGTTTTCAATGAAATTACGCAGATTGTCAAGTTCTCCAGTGGGGTCATATGGAAGATCCTGTCAAAAGATTGAAAAATTAAAAGGATATATACAAAAGAAGATATCCAGTGATACAAAAGAAGTTGACTTGATTAGAATAAGAGAACACCTTTACCTTTTCCCAATGACGATCAATTGCAATAAATGCCACCAGAGCTGCTTCTAGTAGAATGAACACAGTTTTTAGTAGAGTGTACTGACATTTCAGGAAGTTAAGGGAAATTTACGAAGAAAAGGATTGATCATAGATTATATTTTTTTTTTCACCTCCTTTTCATTTTGGTTTTTAACAGGATAAATTACGAATTTTACTGTCAACTTCCTTAGTTACAGCCCTAATTAGTAAAAACTTTAAGACAGACAACACATAACAAATTACATACTCCCAAATCAATATTGCATTCTAATGAACTCCTGCAATGAAAGACAACAAATATGAAATCTCAATTATATGTTGTTTGGTTTACCATCATGTAAATCTCATATCCTAAAGTAATCATTTGTGTTTTTCTCATATGTAGAATTCAAAATCTCTCTACTTCCTTACTACCATAGTACCATTTCTTGGAAGCAAAATGGAGCATTAATAATTTCCATGTTTAAAATGAAGAAACAAACAGCCAACCTAACATATCCAAAATGTAAACAAAACCCAACCTGATTTATGAGTTACTATATTGCTGCGACAAAGCGACTCTGGATAATTGCACATTGATTTTAAGCCACATAAGTTGAAAACAATAGAAACAGAACTACATATATAAAGGATACAAAACAAAGGCAACAGCCACTAATAGCTTCAGCTGCAATGCAACCGATCAAAGTAATGCAACACAACAAAATTCCCACTCCCATGAAAGAGTAGATGAACCTGCAACCAAAAAACAAGCACCAAATGAAAACTGGTATGGATACCTCAGATCCCTGCATGCAATGAAAATAACCACCAAAACTGTAGATTCCAATACAAAGCTGAGCTACAACCAAGTAGTTGCACAAAACCAAGTAGGGACTAGTAGAATTAGAGAAGTAAAAACTCCATGTTTAAAAAGACCAAAACTATAAAATAAAATTGAGATAGACAATAAAATAAAACACGATAAAAAATAAAGCATATTTTTAACCACAAGTAGTTAAAGGTGGGAGTATTTGTTAAACTGTTGTATGGGTTTTGAGGCCTTTAGCTTGAATATAACTAATTAATGATTTCCTATAAAGCTAATATAACACAACATATACCATCTAATCAGATTTTGACATAAAACAACAATCACAACTTTAGGTGGAAGACAATTAAAGGTAATTAATTAACAAAGACCCAATTCAAGCAAAGACACAAGAAAGATAAATCCAATTGAATTGAAGCTAACCAGGGAGCTGGGAGGTTGACTGAATTCAAATGAAACCCTAGCCCATGATCGAAGCCAGAAACCAAGAAATTGACAGCATGATCAGAGAACCAAGTTGATTGTGCAGTTGGTGAGTTGAGGAAGGGATGCGGAGACGGAGCAAATGGAGGAGGAGATGGAGGAAAGATGGGGATGTGATGTTTCCATTGATCGAGCATCCATATTGAGTATATTATTATTGATACTCCTATGAATGCTTGTAGAAAATTCAGGAACTTTAGAATGAAAGCAAATGAAAAGTGGCAACAATTGGGTTGCATCTTTTTCTTTTTTGGAATTGAAACCCTAACCCTGAGCTCTCTCAGATTTTGATTGCTTTTTCGTTGAGAGGGGTTTTGGATTTTTGCGTTTTGTGGTTTTAACTTGGTTTTGGTTTTTGCTGTTTATTTATACCTTTTGCGTGCGAAGAAGAAACCGTTGGTAATTTTGATTTTTGACGGCAGCTTGTTTTTTTTATTTTATTCGTTTTTAGTTTTTAATTGCTCAGTGCCTCAGTGCCATCTTTGGGATGTATATAGGAGAAAGTCTTGGATGGTGAAGATGTTTATTATACATAAATAAATAAGTGGATTTAAGTGATTTTAGTAAACCCATTGAATATATATATATATATATATATATATATATTTGAAAATCAATCTGGAAGTAGTGGTGGCAAGGTTCCGGTTCCGGTTCGGTTCCGACGGTTCCGATTCCCGGTTTGGGTGGAATCGAAACCGGAACTAGAACCGGCATAGGCCGGTTCCGGTTTTTACGGAACCGACGGTTCTGAACCGGTTTTTTTTTTTTTTTTTTTTTTTAATTTAAATTTTAAAAAAAAAGACTTCTAAATTGTAAACTACTAAACTTGTAATAATGTAATTTTAAATAATAAAATAAAATAAAATATATAAATGACAAATTACAAAATAAACAAATGACAAAATACAAATTACAAAAGGAAATTAAAATAAAATAAACAAAATGTCAAATTACAAATTACAAATTACATATTACATTTCATTGGATATTTGGGAATTAGGTCATCCGAAGTTCGAAAATAAAATAAAATAAATAAATGATAAATTACAAAATTAAATTAAAATAAAACAAAAAAAAAATGTAAAATTATTAGCCTTGCGCATAATTTTCACTACAATTAAGTTGCCTACGTATCCTCTTGGGGGGTTTAGAGGAATCAAAGGCCACGTAGTTCTGTTACCTTTTATTGTAGGTTTGTTGATGACATGGACTTGTGATGACATGAATACGTGATCCACATCTTCTATTCCGGGCCCGTTGTACTTGTCTCTCCACTTTCATGTTCGTCATCTTTGAAGAAATCGTATGTTATCTCATGTTCGATTTCTTGTTGTCTATATTGAGCCTTTGTCCAATCATCCACACAAACCTGCATCTAGAGTGTTTTCGGAGTCAAACATGAACGCCTTTTATCCAAGATATTCCTCTCGGCTGAACTTTTGTTCCACCGCCACTGTAGAAACTGGTGTTGAAAAAATATTTTTGGCTATGATAGCCATGATTGGATAGTACTTTGTGTACTCTTTCCAATATTGTAATATATCAAATTCTTTGTCTGGCGTATCTTCTATAAACTCATAAGAATCATTTAGATAAGCTTCAAGTTCAGAATACTTGTCAATGCTTGATGAAGAAGAAGATTTAAGTTTTTTGGTTTTTTTTGATAATAGACTGTATCCTAAATTCAAAAATCCGGAGGATGATGATGTGGGCTGTGTAGTTTGTGTTCGTGTAACATCTAAGTTGAGTGAGAATCCATAAACTAAAAGATATTCATCATATAAAGAATACAATAATTTCTTAATTCTATCATAACATGCATTAACATTATATTCTATGTTTAAACCTTGGATGCCATAATAACCATTGAGATAATAACAAAAATTTTGTAATTTACAGCGTCGATCAAAAATCATGGCAATCAAATAAATATCTGCCAACTCATGATAATAACGTAACCATTTTTCCTTCATAGCATTAACGGCTTCCCCTATTTCTATGTTGGATTCACAATAAGCAAATGCACCAGCAATATTTAGACTTTCAATAATAAATAAATGAGTTGTAGGATAATAAACACCAGATAAATTAGTTGTAGCAGTATGAAAATATTTTAACAAATTGAAAACGTTGTAACAAGCATCCCAATGAGATTTATAAAGTTGAATGTCAATAACATGAAATTGAATAAAAGAAACTAATAAATCTCTATACTCGTAACTTTGAGTAAGCAATTTATAAGTAGAATTTTAACGTGTTGGAACATCATGAACAAATCTAACGGCACGTCTACCATTTTGTTTACAATATTTTACCCATGTATTCATTATAGAAGAATATTTCCATAAAAACTGAAGGGCTTGTTTAATAGGTAGAATAAAATGATCAAGAGTTTCTAATCCTTTTTTAACACATAAATTTAAAACATGGTATGCACATCTTTGATGAAAAAATGCACCACCAACAAATGGTTTGCATAAATTAATTAAAGATGGAATAGCAGCAGTATTGCTAGAAGCATTATCAAAACCAATTGCAAAAATTTTGTTCTCAATTTTATACTCTGAAAAAATAATTCTAAGCATTCTAACAATATTTTGAGCAGTGTGTGAATCATCAAAAACTCTAAATGCAAGAATTCTTTTTTGGATATTCCATGCATCATCCATAAAATGGCAAGTGACACCCAAGTATGAATGTGACCGCCAATGGTTAGTCCATGTGTCGGCACATGCGGAAACACGACCATTATATTTTTCAAAAAATCTTTCTAACTTTTTTTTTTCTTTTACATAAATCTTTTCAAGTGTATATACAAGAGTGGATCTAGGAACACGGCATGCAGCAGGGTTTATGCTCGTCGACAATAATTAATAAAACCAACCCTTTCACCAAAACCGAATGATAAGTGTTCTACTGCTACAATTCTAGCTAATTCTTCCCTATTTTGTTCATTAGTATAACGAAATAATTGTTGGTTAGGAGTAGCGTACTTAGGAATTTGTGTTTGTGACCTCGATCTAGTCTCTGCTTCTGGATGTTTGGTTTGAATATGCTTCCGATAAGTGCCATATTCTCCGGATTTGGACCACTTATATACTTTATTGCAATAATTGCAAGCCGCTGCATAGCTTCCATCTTATTGCCTAACTTTCTTCATATGTTTGACGAATAGATCAGATTTGGTCTGCTTCGGATTCGGTTCGTCCTCATCTGCTTCCGGTTGATCAAAATCATAATCCGGAGGTGTATCAATATCATGCATATTTTATGAATGGCTTGTCAAATTAGGGCTAGGGGGTGGCATTATGATCGGGTTCTGAAATTATTAAAGGGGGAGTAGAAATGTTTAGGCCTAGGTCTTCAGCATAGGCCCGGCGTTGCAGATAATCGTGATAGGTGGTGTCGTTATGACCGAGATTATCGACCATTTGACCCTTACCTTTCATCGAAATCGAACGCCTAGGATCGTCATGGCCGTTTATCGACCATTTGACCCTTACCTTTTATCGAAATCGAACGCCTAGGATCGTCATGACCGTGACCCCTTCCATTTCCACCACTTGCCATTTGATTGGACGGAATAAATTTGGGATTAGAGAAATACTGAAAATCTGAAATAGATAATTGAAAACTTAGAACTTAGAAGAATAATACTATAAAGTATAAATCTATATTCTATAATAATATAATACTATAATAGTAGATTAGTAGTAAGTAGTAAGTACTAAGTACTATTATAGTAAGTACTAAGTAGTAACTAGAAATAAGATAAATTGCAAATAAATGAAATTGGAAAATTAGTATTTAGTAAATACTAAATAGTAATTGGTTATTCGGAAATTAAATAAATTAGAAATAAGATAAATTGTAAATAAAATTAATTGCAAATAAAATTAATTGCAAATAAAATATATTGGAAATAAAATATATTGTAAATAAAATTAATTGGAAATAAACATAATTGGAATTTTGAAAATAAAATTAATTGCAAATAAAATATATTGGAAATAAAATATATTGTAAATAAAATTAATTAGAAATAAAATTAATTGCAAATAAAATTAATTGGAAATAAAATTATTGCAAATAAAAAAAATTGCAAAATTAAATAAATAATAAAAACCTTAGAAACTTGGAGTCTTCAGTCTTGGAGTCTTGGAGAGTGGAGAGTGTTGGAAACTTGAGAGTTGAGTATTGAGACAATGAAACTTGAAATAAAAATTAAAAATTTAGAATTAGAGATTTAGAGAATTGAGAATAGAGAGAATTGAGATTTGAGAGAAATAGAGAATGAGAGGAAAATAAGAAATTAATGTGAGATTGTGAGAAAAAATGAAAGGGGAGGAGGGGTATTTATAGAAAAAAAAAAAAATTAAAGGGGTGGCCGTTGAGGCCCAACGGTATGCTGACGTCAACATGCCGTTGGGCCTCAACGGTCCCAAAAAAAAAACCGTCCGGTTTGAACCAAATCGGAACCGTCGGTTCCAGCACTGTTCAAACCGGACGGTTCGTTAAACATTAGAACTGGAAGCGGAACCTGGTACCACCGGTTCCGGTTTTGGTTCCGGTTCCAGTCCCGATTCCAGTCCGGTTCCACGGTTGGAACCGGAACCTTGCCAAGTCTATCTGGAAGACAAGGTTTTATTGCTTTGTTGGTTGAAAACTTCAAAATGAAGTTCCACCAACCGATTGTTCATTAAATCGTGAAGTGTAGGGAGATCCCTCCCATTAAGTGGGAGTTGCATTCCAAACCATTATTGTAGAACCTAATCTTATCCTGACACATAATTGTATCAGTTTTCAAGAAAATAAATAAATAAATAAAGGGGTTTGTGCGCAACTCCTATTATACAATCTGCAATCTACGATTTAATGAGAAAAAAATGAGATTTGAAATCAAAAGAGTGGATGTGCATAAAAGAGCATAAGGACTTCTTATTATTGAAAAATGAATATTCGAAATGGATATCCTTTATAAGGAAAAATACAAGGATTAAGATCCTCTCATTGGCTTGTTTTTCCTTGACTTTCCATAATCCAATGACACCTAAGCAAAATACAAAATACATAGTCAAGATTGATTCACTTTTTTCTTTCTCATACAACTTCATATTTGAATTACACTTGAAGAATGCCAATGAAAAATAAGGACCAAGGAGAGGATCCCAACTCAAAATACAAATGCATCCAAATAGTATTTGTAAATTGGCTAAGGTTAGGCGCCTAATAAGTAATAACAACGGATAAAAAAAGAAAATAAAAATCTGATTTGAATCTTGAAATGTAAGTCTTCTAAAGGTATATAAGTGTATTTTACCTTTACAAACATTTTTTCTTTTTCTTTTTTTTTTTTTTTTTATAGAAGGAGCAACACTTTACATAGAAGAACAACAAGTAAAAGGGCCGCAATCCAGCCAGAGATGCTCCTTAGTGGAGGAAAAAGCTAACAGCGCAAGCTTAAGAGCCAATGAATTTCCAAATTTGGAAATCGTTAGACACTTACAAATGCCTACATCTAAGAACATAGCCTTAATATCATTAACAATGAATTTAGAATCCCCTACAAAAGGGGTGGAATCGTTGAGGATGGAAACCACATAGGGAGAGACGACCTCTGTAAATACTACATGTAGGTTATAAAACAGAACAACCAGAAAGAGCCTCCCGAAGAGTAATAAGCTCACCAACTTCATCGTTGAAAAGACCCGGTAGTTGATTGGAATAAGCTGCTATCACCAACCCCTTAGCATCTCAAATAGCTGTACCCACTCCAATGGACCTGACATTCTTACGATGCGCAACAACTGTATTAAGTTTAAGACGGCCACGGGGGGGTGGGGAGAAATCCAATTAGGACAAGACCAGGACAAACTGGGGGAGTTCTGGGTGCAGAGAACAGGCTTAGATTTCTGATCTGACAAGAGAGACATTGCACCAGATACCACTAGCTCTGGCTTTTTTACATTTACCATTATTGAAGAGAGAATTCCTATTTTTCCATATAACCTAGGCTATCATATAAAGGCTGCCAAGATCCTCCATACCAAGGTGGGAGGAGGCATACGAAAACATCTCTAAAACTGGGAGATGATGCACAGTTGCATAGGGACTATCAAAAGCTGCACATCTCCAGGATTATTTTTGCCTCCTTACACTAGAAAATAACATGGCTGGAGGATTCAACAGGGGTTCTAATGAAGGAATGACATTCCAACAAGCACGACAAACAAAAATTCTTACTTTAAGGAGCAAATTGAGACTCCATAGAGTTTTCCACGTGAGCAGAGTGGAGAGGACGACGTCTTCATCAGCGGAGGTGTGTGGAAGGAGAAGATCGGAGATGGATGAGCGATAGTGGTGAGGGTTGGTTGGTAGATGAGAGAGATCTTCATTAGTTTTTTTTTTTTTTTTTACTGAGTTTTTTGTATGTTCTATGTTGGTGGAACTGTTGATGTCAACTTTTTGTTTAATTTTTTCTTCGTAGGGCATTGGAATTTTTTTTGGGGTGTTATGTTGGAATCTCCATGAGAGTTTTGATGGTATGTACTAGATGGAGATTTAGTAACATATATATATATATTATTTTTTTTTTCTAAAAATAAGCAATCGCTCCTTTTTTTTTTCTTTAATTATTTATTGGTTAAGGTTTTTGTTTTTTAATTATTTTTTTTAAAACCATGATGGATGGTGTAGATCCACTAAAAAAGAAAAAAAAAATTATAAAAAAAATTCTATCTGTTTGGAAATTTTTTTTCCTTATTTATAAATAGATTTTTAGCTTTAAATGACTAAATTGCCCTTAGTCGTTTGACACGTGAGGCACAAGTGTCTAGGTCAAAAGACGGAATTAGGGTTCCGTCCCCATTTAATCACTAGTTGCCAATTTCCATGAGTTCGGGGTTTAATGTCTAAAAAAAAGTTCAAGGGGTAAAATGCAAACTAGCATATAGTTCATGGGAGACTGGTGCTAATAACCCTAAAAAATAAATATAATTGAAAAATATTCAATTTAGAAAAAGATAATATTTGATAATTAATAAATTAATTTTGTTTAAATACTAAAGTAGGAATCCTTGTCCTTTATTAATTGTGCTAAAATCTTAAATGATAATGTAGATTAATAGCTTGGAATTAGACATGACCGCGGTTCGGTTCCAACCGTAGAATCGAACCGAAACCGGCCCTCCCAAAACCAAAATGTAACTAGAAATCCGGTTACGAAATCGAAACTAAAAATCTGGTTCCGTTTTTAGAACCAGACCAGAAACCTGAACCCATAATGTTTCAGTTCCGATTTTCCAATTTATTTTATTTGTCACTTTAAACTTCTTAGAACAAAGAACAAAGAATGTCCGGTCACTTGTGAATTATCAATTTATTGATCGAAACTCGCGTGAACCTAATTTGAAGTTGTGCACAAAGCCTTTGATGTAAAAGCTTACTAGTGCACTATCGAAATAAAACAATTCTTCTCTCTTTTTCTCTTAGCCGAATTCACACACTATTCTTAGAGATGAGATTATTTTTTAAGCAAAAGAAAATAATCTCTCAAGTAAAAACTTAGGGTGGCCGAAATCTATCCCTTCATATATATAGGGTGACTGAAATCACTCTTCAATATATTTAGGGTTGGTTGAAAATCACACCCTTATTCTTTTAGGGTTGGCTGAAATCCTCACTTGAAGAGGATTTATGTTTTCACCAATAACTCATATCATTATTTAGATTTCCAAACCCTAATCCAACTCTTTAGTATATTTGTGACTATATGAAAAGACTTCATAATTTGACTAGATAAATAATTTCTTTTATTTATCTACTTACCAAATAGAGTCTTTAATATTTATTATACTACCAACAATAGTATAATACTAAGAAACATATTTCCTAGTTAGAAAAAAGATTTTGATTCTTAAATAAATAAATAAATAAATAAATAAATAAATAAATAAATAAATAAATAATTAATTAATTCCCATTTAATTAAATAATAAAATAAAACAATGTAATAGGCCTTTTATTTAGACTTGCCGCCCAACTTATATATATGGGCTTATATATTGTTTTTCCATTTTATTAAATCCATTAGACTTTAAATAAAAAGCTCACATTTGAACTAGACCCATTCCTACTAAAAGAAACAAGCCCACATGCCTTTCATTAATACATTAATATAATTTAACAGCTCATTAAATAAATAATATGAAAATTATATTCTTAATATATTAAATACAATTCTAGATGAACCCATAAATTAGTCCGGTAGAATATATTAAGTGATCTATGCACGTCCATGTGGATTGGGGATCTTGGTGGACTATTTAAATTTAAGCTTCAATAGACATAACTCAATCACAATCAACAAATGATTCACTTATGTCCGATCTATTAATTTTATCTCATACCACTAAAAAGCTAAAACTGTACTTTTAAATAAAGATAGAACAAGTAAATGTTTTTCATTCATACCCTAGACAATCTTATTGGAGATAGTGTATCCCCGTGAATAATATTAGTAATCGTCAAGAGCTCATAGATCACCTATAGCTCTCCTAGTTACCATATTTAATCATATGACCACATTTTGAACTTGTATATTTTGACTTGTCCAGAAGCTATGTTTTAATAGACGTTGTCGAAAACTCAACGTTAAGATTTAATATTCAATACCTCAAATATCCATATGATCATATTATACTCTCATATTAATAAATTGAGCCACGATGTCCATATCTATAAATGAAGTCCTCTATCGATTAACAAATGAATACCACCAAATTATCGAGGATAGACTATGCTATATAATTGTACTCATTGATAACTCAAATGAGAACACTTATAACCATAAGTCCATCATTTATCTCAGGATTAAGATAGACTCTGCGATTGCCTTCATAATGAAAACTTTTATCCACTAACAATATAAGATAAAGTATTTCATTATGATCTTATTCAATGTACCTAGTGCACTAGATTCTTTTACTTAAAGACACTTTGATGATTTTAAACTCATCATATCACATTTGATCCCACTCAAATGCTAGCAAAAGAATCTACAACTTTAACAAGGTAAAGGTGCCCAACCTTTATCTTAAGTTGTGAACATTATTCACGACTAACTAGAGAATTATGTCTACCTCATACATATCCGACCAAGCCATTGGTTTGAGGGTAAAAGACCGAGGCGAAGCGGAATTTGATCCCTAAATCCTCACAGTAGTCCTTAAAGTTATAGCTGTCGAACTGCTTGCCCAGGTCTGTGATGATGGCCATTGGGACCCCAAACCTGCATACCACATTCTTTTTAATGAATGTTGTCATGTTTGCCTCTATTATGTTAGTGAGTGGCTCTACTTCTACCCACCAGGGAAATAGTCTATGGCAATGACGACGTATTTGGCCTGCTTAGTCCCAGCGAGCAAGGGCCCAATGAGATCTGCCCCCCACATCACAAAAGGATATGGAGAGGAGATCGAGGATAGCCTCTTCGGGGGTTGGTGCATAAGGTTGGCCACCTTTTGGCACGGTACACATGAGCGAATGTATGCGCATGCATGCTCATGGAGGGTTGGCCAGAAGTACCCCATCCTTAGGATTCTGTATGCTAGGGTGTCACCTCCAGAATGGTCACCGTAATAACTTGAGTGGACCTTGACACACTCTGAGCATATCTCTTAGAAACTACTATTAGTGATTGTATGCCTAAAAGTAAACGAGATGAGTGCGCGAGTCTACAACCTTCCGCAAGTGTATGGATCGCTGTCGAGTATAGAGGACACAAGTAAGGGTTATCGTTCCCGTGGGGATTGGTAGGTTATCTAAATTGCTATAGAAAATCTCACTAATGGTGATCTAAGATGATATAGAAACTAAAATATAACTAGATGTGAATGTTATAAAAAGATGTTAGGGAAACAATGATGCAAAATGTTACTAACAACCTTATAATTCAACCACTATCAATTTAAATCCATGTTAAAGAGGAAGGGTCAAAAGTATCTAATGCCCTTTTTACCGAATTGCTTCCAACCTAGATCTAGGTTAGTCAAGACTAAATTAACCTCTCATAGAATTTCAAACAAATCCCACCAAGTTTGTTCAACTTATGTATAGATCTACTTTTCATGCACAAATTTCATGCTTGTAAATTAGAGTAAAGTTCCTACTCAACATACAACATGAAGGAATTTAAGCATAAGTGCAAACTCAATGGTTATAAAAGATAGCTTAAATCATTTCAAGGAGTGTTCACATATTTACAATCATTGAATCCCCAACATAAGGATTTAGCTACTCATAGTTGAAATAAGACAAGGAAAGGAAAGAGAAAGAGAAAGAAAGCTCATGATGATCTTGATGCTTCCCCTTGTTTGCTCAACAAAACCTTCATTGATCTTGAAAATAGATCTAGAATATCTTTAAAAACTAAAGTGTTTAATCTAAAGTTGCTTAACTAAAACATAATGGTTTTATAAAGTTATTTCCTAACTTTTACTTCTTTTTTCTTCTAATTATTACACAACACACTTTTTACAAAAAGTAAAATATGTTTATATAGTGGAGGATAAGAGTTGGAGTCGATCACTTTAATTTTGATGTGGGTATGGCATCTGCGACCACAATCTGCGAGTATGTGATCGCGCCAATTATGTTGTATATTTCGGCCCTAATTTCCATATCCTTTGTTTCGTTTTCTTGGCTTTAGCGTCTCTTATGGGCTTTTTGTATGTAATTGCAAGCATTCTTATATTTCCGGAGTTGGAAACAATATTCGGGACCTTCATGCGAATAAGAGGTCAAGTGGTGCAAAAAAAGGTCAAGTGGTGTAAAAAGAGGTCAAGATCCAGCGTACGAATTCCCGCGTTGGACCCGCACAACAAAGGATAGAAGAAGACAGTAGGATGCCGTAAAGTGTGGGTACAGTGCGAGTCCCTGAACCGCACTCCACCCGCACTCTACACTTTCCAGTGTGGGAATTCCAGTGTTGGAGTGCTGGTGAGTACGCGTCATTGAACCGCACTCCACCCGCACTTTATGAGAAACCCGGGAGCTGAAATTGTGAAAATATGATAAAGTGCAGGTGAAGTACGGGTCCCTGAACCGCACTTGACCCGCACTCTACACTGTCCAGCGTTGGAATTCTAGCATTGGAGTGTGGGTCAAACCGCACTCCACCCGCACTCTGCGGGCGACAGCTTCTGTTTTCAGCATTTTAAACCTAATTTTGTGTCCTCTATAAATAGAAAAGGACGGGAACGAACCAAAACATCCTCCAAATCCTTCCATACATATATTTTCAGCAACTTAGTGTAACTTAGCTCTTAGAACATTCTCCCTCTCATCCAGACCCATCTCTTTTCATCCAAAGGTAATTAGGAGAATTGAAATCAAGCTTCAAGGAAGGAGTTCATCTTCATTGGTTTTCTCTCAATCTCTTCTCTTAGTTTTTCATTTGTTGTAATAGAACATGAGTAGTTAAATCCCCCACTATGAGGTTGATGTTATTTGTTTGATGGATATTGGGCTTGTAAATAAACTCTATGTTTTATATACATATTTATCTCTATGTTTTATTCTTTGCTTTGAATGTTTTCCTTATTGATTTGTTGGGATACACCCTCTTAGCATGTTAATGTGGAATCTTTATTGCTTATTGAACGGATGGGATTTCCAGAATCCCAGCTCAATAGCCGCGTACTTAATCTAACCTCGAACGAGTGTCCAGCACTATACACCCTAGGTCGGTATTTGAGAGAGGATTAGAAGCATTCACTATACACCCTAGGTTGGCTACTTTAGCGATTTTACTAGAACTAACCTTTGTGTAAAATTCGGTTGAATAACCTCGAGCCTCATCCGATCTTAAACGGGTGGCCTTCACTATACACCCTAGGACGGCCACTTGTGAGGGAATTGGAAGCCATCACTATACACCATAGGATGGCTATGTTAGAAATAGGTTGAGCCATAGTTAGATAGATGAGCTTCATGGTTAGAATCCCAATTGAGCAACTAGCCACTGTTGGTTGTTTAGGATGGATTAATTGCTAATAGGGGGTTTTCGCTATACACCCTAGGTTGACCCCTTGCTAGTGATACATAGCCAATACTATACACCCTAGGTTGGTTACATTTGTCATTACATGCTTAATTGAGAGTTTGTTGCAATTGCCCTAATATTCGCTTACGAGTTCATCAACACCATAGTTCCATCATCATACATTCATCACTCCATTACCATTCCATTTAGATTGCATTCTTAGCTTAGTTTATATTATATTTTCACCTACCATATACTTTTCTTTCATGCTCACTAGTTCTATTAATTCGAATCTAGTCACCGCTACCCCGATCTCAGTGGAAGACACCCGTGCTTACTGCTTTACTCGTATTTATACTTGTGAACGCATCGCATAGGTTTTATAAATTGTTTTGACGGATGGTTTTCTTAGTGGACAACACTCGTGCTTACTGCTTTACTCGTATTTATACTTGTGAACACATCGCATAGGTTTTATAAATTATTTTGACGGATGGTTTTCTAACGGTGAAAAACCTTCCCATCAGTATGTACTCGCAGCCTGATGTGTCTCGTAGGATCACTATACCTGGATACACTACGACATAAATCTGCGAGTATGTACTCGTAATGTAATGTCACATGTCTCAATTTAGGTTGAATTGCTAGGACGAGTTCGCAGGATGGACGTCGCAAAAAAATATCTGGTTCGGCTGTTAGGTTCGTCTGCGAGAATATACTCACAGTTTATGGTCGCAGTTTCTTCTTCTACTGGTTCTGACTCGCTTGATGGTCTTCGTAGTGTCATTTGGGTATGGGCTGCGAGTTAGATCTGAGAGTATGATCTCGCAGTTTGATGTCGCAGTGTACTCTGGAAAAACATCTGCTACTTGGTTCTTCAAGCTGACGTCACAGTCCTTTCTTGGAGATTTCTGCAACTTGTGATATGAGAGTATGTACTCGCAGATGTGCTAAAAAGTTGTTACTTCAGCTTCAATTTCTTCACTACTCTTCACCAAGTGTTCATTTTATCCCTTAAATCCTATTATTCCTGAAAATAGCTCAAAAGTGCCATTATATAACACAAATGCTCGGAAAACTAACAAAAAGTGATGGATTTTGGCACTCAAAACACATATATATTTAGAGTGATCAAAACCCCCAAGCCTATCTTTTGTTTGTTCTCGAGCAAAAACAACTAAAAGAAAATTAAACTAACAATCTATAAACTCTAAAAATGTTGCGAAAACCAAAAAATTTAATAAAAATTTCTTTATTTGTTTAATGTACAATGAGGAGTTCGATGCGGCAACTACTGAGTTGGGAATAACAAAATGTACACAAGGTGAATCCCACGCCCTAAATGCTCAGTTTCAGAGATAAATTGCTATAGTGTATGGATGCAATTCGCCTTGACTCTAATCCTCACCAAATTTCAGTAGATTTTTCTTTCAGAATCCTATGTTTACTCTCAATCTAAATATGCGATTTTGAGTATATGAGAGTGAGATCGCATACATATATTACATAAAAGTGCATTTTAACATGGACCTCAAAAACTAAGAACGTGGAGAGAGCATGCATCAATTAGTGTTCCCCTACTAGATTTCTCAAGAATTAATTAAGACTTCTCTTAATTTCTACAGGTGATGCTTGTTTTTATGTATGGTGTATCATTTTGTCCATTGATCATATCTTCAAGACTTTTGAACTTTTAACTTTTACACATAACACAATATTTTCAATCTAAATGTCTAGGCTATATTTTTCATTTTCTTGTGCTAGGATGTCACTTGTATTTGAAGTAACATTGATATATGAAGAACAAGGGTTTCAAGTGCTTAATTTTTAACACTTCATTCTTTTTTCTTTTTCGAAACCTGCCTATTTACATAATTTCATAATATGCCTAAGTACACGCTATCATGTGTTCTCAACCTTCTTGGCTTGAGTTTTCTATTGGTTTCACACTACTCATGATCATTGCTATTTGTATGGATTGTGTTTAATGGGAAGATTTTATGGAGTGGATGCTTTGTTAGGCCTTGCAATCCTTCATTGGAGACATGTGTTTGGCTTGCCTAAAATCATATTCAAAATCTATCTAACAAGGGAATACATATTTTGTAAGTAGAACACATTATGTTCAATAGCATTCAACAATTTGCAAGCTTAATAATATCAATTTAAGTATGGCATTTCAAAGGGATGAGTAGAAACAATTGCCCTCAACAATAAACATTAAGGTACAAAACTCACTTGGGTAGTCTCCACTATTGATCCTAGCACCTTTGCACAAAAATCTCATTCACTAAGTCTAAAGAGAAAAGGACTAATTCACCAAGTGTGATCAATCGTAGATTGATACAAAGTTACCTAAAACTCAAAAGCTAGTGCATGCATCACTTTTCCTCAAAAACACAAATCAACGATTTTGAAATTTTTTCTATGAAAATCCAAAGCTAAATTCGCAACACTTAGGTGTTAACATGCCCACACCCCCAAACCTAAACTCAATATTGCCATCAATGTTTATATTTTAAGAACAAGGGCATCAGTTTGAAAGTTTGGTTGTTTGGCCAACAAACACCTAACAAACATCCTAACATATATATACAATCCTAGAAATCCACCACTATCACATCAAAATTATCCTATCACTCTTGCTTCCTCTATTCCTTGTTCAACTTGTTCTATCACTCTTGCTTCCTCTATTCCTTGCAAGTATGGTTTGACTCGATGGCCGTTCACCTTAAAAGTATCACCGCTTCTCAAATCTTCTAACACAACCACACCATAAGGGAAAGCTTCCTTGATTCTATACGGTCCGTACCATCTTGACTTTAATTTTTCGGGAAACATTCTTAGTCCCGAATTGAAAAGTGTGGCTAACATTCCCGGACGCAAATTCTTACGGATGATCATCTTATCTTGTACTCTCTTCTATATCTCCTTGTAGAGCTTTGCATTCTCATAAGCTTCATCCCGAAGTTCTTTAAGCTCATTCACTTGTAGCTTCCGTTGCTTTCCCGCTTGATCCAACTAAAAGTTAAGTGACTTGATCACCCAATATGCATGATGCTCAAGTTCCACCGGAAGATGGCATGCCTTCCCAAATATCAACCAAAAATGTGTCATGCCAATTGGAGTCTTGTAAGCCGTTCTATACGCCCAAAGCGCATCATTCAATTTTGAAGACCAATCTCGCCGGTTTGGCTGAATGTCTTTTCTAGAATCAACTTGATATGCCTATTGCTCACTTCTACTTGGCCCGAGTTTTGAGGATGATATGGAGTAGCAACTTTGTGCCTCACACTATATCTTTTCAACAATATGGCAAATACTCTATTGCAAAAGTGGCTATCTTTATCACTAACTATGCATCGAAGAGTCCTGAATCTTGTGAAAATAGAATCCTTCACGAAATTCACAACAACTTTGCTATCATTGGTTTTGGTGGCCTTTGATTCTACCCACTTGGACACATAATACACTGCCACCAAAATGTAGATATTGCCTTCCGAAGGTGGGAATGGTCCCATAAAGTCTATTCCCCACTAATCAAAGATCTCAATTGCCATATCTTTTGATTGTGGCATTTCATTCCTCTTTCCAATATTCCATGTCCTTTGACATCTATCACATGTTATACAAAAGTGATAGGAATCCTTAAAAATGAAGGGCCAAAAGAATCCCGATTGAAGAACCTTTAATGTCGTAGTTCTTGCACTAAAATGGCCTTCACAACTTAGCTCATGACAAAACTTTAATATGTCTTGTTGCTCGCCTTCCAGAATATATATCCGGATAATCTGATCCACACCATGCTTAAACCAATAACGGTCATTCCACAAGTATTGCCTAGCATGCCATCTAAACCACTTTTTCCCTTGATGAGACAAATCCGGAGGTATGATGTCGTTTGTCAATAAGTTGACAATATCTGCATAACATGGCTCTTCACTTATGATAGCCAATAATCGCTCATCTAGAAAATCTTCTTGTATAGGAAGCGAATCCTCTTCAACTTCAGATTCATGCATCAATCTACTCAAGTGGCCAACTACCACATTCTCACTCCCCTTCTTGTCTCTAATCTCAAGATCAAACTCTTGTAACAAAAGGATCCAACGGATAAGCCATGGTTTTGCATCCTCCTTTTGTAGGAGATACTGCAGTGCCGAATGATCCAAAAATACCACTATCTTTGCCCCTATCAAATATGACCTAAACTTCTCTAAGGCAAAAATTAGCGCTAATAATTCTTTTTCCTTGGTTGAGTAGTTAGGTTGAGTGGTTGAGTAGTTGAGTTGAGCGTCGTTCACGTCCGTGACGCATAGTAGATGACATGTGGAATCCTATCCATGCATTTCCTAAGCACCGCTCCTATTTCATAGTCTGAGGCATCGCATATTAATTCAAAGGGTAGACTCCAATCCGGTGGTCTCATAACCGGTGCCAAGGTTAACAACTCTTTGAGCTTCTTAAATGCCTCCAAGCACTTATCATCAAAATCAAAATCAATGTCCTTTTGCAATGACCGACATAAAGGTCTCGAAATCCTTGAGAAATCTTTAATGAACCTTCTATAAAACCCAGCATGCCCTAGGAATGAACGAATTTCCCTCACTGTCCTAGGAGGTTGTAAACTTTTCATTACATCGATCTTAGCCTTATCCACCTCTATACCCCTCTCTGAAACTATATGCCCCAAAACTATTCCGTGACGCACCATGAAATGACTCTTCTCCCAATTCAATACTAGGTTGGCTTCATTGCATTTCTTTAAAACTGAAATAAGGTTGAGAAGACAATTGTCGAATGAGCTCCCCACAACTGAAAAGTTGTCCATGAAGATTTCTATAATCCCTTCCAACATGTCTGAAAAGATCGACGTCATACACCATTGAAAAGTACCGGGTGCATTACACAAACCAAAAGGCATACATCGATAGGCAAATGTCCCAAATGGACATGTGAAGGTTATCTTTTCTTTATCTTCTGGGTCTATCGCTATTTGGTTGTATCCGAAGTATCCATCTAAGAAACAGTAGTTGCTATGTCCTGCAAGTCGCTCTAACATTTGATCTATAAATGGCAAGGGGTAATGATCCTTGTAAGTTACATTATTGAGCTTCAAGTAGTCTATACATACTCTCCATCCGGTTTGAGTTCTTTGAGGTACCAACCCATTGTCTTTATTCCTAACAACCATCACACTAGACTTTTTTGGTACCACATGTATTGGACTTACCCAATTTCTATCAGATATTGGATAAATGATACCATTCTCTAATAGCTTAAGGACCTACTTCTTGACAACTTCCTTCATAATCGAGCTGAGTCTGTAAGGATTCCCATTTATTGATTGGCTTATTTCATGGACAAACCATATATCAGGGCTTGATGTAAGGGTAGCTTATGTATTTGATGGTTGGTGTTTTGCACAACCAAGGCCTGCTCTTGATCTCAAGAGAAGAAGCACAAAAGGTATACTCTAGTGCTTATTTGCTTTGAAGAGATCTAGTTGCACACAAACACAACTCATGCATATTTCTATTCTTGTAAGTTGTGTGTTTTTATATGTGTGCATGAATGTTCTTGAATATTTCTTCTTGCATGTTTTAATTAATTGCATCTAGTTTATTAAAATTCCATGACATGTTTTAATTGATTGCATCTAGTTTATTAAAATTCCATGACATGTATAGGTATTAGGATGCAAAGCCATGGATTTTATTCATGCATGTTGAATTGATTGCATCTTGTTCTATGATAATGCCATGACATGATAGGCATTATGATGCATTCAATTTCCATATTTGCACTTCATGTATGTTAGCTTTAAGTGTGGTATAATTCATTTTCCGAAGATGGTTCGGAAACGTCCGTGCATGCACAATGGTGTACTTGGTTTAGCACGAAGTTCACCTCCGGAGAATGCCCTTGGTTTCTCCTTGGTTTCACAACTTTTGGTGAATCAACGGTTTAATTAGCAGCCACCGACCGTCGAATTGAAACCGTCGTTTTTGTTGAGAAGGTTATGGAGCAATTACGCAGTTATGATTGGCAGCCTGACCGCCGTTTAGGCCTGATTGATTTAAAATATCTCGATCTCAAAACGGCGGTTATGTTCAACGGTTATGAAACCACCGATCGAAAGCACCGATGTTACCTGATGCTCTCGAGTTTCAATTTGGTGGTTGAAATGGTGATTTTGTAACCGTCGATTGAAACCGCCGATCGTCCGTTTTCAGGCGAAAACTTGACTTTTCACCTACCCTATTTTTGGTCTCTATAAATACATCTTTATCTATGGTTCAAAAACTAAGTCTTGCATTCTAAGAACCCTAGAGCGATATTTAGAGAGACTTGAGAGAAAAAGCTTAAAGATTACATCTTTATTTCTCTAAACCCATTTCCACATGCACAAATCATCATCTAAGCATCATCTAGGATCATCTAGCATGTGCTAATGCATCGGTCTTCTTCAATACACATGGTATGATATGTTGAACACTATTATCTTATATAATTAGTGTTTTTACTTATCAATTTTATCTCATCTATTACTTGTATGTGTTTAGATTAATTTCTACATATAAGATTGAGATTATATGTTGATTGGGTTAGGTTTTGATAGCTAGGTTTTCATGTTTATCTAACATCTAGCTAATTGATCTCATTAAAATGATTGAGATTGTATTTTGATAGCTTTGTATCTAGGATTGATTATCCTTTACTTAGCTAACGTTGTATGCTATGACATATAGCTATTTTCATATCTAGGATTGATTTTATTGTCATCATATAATCCTAGGTAAGCATCTAGAGTACCCTAGCTCTATCTTTCATATTTGGATATCATTGCATATTCACAATAGGGTTTGATCTCTTCGGAGAATGTGAGTTTTGTGTGATTGACCGGGATTAGGTTGCTACACCGGGATTAGGTGGTCAATCAAGCAAATTGGACTAGGTCCACTATAAAAGGCATTTGGGTAGTGGTAGCAGGATATTGGTCAGGATTAGGCCGTCAAATCGAGATTAGGTTGTATACGCTATCGCATATAGTGGATTTGAGGTTCGAGTGTGGCGTACTTACCAGCCCGTGGTTTTTCCCTATTGAGGGTTTCCACGTAAAAATCAAGTGTCGTTTATATTTCCGCACCTTTACACTTGATTATTGTTTTGTGAATTTGGGTTATATTTGTAATATTGACTGATTCGAAAATTTTAGTAATAACGGATTAACAACCCACACACCCTCTATATCTTAATTAAAAGACACGTACGCGTATAATAGTTAAAATTATATACTTTCAATTGGTATCAGAGCGGATTCTTAGATATATTTAGGTGATCCTTGCTCATTATTGGTGTGTTTTGCATTTTGTATGTTTTTTTATTTTTTTATACATTTTGCATTCATCCAAACACTATGAGTGATTGTGGGAAGAGCAAAGAGAGAATTTTTGGAGAGAAGATTGATTACCTCTCCGTTGATGTTGAGGATGCTCCAACCCTTAGTGGTTATTTGAGTAATAGCTCCAACATCCTTGCTTCTACTTCATATAGTGACTCCGATGAGGAGATGTCCCTCATGACATTGAAGTTTAGAAGACTTGTGTCCTTAAAGAAGAAAGACGAAGAAATCAAGAAGTTGAAGAAAGAAAACCTTCAACTAAGGGCCAAGATAGATGACAACTTGAAGACGAACTTGATTGAAGTGTCTAAGTTCAAAAAGGAGATTGAAGATTGTCACCAAAGAATGATGACAATAAAGGATGAGCTTACTGACAAAGATATCTCCTTAAAGATTGTCAAGGAAAGAGAGATGAGGCATCTTTAAGAATTGAAGAAGGGTAAGATATTGCATCCTCAAGCTTAAGGCAAATGCAAAGCTTCACCTCCTCATCATCCTAGGAGGAAGATTGGCCAAGTGAAGATGCCAACTAAGGGTGTAGCTCAACCTCACCCTTCAAGAGCTACACACCCAATTTTTGCTCTACCTAGGCCTAACCAACCAAGGAAGCAAAACAACCCGGCTCAACATCAAAGAAGGAGAGAACCAGTTCAACCACAAATGTGCCAATATCCGGCTAATGCTCCAAAAAAAAGCCATCCGGTGCACCATCAAAGACAACCTCATCAACATTGCTATGCCTCGATGAGAGCTCAAAGCTGTGGTATGAATTCTTCTTTTATACCTACTTGTCATTATTGTGGTATGATTGGTCACATAAGACTAAAGCGCTTTAACTAAATAAAAAAATGTAGAATTGAAAGCATGATAAAGAGGAAAAGGCTTATAAGAGCCCATTTGCTTGTGCCTAGGAATTCATTAGTCTATAATCCTACGATATTGAATAACATGCAATTTTTGACCACTATGAATGATAATGTGTCACCTAGGTGGATAAGAAGAGACGAACCCGCTTGCTACGAGACAAACATGTCTCACATAGGTTCAACTAGGTCCAATGGACTTGGTAGGTCTTTAAGACCACATGCCTTTCATTGAAGATTTGTAGTTTTTAACCCCATATGGGGAACTCAAGCAAATAGAGCATTTGCATACTTGTTGCATGCAAAATTTTGATATATTTTATGCTTCTTTATTAATTGCTTGAATAGCTTGGTTGCACATATTCTTATATGTTTTTACTTCAATAAGTGTGAACTTTGCTTGTATTGCAATCCATGTCATATTTATGTTCAAACATGCATTTTTTTAGACTAGGAGATATATACATATGAAGTACTCTTTGAATGACCTATAATGATTTCCATGATATGATGATTGTTAAATGACATGCTTAAAATGAGAAAAGCATGATTTTTTATGACATGCTTAAAATGTGAAAAGCATGATTTCAAATGACATGATAAAAATGAAAAGCATGAATTGTTGATTACATTTTCTTAAATGCAAAAACAATGTGTGAAAAGCAAATGAGACTTAAATGAATATCAAAATGTCTCTCTTTTTTTACTTATGGAACATGGCTATTATCATATGAGTATCTTACACAGAAAAATCAAATAGGGTGCAAAAAGTCGCTCATGCCATGTTTTGCTTGTAAGGTTGGATATAGTTGCCAATTAAATTGAACTCTTTGAAAAATCTATATCCTTGCTTTTATTCATGACAAATGGTGAAATTTGTTTGAATTCTTAAAGGAAACCTTTGTCATTTGCTTTGCCAAATACTATTGCTTTTGGATTTGAATGCAACATGTCTTGCATGCAAAGCATATTAATCACACATTTTCCTGAAATAAATCTCCTTGTTCTCTCCAATTAATTGAGTTGCATAAAGTGCATTATATGATTATACAATTGCCTTGTATGCTACTATCTTTTTTTGCTACAAGTGACCCGTTTGAGAGATACTTTTTTGCCCATCTCATGATAAAAAGGGGAAGTAGTATGTATTTAAGGGGAGAATGCTAAATTGCTAAATTGTTGTAGCATTCACATGATTGGGGAGTTCACATAGTGTAGGAGAGTAGCCCATTGAGGGGGAGCATTTGCATTGCACATTCATTGCATAATGATACATGTTTTCTTTAATGCAAAATTCCTTATTGCAAATGCTTGTTTTATCTCACATGATTAATCTCACATATACTTGTATTGGAAAGTTTAGAAACTTTGTTTTGAAGATTGATTGTTCTACAAGAGATTGAAGACTTGAAGATATAGCTTTAATTATCTCTTTGTAATATAGAAAATCCCTTTAGTTTCTATTTTTGTTGTGAGGATTATTGTGAGTGGTGGTTTTGTCACGAAATAGCCAAAGGGGGAGATTGTAAGGATTCCCATTTATTGATTGGCTTATTTTATGGACAAAACACATATTGAGGCTTGATGTAAGGTTAGCTTAGGTATTTGATGGTTGGTGTTTTGCACAACCAAGACCCTCTCTTGACCTTAAGAGAAGAAGCACCAAAGGTATATTCTAGTGCTTACTTGCTTTGAAGAGATCTAGTTGCACACACATACAACTCATGCATATTTCTATTCTTGTAAGTTGTGTATTTTTATATGTATGCATGCATGTTCTTGAATATCTCTTCTGGCATGTTTTAATTGATTGCATCTAGTTTATTAAAATTCCATGACATGTATAGGCATTAGGATGCAAAGCCATGAATTTTATTCATGCATGTTGAATTGATTGCATCTTGTTCTATGATAATGCAATGACATGATAGGCATTAGGATGTATTCAATTCCCACAGTTTCATTTCATGTATGTTAGCTTTAAGTGTGGTATAATTCGTTTCCTGAAGATGGTTCAGAAACGTCCGCGCGTGCACAATGGTGTACTTGGTTTAACGCGAAGATCGCCTCTGGAGAATGCCCTTGGCTTCTCCTTGGTTTCACCACTTTTGGTGAATCGGCGGTTTGATCGGCGGCCTTTGACCACCGAATTGAAACCGCCGTTTTTGTCCAGAAGGTTTTGGAGCAATTATGCAGTTATGATCAGCGGCCTGACCGCCGTTCGAAACCGCCGTTTAGACCTGATTGATTTAAAATAGGGAGAAAACCATTTTAATCACTCTAGTTTGACCTATTACACGAATTGGTCCCTCTAGTTCTAATTATCTTGACAGGTCCTTCACGTTGCCAAATAACTGTATTTTTGTCCCTACCGTTAGATTCCATTAGGGTTTTCAATGATACCGTCAAACTTATGAGGGTATAAGCGTAAACTTACCCTACCAGCTTCTAGAAACCCTTTTGACGAAGGGTAATAATGTAAATTGACCTATTACTAATTAAATAATTAAAATTAACAAAAATTAAAAAATATATATATTAAAAAAAATTAAAAGAAAATAAAAATTCAAACCTTAATCCTTTCTCTTTTCCATCTTTTTTTTTTTAATTATAAAAAGAACAAAAAATGAAGAACAAAGAACGAAGAACAAAAAAAAATCGATTTGATTATTATCAAACATTCAAACTTCATCTTCTTCACATCACCATCTTCTCCAACACTGAAACCCTAGCCACCACCACCACTCAAACACCAAAACCACCAAAATCACACCGCTCGATCTCCTTCTTCCTACCGATCCCCTTCTCTTTCTCAAGTCCTTTTCTTTTCCCTTAAAAGAGGTGTAGCCGCCGCCGCAAGATGAGGGCATGTATGTGTTTTTTTTTTTTTTTAATCTTCAATGAAGTTGCTACAATTAGTGGGTATAAGTTGTTTTTTGTTCCTTTTGTTGTAGTGTATGATTTTGTATATGGCTATGCATTATTTGATCGGTTTGTGATTAATGTGAGCTTAAATGAATTATTAGATGGCTTTGAACATGTGTTAGAGTTGTTCCGTTATTGCAGATGAAAAAACAAGCATTGTAACCATGTTTATTTGTCAATTCTGTTTCTGGTCTCGTTATTGAAAATTTGGATTTTACGATATGGGATTCAATTTACAGATTTAACTTATGTTAATGTTTGTAATTTACTTTCTGGAATATATGTCTTGTATTAGTTTTCAACTTATAATGAGACTAATGTGATGGTCTCTTATTTTCTTGCCTGACAGAATTGAAGATGAGATGATTGTGTTGATGGTGTGTTGATTTTCTGGGTTTGGATGATAATGAGATGATTTTGATTAATTGATGTTGAATCGTTTTTTTTTTTTAATTTTATTTTTAATTTTAAGGGCAATGTTGTCTTTCAGCATTTTCACCAACTTTAAGGGGCAGCATGGTCATTTGACCCTCTATCCATGTCAGAATGCACTTTATCAATGAAAATCGTTACAGAAAGACCAAAGGAGACAATACTGGAACTAGAGGGACTAGTTCATGTAATAGGTCAAACTAGAGAGACTAAAATGGTTTTCTCCCTTTAAAATATCTCGGTCTCAAAACGGCAGTTATGAAAGTGCCGATCGAAAGCGCCGATGTTACCTGATGCTCTCGGGTTTCAATTCGGCGATTGAAACGGCGGTTTTGTAATCGCTGATTGAAACCGCCGATTGTGCGTTTTCAGGGGCAAACTTGACTTTTCACCTCCCTTATTTTTGGTCTCTATAAATACATCCTTATCTCTGGTTCAAAAACTAAGTCTTGCATTCTAAGAACCCTAGAGAGATATTTAGAGAGACTTGAGAGAAAAAGCTTAAAGATTACATCTTTATTTCTCTAAATCCATTTCCACATGCACAAATCATCATCTAAGCATCATCTTGGATCATCTAGCATGTGCTAATGCATGGGTCTTCTTCAATACACATGGTATGATATGTTGAACACTATTATCTTACATAATTAGTGTTTTTACTTATCAATTTTATCTTATCTATTACTTGTATGTGTTTAGATTAATTTCTACATATAAGATTGAGATTATGTGTTGATTGAGTTGATTTTTGATAGCTAGGTTTTCATGTTTATCTAACATCTAGCTAATTGATCTCATTAAAATGATTGAGATTGTATTTTGATAGCTTTGTATCTAGGATTGATTATCCTTTACTTAGCTAAAGTTGTATGCTATGACATATAGCTATTTTCATATCTAGGATTGATTTTATTGTCATCATATAATCCTAGGTAAGCATCTAGAGTACCCTAGCTCTATCTTTCATATTTGGATATCATTGCATATTCACAATAGGGTTTGATCTCTTCGGAGAATGTAAGTCTTGTGTGATTGACCGGGATTAGGTCGCTACACCGGGATTAGGTGGTCACTCAAGCAAATTGGACGAGGTCCTCTATAAAAGGCATGTGGGTGGTGGTAACGGGATATTAGTCGGGATTAGGCCGTCAAACTGAGATTAGGTTGTATACGCTATCGCATATAGTGGATTTGAGGTTCTAGTGTGGCGTACTTACCAGCTCGTGGTTTTTCCCTGTTGAGGGTTTCCACGTAAAAATCAAGTGTCGTTTATATTTCCGCACCTTTACACTTGATTATTGTTTTGTGAATTTGGGTTATATTTGTAATATTGACTGATCCGAAAATTTTGGTAATAACGGATTAACAACCCATTCACACACCCTCTATGTCTTAATTAAAAGACATGCACGCATATAATAGTTAAAATTATATACTTTCAGAGTCTACATTGAGCTTCTATTGATGGCTTAGACCTTTCTTCAAGAAGAATCTTGTGCATGCAAGTAGTGGGACTAATTCCCATTAGTTCATCCAAACTCTATCCAATAGCTTCCTTGAAATTTCTCAACACACCAAGGAGTTTCTCTTCTTCTTGTGGACTCAAATCTGATGCTATTATCACCGAGAGTGATTTATCTTGCTTAAGAAAAGCATACTTCAATGTAGATGGTAGTGGCTTCAAGTCTAACTTAGGTGCGGAGCTAGGAATTGAACCTTTGTCGGGCATCTCCCCACTCTCTTCCTCCATATGACCTTCACCACTAGCCCATACCAGCATATCAATCACTTCATCTTCCGGTTTCTCCATTGTCCCAATTTCCATCTTTGCATTATCCATTAGCCATCCTAGTTGCTCAAAATCAGTCATCCCTTCTTCAATGAATTCTTCCATGAATCCTACAAAGCAAAATGATAGAATCACTAAAAGGGTATACACGATTGAACCTATATATAACTTAAAATTGTTAAATTATTACTACTAATATTAATACTAAGTTCTTGTGCAGGTTATAGAGTCATAATGCATTTCAAAGTTTCAATCTTAATAAATGTTCATCATAATTTGGAAAAATAAGAATATCTCAAGATAAATCATTTCATTTCATCTCTTGAATGCTAGTTCTTGAAAACATGGAATATTATCTCCCTCATAGATTAAACATTCATTCTAAACTCTTATTGATATAGATTATGAAAAGATTAGGAGTAGAGAAAAAGTTTATCAAATAAAGCATTAAAGAGAAAATTAGAGAGTACCTTGGTTGATGAACTAGATATTATTAAGAAAAGATAAGATATGAATACCAAAGTTGGTATTTTGTTGAAATGACCTGGTTTCCCACTTAGGTCGGCGAATTTTGGCAAATCTGCGAGTATGTACTCGCAGTTTCATCTCGTAGATGCTGATATGGTCAGATATTTGCTAAAATATCTTGTCTTGGGAACTGTGCCAGGGTGATCTACGAGTTCCATCTCGCAGTCACAAGTCACAATATGTATTTTCACTAAATTTTCTGCTCCTTCTATCTTGCAGCACAATGTCATAGATTGTCTTCAAAAGAGTCTGCAACTTCTTTTCATCTTCCTTGTGAGTTTATTCTAGTAGTCTCTTCTCGCAGATGATTCCTCAGTTTCGACTACGAGTTAATTTGGCCTGAACTGCGAGTTCCTTCTCACAATCTCTTCTCCTAAAAACTTCCTCAGTTTTGACTACGAGTTAATTTCCTGATAATTACGACTTTGTCTTCGCAATTCTTTCTCACAGCTAATTCTCATATTCATATGCTACATATGTTTGCGAGTTCTTTCTCGTATATTTTATTTCCCTAACTCGCAGATCCTTAATAGGATAGACTACGACTTCATTTCTGAAAACATGCGAGTTCTTTCTTACTTCCAAAATTGCGCTTCCTTTCAAAGCGGCTTCCTTTACACACAAACAAAATTAGTCAAAAGGCTCATGCAATCAATGGTGGAGTAACTTCACTTATGCTACCACTATGACTAATTTTGGGATTTGGAGACAAATCAAATGTCTCATTTTTCTTCAAGATGTACACCATGTAAAAAGGCGTAGCTCTTTCTTTCTTTAAAAACTTCCCATTATCTTGATCACTCTTGTTCTTTCGGACCCAAATTTTAGTGACCCTCATATGTAGTACTTCACCTATATGCATATTTCTACTTTCTTTGTATTGAAAGCATTGGTTCTTTTTGTGACTCTTGATATGACAAAAACAGCATGCATGTGGAAAGTAATGAATACTACCTTTCTTTTTCTTAGGGCTGTATGGAAAAATAAACAAATAAAAGTGTTACACGCAGCGGAAGTGATACTAAAGACGATTTAGTGACTTTTAAAATTTTTCCTTTATGACCTTAAACCCTTTTAATCAATAAACATGCATATATATCAACAAAAGTAAATTACCTCTTGTCGCGTGATCCGATTGACTTACGTCGATGGTAATCCGCAAGACCTTCAATCCGAGCACGAACTTGGATCACCTAGGAGCGTGGTCTCCCTTTCCTTTGAATTGCAAACCTGTGAATGGACCAAACAAATACTTTCTTTTCTTTGTTAGTCACAAAACAATCAAAAGAATGTCAAAATTATTCCGGTCACTTTTGAGTTCACAATCTTATGATCGAAACTCGCGTGAACCTAGATCGATATCGTATACACAAGCTTATTGATGTTTAAGCAATTGTATACTATCAAAGAATAATTTTTCACTCCTTTTTGTCTCTCTAGAATAAAAACTCTCTTAGAATTAAGAAGAAGAAGAAAGAAAATAAAAACTCAAGCACCAATTAATTGATGTGGCCGAACCCTATAAGAACATATATATAGGTTGGCCGAATTTTTCTTCTTTTTCCTTTAGGGTTGCCGAATTCTATGTAGTATCTAATTAGGGTTGGCCGAATTTCATCATGTCACTTATATAGGGTGACTGAAATTCAACCCTAATTCTTTTTAACTTTATAGACTTCAAACCCTAATCCAACTCTTTTATTTTTATTCTTTTATTTGACTAAATAAAAAAAAAGACTCCTTATTTGATTAAATAAATAATACTAATTTATTTATTTACTTATCAAACAAGTCTTTTACTTTTAGGAAAGATTTGTTTCTTTAATTAAACAATTAATCAATAAATCAATTAATTCTTATTTAATTAAAACAAATGAAACAAAATAATATTTTTAGGTCAAAACCTTAACCTAGCCGCCCCACTTATATATAAGATGGGCCTAATATTATTTTCTATTTCATTTAATCCATTGGACTTTAAATAAAAAAGCCCACATGTGAACCAGACCCATTCTTACTAAAAGAAACAAGCCCACATGTCTTTCATTAATATATTAATATAATTGAACAGCCCATTACTTAAATAATGTGCAAATTATATTCTTAATATATTAAATGCAATTCTAGATGGACCCTTAAATTGGTCCGGTAGAATATATCAAGTGATCCATGCAAGTCCGTGTGGATTGGGGATCTTGGCGGGCCATCTAAATTTAAGCTTCAATAGACATAACCTAATCACAATCAACAAATGATTCACTTAGGTCCGATCCATTAATTTTAACTCATTCCACTAAAGAGCTAAAACTGAACTCTTAAATAAAGATAGAAAAGGAAGATGCTCCTCATTCATACCCTAGACAATCATATTGGAGATAGTGTATCCTCGTGATTAATATCAGTAATCGCCAAGAGTTCATAGACCGCCTATAACTCTGCAAGTTACCATTTTTGCTCATATGACCACGTTTTGAACTTGGATATTTTGACTTGTCCAGAAGCCATGTTTTCAATAGACACTATTGAAAACTCAACGTTGAGATTTAATATCCAATTACCTCAAAACATCCATATGATGATATTATACTCTCATTTAATTAAATGGAGCCACGATGTCCATATCTATAAATGAAGTCCTCTATCGATTAACAAATGAATATCACCAAACTATCGAGGATAGACTATGCGATATAATCGTACTCATTGATAACTCAAATGATATCACTTGCAACCATAAGTCCATCATTTATCTCAGGATTAAGATAGACTCTCCGATTGTCCTGATAATGAAAAGACTATTATCTATTGACGGTTCTAGATAAAGCTTTTCATTGTGATCCAGTTCAATGCACCCAGTGCACTAGATCCTTTTGCTCGAAGACACTCCGATGATTTTAGACTCATCATATCTCATTTGATCCCACTCAAATGCTAGCAAAAGAATTCTACAACTTTAACAAGATAAAGGTGCCCAACCTTTAACTTAAGTTGTGAACATTATTCAAGACTAACTAAAGAATTGTGTCTACCACATACATATCCAGATGTACGAACAATTCTTCTTTTCCCATAGTCTTTAGACCTTATGATTATTTACTTTGACAATTATAATACAAACTATAAATGCTATACGATTTGTTAAACCAGAAATCACTTTATTAATATGAAAAAGATTGTTAATTACAACATTACACTCTTGCTATTGAGCATAATCCTAACAATCTCCCACTTGCGCTATAGCAAATGTGTCATATCTCTCAAGCCCATATTCTCTAGATGCCCATCGAAACTCTTCTGAGGTAGAGCCTTTGTGAAGGGATCCGCTAGATTTTCTGCTGACGCGATTTTGGTAATCGTCACGTCACCTCTTTGAACAATCTCCCTTAAAAGATGATACTTTCTTTCAATGTGTTTACCTCTCTTGTGACTTCTTGGTTCTTTCGAATTAGCCACTGCTCCACTGTTGTCACAGTAGATAGTGATCTGCTTATTCGCACTAGGAACCACTTCTAAGTCAATCAAGAATTGGCGGAGCCAAACAGCCTCTTTGGCAGCTTCGCATGCAGCAACATACTCAGCTTCCATGGTGGAATCAGCAATACAAGATTGCTTGATACTCCTCCATATAACTACTCCTCCTCCAATAGTAAACACAGCCCCTGATGTGGATTTTCTGGAGTCAGAATCTGATTGGAAATCAGAATCTGTATACCCAACGGGAACCAAATCCCCTCCAGAGTATACAAGCATATTATCTCTCGTTCTCTTAAGATACTTGAAAATATGCTTGACTGCCGTCCAGTGATCAGGTCCAGGTTTCGATTGAAACCTGCTAACTATGCCAACAGCAAAACAAATATCTGGTCTAGTACAGAGCATTGCATACATGAGACTTCCAACTGCCGAGGCATATGGAACTCTACTCATGAATTGCTCTTCATGCTCATTCTTAGGAACTTGTTCCTTAGAAAGCTTGATTCCATGTCTGAAAGGTAACATACCTTTCTTGGAATCCTGCATGGAAAACCTAGACAAGATTTTGTCTATGTATGAAGCTTGGGATAATGCAATCGTTCTATTCTTTCTATCCCTTATTACTTGGATACCTAGAATAAAACTTGCTTCTCCTAAGTCCTTCATATCAAATTGTTTTGCTAACCATTCTTTTACTGATGTTAATACACCTACATCGTTTCCAATGAGTAGTATATCATCAACATAAAGAATCAGGAAAACCAACTTGTCGCCTTTAATCCTTTTGTATACACAAGGTTCGTCAGGATTCTGAATAAATCCAAAACCTTTGACAGCTTGATCAAACCTTATGTTCCAGGATCTGGATGCTTGCTTTAATCCATATATGGATTTCTGCAACTTGCATACCTTATCCACTTGGCCCTTTTCAATGAATCCCTCTGGTTGCATCATGTAGATGCTTTCGTCAAGACTTCCATTTAGGAAAGCTGTCTTGACGTCCATTTGCCAAATCTCTAAATCTAAAGATGCTGCAATGGATAAGAGTATCCTAATGGATTTAAGCATGGCCACAGGAGAGAAGGTTTCCTCGTAATCGATACCTTCTTTCTGTGTATACCCTTTAGCTACCAATCTAGCTTTAAAGGTTTCCACCTTTCCATCCATACCTCTTTTCCTCTTGTATACCCACTTGCACCCAATGGGTTTTATCCCTTTAGGCAAGTCTACAAGGGACCAGACTTTGTTATCGAACATAGATTCAATCTCGGATTGCATTGCCTTTTGCCAATGGCGACTATCAACATCCTCCATAGCTTCCTTGTACGTATAGGGATCATCGTCGTCCGGGAGATTCTCCACTGATTCTCCCAGACCGATGTATCTTTCGGGTTGTGTTCTAACCCTCCCACTACGACGAGGAATGGTAGGTTGTTGATCTTGTGTTGGATCGGAACTTACAATTGGGTTAGGTTGTGCAACCTCTCGTGGAATTGTATCTCCTGACATCTCATTCAGGACAATTCTACTTCTAGGCACAAAATCATTCATATAGTCCTTTTCCAGAAATTTAGCATTTGTCGAAATAAATACTTTAAGATCTGAAGGACTATAGAAATAATATCCTTTAGTTTCTTTTGGATACCCTACAAATATACATGTTTCTGAACGGGACTCCATCTTTTCTGTCTTTCCTTTTAACACATGCGCAGGACAACCAAATATCCTTAAGTGTTGTAAACTAGGCTTGCGCCCAGTCCACAACTCATGCGGTGTTTTAGGAACAGACTTAGATGGTACATCGTTTAGAATGTATATAGCAGTTTGTAAAGCATATCCCCAAAAAGAAATAGGAAGCGTTGAATAACTCAACATAGACCTAACCATATCCAAAAGAGTTCTATTTCTCCTTTCTGCTACCCCATTCTGTTGAGGTGTACCTGGTGCAGAAAACTGAGAAACTATCCCATTATCAATAAGATATTGCTGAAACTCACCAGATAGATATTCTCCACCACGATCAGATCTCAAGATTTTTATGTGTTTCTCAAGCTGATTTTCCACTTCAGCTTTGAATGCTTTGAACATGTCAAAAGCATCCGACTTATGTCTCATGAGATACACATAACCAAATCTTGAGTAATCATCCGTGAAGGTGATGAAGTACTCATATCCACCTCTAGCTTGAATGCTCATAGGTCCACATACATCAGTGTGTATCAATCCTAAACATTCAGTGGCTCTTGCACCTTTGGCAGAGAACGTCCTTTTGGTCATTTTACCTTCCAAACAAGATTCACAAGTTGGTAGATCATCAACCTTTAAGTTACTTAAAGGTCCGTCACTTACCAATCTTTTAATCCTATTAAGGTTAATATGACCTAAGCATAAATGCCAAAGGTAGGTTTCATCTGTTGATAATTTTACTCTTTTATGATTAGGTTCCGTTATTTCTGTGTCTAACGAGTGAGAGATATTTCTATGCAAAAAGTATAGACCGTTTTCCAATGTACCTTGGCAAATAATTTTGTCATTCTTACTAATAATAAAAACTTTATTAAAAGTAACCGAATATCCAAATTTATTCAAACAAGAAACTGAAATTAAATTCCTCTTGAATTGAGTTACATAATAAACGTCTATTAAATCTAAATGCCTTCTAGAATCCAAATAAACTCTAATATCTCCCACTGCACTTGCAGACACTAACGTTCCGTTGCCCAAGCGCAAATTGATTTCATTCTTACTCAGCTTTCTCCTTTCTTGAAACCCCTGCAAGGAATAACAAACATGATTAGTGGCTCCTGAGTCTATGATCCAAGAATCTGTAGAATCAGCCAAAAAACATGTTTCTAGATAATTCAAATTACCTTCTTCCTTCTTGTTCTGGGACTTTGGGCAATTTCTCTTCCAATGTCCCTTTTCACCACAAAGGAAGCATTTCCCTTTGATCTTGGTTACTTTCTTGGTCTCCTTCTTGATAGGCCCAAGTTGCTTTTTCTTCTGTTGTTTCTTGACCTTTTGACGGGCCTTAACAGTAGCAACTTTACCAACCATATGAATCTCTTGACCTTTGCCTTTCACAAGGATCTTTTCAGCACTTTGAACATCTTGCATCAGGCCTTGTAAGGTGTATTCCTTTTTGTTCAAAGTGTAGTCCAATTTGAACTGATCAAAGGAATCTGACAATGAATTGACAACCATATCAATCTTTGTCTCACCATCTATCTCAGCGCCATGCAGTTCAGCAATGTTGAGATGTGCTATGACTTTCATCATGTGATCTTTCACAGCCTGTCCAGGTTTCATCCTAAGATTCATAAAAGCAGTCACTGCCTCTCTCTTAGTCGTCCTAGACTTCATAGCAAACATCTCCTCTAGAGACATCATTATATCAGCAGCGGACTCCATTCCTTCATGCTGCTGTTGCAACACGTCGGAGATAGTGGCCATAATGTAACATTTTGCCATATCATCTGAAGTCTTCCACTGCTCATACTCATCTCTACACATTATGCTAGATTCATTATTAGGAGCAGGTGGTTTAGGAGTAGTTAGAACAAACTTATGTTTTTCACTTTGCAGTAACAACCCAATTTTCCTTTTCCATGTGACATAATTATCTCCAGTTAAAGTGTTATCTTTCAGGATGTTCATAAGTGATGGGGTCATGATTTCTGAATAAAACAAAACATATATAAGTAAATAATCATGATAAAGCACTTTTAAATATTTATCTTGAATTAAATAAATAACTCAATCATAAAATTCAACGGTGATCTAACACCCATAAATGTTACGCCTCCTTTGGGAGTTCGCACCATTTACTAGTTAGACTAGGTCCCACCTAATTGTTAACATAACAACCAGCGTTTTCAATTTTAGCCTTGCAATTTTACTGACAAGAACTCTTGGGAGGATATCAATAAAATTACATTGAGTGTGTTACCAAGATATCGACCCTCAATTTTCTCTCACGAAAATCCCTCCTTGGGGAGTAGATCTCGTTTGAGTCCATTTGTCTAGTCTATCCTTGTAAGGAAGTATGTTGCTAAATTCCATTCATGGACGCCCCTTGGGGGGATTACCAATAAATAATAAAGCTCAACTAACCTTGGAGGCCATAGGTGTTACCAAAACACCTTCTCCCACTCAATTATTTAAGGCGTGTGATTAAATCCCATAGAATGATTTACCGAGTTATCTAGATGCCAATTTAGATACCTAAATCATTCAATGCATGTTCATACCAAAAGAGATATATGCGTGGCACTCCTATTCTATATGTCATGTTATCATACAATAACAAATATTGTAATATTTAAGCATAAATTAAATAGCAACAATTTTGGCCCATCCTAGAAAAACAAGTAAATTATAATTTGTCAGGAATACAAGATCTTCAGGTGGCCCATCAACCATACGCTCATCCTTCGGCCTTCTCCCATGGGCGTGCGCAGCCCACAACCCCACAAAGGGGCTGCCTTGCGCAGCCCATAAGGCCACACAAGGCTGCCATGCGCAGCCCACCAAAGTTTGGGCTTGTCATGTGCAGCCCAATCCACTCCTAGGGTGCGCACGGTGCTCGTACTTGGTTCCGGTTGCTTCATTTTGCTTCGTGTCTTCGAATCTCCAAGACCTAAATATATTACGGCAGTATATATATAATAAATACTGCAGTATTAATTTTTTTTTTTTTTTTTATTCACTGCAGTATTTTTACAAACCAAAAACTGCACATACTAAAAATAAATAAAAAAAAACTGCAGTAACCCTAAAAAAATACTGCACATATATATAAAAAAAAATAAAACCTAGCAATCTACCAAGAAGGAATTATGGCGAAAATAGACCACCCTTCTTGTTACAACTCCGAAACAAAAATTACATTGAAAATCTAGGGCCAAAATCGAGCAATAACAAACCACATAAAATATATATAAATCCATATATCACATGTAATTATATATTTGAATACCTAGAGTGTCATCTCTTTCTAAACATGCATAATCACAATAAAAAGAAATAGATCCACGTATATATACGTTAATTAATTAAAAGGGTTCAACCTAGGCTCTGATACCAATTGTATGGAAAAATAAACAAATAAAAGTGTTACACGCAGCGGAAGTGATACTAAAGACGATTTAGTGACTTTTAAAATTTTTCCTTTATGAACCTTAAACCCTTTTAATCAATAAACATGCATATATATGAACAAAAGTAAATTACCTCTTGTCGCGTGATCCGATTGACTTACGTCGATGGTAATCCGCAAGACCTTCAATCCGAGCACGAACGTGGATCACCTAGGAGCGTGGTCTCCCTTTCCTTTGAATTGCAAACCTGTGAATGGACCAAACAAATACTTTCTTTTCTTTGTTAGTCACAAAACAATCAAAAGAATGTCAAAATTATTCCGGTCACTTTTGAGTTCACAATCTTATGATCGAAACTCGCGTGAACCTAGATCGATATCGTATACACAAGCTTATTGATGTTTAAGCAATTGTATACTATCAAAGAATAATTTTTCACTCCTTTTTGTCTCTCTAGAATAAAAACTCTCTTAGAATTAAGAAGAAGAAGAAAGAAAATAAAAACTCAAGCACCAATTAATTGAATGTGGCCGAACCCTATAAGAACATATATATAGGTTGGCCGAATTTTTCTTCTTTTTCCTTTAGGGTTGCCGAATTCTATGTAGTATCTAATTAGGGTTGGCCGAATTTCATCATGTCACTTATATAGGGTGACCGAAATTCAACCCTAATTCTTTTTAACTTTATAGACTTCAAACCCTAATCCAACTCTTTTATTTTTATTCTTTTATTTGACTAAATAAAAAAAAAAAGACTCCTTATTTGATTAAATAAATAATACTAATTTATTTATTTACTTATCAAACAAGTCTTTTACTTTTAGGAAAGATTTGTTTCTTTAATTAAACAATTAATCAATAAATCAATTAATTCTTATTTAATTAAAACAAATGAAACAAAATAATATTTTTAGGTCAAAACCTTAACCTAGCCGCCCCACTTATATATAAGATAGGCCTAATATTATTTTCCTATTTCATTTAATCCATTGGACTTTAAATAAAAAAGCCCACATGTGAACCAGACCCATTCTTACTAAAAGAAACAAGCCCACATGTCTTTCATTAATATATTAATATAATTGAGCAGCCCATTACTTAAATAATGTGCAAATTATATTCTTAATATATTAAATGCAATTCTAGATGGACCCTTAAATTGGTCCGGTAGAATATATCAAGTGATCCATGCAAGTCCGTGTGGATTGGGGATCTTGGCGGGCCATCTAAATTTAAGCTTCAATAGACATAACCTAATCACAATCAACAAATGATTCACTTAGGTCCGATCCATTAATTTTAACTCATTCCACTAAAGAGCTAAAATTGAACTCTTAAATAAAGATAGAAAAGGAAGATGCTCCTCATTCATACCCTAGACAATCATATTGGAGATAGTGTATCCTCGTGATTAATATCAGTAATCGCCAAGAGTTCATAGACCGCCTATAACTCTCCAAGTTACCATATTTACTCATATAACCACGTTTTGAACTTGGATATTTTGACTTGTCCAGAAGCCATGTTTTCAATAGACACTATCGAAAACTCAACGTTGAGATTTAATATCCAATTACCTCAAAACATCCATATGATGATATTATACTCTCATTTAATTAAATGGAGCCACGATGTCCATATCTATAAATGAAGTCATCTATCGATTAACAAATGAATATCACCAAACTATCGAGGATAGACTATGCGATATAATCGTACTCATTGATAACTCAAATGATATCACTTGCAACCATAAGTCCATCATTTATCTCAGGATTAAGATAGACTCTCCGATTGTCCTGATAATGAAAAGACTATTATCTATTGACGGTTCTAGATAAAGCTTTTCATTGTGATCCAGTTCAATGCACCCAGTGCACTAGATCCTTTTGCTCGAAGACACTCCGATGATTTTAGACTCATCATATCTCATTTGATCCCACTCAAATGCTAGCAAAAGAATTCTACAACTTTAACAAGATAAAGGTGCCCAACCTTTAACTTAAGTTGTGAACAATATTCAAGACTAACTAAAGAATTGTGTCTACCACATACATATCCAGATGTACGAACAATTCTTCTTTTCCCATAGTCTTTAGACCTTATGATTATTTACTTTGACAATTATAATACAAACTATAAATGCTATACGATTTGTTAAACCAGAAATCACTTTATTAATATGAAAAAGATTGTTAATTACAACATTACACTCTTGCTATTGAGCATAATCCTAACAAGGGCAAGGTTTCTTATGGCTTTCCCTAGCGGTTGTGGATGATGACCCTTCTTCCTTCTTGGTTTGAACTTTAGTGAGGACCTTGATTGTGTGTTCTACTTGATCAAGTTCCACTATCAAATTGCACTCCTTGACTTTAGAGATCTTGAATGCAATATCCTTCCTCACCAATTCCTCCTCAAGAGATTGGCTCTTCTTATCTTTCCTCTCTATTTCCATAAGGATCTTACTCATCCTTCTTTTAAACCCTTCTTCTTGCCCATCCACTAAATCTGTCAATTCTTGCCCCACCTTGAGGGCTTCATTTCTTTATTTTGTAAGGGCATCAATCCTCATTGTAAGGTTGATGTCCTTCTCAACAACAATGAAACAAATAATGTACGATGTGTATAAAATTATCTAGAGGGGGGTGCATAGATTTTATCCGATATTACCCAATTTTCGTGATTAATCAATGTTCCGAAAATGTCCATTTCTAGTCAATAACATATCAAGTGTACTAAGTGCGGAATTATAAATGACACAAGATATTTACGTGGAAATCCTTACGGGAAAAACCACGGGCTAGTAAGTGCACCACACTCGAACCTCAAATCCACTAATTGCGATAACATATACAACCTAATCCTGGTTTGATGGCCTAATCCCGACCAATATTCCGATACCGCTACCACTACCCGCAGGCCTTTAAAAGTGGACCTAGTCCAATTGCTCATGTGAACACCTAATCCCGGTGTACGATCTAATCTCGGTCATCACACAAGACTTACTTCTCCGAAGAGATCAAACACCCTAAGTGAATATTATGCAATATCCAAATATGCAAGTAATGTTAGGGTGCACTAAATGCTTATCTAGGAATATAAAATGACAATTAAATCATTCATAGATATCAAATATAGATATATGACATGGCATACAACTTAGCTATGTTAAGGATAACCAATCCTAAATACAATAGCTATCACAAATAACCCACAAACATTCAAAAGCTTAACTAGTTGATTAAAAGACAATCTATCAACCTAATTATCAATAAATCACACAAGAATGTTTATGGCTTAGCTTTTAGGCAATAATGACCTAATCAATTAAGCTATCAAAAAATAACGCAATCAACACATAATCTCAATCATGTACATAAGAATTACTCTAAGAACATACAAGTAATAAATGAGATAAAATTGATAAGTAAAAACACTAATTATGTAAGATAATAATGTTCAACATACCATACCATGTGTGTTGAAGAAGACCCATGCATTAGCACATGCTATATGATCCTAGATGATGCTTAGATGATGATTTATGCATATGGAAATGGGTTTGGAGAGTTAAAGAAGCAATCTTGGTGCTTTTTCTCACTAGGGAACTCTTAATCTCTCTCTAAGGTTTTGTATCCTTTTGTTCCTTAAATAAAAATGAGAGAAAAAGATGTATTTATAGTGTTAAGATGATAGCCCTATAAATATCTTGACTATCCCTTCAAAAATGAGCCAAATCGGACTCCAAATGAGTGAGATATGGCCAAATTACGAAACAGGGTCGGGATTGTCGCTAGCATGCCGCTATCACCGAAGTCGTGGCACTTGAACCATGGCGAATTGCTATTGATAGCATGCCGCTGGCACCCAAGGAGTGGCACTTGAACCGTGGTAAATTTCTGTCGCTAGCATGCCGCTGTTACCTAAGGCGCGGCACTTGAACCGTGATGAAGTGTCACAACACAGAGCTTGATATTCAAGTGACTCAAAACATGACCAAACGACATCGAAACCTTTTATATGATATATCGTTGGAAAGATATAGAAGTATAATTTCTACTCCAATTTATGGAATGACATTTTGATTCTGTAGAAAAAGTTATGGTCAATTGAGTGACCAATAGTCAGATTCGGATAACAACAATGGTGCCCTGTTTTAGTGGTCACTTTGGAGATTTCAAAACCAATCAAAACGGCCATGAAATATTATGAATAATATACCGTTGGAAAGGTATGGGTGTCTAGTTTGCCCAAAATTTTACAAAACTCAATTTCAATCTTTTTATAAAATGTTATGGTCACAAGACCATACAAAGATTGGTTTTGAAAAACGTTTAAATCATTGAAATCCAATCTTTTGAAACTAGACACTTTACTCCAAATAACAAAACCGAATCTAACACTTATCCAAGAGAAGAATGAGACCTTCTAAAGTGGTAAACCATCGCACTAAGATATGCACACCATCGTGCAAGCGCGGATGTTTTCGATCATCTTTGGGAAATGACTTACACCACATTTAAGACTAACATGAAGTGTAAGTGTGGGAAGTGAATGCATCCTAATGCCTAACATGTCATGGCATTGTCATTGAGCAAGATGCACTCAATTGAAAACATGCATGAATAGAATTCATGGCTTTGCATCCTAATGCCTAAATATGATATGGCATTTCAATTAACTAGATGCAATCAATTAAACATGCATGAAGAGATTTTCAATGAACATGAATGCACACAATATAAAAACACACAACATATAAGAGTTAAAGATATGTATGAGTTGTATGTGTATGCAACTAAATCTCTTCAAGAAAAAATAAGTACTAGAGATATATCTTTGAAGTGCTTGTCACTCTTGAGGTTTTGAGAGGGTCTTGGAACTTAATCACCTATCACATATGCTACCCTTACATCAACCCCAATATGTGGTTTGTCCAAGAAATAAGCCAATCAACAATTAGGATCCTAATAAACAATCTTGTCACTCTTGACGATATCTACCTTTATTCTACCTTCTTTCTCCTCTTTGAGGAGCCTCACTTCTTCTTCAAAAGCTCGAAAAAATTCTTCCAACTCATTATTAGGTTCCAACGGGGCTACCTTCGTTTCAACGGGATCTTCCTCAGTCTTGATGTTATAACATGTGTTTAACCCCTCCTCCTTCTTCTTCTTCTTCTTTCCTGTAAACACATCAAACTCTACCCTTTCTCCTGACACAGTCATTGTCAACTTCCCTTTGAGCACATCAATTGTAGTCCTAGCCGTTGCCATGAACGGCCTCCCTATGAGTATGAGATGATCTTTGATTGTATGATTCTCACCAATGTCGAGGACTACAAATTCCGTTGGGATGGTAAGCTTATCAATTTGTAGGAGCACATCTTCTATTATGCCCTCCAAGAACAAAGACGCACCCCAGATGCTCGATCGAATGCTGAGGCTCCTAGCTAGTCATAGTGTTGTTGGTTGCTCTGTCGTTGACTTTGTGAGACTTTACAGTCTCAATCCTGTCTCAGAATGCTTTGTAGATGATCAAAATGTTGTGTCTTTAGGCCCTGTAATGACACTAACTCAGGATAAGGTCTTCCTCGATAGCTGGTACATACTCTTTTCAATTCTCTGTAATTAAATTTCATATCATACATACAGATAACTCCAGATTTTGGTTGGTACTCAATCAAGGTCCCAATTGAAAGACGCTGTTCTTGAAGGAGGAATTCCATTTAACAGAGTCCATGGAATGCACGCATTTGAATATCCTGGATTGGACCCAAGGTTCAATCGAGTTTTCAATACAGCTATGAATAATACTACTAAGGTTATCAAAAACTTTCTGGAGATTTACAAGGGATTCGAGAATGTGAAACAGCTAGTTGATGTTGGTGGTGGTCTTGGTGTCACTCTTGAAGCTATTACTGCCAAATACCCACAAACTAAGGGGGATTGATTTCGATTTGCCTCATGTTATTCAACATGCTCCACACTATCCTGGTATGATCTATTATCAATCAATCATGTATACATATTCAAGCTTAATTTAATGAAGAACATGATAATAACTTGGAAGTACTTTTGTGTTACAGGTGTGGAACATGTTGGGGGATATATGTTCGAAAGCGTGCCAAAAGGTGATGCCATTTTCATGAAGGTATGTTTAATGTTTCAGATTTTGCAAACATTACTGTTTTATTAATTATATAGGATTTCAAATAAACCAAATGAAATTGACTAATTAATGATGTGATCAAATGGGGAAATTCTGTAGTGGATACTTCATGATTGGAGCGATGAGCATTGTTTGAAGTTGTTGAAGAATTGCTACAAGTCCATTCCGGAGAATGGGAAATTAATTGTTGTGGAGTCTGTACTTCCAGATTTTCCTGAGACTAACACAGCAACAAAGGCAACTTTCCATGTTGATGTGCTTATGATGACTCAAAACCTAGGAGGAAAAGAGCGTTCGCGACAGGAATACATGGCCTTGGCCACCGGAGCTGGATTTAGGGGCATCAGATTTGAAACCTCTGCTTATAATTCCTGGGTTATGGAGTTCTATAAATAGAAGATGAAATAATGCCTATAAGTTCCGGGAATGTACTTTACTTACTATTATTGTTTGTTTGAGCTACATGAGAGAATTAATATGTGACAATAAACTATGAACTTCAATAATGGTATTTTTTTTAGTGCATTCACTCAATCACTTGTTTTACGAACATGAATAAAATTTTAGTACTTGAATTTCCCAATTTCTATCTCCACATTCATCCATTCACTCCAATAAATCAAAATAAATGCATCGATCATCAATTTTTTAACCAGTAAATAAATCGGAGATGGAAAAAGTTTCACAAAAGTCTTATTTATTTTTCGTAATTCATCACATTTTAAATGGGTTTGCCATTTTCATCATTTTAGTCATTGTTTTTTTATTTATTTTTTTTTTTTATTTTTAAATTCATCTCTTTAGTACTACTTGTTTTTATTTTTCAAAATCTATCACTTTGATTCTTCCATTAGTAAAAGATAATGGATTTAAGGATATTTTAGTCTAAACACAAGTTAGATGTGAGTATATACTTGCACCGGTAAATTTTTTTTTTTTAAATGTGACTTGTATTAAAAAAAAAAAAAGAGCACACATGTCAAACGGATAAAACAAAAATTGAATTGAGGAATTGCCTTCTTTAATCAACTTAATCCTTCAAGGTCGGCAAATAGAAAGCACATTAGCATATAATCATATAGATAATTTGAAAAACTAAAACTGTTGCTTGCTGGTGCATGTAAACTTCTTGATGTTACCGTGAGTCCGTGACAACAAATTTCAAGTTACAAATTGGTGTAGTTTTAGTTTTAATTAGAGGGACAAATAAAAAAAAGACAAATCCTAATAGAGGCTATGGCAATTTACAGGGGGCTAGTTCTTGATCGCGATACAAGTTTGCTCCCTCTTGGAATTGAGTCAGATGTTGCGATTTAATGTTGGATAGATTAATGATATGAGGCATTTGGTTTAGTTATTGATGTTATTCGACTGCTTTTATAGAGCTTATCAACCTTTACAATAAATTTATTTCTAGAAAAACGAAATGTTGTTGCTCATATTTAAGCCAAATTAGTTTTTTCTAATGACGAGGACTATGTTTGGTCGGAGTATTTCCCTCCTTATGTTTGAAGGTGTTTACCGGATGATGTTCCGTGTTATGAGTAATGTTACTTTGTTCAAATTTGATGTCCAAATGATATAATATCACTCTAATCAGTTCATCTAAATCATTCAAATATAATACAATTTAAATTAATAAAAAAAAGATAGGAAAGAAAAGGTAAAACAGCGTTTTTATTGAGAAGAGTGTAATACTACGTACAACGAGATGTTACGGGCCCAAACAGACATCATTTGCTACTCAAAAGAGGCTCCCAAGGTGTCATATATCGCATTCATTTCTTTATCAAGCAAATAACCAAAGTCTTGATAAATCCTTCTTTTGTCTCCAAGTACTCAATTAGCTTAACAGAATATCTCTGAAACATATCGTCCATGACAGCATGTCCAAAATGAGTAACCAGAAGGGGCTCTATTGCTGATATCACGCGAAGAGCCACTTGCTTCCCTTTTCCATATTTCTCCAAGTCCAAGGCTTTATCTTCACTCTCTAAGCTTAGCACCCAGTCTTCTTTGAAAGTAATTTGAAGCTGATGGATGTCAAACGATCCTTCTTGTTTAATAACAAGCCATATTTCTTCATCACGTGGCTTATAGACTGGCATATTGAACGGTTCCAATTTCGATTCTTCAATCAATCCCTGATTTCAATACAAGGACATGACATTGTATAAATCATACATCACAGCCTGTGTGTGCATATATATATATATATATATATATGTATATATAAAAGTTAAGTTGTCTTGATTTCTAATAACAAATGCAAGCTTGATAGAAAACAATGGATTGTTACGTATTTTGCACTAGTACTTTGTTTGTAAACGTAAACTAATTAAGTGTTTGACTTTCAAAGTTTAGCCCAAATACATACGTCTACCACTAGATAAGGAAAGATTTTTAATTGCCTTAAAGTTTTCTCTCCTAATTATTCCACGAAATGCTTATATGAGTTTAGAGAATTAAAGGAGTACCTCTGAGACCATGTCTTTTATTGCTGTCCCTAATGGCGCAAAGTAGCAAGGATGGAATATTGTGTCATCAACAACGAATACAAGGACCATGCGACCACCAGCTTCAAGCTCACTCCGCCTTGATCGGAGAAATGTTGTGAAATTACTCTCGAATTGATCCAAGTATGCTTTGTGAACACTCGGATGACTCGTCTCTGTTATGAAAATATTCTCTTTATTCAATGAAACTCTGGTATCACTTATCAGCCCTTTAGGTGCCTGTATAAATGAAGTTTTCACAAATAATAAATTGTTGAATTAGTTTGTAATGAATATATTTTATTTCTTATGATAGTTGACGGCTGACCTGTGAGCGCTAGTTAAGACTGTATGAGGAAAATATCAAGTGAAGAGAATTGTTTGGAAAAAGCCTCCCATAGAAAGATCTAGGAACTGCAGCTATGAATGTACGTTGCCCAAACTCATCACCTTTCTCTTTCTTCAGTCTCTCATAAAAGCTTGGCAATGACTTGAAAAGAGTGTTGAAATCATTTCCGGGAAGATCATTCAAAAACACCTGCAACATGGGTGGCTTACAATTATTCAAGCGGTGGCTCATTGAATCAAGAGCCTCAATAACTTGCCATGTCGGCAGATATCCGGTCGGCCCTAAAGAGCATCCCATATCTGCAAACTTTAAGCAGTCCAGGATGCTCTGATTACAAAATAACCCATCATTGCTCTCTTGTATTAAAGGCATTGTTTTCAAGATCACGTTCCTCTGTAAAATAAAACTTTATAATTAGTTGAAAAATTTATGTATAAATTAATTAACCAAAAAACAGATCAGAAATACAGAGAGACCTGCCAGGATGAATTTTTGGCATAACTCTTGTCGCCCTCTCCTCCTTTCATATTGGGGACTTGAATGGACGTCGCACTTTTGTACTGATCTTTCTCCACCTCCGTTCTTGCCTTTTTTTGTTTTTTTCTTCACACTTCTTCAGCATCAGCTCTACAAAAATATATACAAATGGCTGTGACATTAAAACTTCTAAATAAAAATTACAATAACATAAACACATTAAAATAAAGATAGAGAAAAAAAACCTGGTGGTGAAGTGGATGGTACAGAAAGAGGTGTTGAGTAGCTATTTATAGAAAATTAAATTGACATGAGTGGTATATTTTGTTGAGAAAGTTAAAGAAAATTAGGCAACAAATAAAATATGCAAGAAAACTAGGTAACAAAAATAATACATGTAAGAAATTTAGATGAAAAAATTAGATGATAAAAATTTGATTGAAAAAGTTTGATTGAGAAACAAAACATGTAAGAAATTTAGATGATAAAAATTTGATTGAAAAAGTTTGATAGAGAAAATTAGTTAACAAATAAAACAGGTAAGAAATTTTTGTGAAAAAAATTAGATTGAAGAAGTTAGAAAAGAAATAAGTAGGTTGGGAAAATTAGTTGAAAAATATTAGAACCAAAAAATTAGTTAATATAAATTTATACACTAATAAAACATTATATTTATACAAAAAGTAATAAAAAAATACAAATATTATTAAAAATAATATTTGTTAAAATTTAGTTGAACAATAATTTATTAAAGAAAGTAAAAAATAATAATGAAATATGAGTTATTCGAAGATATAGGTAGAAATAAGATTAGAGATAGACACCACAAAAAAATACAGTTTTTGCCGCACCTTTTTTACAACGGTAAGGTTGCGTTTGGCAAGCAGATGTGACAGGACAACGTGGGATGGGATGGGACAGGACAGGACCGGACATGATATGTTGTTCTGTATTGTGTTTGGAAGGTTTGAGACAGAACTGTGAACTGTACTATTATACGTTTGGTATGGCTGGGACAGGATGGAACAAGAAGTTTAAATGATCAAAATACCCTTCTTGTCCTGTTTCATGTTTGTTACCATATAATAGTGACATATAATGTAGATGACTCGGCTAGAGGATCCCTGGGGCAGGCTAGTATAGGGGGTGTGTTGAGGAATTCTGATGGGAGAGTGTTGTGTATTTTCTCTAATCATCTGGGTATTTACGACTCCAACATGGCTGAGATCAACGCGATCCATAGAGCTGCTGAAATTTGTGCGTCGAACCCTGACTTCATTAGGAAAGATATTATCATTGTGAGTGATTCTAAGTCAGCGACCTCGTGGGTAGGGGTGGCAATGGGGCGGGTTGAGGCAGGTCAAGACCGCCCCAAACCCATAACCCGGTTTTAAAGGTTGCCCCAAACCCAACCCATGACCCGACCGGGTCAAAAACTTCCGTCCCAAACCCGCCCCGTTTCATTAAAAAAAAATAAAAATTTGGCAGTAAATTTAAATTTAACATAACACAATAACTGAGTTTAATAAACACTAAATTCATAGGTAATGTATAAAATACAAATCCCAAAATAACTTAAACAAAAATAAAAAATACATAATATATATATTAAATATTTATTTCTATTTCAAACAACTTTTTGACTATTATTCTATTTCAAGTATTTTGATTATATTTTCTTAATTATTCAATTCAATTGAGTCATATATGGTAACTGTTGCTTGATGGAAAAAAATATATTAAATATTTATTTATATTCCTGGCAAAAGGGGCCGCCCCATACCCGATCAGTAACTCAGTCGGGTCAAAAAATCTACCCCAAACCAGCCACATTACCCATTTTTACTGCCCCAAACCCACCCCAAATGGACCGGGGCGGGACGGGTCAGGGATTTTTGCCACCCCTACTCATGGGTTAATGAAGGAAGATTTGGAAGCATAGAGCACGTCAATTTGATTTACGATATTCGTCACAACTTGAACAAACTTGGTAACACAGCGGTGATTTATAATTCTAGAGTGACAAATTCATTTGCAGACATGCTTGCCAAAAAAGTATCCAACATGGGTGGGGTTATCTTTGGGGTGGGGCTGGGGGGAAGGGATGTGGGGTGGGGTGGGGTGGTGTTAGGGATGATGTTTAGTTTCTGTGTTGTGTTGTAGTGTGTTGCTCTGTTTTGTCCAGCTTTGTGTGTCCCGGCTGTTGTTGGTGGTGGGGCTTTTGTCTCTGTTTTGGCTTCAGGCCTTGTGTTGGCTGTTGCCTCTTGTTGTGTAATGCCTGGCTTCCGGCTTCTATCAAATCATCTTCTTTGCTGTTAAAAAAAAAATTATATTCATTGTCATGGTTATGTTACGTAAAAAAGGTGTTTTTCAAACATATAAATGAAAATAATGTTTCAAATTCATAAATTGTTATGATAATTAACAAAATGTATTCTCGATGAATCACAAATCTACATAAAATTGGATCTTTCAAGTTTTACAACATGTACAATATATTATTTTCTCATTATCATAAAATCAAAGTTCTTTAACGCCCCCCCCCCCCCCCCCCGATTCTTTCAAATTTAATGTTGACGGATCGGTTAGAGGGTCCCTGGGAGAAACTGGTATATGAGGGGTTTTAAGAGATCATAAAGGGAAAGCCCTTTGTATTTTTTCAGCAAACGTGGGGATTTAAAATGCGATAACAGTTGAAATCTTAGCTTTAGCCAGAGCGTGTGAATTATGTGCCGCTAATCCAACGCTGAGCGGTAAGAATATTGAGTTCATTAGCGACTTGCAGGTGGCTATCTCCTGGGTAAACGACAATGGGATTGGTAGTATGAAACATGTCCAGTACATCTACGATATCCGTTGCCATCTTGCTGCTATGGGTCAAGCTCGTGTGATGTATTGCTCTAGAGCTTCTGATTCTTTTGTCGATATGCTGGCTAAGCAATGTTCAAGGGGCGGAAGGGAGGTCTTGACTTGGAGTGATGTTTAATTTTTTCCTGCTTTTCGGTTGTATCTGTTGTTTTGGGCGTGTTTTTAGCTTCTCTGTTTTTTGCTCTGTTTGTTTGAGCTTGGCTTGTTTTGGGTTTGTGCTGTGGTTGGCTTTTTGCCTTTTTTGTTCTTCTCGGCTTTTTCCTAGCTTTTTTTAATAAATTGCTTCTTAAAAAAAAAGAAGTTATATACTGATATATTAGATCAATAAACATGATACTATTTTTTGCTACAAATCTCCGAATTTATATGACCGAAATTGCATAGTATTGTATAATTAATTACACAACATTATGTGACTAATCGCTTATTTGCATAACATTATATAACCGGTAATTATGATGCATAAGATTTGCATATGATACCGTGCACGATCACTAGTCTTAAACAAACATTATTTTTGAAAATCAATTAATAATCATGAAATTTCTGTTGGGTCAATATAATGAGCATGAAAATAAAAAATTAAAAACAAAGAGAAGGGACCCAGTTTCAATTCAAATGATAATCCACGAAAAGGTTGGATCTTTAAAGATATTCTTGTCATCGTTAATAGACTTGGCAAGGTTCCGGTTCCAATCATGGAACCGGACCAAAACCTAAACCGGGCGGTTTGAACCGGAATGGAATCGGTGGGTTACGGTTCGGTTCGAACCGCCCGATTCCATATATATATATATATTTTTTAATTTTTAAATTTTTTTACATTACAAAATATTACATTTTATTTATAAAAAAATAAAATGTTAGAGTGGACATTGTAAAGTATTGAGCCATGGCCCAAAACCCTTGTCCAAACAATTATGTGTTTCATTCCCTTCTCCTCCTTTTTATATAGGTTAAACATCTCATTGACTTCTCTATTTTTCCAATGTGGGATGTGAGATGAAGAATAAGAAATCATATTATGCATTTTTAATAAATATTTCAATTATTTCTTTTTGTGTTAGATTCGAATTATACCACAATATGAAATATTGTAATAGTTCAAAAAAAAAAGTACTTAGTTTTATTGTTAAAGAGTATGTATTTATGCATCTGTGTAATAAGTTTTAAGGAAAAAAAAATTGATAAATATTTGTGGCTAGCAGTGGTGCCCTCTCCAAAGCCATCTTTAAAAATTCCAAATTCTATTTCTCTTTAAAAGAAACAACTCCTATCCAAACAAGCTACAATACAACATTATAAAGTCATAATACTCAGTGTCTGGATCCAAGTGTATTTTTGTTCGGAAACTAGAAAAGGTGCAGGTAAAGGTCATCTTTTGATGAATTACATTGGAATTAGGATGTTAGTCAAAAATTTTCTTGTATAGAAACAGATTATCTATTTGCAATTATGAGTCTGCAAATTGCTTTTATTTCCAAGGTTTTAGGTAGCTCAGCATTACAAATTGGGACAGGGTCGACAGGCTTGACTTTGTGAGAAATAGAAACGTATCTAGTCTGTAATATATATGTTGTGTTTGTTCTAGATATATATTTTGTCATTGTATTAGTAGATTTACTTTATTTATTATTTATTTTAGATAATTTATTATATATGTTTCTCTGTTGAGTAAATATTTCTGAAAGGTATGATATCATCCTCTTGCCATTGAGACAGGGATCGTAGGTTAAGGGATGATTATCGCTCTCTAAGACTCCAAGGCGATCTAGATCTATCTCCCGATCTCCTTCTCCACTTGATGAGACGGACTACAGGTCTTTAGATTCCAATAGGTTATTAATACATGAAATTAGTTAATGATGTATCAAAAAAAAAAAAAATCAGTTAATGACTTCTTACTCTTTATCCCACATATCACATTAGAAAAATAGAGAAGTGAATGAAATATCTAACCTATAAAAAAAAGGAGGAGAAGGGAATGGAAAACATAATTACTTGGACAAGGGTTATGGGCCATGGCTCAATACTCTACAATGTTCTTTCTAACATTTTATTTTTTTATAAATAAAATGTAAAATTTTGTAAAAAAAAAAAATTTGGCTCGGTTCAGAACCGCTGGTTCGGTCGGAACTGAAACCGGAACTGGCCTAGGCAGGTTTCGGTTCCAGTTCCTGTTCCACCCAAATCGGGAACCGGAACTGTCAGTTCGGAACCGGAACTAGAACCGAACCGGAACCTTGCCACCTCTAGTCGTCACTTGTCACATTAATTTGCAATTGCCTGAAATTTCCAAGTAATTCAAGTTGATTGATGACTAGAGTGGTGAGTGAACAAAATTTCCAACTATATATTCTTAGATAAGATTCTTTAAACTTTTATAAAATGATTATAAATCACATTTTCATAAAATAAAATATTTAAATTAAAGGCCAGTTTGGTATTACTGTAAAAATAATCAGTTGTGAAGTTAGTCAGCAAATGTTTGGTTAATTATATTTTTAAAACTATTGCATAGCTTAAAATTAGTATATATATGTTTGGTAATTTTATTGCAAAAGTGCTGAGATTAGTTAATGACTAAAATATACATGATTTTAGAACCATATTTCATTTTTTTTTTTCATTAATTATATATATATATATTAAATCAATATGTAAGTATAATATTTAAATTATGAAAAAATATTCCATAAGAACAATAAAGTTATTTTAAAATGATTTTATAAATCAAATCAATATTTAAGTAGAATATTTAATTTTGAGATGAAATAAGATATATAAATGATTCTAATTTAATTTCATAAGGATAATAATGATATTTTAAAAGATTTATTAAGAGATGAAATAGATTATTCCACATTCACTTTCAAAAATTAACCTCCACTTACTTCTCAAAATCACTATCAATTTTTGGAAGTTTTACTAGACATCAATTTATGCTAAACAAATTGTGTCCCACTCCTCAAGAGGCATTAAGATAGGATGGTTCAATCCCCGACGAAGACTTTCTTCTTGTAAGAAGAGGGGGAATATAGTAGTGCCTTTCTTTCCGAACCTGACAATTTAGCTACTTGCATACATATATGGTGAAGGTCATGATGAACACAAGACATATAAAGTCTGCTTAGGAAGTTCAATCTCGTTATGAAGGGAATTGAAGCTCAAATTGATCAGTTCCTAAAGAGCAATCTAATCAATGAGATCTCATAAGGCAACTTGAAGTGTACATCCATATATTGAATGTATATAAGGAAGACAGCTGTCTCTCAACGCAAATACTGTTGTTTCTGGATTGATATGATGGTAATTTTATTGGGGGATATTGTGTCTTTCTTGGTGATTCTTTGGCATCCTGGTCATCTAAGAAACATGTAGTTGCTCGTTCGAGCACCGAATCTGAATACAGGGCACTTGCAAGTGTGATTGTTGAGATATCATGGCTTCAATCTCTCCTGGCTGAACTTGGTCTCAAGTTATCGTGCCCTCCAATAACCTGGTGTGATAATACCAGTGCAGGGTCTCTTGCTCAAAACCCTGTCTTCCATGCTCGAACCAAAAATATCGAGCTAGATGTGCATTTTGTTCGAGATAAGGTGTTAAATGGAGAACTTACTGTTCGATATGTTCCATCGTGTGACCAGATTGCTGATTGTCTAACAAAAACTCTTCCAAGCATCAGGTTCTAGTTTTTGAAGTCCAAACTCACTGTGACAAAATCCCCATTTCGTTTAAGGGGGGATGTAAAGACAGCTGGCAATACCCAGAATTTAATACCTGGCTACCTTCTACATTTCTCTTAAAGGATAAATCCTTAGCATAGATGTTGTCATATTCTTTTACATGATTTTGGTTCTTATCTTGTGAGACACATGTCCTTACTTCACTTGTATGTTATCCTTATTTCCGGATCTGTAATCTTCCTAAAAGGATATATATAATGTATCTTTCTTAGCTAGGTTTTGTGAGCTGAAATGTTACAATCTCTCTGGTGTATCTCTTTTCTGTTTCTTCTAACTGAAACGAAAGCATGAACATGGCCTAACTAATGTTTATGATCAATCTCCACCAACTAAGGCTATTTATACTAGAGCAATGTACATGAATAGAAATTATCATTTTCTAGACATTCAATTTGGTATCAGAGCCATTGTCAAAGTCTTGCAGTTTTTTTTTTTTTAATTTACAGCCTTGCAACTTCTTGTTTCAATCTTTCTAATATTCATAGTCTTTCGACTGTCTTTATCACTACGGTCTATGTAACTCCTATAGATCCTATGGCAAATCCTATAGATCCTATGGCTTCTTGTCTAGATTTATCTCATCCCCATCCCACACCGACTCAATGTGTCACGAGCATGTTGTTGAATGGGAAGAAATCAGATTACTATCAACTTCAATCTCAAATTGCTCAGCTACAGTCACACTTTGTCTTTGCACCTTTGGGCCCCATGGCTGCTATTGCTACAGCTACTCCTACTACCCTTCATGGTAAATCAAACCACCCCACTTGGATTTTGGATTCTAGGGCCAATAATCACATGAAGAGTTATCTAAGCTCACTTCTCTTGTCACACCCATTGACCAAACGGTTCGTATTGCCAATGGGTCTTCTATTCCCTTCTATAGTCAGGGAGATGTTCGCTTGTCTTCAGACATCACCAGGGACCCGGGAAAGTCCTTAGTCCGGTTATCAGGGACCTGCGCAAGGTGCCTGGGCCGGTCCTGATAGAGTGGGGAGGTTGAGATGGTCTTTTAGGGGGTAGGACGGAGAGATACTGTAACAGTAACGTTATGCTTTTTTATTGATTGTCAAGGTCATACGATAGGTATGGCTGCTTAGACCATGGCCAATATTACAACAATAGATACAACGGGGAGAATAGAGAGCGGGTTGGAGGTGATTTATACTAGGGCAATGTACATGAATAGAAATTATCATTTTCCAGAAATTCAATTGTTTATTCAAGCCTGAAGCAGGGCCATAGGTGTAGGATTAATTGTCAGATTAGTAGAGTAACCTAATTGTTAGTAGAGTTGGCTGCTGCCAAATTAGTGGAGTAAGCTGCTAAATAATAGCTGTTAGTAGGTTGTTGCTGCCAAATTATTAGAGTTAGTTGTTATCTTAATGCTGTAATAGCTGTTGTATTGTCAGGATTTCAATCTATAAGTGCAATTTTCAATATTATAATTTAATCCAAATCCAAATCTATAAATGCTTTGTGACAATGAAATTTGGACAACCTTTTACATTCGTGGCTCTCTGGCTTTTTTCTAAGTTGGGAACAGTCTAATTTGGCACAATAGTTGTGCCGTGTGTGTCATCCCCACATTAGGCAAATAATAATAACTTTGATCAAATGAGTCAGGTGGTATATATATATGGGGCATTAGGATGAAGTCGAAGATGAAAGTAATTGCGAATTGAATAATTAACTTAATTGCATAATGCGATTCGGATTCATAATTTCAATATTTAATATTCTATCAACGCATTACTCGCTCATTTTAAAGTCTCCACCGATAACTAGCCAATTAATGCCATGCATGACAGAAAGCCTGATCTTCTTTGCCTCAACTTTTTTTTTTTTTTTCTTTTATTACAACAACTGCCGGAACCGACGAGATTGAGCTCTACAAGCTCAGTCCGGACTGACACTTCCACAAGAGGTGAGAGAGTACCCACATATACGTGAGAAAGCACCCACACCATTAGTCGGAAAATTGGCCTAAAGCCTTGCATATACTAGGTCTCGATCTCGGATGGTGGGGGCTTCCAAAGGAAAAACCTACTACCATAGCAAGAGACCATGTGTATTCTTTACCTCAGCTTGTACCAAAACATCAAAAATATAAACAACGCTGCATCAACTTTTTCACTTTCCATATATTATTATTTATTAATGCTGCCCCTGCTTTATGAAAAAAAAAAACACAACTAATTAAGTAATTAAGTGGGTGCCAATGACCTCGCAGCGTGATGGCTGGACCCTCCTCTAGGAACCCTTCACCATCCAAGTTCGAGTGCCAAGGCATGCATATGGATATACCAATTTTCCTAGGTCCACCTATTGTGTGGATGTTGTTCCACCTTGTGTGGGTGTTGTCCCTCCTTCGGGTGGGTGCTCTCTCTCCCCATCAATGGGAGTTGCTCTTCGAACTGTGCTTGTTAGCGTGTCTATCCTCACAGGATCTCGACTGTTATAATCTAGTTATTGTTGTATTTCCTATAAATAAATAAAAAAGTAATTAAGTGGGTATATGTAGCTGCACGTGGTTGTAGAAGGACTATATGCCTTTTACAATCATGAGGATTCTGGACATCTTTCTTGCTTCATTCATTCCAGTTTTAAAGGTACTCCTCCTCACTTTTCTCGGCTTATTTCTTGCACTGCAGCGTGTAGATATTTTGGGAGCCGAGGCACGAAAGCATTTGAATAACGCAAGTTTTATTACGGTATTCATATTAGGCTTATTAGCACCTCCTAATCAGGCACACATAAATTATTTCTTTGAAAACATTATAAAATATAGTTGATAAAAAGAATGTCTACTTGAGATTTTATACAGTTAGCATTTTTCGTCTCCAGTCCATCACTTTTTGCTAGCAGCTTGGCCAATAATGTAACTGTTAAAAGCATAATTGGTCCTGGTCAACCAAATTTATTGCTGGTCCTGGTCAACCAAATTTATAAAGATTTATCAACACTCTATGTTACAGACATATTAATGCACTCTATGTTACAGACATATTAATGTCAAAGTTTACGGTTTGTCAACGATCAATGTGATCAAATTCAATTCCGGAGGGTTTAAGGGTATATTCAAATCAGCCATCTAAAAATGGTGTCTCAATTTGTATCAAACCAACCAAATTGGGACGTGTGTTTATATTTATAGAAGAAGTTGAAAAAAATAAATAATTAAATGTAGACACATATCCCAATTTGGTTGGTTAAACACAAATTGAGACACCATTTTTGGATAGCTGATTTGAGTCCTTAACACCATTTTTAATGTGAAAGTAGTGATTAAGGTGTCAATATTGACACCTATAAATATAATAAGTAAACCCATATTTTAATAAAAAATTTAATTACATTGGCACCTATAAATATAATAAACACACTTATATTTTAATAAAAAATTTAATTACCAAAAATATCTCAATAGGAATTTACCAATAAGGACATATCAATTTAATTAAAAATAAACCAAATACTATAATTGTAAAAATAATTTAAAATCATTGTTTATTTTTATTCATAATTAGCAAATACTTGGATATAATTATATATATATAAATATATATATATATATATATATATATATAGCAAACAAATAATTAAAACAGTGAATTAAAACAATTATAGTTGACTCAGTATAATTTATCCGAGTTTCCTAACTGGGAATGTTACTTATATGAATCAAATCTCAATTCGTAAGAAATGTTTTTCAAATAATTAAGCTTTTTATATATTTCTTTAATGTGGAATGCTAAACCTTTTTTCTTGCATGTTTGTTTCTCACAACCCACTTGTCAATTCCTCACATACTTCTTCTTGAAATTTATTCAAAATATTTATCGTCCAAAGTTCAGTATCAAGAAGTTTCGGTGGTCGGCGTGTTTGTTTGAACTGTTCATTTAAAGTGGCCTCTATTTGGTTTCTATTTTATCTCGGTCTCTGTTTCAGGCTTTACGTTTTTTTTTTTTTTTTTTTTAAACAGAAATTTTCATAGAATTATTATATTTCCAAGTTTTCAAATCTTTCAAAAAAAAAAAAAAATTTAAAAAAATTAAAAATTTTAAAAAAAATCTCTCTTTTCATATTTTGCAACCTCTGCATTTACCCAGTAATTCATTACAATCAGAAGAAGGTCACAGTCTGAATCTTTATTTAATTCTATGAATTGCTTTGAATCTTTGATATATAAATGCTTTGTTGAGGCTATTCATGGTGTCTAGATATCTTTTTTCATTATTGCAGGTTTCCCGTGAAGTTCAAGAATGAGACAAGGAAGAGAAAAGACTCAAATCGTCTATCCAAAAATGATGTCCCAATTTGTATCTAATCAACCAAATTGGGACATGTATCTACATTTATATAAGAAGTTGAAAAAAATAATTAAATATAGACACATGTCCCAATTTAATTGATTGCTTAGATATAAATTGGGACACCATTTTTGGACAGACAATTTGAGTCCGAAGAGAAAACCTTAACAGATAAATTGTATTAAAATGAAAACATTTATTTAAATAAGGGTATTATGAGTGTTTATAGTAATGTTTTAATTTTAAATTTTAAATATGGATATACTTATAAATATGAGTGTGCTTATCATATTTATACACTTATATTTATAGGTATCAATATTCGCACCCGTAATGATTATTATAATTGTAATATTGGATACCTAGCAGTTTTTGAAGCAATAGCATCAAGTTTCATACAACGAGTGACTTTCATTACAATTATATATGGAGAGAGTTGGCATTTCAAAGAGTATTTATTCTTCGTTTAGAATCGTTACGAATAGTTGATCCAATTTTATCAGTTAAGTTATGAATTTTTCTCATATATATCAGTACTATCTAATGGGAAGCGAATGAAGTCTTTTACACGTACAAAGAACAAAAATGGTTAGCACTAATTCTATTGCCAGGGCATCTTGTGACTTGTGAGTGAATCCTTTGTAGTTACATTAATGTATATGCACTTCAGCTCTTCGCAAGAGTAATGTATTTATAGTTTATACAAGCCGTAAGCAAAGCCATAGGTGTAGGATGAAGTAGAGTCGGCTGCTTCCGCCAACAAGGGTGTAGCTCAGCCGGTATATAGATGAGTTAGGACTTAAGCAAATGACTCCCAAATCAGTGACTCGAATCCTATTAATGATAAAATCTTCAAAAAAACATCCGGTAGATAAATAAATACTGTAAAAATAAAAAATAAAAAAAATACTGTGATAGCTGTTAGTAGTTTGTTGTGTGCTCTAATGTTTTGTGAGGATTTCAATCTATAAATGCAATTTTCAATATTTTAATTCAATCCAAATCCAAATCTATAAATGTTTTGCGACTATGAAATTTGGACAACCTTTTACATGCGTGGCTCTGTGGCTTTTATTATTATTATTATTATTATTATTTAAAATATTACAATAAATCGGGGTTTTACGAGGGAAGGGGGAGAGACTCGAACTCACAACCTCGTGGTATGGGTGTAAGGGGTTTTACCACCAAATTAACCTCATCTTGTCGGCTTTTTCTAAGTGTGGAAATTGTGGAAAATGTCACATTTTTGAACTGATGTGGTGACAAAGTCACTACTTTAATAAGTGAAGTTTAAAAGGCACATATTATGGTGAACTACCAAAATTGTCCTTACTTTACACATTCTCTTTCTTACTTTGAAGTTTGCTGAGATTTTATTCTTTCATGTTCCTCTAGAACAGACCTCCAATAGAGGTTGAACATCATGACATTATCAATGCATCTTCATTGGATAATTAGTTTTGTGGCTCTACGCAAACGCATTCGGGGGTTGAGCCCGGAGCTTTTTTTTTCAATTTAAAACCTTAAATGGGTTCATTTTCATTTGTTCTCTGAGTCTTTTATAAGCTTTTCTCTGGCTGTATGAATTTTGAATCTAATTGAAAAGGCTTAGAGAAGAAATAAGAAGTCGCGGAGAAAAAATGAAAAGGCTCGGAGAACAAATGAAAATGCTCGAACACTTCATTAAAAGGCTCGGGTAGTGTATGAAAAGACTCGAACACTTTATTAAAAGGATCGAACTGTATATTAAAAGGCTCGAGACTTTTCAATTAGTCTCCGAGACTTTTCATTTGTTCTCAAAGCCTTTTCATTTCTTCTCCAAGCCTTTTTAACAATCATTTTTTTTTTTTTTTGTTGATTTTGAACCTTTGAGACTTTTCTATTAGTGTTCGAGCTTTTTCGAGCCTTTTTAACTATCAGTTTTTTTTTTTTGTTGTTGTTAATTTTGTATCTCCGAGACTTTTCTATTGTTGTTCGAGCCTTTTCGAGTCTTTTTAACCATCAATTTTTTTGGTAAATATTGTATCTCCGAGACTTTTCTATTAGTGTCCAAGCTTTTTTCAAGCCTTTTTCGAGCCTTTTCAAGCCTTTTTAACCATCAGTTTTTTTTTAAGTTAATTTTGTATCTCCGAGACTTTTCGAGCCTTTTCTGAGCATTTTCAAGCTTTTTTTGAGCCTTTTCAAACTGTTTCGAGCCTTTTCGAGCCTTTTCGAACCCTTTTCGAGCCTTTTTAACAATCAATATTTTTGGTAAATTTTGTATCTATGAGACTTTTGTATTAGTGTCCGAGCCTTTTCGAGCATTTTTCGAGTATTTTCAAGAATTTTCGAGCCTTTTTAACCATCAGTTTTTTTTTTGTTAATTTTGTATCTCTGAGCTTTCTATACAGTTCCTGCTTCCTGAACCTTTTTGTTCGTCAATTGGTCAGTATACGTGTGTTCATCAATTCATCAGTTCCACTTCCATTAATGGAAGTCCTTCATTGATCCATTGATGGAGAATTTTGAAAGAAAAAAAAAAAAAAAACAAAATAGTGAAAAAGGTTACTGTGGGCATTTTTATCCGTTCACCAGGGATGGCAACGGGGCGGGTCGAGGGCGGGCAATGCTTTACCATCCCCATCCCTGTCCCCGTCCCCGCATTAAGAGAAGCGGGGCCAGGTGCGGGGATTCCCCATTGGAGGGGCTTTCCCTATACCTGCCCTATTCCCCGTTTAGTATAATTATATATTTAAAAATTACAACTTAAAATATATATATATATATATATATTCAGTTATATATTATAAATATAATATATATATAAATATATTGACGAACGTTGTGTCAAAATATTTAGTTGTATACTGTCAAACGTTGTGTCAATATATATATATATATATAATATATATAATATATATATATTCAGTTATATATTCCAATAAATCACACAACCTGGCCAAACGTGGTGTCAATATATATAAATATATTATATATATATATATATATGTATATAATATATATATCGGGGCGGGGATGGGGCGGGGAGTGCTTCCTCCGTCCCCACCCTGCTACAACTTCGGGGACAAGACTTTGTCCTCGTCCCCGTCCCTATCCCCGTCCTCTTCCCTTAATATTATCCTCCATCCCCGTCCCATTCGGGGCGGAGCCCCGCGGGGCCCCGTCCCCACGGGGAATATTACCTTCTCTACCGTTCACCTCAATAGGTATCTTTTAAACTTAAATTATTAAATTGGTGACTTTCTTGAGAAACCCGGTCCAAATAGTGACAAAAAAAATTTGAGCCCTTTTCTAAGTTGGGAATACAATCTAATTTGGTACAACAATTTTTGTGCCGTGTGTGTCATCCCCACATTAAGGAAATTAAATAATGATAACTTTGATCAAATGAGTCAGGTGGTATATATGGTGCATTAGGCTATATATAATAGTTTCTAATGTAGGTGGGTTTTAAATTTTTAATAAGGATGAAGTCGAAGATGAAAGTGATTGCGAATTGAATAATTAACTTAATTGCATAATGTGATTCTGATTCCATCAACGCATTACTCACTAGCTAATGTCATGTATGACAGAAAGCCTGATCTTCTTTGCCTCAACTTGTACCAAAACATCAAAAATATTAACAACTTTGCATCAACTTTTCCACGTTCCATTGATTATTATTTATCAATGCTGATTTACGAAAAAACTCAATTAATTAAGTAATTAAGTGGGTATATATTAGTGAAAATTTCGGCATGTATATGTAGCTGCATGTAGTTGTAGAAGGACTAGAAGCCTTTCACAATCATGAGGATTCTGGACATCTTTCTTGCTTCATTCATTCCAGTTTTAAAGGTACTCCTCCTCACTGTTCTCGGCTTATTTCTTGCACTGCAGCGTGTAGATATTTTGGGAGCCGAGGCAAGCAAGCATTTGAACAATGTAAGTTTTATTACAGTATTCATATTAGGCTTATTAGCACCTCCTAACCAGGAACATAAATTATTTCTTTGAAAACATTTTAATATATAGTTGATAAAAAAGAATGTTTTGTCTCGTCTGACTACTTGAGATTCTATACAGGTAGCATTTTTCGTCTTCAATCCATCACTTATTGCTAGCAGCTTGGCCAATAACATAACTGTTAATAGCATTGGCGTGTTGTGAGTTTGTTTTCTTACTGAATCTATATATATATATAGATTTTCTATTATCAGTTCGTCCTGACAATAAATATATCGGGACGAATAATGTAGACCATTAGATTTGCATACTTTGACTCAAAATATATACATTTGTTAAAACTTCTCCATAATCTATGATCCACATTCTTCGTCCTAATATATTTATTATCATGACGAACTGACAATATAAAGAACGTGTATATATATATACACACGCAACTCAGTATCTGTTTTTTCCTTTTACCATTCATTGATAGTAGCATTTGGTAAAACTATATATGTGTTATGTGTAGGTGGTTTATGCCATTGAATATCCTTTTCACTTGCATCATTGGCTCAGTACTTGGATGGATTCTTGTAAAAATTACTAGAACTCCTCGTGATTTGTGGGGACTTGTTATAGGGTGTTGTGCTGCAGGTTGTCTTTTTCCTTTCCTCTAGTGTGCCAACTCAACTTAAATATATAGGTGTATACAAATGGCAAATGACAAATCATGTAATTATGTAAGTGGTGTTATAGGGTGTTGCTTGAATCTTCTCTTGCATAAATCATGTAATTATTTCTGTTTTTTGAATACATTTGAGCTGCAGGTAACCTGGGGAATATGCCTCTGATTATAATTCCAGCTGTATGTAAGGAAAGGGGCAATCCATTTGGCAATGCTGACGTGTGTTATAACCAAGGAATAGCATATTCTTCACTTTCTATGGCAGTATGAATTCTGCCCAACTCACAACTGTATAGAAAATTTGTTTTACAAGTTGCCTCCAGCTTGAAAACATAATTCAATATGACTAGCTAGCAGATATAGCACCTGTAATTCAATTATATTTTGGCCGTGTTATGATATTGCAGATTGGATCAATCTACGTGTGGGTATACGTGTATAACATCGTGCGGATATTTTCAAGTAAGAATTCTGAAATAAACACTAAACCAGATAATATAGACAGTACTACTATAAAGTCCGTAGCAGAAAGAGCTGAAAATGTTCCAAATTCTCGCACGGGACCACTGCTTCCTTTAAATATAGGCTGCTCACCCAAGGAAGACCGTTTGGACTCCCCTATATCTGAGGGAAATTCCAAGGTTGGCTAAATATTCATCTGCTGCACAATATATGGTTGCTGTGTATTTTTATCTTGTTCGTAATATTACCTATGATCAGCAAGCATGTCTTCACCTTCTCTAGTCCTCCCAAATTAATATGCCAAGAATCAGTTGATAAAGGGTATCAAGTACACATTAACACTTCTTCAAACATATATATATTCAATAAATACTATTCAACAAGAGGATATATAATACTTTTTTAGCTTTCTGAAAATGCTTTTGAACTTGGCATGAATATTGAAGATCTTGCTTAATATTGTTGGTAGCTTTTACTTTTAATTTCTCTTCATTCCTTTAAATAGAATGCTTAATTAAGATCAGCAACTGTTATCTTACAGATGCCTTTTTTAAGAAGGATTGAGCAGTGCTTCCAAACATTTGCATCAAAGGTCAACCTAAAGAAGGTCTTGGCACCTTCAACTATTGGAGCGGTATGTTTTTTCTTATTCTTTGTATGATCATTGTAGAATACATTTTATATATATAAACTGGGAAAAGTAGAAAATGAATTAAAGTTATGCATGATTTCATCATTAAGGTTATACGCCCAATACATGCATGTCTATGGAGCACCAGCTATATATGCGAGTTGGTTTTTGTGGCAGTTAAATGTGATTTGGTCAATATATAGCCTCTAATGAGAGATAATTATTAACCTTTTTTTTCTAACACAAGTACAATTTTTGTATTGCATAGATTATTGGGTTTATGGTTGGTGTCATCCCTCAGTTACGGAAGGTGCTAATTGGTGACAGTGCTCCTCTTCGGGTGGTTCAAGATACTACGTCTTTGCTGGGGTGTGTGTATCTTCTCTTTTTATATTTACTATATAGCTATTGATGTAGATTAGTTTGGTTATTGTTCTATATATACTTGTTTTTTATGATTTGATTAATTTACAGTGAGGCATCAATTCCAACACTAAGCTTAATTATGGGGGCAAATCTTCTTAGAGGTTACCATTGATCTTAATAATTTTAAGTTTAGTCTGGTTAGTCACAATTACCGCAATCATGATTTTGTGTAGGTTTTAAAAGGTCGCGGATACATTTATCAATAATAGTTGGGATCATTGTGATTCGATACATTATTCTACCAATATTGGGAGTATGTATTGTTAAAGGTGCCATTCATATTGGGTTGGTGAATTCAGATCATAAGTTGTATCAGTTTCTTCTTCTACTGCAGTTTGCAGTTCCCCCGGCTTTAAGTGTAGGTAGGATTATTAGTACAAAATGTTCTGATTTGGCATATACACATATATATATATAGGATTGTAATGTATTCTCATATAAATTAATGATAGCTAGGAATATGATGTTAATGCGCAGGTACGATAACCCAGTTGCATGGAGCTTGTCAAGGTGAATGTTCAGTTATAATGCTATGGACTTACGCATTGGCATCCGTTTCTCTTACACTTTGGTCAATATTCTTCATGTGGTTTGTGGGATAACATGCAATCGTTCCACCTTCAATGAACATAGGTATGATCTGAAACTTCTTCATGTTTAATGGACATTGCTTTCTTTATTTAATTGTTTTGGACCATCATTAATTTATATGTTATTTTTATCACTATAATGAATTTGACAGGTACAATCTCTCAGTTGATGAGTGAATGTTCTGTATTTATGTTATGGACTTACCTCGTGGGCTGTACTCTCTATTACACTATGGATTACCTTTTACATGTGGCTTGTGGCTTAAAGTTTATTGTTGTTGAATTTATCATAGCAATTGATTGAGCTTATATAAAGACACATTAATGATCAAATTCAGTTTTTTAGAATCCTTTGAATATGCACTTCAGCTCTTTGCAAGAGTAATGTATTTATATTTTATACAAGCCTGAAGAAGTCACATGATTGTGCATAATAAATCTGGCGAACTTAATGACATGATTGGTCGAGAGTGGCACAAGAAAATGTTGTGCGATTATGTATTTACTTTAATATCCATGGTGGCTGCTATAATTTGGACAATCTTTCACATGCGTGGCTTGGTGGATTTTTCTAAGTTGGGAATACCGTCAATTTGCCACAATTTTTGTGAGGTGTTTGTCATTTTCACCCCCCACGTTAAGTAAATAATATAATAGCTTTGACCAAATGAGTCAGGTGGTATATTTGGTGGGTTTTAATGAGGTTGAAAAAGTGGTGGTACATGCAAGTCCAAGATAAGAGTGATGGTGAGTGGAATAATTTGGCAATGCAATTAACTTGATTGCATAATTAATGCGATTCTGATTCGTATTCCATCAACACATTACACACATGGATCCCCACTTATTTCATATCTTTTTATTTCCTTGTCATACTGAGATACACTAAATATATATATCAAACAGAGATCAGAGACCGGATTCATATATTCATCTCAAACAACGTAACACAACTATTCCAAACCCACATTCCATTGGTTATTAATGCTGCTTTCTCAACAAACAAACAAAAAAAAAAAAAAAAAAAAAAAAACTCAACTATGTACTGAAAACTTGGCTCGTGATCATCATGTATATGTAGTTTTGGTTGTAGAAGGACTAGAAGTCTTTCACGTACAATGAAGATTTTGGACATCTCTATTGCTTCATTTATTCCGGTTTTAAAGGTACTCCTCACAGTTCTCGGCTTATTTCTTGCATTGCGCGTGAAGATATTTTGGGAGGTACGCAAGCATCTATATTAGGGGTGGGTAAAAAACCAATGAACCGAACCGAACCGATGAACAGAACCGGTCCAATCGGTTTTTTTTCGGTTTTTCATTGTTAACCGGTTCGGTTCGGTTTGTTTTTAAAAAAACAGGATATTTCGGTTCGGTTTCCGGTTCAAGGGTTTGAACCGGTGAACCGAACTGAACCGATAACCGGTGTATATAATAAAAAATCCCTTTGTGTTATAATCAAAACAACATTGATAGATAACAATTAAATGTTACACAGTCTAAAAGAAAAACTGCATATAAATAAATAAAAACTGCATTAAATGTTATTATCTAAGAGGATAACAGTTTTGTGTTATAATCAAAACAATATTAATGACACATTATAAAAACAAAAACTGCATATAAATTAAAAAAAAAATACTCATGTTAAATGTTACACTCTAAAAGATACATGCCATTCAAATATAAATAGTAAAATAAAAAGCCAAGAAATGAACAATCTTAGAAACTGAATTGATAAACATATATAATAATACTGTCTATTACTTTGTTTTATTCCTAAAACCGAAAAAACCGAACCGAACCGAACCGGTTCAATCGATTTTTGATCGGTTCACACTTTTAAATTTTATCGGATCGGTTCACTTTTTCAAAAACCGGATATTATCGGTTTTTTATCGGTTCACTCGAAAAGTGAACCGATCCATTAAACGCCCACCCCTAATCTATACACTCTAATGCAAGAAATAGAATCTATATAATATAGTAAAATGGAACCTCATATTAATATATGTCGTCGTGTGTTGCTTTATCATTAAATTTATATTAATTATTAATTATAATCTATTTAATAATATAATATATAGAATTAATTGTATAGATATATATCTATATAATATATTGAAATGGAACCTCACATTACACTGTGCGGTGGTTTTGACATTTAATTTTTATTGATTAGTAGGTGTGAAATAGAAGGAGATTTATTATTGTTGATTAACATTAATTGATTATTATTATTATTATTATTTTGAATTTTTTAGTTGTCTTGAGTCAGTTTATGAATTATTTAGTTGTCCAATTATTGTCATTTGCGTCGGTTTTCAATTACCATTCATAGAATATATATATATATATATATATAATATAGTAAAATTGAATCTCACCTTACACCTGTCACCGTGAGGAAGCTTTGGATTTAAATGCATTAATCTATATAATTTTTTATATTAGTAATATTTTTTTTTAATAAATTGAAAAATTATATTAAAGAAGTAATAAATAATAATAAATGTTTTGAGTATCATCAATTGAGGGCGTAACAAAAAAATATGGAAAAAAAGTAATCAAAATATTAAAATAATTTGAAAAACAAATTACTTCAACATAATTTATGTAGTTATATAAGAGCATCTCCGATGCAAATATGCATTTTTGAATTTCTAAATAGTGTCACATCAACATTTCTATTTATTATGGGTCCACTTTTGAAAAAAAAAAATTAGAGAAATGTATATTCACACCTCCAATGCAATTATCTAAAGTCAAATATGCATCCATTTTATATCCAATCATAATAAAACAATTATTACACTCTTTCTCCTCTTTTATTTTATAATTAAATGAGGTTTAATCTTATTAGTAGAAAGAGATGAAAGCTTTAATCTTATTTGTGGAAAAAGTTAGAAATCTTAGTCAGTATTTCTAGGAGAGTTTCTAGAATTAGAAATCCAACTCCATATTCTCTAACTTTTTTTTGTCCACATCATTTTCATATTTAACTTAGATAATAGTATTGGAGAGTGTGTTTCTAACTTTCATAATATCTATCCTATATGGCACTCCATTTTCTTCAAATGCATAATAGCATTGGAGATGCTCTAATATCATATATTATATTAATTTTTAATTTGGCTAAAAAGTTGAAGAGTCAGCACATTTGTAATTATATTTTTATTAATTATTAATTAATTTAATAGTTTAACGTTTATAATTATGTTCTTATTAATAACTAATTAATTGTAATATATTTTTTATAGCTAAAGAGATACAGAGGCACAACCATTGAATTAATTGTAATAATTATTATTTTTCCATAATTATGTTCTTAATTTTTTGTATTCATTGAATTAATTCTAGCTCATTTCCTCTTCCTTTCTCTCTTCCTTTCTCTCCCTCGGTTAAAATGCAGTGTTCACATTTAATAACATTAATTTCAATATTGTAACTTTTTGGTGTTTAATATCAATAAACCGATATAATTTTTGGATTTAAAAGCATTAGAGCATCTCCAATGGTATCCTTAAAAATAGGAGCGTAATCAAAATTTAATTATTTATCTAAAAAACATTGTCCAATGAAGTCTCTAAAGTTTAGCAGTAGCAGTTATTAATAATCAAATTGCCTCTTCAATAATCAAATTTGAAGATTGATTTTCAATCATCAAATACAAACTTAACTCAAATTAATTGTTTTAATTTTATTCTTTCTCTCTCTTACGTGGCTTTTTTTTTTTCCTCTTTTTTTTCTGTAATCATTTATGTATTTCATCATTGTTTTAACCTTAAAAATTTCAATTAGGTAAAATTCGTCTCTTCATTACGAATGGATCAATACCCATATCATATACATTCTCTTGTCTTTTATAATTTATTTATTTTTAGCATAAAAATCTAATATATTATTGTGATACCATTACAAGTGTACCATTGTGGACTATACAATCATTAAATTTATCAATTCCTGAAAACAATCCTCAAATACTGAGGTGTCAACTTTTAAGGATCTAAATTTGCTTATACCATTGGAGATGCTTTTAATCTATATAATTTTATATATTAGTAATATTAATTGGTTTTTTTAATAATTTGAATTTTTTTATTAAAGAAGTAATAAATAATAATAATAATTGTTTTAAGTATCATCAATTGAAGGCGTAATTTTTGGGCTTTTAATTCTAACTTTTGGGTGTCCAATACCAATAAACTGATATAACTTTTGATCTTACCCAAACAATTCCTATATAATATATATAAAGACAAGCATGATGGCGGTGTAGAGAAACAAAATGCTACCTAATTATTATGGGTAGGTTTAGACATCAAGGAGCAAGGCTTTGGTTATGCAAACTCTCAATTGCTACATAGATGATAGGGCACGTTCACCATTGAGGTATGCAAAAATTGTTATATCAATTTGATAGAATCACTATGTATATTGGTAATGTTCAAATCGTTGTTTGTTATTTTTTTAAATAAAAAATCATATATATAAGTTGTTAGGTGAATCGACAACGACAGTTACCTTATCTAGCCATGAACTAATTCATGTTGTCGACCACCGGCCACTAGACCCACCACTGTGAAAAAACGAATAGAGATTATATGGAGAAAGAGAGAAGATATATGGGGAGAAGATGCTTGAGAGAAAAACAAATTAAAATTAATGAGAAAAGAATATGTAGAAAAATGATGAATAAAGAGATACAGGCATAAGATTGAAAAGATGATGAGAGAGTGAGATAAATTTGGTAATTAATACACCACATGATTTTTTTTTATTTTTTTTTATTTTGTTTATTTAATTTAAAAACATTAATTATTACAAACCTTTTTCTACCGTTCTTCCCAAAAAATTACACAAAAAAAAAATCTCAAATCTCTACTAAGATGTCAACACTACTGAAAGTAAAATATTTGTGAATTATTTGTCATCGATGTTTTTCATCAATCACATTCTCACCATGTGATACAAATAGTAGTGGAGTTAAAAATGACTGGGGTAATATCACATATTTCTATGAATAAAAAAAAAATGAGAGTTTGAAAATATGTATATATATATATATATACTTGGCTTGAGAAGACTTTAATGGAGATTCAAACAGTAGTAGAGTTATTTTTGTAGTATTTAAAAAAATATTTATTTCTTACCATTTGTAAATAAATTAATAATGAATTTCATACATTTTAAAAAAAGAATCTGTCAAATTGAATGTAATAATTAATGTTTTTAATTTGTTACCATTAATATTTTATTAAGACTATTATTTTAAATATTTTACTTTTTAGTAGATTATTATTAATATATTGACATTTATATGTTTGTAAAATTTACCATTAATTCCTTTTAAAAAAATATAGATTGTCATTAATTTGATATTTTAATTTATTTAAAAAATATTTAATATCATTTATAATACAGTAATGTTACACATCCCACCTACAATCCCACCATTTCCATCCCAACACATGTGGCAACTGAAATGTCACCTGGTGAGTGGACAAACATTAATCGGTAAGCGAATACATAGGTAAGAGAGAGTATCAATTAATGTGTATCCACTCACCAAGTAATACCTCAACTGCCACATGTGTTGGGATGAAAATTGGATGTTTAACACTATTGCTTATAATAATAATTAAATTGAAAAACATTTATTTCCTAAATTAATTATATTGTATTGAATGCATATTTAATACATTCTAGAAAAACTAAAGAGAGTTGCTATTGGCAAGCCACTAATGTTCTAATAATGTCCTATTTTTTAAAATTCAAAAATTTATTTGATTTCTTTCCAAAACTACCATTTTTATTTATCCTCCAAATTTAACTCACTCCATAAAAAATGTTCTCTCTCTCCATATCTAAATTTTATATTTTGTTGGGTTTTTAAAAAAGTTAAATTTTTTAAAGACAGAATTTCATATAAGTCCTATCTTTTTAGTGATTTGTCACCTTTATAAATGTCTTTCTAAATTCATCACTTTAGTCCATTTGACCAAATATGTGAAAGTCAACAATTTTAAAACTTGTGAAAGTACATTGTTGCCCTTATTACTATTTAATTTAGCTTAAATGATTATATTAGCTTTAAATTAAAATTAAAAAAAATAAATTCTCAATAATAAAATCTTAAATAAATATATTACAAAAAAATATTAATTAAATAATAATAATAAAATCCATTAATTTTTATTTTTATTTTTTTTTTTTTGTATTTTTGTCATAATGGATATTTATTTAGCTAAAATAATTATCTTAACTTCAAATGATTTTTTTTCATAATTTTTTTTTTTTTTGTAATCTATTTATTTTAGATTTTATTATTGAGAATTTATTGTTTTTCATTTTAATTTAAAGTTAAGATAATCATTTTAGATAAATAAAAATCCATTATGAAAAAAAAAATACAAAATAAGAAAAAATTAATGGATTTTTTAATTATTTATTTAAGCCTTAAAAAATATTTTTAAAATATATTTATTTAAGATTTTATTATTGAGAATTTTATTGTTTTTCATTTTAATTTACAGCTAAGATAATCATTTTAGCTAAATTACATAGTAATAAAGGTAAAAGTGTACTTTCATAGGTTTTAAAATAGTTGACTTTCACATATTTGGACAAATGGACTAAAGTGATGAGTTTTGGAAAAAGAAATGACTAAAATGATGAATTTAGAAAGACATTTATAAAGGAGACAAATCACTAAAAAGATAGGAGTTATATGAAATTCTACCTTTTTTAAAAAAACAAAAACAATACATAAGCAATAAAATCATTTAGAATTTTTTATTTTTTATTTTAAAAGAAAACAATACAAACACCTATTGGCAGAGAGAGGGGAGGGAGGAGAGATGAGAGAGAATATATTATATCCTTTAAAGAGAGAGAGAGAGAGAGAGAGATTATATCGTTTCAACAAAAATTCATTTTAACAAAAATAAAAAATCAAACTTTTTAACACCCAACAAACTGTAAAATATATTCTTTTATATTATTTTTCATATTCTTCTTTATTGTATTTTAAATTAATTTTAGTGCTTTTGTATTGACTTTTTTTTTTTATAAATGTAATTTTTTTTAAGAGTAATGTTACTGTGTCCAAATATGGTGTCCAAATCTAATACAATTTAAATGAATGAATTACAATAATGACTTTTTAAAAACCTAGCAAACCGTAAAATTTTGATATTGAGAGAGAGAAAGAAGTTTTTTTTTTTTTTTTTTTTTTTTTTTGGGGTGTGTTAAATTTGGAAAATAAATATAAAAGGTAGTTTAGGAAAGAGATCAAATCAATTTTTGAATTTAAAAATTGGGGAATTATTAGAGTATCTCCAATGCTATTATGCATTTGGAGAAAATGGAGTGCCACATAGGATAGATATTAAAAAAGTTAGAAAAACTCTCTCCAATGCTATTATCTAAATTGAATATGGAAATGATGTGGCCAAAAAAAAAATAGAGAATATGGAGTTGAGTTTTTAATTCTACAAACTCTCCTATAAATGCTGACTAGGATTTCTAACTCTTTCCACCAATAAGATTAAAGCTTTCAACTTTTTCCACCAATGAAATTAAACCTCATTTAATTGTAAAATAAAAGAAGAGAGAGAGTATAATAATTGTTTTATTATGATTAGACATAAAATGGATGCTTATTTGACTTTAGATAATTCCATTGGAGATGTGAATATGCATTTCTTTAATTTTTTTTCAAAAATAGACCCATAATAAACAGAAATGATGATGTGGCATTACTTAGAAACTCAAAAATACATATTTGCATTAGTGATGCTCTTAGATCGTTAGTGGGTTGCTAATAGCACCACTCAAACTAAAAAAAAAAGAAAACAAAAAAGTTAAACTTAGAAAGAAATTAAATTCTTAAAAAAAAATCTAGGTATATTCCCTAAAGAAGATCGGTCATAGAAAAATTAACAATTTTAAATTTCTGTTATAAAAATTGAAAAAAAAAAAAAATTACAACCCGGGTAAAAGCCGGGTATGGATGTCCGGATACCCGGCTGGGTATTTCCAAGCCAAATACTACCTGGATTGCAAAACCCAGGTTTTTCCTGAGTAGATATCCGAACTGTCAAAACCCGAGTATCCGACCAGATCTGGATATATTCCATTGAAACAATCTTTTAGCATTCTTCTTATTAAACTAATTTAATATTTGACTAAATACATTCTTATTAATAAATATTTACGTTTTGGCATGTATCGAATTAAATGTATTTAATATATTAAGAAATATTTATATTATTTAAATCTACATAATACATGATTAATTATATTTTAAGAATATGTGTGCAGGAGGCATAATCAGAAAGTTTAGTGCAAGAAGATGAAAATAAAAAAAAAAAAAAAAAACCCCTAAAAAATCTTTATTATCAAAATATCTGTACTCTCAAGGTTGGTTTATCTCTAATAATCAATCGTTTAAATTTTCCATTAATTTTGTAATTTTAATAATGTGTTCCAAAGAGCTTTTGGTATTATTGGAAGTATTGGAAGTAAGTGTTATATATATATATATAATTAAAAGCATTTTATTTTATAAATGTATTCTCTATCTTACACAGTTCAAAGTGCAATTAACTCAAGAAATTATCTATCTATCCAAATGGATACAAGCAGAGCTGGCCCTGAAGCGAGGCACCAGGGGCGCCTGCCCAGGGCCCAAGAAGAAAAATGCTCAAAAATGGCCTTTTTAAAAAAAAAAAATTTTCTATTTTTGTGTGTTCAATGGTCACAAGTTTAATAAACAAGGGCTAAGATAATTGTTCAGTGGTTATAAAAAAAAATATCTTTTAATATTTGTTTTATTAAAAAAATGTATCTTTATCTTATTTCAAAAAAGTGTAGGTCGACGCCCGGCAGAGTGGCAAGCAGCAAGTAAATATAATAAATTAATTGTTAGATTTAATAAGTATATAAAATTATTAGAAATCTATAGAAGATAAGTCTTTGTCTAAAAGAACAAATCTCTTTCATTTTTTTTTTAAGAACCGGGATGTCTCGATGATCACTTTCTGTTGATCCAAACAAATCCATTGATTTTTCTCCTTCTCCTTCTCTTATCTTGCAAACTCTTCTGCTTCTTCTCTGCCACTGCAAACTCTCCAAATCTTTTCATTTCTTCAAAAGACCATCGATGATCGACCTCCTCCTCCTTCGACGGTAAGGAAAGCCAGAAAGGTCATCGACCTCCTTCATGAAGGTCGACACTACTTTGACATCAGGGAGACCGCCGGCCCCTCCAACATCAAGGTAGTCTTGAAAAACTATGAATATGCATATGGTGACATGGGGCATATTTTTACATTTTCGCCACGGGCCTCGACAAAGTCAGGACCGACTCTGGATACAAGAGTAAGAATGTGAAAGATCAAATCTCCATTTACTTAGCTTTTGTGGAGATCAATTCTCTTTATGTTGGATGGGAGGTGAACATGATTGTTAGTTTTTCACGTACAATTATCTTCGAGACAAATATGTTATGTGTTTTATGTGCTTACATCCTAAAGATAAATTCATTGACATGATTATAAATTTATTATTTTTTAAAGTATTAAACTTCAATTTTTTTCTTATATGGGTGATGCATATGGGCAAGTAAGACAATATCATGCATCGAATACCAAATTGGGTATCACCAAATTAATTGATCTGAAAACATTTTATCATCCTGGGAACGAGTATCTTATAGATGACACGTGTGTATTTGTTGTGGAGGTTTTCATTATCAAAAGTAATTTTACGGTGCAAAATTTAAAAATGATGAATTAGCCTACTTATTATTATTCTTGGGAAGTAACTAAATTTTCAACTAAACTTAATGAATTTCACAGGTCCAAATCATTTGAAAGCTATAAGTTGTAAATACATTTTCTTTTTTAATCTAAATATAATATATAATAATGGAATTCTAACTTACCATGTAAATCCGATGACAACTCGTTTTAATTTACAATACCCGCACATCGTACGGGCTGTCAACTAGTATTAAATTATTTTTGTTTTTTCTTAAAAGTAGATCTAGCAATTTGGGTCACAACCCGTGAACCCGATACAAACCTAACGAAAATAAATAAGTTCAGATTTATAAAAATGGGTTGAGGTTGGTAAACATATTAACTGTTTTAACCCATTTAATAATCGGGTCATGTCGAGTTTCATGAAGACGTTAACATGTTGATGGGACACGATTGATTATTAAGGGTAAGACGGAATGTGGGTTGTCCACAGTGGTAGATGTTGGTAATCCTTTAATTAAGTAACAGCTTTCTTATGAAACTCAATAAATCAATAGTTTCCATTAATTAACTAATGAAGTAATTCTTTCTTTTAAATGATATTACAGTTCTATACATGCAACATCTTTTTTGGAGCATGTTCTTTTGAAGCAATTATATATATAAAATAATAAGGCACAAATAGTAGTATAACATAATAATATTACTTTGTTCAAATTTTATATCCAAATTTGGTATCCAAATGATGTGGCAAAACTATAATTTATTCATTTAAATTGTTTTATATTTGTATGATTTAAATGAATGAATTAAAGTGTTATCGATCACATCATTTAGACACCAAATTTGGATAAAATAGCAATACTCTAACTCTTATACGTAATCATTTTATAGTTAAATATAGTTTGTAATATTATAGGTGCGGACGGTAGGGAGGGCTGACCCAGATATAGCTCAAGTCAGCTTTTTGTTCAAAAAAATACAGAATTAATTTTATATTATTTAATTAATCAATAACACACTATAGATTCAGAGTAAAGTAAAATAAAATTAGATTCAAACAACAATTTAGAGTAGGGCAGAGTAGACTCGGACAACAATATCATGACAACATTCACTCTCTCACATATCTCAATTCTCTCTCTCCGTCAGTCCCAATTCTCTCTCTCCTCCCAATTCAGTGTTTAGGTTGTACACTCCCACCGAATTAAAAAGTTTATATTATTTTAATTATATAAATAAATTATCAATTTTTTAATTTAATTATTTTAATAGATAAAAAAAATATCATTTTATATAATTTTATCTTAATTTAATTGTTTTTGACAATATATATATATAACTACAAATAAAATTATTTTAACTTTTATAATATATTAAAAAAGCATTTTTAAAACAATTTCATTAACTATGTATTATATTTTTTCTTAGAATATTGTTTTCAATTATTTCTACCATACGTGTTTTCAAAGTGTTCCGGCTTCTGAAAATATAAAAATTAATTACTCGTTTTCAAATGAAAATACATAAAATAGAAAATGAAAACAAAAAATGTTAAGGGCACATTTGATATCGTTTTTAAAATGGTATTTTTGAAAACCATTTTTAAAAATGGAAATCATATTTTAAAAACGATGTTTTAAAAAATGTAATGTGTTTAGTAGTGTTTTTTTAAAAATAATTTTATAAAATGGAAAACGATGTAAAAATGTTTGGTTGTCGTTTTTAAAATGGGTAAAGTAGTTGTGATTTGTTTTGAAATGATGTTTTTGAAAATGATAAAAAACAATAAAAAGTTGTTTTTAATTTTTTAGTTATACATTTTAAAAAGTTGTTTTTTGTTTTTAAAAACAGTTTTATAAAACGTGTAAACAACAAAATTAAAGTTGTTTTTCATTTTTAAAAGCAGAAAACCATTTTTAAAAACGGTTCCAAACATCACCTTAACGAACAGACCCTAATTCTCTCCGTCACTTTGTTTTTATTTTTCAATTAATGAATTTTTCTAGTATTGTTGAAGTTTTATTATTATTATTAATTTTTTTATATACTTTTGTTTTTGCCTACCCTATTAAAAAAATCCTAGGTATACGGTATACCCCTGAATATGATGACCCTTGCTTGCAAGCTACAAAAGAAGGCCGCCCTGTACTTTTCACGGAAGAGGTTTTTAGGCATGAGTTTTCTTTTCACAACAATTATACTACACACTCATTCTGTGTACTCCACACTCCACCGCTGTCTATTTTACATGGGTTTCAAATGATAAGGCTAAATGGAGAATTATTAAACGGGTCATGTCGGGTTACACGTGTAATAAACGGGTTGTGTTGTGTTGGGTTTGAGAAACTCAACCGTTTAATAAATGGGTTGTATTGAGTTGGGTAAAGAAATAAATGGGTCATATCGGGTGTGATCTAACCCGACCTGTGAAAATGAATTACCGGGTCTACTTAACAAGGTTGTAATAATAATAATGAATAACGAGGATGATAAAAGAGCAGGTGCCATGTTTGTATGTCATCTCTGCATGCCAATTGTCATGCGTCTCCGAGTCCTCACTCCTCAGTACCAGTAAGTGTCTACTGAGTGGATGTTCTGTTTTCTTTTTGGATTCTGTCATTTCAGTTTATACCAAAACATTGAAATTATTCATTTTTCTTCTTCTCTTATCAGCCCAACAAGTGTTCCTCTTTCCACATTCTTCTTTACTAATGCTGCTTCCCACTATCTCTTTTTTTTTTTTTTTTGTTTTGGGACAAGTTTCATTTTCAATATTATGATCAAAACCAACCAACCGTTCTTTTTGATAGATATTTTCTTCATATGTATATAAATATGGTGAGTGCGTGTGCTTCCAGCTTCACGGATTGATGTTTGTTTCATTTCATGTTCTAATATATTCAACACCACTTTGTATGTAATATTTTCTCTTTTGATAATATAAATAATGAGCTCGATCAATTTTTTTTTTTTATATATGGATTTAATATTGAATTGAAATTCTCTGTGAGTGTATGTAGGAGCAGAGGACTAACTAGATTATGAAGATTCTGGATCTTTTTATTGTTTCATTTATTCCAGTTCTAAAGGTGCTCCTGCTCACTGCTCTCGGCTTATTTCTTGCATTGGATCGTGTTGATATATTGGGAGAGGAGGCGCGAAAGCATTTGAACAATGTCAGTTTTACTTTTAATATTGCACTATTAATTATATATATATATATATATATATATATGTTTTTGGGACCTCTAATATCAATACATATACATGTCCATTCATATATTCTTAGATTACCAATCTGATAATAAATTAATAGGTTTAATCTTTTGCTTGCAAACAATGTATATAAACCAAAGCCTGCTGAAGTTATAATTAGAATTAGAAAAATAATTCACAATTAACAACAAGTACTTTTTCATCTGATTACTTACAGATTTTATGCATATGCAGGTAGCATTTTTCGTCTTTAATCCAGCACTTGTTGCTAGCAGCTTGGCCGAAAGCATAACAATTAAAAGTTTTGGCATTTTGTGAGTTGTTTTCGATCTTACTGTATCTCGATCTAAATGGAATTAGAGCTAATTGATAGTATCATCTGTAAAACTATGTAGGTGGTTTATGCCATTTAATATCCTTTTCACCTTCATCATTGGCTCAGCTCTTGGATGGATACTTATTAAAATTACCAGAGCTCCTCGTGATTTGTGGGGCCTTGTTATAGGATGTTGCGCCGCAGGTAATCTGCATGTATATCAACTGAACTTGTATGTTTACAATATAACAAATGACATTTCTTAATCAAGGCCGGGGATGTTGAAGAAATTCTTCACGAAATGAATCCAGTTTTTGTTAACAATGTGAGCGCGCAGGTAATCTGGGGTATATGCTTCTGATAATAATTCCAGCGGTCTGTAAGGAACGAGGCAGTCCATTTGGCAATGCTGATGTCTGTTATAACCAAGGAATGGCATATTCTTCGCTTTCTATGGCAGTAAGAACTTTGCCTACGGTTTGAATCAGTAATTGAGAATGACTAAAAGATTCAGCACCTGCTGACCTGCTCAATATTTTACCCTTTTATGTTATGATATTTCAGATTGGAGCCATTTACATGTGGTCATATGTGTATAACATTGTGAGGATATTTTCAAGTAAGAATTCTGAAGAAGCCAAAGTTGATAACACAGATAATATAAGACCTGTAAGAGAAAGAGATGATGGAAATCTTTCACCAAAGGAAGACCACTGCATCGGACCAATGCTTCCTGTAATTGGTTGCTCACCAAAGGAAGACCGTCTAGATCAATTTGAACGCAACTGCCCTATATCGGAGGGCAAGACCAAGGTATTTCCTTATGATTGGAACCAGCTGCTTATATTCTCATTAAATTGTATGATCCATTTATCTCCTCCAAAATGACGTCGATGTATACCTCGTAATATTGAAATTTATGATAAATTACTAACTTATTTTATCTACCTGTTAGCAAGCATGTCTTATCTCCATTGGTCCGATCTCTTTCCCAAATTAATGCCAACAATCAGTGTATCAATGGGCTGCAAGGACAATAACACATCTTCAATGTTCTATAGCATTGTAACTCGTTTTAACATGTTCAATGAATACTATTATTCTCTTGTTGAATTCAATTTCCAATAGGTTTTCACCCATTCACTTGTTTAAGATGACCTTGAAAGTTTTTTCTTCATTTATCTTACCTTTGCTGGTGTTTCCTTACAGTTGCCATTTTTGAGAAGGATTGACCTGTGTTTCCAAACTATTGCATCAAAAGTCAACTTGAGAAATCTGTTGGCACCTCCAACTATTGCAGCGGTATGCTTATGTGATTACATTCATCATGATTGTGGAATACAAGGAAAGTAGAAATCTATTCCTTTGAAGGGAATTATAGCGGAAGATAAATTTAGTGAATTTAGTTTATGCACAATTAATGTCATTACTTAAGTTCCATGTCTATGGAGCATGAGCTATGCTAAACATTGTAAGTTGGTTCTGTGATAATTAAACATTGAATCTGTAGTATAAATTTAAGATTATGCGAAAAGAATGAACTTGTTAGGATTCTGCTGAGTTCAAGTATATATATCATGGAGGTTTTTCTTTTCTGAAGAAAACATTTTTTGTATTGCATAGATTATTGGGTTTATGGTTGGAGCCATCCCCCAGTTACGGAAGGTGCTAATCGGTGACAGTGCTCCTCTTCGGGTAGTTGAAGACTTTACATCTTTGCTGGGGTATGGTTCTCTCTCTCTCTCTCTCTCTATATATATATATATATATATATTATTTATTTATTTATTATTATTTGATTTTCAGGATGGCTTCAATTCCAACAGTAAGCTTAATTGTGGGAGCAAATCTTCTTAGGGGTAACCAGTCATGATCTTTTGTTCAATCCTGCTATTGTTTGTGTCAACTTCCAACTTCCAAGTTAGTGTTATGATGTTTGATCAGGTTTAAAAGGAGGGTCACGGGTACAGTCTGCAATAATCATTGGGATCATAGTGATTCGATACATTGCTCTACCAATATTCGGGGTAGGCATCGTGAAAGCTGCCATCCATTTTGGATTGGTGAATTCAGATCCGTTATATCAATTTGTTCTTCTACTGCAGTTTGCACTTCCTCCAGCAATAAACATAGGTTGGAATTATCCGGTTTCAGTTTGCTTGTAAATTGTAATGTATTGTTATGACTTATGAGATAATGCAGGTACAATGACCCAACTGTATGGAAGCGGGGAGAGTGAATGCTCAGTGATACTGCTATGGACTTATGCATTGGCCTCTGTTTCACTTACATTTTGGTCTACATTCTTCTTGTGGTTTGTGGGATAACCTGTTACTGGATACGAAATAGGCAAATATGTATTATTGAATAAAAAAAATTGATGAATATAGGGCACCCCAATTGCAGGATTATTTTGGAGCTTTGGAAATTGCTGAAACAATGTATCCAGCACTAAATTCTTAGCATCTATATACTAAAAAGTCTTGTAATATATATTGATCGATCATGATTCGTGATTCATGAGTTGGTTGAGGAGAATTCAGTTGAGCAAAATGCTGCAAAGATGATGGCCATGTTCAACACGCCAAGTTAGACAAATTTTGAGAATCAAAATACTAAAAACAAACGACATTTTTATTAATGGATGGGCCCATTGCAGCCCAATGAGATATAAAAGGAATAAGCGGATTCAGCTATGAGTTTATGACTGCAATTACTGATATCACATTACGTCTCTCACTTTCTCTTATTAATTCCTTCACCAGTCTCTCTTCTCATTTCTCATTTTGGCAAAGCCCAACAACGTCTACAAGTATGCGTGATGCGTCTCTCTCTCTCTTTATTGATGCATTGCTGCCTCCCAGCTATCACCTACTTGCTTTCTCTTTTATATTTCCACATTTGATGGGTTTCTGTTCGTTTTGTTATACAAGACCCTTTTGTATGTAATCTTTTTCTTCTCTTTTCTTTTTTAAGTTTCTCTATACTTGAAAAGGTTAACTCATTTTTTGAATTTTTCTTCAGTGGATAGCTTTTATTCAATTCCATGTCTTCCCACTAAATTAATTAACATTTTCGATATATATATATATATACTTTCTTAATGGAAATTGCTAATTTGAGATTCTCCAAATGAACAGAAATGATGTGATAATTAAGGATCATCTACTTCATTTGTAACAATTCATTTTAAAGAAAACTAATGTATTCAGTCCCTGGCTGATTCCTCAAATGTATATCTTGTGGGATTTAACAGCTGATCATGCTTTTTTCTCTGTAGGACTATGAAGATTCTGGACCTCTTTATTGCTTCATTTATACCAATTCTAAAGGTACTCCTCCTCACTGCTCTCGGCTTATTTCTTGCATTGGACAAAGTTGATATATTGGGAGAGGAGGCACGAAAACATTTGAACAATGTAAGTCTTTATATTGGTTTTTTTGTTTATGTCTTATTTGTGTCAAAGATAGCTTATACAATTGAATTTATATTTGATTTAGTTTTTTTTCTGCATTTGCTGTAGTTGATAAAAAAGTGTCATCTGATTAGTTCAGATTTTATACAGGTAGCGTTTTTCGTCTTCACTCCAGCACTTGTTGGTAGTAGCTTGGCCAAATACATAACAATTAAAAGCATTGGCATGTTGTGAGTTTGTTTTCTTACTAAATCTAAATCAGTTTTTCTTTCTTTTCCTGTTAATTCATTGACAGTATCATTTGTAAAACTATATATGTAGGTGGTTTATGCCAGTTAATATCCTTATCACATTCATCATTGGATCAGCACTTGGATGGATACTAATAAAAATTACTAGACCTCCTCGTGATTTGTGGGGCATTGTGTTAGGGTGCTGTGCTGCAGGTACTCTTTTGCCTCTCTGTTTCATTTGTAAGAGTGAAGCTGTTGAGTGTAAATATCATAAAGAACCCATTAATCAATTCATCTTTATGGTTTACATTCCTGTTATTCATCATGCGAACATGATTTCAAGAAGGCAAGAAGTTCTGGTCCTTTGTAAGCCTGCTTTAGTCCAAGAAGCAACAAATTGTTGAAACTTCATTTTTCCCTTTACCTCTAGTTTTATTTACATTCAATTCATTTTAGTATCCAAGGCATTCAGCCTTGTGAGGGAAAATGAGAAGGAAATAAAGAAGAAGAGAAAATAGCTGATATAAATCATTTCTAATGATGGGGAAGAAAAAAGTTTATTTAAATTTTTTGGCATTGATGTGAGCAGGTAACCTAGGGAATCTGCTTTTCATTATAATTCCAACGGTATGTAAGGAACGGGGCAGTCCATTTGGAAATGCTAACGTCTGTTATAACCAAGGAATGGCATATTCTTCACTTTCTATGGCAGTACGAATTTTGCCCAACTCAGTTTATTAGTTGCCTTCACCTTGAATGGATGTTTGAGTATGACTATCCGATTTAGCACCCATCTCAATATTTTTCCGTTTCATGTTATGATATTTCAGATTGGAGCTATCTTCTTGTGGTCATACGTGTATAACATTGTGCGGTTATATTCAAGTAAGAGTTTTGAAGCTACAAAACTAGATAACTCCACAGAGACACAGAGTATAAATCCTGTCAGTGAAAGAGCTGAAAATCTTTCAAATTCTCACACGGGACCATTGCTTCCTTTAAATGAGTCCTCAGTAAAGGCATACCATTTCGATCAATTTGAACTCGATTGTCCTATATCTGAGGGGAGGCCCAAGGTTGGTTAAAGTTTTTAGATGAATGTTTGTATTACAGTGTACTTTTTCTTTCTGTTTTGGGGATTTTTTTTTTAATCATCGTTCATTTTCTTATTGAACCTACTTCTACTCATTGTCACAACTACTGACAGTTTTCATAATACCCGAAGTTCTTTTGTGCTCATTTCTTGGTTCTTTAAATTTTATGATCCATTTTCCTATTCCTTGTGACACTATAGCTTTAGTTATTTTCACAATATTAAAATTGATGGCAAGATACTGATATTATTTCTACATATCAGCAAGCATGTCTTCAACTCCCTCTTGTCTCTCCCCCAAATTAATGCCAAGGTTCAGTGGGCATATTTTTTCAATGTTCCATTGCATTGTTTCAATGTCAACTCTTTTAACATGTTTAGTGAATACTCCTGTCAAAGTCCAACTTCCGATCTTCATCTTCCTGACCGATAAATTTTCCAACCCTTTTATTTGCATATGATGACCGATTAGTCACTGGTATTTGTATGTTAAGATGCAAGTGCTGAGGAAACCTTTTCCTTACTATGGCTTTCTAAAAATGCAAAAATTAGCATATAGCTGAATTTCTATATCGAGGATCTTGCATGACGGTAGCTGTTACTTTTCTCTGATTCCTTTAATAGGATGCTTTTAAGAGCAATTATCATCTTAATTACCAAAGTGTTTCCTGACAGGTCCCATTTTTAAAAAAGATTAAGCAGCGTTTCCAATCATTTGCAACAAAGATCAACCTGAGAAAGCTCTTTGCACCTTCAACCATTGGAGCGGTATGTCTATTGCTATAGTAATACCTATAGTTTCTTTGCATGATTCCTTGTATCATGATTGTGGGATATATTTTATGGCCAGGAAAACTAGAAATATGTTCCTCATAAGAGAAATATGGCAGAAAATGAATCTAGTTGGTGCATGTAAGATTAAAAAAAATAACCGGTTATACTCAAGACATTTTTATATAGCATGAGTTATCCTTAGCATTATAAAGTGAGTTTGTTTCTGTCATAGTTTAATGCAATTTGATGATTCTTATCATCAATTTGCATTGAATCTTTAAACCTTTTCTTTTTCACTCACATTAGCCTTAATGCGTGTATTAGCAATGAGGTTGGTGAAATGGTAGGTAGAAACATCCTTTTCACATAATAAGAATTAAGAACTCATTGTTAGAAAGGGAGTCTATACTTATCATAATTCCACCGGTTTCTTTTGGTATAATCTCTGTATTTACGAATGCATTTATTATGGAAGGATTAATTTGTTTGTTCATAGCTGCTAAGAAGAGTAATTGTGAACATTAATTTTTGACTAAATGATTACATTTGTTCTATTGCATAGATTGTTGGGTTTATGGTCGGTGTCACCCCTCGGCTACAGAAGGTGCTAGTTGGTGACAGTGCTCCTCTTCGGGTGGTTGAAGACTTTACGGCTTTGCTGGGGTGTGTATCATTTTCTTTCTATTATACAACTCTTGATGTAGTTGGTTTTGTTTTTGTGATGGTCCTATATTTCTTTGTCATATGTGGATTCATAGTGAGGCAGCGATTCCAACAGTCACCTTAATTGTGGGGGCAAATCTTCTTGGAGGTAACCATTGGATTTTTTATTTTTTTATTCTTATCTTGGGTGTTAACTTGAGTCTAGTTAGTCAAAAATACTCTCATGATGTTGTTCAGGTCTACAAGGGTCACGAATACATTTATCAATAATCATAGGGATCATAGTGATCCGGTACATTGCTCTGCCAATATTGGGAGTATGCGTCGTCAAAGCTGCCATCCATTTCGGGTTGGTGAATTCAGATCCGTTGTACCAGTTTATTCTTCTACTGCAGTTTGCTCTTCCCCCAGCAATACAGATAGGTAGGACTAGTACAAAATTACCCAGTGTCAGTTTTATGAGATAAGTGTAGTAATATATTATGATAATGCAGGTACAATGACCCAACTATATGGAGCTGGGGAGAGTGAATGCTCAGTAATAATGCTATGGACTTATGCATTGGCCTCTGTTTCACTTACCCTTTGGTCAACATTCTTCTTGTGGTTTGTGGGATAACAGTTTTGTAATGCCTCGTATGTCCCCACCAGTAAATGCAATCCCCTACTTATAAGCTAGATAGTTTCGCCAATACACGTACACACCAACGTATGTATGTATTATTGTACATGAAAATAGGATCATTTAACTGCAATAATAAGATTAGCAAGTTTCTTTCTTTCCTTTTCTGTTTACTGTTGTAATTGCAATGTATTTTTGGATTGTGCAAAGCAAGAAATATGAGCCCAACTCATTAATAATTAAAGAATGAACAATTAATTACGGCATATTGTTATTTTTCTAAAAAGTCCGATACAAAATGTAAATTTGATGAAGTTGGAGGGTTAAAAAAAAACGATAAATAAGAATGAAGCATGTGAATCTGTGATGAACGGTGGTTGATTAAATAAGAGGATCAAACGGCGTAGAAAACATGAAGGGATTAGATGGCATGAAACATTGAAACATAAATGATATCTATTAAAATCCCCAATCAGTCTCCCTCAGTCTCCCTCAGTCTCTCTGCAACTGCAAGTATTGATCAATTAAAATTTAAAACCTTTCAAGAGAGAAATTATCAAGGAAAAGTTTTCTCATTTCGCGAAGCTGAAAGATCCCAACTTGCAAGAAGAGACGAATCGTTTGATGAACATGTATGGGTCAGTTGTACTCTCCCTTTGCTCTGCTTTTCAATTGCTTTTGTTGAATTGACTAGTATATAGTAAAACTAAATGGAGTTGATGGAGATGGAGATGGAAATGACGAGTCTTGGAGATGATGAGACCATCCATGTCTACCAAGACTCATATGATATCTCCGTCCCTCAAGCGGACACGGACACTAATAATCTTGAACCATACGAGGGTATGGTTTTCGAATCAGAAGAGGCTGCTAAGGCCTTTTACAACTCCTACGCTCGCCGTGTCGGCTTCAGCACCCGTGTCAGCATGTCTCGTCGCTCCAGGCGCGACGGTGCCATTATTCAGAGGTCTTTCGTTTGCGCCAAAGAGGGTTTCAGGGTCGACAAGGACAACCCTCTTCCCCGTCTCAAGCGTCCCCGTGCCCAGACCCGTGTTGGCTGCAAGGCCCTCATGGTTGTCAAAATTCAAGATCCTGGTAGATGGGTTGTTTCTTCCTTTGTCAAGGAACACAACCATGATCTGGTCCCTCCTGATAAGGTGCATTGCCTTCGCTCTCATCGCCATGTCTCCGGTTCTGCCAAGTCCTTGATTGATACCTTGCAAGGTGCAGGTATTGGACCTAGCGGTATCATGTCTGCTCTTATTAAAGAATACGGTGGAATCAGCAATGTTGGTTTTACGGAGCGTGACTGTCGAAATTACATGAGGAGTAGTCGCCAGAGGACACTTGGAGGTGACACTCAGCTACTTTTGGACTACTTGAGAGCGAAGCAATCTCAGGACCCTGCATTTTTCTATGCTGTCCAGGGTGATGAAGATCATTGCTTGAACAATATCTTCTGGGCTGATCCTAAGGCCAGGACTAACTACACTTATTTTGGCGACACTGTTACTTTTGATACAACTTACAGGTCCAATCGTTATCGCTTGCCCTTTGCACCATTCACTGGAGTTAACCATCATGGACAGCCTGTATTGTTCGGCTGTGCCCTTTTAATTAATGAATCTGAAGCGTCATTTGTTTGGCTATTTCAAACGTGGCTCGCAGCCATGTCTGGCAGGCCTCCTGTTTCGATCACCACTGATCATGATCGTGTGATTCGCTTGGCTGTCACTCATGTTTTTCCTGATACTAGACACCGTTTTTGCAAGTGGCATATTTTTAAAGAATGCCAAGAGAAGTTGTCCAGTGTGCTGTTAAAACATCCCATTTTTGAAGCAGAACTCCATAAAGGTGTCAATCTGACAGAATCTATTGAAGAGTTTGAATCTTGTTGGTTGTCTCTGATAGATAGATATGATCTCAGGGAACATGAGTGGTTGCAAGCTATTTACAATGATAGGCGCCAGTGGGTCCCTGTGTATTTGAGGGACGCGTTTTTTGCTGAAATGTCTATAACGCAACGAAGTGATAGCATTAACTCGTATTTTGATGGGTATGTCAATGCCTCAACAACCCTACAGCTGTTTGTTAAGCAGTACGAGAGGGCTCTGGAAAGTCGTTATGAGAAAGAAGTCAAGGCAGATTATGATACCATAAACACTGCCCCAGTTCTGAAGACCCCATCGCCCATGGAGAAGCAGGCAGCTGAGCTTTACACAAGGAAATTGTTTATGAAATTTCAAGAGGAGTTGGTTGAGACATTAACTTTCTCAACAAAAGTGGAGAATGAAGATGGAGTCACCACATATTGGGTTGCTAAATTTGGAGAGAGTAATAAAGCTTACTTTGTTAGTTTTGATGTTCGTGAGATGAAAGCAACTTGCAGTTGCCAGATGTTTGAGTATTCGGGCCTTCTTTGTAGACATATATTGACAGTTTTTAGGGTGACAAATGTCCTTACTTTACCATCTAGATATGTTTTGAAGCGATGGACGAGGAATGCCAAGAGTGGCGTGACATTAGAGGATCACACCAGCAATTTTTTTGATGGTTCAAAAGAATCTCTTACAGTTCGATACAATAATCTTCGTCATGAGGCCCTTAAGTATGTTGACGAGGGATGTAAATCTCTTGATATATACAATGTGGCAATGGGTGCTTTGCAGGAGGCTGCAAATAAAGTAGCACTTGCTGAAAATAATGGTGGGAAAGTTGCTGTTTTAAATAGAACTTGTGGAGAAGACCATAAACTTAACAGAAATCAAACAAATACTACCAGCCAGGATCAGAGATGGTGTTCACAGCAACCTGCCTCTGAGGTCAGTTGTTTCCCATCACATTAGTTTATCATCAGCACATAAATACTTTCAATTGCCAAATTTGCTCTAGTTTATGTGTATCTATCAATATTGAATTTCATCGTAGTTGAATTAATAGTTAATAGTCATTATATCTACAATTATATCTACAAGTATGATCTGGTGAAAGAAGATACTATCAGGAATGCTTTTATCTATGTTGATAGGGGATCTAATCCCCTAAAATGTTGTTTGGCACCTCATCATACAATTCTCAACTAAAAGTAGAAACTAAACCATGATTTTGTGGTAAGCAAATACATGTTATGGTAGTTGGAATTGGAAGAATATTTGACATAACTACTTGTGGTATGGTACTGCAGCAAGATATTCTTTACTTGTGTAAACTTCATTCCTGCTGGACTGTATTCTCTTACTGCTACATACCCATCATGCTGTTCTAGTCTCTTGAGATTCCTATATATTTGCAGTCTGGTCTGTTGGCTGCAGCCCTGCAGTTACTTAAAAAGCTTTATTTGCCATTTTGCAGGATGACCAAGACAGGAAAATCCATAAATTGTCACGTAAGCTTGAGCGTGCACAAAGGAAATGTGTACTGTATCGAGCTAACTTGCTTTCACTCTTGAAGGATATGGAGGAGCAGAAATTGCAGCTATCGGTTAAAGTTCAAAACATAAAACTCGGGATGAAAGATTGAAATGAAATCCCACTTAGGAAATGTGTACCGACTACTGTATAGACCTAACTTGCTTTCACTTACCATGCTCTCTCCTTCAACTTGTTGCCAAACACTAGTGTTTATTTGCATTTCAGAACGGGTTAAGTGTAATTAGTTAACTAATGCATAGGATTGGATATTTTCAATCTTTTTAGAATTCTAAGTCTTCATGCTTAACTTTGCTTCCATTTCATAAAATAGCAAATCATAACATCCAAGAGGTGATCATTTTCCATGGAATTTAAGAATTTCTGCATTTAAATGCAATAACAATCCACTGAATTGAATGATTCAATACTTTTTTTTTCCTTTTTTGAACCTGCATGGAACTACTACATAATGAGCTTAATCAAGACTCCCTTGTTAATAATCAAGGGTAGTTACTTGAAGTTTCATTTTCCTTGTTTCTAATTGAACAATTCATGTACAAGAAGAGAAGAAAGTACATAAATAAACATAATTCACTGAAGATGGTGACACAAATTGAATTTCTGATCAAAGAATTTTCAATTGAAGATCGGGATAGCCTGCCCGCCCTTTATGCCTTTCAAAGAGATCTTGAAGGGAGTCAACAAATTGACTGTGAACTTCACTTACCTGCAAAGGAATAAATTAAACATTATAAAAAATAATCCAAGACTTGCTACCACTCTATATTAAGTCCCAATTCATGAAATTGGATTCCCTGTCAGAAAGTAAGCAAGTTTAATAAAAAAACAGAATGACAAACATACTACATATTTGGTTTCAACACAGGAAGTAGGCTAGTAGCCACTAAATTGGCAAATGTAGCGTATCAAAAACCAACAAGCCCGATTATGATGCGATGTTCTGTTCTGCTTCTTTTTTCATGCCATGATCCCTCCCATATCTTTAAAAAGCATACAAAGTAGGTAGCACAGGGAAAATGAATGCAAAGGAGCTTGTATCAACCCAAAGGATGGCAGAGAGATAACTATTCAATCTATGGACATAATCAGAAGAATATACAAAAATGCCATAATAACAGTAGCATCCATACCTCTTCCATGGTAGGTTGTGGATTTTTCTTCAGCTCTATTGGTCTGCCCACCACCACATGCATTGGTTGTTTATAGGGTAAAGGAGATCTGCAAAATTGACTGTTTGTTAAAGATTCCAAATAGCTGTAGAAAAAAATGTAGAGCTGCAAAATATCGAGCTGTAAGTCACTAGCCTATATTCAATTAGACTAATCTCAACACTATAGAACAATAATACTTTCCTACCTTTTAGCTGACAGTTCTTCAACATTATAAATGAATTAAGATGTAAAAAGATACATCTTCAAAAACTTGACAAAGTGGGCATGATGAATAATTCTCAAACTTCATTACAAAATATACTGAAACAAATGATTTGTTACAGCTATCCATGGCTTCCATTTACTAATGTATATGATTATTTCAATTTTCATCAATTCCTAATGGACTAATAAGGTTTTGCAAGCAAGCAAACCTGTTGAGATGCATAACTTTAAACAGGACAGGAGACATACAAAACTTTACATATAAGGGGAAAGGATATTTCATATCTAAGGGCCAGACATGTAAAAGACACATTCAGGAAAGGCTTCCTGTGCAACTGCATTATAAATTTTAAGCAGCGATATTTACACACTCATTGCGTAATTAATTATGATTGCCCACAAAATTTTGATATCTTGGGACTAACTCAACCACATTCATCAAAACTAGATGGAAATACGATGTTGAAATTTTTCTCTACAGATGCTACCGATGGAAAACAAACTTAAATGCACCGGGGGAAAAAAACAAAAGGAATAAGGAAGACATGAAAAATATATATAATTATAGGAGAAACTATGCATACCCAAAAAGTCCCCAGAAGTAAATTGGAGTGAACTTTAAGGCTCTAGAAAATTTAAGATACAATTGTCCACCCGGCTTCCACCACTTGTAGACATCTGACTGCAACACAGTTGAAAAAAAGGGGGAAACAATTAATGACTGTTATTGGTGATGCTTCACAGATACCAGGGCACAAAAATAATTAATCAACAAAATGAATGAACTAGTCAACTAGACACAATAAAAAGCAATGTTTGGAGACAATATTCTCAAGGAATGGTACAGACTGACTATATCAGTTACACAAACAATGGCACTAGTGTGAGCATTTGCGAAAACAAACAAATTGTTACAGCAATACAGGTATTAATAACACCAAAAGATATGAACTTTCCAGAAATTCCAGTAAGTGAAAAAGAAGGAAATGGGAAAAAATTAATACCTGACCAAAGCAAAAAACTGGAACCAGGGGTAGGCCCATCTCCATGGCTATGCGAACAAATCCTCTTCTTGACTTAAGAAAGGCAATCTGCAAACCAAGAGAAGAATTAACAAAATACTGAAAAAATCATCTATTAGAAGACATGTACTCTCCTTAGTGTGTGATGTGAATGTGGCAGTTTGAGATGGAGAGAGTAAAAGAGAGAGCTGAGACACCAAGAGAAACGGTCAATCCTAAATGTAAAGAAAGTTGCAAACATTGTTAAAAAATAAACGCCATGTTGGCTTCATTCTTTGTAGGAATATTCATATCCTATCTTTCCATAAGACAAAAAGATTCCAACGGCAAAAATACCAATACAATAATGTAGTATACTACTCCTGTAAAAAAAATGTAGTAAACTAAAATATGCCCTAGTGGATTGCTAATGTGAAGTAGTACAGGGTGTTAAATTCTTATCCTAAGTCTACACTTAACAATTTAAAGAAGAGATAAAAGAGTGAAACCTCTGAACCATGCTCCATGTGAAATGTTTCTTGCACTCCACCGGGCACTATGATGCAACTATAACCAGCAGCCAAGAGAGAAGTGAAATTTTTCTTTGATGCTGGTGTGAGACCCAGCCATGACCATATATGCCTCAGAAATGGTGTGTAAAATATCTAGTCATTTAAACAAATATTGAGAGAGATAGAAGTTAGAGAGAGGCTCTATAAATATACTGATATGACATCACGGAGAAAAAAAGACTTACGGCACTACTGGCAAGGACCTTCATTTTTGGGAGAGGCATGAAACCTGTAAGGTCTGCTAGTGCAACAACCCCAATTGGCAAGACTGAATGTGGCTCATAACCGAAAACTACAGAAGGCACAAAAAAAAAGACCATCTATTAGCTATTAAAAACAAGGAAAAGTAACAAACATTGAAGCTCCAAACAGGAGTGCAGCATGAACAAATAGCTACTTTAAACTGGTAAAGTAGCTAAACTAATCAGTTAAATTTAATGTTGCTCTAGATTGAACCTTTAAGTGTCCTGTAGTTTATATCCAAGGAAGGAAAACTAAAGGAATTCAGTCATTGCTAATGCCAACCTGAATTTAGATGCTGAAGGTGCATAACAACCTGAGTTTTCAATTGTTTTAGGCGATTTAATTGATAATCAGACATCATCAAATGCAATTGTTTTTGATTGAAGTGAGCTAACAAATTGGATTGAAGAGTTTAAATATAAAGATTATGAATAGTGTTAATTAAAAGAAAGAAAGAGTGAGTACTGTAAGAGCGATCTGATTGGAAGGCATTGATATCTTCAACATGGAGAGTGACTGGAAAATAACTGCATGCATGCTTACAAATATACCTGGCAGCTCCAAAGAATCATAATATAATTATACAAATAATAAGAAAACCAGGGGAGAGCAGTGCTGAGATAGTTAGTAGTTTACCTGGACAAGCTTCTTCCCCACTTGCTATGGTGATCAATAGGAACAAACATAAAGAAGAAGAGCATTCCAAATACACTGTAAAAAAACAAACAAACAAACAAACATTAATTAATTAATTAGGACTCTGACATTAATTAATGAGGGATACACATAGCAGAGAGCAAGAGAGAGGGAATGAACTGAACTCACATGAGGGATTTGGTGAGAGGCAGGAAGAAGACGGTAAAAAGGACCAAAAGGACAATGAAATGGATAATTCCGAGCCATATAAAGAGTGCCACCGTCGTATAAATTACATTCGACGGGAATTCTTCCTTCCCTTTGAACTCCCTATATCCTTCCTTGTACTCCCCCATCCCCGATTCCACTCTTCTTCTTTTTTTTTTTTTTTTTTTTTTTATTAGGATTCTTCTTTTCTATCGCTCTCTCGAGATTTCCGCTCACACTACCTGGAAACTGGAATTGGATTATAAAATTATAATAGCTGTATAGTATAACACGTAATATCGGTCGAATCATCACCCACCACCCACCATTCACCAACACATCATCAGTAATTCAGTATAATAAATTCTTCAACGTGACCAGTCCTGAGTCAACCACCATAGCTTTTTTTTATTTCAATTTTTATCCTTAACATTTATTATATTTCAGCTATAACCCCTGCAGTAATTCAACATTTTAGGTGGTTTACAAACTCGAATCCATAACCTCATAATACGCAGACCATAAAACCAAACTTATCTAGCCTCCGTAGTTTTTTTTCTTCTTAAAATACAATACTATTATTACATCAATTAAATATGTTAATTTTTCTAATTATATAGCTTTGCTAAAGGTATTCATATTAAATTATTAATGAACTAATTGTTGTGACCTCAAATTCAACCCTTTTTTTGTTTTTAGTAAAAGTAATTTATGTCTTTTTTTTTTTTTTTCCTTTTTCAGTCTAGAATGTCAAATATTCATCAATTGTATTTGTGTTATGAAACTATGATTTGATTTTGGTGGGCTAACAACATTCAACCCATCAATTAGAGATGCGATTAAAAAAATCTCATCATTAATTTAATATTACAAAATGAGTATCAACATCAACATAGTGGATTGGATAAGAGATTCATCAAATCAAATCAGCATCCCATTCGAAACCATCTTCTTCCCCTTGTCCTGCTTCTCTCTGACCTACTCTCCTGCAACATAATTCCCTTAGAAACTATTCACAGCAGCTTATATAAAACCATTGTAAATTTCAACTTACTTGGGTCACAAGACCACTTTGCTGCTCAAAATCCAATTTATCTTCAACCTTTTCAGATCTTGACCCTGTTGTGTTTCCTACGGCTTCCATCTCCAAACTTAACTGAATCAAGACCACCAAATTATTTCATCTTCTCCTTTACATTTATTTGTAATTAATCACATGTATGTGAACAAGGAGATCAGATCATATAAAAAAGCCATATGTTTTTTTTTTTTTTAATGAATAAACCTGTAATACTCGATTCACGAGAAGGGTTAGTCGCTCAATCAAGGTGCCTTTACGATGAACTTCCTCGAGAGCAGATAATAAAGTTTTGAAGTCATCTTCTTTCTTCATTTTCCTAATAACAACACTTGAAGAATGACTTTCTTCTAGCAATTGCACCTGCATATCCATCACCATTTACAAGTTTAAATAGGGCAAAAGCAAATGAATACAAACGATGGCAATTAAATAAATAGAAAGGTGTTACCAGATTATGAAGACGATCCAATCTTGAGAAAACCGACAAGGATGGGGAGACTTCTTCTTGTTCTTGAAGGTTCATGATTTCATAACACCAAATTATAAAATGCTATATATAGCTCTATAATGTTTATTTATACAAAAACTCTTGATTGCTGAATGGGACCTCGCCATACCTTATAGTCACACTATTCCTTGTATGCTTATTATGTGCACATGTTTTTATCTCCTCAAGTCGTTGGTTTCATTATTATTCCATCATTGTTGTGGGTTACATGAACAAGAACTTAAAGCCTGGATGTGGAAATATGGGCCCATTGCTTCAATCAAAGTCTTATGGGGAACACTCAAATTCATACAATAAATAGGTCACCAATTGAATGAAAATATTAGAAATATTAAAGAAAAACATGCATGTATTATATTGTATATAATCTGTAAGCTGATAGCAAAACAAATAAAGTTAAGTTAATTTGATGTAAAATAATGGTTATATATGATAAGCCCAAATTGGTTCATGTATATTTGAATTGGGCTGAACCTGCCCGGCCCAAAATCACGGAGTACAGAGAAAACGATGCCTCTTTGAAGTTTATATAGATCGCGGAAGATTCAAAATAAAATTCATTAATGTCCCAACATCTTCTCATTACTCTTTAGACATACCACCTTTTCACTTATTTAGCAGTAACGTGTCATCAAATGGTTAATAAATAAATAAATCGAATAGTGTTGACGTGGCACACGGTGGCTCCAGATAAGCTCTATCTACCATTTCCTAGTCAACCACTTGGTTTACTCTCTTTTTTGTTATTTGTTTCGGTTTTAAAGATAACGAGTAAAGTTCTCATTTTTATTCTAGTCACCTGGGATTTCAAGGTTTATGTGAAATGTCGATGTTTAATGCTCATAGGGTTGCCCAAAATTTAGCAGCAGAATGCAATTGTATATGTGTTACTCTGCTGCCTACATATTGTAACACAGATAGCTCACAAAAATTTCAGCCACAACTCTACCTAGAATCAGCAAGCACCTATTTCGCAAACATTAACTCAGAGCTTTCAAAGATGATAAATGAGACTTCTAGAGAAATAAAATAAGCATTGTCATGGGTCAGTAAAGTTACAAATGCGTTGACAACACATAATAAGAAGAACTAGCACATAGATAATATATCATGCAACACATAAGAAGAACTAGCACATAGATAATATATCATGCAACACATAAGAAGAACTAGCCCATAGATAATATATCAAGCACCACGAAATGTCATTGTCACACAAGCAGCACTTCAAGACTAATAATGTTAGCATTACCTTGCGTTCCTCATTTACAGCAGCCGGTTGATGTATTTCTCCTTAAGTTTCTTCATACTTTGCTAATTTCACATCCACAGTCTGCACCTGCAATACTAGGCAATCACAATCAGCACTTGTTGCAGTTCCTAATGGCGAACAAGATAAGGATTTGTGACATATATTTTATCAACATTTGATTAGGCTTTAAAAAAATAAAAATAAAAAGTATCTCATTTCATATGAGGTAAGAGAATAACTTGGGTTTTAGTTTAGTTTATCTAATCTTTAGGTTTATTTTGAATTGAATGCAATTTAATACTACTCCTATTTTCTCCCCTCTATTTTTCCTCTGATTTCCTCCCCTTTACATAAGTTATGATATGACAATGGGGTCGAGTTCGGACGCGTGCCTGCGGGTACAGGTCAAATTGCCATCGCTAGTTATGATTAAGATGCACAACGAAAAGACATGGAGATAGTGAATAATATAAGGTAAGCATCAGGATCCAAACAAAAAAATGAACTAATCATAAGTATCACATATGAACTAGTCTAATGCTCTCATATTTCACACCAAATTGTAATTGCTTTAACAATTTCTACTTTCTAGTGACAAGAAGGTCCCTTATCTCTTTCTTTTGAGATTACAAAAACTAAAATCATAATATCCCTAGAACACTTTTAGTCGGTGAAAATCATAGTAAGAAAAGATTCACCATTCTAGCAGAAGAATGATAATTATAATAAAATGGAATGAAGCCAAGCACTGATTTTGAAAAACTAGTTTAATATTACCTTCATGTCGGCAGCTTCTCATTGTTCTGCGAGTGAAGTATTTAAATCAGCAACCTCAGCTCTTTTTTTTTTTTTTTTTGTATGTTGTGTATCTTTTCTAAGTTCACCCAAAATAACAAATGAGTACGTCGTCATAAAAGTAAAAATAAATAAAAAAATAAAATAAAAAAAGATAATCAAAACTGTGGCTTCCCTTACCCGGAGTTTAATCCTCTTCCTCTTTAAATGATCTGCTATTTCTAGCATATCCATCTCTGATAAGTTAACACAAAACAAAGTTCTACATTTAATTCTCACCTATTACCAATAAATCAAGTCAATTATAAGGCATGAAGCTTCCCATTACCTGCATCAAACCATTTTTTATGCATAGCCTCCAGATCACTTTGAAGCTTTACTTTATCAAGATTATGGTTTTCATCGACTTGTTGAAACCATTTGATGCAAAGCTTGAGCCTCTTATTGTGATTTGTCATTTCCATCTTGGTCTACCATATCAGCACATCAATAAACCAGCACTTTACAAATTAAAACAGAAAACAGCATAACAAGTGCAAGACTAACAGCAAATACCAATGTTACTCAGCCATCCTTAAGATTAAACTCCTCTGCTCTGGCTCCTCTTTCAACAGTGCCTCAGGCCCTCGACTTCTACCTTGGAGAACCCAACGTTTCCACTCTCTGAAACCTCATCACTGCCCTCATCACTGGTAGCTGGCGAATCTGCCATCGTATGTACACCCTTATTTTTCTACACAACCAATCCAACATAATCAAAACTTTCAGATAAAAAATTAACATTAAAATCATCCTTAAAAGCAACACAGCAAAACCCCTAACTTCGAATTCGGAAATCAAAGTATAGATTGCAAAGAAATGTTTTGAAGAAATCTAAATACCCACAAGTGCTAAAATATCAGAAATCAGTTGAACAGATTATATAGGGCCTTTGCTACATTTAACTAAAACCTCAAAACAAATCTGTTCAAATAGTAGGAAACTAACCTTGTCTATGAAGATGGAAACCTTGCCAAACAAGTTCTCAGGTATGGAGCTGCACCTAAAAACCTCTTGCAACACCTATAGAGAGAAAGATAACACAAAACATAAACACGTATTGAAAGATTAGATGCACAAATCTAAAATAGAGGACAGTGCATGAAATTCTAATTTAAAAAAATTGAAGGAATATAACAGTGATTTCTATTGATCTTCAACAGGAGTGGAAGAATTCTTTTAATCATGAACCTCCAAACAAACAGAAACAGGAGTGGTTTCTTCAAAAAAAAAAAAAAAACACACTAGTCTAAAACTACTTAACCAGTTAATGTACACTAGTCTTAATATATAATTTTCTTTTCAATTAAATCCCAAGTACATGCAAAAACCCAGTTGAAAGAACAAGAAATCATGACTCATGAGTAGCAAATCTCAAATCTCTGAAAAAAATGACCCAATTCTCCCAGTAACCAAAACTAACGGAAAAAAATCACCACCCAAAGTCGATCACTTTTCCTCCATAAAAAAATTCCAAATCAACCCTATAACTATGCATGAATCAGAGCAAAAGAAAAGAATCACACTACAAACCCAAATCCAATATTTTTGTATCTCTTAAACAAAAACAACATACGTACATGTAACAAGAAAAACAGAGAAACTAGTGTACCTTAGAGATGATGATGATGATCACAGTGAAAAACAGAGACCACCAAAGCACATTAAACTAAAAACGTTTAAGTGAAATACGAAACAAAAACTCTTTTTGAGTGTTGAAAAGAGAAAGAGAGAGAGTAGTGATAGGAGTCGAAGAGAGAGATGGAGGGAAAACAAAGGCAGAGTTGCGTTTAATACTTGACTCATCAAATCGATGAAGCTGTGAGACTACAAACCGAAGCTATTCAATTGGCTAAGTTTCAATACTTGCAATGTCTTCTCCAATCTGCAGCTTCTATCACTACTGCTACTACCCAAGAAATAAAGCATCTCAAGCTAAATAATTTAAAATAATCAAGAATATGAAATATTCAAGCAATCTAACTAAAAGCACAAAGAAGCAAAAAACATCAGGAAAATAGTTTCAAATAATTCAATAATTCATTGAGCAGATCAATACTACAAAAGATAAAAGGCCTTGACAATTTCTTCAACATGCCAGTCCGGAATTGAAGAATTTAATTTCAAAGACAAGAACAGAAAAGAAATTCGGGTGCGTAGTGTGACAATTTTTTGGAACCACAGACAAGAACTCCACGCAACTAACACCAGAGGGAAAAGTCACTCACCGGAGTGTCACGCAGTCGAAGAAGGTGCGGTCGATGAGGATGTGTCTCCGGGCTTGAAAGGTGCGGACGTCGGTGTCGGAGTCTTCTCCGGAGTCCCTCCGGAACGAACGATTTCTTTTAGGTTATCTTTTGTCTTTTCTTTTTTTGAAATATTTTTGACTTTTAATTTTGGGAAAGTTGTAAGAAGGGTGATTTCGTAATGTCGCAATTAATGAGGTAAATAAGGGTGATTTCCTTATTGTTAGTAGTAGTCATAGAATCTTTATCTTTCCTCACGACGGAAGTTGTCGTAGATATTCTTGATTTAGAATTATATTTTATTTTCTAATTATATTTCTAGTTATATTTCCTATTTCTATTTTATTGTCTTGCCTATATAAATTAGGATTACTATTCCTATTAGGAAAACATTTTATTGTCTTGCTAACATAAGTTAGGATCACCACTCCTATTAGGAAAGTATTTTATTGTTTTGCCTATATAAGTTCAACTTGAGCCAATTTTTTTTTATAAATCATTCATGTGTTTTGCAAGTTGTTTTTCTCCGTATTCTAGTTGGTATTTAGTTTTCTTTTTTCCTAAATAAGTTCCCCTTGAACCACATATCAGAGCCTAAATTTTTTTATTTATAAATCAGTCATGTGTTTGCAAGTTGTTTCTCCTACTTGATATTCTTGGTATTTAGTTTTCTTTTTTTCTTGTTGATATTGGCTTTCTAACATCTCCTCTACAATCAAGATCGTATCTTTGGTAAATTTTTTCGCTTGCTCGAGTTTTTTGGTGGGAAAGTAAAGATTTAATTTTGATAAATTTACGATCCAATTGATAATGAAATCAAGAAATCCGAGGCCGGAGCCTGAAGCGACGTGGTATCGAGACAAGGTGCCGATGGTGGATTTAGAGATGGCAGAGAACTCGTTGGAGAAGGAGGAGCATGGACCTCTCAACAAGCGATCCAAGTTGTCTTCAACAACTTCATGGAGTGGTTGTGATGGTTTGGCCAAGCTTCCGATCCCACCTTCACAATACAATCTACTTGACCGGCTTCCGTTGGGTTTGCAACTGAGGAAAAGCCCATCATTGTTGGATTTGATTCAAACGAGGATCTCGCAAGGGGACACTGTTTTGACTACTACTAAAAAGGAGAGCAAAAAAGCCGCCGGGGGCAAGCTGAAGGCTTCCAATTTTTATGCTTCAATTCTGAGGATCGGGAGTTGGGAGTATAAACCAATGTACGAAGGTGATTTGGTGGCCAAGTGTTACTTTACTAAGAAGAAGCTTGTATGGGAAGTTATTGAAAGTGATCTCAAGAGAAAAATAGAGATCCAGTGGTCAGATATTATGGCTCTCAAGGCAAATATGCCTGAAGATGGACCCGGGACGTTGAATGTTGTGCTTGATAGACAGCCCCTTTTCTTTAGGGAGATTAATCCACAACCTAGAAAACGCACCTTGTGGCAGGACACAACAGATTTTACTGATGGGCAAGCTAGCATACACAGGCAACATTTTATGCAGTGTCCACAAGGCCTATTGAACAAACATTTCGAAAATCTCATCCAATGTGACATGCGTTTGAATTTCTTAAGCCAACAACCAGAGATGATTGTGGATTCACCATATTTTGGTTATGCTATCTCTGACTTCCAGAATCTGTCATCACCAGCTGTAACATTAACTCCTTCATCGGAACATATGTCAAGGGAAGCTCCTTCTCCCATGAAAGACATTGGACATTATAGCATTTCACAACATATGACTTGTGGAAATCAACCTCTGTTTGAACAAGGACAAGACTGCCCTGAAATTCTACAGGTGATTGCACAATGTCTGCTCAATTCCACACAATTAACAACGGCTTCTGATGAGAAATCCCTCATGTCAAGAGTTAATTCTTTCGGTTGCGTCCTCTACAGAGAACTCGATAACACAGCTCAAAACTTGCAGGTTAACGTTGATGATGGAATTGGAAGTAATGCTCTGCTGAACAACACTTTTGATGACATAACTAGAGCCGATGGTATCAAGGCTCCTGAATGTGATACAAATGATGCCACTAGCAGCAACCACCCGACAGCAGGCATGTCAAGGGAAAACTCATTTGGGGAGTTGTTATTTAATCTCCCTCGAATTACATCTCTCCCCAAGTTATTGTTTTAACTCGATTGGTACTTCTTGCGCATCGGGAGTTTGAGAAGAATGTTAGAATTATATTATATTTCCTAATAATTATATTTCTAATTATATTTCCTATTTCTAGTTATATCAGGATCAGTACTCTTATTAGTAATTATATTAGTCTTTTATTATCTTGTCTATCTAAGTTCTTTTCTTGGTTATTTACGATGTATCTTTATATTCAATATTATGCAATAAAAAACTCTAACTTTATATTCAATATGTGAAGTTTTTCATATCGTAATACACAGCTAATAGAAAATTATAATTTAGTTGTTAAATAAAAATAAAAAAGTGAACTCACCGGTGGGCACCACGGAGATGGAATTAATTACTGCAACTCATTTAGAAGTTTGATCACTATGCTTTCAAACATATATTCAGTGAGTTGTAACTTTAACATTGCAATCACTTTAATGATGATTGATGATACAGTGAATGTTTTGGTATCAAAAAGAAGCACATTCTCAATTTCAAATTTTTTTTTTTTTTCGTTTTGTTTTTTTTTTTTGTTTTTGAAGTAAGCACTCTGTACCATCTAGCCGTATTTAATCTTGTTGGGGGTCTAGATATATCCCAATTGGCTCATACGAACCCTAATAAAAAGAAAAGAAAAACTCATGTATTATTAATTAAGTTTTACTATTTTTGTTTTCTCTATAAATATATATTTTTTTAGAAAAATACTTCAAAAAAATAAAAGGCAAAACAGACTAAAGCATAGTGGGTTCATCTCTAAGCCACTCATATATTTTTGTCTGATATAGACTTCTGCTATATATCTAAGCCACTCATATATTTTTCTGTGGGATGTGTTGTTGTTGTTGTTGTAGATTGTTGTGCACTTTACTGCTTCATGGTGCATGCCTTCCGTGGCCATGAACCCTGTTTTTGAAGAGCTGGCTTCTTCTTATTCTGATGTTCTGTTCCTCACTGTTGATGTTGATGATGATGATGTTAAGGTAAATGTCAATCCATCATATTCTTGAACAAATGTTGAAAAGTATTCAGTTTTCTATTATGTTTCCTGTCTTTTACAAAAGATTAGTTGTGAATTGGTTGTAACTTGTATATGCACTTTCTCAATGGAATCAAATAAGATAGATTTGCATTCATATATGCTTTATGAGAATATATAGGATCTCTTTGAATTGTATGCCACCTAGATGACAAAATGTAAAGCTGAGGATATATACACTTCATTTTCTTTGTTTACTCATGAATGAAGTGGGACTGCAGATGTTAAGTGACTCGGTGTGTCTATGTATGCTTGTATTGTCATTTATTTAAGTACTTTCATTTCTACTTAAATTTTACCGAAATCATTGAGGAAGTTGACAGTGTATTTCTTGAAAAAATTGAAATGAGGGAAAAAAGTCAGGAACACAAAGCACAACGATTTATTGAGCTCTTGACAAAGTTGCTTGAGAAACTTCAAGAGATTGATGATATTTGTATTAGGAGTGAGTTAGAGGTTATATCCTATGTTCTGAGAGAAGCACGAGAAGTTCTGAACTTTGATCAGTCAAAATCAGAAGAATGCTGCGCAGAAGATGGATTGAGAATGCAGGAGTGCATAAAACAAGCTGACAATCCTATAAAAATAACATTGCTGAGGTTGAAAACAAGTAGTGTTACATTTTGGTTTTTATTTATTTACTGTCGAGTGTTAGGGCTTCTCTTTTGATTTTCTTGTTTTTGTTAAGTGACATATTATTAACATCTTACAGTACTTGTATAGGATTGAAATGGAAGACTTGAAGAAAAACATCATACATGAAATTAAAAATCGTATAGAAGACATGGTGCGTAATGAAGTTAACAAGCTCTCCGGTGAATTAACAGAGAGGCAGGGTGCTGCTGCACCCATGTCGAGGAAAAAGATGTTAGATATCATTGCTGGAGCGGAGAAGATATCAGCTGCCCAGAAGACGATGTTAGATGCCATTGCTGCACAGGAGAAGAAGTTAGGTGCTGCACATGAGCAGAAGATATTAGAGATAGGTGCAGCACATGAGAAGATGTTACGTGCTTCACAAGCTAAGATGTTGAATATGCTGGTTACTATTGAAAAGAAGATAGATCTCTTTGGTGCCCATGAGAAAAAGATTTTAGACATCTCTGATGAACTTGAGAAGCAAATGTCAGAGATTAGGGCTGAACGTGAGACTGCTCGTGCTCAATTCGCTGAAATTATTAAAAGATAAGACTCAGGTGGTTTTCGATCAATTGTTATATTATACATGTTTGATGTTTGATAAGTACTGTATGTTGTTTTTGATCGTTGCACTAATTAATTGTTTGATTTATTTTGTATGCTGCAGCGCGATGGTGAAATAGTTGCTGGGGCTGTGTACTTTCTTTCACCTGTTTCTTTTTTACAAGTATGAATATGTTTTATGAGGCGACTGAATTGTATTTAAATCATTTAATTTCTCCATCTGTATCAGAATCAGACCAATCCATACCCAGAAATCAACTTTTAACTATTTTATCAACAAAACTTTGAACAAATCTCTTTATTATTTAGTAAGAAAAAGAATTGGTAATAATACAAACACCGGTAAAATCCCTAGAGAATTTTGTTCATACAGGCCATATGATCCAAGTGACAACACACCAATGTTTGCTTGTTTTTCATATTTAATTCAATACAATTATAAAGAATTAACAGGGAAATAAGAAACTGCAATTTTTTGGGGGTGAAATCTTCTTCGCATTTCAGTCTCTTTGTTTACAAATATCATCACTCAACAAGAATGTATACATCCTAGATACTACATGATGAAATTGAAACTGATTTCAAAGAATCACGTGACCATAAATAATATAACAACATTCATCATTTCAAGAAATATTTAAAGAGATGTATCGTATCGTCTCTTTAAAAATATAGTTTTACAGTGCAGAGAATGGTTGAGATAAGAGAGATGCTACGACTTGGAATAAGCAATAACAAATCAATTTTGGTCAAATCCGCAGATTTGGTGTTCTTCCTTCAAATGTTTCAACTATTGCCACACCACGATTATTATTAACTTTATTTCTCTTTCAGAGGTTGATTGTTAATGTTGATGTTATTCTTATCAAACAATCCTTGTTGATTATTGGGACACAAAATCAGTTGCAAAGTCGTTGAAATTTAGGAGGTTGTATTCAATTAGGATTCCGAAAGACTTTTTTTTTTTTTTTTTTTAGATTATAAAAAACTTTCATATACTTTTATTTAAAATATTTTCATAGACTTTCATTTCAAAAGATTTTCGTACACTTTCATTTTAAAAGACTTTTATAGACATTATAGACTTTAATTGACTTTTAAATATAATGTATGGATTATTTTAATAAAATTATATATATTTATTTTATCATGTCAATAAAAATATTTTTTCAAATGAATAAAAAAAATATCATTAATTAAATTTGACAAAAGCATTTATGTCTATGTATGTGATTTTAAAATTTTTATTTTTATTTTTATTATATTTTGCATTATAAAGACATTATGCTCCTTTTTTTTTATAAAAAAAAATAATTAGTCACAATTTTATTTGTTTTTTATAATTAGTCAAAATATTATAATTTTCCTTTTAGAATTAATGTAGCACATCAACAATAATATTAACGTTTACATGTCTCTACGAAAGTATGACACTGAGTATAAAAAATCTACCAAAAATTCATTTAAGTTACTAAAGATAAAACATAAAAATCGTATCTAATTGTTGAATAAGACCCATGCCTAAAGGTGAGTAGTTTGATATTGATTATAATTACATAGAGTCACGCTCATACACGACTTTGATTATGACATATTGGCATGGTTAAATAGTGGTTTTTGTTTTTTATTATTTTTATTTTACATAAATGAAGTTCATTTGATTTGTTTCGGTATTGTTTAGATGTTTTGAAAATAAAGGTAAAAAAAATATAAAATCTCTCGTCCTTAATTGCATAGTTGATGAAGAGTTGTTTTATATTATTTTTTAGTTAATTTTTTTTTTTTGTTATAGATCGTTAATGTTTGTATGTTTTTGTTTTTTTTTTTTGTTTTTTTTAATAACGTTATTCATTTTAAAGTTATTTGTTTTATTTTATTTATGAAATTTATTAAGAATGAGTGTGTTTTTATTTGAAAACATAACATATATTTGGTGGTTGATGTTTTTCAAAGAGTTTTATGTTTTTCTTGAAATTCTTTCTATTTTTTTTTTAAGTCATTCAAAGTCTTTGGTAGGAATAGAAGATAAATTGTGAGATTTGTTATAACTAAAAGTTATTAAAAGTCATTGATATTTTAAAGTCGTTAAAAGTCATTGAGATTTTGAATGCTTCTTAACTTTCATAAACTGTTAAAAAGTCTTGTTGAATACTTAAAAGTCTATAAAAGTCTATATTGAATACCCCATAATTTTTATAGAGTCATTAAAAGTTTACATTGAATACACCTAAACTTTTTAATTTCATAAAAGTCATTAAAAGTCTTTTAAAATCCTAATTGAATATATCCTCTTTAATATATATATATATTTTTAGGTTTCCATCGAGTACTTATTACTGAATAAGAGTATGTGAGGTGGTAAATACGGTTGTAGTTGTCTGTTTTAGTTTCCACAAGCAATATTATTAAAATGCGATTTCTTCAAAATTTCTTCTTATCTTCTCCTAAAATGCGATTAGATTGTGTTCTTGTTGTTATATAATTGAAATCAAATAAAAGGGGATACAAAGTTGTTTTTTTAATTTGCTGATATATTATATTAACCCGCGATAATACCCCGGTTAGTAACCAAATAAACAATTCTTTGTTTTAATTAGCAATAAAAAAAAAAAAAATTTACCAACTAGCAATAAAACTTAAAACAAAAGAAGAAGTTATTAAAATATTGAAACTTTGGAAACTTACATATATAAAGAAGTTGATGATGTAGAGAAAATCATGAATAGGGAATTAAAATCTTTTATAGGATCAAAACCATGTACTAGGAAAGACAGCAACTACTTTCAAAAGATTCTTTTCTTGGCCAATCTCTGATGTCTGATCTATTACTATTTTTTTATCTTTGACCATATCTTTTTCGTACTCTTTTAATTTTAATATATACCTATATAAAAATGTTCAAATCATTTCGTACTGATATAGCCTCATAGTACGTTGGATATAGACAATTAGATTTATATACTTTGACTTAAAATATATACACTTGTCAAAACTTCTTCATAATCAGTGATCCGCATATATTAGTACTAATATAATTACATCAGTACGCACTGATATGAACGGGACCGTATATATATATTTACGTACTATCGTTGATTTTAAAAAGATATCCTTTTTCCTACAGGATCATAAAAAAATAATGTAATAAAAATGATTAATTGCACAAACGTCCCCTAATTTTAGTCATAATTGTATACATATGGAACTTTATCCATAATTGCACAAACATTCTCTGCTGTTAGTTGACTTCCGTTAACTCTAACCGTTGACCACAATTTTAACCCACAATGACTAAAATGCCCCTAATTACCTATTTTATTATTTACATTAATAATTTAAAAAACAAAACAAAAAACAAAAAACAAAAAACAAAAAACAAAAAAAAAAAAATCATTTTTTTTTCTTATTCATTTTCTCAACCCCAAACACAATCAAAAAATAAATTTTAAGCAATTTTAATGAATTTTGAAAACCCATTGGATACTAACCAATTAACATACAACACAATATTTTTATGATTTTATCTACTATTTTAAGTAACTTGTTGGGTTAAAGATAATTTCTAAATGCAAATTTTAATCATCTTTTACTCTTCATTTGTCACTTGGATATGGCCTTTATGACTATGAATATGTAGAATAACAAATACATTGAAAATAGTTTTCATTATCGATTTGGTCGAAAATAAACATGGTAATGGAATGGGAATTTGAAATGTTGAAAAAGGAGATTTGATGAGAGTTAGTAACAGTACAAATTTACATGCCGGCACAACCACTCTTGGTCCCATTCACTTCTTGTGTTTGTGTAATAAAGATTATCTTCTGCAGGCTAGGATCCGATCAAAGGGCTTTGAAAATGCTTTTCCTGTGACCCAAACAATCCCAATCTTTTTGTACCAACAATATCTTCCAAAAGTGAAAATTTGAAAGGCATTGAATGATGCTACAGTCTCAATTCAATTGGGATGTATTCCCAATCGACGGCTCACAGCTAATCAATCAACTGGAAGAAAAAAAAAACCTTTAGAAAATCAGGAGCGTCCTCCCAACACCATTATTCCACCATCCATCCTTCACTCAAACTCTTCTTCTTTTCCAACTCTCCCTCTCCTCCTAGACACATTACATGTTGGGCTTCAGATTATAAACCTTGCAATCCCACCATCTCCTCCTCCCACCACCACAACAGCCACCCTCATACTTCAACTCCAACCACTCCAAACCCGCAGGCCACCATTACCATTCACCACCACGGCTACAGCTACCCTACTCAGCCGTTGATGTAGGATAAGAAATTAGAGATGCTTCCTGTCCAACACTATCATCTAGTAACAAATAACGTACTCGGCAGAACACTCGGATGTTTCTTTTTAGTTCATACAATTTTTTTTAAAAAAAATATTTAGTATCATCTTAGCAGTGTATACAGTAAATAAAGTGCGAGTAAGAGAGAGCTACCATTATATCATTGTAATTCTTTTTCCTTAATGTCTATCCCTCAATGAGTTGACGTTCTGCATCTACAAAGATCCTGCAGATATAGAACGTCAACTCATTAGACATTGAGGAAAAAGCTTCACATATAGTGCTGTTCTATTAATGAGACTCCTCTCCCCAGTCCCCACAACTACTTGTTACCGGTTCCTTTCAAGTTAATTTCAACAATATTTAATTTGACGAATTTGAAACACAAACTACTGTACTGGACTATTAATTTAATCTTACATCAACGGAATCTCTTGGTTGGGGAATTGATCTTCTTACAAAGTGGTATATACATATTAGTTTCTCACTTATTTCAGATTTAAATTTACATTCTATAATTGTTTTAAATTATTCATCTATATACAACTGGAGAAAAGATTTGATGCTTTATTTTAATGCTATTTTGTTGTCAGCATATTAGAAATTTCCAATTTACATTTGACAAGGTTTTTAGTCATAAAACTTCTCAACAAGATGTGTTGGTAGAAATATCACAGCTGGTAGCCTGCTACAAGGGGGTGATCATGTTACCTTATATCCATTCAAGGCACGATGTACCACCAATAAAATCATTCCAATTTGAGGTCTTTAGGTTGAAAATCTATTTTATGTTTATGAAAGTTGTAGAGATGCAATGTTTATTTAATGTATCAATTTATTTGGAAGTATAAAAGTGTTTAATGAAATTAAGAAAAAAAAATATACAAATATTAAATAGAGAAAACAATTTATAATGATTTTGTTCATCTAATAAAAATAATTTAAAACTTGTTTTTTTATAACCAACTTTAGAAAATTTTGATTCATTCTCTAGTAGTCAATTTTTATTTCCTTAAAAGAAATTGAAAATATATTTAAAATTATATTTTAAAAGAGAATCTAGGGTTTAAAAAAATGGAAAGAATTTTTAATGATAGATGTTAATATCAAAATCAAATCATTAAAAGAAATTTTTTTTATTTTTCACAAAATTTTAAAACTGAAAGCTAATTAATACCTATTGGTGGGTGTACTTATAAACAATTTACACTATGTTTAGTTTGAAGGAATTAGAGAGAAAAGAAAGGAAATGATTTTGAGGGATTTCTATTTGTTGTTTTGATGGTTGAGGGAAATGAAAGGAAATTGAGGGAAAGAAATGAAATGAGTCTTTATATTTTAAATACTTTGGTTTCCATCAAAATTTGGAAGGAAATTGAGGGAAATGAAAGGAAAGCAATTTCACCATTAATAATTTTTTCAAAATCCCAAAAATAACTTTATATATTGTTTGTATTCATATTGTTAAAATAAGGATATTTTCGTAAACAAAATAAAACCACTATCTTTTCCTTTCCTGTCCACCCATAACCATCCAAACAACAATCACCATTATCCTTTGCTTTCCTTTCCTCACTATCATTTCCTTTGTTTTCCTTTCATTTCCATCAAACCAAACATAGTATTAGTTTTATTGGTAATTTTACTAAAGGTTGTTATTGGATTTCTAAAAACATATTAATTTGAGGTGTACATACATTTTTAAAGGGTTCAAATATCGTCACTCTAATAAAAATGTAATCTTTATATTTCGTTATTTTTAAATATTACTATGGCACCCATGTTTAAAAGCCCATAAAATAAATTGAAACATTTCTCATAAAAAAGAAAGAGTTGCGATATTTGCATCTATCTAAAACTGTATCTACATCCCAAATTTATATATTTTCAAAATTTCAGCATTACCCTTAAATTAAATTATTAATCTTTTAATTAAAAGATATAATAATTTCTTATAACTATTTTACTTTTTTTGAATTTTCTACTATTAATCTGGTTAGAAGATCCACCTTATTGGATTGTTGAACTTTTGTTGGATGATGTCCAGGCGGTGTAGTTGTTGTTGTTAAAAGAAATGATGATCCACCTTAAAAGAAATGTAATATCGTTTAAAATTTAAATAATCTAGTAGGTCAAGCCCGTTTATTGACCCGACAGGCCCAAATTGAAGCTAAAGTTGGTTCTGATGACATATCATGACACATCATCACCTTTTGTTGATACGTTTGGGCACGTCACCTGCTTTTGCTGATGTGTAATGGACAGTCGACGCCTTTGACCTTGAAATGAGGCGGCAAACCACGTCACAAACTTATTCTGACGTGCTAGGGCACGTCACCGACCTCTTAATAACGTGTCCAAGCACGTCAATGGTTTTTGCCGACGTGTCTTAGCACGTCACCGTGCCTTGTACTGACGTGACACAACACGTCAACATTATATTGATTTTTTTTAAATGAAAAAAATAAAATAAAAAATAACGTGCCTTGTATTGAATTAAAAGACTCCGACGAAGATTACGGCAAAGAGCTCGAAGCTGCCATAGACAGCAACACGTCTTAAACTTTAAACTGCCGATTAATAGGATGCCGACGGTGACTTGTTATAGATTTCACCATCATTTAAGTCCTCAGTGTATGTTCAATGTTGGTTGCAGCAGAGTCGATGAGTTCTCTCTCTCCAGGTATATATTTACAAACTAATACCCTAGCAGTAGTAGCCTTTCTTCTCCATACTCAACTTGCTGTTTCAGTTTCATTTTGTTGGACAAAGACATGGTTGTGTTGCTGGAAGCCAGAGCAGCAAGACTGCAATCATATACATTTATTCTGATGGTAATTGATTAACTTGCATATTCTCTAAGATATTCAACCTTATGTAAGATTTATTCTAAGATATTCTCTTAGAAAGTTATGTAGAAGGCAGGTTTGTAGCATTTTCTGATAACCTTATGTAACTGTCTGCAGGAAATGTGAAACACATGGTTGGAAATAAAAGAAAGTGAACATGACGACAAATAGTTTACAGAGACTAGACAGTTGAAAGAAATGTCACTTTTATAGAAGATCAAAGTCTCATTCATTATCTTATTCATTTTATGTCCAAATCTTGCTACTTTTCAACTTCACTGTACAATTCACATTTCACAAAAACTAGTGTATACACAAAAGCAAAGGGAGAGTCTATATGTTAATACAAAATATATGGTTCTGACTTCTGAGTGGTTAAAAAGAGCTTGTTACTTGTTAGTGGTCATTGGAGCTTTATTGAAGCCTCTGGTGACTGGTCCCTCTTTATTTAATTTTTTGTAATTTTCTACGAGTCTACAAGTCTACAAGTCTAAAGTCCACTCATTCACATATCTAGTCACCAGACACCAACCTCTCTTTCAGTCACTTGAAATGGGCCACTTGCTACTGAAATCTGAATTACCAAAAAACCCTTTGCTGTCTGCAATTCCTGATGATAATTGTGCTCCCAATATATGGTGAATGACATGTGATAGGAATAGGAGTATAGGAACAACAACCACCTCCCCAAGGTCTTCCATTTTCATTTTCATTTTCTGTAATTAATGTGGTTGTATATGATGAAAGTGACAATTATCACTAACAAGAATATGGAATTTTTCTTCACCATAAACATGGAATCTCATACCTCAGTAGTTCAAGATCCTTAACTTTATTAATTAAACAACTCCTTTCTTTTTCCCTCCAAGCTCAGCAACAAGCTAACGTTCTGGTTTTCTTCTTTGGCTCAAAGACATGGCTTACATGAGGCTCTTCAGCTTCTGCTAATTAAACTGTGAGTTATACCTTCCTTCACCAGGTTTGATTCTCAAGTTGATTTAAGTCTTTCCTGTTTCTTTTTCTTATTTTAATCATAAGCTTTCTCTTGCTTCTGTTTAGTTTTAAATTGTCATCATTTATGTGAGTTTGGATTTTTGTTTCATTTTCCCCTTTTAGCTTGCAAGGTCTTGTTGGTTTTTAGATATAGAAAACAAAACATCTTCTGTCATAGACTTATTTTTTCATTTTCTTGAACATCATGTATAGATCAGGATGATCTAATTTAACTGAATCACTTCTTATTGATTTTTTTTTTTTCTATCTTTTCAATTTCAGATTTTCAGTTGACTGTTCCATTTTTATAATGTTTTTTGGTGCTCTTTGAGGAGAAGGGTAAATCGAGGCAAGTCACCATGAAGATATTTTGGCTGATGGTGTTAATGATTTTCTACAAAGTGTTATTTCTATATGGAATTACAAGTACACATGCTTCAACAATACCCAAAGTCATGAACATTGGGGCAGTTATCTCGTTCAAAACTAACATTGGCAAAGTAGCAAAACTAGCCATAGAAGCTGCCGTCAAAGATGTGAATGCTGATCCAACTACTCTTGTCGGAACTAAGCTCAAGGTTACAATGCAGGATAGCAATCGCAGTGGAATTCTAGCCATTGCTCAAGGTAATAGAACCTGCAGATATCTGATCCTTTCTATATTTTTCTTGTTTGATTGTATTTCATGTCTGTTTAGATTTACCAATTCACTGTAAATCTTCATTGTCTGATTTGGATGCTGAATTAATGCAGCCTTAAAGTTTATGGAGAGTGAAACAGTGGCTATAATTGGGCCCCAGGATTCTGTGACTGCTCACGTAATATCTCGTGTTTCAGATGAGCTCCATGTCCCTTTATTGTCATTCTCAGCCTCAGACCCTACCCTGTCTTCACTTCAGTTCCCATATTTTGTCAGAACCGGTCATAGTGATCTGTATCAGATGGCTGCAATAGCAGAAATTGTATACTACTATGGATGGAGAGAAGTGATAGCAATTTATGGAGATGATGAACATGGAAGAAATGGGATTGCTGCATTAGGAGATAAGCTTGCAGCGAAACGTTGTAAGATAACTTTCAAAGCACGTTTGAGCACTACAGCAGCCAAAGATGAAATCACTGACTTGCTGGTTAAGGTAGCTCTAAGCGAGTCACGGATACTTGTTGTTCACACTTCTACAAGTTGGGGTATGGAGGTATTTCATATAGCTCATGATCTTGGAATGGTGGGATCTGGCTATGTCTGGATAGCTACTGACTGGCTTTCTACTGTCTTGGATACCAATTCTCCTCTATCTGAAGATGAACTGGAGGACATTCAAGGAGTTCTTTCATTAAGAATGCACACACCAGATTCAGTACTCAGAAGTAGATTTGTTTCCAGGTGGAAAAATTTGACTAGTGTAGAGAAATCTAATGGTCCTATTGGTTTGAATACATATGGTCTCTATGCATATGATACCGTGTGGTTGCTTGCTCATGCAATTGATTCACTCTTCAGGCAGGGAGGGAATATATCGTTTTCAAAAGATTCAAGATTAGAAGAGATAAGAGGAGGAGAATTGCATCTTGATGCTTTGAACATCTTTGATGAAGGAAACCTGTTGCTTCATAGCATTTTACAGGTTAATATGACTGGTTTGTCAGGTCTTATCAAATTTAATTCAGATGGGGACCTCATGAACCCTGCCTATGAACTCATCAATGTGATTGGCACAGGGTATAGGAAGATTGGTTATTGGTCTAATCATTCAGGAATATCAGTTGTGCCTCCAGAAGTATTTTCCAACAAGCAGACGAATCAATCCAGGTTGTACAGTGTCATTTGGCCTGGACAGACCTCACATAAGCCGCGCGGGTGGGTTTTCCCAAACAATGGAAGACATTTGAAAATTGGAATACCCCGTAGGGTTAGCTTTCGTCAATTTGTATCGGTAAAAGGAACTGATGCCGTCACTGGATTCTGCATTGATGTATTCACTGCAGCTCTTAATTTGTTGCCATATGCCCTCCCATATAAGTTCCTTCCATTTGGGGATGGTCATAATAACCCAAGTGCTACTGAGCTTGTGCGTTTGATCACTGCTGGTGTGAGTAATCTAAATAAACTCCTCGTCCACTTTTGATGCGCAGGATTTGATTAAATTGTATTATCAATCTGACTAGACTGTTAACTAAAATGGTCCAATTCAATACTGGACATCGACTTTATTGTTTTGTGATCATCTAGTTTTCATCTTCCATACAGGTTTATGATGCAGCTGTAGGTGACATTACAATCATCACGAACAGAACAAGGATGGTGGATTTCACGCAACCATATGTCGAATCCGGACTTGTTGTGGTGGCCCCTGTTTGGAAGTCAAATACCAATGAGTGGGCATTTCTAAGGCCATTTAGTCCATTGATGTGGGGTGTCATTGTAGTCTTCTTCCTTGCTGTTGGTGCAATTGTTTGGACCCTGGAGCATCGCCAAAATGACGACTTCCGAGGACCTCCTAAAAGACAAGTTATCACTATTTTCTGGTGAGAATACACTTGATGCCTAGTAAAACTGGTTCTGATACAATATTTAGTAATTATTACACCAAAAGCTTAGCTTTGACAGAGATTTCGATCTTCCAGGTTTAGCTTTTCGACTATGTTCTTTGCTCATAGTAAGTGAAACGATACTGGTATTTGTTGCCTTTTATATACCCATGAATGGTCACAAAATTAGCCTGGTCCTACGCAATGAAAAAAAATCATGAAGTTGCTTCTTTTTTTTTTTTTTTTTTGTGTGCGCTTATGCAGGAGAAAATATAGTTAGCAGCTTTGGTCGGCTAGTGATAATTGTATGGCTATTTGTGGTTTTCATAATAAACTCAAGCTACATTGCAAGCTTGACTTCAATCCTTACGGTGCAACAGCTTTCTTCTCCCATTAAAGGCATTAATAGTTTGAAATCAAGTAATGATCCAATTGGATATCAGCATGGTTCATTTGTAAGGAACTATTTGATTGATGAACTCAATATTGATGAGTCAAGACTTGTACCTTTTAACTCAGCAGCAGAGTTTGCTAAGGCCTTGAAAGATGGCCCCCACAAAGGTGGTGTGGCCGCGGTGGTTGATGAGCGTGCATACATAGAACTCTTCCTCTCAACTAGATGTGAATTCAGCATTGTAGGTAAAGAGTTCACTAAAAATGGTTGGGGATTTGTAAGTATCTTTGCATCATTCACACTATTTCATTCATTTTTTTCTTTTTGGTATGGTGAGGTTTCTAATGAAGTTTAAAACATATTCAGGCTTTTCCTCGAGACTCCCCGTTAGTGGAAGACATGTCAACTGCAATTTTGCAGCTGTCAGAGAACGGGGATTTGCAGAGGATTCATGATAAATGGCTTTTGAGAAGTGCTTGTACTTTACAAGGAGCAAAGCTAGAAGTTGATAGGCTTCAGCTTAAAAGCTTCTGGGGTCTGTTTGTTCTATGTGGGCTGGCTTGCTTGGCTGCCCTCTTCATATATTTGATACAGACGGTGCGGCAGTTCAGCCGCCATTGCCCAGAGGATATAGAGTCCTCCACTCGATCAACTCGGATTCAGACATTTCTTTCATTTGTTGATGAGAAGGAAGAGGAAGTCAAAGGCCGTTCGAAGCGAAGGCATATAGAGAGAACCTCTTAACAGAAAAGATGAAGACAGATTGAGCAATGCCAGTTCAAACTGAAATCAATTCTATAAAATGTTTGTGCAGCTGTTTTTCTTTTTTGGTATTGTAAATTCAACAGATGAGCATCAAACAGCAGTTTTTCTTTTGGTTTAGCTGAGAATATTATTATATATGATTAATTTGTGAATTTATACGTATTAATATATTACAGCTATATTTCTAATTATATACAATCGATCCATGTCTAGTCCTTGACCATAAATCTTCTGAAGAAACTCAGATTGAGCAAGGTACTCAAAGGATATCGCTTTTGAAGTATTTCTGAAAGCATTCCTCTTCCCTACAGTATCTACACACAACCTTGTATACTTCAATCAATAGTCTTGGAAATCGTGTTGCAAAATACCCATCAAATCCTTCTGGAACTGGTCCGACAAGTTCCTGAAAGATTGATAAAAGAATTAATAAGCAAATCAGCAATAAGTTGTCGTCTAACCATACCAATACAGTCATATAAGATCACTGTTATAATACTAGTTCATTATGGTTAAGTATGATCATTATAATACACGCAATGAACGAAGGAAGATGTGAAGGTGTAATGAGTCGAATTCATGTCCAGGTTTTTTTTTGAAAACACAGAAGGGTCAAACTTGATTTTCCAAACCATCCGATAAATGGAATTTGAAACCTATGCCAGAAGAAACCTTTCACTGCATCGTACCCAAGAGATGTGCAATTAAATTTATAATTGATAGTTAGAGAAACTAACCTGAATTTCTTTGTGAAGTTCTCTATAATGGTTCAACTTGTTTCTCATGACTCGCAATAGGTCTTGAACGCTGTCAAATCTATAACGGCGGTAATGGCCAATATTAGTAATGAATATTGGTTCCATCTTTTCATTCCATTTTGTACCCAGAGCCACTGATGCAGTATTTTCTAATGCTTTCAGGAGTGCAGAATAGGTCTCTCTATATTCTAATTCTACCCTGTCACTTGTGTCACGTAGAAATGAGAGTCTCGTCTCAGAACTCCAAAATAGAGGATGATGCAACACTTCAAATGCACTTGGCCTGACAACAAATTAGAAGTATTTCCATCAAGAAAAATGTTTCAAAAAAATAACATCTAACAAGCTGCAAATCCATTGCGATATTCAGCAATATCACCAAGGAAGATATTACCTCAATTGAGGGTCAGGGTTTAACAAACGTGAAATAAGATCCTCAGCTTCAGGGATACACGCCACTAAAAAAAGGTTCATTTGGTTCTTCGCAATATTGATATCACGTTCAAGACGATTGCCAAATGGATGTCTACCCCCGGTGATGCAGAAATACATGACACAACCCAAACTGAACAAATCTACTGCACGAGTTTGGCGTCCATGAAGAAGTTGTTCAGGTGCTTGCCAACCCGAACTGCCACAACCTGAAATGAATTTGACAATTATTAGAATAAAAGAACCCACAGCAAAGTAGTTAGCAAGAAACTCTATTACTCAGTTTTACCAGGATCCAAAGTTATATGAACTTGAATTTTGAGCATAAGGACTTATTGTACGTACTAGTTCATCATAAGATGGGTGTCATTGCCCTCACATCCACATCTCTAGGAGGAAACAGTAAATTACATTATATTGATTGAGTTAGAAAGAGTACTTGCCAGTAGCATGATGACCCAAAGAAGACATATCTGCAAGGAGGCGCTTGCTAATTCCCATATCTGAAAGCTTTGCACATAAAAATCTTTCCCTACTTATCAACACATTTTGTGGCTTCAAGTCTCGATGAACTATTCCCAACTCATGCAGATGCACAAGCCCAGAAACCATGTCCCTGCATTACAAATAGATCAATGACTAGTTATGCCACTGAAGTCATGAACCATCAAACAAAAGGAGAAAAGAGAAAAAAGAAATACTAGTGTCAAGTTGCTGTTGTCTGCATAGCAGACAGTAATATACTACTCATATAATAAGGTAAAAATCTCAAAAATGTAAAATGGTATTACATCAACAAAGACTATTAATACTAACCTCATCAATTTTAATAATAGAGGTGATGGATGGCCATTTGCTTTCCACAAGCTGAGATCCTGCATAATACCCTTCACTGAATCCAACCGGAGCTTATACTCAGTCATGGCTTTTGTATCTTGGCCCTCATCCAAGGATGGATTATGAGATGAATCCGAATTCATTTGAATCAAATCATCTAAGCTGCAAGTACAACGTTCTAGAGAAAGATACACAAAATCTCGATCAGTTTCCACTCCGTACCATCGGACAATGTTGGGATGTCTATCAGATGCACTAAGATTTTGAATTTCTTTAAAAGCCACATCGTGATGAGATCGGACAAGGCGTTTCACAGCAACGGGTCGACCTTCATAAACTCCCTCAAGGACAATGGTACCATTGCTTCCCTTGGCTATTTCTTTATTTGACACGAATAACTTACCAACTCTATGCCCATCGGCACCACCATCGACAAATCTATTAAGGTCTGTAAACGGGTTGTCGCTATCATCACCGAGTGCATATCCATCATCGTTTTCGGATGAGATGCGCCTATCATTTTTCTCAGCACTGCCAGTACTCTTTCCTGATTTGCGAACTTTCTTTCTTCTTGAAGCAGCAGTTCTTAAATTAGAATCCCCATTTTGTTCTTTAGCCACTAGAGCACAGTAATAAATGCCAAAGCCCACAATAATTACAGCTGACAGAAATAGAAACACTGCAGTTGACCACCCGGAAATGATTGACATGTCATTGTAAGGCATTCTCACATCATATGTATCAACAATTACAGATACTTTAGTTTTGAAGGGAGCCAAATTGCGTGCTGCTTTGCTTTCATCATTATGATAGATTTTTAACAGTTTATCAGCTTCAGCTTCAGATTGCAAGCCATCATGATGAGCCCTTGCAGAAGACTTTGAATCATTATGTATTCGAAATCGCTGAATTACACCTTTCGATTGACATGCAAATGGCATAACAAAATCACTGCCAATTTCTGGACCAAGCTCATAGCTTGTACTCATAGTAGCTGAAATAAATGGATTCCCAACTTCTTGACAAAGAAAAACATATCCAATTTCAGCAACTCTCAGACTCCAAGAAATTTTGGGCGAGTTTGGAAGGAAGGTCTCAAGGATGTAATCTGTTCTTGTAATAAAAAGGAGGTGGAGCTCCTTGTTTTGTAGCTCAGCAGCATTTCTTAAACCAGACTTCAAGTGCTCTCCATCAACTGTATCATACTTACGTAAAGCATTCTTCTCTTCATAACTGCTCGGTGCAGTCAGAGAATCAGGAGACTTGTAAGTCTGAATTAGTTTTCCAGTCTTGGCGTCAACGACAAACACAGTAGTGATCTTAGATCCAAGTGTAACTGCTCTTTCCTCTGATATGTATGGAGTTCTTTTAATGAAGTCTTCAATAGTCAACTCAAGTTTCTGCAAGTACAACAGAAAGTAAATGATGAAGGTGCAAAAAGGCAAGCAACCATGACGATAATATTTACAGTATTAAACAGCAACAAAAAGCCAAATGCATGACTTGGTAGATAATAAAAGGGGAACCTTTAAAACACATAGACCCTGAGAAATCTTTTCCATGACAGCAAGAAGCCAAAAAAAAAAGCATTATGAAAATTAATGATTAAACAATGCAATACTCAATAACAATGTTTATCTATTAATGAATAGGTGATATATATCGTAAGAGAGACTTATACTTCTTTAGGGATGACCTAAGATATGCAAGCAGTGACAAGGTATGAAAGTAAAACTTCTACGTTTTCACTAGATGAGGTGCGTGTGTGTGTGTCTGTGTGTTAGTATTGGTGTAGATTTATTTTCCAAATGAGAAATTAGCATTTGTAGTTTAATAAAAGAACAGACAGTTAGGCAGCAACTAAGGATGCATATATTCATCCGATCCATTTTCTTGATCTTGTAGAAGTTGACCATTATTACAGAAGGCATTAATATAACAATCACAAATAACATTCTTAGCCATACCATTCTTGTACCATGACGATCAATTACATACAACCTCCAGTCATCTCCGCACTCTATAGAAAACCCTTGACTTGGTTCTTTGGCATTTCCATTATCATAGTCTCGATCCTGATATTCAGAGTAAATTGGTGATCCTGTTGCAACTGTCCAAATTTCCATCCCATTAACATCTCTCAAAAAGATTGTTCCATCCATGGCAGCACCTATTCTCGAATCATGTTGACTGTTGCAATGAAAAATAGAAAGAAAAAAAAAAAAAAAGGGACAAAAAGCAAACTATTATATTTAGGTAGCCACAATGCTACAAAAAGGATGTCATCGAAACTCAGACAGAACCAATTTTGAATTCTTGGAACATTTTCGTGGGGGAAAATATGCGCAAATCCTAGTAAACCTATGAGATCAGTATCATCATGAAAACCTAATCCAGATAAACAAAAAAATAGTCAACTCCACTAACATAGGAAATTATAGATGAAATGCACGAGACAAGCATCAATGGAACGAGCATACCATACCATATCATCTATACGACCGTCTAATAAAATCCTACTCATCAATGATGAACATAAACTCAAAATCACCATAGTGATTGGTATAGTAGTACTGAATTTTGCGAAAAATAGGGTATTTTGAGACATTAGTGAGCTTCTAGTTTCTACACTGATTCAAAATTCAACTCTTGATCTTCATGAACTTCAACCAAGCACCAACCCACCAAAGACATAATGAAGTCAACCAGCAATTCAATAATTCAACAATTTTTAAAACCCAACATAGCCACAAATGGTGAAATGAAATAAAAAATTAAAACTTTTCAGTAATATTTTATAGAAGAAGAAGAGGGGACTCACGGAAAAGACAAAAGGGATCTTCCGGCAGGTCGGGTCGAGGCCAATGAATAATCATAATCAGCTCCGGAGCTTACAAGACCGGAAAATCCATGGATCAGCAGCAGTGACAGTAATATCCAGACACCGCGAAAAAAACGGCGTTCCATTTCATCTGAATTAAGAGTTTCGAAACTCGAAAAAACAAAGTTGAATCAATTGAAAATATGATATATATATATATATATATATATATATATATAAGTAAACAACAACAAAGGAAGAGTCTTTCTTGCGAGATAGATTGGACTGTTTATGGGGTCAAGTCAAGGTTTTTATTATTTTATTTTATTTTTGAAGAAAGATTCCAAGCTTATTCGCAGTTTACAATTTTAGGATCGACTTGACCTTGTTGTCTGTTTTTGTAACCCGTTCAAAGTTATGTGTGTCTTTAGATTTTGTCCGTTAAAAAACGGTTTTCTTCTGATTGGAGCTATAACAATTTTCGTAATCGGGATCTTACACGAAAAAATTTATATCGGAAGATTGCTTGGAATCCAGTTTTGTAACTTCAAAAGAATTCAATCTGTATGGTTACATTTATTAATGTAAATATAATTTTACAGAGTCAAGATCATACAAGCACATTAAAAATGTGTATGAGTCGGGGCCAATGATGCTGTCACGCACATGAAAAACATGCATAGGATCGACTTGACCTTGTTGTCTGTTTTTGTAACCAGTTCCAAATTATGTGTCTTCAGATTCTGTCCGCTAAAAAACGGTTAGTTTCTTCTAATTGGGTTGTAATGTTTCGGGATCCTATTTGAAAAAAATTGTACGGAAAAGTATTTTGGAATCTGACTTTGTGTAATACTTTTTTTTTAAAAAAATCCGACTTTTGTAACATCAAGATAATTCACTCTATATAGTTACACTTACATATGTAATGTTAAGACTTTCAAAAAATATATATATATTTAATGTTACGGGATCACACGCGAAAAACGTATATAGGATCCGCACCAAATAATTATATATATATATTGTTTAGTATTTTAATTAGGTAATTAATTTGAGATTGGGCATGAACCTGGGCCGATTAAATTGAAAAATTGGACCAAGGCCGGGTCCAGTTGGGTTGGGTATTTGTCATCACTGTCAAAATGAGACCCGACCTGAAAATTCTCTAAAAAGCTACATCTTTAAGGCCCTGTTTGTTGCCTTGGACTATGACTGAATTGGATTATATTAATCATAAACCAATGTTTGACAATCACATTGGACTGGGATTTCATCTCCCAACAATAACAAATAGTCTTATCGACATGGGATTAAATAAACCCACCTATATCGGTGGGCTTATTAGTCCTAGGACTAAAACCATTTATTATTATTTTTTTTCTATCTTTCATTTCATCGTCTTTAATCATCGAACAAAATCTTCTCTTCTCTCTTCAACCAAAATCTTAACTTCTCTATCTTTCATCGTCCTTCAATCTTCTCCATATTTGATTATAAATTTTTTTGTAGATCTATTGCCCTCCATTTTTATAAATTCTTTTATTTTTATTTTTATTTTTAATAACTTGATAATAAATAAATTATAAAATTTAATGGAGATTGGAGAACACCACCGGGTTGTTCAAACCTAGAACCGCTACCGCCTTCTGAACCAAGCCCAGAACACCACCATCTTCAACATCAGCACCTTCACCCCGTCTTCAAAATCATCATATTCATCCCCAATCAACAACAAAATACAAATCAACTAAGATATTTCCAAACAAATCAACTAAAATCATAAAAATCGTTGTAAAAAAAAACACTTGCACATCTATTACAAAGCGATAGTACAACCGTCACAATTTCGAGATTTCAATTGTCATCACCTAAAACCACCATTGTTACCACCAGAATACAATGAATTGCCATCACCCAACCACCACAACCTAGTCAATCAGCCATCGCCTAACCACCAGACCAGAATACAGTGAACCGCCCATCACCCAAATCAAGCTTCTATCTACCATAATGGCGCGTGGAGATCGATTGTGAGAGAGAGAGAGAGAGATAGAGAGAGAGAGAGAGATGGCTCAGAGATGATCAAGTGTGCAAATCTGTGAAGGTGGTAGTCATGCGCTTGTGACGAGAGAGATATTGATGATTCGTAGAAGAAATTATTGATGATTCTTAACAAGAAGAAAATAAAAGGTATAGTTGTAGATATAGTGGACCGGTGGATGATGAGTTAATGACCCAGAATAATTGTTTAATTAATTCATTGATTTTTGAATTAATAAATCATTAATTTTTGAATTAATTTTTTTTATCTCAATCCCATGTTTCACCAAACATAAAATGGTATTAATTCAGTCCAGTTCCACGTTTCTCCAAACAAAGCATACTATTAATTTAGTCCAGTTATGTCCAATCCAATCCCATGAAATAGTCTAATCCAATCCCGCACACCAAACGGTGCCTAACTAATATTGACACCCATAAAACTTATCAGTACACCCATATTTTATTAAAAAAATTAATTACAAAAATATCTCAATAGAAATTTACAAATAAGGACAAATTACTTTAATTAAAAATAAATTAAATATACACTCATTAATTACACTCATATTTTTAACTATATATCTTTATTAAAAAAAACTTACCTTTCAAAAAAAAAAAAATTATGATAAATCCTAATTAAACTCTAATTTTGTTTAAAGTATCAAATTTTCTCATCAACACATGATTATTATATTGTTTTTATCATTCTTTTATGTATATTTATAAAGTCTATCAAAAAATAACATTTTTTTTTAACTATAGCTATAAATATCAACAATTTTTTTTTTTTTTTTTTTTTTTTAAAGATAGCCATAGATATCAATAAGAATTTCTTTTAAGATAGCTGTATAAATAAGAGAATTCCAAAATTGAAAATCTTTTGATCCCATATAGATATTCCCTTTTATAAGACTCCTACATTGAAGATATTTCCAAAAGTAAATTGGACCATTATTAAAAAAGGATTTGATTTCAAAAATAATATGATTTTTTTTTTTTTTTTTGTTTATAAATTGGGTGTGGTAATAATTTAAGAGTGTTTATAAATAATATGTATTAAAATGAATATATTTATTTCAATGAGGGTACTGTTGGCATTAGACTGAGTGTTTATAGTAATATTTAATTTTTAAATTTTAGATATGAGTATACTTATAAAAATAGATGTACTAATAAGTTTTATAGGTGTCAATATCTGTACCCTTTAATAAATAAAAGCTATTATAGTGAATAAACAAAAATGCTCCAACAGTCACTTTTTATGATTATTATTATTTTTGTTCTTCTTCATTATCTTCGATTTTTAAGTGTCGAAAATGCCCAAAAGTAATAGCTAGAGCTTTGAACATGTTCAGATTCGTGGCAGAGAATATAGCCCCCATATATTTGGATACAAAAAAAATAAATAAATAAACATTCAAATTCAAGATTTAAGTGTAAAATAAAATTTCTATATGAAAAACAAAACAGTTTATGGATATTGCCTCCTTTTTGTAATCACGATTCTTGACCTAATCTTACGATGATTAAGCAATCACCTAAACATGTTGAATACATACATCAACAATACTATATTTTTAATTAAAATAGATTCAAACATATTACATGAACTATATACAGATAAATAAAATAAAATAGGGATGGTCTGGATAAAGGTCCCTCCCATCTCCATCCCCATCCCCATCCCCCCAATATGGAGAAAATGGGGATGGGGGTAGTTTTTGTGGGAGGTCACCCCATCCCCATTTCCCCGTACCCTCGTCTTTCCTGTTTTCCCATTTCCCTTGTTTAAGTAAAAATTATATACTTAGTAAAGTTGAAAGAATAAAAATATTAAGAAATATATATATACATTTTTAGTAAAATAGAAAGAATAAAAATATTAAGAATATATATAAGGTTTGGGGGAAATGGGGATGAGTGCCCTCATCCCTATCCCCATTTCCATAAATTTATGGGGAAAGTGGGGAAATCCCCACCCCATCCCAATTTGGGGATAAAAATCATCCCCATCCCCCTATTTCCCCATTTTCCCAAAAAAAATCCCTAAATTTGGGGGCCATCCCCCTATTTCCCCATTTTCCCCAAAAAAATCCCTAAATTTGGGGGGCCCAAAAAAATCCCTAAATTTGGGGGGGGGGGGGGTTGTAATTGGGTATTTGGGTCCCCGGTGATAAATGACCATCCCTAAATACCCAAATTGAATCACATGTAAAATGGGCTGTTTCTTCTGATTGGAGCTATAAAATGTTTCAGAGTTGGGATCTCATAGGAAAAAACTTGTATGGGAAGGTAACTCAGAATCCAACTCTGTAACGTCAAGAAAAAATAACTCTATATAGTTACACTTATGGATGTATATATAATGTTACTGAGTCGAAATCACACACTAACAATTACATGAAAAAAGTGTATGAGAATCAACTATACGGAGTTGGGTATTTAACTGCTATACATGAAGCATTCATGTATAACAGGGTAGTTTTATGAGAGAATTAATTTTTCTTAGTTAAAATTTTTATTAATTTTTAAATTTTTGATTTTCATAAACCATCGGATTGAAATCCAATAACTACCGTATAAACTAACCAAACTACATAATTGAAAATTTTAATATGGTAATTAATTTGAAATTGGGCCTGGACCTGGGCCGATTAAATTGAAAAATTGGACCAAGCCCGGGTCCAGTTGGGTTGGGTATTTGTCATCACCGTCAAATCGAAACCCGACCCGAAAATTCCATCAAAATGCTTCGTCTTCTACTTGGTCGTGCAAAAGCAAAAGCAAAAGCGCGGCAGCAACAGCAACAACACAGAGATTCAGTGAACTCTTAGTCGCTTCGCAGCTTCAATTTTTATTCGAAACAATCGGAGAAAGATGTTGAAGAGCAACGTGTTTAGCAAGAAGACTCGAAACAACAAGATAAAAAAGGAAGTGAGGGAAGTCTACCTCCGAGACGACATCTGCTGCGGAGTTTCCTCCTGCACGACCTGCGAATCCCCCACCGCATCCTCCGCCACTCGTCTCACCGCCTCCACCATACTCGTCGTCGACACAAACGTCGTCCTCCACCAGGTATATTTTGGCCTTGAATGCTTGCTTGTTTGTTTTGTTTTTTGTGTGCTTTTTGAACCTGTAGCGTGTCTTGTAGATTGATTTGCTGGAGAATCCGGCAATTGACGACGTGGTGGTGCTCTCGGTAGTGTTGGACGAAGTTAAAAACAAGAACCTGTCTGTTTATAATAGAATTAGAGCTCTTTGTAGTAATTCTCTGAGGAAGTTCTATGTTTTTGCTAATAAATTCCACAAGTAAGTTGCTTTTTTTTTTCTTTCCATAATATTGAATTCAAATTTATTGTATTGTTGGTTCTGTTGCCTGGAAATTTGGAGTCTGATTTATATTCTCTGTGTTGGGTTCTTGTCAGGGATACACATGTGGAGAAGATGGAAAAAGAAAGTCCAAATGATCTCAATGATAGAGGTTTCTTTTTTCCCTCTCCTTTTTACAGAATTGGATTTTTTTATTTTTTTATTTAAAGTTTTATGATATGCGTTTCCAATTCTTGACATGTTCTGGATTTATGTTCCAGCTATTCGGGTGGCGACTCAATGGTATCAAAAGCATCTCGGTGGTGCAACACGGGTTTTACTTGTAACTAATGACAGAGAGAATAAAAGGAAGGCTACTGAAGAAGGCATTTTTGCTGAGACAAGTATGCATAGTATCTTTTATATAGTGATTATCTCTGTCTTCATTATAGTCATTACATGTTGGTGGAATTCTTTGTGAATGGATCTTTATGCTGAAAAAACTTCTCTATTTTCAGTTGAGTCGTATGTGAAGTCATTGGAACAACCGGATTTGCTTGACCTGGTTGTCCAACCTGCATCTGTAGACGTAAACATGGAAGATATTGAAGATTCGAGACCTTCAAAGCGGAAAGTCATTTATGCAGAGGTATAGCAGTTGAATCATCTTTCCTTTTTGTGTCAATGGTTTCTTTCAATGCAGGTTTTCATGGAAAGATGTAGTTTTGTAAATTTTCTTGTTCTTTGTTGCTTGTTCAGCATAAACCCATGTCTGAGATTACTTCTGGGTTGCGTCATGGAATATACCATCAAGGAAAACTCCGTGTCAATCGTTACAATCCATTTGAAGCATATGTTGGAAGTGAAAGCATTGGTGATGAAATAATTATCTACGGACGCACAAACATGAATAGGGCTTTTGATTGTGATATAGTGGCTGTAGAACTTCTACCACAAGAGCAGTGGCACGAAGAAAAATCTTTATCTATAGCAGATGAAGGTATGTTTCTATTTGTGCCTTTTAATCCTATCCTAGAAATGGCATACTACTCTACTGTTATAGATTTTGTATGGGTGTGTGCTGAAACATGTAGATGATTCTTCTACAAGATTTAATTCTTGAATAATGGTGCATTGGTGCTTAAACATGAGTTTGTGAGCACAGTTGTTGGGATGACTACTAGACATTTGACCTTATTAGTTTTTGGACTTTTTGGAAGTTTGTTGTATTGTAAAATATACTAGTAATTACTGGTTAGCTAAAGCCGGTATTTATCAACATGATTGCCACATTGCAGACTTGTTGCTAGCACCTCCTTATAAGTAAATTACCATGGCTTAAAAGAATTATGTTTGGTTTTGTGTGATTTATATGCTGGAAATCTGAAAGCATAGAACTAAAGTAATTTGGGTACTTGGGTGCTTGGGTGCATATTTGATACTGAAGATTCTTGTCGATTTATTGTTTCCTCACAGAAGAAGAGGAAGAAGATGTTCATCTGGCTCCAAGCAGTGCTGACGATGCTCCTAGAAGTACAACTCCTGTTAATGCTGCTGACCAAATTCCTGTTCCAAGTCGTCCATCGGGTCGTGTTGTTGGTATCATAAAACGGAACTGGCATTCGTAAGTTGACTGCTTATTGTGCTTCTTTGTTTAATTTAAGTTTTGGCTAGAATCATTGTGTGACCAGTGGATGCTCATTTTATTTTTTTCTTTTCCTTCTCATTTTCTCTTGCTTCTATCTAATTTTTCCTTGTGTTCACTCATAATAATCCTGAACTGTTGTGCACTTGTTCTATATTATTATATCCTCCAATTTGCAGCCAGATATGTGTGTATCCAATAAGCTTTAGTTATGTAGCCTATGCTGGTTTGATCAACTTTAGAACTTTGTGTACATTCTTTCTTAGGCCTGTTAAATTTTATGTTTACATTATTATTTTTTCACAATTTGTTATAATGTAAGAACCTATTTTCTTATATGGATTTGTGAACCCCATGATGATGCATGTTTACCTTTTGTTTCTTTATCATGATATAAGTTCAGTAAATTTGATGCTTGTTGGTAAGCTTGTTCTTATCTGTAGTTTTTATGTTTTTCTAAAATAGTTGTAATTATGCATTTTTCCTGCGGAATTTGTTTTATTGTCTATGGCCTTTGGATTTTTTAGGTTATCAGCTCACTTATGTAATAATGTAAATGATCCAATGCAGTTATTGTGGGTCTTTGGATCCAATGCCTATGCCCGCAGGCAGTGGCAGTATTGCCTATGCTTTGTTTGTCTCCAAAGATCGTAGAATTCCTAAGATTCGGATTCAAACTCGACAGCTTGGGAATCTTCTGAACAAGAGAATAGTTGTGACGGTTGATTCTTGGGACCGTCAATCCCGTTACCCTTTTGGCCATTATGTACGGGTTATTGGAGATATAGGTGATAGAGATACTGAAAGTGAGGTATGTAAAAGAAAGTAATATTTTATTTTTATTTATTGTGTGTGTGTGTGGACTTTCTTGCGGTTAGAGGACAGTCAGGATAGGAAATTACTGAAGTAGTAAAAGTTCAGTTGACATCAATTGGTTTTGTGGATGTTTGCAGATGGTTCTGATAGAGAATGACATAGACGCAAGGCCATTTACTGCTCAGGTGTTGGCATGCTTGCCACCATTGCCATGGTCAGTATCCTCAGAAGATTTGGCCAATCCCATCAGGATTGATTTACGTCAAATTCGTGTCTTTAGTGTTGATCCTCCAGGTGTGTGACTAAATTTTGTAGTTTTGATCCTTTGTGTGTGTATTCTGTACTATATTCTTGATTTTAGACAACATTGGAAATGCATCAGATAATGAATGGATCTTTGTGATTTTGGTTTGTGCAGGGTGCAAAGATATTGATGATGCACTACATTGTACAGCTCTCCCAAATGGAAATTATGAAGTTGGAGTACGTATCCTTTACAAAATCTTTCACTTCGCAATGGAAATTGTGAAATTGGAGTTGGTAACTGAAATTTAAATTTGACATGTGCAATCTGTTGATTTTAAGAGTTCCATATGGTACTACATTCCCTTTTATCTTTTTAGAATATCTCTTTGATTCTCTCTCTCTCTTCATCAGCCTTGAACCCTTGAAATTGCTGTTTTTGTTTTCTTTCCAGTCCTGTCATTTTGTCTGTATATATGTCTGATACTCCTGTGTCTATGGAAACTTGCCATATTGCCTTTCCCGGTGACCTTGTAATTATTTTCTAAAGTTTTAATAGTTTGTAATATCATACCATGACACTGATTTGAATTTCAGTGTTTCTTTTGGTTTGGTCTACTAGACTAAGATGAATTTTCTCATTCATCCAATCAAGTCATATAGGTGGTCCCTTGTATCAGAAATACTGTTATCTCTGTTTCTTCTTAAACAATGAGTAAAAAAAAAGATAAAAAGGTACTGTTATCTTTGGCTCACCCAATTTATTGATCTTCTGGTTATAAGTGCAAACATGAAGCTTCAGTGTTCTTTAATTATGTCTATTAGATATTGCCGATGTAACAAATTTTGTCCACCCTGGCTCTCCACTTGATGATGAGGCGTCAAAAAGGGGAACATCTGTCTACCTTGTTGAACGCCGAATCGACATGCTTCCTAAACCTCTTACAGAAGGTAAGCTTTGGTCTGTGATGTGTCTGTGACTGTGAATATGTTTTCGGTTTCTTTTTCTTCTGAGTGCATGCATGTTGTATAAAAATACTGTTAGATTTTATGGTCAACTTTTTTTTGTCAGCTTAAGCACACTCAGTTACTAATTTTTGCTTGCAGATATATGTTCACTTCGAGCTGACGTGGAAAGGCTAGCCTTCTCTGTTATTTGGGTATGTGCTTTTTCAGCTTTAATAACATAGTAAACACATATGGCAGTTTAGGGATTCTCTCGCTCTTTGTTTTATCGAATATACATGAAACATTTTACGGTCTGTGTTTAATATAGCTATAAATTTCTAAGAATCAACATTTATTCCAACTGCACTCGAATAAAAAATGATTATATTTTTAATGAGTCTGAGAGGTTTTGTGGATATTGATTGATGTAATTATTATTTGGGGAACAAAATGTGGAAAGAGGTCTCATTAGACATTAAGGTTTTTTGGGCATCATTAACAGTTCCTTTGACTTTGCTTTAAAGAAGGAATTTCTTTTTGTCGGTTATACTTGTATAGCACCTTTTTTTTTTGTTCCTGTATACATATATTTTTCTTCTGATTCAGAAATCCTTCAAATGGAATTAGAGGTTAGAAAAACCAACTTTGGATTATGCAAATATTGTTTTGAGTGATTTTTTTTTTTATTTGATTCTATGATTTTCCTATAGATAAACAAGTAGCGTGACATACATACTTACATGGACATACAATTTTGCATGCTTGTTGATTGGACTAATCTTTGTCGAGGGATGTACTTGGATTCTTACTTAAAAAAATTATTTTAACATCAGGAAATGACGCCCGAAGCAGAGATTATCTCTACAAGATTCTCAAAAAGTGTTATAAAATCATGTGCAGCATTGTCTTATGTTGAAGCTCAGGCTAGGATGGATGATAGGTACTTTCTCTTAGTCATTGCCACACTTTGTGTTTTCTCTTTAATTATAGCAGTGGTTTGTCTTCATTTATATAATAAAAGTAATTCACTCTGATCAGTATCTTTAATTGTATCATGCTCCTTACACTTTTATTACGTTGCTTTACTTTTTTTTTCCTTTTTTTTTGGTCTCTTATATAGAAATCTGCATGTCAATATCTTATAAAATAAAGACAGGATCATTCCAAATGTGTGATTGTTTTTGCAGTCGATTGATGGATCCATTAACTACAGATTTGAGAAATATGAATTCTTTGGCAAAGGTATGCATAAGTCTGCTTTACTTATTTATTCATGAGATGTTTCCAAAATGGACTTTATATGCATTTACACTCTGGATTTCTCTGAGTAATATGTTCTTATTTTTGATTCTGCAGGTAATGAGGCAGAGACGTATTGAAAGAGGAGCCTTAACTCTTGCATCTGCTGAAGTCAAATTTCAAATTGATACAGAGACTCATGACCCCCTAGATATTGGTATGTTGTCAGAATGGAAAGTTCTTTCTTCCATACTACTTTGCATTTATATATTTCAAAACTTCCAGTGGCCCGAAGCTGCTTGTTATGTATGTTATGATATTCTTCTACTTTTTTTTCTGCTAGGGAGCATCCACATTGTTTTGATTTCTTTTGGTTTTTTCTGGTGAATTGTTTTTGACAGGAATGTATCAGATTCGAGAAGCAAACCAAATGGTTGAGGAATTTATGCTTGCAGCTAATGTTTCAGTTGCTGCACAAATCCTTCAAATTTTTCCTGTGTGTTCACTGTTAAGGTAAATGGGCGGTTTGTCGGTGCTTTTTCGTTTTTTTTCTTTTCAAATAGCCTGCTTCTCTTTTGTATATTCAGTGAAGCTTAGAGCTATGTGATTTATGTTTTCTGAGGACTCTGGTTCTGAGTGCAGGCGTCATCCTTCTCCAACTAGAGAGATGCTTGAACCTTTGTTACTTACAGCTGCTGCTGTTGGTATTAATTTGGATGTCTCATCATCAAAGGCACTGGCTGATTCACTTGACCGTGCTGTGGTAAGGCTATCAATTGTTGGTTTGATGATACAGCAGCTGCCAGGCTCTATACTTTATCAGTCATAATAAAAAACATTTTGCAAGACAGCATGTTAGACATTTTGGGTTCTTAATTCTCGGTACATTAGTTTATCTGGCTTCTGAGTTTTCTTTTGTTCTTTCCCCTTCCATATTAAACATTTTAATCATGCAAATCACCTAGATTACATGCTCACTGGTCCTGGTATGTATTAATCTTGAAAAAAATACTTCTCAGGGTGATGATCCATACTTCAATAAGCTGATTCGTATACTGGCAACTAGATGCATGACTCAGGTATTTCACTTGAATAATTGAGTGAATCTTAAAAATAGCATTATATGAGGAATCTCTTAATTGCGTGCTTTTGCCTTGGATTACAATTCAGGCAGTTTATTTCTGTAGTGGGGACCTCAGCCCTCCAGAATTTCATCATTACGGGCTTGCAGCACCTCTATATACTCATTTCACCTCTCCTATTAGGAGATATGCTGGTATGTAAGAATGTTAATTGTGCAGTTATTACTTCGTTTGTATTTTGATATTTGAACCTTTTTTTTTTCTTGCAGATGTTTTTGTACACAGGTTGCTTGCTGCATCTTTAGGAATTTTCCAGCTTCCAACAATATTCCAGGATAGACCCCAGCTTACTAGTGTTGCTGATAGTAAGTTTTCTTCCCTGTCTAAACTATTCTGTCTTGCTGCATGAGAAGCTCAACATTCCTCAGTTATACATGCCCAATGACAGCCATATTCCCAACTTTTCCCTCCTAAATAGATATTTTACTTGCAACTGGCGTGCTCACAATTACATTTGCATAGTTGAAAATTATCTCCAACCTAGAGGCTAGAGTAGTGATACTAAAAATCCTTACCATCACCTCCCATTGATTTAGCCCGTAATGAAAATTTATCATTTTGTTCCTCCACCCCTATTTGGGTATATATTACATGATGCCTTCTCAGGTCTAAGAATGCTGCTTGTTGAAAATTCCTTCAGATTTGAATTATCGGCATAGGAATGCCCAAATGGCAAGCCGGGCCTCAGTGGAGCTCCATACTCTCATCTACTTCAAAAAACGGTATATATCATGATATTCTCTAATCTCTCTTTTCCTCTCACACCACACAGGCACATATGTACATGTGCTAATTTGACTTTTCTGTTGTAGGCCCACGGACACGGAGGCAAGAATTGTGAAGATAAGATCAAATGGTTTTATTGTGTTTGTGCCTAAGTACGTTCTCTATCTTGTGGAATTGTCTCTTCTTTCCTTTTATCTGTCTTTTCTCTCCTTATGGGTAAAAAATGTGAATTGGAAAATGCCTAAAGATTGCTACCACACAAGGATAACACAACAATAGCACCTAAAATTTTCTAATGATGCTGGCGATATATCTAAATGTTCATTTTTCATCTGTTTTTCTTCAGTAAGAGCTTTTTGAGATATTATTCTTATAGGTATTGTGTTCATTGTTTAAGTGCATGCCTGTAGAGAAGAAATATAGTTTCAGTAATGTTTGAGCACATGAAGAAATATAGTCCTACAATATTTATACTTGACTAAACTTTGTGAAAGATTATGTGTAACAATGGTCATTCCGCAGGTTTGGCATAGAAGGACCTGTGTACTTGACCTCGAAAGGCCAGAAAGGAGGTGGGGAATGGTATGTAGATGAGCAGCAGCAAAAGATTATAAAGATGGATAGTAGCCTTTCTTACAGTGTTCTCCAGACACTGAGGATTCACATGGAGGTTGTCGAGCCTCAGCCCAACCGGCCAAAACTCCAGCTTACACTCATCTAGAGGTCTCTCTTTTCCCTACCTTTTTTCTTTTTTCTTTTAGGTCATTAGAGGAAATAAAAAAACTTAAAAGGAATGAATTGTTTTATGGAGCTATAGCTCTGTTGTATCGGAAGAGTTGCCAAAATACCGTGTCATAATTTATTCAATTTAGATCGACTTTGTGTCAACTGTATTGTTGTCTCTGGAGAATATAGTAAATCTTGGTTTTATTTAAGGTTAATGAAATTCTTCAAAATCTTTGCTTTTTTTTTTTTTTTTTTTTTTTTTTTCCTTCCAAGTGGTGGTGCTATATGTTTAACGTGCCACATTTTTTTGTTAAGTGTTGCATTTTCTGTTCATATGAGAATTTCCTTTTACCCAATATGGCTTTATCATATGTACACTATAATCAATCAAAAACTGAAAAATGATAATAATAATGAAATTAGATGAAAAAAAACGAATCGATAGATTACAACCAAATAACAGGATTGAGGTACCACATCTAGGAACTATTGTTGGCTTTCACAAAGCAAATATTGATGCTTTTTTTTGAACCTTTGGTATACATTACACACACCTATCTGTTTCACATGCCTATAGTAACTTACAACCAAACTTAATATTCTGACACCAAAAATGGATCCCATTGTAGGGATATATGTATGTATATATATATGTTGAATGTCGAAGAGGGAAATGTTTTTGCATTGATGTGCTTTGCTTCCACTTTAGATAAATCTGTCATCATGAATTGGAATTTGCAGTCTCTTAAAAGCTTGAATTCTGGGTTGGTTGAGTGGTTTTAAGACAGGATCCACATGAAGACTGTTGACCAAGCAGTGAGTGCTATAGATGCAACCAAATATGTCCACAGGAAGAGTACTGAACACTCCTCTTGAGCCACATCAAACAGCTGTGTCATTGTTCCTGCAATAACCATGCATTTCATTCTAAGAGAGAAGAGAGAGGGATTTTATAAAGACTATTTAAGAAATGGAAATCAAGAAATGGAAATGTTTACCGATATTCATAGCAGGTGGAAGAGAAAACTGAATCATGAGCACAAAGTGGAATAAAGGGTCTGAAGGGAGGAAGCCAAGGTTTCCAGCTGCTTGAACAATACATATACCAATCGCTGGAAGTAACAAGTATCGAACGCTAACCACAGCTATGATGATCAATGGCTTCAACGTCGATGATCGTAAACCTATTTGATTCAACACATAATAATAGTTAACCTGTAAGAATCTGCAACCATTCTCTCTAGGTGGTTTCTTAATCGATATAAAAGTCTGTTTTTACCTTGAATGAGATTGCCTCCAAGTATAAGTGTTATACAGGGAATTGTTCCATCCCTACACAGGTTTTTTTTTTTTTTTTTTTCCAAATCAGCTTTTTTGATGAACAATATTGAAGCTAAAGAAAATCATTAAAAAAAAAAAAACAAACAAACATACCCAAGTAATTTAATTGAGTCTTGGACCACTCTCAAGGGGGCACCATCACCAATTACAAGGTTTCTCAACCACACAGTTGCTCCAAAGATGAATCCCAAAATCTGTTCAGAAAAAAATTGTCTGGTTAAAAATTTCGTTACTTGTAACTATTAAAAATTCTCAGGTTTGCAAATGAGAAGCTTCCTGTAACTATTGTCTAATTGATAGAGAATTATTTCATTTTAAACTCATTAAACGTAGTTGAGATGTTGATATATATATATATAAAATAAATAAAAAAAAAAAAAACTCACTGCGCCAATTGTGGGAGGTGCCATTAGCTCCTCCAAGATTTTGTGAAGTGGTTCAAGTTTTTGCTTCCAGAATGATTCATTGCCGGTTGGCTCTTCAGGTACAATCTGCTGTTATAATAATGAAAGTTCATATTTGATTTAGATTCTTACAGATCATTCTCTAGTACAAAACGTCTGGATTTTAACACAAATGCAATAATAAGGAGGAGGCCTCACAATTTTGGTACCGGTATCACAGGAAAACTTTGTAGAAGAGACAGTTATGGCAACATGTCCTTGATCATCATCATCATCATCTCCACTGAGAAGGTGAGTTTGTGAAGTGGCATCAAAATCCTTGTTGGGTTCCTTTGAGATTTCCTCTGCTTCAAGTGCTTTGAACTTTTCAGATGATGTTTTCACCAATTGGTAACTATAAGTCCATATGAAGAAACCACCAAGCTGCATGTAAGTCCCAAAATTATATCATCAAACATAAAGCTTAAGTTTCAAATGGTCCTTTTGAAAATGTGATAAAAGTTGCAGCATTACAGCCATGGAAAAGGATGCATATGAGAGGCCAACAGATCTGCAAACGTTTCGGTTTCCGAATGGACTTCCATCTTCATTACAGATTGCAGGGACAATTATCAGCAGAAGATTTCCAAGGTTCCCTATAACAATTAACAGAAGTTGGATCAATAAAAATGAGATTGCAGAGAAATAATAAAAAATTAAAACTTGAAGGTGATGATAATAATAATTTTTTTTTTACCTGATGAACATGTAGCAATAATTAAGCCTTCAAGATGAGGCTTTGGCCTTAGAATTTTAACAACAATCCATCCAAGAATTCCTCCAAATAAAAATGTAAGTCCAATATTGATTGGCATAAACCACCTGAAAACAAGATCAAACATCAACAACCAACCCTTTTAATTATTTTCGTATCGAAAATTCAAGATCTTTGCAGCTTAATTAGCTTTAATCACCATGAGATTATGTCTTGAAGTGTAACTGTCTTGGCCAGACTTGCAAACATGAGTGAGGGTGTAAACACAGTGAACACAATCTGCATAAAACCAAGAAAATTCACATAAAATTCAACACTTCTTCATATATCCCGATAGACGTCTGCACCAGAGAATATTTTTTCAGGTGAAAACGCGTACCTTGTTCAGAGATTTTCTGGCGTCTGAAGTGAGTATATTGCAATAATTAGTAGCCAGGAAAGCTCCCAATATACTGATTAAGAGGACTTGTAAAATGGGCATAGATGCCACTGCAAACAATGCCCAGAAACCCATTTTGTTCTTTGTCTTTGTTTCAAAAAAAAAAATGTTAAAAGTTCTGCTGTTGAATTTGAATCCTGTTTAGCTTCTGCTTAGCAAAACAAAGCTAATAACAATTCTAGAAGAAGAGAAGGAAAATCCTGTGGAAAGAAAACAGAAAAATTAATTAATAAACACAGAATATTGCATGAAAACGAACAGTGATCAAGCTAAAAAGATGTGATGGTAAATAAAAACAAAATGCTTGTGAATGTCAAAAAGAGATCTAGAAGTGTATGAGGAAACAACCATGAAGGTGGGCTTCACTTGTCTGGACTTGTTAGGTCAGTTCTGATCAATTTGAATCTCTCGTATTGGTTTTAAGTTGAAGTAAACACAAAATTAGTGTAACGGTCAATTGGTCAATTGACGGAGATATGTCCGAGATCAAACACTATTACCAGATCGCTACACTCACAAGTTTGTGTGAATTGTTCAATTTATTATATAAATAAAACAGATTTCTAATTCCCATCTAAGAATTTTTTTTTTTTTTTTCTGGGAATTCTGTAATGACCATCATTCTATTAACTCTATATTTAATTTAATATCTCATGACTTTTGTCAGTGTAATTCTCCAACTAGTGCTCTCTGTTCATCATCATAAGATTTGTATAATAATTTTGACCAAAATTTTAATTGATTGGGATTTTTACTCTACTAATTTTATGTTCTTATTGTTACACAAATACAAGAAAACATTTTATTTTACATTTTGAGTGGAATATGAATAAAACTATTCAGAAGAGATCGAATTAAAGTGAATCCCGACAAGTCGACAGCGACAATAAAAGACAAGAAGATAAAGGTGGAAAAAAGGAATCATTTAGCTAGAAGCCTAGAAGACTAAAGTAGTCAGTTTCATGTGAATATATATATATATATATATATATATATATAAAAATAATTTGAGTAACTTTTCGGAGTTGGAAATCCCGTATGGAATCGTCGATAATTACCTGTAGCTGTTGGATTGCTACCGTCTACCGGTAACAATTCAATAGCTATGATTCTGTATGAGATTTTCCATGCTTGAAAATTTTTGTATATAATTAAATCCCTGATTACATTTTAAAAACTGTTATCAAAAACCTAAAAAATAAAAATAAAAACAAAAACTAAACTATCATCAAAATAAAATCTTTTTAAGAAAAGAAAAAAAAATGAAAACTAATTAACTTGTTCTTTAAACACATATGACCAATGCATGTCCCACATTATGAGGTTAGAATTAAATGATTTAGCTAGTGCGATAATGTGACTACGATCTCCCCACCACTTGAGGCTGTGAATTGATATTCCAAATGTCAAGTAATTTTTGACTGTTTGGATTTGAAAACTCAACTAATGACATGCATCAACATATTAGTGGAAGAGAGATTAAAGGAAAAAACTTTGGGAAGAAAAAAAAAAAAAGAGAGAGAAAGAAGACAAACAAGAAGAAACTTCTTGAAGGCGTGTAGCTTTTAATTAATGAAGAAAAAGCCATTACAATTACCTTTTGTTTTTGTGTGTGGTGAGACAAAGATAAATCTAGAATTTCAAGTTTATCACGATAATTTAGATATTTTGATTAAAATCTTTGTAAAGTTTATGGGATTAAGCTGTAGAAAGGTTTCCTCTCAGATCAAACGTGTTCATATGAACGCTAACATACGCCATTAACATCATATGAATACAGGAACACATAATTAATATATAAGATCGACGAAACTAGAAAGAAAAAAAATAATGATATTGCAAAAACTGTTCAAGAATGGATGATAATTTTTTATATTTTGACATTATATGATCATCAATTCATCATCAAACTACTGTTGACAAACAGGAGAAAATAATGAAAATAAAAAAAAAAAGGATGGAAGAGAGAGAGAGAGAGAGAGAGAGAGAGAGAGAGAGAGAGAGAGAGAGAGAGAGAAACCTGGAGAAAGCTGTGATGGGGGGTGATGAGGCTGATGAGGAAAATGAGTCCAATGAGGAAGACATATATATATTGAATGCCATCAGAATCGCCTATCTATTTTCTTCTATCAAATCTACCTCAGGCAGGATTCTGGAGCCATCAAATTTATATATTGATCGACTGTGGGCCCTACATTTATTTTTTATCTTTTTTATTTGATATTCTTTTTGGCCGTTGGATTGATCCAATCCAACGGCTATGATAGGATCCTGAAAACATGCTCAATCTATGATCCTGCAGGTGATAGTATATACATATATATATATATATATATATATATGAATAAACTGAACTTTTAACTTTTAAGGTTACGATGAGACCTTGTGAATCATTAATTAAGTTTAAAAAAGACTTTTACTAATATGAAGTATATATATATACCAAATATTCATCTAGATGTCACTAGATAGAAGGAAGGAAATATATATGTATGTGCCGCTGTTGTTTGTTGGGGTCTTGTATGTGTCTAAATTTTTGGAAATTTAGATAGAAATATCAGTTTCCGATACCTTCTGACTATAGGAGATTTTTAAGGATCTAGATCATCTCCTTGCATTAATTGTCATTAACTTTATAATCTATTGTCAGGTGTCTAATATAGAAAATTTTGATTATATCTATTAATTTTTATGTTTTTACCTTACCAAAAGATAAGATTAATCAAAACAATTTATTTAGATAAGGACAAAATATATATATATATATATTATTTTATATCGATCCCTCTAAAATATGAAAAATATTAGGAGATATTTCGGCCAACTTATTACTTCCTCATTATAGTTAATACTATTTACAAATCATGACCTTTATCCTATTACAAGATAAACTATGCACAAATTCACAACTCAAATTAAAATCAGCCAAATTCCTTACAGGGTGGTTTGTACTTTGTATAGTTTATGGAAAGACAACTCATCAATTATTTTATTATATTAACTTTTTTTTTTATTTTTTTTATTTTTATAAGAAATTTAATGTATAAAAATTAACTTACTGAACTTGACTTATCTAATAATGTAAGAAAAAAAAAAATTGTCAGTAAAATGTGGAACGATTATCTTCTCGAGAATAAAAATATTATTGGATTGTTCATGCAAATACAAATAGGAGTGTAACTTATGGCAGATGATGAGTAGATGGTGATTCATCAACTTTATTTTTTGGTGCATCATCCAGCTCAATTGTTGGTTGTATCTTACGTGTCACTTTTGTTATCTACTATCAGTTGACAAATTTGACTCTAATTAAAACATTACAGCTAATTTATAAGATTTCTTCCCCATTTGCATTTCGACATCTATATCTAATGATTCAAAATAGATTTTTTTTTTTTTTTTTAATTTTTTAATTTTACTATATCTATATATCCAGATCAATATATATATATTTTTTTAATTTTTACCATCGGTAGGATTCCAATAATATTTCAAAATAGATTAGAATAAAATTAAATAAATTGTTATAGATTAGTAAATTTGAAACGTTATATACCTATCTAAATGAAATGTAACTAGCATAATTATGCCTACTAATTAACTATATAATATATATTTACAATTGGGCAGACAACCGATTCAAATTTGTCACTCCAACCAAGAGTTTTTTTAATTTTTTTTTTTTAATTGAAAAATAGACAAGTAGTGAGGAGGAATACGTATCCATATTGACATCAATTTCTGCTTAATTAGTACAGTACGCCAAAAATGTTTGGTTGAAAAAATTGACCAGAACGTGAAATATTCAAATACTCTAATGTGGAGTTTCGAAAATTATAATACAAGTGGGACACTCAAAATTGAAATTGATTAATGATTGATTGTTCTTGCCTTCTTGGCAAGCAATTTCATACGCAATTATTGGAGCTTTCTCCATAATATGGAAGTAGACAAGTTATATATATATATATACTAAAAGACGAATTCATTTGTTGCAGTGACCTTTCAACGTACGAAAATACTACCTCTTCCATGTACTTCCCATATAACCCTAGCTGGAATTTTGATTTGGCAATTCACAAAATATTTAAAATATTATAGCTATAATTATATTAACTACACAAATTAGATTGAAAAATGGTAGATTTTTACAAATCAATCATATCGATCCGTATATTTTAATAGGTCAAGTTTTATATAGTTAATTAGAAGATGATTATCAGTCATGATTAAAAGAAATACATATATCACACTCGAACAATATCCTATGCAGTAGCAAAATTGGTTTACTAATATTCCAATTGAATTGGTCAATGGTCATGAACTGATCTCTTAATTAATTATTTTAATTAAGTGGTGGCTTGTTAAGTGCATGAGTTTATGGCTTTATATGCCATGAGAAACAGTCTGTTTTTGTCCAAATCCTATTGAAAACAAATTTCAAGCTGACAATTAAACTATTCTATGAGAATTGGAGATAAAGTTGAAGAATTATCTGTCTAAATTATATATAACCCCAAAACAAAAAAAACAAAAAAAATTCATTGGAAGATGAGAGATTTAACTCACACTCATGAGAATAAATAAAGAGATAAAATAAAAGTGGTGCAAGTTGGATGGAATCATTACAAGCAGGCCACCATCACCATCACCATCGATGGCCGATACAAGCTGGGTCTCTTCTTCTCTAAATTAATGGACTAAACTGATATCACGTATTATTACCAGAGACGTGTCTTCAATTATAAGTTATAATATCAATTTTTAGGGCCTTTTTTTATTTTTTATTTTTTTACTACTTTTATTCTGATATATATTATGATTATTTAAATTATAATTAATTATATCTATGGGATTTTTATTATCGAAATTAGAAATTTTGGGGTATTTTTCTTAAAATTGCACATGCACATGCTTCACGAGGTAGACAACTATATTATTGAAAGGGAGGTCAGATTTGGTGGAGGTGCATGGGATGCAATTATATGACTTTAATTATTCCAGAATGGACCACCAGTACCAATGTTGATCAACAACATTTTGTTTGCTTCACAATAATTACATTTAATTACATTTAAAAGCTAACTAAAATTTTGTTTGCTTCACAATAATTACATATAAATAAATATTTATTTTTCTTCGTCAACAAGAGGGCATTCTATTACATTGTTTGAACATTTATATATTTTGTTACTGATTGATGCCTAATTAATTAGACAATAAAATTAACAAACTCTTTATTAGATGCATAAATAATGTTATCATATAATTATATATTGATTCTATATAATTATAGAATCTCTAATCCAAAAAAAAAAAGAAATTTTTTATAATAAAAAATTATTATTTACAAATCTGATACTAAAAAGATCAAAGGTCTGTCAGAACCTATCGAGATCAGACACTACATACGTAATCCGGATATGTCTAGAGAAAACTCTAAATATATATATATATATATATATATATATATTTATAAAATAAGTAGAATTCAACAGACACCGTACCATTAACATGGAAAGGGTAGGTGATTTGCCTTTTTCAAAAAAATAAAAAAATGCATGCAAATCTGTTATATATATATATATATATAGTTGGTTGTAATAAGGTTTTAAGTATACATATTTCATATTTGGATTGTTGATTACTTGATTTTGTTCAATGAATAGAGAGAAAACACGTTCATTGGCAAAGATCCAATAAAAATATTCAAAAGGGTTGCATTCAATCTTGTCAATATTCTTGTTTACTATTTAATTAATTAATTAGTTTTGATCATTGTTTCTACTTCTTTCGTCATCCCATACTTTAGCATATATATATAATGTTTATTTTAATAGTTTAATATCAACTTAATTTTTTTTAATGTATTTGACTAAGGCCACCTTTTATTTAAAAAAATAATAATAATAAGCTAGTGCTACCTTTTAACGGTGCGTCGCATCCATCAATTTAAATATTTAATTATTTGTTGTTATATTTAGAGTAGTGTTATTGGCACAACCCCTATCTATCTATTTATGCCCTACTTTTTTAATTATACAGTATTTTTTTTTTCCTTTATCAAAATTACTTAAATGGACATACAATTTAAGAAAAAAATATTCTACAAAGTAAACCTATTAAAACCCCATATTCCTTTTCAAAATATAAATTTCAAATGATTAAACTTCTGAATTTTGAATGGTATTCTTGTCTATGTAGCAATATTTTAATATATAATTAATAAATATATCAACCGTTGTTTTAAAAAAAAAAAAATATTATTTTAATTAAATATAAAATGATTAAATTAAAAAAAAATTAAAAAATAAAAACTAATGTGACAATTAAACAATTAAAATAACAAAAAAGACAAAATTTGTGTTGGCGAACGGTGCTCGCTAAACCTGATGTGAACTGTTCAAAATAAATAAAATAAAATAAAATAAAATAAAAAAATCTTGAAAAGGAGCAAATTTGAAGTTGGCCCTGCTTTTGAAGTAAAGTTGGAGTTATCTTCAGGCTAAAGAAAATCTTCGATACACGTGGTAAACATGCAGAGTTCTTGGTAAACCTGCAGGCCACTGAAAATGAAACATTTGCCACCGAAGATTTTCGTTTGGGAGTAGTGGCCTCATGCATCATCTCATCAGGCATTGTTGTTGCTACTCAAAACACAACATGACTTTTGCTTGGAGGCCCGACTATTTAATTTTGCTGTCTCAATTTTTGCGATATTTTTGCAAAAGATGCAATATGCATCACACAGCTGTCTGTGTACTCTTATCTGCTTATTTCGACAAATTACGGGGGTCCCATAAGTTATCCCTACAATCAACTAGTTTGTAATATTACTTAAAAAAAAAAACTAGTTTGTAATATTTGTCATCAAATTTCCTCAATGGGGACAATTTTTATATTATATATATATATATATTGTTATATTTTTTTTAATTTTTTTTTACACTTATTTTAAAACATTTTGTCATGGCCTCTCCTCCCTTAAATTTAAAGAAGCTGGCTGCTTCGCCTTTGTTGATTATGTGCAAGTGTTAAATTAATCACATGTAAGAAGTGATCATTTATGTAGAAAATCTGTCAAAACTGAGCAGAAAGTTCATCTATGGCCAAATTCAGCTATTCAATCTTCCCATTCAGTACTTTGAGGTTAGTTCTGCTAAAGTGCTTAAGTACTATTTTCCACGAATAAAAACAGAACGATTAAAAAAAACAGAACGATTAAAAAAAAATGGTTGATTGATGAATTATATACTCTGAATTTAGTCCCCATTTCACATCATGATCATAATGAGCATATACGTATATAATTTTTAGAAGATTTAAATACAATCAAATAAATAAAATAAATTAAGATCATTACCGTTTATCATATGGAAATCTGAATTCCAACGGAAATGAGATCGAACATCTGGAATTGAATCACTGATCGAAGGACGATCACGCATTCGGAAAGTCCCCTCTGATCACAATGCAATTAGCCAATTACCCACACTCTAATTGAAGAGAATTTTCTCCATATCTATTTGTGTTTCTATTTGTGTTCTCTCTAAACAATTAGCTTGGTAACATCATGAGTGGGCTTGCTTAGTAAGTTGGGCCTCATGCACATGATCCGTGTATTATGGGTTTGGATCCATCTTGGGTGTACTTATTTTACGATTTGTTTCTCTAATAAGCAATTTTTGAAAAGTTGGCTAGAGTTGTTTTTTGGGGGCGGGAGCCAGCTTATTGCTTATACAATGTCAAGAATACCTTTACTATTTTATTAAAAGGCAGTATTACCCTCATATTAAATAATAATATAATAAAAATCTAAAAATATAAAAAAACAGAATTTCAACAATGGTGGTGACCGGTGGTTCAGTCAAAAAAAGAAAAAAAAAAAAAATCAATGGTGGTGGCCACCACCGGAGGTGGAGGCCGGAAGAGATCCCTCCATGTCCACCACCAACGTCGACGCTGACACCGACGCCGCCTCACCTCCCTCGCAGCCGCCGCCTCCGTGCGACAGGACACCACCGTCTGGACCGCAGTTCTCTCACATATCTACCCCGCCGTTGAGTCTCTCTTCCTCCCACGTCGACGATATCGCTTTTCCTTCCCGATTCCGTCGCTGTTCCATCATGATTATGTCGCGCCAGTGATGTTGTTCGGCGATGGAGGAGGAGGAAGCAACCTCCATTTTCGCGATCTAGGATGAAATCTCTCAATAATTTCAGTTCGGCATTGGAAACGATGTCGGCGGCAAGGGGAAGGATGGAGACACTCTCGACGGCGAGGGATGAAGGATGAAGGCTGCGAGTGGGAGACGGTGGCGGATTTGAAGCTTGAGTTGCAGAGTTCCATTGACAATTCTTGAGTGAATGAGTTGACTCAGCCAAGTTGACTCAAAAACTTATAAGATAAGCGAGTTGACTCGAAAACTCAGTGTTGATGAACGAGTTGATTTAATTATATATATTTTTTACTATTTAAATTTCTTATTTATTTCTTTTTATATTCTTTATATTTATATTATTAATGATGTCTATTTTAGTAATTTTGTTCAATACATTTTTCATCCTTTCAAAAGTTAAGCAATTTTAAATTTTAGTTTAGCTTACCAACTTTTTCTTAAATTGATTATTTCTCAAGTGGAGCTATAAGTAAATTTTACCGAAGAAAAAATTTACTTATAGCTCCACTTGAGAAAATTTTTTCTTCGGTAAAACGATCTCAAACATAGTCTAAATTGTTGACGCGGCATAAATATATGGATATGGTGGAGATCATATATATCATATAGAAATATAAAGTAAGTCTTTAATACTAGAACGAGCATACGTTCCTTGCTCGAAAACTAAGTGACTATCTATGCTTAATTACTAGTATTGTTAATGCTCGAAACACATTTATATCCACTGGCTTCAAAGAAGAACCTATAATCATATATATTAATTAGGCAATGGTTTCCATACCAAAATGTTAAAAAATCAGCAAAAATATTAAAGACGAATGCCCAGAATGAAGATGATAATGATTTTCAGACAAAAACAACCAAAGCCAGGAATCAATCAAACACATGAAAGAAGTAGTAAATTCATGCATGAGAGTGAGAGACCAAGTGGAGATCAGAAAATGAATGATTTATATTACCAGAAAAGAAGTAGCTAGCTAGTAATGTGGTTGATGAGGATTTTTGTTGGCAACATTATATGAACTTGGAAGAAGGCTCACTGTTTTTGCAATTTCCAAACAGTTTCAAAGATATTGCACAGGCCCACATTTTCTAATCTCTGTACGTATATTTTATTCATAACGAGAATATGATTTGAACTCGGTCTCAAATCGGCATAGAACTTTTATTCTTATATACTAAAGCAGGCGGCAATTGATGCTATTCGAAAACCGAAACCTGTTTGATTAGTGAAGGATTCGAAGGTTAGAAACTATTGGAACTAAAAGATAGACCATGTCAAAGCTCAAACAATCTTCAACTTATAAATAATCCTCATGAGTTAAACAACAAAAAATAATCAATATATTTATTCTCAAAGTGGATACATATTGACACTTGCATGGCCTAAACAAGAAGGAAACAACCTTATAAACAAAATTGCCGGCATCAATTTGTTTAAATGTCTCCATTTCCGGCCAAATAAAGCAGGCTGATCATATTTGAAAAATTCTAATGTTTACATTATTAACAGAGTGCATGTTAATGTACTGCATTTAGTCATGGCAGGAGGTACAGGAGATCGGTCGTTGAAGGAGACACCAACATGGGCAGTTGCCCTTGTTTGTGCAGGTTTTGTCATAATATCCATTCTAATTGAACATGGGATTCTTTCTATTGGAAAGGTAAGCCTTTTTTTTTTTTTTTTTTTCAAATGATGTATATTTGGCTTTGTTTCGGTGAGGAGAATAAAACTCGCCACTTCTCAGTGACCTTTTTTTTTTTTTTTTTTTTCATGCCTCAAACTTGACTAAAGATGGACATCGGAAAAATGAGGATGGATTGATATTGGTCCCCATCCCATCCCCATTTCCCAAACTTCCCCCCATCCCCATCCATTTCCCCAGGGAAATGGGGATGGGGGAGTTTGGGGGAGGTATCCCCATGCTTATTTCCTCGTTTTCCTTAGTTTTCTTATTTTTTCAATTCGAATTTTTTCTTGGTTTCTCTCGTTTGATTATGTTTTACTAAAAATTACCTATTAAAAAAAAATGCTTGTAAGTTATAAAATGCAAAAACAATATCAATACAAATGCAAATAAAATAGAATGGAGAAAATACGTATTATTAAAAAAATAAAAAAAAATAGAGATTTTAGGGGAATTGCCTATCTCTAAACTTGACAGGAGTGTATTAGAATGTTTCATATCATTGTTTATGCTCGTCAATCTGGTACGTACCAAGTATGTTGGTCTAGCATGTAATGGGATGTGTTAAAAGTGATTTATACACCTGTTTGGGCTCTTACTTGATAGCTTAAGCTTTGATCTAGTGGTTTGTAATCTAGACATTTTGATACATATTAATCTGAATTTGGTCATTCTTGTAACTTTGTAAGTTACTTACTTTTTTCTTTCAAATGGGCAGTTGTTTCAGAGGAAGCAGAAGAAGGCCATGACTGAGGCTTTAGAGAAAATTAAATCTGGTCTCTGACTCTCATTCACTCTAAAATTTTCCATTAATACAAATACAATAATTAGTTCAATGTATATAAATATTTATCAAGACATTGATGATTTCATGAGATTTTGCTTTGAAATTGTTGTAGAGTTGATGCTATTAGGCTTCATGTCACTGCTCATTACAGTGGGAACAAAACCCATATCCAAGATATGTATCCCTGCCAGTGCTGGAGACATAATGCTTCCATGTAAGAAGGATTCCAAAGAAGAAGACAGCCACGAAGGTGGAGAAGATAATCAGAGAAAGTTGTTATTGTACGGTGGAGATGTTATATGGCGGCGAGGCCTTGCTTCGGCAGGGGGAGATGACTATTGTTTCAAAAGTGTAAGTACATAAAGAATCGTCATTCAACCCGAAATTTACTTTCATTCTGTATTTTAACGTTCACCGGGATCTTGAATTCTCAACCGATAAATGCATCTGATCTTTTCTACAGGGGAAAGTACCATTGGTTTCTCAGACAGGAATACATCAACTGCACATTTTCATATTTGTTTTAGCAGTCATTCATGTACTATACAGTGTTGTTACAATTGGTCTAGCAAAGGCTAAAGTAAGCATATTAATCTCATCACTACAATGATTTTTCTAAATTTTCAGAGTAATTTGGAGAGCTAAATGTTTGCAGTTGATTAAATATTCTGTTTGTGAATGGTAAGCATAGATGAAGAAATGGAAATCATGGGAAAGTGAGACAACATCCTTAGAATATCAATTTTCCAATGGTACATATATATATATATATATATATATATATGCTCTTCTTTTTTTGTTTTTTTTTCCTAATCTTATCAGATAAATCAGATCAAATTTTTCTGTTGAATTGGTATTGTAGATCCTTCAAGATTCAGATTAACTCATCAGACTTCCTTTGTCCGGCGGCATACTGGAATTTTTGCAGCACCTGGCCTTAGATGGATTGTAAGTTGCATATCATAGAACTTACTTCATTGTAGGCTATAAATTGAGTCTAGTCATTTTGTGCCCAAACCGAGTACTACTTGCTAGAATAAAAAATCTCATTATGTCACATAAAGTCTAAACAAATATTTATGACGGTCCGATAAGTCGAACATTGAATACTTTACATAATCAATTCATGTTCTGATTACTGTTAAAATCAGGACATCTTAACTATAGAATTTCTCTTGGTTCTCATTGGAAAATTTTAATATTACAGGTTGCATTTTTTAGACAATTTTTTCGTTCCGTAACAAAGGTGGATTATCTTACTATGAGACATGGATTCATAAATGTAAGTCATATTCTCCTTATTTAGCTTACAATAAATTGTTCTAAACATAGATTGGATTTTTTACATTTTTATTAAAAATAATGAATGATTCATCATCCATCCTTCATTGAATTGTATTAATGCAGGCTCATTTTGCACCCAACAGCAAATTTAACTTCCATAGTTATATCAAAAGATCAATGGAAGATGACTTCAAGGTGGTCGTTGGCATAAGGTTGTTCTCTCTCTCTCTCTACTGTTTTTCCTCTCGAAAAGTATCAATAAGGCGAACGTACTATCTCATCGGACATCTGTCTAATAAAAATGCATATAATACGAGATTTTATGACGACCGATGATGATATACTACCATCCTGTTCGATCTATGTATGTGTAAACTACTAACAATTATTGTCCATTTTACAGCATACCATTATGGACATGCTCCATTGTCTTCCAGCTTTTAAATGTTAACGGTAGAGAAAAACCTTTCTCTGTTTTTAAATTATATATAATTTTCATTTTATCATCTATTGAAAGATTTTATAATTTACAGTATTACTTCTGCAGGATGGTATGCACTCTCATGGATTTCATTCTCACCGCTAGCGGTAAAAAAACAGTTTCCAATACAAAACATCTAAATTATCAGATGTGGGATTCCGGCATTGTTTTATCATATCTGATCAACTATGTAATGTTACAAAGTGACCTGACTCTATAACGTTACATATCCCTTGTGAAAAAACACGTGGGAACCTCCTCATCGTTGCATTTGAATTCAATAGTGAAGTGTATAACTGGAGCCTGGTTTTTACAAATAACAGATACTTCTAATAGTTGGTGCGAAGCTTGAAACTATAATAATGGAAATGGCTCAGCAGATTCAAGACCGAACAACTGTGGTGAAAGGAGCTCTAACAGTAGAGCCTAGTAACACCTTCTTCTGGTTCAATCGCCCTGATTTGATTCTCTTCTTGATACATTTAACTTTGTTCCAGGTAAAATTCCTTCGTGTATGTATACAACTGCTGAATGTTAAAATCTGGATGTCTGCAACTAAGAAATTTTGTTTTAATATTCAGAATTCGTTCCAGATGGCTTACTTTCTGTGGACATGGGTAAATAAGGCCAATCTCAACTGCACATTTTCTGTATTTATAAGAAGAATTATCTCTGTTATTTTCTTGCAATTTTACATGAATTAAATTTTTTGGATGCAGTATGAATTCGGGTTGTTCTCATGCTACACTGAAAATGTGCCAGAAATGTTTACAAGAGTAATCTTTGGTTTAGTTCTTCAGATCTTATGTAGCTATATCACCTTCCCTCTATATTCCTTGGTAACTCAAGTGAGTATTGTCTGGACGTCTGTATTTTAACATTCTTCTACTGACTAAAATATGTTTTACTGTTAATTAATTTATATTCGTTATGTAAGTAATGTGAGAAAAATTACAGATGGGGTCTCACATGAAGAAGGCAATCTTTGAAGAGCAAACAGCGAAAGCTCTAAAGAATTGGCAAAAGGCTGCAAAGCAGAGGAAGAAGCAAAGAAGCCATGGAGGGACATATGGTGGTAATCATTCTTCAAGTTTCATGAGTGGAGAGAATACTCCATCTCCAAGCCAAGGCTCATCATCACCATTGTATTTGCTTCACAAGTTCAGACAAAACCAAATTGACCTGGAAAGTGCTGTTAGCTCTCCTTCCAGGTCCAATTACAATTACCAATCTGAAACTGAGCTATCAGAGATGGAGATGGAGATGGAAATCGAAACTCCTGAACACAGAAGACAACATGACAATCTAAGAAGAACGCTGGAAACTGATCGTGCCGATGACTTCTCTTTTGTCAAGCCTTGAATGATGATGTTGCAATGAAGAATTAATTAGGACAAAATTAGTGAATTATATCATTATTTTTTTTTTCTCTAGTTGAATTCAGGAATAATTCATATTTATTTGTTTCTAATAGAAAATTTAATTATATCATTGTTTTGGTCATTACATGACAACTTAAGCTCTTGAGTTTATCGATTATTGACAACTTGGTTTGGTCTGGAAATCCTGGATTTGAATCATCCTACACACATACATATGTTTATGTATTTAGTTTTGACTTACCGTATAATTTGTTTTAGGCATTCATAAGATAAAAGACAGTTTTGTGGTGTTTGTTGCTCAGCTGTTGTTCTGTGGACAGACCTGAAACCTCTAAAGTCTCAACAAGCTCCCAAGAAAAATCTCCCAGCACAAGTCAGCAAGTTATTGACCTATTCATTATGTGTAGATTGAAATGACCTTTGAGAAAAAGAGAAACCGTGTTTGTCGGATAAAATGACTTAAACTAGTTCTCATGCGAAGACAGCTCCCGAAAATTTAGGGACCAATTTGAAAAACTATTAGAACTTTAATAGAAATATATAAATAACAAAAAAGGAAAGATAAAATTTAATTAAACATTTTTAAAAAAATGTGGGTTTAGAAGGTCATGGTATATCCTCAGCCAAGCTAATCTTTGTAGAACAATATATTTAATTACTTGGAAAAAGGTTATGGACAATTGTCCAATACTCTATATTGTCCTTTTTAGAAATGTGAACTTAAAATGGAAGAAGTCAACAACAAGAAGCAGCCTAAATACCTAATCATCTTCAATTTTATCCCAATCCCACTTCATATATATATATATATATATATTGGAAAATAGAGAAAGTTGATACCACTTGGATTAATTTAATTTAATGTAATTATTTTTTTGGAATAAATATATGTGGAAGGTGAAAAGTAGTTCACATCAATATTGAAAAAGAAATCTTTGAAATATTAATCATAGACTACAATCTAGATCAATGAGTTATTTGGGCAACCAATAGATTTCTTCAATTTCAAACCATGTGTCCACGTCCATGTAGTAACCTAACTCGAGTTAACAGATTAAATTACTATTTTAACAAGACAAAATTTAATTATCTAATCTATGAATATTATATTATCTTTTTTTTTTTTTTTTTTTGACAGAATATTATATTTTCTTAATAAAGCATGTTAAAGGAATAGGGGGAAAAAAAAACCTTTACTTTTATAATTACAATTTAAGTTCTTTGACATTTTAGAATAAAAAAAAGTTTAAAATAGCTAAGACAGTCACCTTCAATTATTTATTTTTAATATATTTATATTTTACTGTGAAAAGCAAATTTAACTTACTAACATCAATCCACTTGATGATTGGATGCAAACAAGTAAATATCAGTTTAGATGAAAATATTAGAATTCTGAATTTTTAATATTATAAATATAACTTATATCTTCGAGGAAATTCAGTATTATTTTGAATATTTGACATTTTGACTTCTAAAATATGAAAAATATTGAAGATATTTTGATCAAAGTGTTGTTATTATTATTATTTTTTAAATAATAAAGTATTGATATTTACTTTTTTTTAATTAAACGTAGTAATTTTATTTAAAATCAAATTGAAATTAAAACAAATGGTTTTTTATGAAGAAATTAAAACAAATGTTAATGTCCTCATAGATGGTCAATATACTATTTTATTTTATTTTTTGAAAAAAAAAATCATATTTTATTTTTTAAAATTAAAATGTGCATCAATTATTAAAAAAATGGTGTTATTGACACATATTGTTGAACTATTTATATCCTACTTTTTAAATTATTTAGTATTCTTTTTTTCCTTTATCAAATTACTTAAAGAAACATGCAATTTTTATTAAAAGAATCATGTATAAAGTAAAACTAATAAAACCCCACTTTCCTTATTTCAAAACTCTAATGATATATATTATTTCAAATCACTGAATGTTTACTATTTTTGTTTTTATTATCTTTCAGATCTCGATCTCATGTTTCTCATGTTTAGTGTTTATTAATTTTATCGTTTCACATATTTGTTTTGTTTTTCTTTTCAAATTTTAGATCCATGTGTTGTTATATTTTTTTTTCTCTCAAAAAAAAAAAAATTAAATTAAATTGCAACCAAGAAAACATAATCTTTGTCGAAATGAAACCACATCAAAACCCTAATCCAATCGCTAAAAAAAAAAAATCATAAGACGATCAATATCACACTCATAAATCTACCACCAACAATCCAATTGACTATAGAAAAAAAAAATCGCATCTAATAAGGATGGTTTCACCATGAAATAAGAATAAAAAACAAATCGTGCGAATGAAAATGAGAAAACTGTATATAAAAGTTAAAGATGAAATGTATTTTTATTTTTACTTTTTAAAAAAGATATGGATTGTTTTAAGTTTGAAAAATATGTTAAAGAATGATCCTAAAAATAAATAAATAAAATTAATAAAACCATTTAATTTTATATAATTAAATCAAAATTTTCTAAAATAGAGTATAAATAATTAAACTGTGAAATGCCAATAGCAACACTCGTATTGAAAAGCATGCCGTTCGACTCAATTTAATACTACAATGACAAAACAATAAATGCAAAAATCCGACCTTCCACCACAGCTACTCGTAAACCCAGATAATATCCGGAGAAGAACAAATAATAATAATAATAATACAATTAAGTAGTAGTGTAAATTAGTAGTAAGTGTTGATAATCTAAATGAGGCAATTTATGAAATAATTAACACATGTGGTCAATTAGACAATCATATCACACGAAATCTTGATGTAACATATGATGATATGAATGTGAAACACGCCACTTCAACCGTGTCCGTGATTCCGTGTGATTCTCTTTTCCACAAATGAAATCACGATGCGTACGGCATAATTGAATCCCGGTATTGCAGACTTGCAGTTTCTTTGAACCATTCTTCGTTGATTCTATATTACTTAGAGTTGACCATATAAGTTCAAACTTTTTCCTTAATATAATACTTTTTTTATAAAAAAAAAAACATTATTTTAATTTGAATTTCAATATTCATTTCAAATCCATAATAACTAACATTTGTCTTACTTTTAATAAGTCTTTTATCTATGAATATATTTTCTTCTTTTTTTTTTTTTTTTTTTTTGTCAAAAAGGACGTAACTGAACTGATAGATGAATGGGTTTGAGGTTTGGATAAATGATTCTCATGTCAATCAAAAAAATACCCGATCCCGAATTAATAGATATTATAAACCTTATTTTTATTTTATTATTTTATTTTATTTTTATAAAAATTCAACATATTCAAACCATTAAATATCCAAAAAATTTGCACAAGAAAATCATTTATCGTGCAAAATGTTTTCCGCAGCCTTAAAAGAAGGTCAACCAGAGCATGTGCAAATTTTGTCATTTGGTTTTTTATTAATTATTAATATATATTTTTTGAAAAAATTAATTATTAATATTTGTAGGTATAGAAAAAAGTATAGAAAGCAAGAAGAATTGATGCTTTGGAGGGGACACCACACCGATAATAATTTCTCTGAACATAGTTAGGGCTGATCAAGAGACAACAATGGCTTCTTCTGTAATAATTTTCCTACCAAATTTATTATATGAAATAAAATATTATTTATACATAAAATCCAGATTCTAACAAGATAAGATTCTACTACCACCACACCACCACCACCCCCCTTAAAAGGACATTAAACAAATAGATGAAAAAAAAAAAAAACCCAGTGAAGATTGAAGTTGAACATCTTTGGATATTCAGACAAGCATGTGGAGTATTTATTGAAGCTTGTCTCATCGAGTTTTCTTTCACTTTTTTTTTCTTTTCTTTTTATTTTATATATATATATATATATATATATATAATACAATTGAGTAGTTGTGCATCTTAAAAAACATTATTATTTACAATCACAATTTTATAATTTTTCGAATAAAATTATATGTTGTGATATGGGAATTGATTTGTAATTACTATATAAATACAGGATTTTATATACGATAAATAATATAACCATTAAAAATAAGTTACTACATTATTTGAACATAAAATTAAATTATAAGAGTTTAATGCCTTTCCAAGCATAAAATACAAAAATTTAATAATTTTGGAATCAATTCCAACAAAGTTCAACTAGTAAAATTAACATTTAAATGGAAAAAAAAAAAAAAAAAGTTTGATGAATTAAATGTTATAAAGTAAGACTTGGAAATGGTCAGCCTAGGTGACCTACAATATATATAGAGGTCAGCTTGGTCAGGTTAACCTTCAAATATTCCTTTAAAAATTAATTAACATAAGGCCAATTGAGCTAATGCTTAATTAATATTAATAGTTTTCAGTGCGTCAAATGTCCCACTTGAATCACATGGTTAATGTATATTAATAAAGTTATGTATCAGTGACTTCCCATTATGTGCATGAACCATGACTTTGCTTTAGAATCCAGATATACTTAATTTCAATTTGGTGAATAAGACAAGAAATTAAGCTTTACAGGTTATATTTACTGTACTCTTAACTAATTTAATCAAATTAAATGGTTGATAATGATGATTTTTTGTGTTCTTCAATTTTTTTTTAGTGGGGTTAAAGTTATTACTCGAAGGAACATAATTAAACTATACTATATGAAAGGTAAATTTAAGGAGATAGATAAATTTAAATAGTTACATACGAAGAAAACGAGTTATTGTCATCTTTTGGTGAATTATCTATGTCAAAAAATATATCAATAATAAAATGCTAAACTATTAACTACAACTCTACAAGTACTGGTTAGATTTTCCAAGGGACAAGATGATGGTTTTTTTTTTTTAGGAAATACAACAATTAGAGTATAACAAGTGGTTTACAGCAATTGGAACTGGATTACAACAGTCTAAATACTGTGAGGATAGACACGTTAACGAATACGGTCCGGAGAGCAGCTCCCATTGATGGGAAGAGAGAGCACCCTCACGAATGAGGGACAATACCCACACAAGGTGGGACAACATCCGCATAATAGATGGACCTAGGAAAATTGACATATCCATATGTATGTCTTAGCATTCGAAACTTGGATGGTGAAAGGCTCCTAGAGGAGGGTCCAACCAACCATCACGCTGTGAAGCCATCGGTGACAAGATGATGTTTACTTGAAGGAAAATGATGTAAAAATGTCTGGACAAAGATTAAAGATTCATGAATGTTAAATGTGTATATATGATGACAAACGACAAGGGAAAGAAGTAATGGTGCATGTGAAAGACAGAGCAGAGATGGGGGTCCACACCTCCATGAGTGACTGGGTGGAGCCAAACCAAACGCAAATCCTACGAAGACACATCAGTTTTTAACATTTTATTCAAGCCTGTCATCATTTTCTTTAACTTTTCCAGAACAAACAAAAGAAAAACTTGCACAGTAAAAGCTATGTTCCTCAATTAATGGCAGAAATTGTGTATGCATGCAATGTAATGTATTAACTCATGAATTATAAATAAATAATCAAGTGCGCACAAACACACGGTATCATACCATGTTTGTCAACGACATTTACTGTTATTTAATATTTAAGGAAAGAAACTCAAGAAAAATTACAGAAACTGGTAAGAAATTGATGTCTGAGATAGTAATTAATGATATTAGCTAATTAATGGCGATGACAGCAGTAGGTTCGGATTCTTTCTTTCTTTGTTTTCTCTCAAGGTGAAAACGTGTTTTCTTTATTTTATTATTTTAAATTGAACAGAACCCATTGTGACCTGATTGGTTCATTTTCTTCATTTGCTACAGTACTCTTTATAGAGGTTGCTGGAGTTGGTCTATCCTAATCTCTCTCTTTTACTGGGTACATCATACACCAATGACCAGCCTCCAAAAACGGTCAACTTATTCATGCCCTGTCTTCAAAGTTCAAGACTTTCAATATATATAAAGACATAAAGTTTTGTGTCATTTGAGAGAAGGGTATAGGACAACTATACATATATATTGATAATAGCTCTTTTTGTTTGTTTTATAAAAAGAAAAAATTCTCTGTTTTTACTAGATTTTGATCTGAAGAAAGAAAAGGAGAGACAGACAATCTATGAAGATGTTGATTTTACTGTGTTTCTGGGTTGGGGTGCTTTTTGGAGATGTTGCCATGGCTTCATCATCAGCGGAGAGTTCATCAGAAAGAAAGCTTGATCAAACACCCACTTGGGCTGTTGCTAGTGTTTGTGCTGTTATCATCATCATCTCCATTTTCTTGGAGAAAATTCTTCACAAACTAGGATCGGTAATTTCTTCCCCTTTTTTAGTGCTTTTAATGCTTCTTTTGTGTGTTTATTTTGTTCATGTCTTCAACTTATGGAATTTTCTGGGCTCAAAATTGAAACTTTATTTGTGTGGTGTGGACAATCATGATTTTCTTTTGTGTTTGAAATTCTGCTGTTTATTTCAAGAGATTTGTTACTTTTTATTCTCTGTTAAAGAGTCAATTTGATTATGATTAAAGGTTTGATTTTGGAGCTCATGCGCTTCTTTGTTGTTGTTGCTGTTAACATCTTGAAATTTCAATTCAGTGGTTGACAGATAGGCACAAGAGAGCTCTTTTCGAAGCCCTCGAGAAGGTCAAAGCCGGTAAGAAGACAAGATTTTCGTATTGAGGGGTTTTTTTTTCTTAGTGAAGAGTAGAAATTGGATGCATATATGACCTTTTGATATGTATGTCAATCTTGCAGAGCTGATGATTTTGGGATTCATTTCACTGCTGCTCACTTTTGGGCAGAATTACTTTTCTAAAATATGCATTCCTTCAAAGGCTGCAAACACTATGTTGCCATGCAAGGCTCCGGTTACTGAGACTAGTGAAGAGGAACATCACAGGAGACTCTTGTGGTTGGAACATAGAAACTTAGCTGAAGTCATAACTACTACTAAGTGCAAAGATGTGAGTACATATGATGGTTTTATATAATCTTATATTGCTGTAGAATGATGAAAGAATTCTTAATTAAGCTAATAAGAAATGAACTGGTAGGTTCTTGTTATGAAGAGAAAAGATACGAAATGAATTGAAAAGCTTTATAGTCATACTCGATACCTTTTATATGCTAATCACAATTCCTAGACTCAAATATAAGCTAATCTGTTCCCTGTCTACAGGGGTACGAACCACTTATATCAGCAGAGGGATTGCACGAATTACACATCCTCATTTTCTTCTTAGCAGTCTTTCATGTCATATACAGTTTTGCTACTATGATGCTTGGGAGACTAAAGGTACCAAAACCTCCTTGTTTTAATTATTGTCTCTTTTGGGTATGTTTGTGATTTCAAATATTCATAATTCATGATGTTAAGCTGGAAAGGAATACCAAGTTGTTCTCGAACTTTGTTTCTTTGTTCCCAATTAGTTAAATAAAGTAGACAAATCAGTTGGCAAACCTATGCCCTGATAACTACTGGATTAACTTAATCGTCAATTATAGTTACTAACCAATAGTTGTGTTGGACAGACTCGTGGCTGGAAGAAATGGGAGATGGAGACTACATCCGATGACTACGAGTTCACACACGGTATATTATCCCATGAGAAGAACATTTTCTTGAAATGTTATAGCTTGAGATTTTCAGTTCATACTTCATACTTTTGCATCCCTAAAGCTGAAATGGATATTTTGATATGCAGATCCATCAAGATTTAGACTTACTCATGAGACATCTTTTGTAAGAGCACACACCAGTTTCTGGACAAGAATTCCTGTCTTCTTCTATATTGTAAGTAATATTTAACTGGCAGTTCTTCATTTTTCTTCTGTTACTTTGTTTAATTTTTCTCTTGTAAGTCCTGAGAAGTAAAGACAAAGCTAATTTGTGTTGGATTCAGAATACATAATAGTCATGTTATCATTCAGAAAAATACTAACTTTCTTTATTTTTTTTTTTCTCTATTGCAGGGATGCTTCTTTAGACAATTTTTCAGGTCTGTTAGTAAATCTGACTACTTGACATTGCGCAATGGATTCATCACTGTGAGTTTTCTTTTTTCTCCCAATTAAACACTTCAAAGTTTATAGAATTGGTTTTTTTTTTTTTTTTTCTTTTTTCTGACAATGTCATATCAATTATAGGTCCATTTAGCTCCAGGAAGTAAATTTGATTTCCAGAAATATATAAAAAGATCATTAGAAGATGATTTCAAGATAGTGGTGGGAGTAAGGTATTATTACACTCTCTATTGATTTGCATTCTTTAGTGTTACATTTTGCAGTTTTCTTGAAATGGTCTTTGCTAAATCAATTCGAAACAGAATATGTTGTGTACTGACTTAAGTTTTTTTTGTCGTTGACAGTCCTGTGTTGTGGGCATCATTTGTGGTTTTCTTGCTTTTGAATGTTCATGGTAAGTCATCTTTTCCCAGAAAATGCCTTTCAAACTGAATGATTTCTGCTCTTTGAGTGGAGTTAGAAGTTGTAGTCAATTAATATTCTGTTTTCTCTTTTGATTTTCCAGGATGGTACATGTTGTTTTGGGCATCTATAGTCCCTTTGATTGTAAGAAATCTATTCTTTCTAGTCCCTCTCTTTGTACCGGATTTATTCGAAGATATGAGATTCTAACTTTTCATGGGGTTGCAGATAATCTTAGCTATTGGAACTGAGCTCCAATCCATTTTAACAAAGATGGCTCTTGAAATTTTCGAAAGACACGCAGTGGTCCAAGGGATACCTCTTGTAAAAGGCTCAGACCAATACTTTTGGTTTCGTAGGCCTCAGTTAGTTCTCCATCTCATCCATTTTGCTTTGTTTCAGGTATTAAACACCCTCCTTTTCCTCGACACTAGATTATTATCTATCATTAGAATAAAAAAGATTAGTTTAAAGAGTTTGTTAAAAAAAAAAATCAAGTTTCATGGTGTTACTCATCCTCTAACTTGAGGTAAACCAAGACTGAAAATAAGAGCTTTTTCAACTGAAAATACTTTGTGCTGGTGACTTATCTAATTTTCTTGCCCTTTCTTTTGTTCTTGTTTGGTGCTTGCAGAATGCATTCCAGATAACATACTTCTTGTGGATATGGGTAATGAACCTTTTCTCGATTAAATGACCTGTTACTTGGTCACTCTTTACATCATTGCAAGTTCCTCGAATTAGGTGTAACAAAGATTTTTTTTTTTTTTTTTTTTTTTTTCTCCTGTGCAGTATTCTTTTAAATTGACATCTTGCTTTCGCGATGGTAGACCCGTGGTTGTGATCATAAAAATTTGTATAGGGTAAGACTTTGTTCCATAATCTTATTACCTCAGTAATGTTAATAGGATCTTCAAATAAGTTTGTTAACAGTACTCTTTTCATTTCGTTTTTCAGGCTTATAACCCTGTTTATCTGTAGTTACATTACACTTCCTCTATATGCCCTTGTAACTCAGGTAAATTGAAATTTTCATTTCATATTTTGTATTGTGTAAGTTGTAGATGATAGAACCCTATTAATGTCCATGGTGGATGCTTGCAGATGGGTTCCCAAATGAAGAAATCAGTTTTCGATGAACAAACATCCAAGGCTCTCAAGAAGTGGCGTATGGCAGTGAAAAAGAAGGCCAAGGGAGGAAAGTCCCCTACTCGAACCTTGGGTGGAAGTGTAAGTACAACTCCATCAATGTTCTCTTCCGGAGGACAGACACTGCACCGTTTTAAAACTACCGGGCACTCAACCCACCATGCCTATGAGGAAGCTGAGTTATCTGATCATGAAGCTGCCGAACCATTATCACCCATGTCGTCTACAGACAACTTCATTATAAACGTGGATTCTGGAGCCTCTGAAATAAACGAACCTCGCCATGAGGAACAAACCAGAAGCAAAGAAGAAGGGTTCTCGTTTGTGAAGGTGAACCCTGTTCCGGCAAGAGAACCGTGATATATATATATATAGCTTGCAAGTGTTGTTGTCGACTTGTCATTGTCGTGTCTGCAGTGAAAGTTTACTGCATGCTGTTGTATAATTTACATTTTCTTTTGTGAGAGTGATTGAAAAAAAAATGGGGTAGCTAGGTGTACTGGCATTCTTTTTGTACATTGACATGCTTGTTCATAAATTACAAAGGTTTCATTCTAGATTTTTTAAAATTTTAGTTTTAAGCCCACATTTTGTTTAATGGTTTGTTGTTTATCTATAGAGAATTAATGAATGCTTGCAATTTGCAACTGATAATGTAACTTTCTGTAAGAAGTTGTATATTAGGAGAAAAACTTATGTGGGACGTCTCACCGAGATCCAATGAAATTGATCCACATATAAAAGTATTATGTTTCTAATGCTAAGTATATTAATGTGGCTTAATTTTACCGTCCCGTACAAGTTTGTCTCGTATATTAGAAGCTCTTGATATTAGTCAGATGATTAGCAACATGTGGGGCAGTGCAATGCAAGCCTAAGATGATTAAAAATGGGAAAAAGCACTTTTAGAAGCATTAAGAAAAATGCTGAAAAGCACTTTAAAGAAGTGCTTGTAGGATACCGCATGAGTCATGAGTGTGAAGATTTCCTTGTTTGCTGCAAAAAATTAAAAAAAAAAAAAAGGTAAGAATTAGTTTTACACTGGTTGATCATCTTCTTTTTTCTCTCTTTGTTGCATAGACATTTAGACTTGGATTACTGATATCACCCCATATTTTTGATCCCCAAATCAAAATGAACAAGTATGAAATTAAACATCAACTAATCAAATCACACCACACCACACTCTTTTTAATGGCACTGCCACTACCTAAAATCAGCAATGGACAGCCTATGCGCCCAAAACCCTTGATGAAGAATCTGATGAAAAGACAGAACCAGGTCAAATATCATTTGATTCTTGCCACAAAATTAATCAGAGAGGTCTTAGTCTTTAATAGGGTCTTAGAGAAATCACAAATCCAAGTGGACACATTGTCATGTGGATGTGAAATGTAGAGAGAGGAGAGAGAGAGATAGCCAATTGAGCTGTGACAAAGGAGAAAATCTTCGGTGTATCTCTGATTGATGTAACCGGTCACTGAAGATTGAAAATGTGGTATAATCTGATATGATGTGATAAATATATATCCAATCTTCGGGGCTAAGTGCACCGAAGATTAAATTCTCTCGTGACAATGCTACTAGTCCAACAAAAGGGTCTTCACTCTTCACTGTTCTTTGTATATTTTTGCTCTCCATAATGTCACTCTATTTGCCATTTCGGTTTAAGAGTCGTCCTCTACTTCTCTTTTTGGGACAGATTCATTAATGATTTTGCATATTCTATTCAATTCACTCTTAAACCAAATTTGATGAGAATCAATGGCTTAGCTGACCTTATCCTTGTTTTGAATTTTGATATACCTCTCTATCCATTATCATTCAATTACTTTATTACACCCAAATAATTCGTTTCTATTTTTGGATAAATTAATTAATTAGTTCAACCGACTTATGTTATCTTTCAAGTACATAACCTCTACAATAATTGTGCTTAAGTTTGCATATAAATAATATCAAAAGATACGGATTAATATAGACCAAAACTGTCTTAAAACTTACCCTTATGACTTATGAGTGTGTTTTGAAAAAGCAGAAAATAAATTAAAGGTGTGAATAATGCACAAAATTGATAGCTAATTTTGCGTTATAAAGTTGCTTTCAAAAAATAATAATAAACGTATTCTATGTATCTTAGACGTTTACTTCAACGTTTGTAAAAGTTTGAATCCCATCATATCTCATTCCTGTAGTTTTTAGTTTTGATAAGCCCGATAGACCCTTGATTCAATTAATGTCTAGAGATTAAGAGAGATTAAAACCAATGAAATACCATAAATATCCTTGGTTTTGCAATTCTTACCTAACAAATGAGACCTCCCATGCCTTTTTTTCTAGTAACTTTGTCTTCTCTGCTACAACACAACACATACTTTGTTTATCTATTTAGCTTCCTACAACTCCAAATCTCTCAAACTCTCAAACTCAAATCCCACTTCACTTCTCTGTCTTTCTCTTTCCACTGTATGAGAAGAAGAAATGGGTCGTTTTTCAAGACTTCTCAGTGCCAAAGAGATGACGGCGGCGGCTCCACCGCCTGAGTCTGTCACTCTCGAGTCCGATTTCGTTGTCATACTAGCCGCTTTCATTTGCGCTTTGATTTGCGTGGTGGGTCTTATAGCCGCCGCTCGCTGCGCCTTCCGTCACCACAGAAACAACAACGCCTCTGCCGCCGGTGGCAGCTCTGCCTATCGACAACCCTCTGCCAACAAGGGTCTCAAGAAGAAGGTCCTCCAGTCTCTCCCCAAGTTCACCTACACCACTACCACTACCACCACCGCCGACACCGCCTCTTCCGTCTGCGTCGGCGATGGGACAAACACTTGCACTAAGCTGCCGCCAATGTTGTCGTCGGAGTGTCCAATTTGCTTGGGTGAGTTCGTGGATGGTGAAGAGGTGAGGATGTTGCCAAATTGTGGCCACAGCTTCCACGTGGCATGTATAGACAAGTGGCTAGGTTCCCACTCCTCTTGCCCATCGTGTCGCCGAGTGCTAGTCGTTGGGAGGTGTGGGAAATGCGGTCACTCTCTGTCCTCCACCGCCACCGCCACCGCCACCACCACCGGCCGTGGAGCAGCAGTAGCTGAGCCTCCGGTGAATGGTCCTCCTCATGCAACCTTTAATGTTAATAATGCTTTTTTGCCTTAAAAATAGTTAATTTTATAATTCAATATATACATATAGGTACATGTAGTAGTAGTAGGTTTGTGATTAAAAAAAAATCCATGAAAATTAACTATAGTTTATTTACTTTTTGTCAAAATTTCCGGTACCAAAAACTTCAAATTAGTATATGATCCGTACAAAATATAATCAAATTTCACTCGCATTTTAAAAAATTTCAAATTAACAAATGACCCCGTTGACTGTACAAAATGTGATTAGTTTGAAAAGAGTTTAAATTAGCAAATGATCCGTAAAATGGACAAAATGTTGCTCACAAGTCAAAATGAGTTAGAAATTAGAAAATAATAGGTTGAATTTACAAATTTCTTTAATCCATCTATCTAATCACACTTAACATCTTCATTATCTTGCCAAATTAGAAAAAGACAATCCACAGAAAAAAAAAAGTAGGAAGGAAAACCAAAAAAGCAGATGCCTCCCTTTAATCCCCACCACCTCTATCCAATCTAATAGCTTACCCAAAGAGTGAAGATTAAATATTCTAAATTAGCTTACCCAAAGAGTGAAGATTAAAATTATCTTAATAAATAAATAAATATATATAGACTCGGCTCTTAGTCGTGGACAATATAATAATTTATTAATAATAAACAACTATAAGCATCACAAATCCGAAAAAGGTTTAATAAGTAACTCATAGAAAGTGTGAAGCAATAATTCATTATTGAGGCTAAACATGATTAAAAAGGGCCACTAATACACTATGACAAATTAATATCATTTGCACAGCCGTTCATGTATATGTCTTTCTTCTATCACAATGTATCTAACGGCTGAGAATAAGTTGCTGCTACCTGATGCGGCGCCACTGGTTTCCATCCACCACACTAATATCTCTTCTTATCATGAACAGATATTCAAACTTTACTGCAAGAATCCTGCCTACCATTCAGCTGATTTGGTACTAAATATCTTTATGATGCCTAAATGGAAAATAAAACCAACAAAAATAGTATGCAATTATGGAGAACTCAGTTCTTCATTAAAAGAATATGATCTTCAAGAATTTCAGGCACACCAAGTGAACGCAAATACTATACAAACTAATATTTTCAGAGTTACGGATCTATGCTACATATGATTCGCAGCTGCAGGCATGCTTTTCAGTAGCACAAAGGAGAAGTGTAAAACAAAAGTGACAAAAAAGATTTTCAAGACGCTTGTTTCTTTTTTCCTTTTCCTTTTCGCTGGTGGTGGGGAATCCAAGCCCGTCTATTTTATTCTCTATTACTGCTAGTTGGCTTTCGAAAGTAAAAACCTTTCACTAATCCCACCAGAAATGCAAGTACTCAATCATCACTGCTACCTCCAAACATAGATATGCCATTTTCATAGCCAGATTGGCTGCCATTTCCCTCCTCTGAAAATCAGGCATCAATCTCAAGTTGTTACGCATGCTCCCTATCTCTGACATCAACTGTTCCGAATCCTCAAAGTTGAAAAGCGTTCCCATATCTAATTCTGAAATCAGTTATCTTATCACCAGATTTTAGGATCATTCCAGGCCACATATGGGCGGAAAGAGCACCAAAGAGACCGATAAACCTGTGATGAACAGTTTCTGTTAATGTATATGTATCTTGTCTAACAGCAGAATAAAGTGGGAGAATTAATCGATCAAAATTATTACTAATTAAAAGTAAATTCAACTCAACCAAAGGAGAGCCTTACATTTGTCGAAATCAGCATTGGAAGCGCAAGCTTCAATGTATTCAATGTTATGTTCAGTGCACCATTCCAAACACGACCTCCTGATCTCACAATCTATCTTATCAAACAATTCACAATTGAAAACTTGAAAATGGCTTTGAACTCTTCCTATCCGAGTAGTTCCAATCCCAGTAGACGATAGGAAGCCAAGCAAGGATAAGTTGAAAGGATAGAAGCTAACATCATTGAGGTCAAAAACCATCACCAACGCATCCAAGCAGTCCAAAACAGGAAGCGTCCCAACAGAAAATCCCTCATGTAAATGTGCTATCCATAGCGAAACATCAGCTGTATAATACTTGGTGTTGATAATCCAGCTGCAAATTAAAAAAAAATTCCCACTAAAACAACCATACAATACAACAACTGACTCCAAAATCCAAACAAACAATTCACTAGTAAGTGAGCATACCCATGAACAAGTACTTGGGACGAAGAATCAGATTCAGAGGCATCTTCAAAATCAACAGATATCAATCCTACAATTTAAACCGTAAAAAGTGAGACTAAAAAGCAACAACAAGCATTTACTCAACTGTAGAATTAAGGTTCAGATTTGTATTCAGTACAGCAAATACGGAACAAATCAAACAAATGACAGTAAAAATCAGATACCATGTTAATCTAATTACAAATATTTAAAAACATAATTGGATTATTGAATAGTAGAGAGTGTTACGAGAGATGAGGGTGCGTTTGCCGACGTTGGAGGATCCGACAATGAGGACGCCGGGTCGGTCCTCGAGCGAGGTCTGAATTTTGGTTTCCATTTTCTTCGATTTAAAATCAAAACCTACCCTCAGCATCCAATCCAAGTCTCTGTGGAAAAATGACTCTGTTCCAACTTCCATGGAGATGTTCATGTTTTCGTGTTCGTGTTGGTTGGATTGGGGGCCGTGTTGAAAACAACATCATCATCATCATCATCGTCATCATGGGCTGTAAACAAACACACCACAACAATTACAGGCCACAAAAGAATATTATGAATTGCCTGGCCCAGCCCAATTCCATGATCAAAGACACACTCGAGTTATCTCAAATATGCTTATCCTCTCTGCACCAATTAACAACTCTTCGATTAACGAAGAGTCGAGATGGATCAGTGGTAAGTCTTTTATACTTCTATCTTAATATTATTAAAGATAGACTAATGTTGTTGGTTTAACCTGATGGGGCAAAAACACGAACCTTTTGTTTAGAAGAAATGTTTTTTTTCTAAATTATAATCGACTGAATGATTAAGCTTTTCGATCTAAACGTTTTTGGTTGAGACTAAAATGGAAATTGGGATTCTGATAGGGTTGGACATATGGCCTCAACACAATTTTTTGGTGTAACAAACTTAAATAATATAGCTTCTAATTTGAGTTTATCATATTATTAACTATATTACTATATCATCTTATGTTATGTTTAGTAATGGCAACTCATTTTTCATATTATATTGTATATATAAAAGGATTTAGGGGGGATTTGAAAATATTTGAAATTTAAAATGACCCGCCTAATGAGAGAGCAAGAAAAGTTGTGTGAGGTAGGTGGGGCCTACCAAGGTCAAGATTTTCATAGGGTTAGTAGACAACTCATATACTATAAATAGACTACTAGGTTGTCAGTGGTGCTTTTTGAGGCCGTAGAATGAAAGTGACAGAATCTATCGGATGGTGATGGAGCGACCATTACAAATTTGTAGTCCATACATGGTGATGAGCAGTTGTTATGAATCTGGCGTTCATACATGGATGGCAATGACAATTTGATAGAGTATGCATTGTACACGTGAAGATACACGTGTGGAGGGCTGTTTTGGAAATTTGTAGGGGATGGAATGATGGATAGAGTTGAATTGCTAAGAGGGTCCCACTTGGAGAGCGTTACTTAACACCACTTGTCGCCTTCTATCAAATTCCATGGGGATTCTCTTTTGTGCTTTTACCATCTTACCCCTCCTTTCTATTTCATCCAAACTTTCCTTGTACAAACTTAAAATGATTAAAAGACTCTACGATACTTCAATTTATATATGTATTTATATGAATTTTTATTCATATTTTTCCATTAAAAATTTAATTCAAAAGGTTTCAAATTAACAAAAGGAGAAAGAATGTGTTTATTTAAATATTTAAATTGAGCCATAAAGTAACATGTTTTATTGAATAGGTTTTACATATAATATAGAAAGTTATATAAATTCAACCATGTAAAGCTTCTAATAATGCGATTAAATCACTTCTCTCTAAGTATGGACAACTAATTTCTTAATTAAAGATTAAATTTTATATAAAAGATGATACATCAAATTGATTTTTCAATTAAAATTTGAATCTCAATTATATTAAATATGGCTGATTAATTTTTAAAATCTTTTATTAATAACGGTGTTCTATTTTTAAGCCTTCGTTATGGAAGTAGGACTAGATTATGTAATAAAGATTTTAGTAACATTATTGTTGTTCTTGATTTTCAAGGTACTTACATATGATTGAAGTTAACGATCAATATTTGTCAAACAAAAAAAAAAAAAAGTTGACGATCAATAGATTTGGTTTTGAATGTAATTAATAAATTTTCGTATCAAACAAATACATTTTCATTTTAATCACGTGACAATGAAAATGGTTCTAAAACTCCATAAACGATCTCTCACGTGTTCTCAATAAATATACAAAACAACACATATTTACTTATTCTTAATTATTTTCTCTTTTAATTTTTCATACTGATCGACAACCTACGTTTTCCCATTTTATACATTTCATAATCCAAATATACCATCCATACCATTTTCATGAACGAAACAATGCTCTTCTTATAAAAACTTAAAAATATAGCTCCATTGTAGCTCAAACATAAACATTTTTACACTCTTTTTTCTCTAGTAAAACCTTCAAAATGAACCTCATATTTCACAAACTTTCCTCTAAAGAACACAAGGTTATTTTTGTCATTTCTAAAATAGAGAAATAACCTAGGTTTTTTTTTAAGTTTGAAAAAATCTTACATCAGCAGGTCCACTGACCTAAAAGGATATTTTGGTAAATGCAAACCAGTCTCCTCCATCTATAAAAGCCCTAGTCTGCTCGAGGTGAAATTATCACTGCCAACCCAAGCAAACAACATCAAATTCTCTTTGATTCCTCTCCACTCCTCTACTCTCCGAAGACGTATGGATTGCGATGAAAATGTTATCGGCCTAACCGTCGACAGTACCAAAAAAGCCATTCATTGTGATGACAAAGATGATTGCAATGGAAATGTTATCGACCTAACCGGTGGCAGTCCTTTGTCCCCTCCCAAACAACCCAAGAAAAAAGCCATTCATTGTGATAACAAAGATGTTATCCTCCTTTCAAATACCATCAATACACCAACTCATGACAGTAATATGGAACAAAATAATTCTGAGGGTTCATGGAAATTTGTGCCTGTGAGGGATTACAAACAAGTGAGAGGAATTTGGACCTCTATGGAGTCTGAGTTTGTTCACTTCTCTAGATCTTTGTTTTCTAAAATTGAGTTTTTTTTTTTAATTTTTTCATTATTTTTTAAATATTACTATTATGGCATAAAACAACATGTTTACTGTATTTTGAAAAAACAGATTTTGATCATTTCCTTACCTCATATTTTTTCTGACTTTTTTAAAGTATGTGATTGGTTGTTGATAAAGTGTCATGGAAACCGATTACATCTTAACAATACATTCACTACAATGTTTATGTGTCATGAGATTAAGTGAGATCGGAAAAAAGATGAAGTAAAGAGAGGATCCAAACCCTTTCTTTTTATCCTGAACTATTTCACTGATCTATGTAGAAGCTACTCACAAATCAAAAGATTTGACACACACACATATATGTATATAAACGAAAATTTTCCTATGAAGATGTGCCGATAGAATTAGATAAGAATATTGAATGTGAGCCACTCATTTTACATACTTTGACTTGGTATGTATGAATTTGTATAATCAATTTTATAAATGAGTGGCTCACATTCAATATCCTGACAAAGTTATATAAAGTTGCTCTGATAGAAACGGAATCGTATATATATATATATATATAACAATTGATATAATTAATTTTGTTCATGTATATAATATATTTCTAACGATGTATATATTTGTATTAATATATGATATATTTGTTTTTGATCCAGCGTGATGCGGGCGTCGTATAATTACAAGACGCGTCGTGAAGGACAAGGCGGACGTGGCCAATTGAATTCCAATCAAGATTGCGTGCCAATGCCTAATTATACAGAGGCCGCCCTACCACCATCTTTTCCTGCCTACTCCGCCATCAATGTGGAGGAGCCACCCAAGTGCGTGGCACGGAAGAGAGAGATGCATCTCTTATTCCCCATGATGATCGATTTGTTCCCGATGGCACCGGAGAGGTGGAACCGGGTTGAAAATTCATCGCAATCCGTGGTGGACAAAAAACAAAAAAGCCCATTATTGAACTGGAGAGCCTCTGCATCACCTGACGAACTGGAGGAGTTTACGACGGGACTTTTGCCAGAAAACTGGAAGCTCGGGCCACCTAAGGACGCCTCCATGTCCAATGATCGCTCCGACCGTGGAGTCGATGTCACTCTCAGCCTCCGCCTTCTAGGGTCATGAAGCTGTTCGACGGTTTTTGGTGTTTGGTTGTCTATCTTTTAAATTGTCTGATCGAATGGGTTTTTTTTTTTTTTTTTTCATAGGTTGTCTTTGACTCTTTGTTGATAGCCATGCCACCGGCTGTCATTTTTTTTATTATTATTTTTCAATGAATGAATTTATTATTATTATTAAGCTTGTTCACATATATTGAAGCTGATAAAATCAAATAACAAAAATAAAATTTAAATTATCTAAGGGTTACACAAAATCACCATCTAAAATAATATTACGTAACAATAGATTAACTATATATATATATAAAATGAGAAAATCTTAAAAGGATTTGTATTCCTGACATCAATCAATCCTCAAATTTAATTGAGATACATTAATACAATCTACAATCTAACAGCTACCAAACTTGTTATGATAATATATATTATCAAATGATCATCGAGTCCACTAACGAAATGATTATATATGATATTATGATGGGTCTTACGGATAAAATCAAGTTAATCATGACTTTTTTAATTAAGTCTGAATGAATTCTTAATTAAATATAGATTGCGGTGCGTAATGATTTTGGAAAGTATGTTTAAGGAAATATATTCCAGATGATGAAATTTCAAAAAATTTCAATAATATTGATAATTGTTTTTTCTTTTATTAATAAGTAAAGTCCATATCATTCGCATCATTCATTAAATTTTATAAAATCAAAAGCATATGTTCTGGTAAGTAACTTATGAAAATTTATAGTTTCTTTTTAGGCTAGTTTTGTGGGCTTAGCACCATGTTTTGGATTGGCCGGTGCTTATGAGCCGTAGGATGAAGGTGGAAGAAGAGAATCTATCGGACGGACGGTGATGATGAATTGCTGAGTGGGGTCCACCGTCTTCCATCAATTTCTATGAAGATTTTTACGCTTATGCCATCTTTCCCATCTACTCTATTTCATCCAAACTTCTTCCTAGAAAACTTCAAATGATCAATGGACTTTATAATGCTTCAATTTATATGAATCTTAATTTTAAATATTTTTATGATGCATAACTATCATTAAAAACTTAATTCAAAAAATTTCAAATTTGATTAAATATGTTGTACATATAACTTTTAGCTTTACAAAGCTTTTAATAATATAATTAAGAGTTTGTTTGGTTGGACATTTGAAAAACCTCTATTACACTAACTATTAATTAGTATTGTGAACGTATTTTAAGGTAAATAAGATATTTTGTTTTTTATTGACATTCATCACATGACTGTTTGTTATAAGAGTTGGTAGACAATATTAACACATCGTACACCTGCAATATGAGATTGCTACCTCTATTTATGAATTATAAATTATGAGATTCTATTAATTATTTTTCTATTTATAGATACTAAATTCATATACCTCTATTTATGAGATTACTAACTCTATTTATGAATTATAAATTGCGAGATTCTATTAATTATTTTTCTATTTATAGTTACTAAATTCAAATACCTCTATTTATGAGTTGTAAATTGTGAGATTATATTTCATTTATTGAGTTTTTATATTTATAGATACTAAATTCAAATTAATAAGATATATTAATAAATAGACTAATTATAAAGTTGTTGTGGATTGCTTCTGAGGTCATAGGATGAAGGTTGGAGAATCTATCGGACGGTAATAGAGCGGCCGTTACAAATTAGAGTTCATATATACATGGCAATGACAATTTAATGTACACGTGGAGAGGTAATAAGGAAATTTCCAGAAGAATGGATGGAGTTGAATTGCTAAGTGAGATCCATTTGGAGACTCACCACAACCCTTTTCTTTTGTGCTTTTACCATCTTGCCCATCCATTCTATTTCATTAAAACTTCCAATTATCAAGACTCTACAATACTTGAATTTATATGAATTTGAATTTAATTTTAAATATTTTTATGATGCATCACTATCATTAAAAAATTTAATTCAAAAAATTTCAAATTGATTGAATATGTTGTACATATGACTTTCAACCGTAGAATGCTTTTAATAATGTGATTAAATCACTTTTCTCCAAGTATTAATTTGTTTTCTTAGACAATATGAGATTGGTTCGATGGTAAAACCTCTCACACCTTCACCACGAGGGTACAGGTCCAAGTCTTCTCTTTTGTCTAAAAAAACCTTGAATTTATGTAATAGTATAATTCTACAAAAAAATAATAATAATAATAATTATTTTCTTAAATATGGTTCACTCTTAAAATCTTTGATCCATGGGTTTCAATAATTTTTAAGCCTTCATTATGGAACAAAGATTTAACTTATCTAATAAAAGTAACATTATTGTTATTTTTTATTTTCAAAATCATTAGTTGTTTTTGTCAGTATTTACATTAATGAAATCAACAATCAATAGATTTGATTTTGAATGTAACTATTAATTTATCGATACAAATAAATAAATTTTCATTTTCAATACGTGACAATAAGATCGTTCGTGAAATTAAAAAGATATATTTGATTTCCCATGAGATCTCAATAAACATATAAAATAACACATGTTTCATTATTCTTAATTATTTTTCTCTTCTAATTTTGCATGGCGATAACTTTCGTTTTCCATTTTAGCCAATTCATCATCCAAATTAATATTCATGCATACCACAATTGATTAGTGTAACGATACTCTTTTTATAAAAACTCAAAATAGATTCATTGTAGCTAGAACCTAAAACATTTTTACACTCTTTTTCTCTAGTAAAACCCTTCAAAATGAATCTCATTTCACAAACTTCCTTTAATGAATACAAGGTTATTTTTGTCATTTCCAAAGACAAAAATAACCTAGTTTTTGGTAAAATGCAAACCAGCATCCCCTTCTATAAGAAACCTAGTATTCTCTGCAGTGAAAGCATGACTACCAAACCAAGAAGAAGAAAAAAATCTCTTCTCCAATTCCTCTCCTCTCCAAAGAAAAAAACAAAAAAACAAAAAAAACTCTACTTTTCAATCCAAATGAATCCCAAAGACAATTTTATCGACCTCACGATCGACAGTCCTCTTTCATCTCCCAAACACCCCAAAGCAGCCATCAATGGTAGTGATGATGGCATAGATAATGTTATCTTCTTTGCTGAAGAGTCCTTGCAGCCACAACCTATTCATGATTTGATGAATAGTAACAGCAGGTTGGTTGTAGTCACGAATAAAATTAATTTATTTTGAATGATCTAGGACGTGACAGGTGGTTTATATATATTTGGATATCACTATTTAATTTGTTCATGTACATATTTCTAATTGATATTATTTGTTTTTGATCTATGTAGCTCCTTGCCGACTATGGAATGTGGACAAGCGGATTGGATTGCGGAGAGATGTTTAGCTTCTAAGCCAAAGCCAGATAGCCCTGAACGCATCTGCATGTTGAACAGACAGCCTGAATTTCCACTGTTTTGGTCATCATCCGATGATGACGACGACGGCAACGTCAATGACTACTTGAATATGGACAACTTTGAGGCGCTGGCTCTGCCAGCTCAGAAGAAGAGAACCATTAGAGAGGTTGAAAATGATGTGATCAACAGATCACCATCTTCTCCGGCCTCCAACACCACTGTTGATCAAGAGCCACCCCGTGTCGTCCGGAGACTGGAAATTCAGGATTCTTCAGTGCGCCGCCACAAATTTCGGGGATCAAAACATGAGTGAGTGTCTGTCCAGTGATCGAATGTATGGCAGGCTTGATGTGATCAACCTCTGCTTTGGGCTGAAGTACAATGAATTGAAGTTGAAGCTGTTTTAGGGTTTTTTTTTTTTTTTTTTTTTTTTTTCATGTTTGTTGGTTGAAAGGGTTTGATGAAACCAAACAGTACTCTATCTATCTGTTTATCCTTTTAAATTGTTAGAATTTATATATATATATATTTTTAATTGTACTATGTTGTCTGTTTTTTTTTAAACATGAATGAATTATGTTTTAATCAATTTTTTCAGTTTGTAATATACATATATATATATATATATATATATTTCTTTTATTTTGCTGAAGTACTCCGATAAGATAAAATCAAGTAAGAACAGTTTATTAAAGTTAAATTATCGAAAGGATACAATCATAAAAATTAAAAGATCACCATCCAAAGGAAAATAAACTAAGAATAGATTCACATTCAATAATGGAATGGAATCCTTCAAAGAGATACAAACTATAATGGAGAAAATCTTAAAAGCATTGTATTTCTGAAATCAATCCTCAAATCTGTATTTAATTACAATACAAGAGTCTGTTTGTTATGTTTCTCTACTAATCAAAATAGCTTCCTTTAAAAAATAAAAAATAAAAAAATCTCAAAAGCTCTTTTCAAATTTGTTTTTGGTTGTTTGGCATCAACTTGAGAAATTTTTTTTTTAATATTAATTTTTTTTTTTACATCTATCGGAAGAAACTCATATTTTCTTTTTGAGTTATTTTTTTAATAATTTTTTTTTCTCTTAAATACCTTAATTATATTTCATAAATTCTCACGTCTTATGAATACAAAATTTAAGTTTCAACCAAATTTATAAAACCACCGTACCTGCACACGGTACCCCACCGGTGACCGGCCCCCACCTCATGAAGTTGCATTGTCCGATGCCAAAATGTTGGCAAGGCTATGATGAGCAAAGGATCAATTTCTTCCTCCAGCAAGGAATCTGCTCCTAAAAAAAAAAAAAAAAAGACGAACCCCGAAAGAATTGACCGAAGAAAAGTGAATATACATATCCTTCGTAATTTTTTTTTTCTTTTTAATTTCATAAAGTTTGACAAAATTATTTGAAGATAAATAAACATAATTGTTGATATATATATATATATATATATATATATATTTTTTTTTGAAGAAACACAAAAACAAGTGACTAGTCATATATGGACATAACTACTTGAAGAAACAAGACAAGGCCCGCTCTTCCTCCTCCATGTCACAACCACCACCACCACCACGACGGCACCACAGCATAATGACTATCGATCAGCTGCCCAATTCAATATGTCTCCGACCTCCAAGAATCCGCTCCCAATTTCTTATATTTGTAGTCTCCTTTGGATCACAGCAATATATAGCAATGCTAGGGGTGGTGATGGTGATGATCATCAAATACAAAATAATGTTGCATGCTCAATTTGTTGATAGACAGGAATGTGTAAACAAATTCGACAATTTTTTTTTTCTATTGTATTACTGATTACTTGATGTCTTTTAATTTTTTTTACTCATAATACAGTGGACTTTTAAGACAGTAAGTTTGATTATGTATTCCTTTAACTTTATATGCATATTTTTTTCTTCAATAAAATTATTCCTTCAATTGAAGTTTTAAAAAAAAAAAAAAGTATACTTGATTGTAAAAACAATACACTAATTAGTATTGTGAACGGTTCTAAGGTAATTAAGATATTATCAATATTGCTATTTTTTATTGACATATTCATCGCATGATGTATGACTATTTATCATCGGAGTTGGTAGACAATATTAGTGCACCGTGCACACGGCTGTAAATTGTGAGATTGTATTACATTTTTGGAGTTTTCTATTAATAGAAACTAAATCCAAATTAATAAGAGATATTAATTAATAGATTCTATTACATATTTACATTTATAGACACTAAATTAAAATTAATAAGAGATATTAATAAATGGATTAATCCTAAAGTTGTTGTGGATTTAGGTGGGAGAATCTATTTGACGGTAATGGAACGAACTTACGAATTAGAATTTATACATGGTAAATGTACACGTGGAGACCTAATGACATGTGGAGAGCAAATATGGAAATTTGTAATGGAATTAATGGATATAGTTTAATTGCTGAGTAGGATCCACTTAGACTGTTACCTACCACAACCCTTTTCTTTTTCGCTTTTACCATCTTGCCCCTTCATTCTATTTCATCAGAACTTTCATCCTACAAAACTTCAAATGATCAAGACCGGGCGATACTTGAATTTATATGAATTTTAATTTTAATTTTAAATATTTTTGTGATTCGTCATTATCATTATAAAATTAATTCAAAAAATTTCAAATTGATTGAACATGGTGTAATTATATAATTTTCAACCATATAAAACTTTTAATAATGTGATTAAATCACTTTTGTCCAAGCATTAATTTGTTTTCTTAACAACTAATTTCTTATTGACTAAATTTTATATATTTTGAATCTCAATTTTATTAAATATGGTTCACTCTTAAAATCTTCATTAATGAGTTTCAATTTTTAATCCTTCATTGTGGAACTAAGACTAGATTATCTAATAAAAGTAACTTTATTGTAATTCTTGATTTTCAAAGCTATTAGTTATTTTTGTTAGTATTTACATGAATGAAGTCAACAGTCGACGGATTCGATTTTGAATGTAACTATTAATTCATCGATACAAATAAATACATTTTCATTGACAATAAGACTAGTTCGATTCAAAAGTTCATAAAAAAATATTCGATCTCCCTCAAATGATCTCATTAATAAACATATAAAATGACATTTGTTTTGTTATTCTTAATTATTTTTCTCTTCTAATTTTGTATGGCGATGACTTTTGTTTTCCATTTTATCCATTTCATCATCCAAATTAATTTACCATCCATGCATACCACACTTGATTAGTGAAACAATACTCTTTTTATAAGAACTCAAAATAGCTTCATTGTAGCTCGAACCTATAAAACATTTTTACACTCTTTTTCTCTAGTAAAACCCTTCAAAATGAACCTCATTTCACAATCTTTCCTTTAATGAATGCAAGGTTGTTTTGATCATTTCCAAAGACACAGAAATAACCTAGTTTTTTAAGTTCAAAAAATCTCACATCAGCAGGTACACTAAAAAGGACATTTTGGTAAATGCAAACCAGAACCTAGTATACTCTGCAGTGAAAGAGGCATCACTACCAAGCACAAATACCCAAGAAAATAAAATTGACTTCTTCGATTCCTCTCCTCTCCAAAGAAAAACAAAAGTCTCATTTTCAATCCAAATGAATCCCAATGAAAATTTTATCGACCTCACGATCGACAGTCCTCTTTCATCTCCCAAACACCCCAAAGCAAACCAAACACAGGAGACTAAGTTTGTTGATCACTTCTACCCTCTCTCTGCTTTCATTTCATTTCTATTCTTGATTATTATAATATAATCTCTTGCTTCTTGTTTGTTTATTATATATATATATATATATATATATATATATTTAGAGTAATGCTAGATATCACACCTAAAATCACAACAAATATGGTTGTTGAGGTGTCAATCGGTGAGTGGATACATGAATAAGTGAGATAAATCATTAGCTGTCACTCACCAATTGACACATCAGCTGGCATATGTGTTATAATGGAAAAGTTGTGATTTTAAGTGTGATATCCGGCATACATACCTGAATTTCAAGATCTTATTTTTCTTGCAATAATCTTGTTTTGACATACACAAGGTTAATTGGCTGTAGCCTGCAGTCTTGAATAAAATCAGGTCCATTTTCATTTTTTCCTGAATGATCTAGGATGTGGACAAGTGGTTTGAATATATAGATCATTCACTAATCTACGTGGAAACTACCCACAAATTATTTTTAGTAAAAAAAATGAAATATTTGACAATAGATATCACTTTTTAATTATTCATGTATATATTTCTTAATTAATGATGTATTTCTAATCAATTCATGAATTATTTTGTTTTGATCCAGCGCCTTGCAGGCAGCGCATAGCAAGACAATGGAACATGGACAAGTCCAATCAAATGCCGAGAAATGTTTTGCTTCTGAGACAAAGCCAAGTAGCCCTAAACGCGAGCCAATCATCTGCACGTTGAACAGACAGCCTAAATTCCCACTGTCTTGGTCATCAACCGATGACGACGATGACGACTTTGATGTGCTGGTTCTGCTAGCTGATCAGAGGAAGAGAACTCTTTCAGAGGTTGAAAATGTTGTGTCATCATCATCATCTTCTCCTGCCTCCAGCAGCACCAATGTCGATCAGGAACCACCCCGTGTCGTACGGAGACTGGAAACTCAGGATTCCTCTGTGCAGCGAGTTTCAGCGATCAAAACATGAGTGACTGTCTGTCCAGTGATCGAATGTATGGCAGGCTTGAAGTCAACCTCCGCTTTGGGCTGAACTGCTGAAGTACTCTTGATAATATCAAATCAAGTAAGAACAGTTTATTAAAGTTAATTAAATCATACAAAAGATCACCATCCAAAGGAACGTAAACTAAGAATAGATTCACCGCACTCAATGGAATAGAATCTTTCAAAGAGATACAAGTATATACTCAATTGAATAGGAAAATTTTTTAAGGCATATTTTTCATATAATTATACTGCTCTCTTTATATATAAGCAATATTATTAATTTTATCAAGATATATACATGAATACAATCTAATATATATAAGCTACCAAAATTGTTATGAAAATATATATTACTAAATGATCAAGTCAACAAACAAATTAAGCTTATATATTTTTTTCGTCTTACGGATGAAATCAACTTAATCGTGAGTTTATTAAGGAAGGCTAAAAAATCACCTAATCAAATAAATATTGTGCCGCGTAATGATTTTGGAAAGTACATACAGTAAGGAAATGAATTCTTGACAATTAAGTTTCCAACTTCTTCAATAATATTGATAATTCTAAAGAAGTAAGTATATATCATTCATATATGTATTCATTAAATTTTATGAATTCAAATGTATATGTTTTGGTAAGTACACGTAATACTCTTTTAAAAAAAAATTGCAAATTCATTTATGTTATAAATTGCCATATTATTCTTCTCCTTTTCCTTGTTAAATTAGTATTATTTTCTCACTAATGCTAGACACCTCCAAAAATTAGCCCAAAAACCAATTCAAATGATGTGGCGAGTGATTTATTTATTAACCATATCATCCCAAGATTTGTGTGGTAATAACAATTCATTTACTGTATCATTTGGGTTAATTGTTTGAGTTGTATATTATTACTCTTATTTTCTACATCACATGTCTTTTTCTTTTTTTTTTAACTACAGATATTTATTCAAGTGGCTTCATTCAAGAAGCCAAGGAAGCCACTGCACAAAGGCTACAACACAGCAGAAAAAACATTAAAAAAAACCCCAACACAACCCAACAGCAAACACCCTGCACACAGCCCCAACACACATCACGTGTCATCTTGCTTACAGAGTTGTAGGTCCAGGAAAATTATATAAGGGTGATTATGTAATCCTCTTATTTGATGTAATTTTTTTTTTTCTTTCATCAATAAAATTCTTTCCTCGTACAATATGAGGTTGACTCAGTGATATGCCTCTCACACTTACGTCACGGGTTGTAAGTTCGAGTCTTTCCCTTCTCAAACCTTAAATTATTGTAATATTTTAAAAAGAAAATATATTTCCTTCGATTGAGGTTTGTAAAGAAAAAGAAAAGTATGCTTGATTGAAAAAGAGAAAAGAAAAAAAGAAGCACTAATTATTATTGTGAATACCTTTATTTAAGGTAATTAATATATGCGATTATTTCCTCTATTAGAGCTTTAAATCGTAATATTCTGTTCTATTTTTGGCTTGTTTTTTGTTTTCCCTTTATAGACACTAAATCTTGTGCATTTATGATTTATAGTAACCAGACAAACAAACTATCTCGTGAGATTTCAAGAGGATGAAAATGAAGAGTATCTCTAAAAGACTCTTTAAATAAGATATTTTTAAAAATCAAACGAGTTAACGTTAATATATTTGACTCCAACGGACTCTTCAAATGAGATTCTTTAAATAATATTTTGCTTCTCACTTTTCAATATTGAAGAGTGACTTCTTCCTCTTCAATTATTATTATATTAATTTTTAAATCACATCACCATCAATATTTAACATCTATATCATTTATCTTTTTAATTAATTTCAATTAATATATAATAAGTTTTTATATATAAATTTTATCATCATAAAAATTATATAAATAGAAATGTCTCATCTAGATCTTTAAAATATGACAAATATTGGATATTTAATAATAACATATTATTAATATGAAAAGTTATTATTTCTAACTTGAAAAAAATGAAGGGTAATTAGATTTGTTGGTGGGGAGAGAGGAATTTGATTGCTTTCATTGAAATAATATAAGGGTAAGGATATTGATACCCATAAATATGATAAGTACACATATATTTATAAGTACACAAATTTCTAAAATTTAAAATTAAAACATTACTATGAAAACCCATCTTAATGCCAATAGTACCCTTATTAAAATGAATGTTTTCATTTTAGTATAATTTATTTATAAACCCTCATAAGTTATTAACACACCCAAAACGAAATACTATAGCAAAAATACTGTAGCGGAATTACTGTAGCAGCAGCATAACTGTAGTGGTCTGTAGCAGCGATGGAAATACCGTAGCAACGAAGGAAATACTGTTGTGTTTCACTGTAGCGGCACTGGAGTATTGACATAACTGTAGTGGGACACTGTAGTAGAAACGACACTATAGCATATACAGAATTACTGTAGCAGCCTGTAGCATCATTGGAATTACTGTAGCAACAACCACTATCAGTTGAGTAACCATAATGAATAATTCATTTGAACAGTTATTTAATTTCATTTTGCTAATATTAGACTTTAACTCACAAGTATTGATTGGACAACAAATACATGCAGAGCAATAGCATTAAGGTTGAATTAGGGTTTGTTTATATATATATATATATATATAGTGTAAGATATGGGTGTAATTAATAGGTGTAAATAGTATTTTATTTATTTTTAATTAAACTAATTTGTCCTTATTTATCTTGTTTACTAAAGTTAATCAAAATAATACATATATATATATATATATAATATGCTCTTGTTGTCAACTATTTTGGCAAGTGAAATATGTAAAGTAAATTCTTCGATGTAACTTGTAAGAGTTCGCTAATTAAAAGATAAAAAATATACATTTTACTCTAATCCAATGTCCGCAACTAAAAATATCATATGAAATCGTGTTTCGCTATATATACGAATATAAGTGAAAAAAAATGGCATAATGAGAGGATTTCATAGGCCAGAAATTAAACCGTAAAATATTAGTAATTTCAAACATGGCAAAGCATCAAATTAATTGAAACAATCTAAGTAGAACCTCCATAAATTAATAATTTTTATAATATAATGATTTTTTCTGGGTTTGACTTGGTCCAATGGAATAAATTAATAATTTCGATAAATTGATAAGATAATAATTTTTAAAAAACCCTATATAAATTTGTGGAATTGAATTCAAGAACTGCAACTGTGGAATTGAATTCAAGAACTGCAACAAAAAATTATAAAGTATTGTTGATGCTTTGAATGCATAATGGAATTAATGTTTTTTTTTTTTTTGGAGTTTAATGTATATTTACTTGATTAATAATTTAGATTAGTTGAATTTTTTGTTGGTTATTTATATATACATTGAATCATAAATGCACTCTATAAATTAATAAATTATTAATTTATCAATTAATTAATAACTCTATTAATAAATAAATTTTGAACGGTTCGATATTATTAATTTATAGAGATTTTAATATACTATAGATTCCCCTTTTCTTCCATATATAAATTCATTATATAAAGAAATCCATCTTAAACAAGCAATTGTTCATGTCAAAAAAAAAAAAAATCAACAACAATGCAAGCAATAATAAGTTTGTGCTTTTAAAATAATAATAATAATAATTAAGCATGTGCTTTTAAGATAGGAAAAAAGACGAAGAGATAATTGCTGACATATCAATTAAAAAAGCACTGTAACAATGGAAAAAATACAACTAATTTTTGGTCATTGACTCCTACTCTTCTAGTTGTATAGTCAAACAATATCGGTCTCATGTATCCCAAGTAAAAACAAAATAAATATAATAAAAAGAAAAAGGAAATACATATGGTTTATAATCAAATTAAGTTGATAATTTTAGTATTGACTCCCCCTTTTTTTTTTTACCAGCTGTATCCTATTTATTTTAATAATTGTGTCATAAAATTATATAAAAAAAGAACAAGTGGTAGAGACATCCTTTCCACGTTAGTCGTGGAGAGTTCGAGTCATACCATGTACATTTTACAAATATATGTAGGGATTTTTCTCGGTAAAGTTATCTAACTTTACGGATGATTTAAGCTTTGGACTATTAAAACTATGTTGAAATGTATACAAGAAAAAATTTCAAAATTTTTGCGTGTTAGTAATTATTTTTCTAAATTTTTTCAAATAAAACATATTTTAAAAAATGGGAAACATCAAAAATCGTTTATGTTATTAAGTTCAATTTTTCACAAAAATAATAAAAAAAAAATTATCTGTTTATTTATGCTATTAAGTTAAAAGAAAATATTACTATATTTGTAGTAATTTTATTAAACAAGGAAACCGATTATGGACCTAAAGGCCTATATTTTAAAAAAAATGTCTAATAGGCCCAAAAGGTCCAAAACCATATTAAATTGAATCAAATTGAATCGGAAAAATAAGATTTTACTCAATTTATTTTTGCGAGTCAATCCGATCAAAAAAATGAAAACCAAGTTCATACGATATAAATACGATTTTGATCAAAAATCAAATCTATCCGAACTGTACCCACCCCTGAGTCAAAATACACGAGCATTACCTCATGTATCATTCACAAAAGTATTTAGGAGCAATTTAAGAGTATTAAGCTAATTTGAAATTTGAAACGGACCCTAACACCCATGGATTAAGGCCCACCCACAAATAGGGTATGGAAAGTTTGCGTGAGTGTGGGGCCACCAAGGTCAAGATTTCATGGCCCGGTATATAAATCATATTACAACAAATAGAATGCTAGATTATTGGTGGTGCTTCTAAGGCCGTAGGATAAAGGTGTGAGGATCTATCGAACGGTGATGGCTGAACGTTATGAATTAGAGTCCATGCATATTAATGACAACCTTTCATGGGTTGGTGGACAACTCAAGTTACCATAAATAGACAGCAAGGTTATTAGTGGACAACTCAGATTACCATAAATAGACTGCAAGGTTATTAGTGGACAACTCAGATGTGGGAGGATCTATCGGACGGTGATGGGTGACCATTATAAATTGCTGAATTGTTGAGTGGGCCCCCTGGAGAGTTTTATCTAACACAACCATTCTCTTTTATACTTTTACCATTTTGCCCCTCCACTCAATATTATCAAAACTTTCCTTTTACAAACTTAAAATGATCAAACAAACTCTATACAGTACTGGAATTTATATAGTATTTGTATGAATTTTTATTTTTATTTTTATTTTTAAGATTTTGATGATGCATTCCTATCATTAAAAAATTAATTTAAAAAGTTTCAAATTAACAAAAGGAGGAAGGAATGTGTTTTATTGAATATGTTGTACATATAACATGGTTACCATTCGATAATATAAATTCAACCATAAAAAAACTTTAATAATGTGAGTAAATCAATTCTTTCTAAGTATTTTTTTTTTTTTTTTACTATTACAATTAAATTCAGATTTTTGGGAGATATGTTGATTCGAACCTGGAACATTCTCAAATAAGATGAGCGCTCTTAAAATATTTGATCAATAATAGTTTGCTATTTTTAAGCCTTCACTGTGGAACTGTGACTACATTATGTTATAAAGATGTTAGCAACATTATTGTTATTCTTGATTTTCAAAGTCATTAGTTTTTTTTTTTTTTTTTGTCGGTACTTAATTACATGAATGATGTCAACGATCAATGGATTCGATTTTGAATGTAATTAATACATTATTGATAGAAATAGACATGTCTTTCATTATTTTTAACACGTGACAATGAGATTGGTTTCAAAACTTCATAAAAAAATATATGATCCCTCCCGTGATCTCAATGAACATATATAAAACGACATGTGTTTATTTATTCTTAATTAATTTTCCCTACTTATTTTGCATGTGAATTAACACCTTTCGTTTCTCATTTTTATCAATTTCATCATCTAAATATACAATTCATACCACTTCATGCATGAATGAAACAATGCTTTTCTTATAAGAACTTAATTGTAGCACAAGGCTAAACACATTTTCACACTTTTTTTCTATTAGTAAAACCAGCCAAATGAACCTCATTTTCACAAACTTTCCTTTAATGGAGACAGGGTTATTTTTGTCATTGTGATTTTCAAAGATAGAGAAATAACCTAGTTTCTTAAGTTTTTTTTTATAAAGAAAATCTGACGTAAGCAAGTCCACAGAAAAGGACATTTTGGTAAATACAACCTAGTCTTCCTATCTATAAAAACCTAGTATCTCAACAGTGAAAGAATCACTACCAACCCAAGAAACACCATCAAATTCTCTTATCTGGTTCGTCTCCCTTAAAAAAAAAAAAAAAAAAATTAATCTATAAAGTACGGTTAATGAAATGAATTCTGGATAATCAAATTTACAATTCACGACTGTATTCATTAAATCTATATCATATTATTCTTCTCTTGTTTGTTCAAATTAAAATTGCAATACTTTTCTTGATTTGATTAACGATGGAGCAAATAATATCATCATCTCATCATGACCATCATCAACAACTAGAAAAAACCGAGTGGAGTTGGGAAGAGAACGAGGCGTTTGAGAATGCTCTAGTTGAACTAGATCATGATTCTCCTCACCTTTTTCAACAGATCGCAGTGCGAGTTCCAGGGAAAACTCCTTCACAAGTCCAAACACACTACAATAATTTGGTTGAAGATATTCAGATGATCGAATCAGATCTTGTACCACTACCCAACTACGGGAACGACAATACCAATGCTACTAATACTGTCGATGCAGAAAAAAAACACAAACATCCGAGGAAAAAGGGCATTCTTTGGACACCCGAAGAACATGAGTATGTAATTTGTTTTTGTGTTTAAATAATTCTCACGTACTGACTGTCCTTTTGTTTTCGATCTAGGTTATTTCTGATGGGACTTGAAAAGTACGGAAAAGGTGATTGGAAGAGCATTTCAAGGTATTGTGTAGTGACAAGAACCCCAGCTCAAGTGGCAAGTCATGCCCAGAAGTATTTTCTCCGAACCCAAAACTCTGGTAATAATGGTCAAAATTCTGATGCCACAGTCACTGCTGCTGCTGTTTTGGCTGCTCCATCTCCTCTTCAATACATGATCGAGTCATACACCAGTATTGATGATCAGTTTTTCCCTACATACAATCCTTAATTACATATTTGTTCTCTAGCTAAGATAATAATACAAGATATTGATTGTCTTTTTAATTACATAAATTAGGATTTTGTGGATTTGAGCGCTGGCCGGTCATTTGAAGATATTGTAATGCATTATTATTAATTAATTAATAAGCGGTAGTTATTTATATAATTTTAGTTGTTTTTCGTCTATTTTTGGAAAGAACGTTGTTTTTCTTCCTCAATAACCTATTATATATACTTGATCAAATGCATTAAAATAAAAAATTCATATCAAGCATGCATATATCCATTTTTTTTTTTTTACAATAAATTCGGAATTTAGAAGATGAAATCATGACTAGAACTCAAAAACTGTGTAGGCAAGGGCGGACCATAGAGTGGGTTGAATCGGGTTATAGCTAGCTTTCTGAAAAAAAAAAAGGTGCTAATATCATGAAATATTACTAAACCTACCCTTCAATAAAGCTTTTTTATTTTCATACAATATTAATTTCATATTGTACTTTTAATTTTTGTATTTGGTTTGTGTGATATTTATTCATTTGGGCTGTGACTTATAAAATTTTACCCATATATTACTTCTAAAACTTTACACTTAAACTATTTTTTTCATCAAAGTTTAGAGAAATGTAAATATAAGTCGTAAAAACACTCATAATATTTGTTGTATATAGCAATATTCTAAAGAAGTAACTCATTTACAAGTTTAAATAATTGTTTTACATCAATTTTACGGGTTATTGAGTAGTCCACCATTGAATTAGTGTATATCATCTTATTATTAAAAAAGAAACACATACAAGAATCACTTAATTAAAAAAGTCATTTTTTTTATACAAAAAAAAAAAATAATAAAAAAATAAGAAAGGAATGCTATCTACTTTTCTCATTTGTCTTTCTCATTTACCTTTCTCACTCCCTACTTGACACGTATACACTTTTTCATTTAATAAAAAGCTCTAACTTTTTACTACAAAGCTTGTTTGCTTCTTTACTCCGGATGGTTGCTTCTATCATTTTCATTAATAAGGGGTAAGAGGTAAAGACGTAAACAAGTTTTACAGCAAAAAGTGAGAGCTTTTTATTAAATGAAAAAGTATATACGTGTCAAGTAATGAGTGAGAAAGGTAAATAGGAAAGATAAATAGCATTCCCCATAAAAAAGTATCGTCTTGAATTTTTAAGATTAGGACTAGGCTTCTAAGTCATTGATTATATAATATCAAATGCATCTAGTGGTGTCAATGTGGGCTGGCTCGGCCCATTTGTGCGGTGCCAAAAGGGCCTGTTTTTGAAACGGGCTCAGCCTGGCATGGCACATCAAGTTGACGTGCCGAGCCTACCCGTTTTCAAAAATGAAGGGCCCAGCACGTGTCGTTAACACGTGCTATGGGGTGGGCCGGGCCTGTTTGGCACACAGACCACAATTTTTTTTAAAAAAATTTAATTCAATTATACAACTTGTATTCTTGTAACTTGTAAGTTGTAAGTATATTATAATATTGTTTAAACAATTTAAATTATGTAATTTTAATTGTAACGTGTTTATCTTATTTATTATTTTAATTTAATAAAAAAATAGAAATGAAAAGATTAAAGATTAATAAAAATAGATGAAATTAAAGCTAAAATATTAAAGAAAATAAAAATAGCTGAAATTGTGAAAATATGAAATGAAGCTAAAAGATTAAAGAAAATAAAAATAAAAATAAAAATAGATGAAATTATGAAAATATGAAATGAAGAATTATTTATTTATCTCGGAGTCTCAGTGACTCAGTATTAGATATTTACATAATTATATGATTGCCTTATTAAAAACCTTACCAAGAAAAACCCAGAGAGATAAAAACTTGGTAGAGTGCAATCAACTAAACAAGTTAATGTACATATATAACCTAGATTTGGTTACTACCAGAACTCTCTTCAACATATAAATTACTGAAATTTTGAATAAATTGTTCGTCTACCGTTTCATTTTGCAACCTCTTTTGAGCACGCTCCCAATCCCGAATGCATGCCAATACCTCTACCATCTCTGGAGTCAAACAAGTTCTTTTTTCTTCAACAATTCTTCGAGTCGTGCTGAATACCTGTTCTGATGAAACAGTGGAGACAGGGATAACCGGTACATCACGTGCTAGGTATGATAGGACCGGATATTTATAGTTGTAAGTCTTCCACCATACCAAAAGTTGAAATTTTTTCTCTCTTTCAAATCTATCGTCGAATTGAGCTTCAAGGTAGCTTTTCAGTTCAGCACCAGAAGTTGCGGGAGGTCGTGAAGAAGAAGAACATGATGAGCCTACTTTTTTTTCGATGTTTTAAAATGTTCCAACTTATCTGATTTGGGAGTGTGTCTGGTTCTGCTGATGGATGTGTGTCAACACCACCATATTTGCACTCATAAATACTAAAAACTTCAAACAACTTGGTTCGAATATCAGAAACATTTGCAGAATAATCTATGCTCAAATAATCACCAAGATAATCTAGCAATGTTTCTAAACCAGATAATTTAACTCTAGGATCTATTATAAGACCTAAAGCATAAAGAAAAGGAATTGTAGACTAGTATTTTTTAAACTTGGTTTCCATGACAACAACTGCAGGGCCTAAGATATCATCTTCCCTATAATTGTTTAACAATTCAGCCATTTCCATAATCTGATGGATTGCCAAGAAGATGTGGGGTAATAGACCCCAGAAAGAGTTACAGTGGAATCATAAAAAAGCTTTAAAAATTGAACAAAGGTCTTTGCCACATGCCAATCATCTAAGGTCAGTGTTGGACGGCCAACTTGGGACATTTTCATGTTATAAAAACATGAAATAGGTGTATCATACTTTAAACAATTTAAAAGCATTAAGTAAATAGAGTTTCACCTTACCGGCATATATATTAGGAATCTTCGGGGTCGTAGACCGTAAGTTTTACAATATCTACCGAATTCAGTCAATCTTGGATTAGAACTACTGATCCAAGCAAGGGCTTCTCTGATGCGATCTATACGATTGCTTACTACTTTCATACCAAACTTTACAACTAAATTGATGATATGACATGCACACCGTTGATGGAAGAAATAACCCCATGTTACGGGATATTTTTTTCAAAAAACAACGGAATAAAGCTAGTATTTTCAGATACATTATTTAATGTAATAGAAATGATACGACCAGTTATTTCAAAAGTTTCTAAAACAGACTTAATGAATATGACGAAAACCAAGAATTTTTTTTTGTAAATTCCAATCAGAGTCTAAATAATGTTTTGTGACAGTTAAATAGTTCTATTTAGAACATGCGCTCCAAATATTGGAAGTTAATGCAATAGAGACAGTTAGATGCTGTAATTCAGCCTTCAACTCATCTCGTTTGGTTTGAAAACATTTTATCAAATCGTTCCTAGTAGTGCCTATAGAAACAGATTTAAATTGAGGGTTGTATGCAGTTTGAATAAATTCTTCATAAAAAAAACATTGTCACCGAAATTAATAGGTTGATCAGTACATGCAATGTAACGTACCATGAACTCTCTAGCAACTACGGGGTCGTAACGCCATGTTATAACGGACCCGTCTGGGTGCCGTTGTAGTTGTGTCTGGGTTGTAGTGTCTACCTGTCCGTGTGTAGACATGCATTTCTCCATATGCCTTTGCAAATGACCGGTCCCCCCCTCTCCTCCCCTAGAAGTCACATAGTGCTTAGGACAAAACTTACATTGAGCTCTGTCCGTGACTTTACCGTCTGGCATAGTCTTCGGTACTATGTCAAAACACTGCCATACATTTGATGTGTACTTTTTAGGTTTGGGAGCACGTGATGTCGGTGTTGCACCGGAAGTAGAAGGTCCTGCTGTCGTTTCCGTCGGCCCGGAAAGGTCAAAATAATCGTTCTCCATGTTAAGACCGTCCAGAAATTGAGGATGATTATGATCCATTTCCTACAATACAAATATTAACTCATTAGTCATTAGTCATTAAAAAATAAAAACTAAGCATTTAATCATAAATTCACTAAGCATACATATATTTAAATTCATTACTAAGCATAAAAATATTTAAATTCATTACTAGTCATTTAATCATAAATATACTAAGCATACATATATTTAAATTCATTACTAATCATTTAATCATAAATATAAGCATAAAAATATTTAAATTCATTACTAATCATTTAATCATAAATATACTAAGCAAGTAATCATACATATATTTAAATTCATTACTAATCATTTAATCATAAATATAAGCATAAAAATATTTAAATTCATTACTAATTATTTAATCATAATTCATAAATACACTAAGCATACATATATTTAAATTCATTACTAAACATAAAAATATTTAAATTAATTACTAATCATTTAATCATAAATATCATAAAAATATTACTAAACATAAAATCATCAATTTACTAACTAAACAAAATATACTAAGATTACTAAGCATAAATTAAAATATACAAATATTAAAATTAATTACTAGACATAAATTCATAAAATGATAAATTTACTAAAATCTAAGATTGTAATTTCTAAGATTAAAATATTAAATATTAAAACTTATAACGATTATTACAAATATTAACTCATATATACATGATATAAATAAGAATAAATATCAAAATTAATAACTAAGCATAAATATGTTAAGTATAAATATAAAATTTAAAAACTAAAACATGAAATAAATTAATAACATTTAAAGAAAAAACATACCTTTAAGCTTTGGTGGAGAGATTAGAGAATAATATTAGTAATATATAATATAGTATTAAAAATTTAGAATAGTAGTGTAGAGATTAGAGATTAGAGATTAGAGAGAGAGAGAGAGAGTAAGAATGAGAGAATGAGAGAGTGTAGGGAAATATGAATGGGTGGGGGTATTTATAGAAAAATTTGAAATATGGGTAAAAATATAAAATAGAAGAAATTAGGGGTTAAATTGTAATTTTTTATAGTTTTTTTTTTTAAATGTTACCGTTGCTGACGTAAGCTGACGGCAGCAACGATCACATTTAAAAAAAAAAACAATAAAAAATTATCCAAACGGCCAAAACAATGGTAAAAAAAAATAATAATAAAAAAAATTAATGGCTCGGCCTGACGGGCCTGGCCTTTCGGTCCGAAGGGCCGACTCTTTGATCCGGCCCAGGCTGTTATGGGGACCGTGCCTGGCCTGGCCCCCATAACAAGCAGGCCGTGCAAAGAACGGCCCCCATTCCGGGCCGGCCGGACGTGCCGGGCCCTTCAGGCCCGGCACATTTTAACACCACTAAATGCATCTAACGACTAATAATTAAATAACTAACATTAATATAAACAAGTCGTTAGGACTCTAGAGAAGCGAAAGAATACATATATATTGAAAATTATCAAGTGCGGAATGTTGTACGTTCTTTTGTGTGGGATACATAATAGATACATTTGTTAATACAATAGATACCAATGTCTATTGGGAATCCCACAGACACTATATATATATATATAGTTAGTTAGTTAATTAGTTTAGCTTGAACATCAAATATTTTTTAAGTCCGCCTTTGTGTGCTGATGTGAGGGTCAACAGACAACTGGGTCAAAATTATATTGTCAAGTATGTCCAAATTCTTGAATAGTCATCATAGTTTTCTATATATAAGCATCTCTTACCTTAATTATTAATTTTTTTTAATCATGTTGTATAATTTTTATAAGTTAGATATAACTTTAATGGCTGAAATTCACTATTTAGTTTTAGTCCGTGACTATCAATGTTATAATTTTGGGGTACTATATAGATCATGTCATTTTCTTTTTAATAGATAAAACTCTTGTTAGATTAAGCATTAATATATTATTAAAAATTAAATCAATTGTTATATATAGACAGATATCAATATATCATGAAGGGCAATCACATTTGTATTTGACATCGAAATTCATCATTAATTCTTATCATAAACCTCATATATATATATATATATAGTTTAAAATCCTCTCTAAACATGAAATGAGAAAAACAATTTGTATCAAATATATATATATATATATATATGGAAACTTTTCTCATCACTGCGCACTGATAAATATATATATCAATACCTTGCATTTGAACCATTAGATTCAATTGATTTAACTCAGTCTGCATGCACTTGTCAGTGTTTATCCATAATCTATGTCTCACATACAATATACTGTATTTTATATCAGTGCGCACTAATGAGAAAATGACTTATATTTATACACACAACATATATATAGAGAGTGAGTCTCTCATAAGGGATCCCTTATTTTAATTTCGGTAAGGACCACTATGAAATCACATCGATTTGAATGAATTTTGATCTGAATTTTTATGAATGATAAATTCATCGAAATCTACCTATGAATAAAATTTGAAATTACTAAAACTATTTATCCAGATTATTTTAAATATGAAGGCATCGGAAAAATGGGTGAAATATAGGAAATTCAAGAAAAATAGTTTTAGTTCTTGGAAAATTCTCAAATTTTATTCATAGATAGATTTCAATGAACTTATCATCCACCAAAAAATTCAGATAAAAATTCATTCAAATCGATATGATTACATAGTGGTCCTTACCGAAATTAAAATAAGGAATCCCTTATGAGACATTCATTATATATATACATACATATATATATATATATATACACACATACAAGGGAGTGTTAACAAATTCGACAATTTTTTTTTTTTGTATTGTATTACTTGATGTCTGTTATTCCCTTTTATTCATATAATATAGCAAACAAAATTTCATCAATAAAGTTATTTCATTCCATTGAGGTTTGTAAAGCAAATATATATATATATATATATATATATATATATATATGCTTGATTGAAAAATTATTATTGTTAAGGTATTTATTTAAGGTAGTTAAAATATTATCACAGACTAGAGATAAATAATTTATCATTTTATATTTATATTGTCACATGACTATTTGTCACGAGAGTTGATAGACAATATGTATCCTTTTATGTTACTAAGTTAAAAAATAAAAAATAAAAATACTAATATGTGGAAATTTTATCAAATATGGAAATCGATTATGGCCCTAAAAGCCCATAAAATTATTTTTTTTAATGTTTAGTTGGTTCAAAAGGTCTAAACCCATATTAAATCCAATCGAATTAGAAAACTAGGTTCGATCCACCTCAAGTCAACTTTTTTGTGTGAGTAAATACAATTAAAAAAAAATGAAAACCGAATATATACGAGTTAAATATGTTTTTAATCAAAAACTGATACGATTCGAATCGACCTCACCACTAGGTCAAATACACGAGTATTACCTCATATATCATGCACGAAAGTATTTTAGAGGGATTTTATAGTAGTAAGATAATTTGTAATGGGTCCAATCACCCATGGATTAAGGCCCTACCCATAAAGAGAGTATGAAAAGTTGGTGTGATTGAGGGCCCACCAAGGTCAAGATTTCAAGGGTTGGTGCCTTGGTGGACAACTCATATTACCATAAATAAACTGCTAGATTATTGGTGAATGGTGGTGCCTCTGAGGCCGTAGGATACATGTGTGGGGATCGATCTATCAAACGGTGATGGATAACCTGATACGATCCTGCTAATCTTATTTAGATATTTATCGTAATTTTATTTTTCTGTTTTATTTTGTTTTACTGAGTAATTAAATTATTAAGTTTGTTTTGCTCATTTAATTATTGGTGGTGGGTTAATGGGTTGCTTAAGTTTAGAAGAGAGTGGGGAGAATATTATTAATTATCTTTAGATACTTGGTATTTGTTGGAGGTCAAAGGTTCCTCTATAAACCTTAACACTTTCTTCACAAAGAATATCATAAATTCTAGTTTCAGAATTTGTGATCGTATCAATTGGTATCAGAGTCTGGCAATGGCAACGGATTTGGAGCAACGCTTGGAGAAAATCGGAAAGAGGCATTGTTTTCTCTTGTTTGGTTAGCAACAAATCTTACAGAAGATGACAGAATTCATTGAGAAGATAAATGTGCAAGTCAAGGGGTTAAAAGAGTCAACCATCTCTAAGCTTTCTATTGACAAGAAAAATTATGGGGTTGAGACCTATTTTTACTACAAATTCTATTCAACATTCTCAAGTTGATGGAGTTGCAACTACTGCAAATTCTATTCAACTTTCTTAGATCAATGGAGAACACACTGCTGCAGATACTTCTCAGCATAACAAAATTGCAGCTTCTAAGAGTTTCTTTTTTATCCTGTAAAAAGGATGACAAAAAAAATTGGACCAAAGCATTGCAGTAAAAAGTGTAAAAAATGTAAAGTGTTTCTTAATTCTGGCAGGTGAAGATGATTTAGAATTCGATCTCGGTGATGGTACTGACAAGTTCTCTATTCCAGCAATCCTCTCCACAAGAAACGCATCATTAATTCAGCTTCAAATTAATCCTGTTTTAAAAAACCCTTGAGAACAAGGATGTTTTTAAAGGGGGGAAGGAATGATACAATCCTGTTAATTTTATTTAGATATTTATTGTAATATTATTTTTATGTTTTATTTTGTTTTAATGAGTAATTAAATGATTAAGTTAGTAAGTTTACTGCTCATTTAATTATGGGTGGTGGGTTAGTTAATTGCTTAAGTTTAGAAGAGAGTGAATAGAATATTATTAATTATCTTTAAATACATGGTATTTATTGGAGGTCAAAGGTTCACCTATAAACCTCAAAGACTTTCTTCACAAACAATATCATAAATTCTAGTTTCAGAATTTGTGATAGTATCACAACCGTTATGAATTGGAATCTATACACGACAATGACAACCTTTCATATGTAGGTGGACAACTTAGATTACAATAAATAGACTAATAAATTGTTAGTGGACAACTCAGATTACCATAAATAGACTGCTAAATTGTTTGTGGACAACTCAGATTACCATAAATAGACTTATTACTATAAATAGACTTATAGGTTTTTGGTGGCGATTCTGAGGCCGTAGGATGAAGGTGGGACGATCTATCGGACGGTGATGGACGACCGTTATAAATTGGAGTCCATGCATGGCAATGGCAGCCTTGTAGGGAGCAAGCGCATTATACATGTGTGGAAAACATGTATGGAAATTCCCAAGGAAATGATAGAGCTTGATTGTTGAGTGGGGCCCACTTGGAGAGTGTTACCTAACCCTTCTTTTTGCGCTTTTACCATCCTGTTACTCTGCTCTATTTTATCAAAACTTTCTTTCTACAAACTTCAAATGATCAAGAGACTCTACGATATTTGAATTATTGTTTTTATTTTAAAGGTTTTGATGAATTAATCAAAGGAAATGAAATTATAAAGCTGAAATGATTCGGTTGTAAGCTCCTCACACCTATATGAAATCATATCTCACTCCTTCAAATCTAGACCTGGTAAGGTTCTGGTTCGAACCGTGGAATCCAAACAGGAACTGTAACCGGAATCGGGGGAGGCCGGTTCTGGTTCCGATTCTTTTTTTCTTTAAAATCATGGAACTGGTCAACTGGGTTGATTTCTCATCTCTCATCTCTCTCTCTCTACCACACCAGAATACCAGACATCTCTAATCTCTCTCTACCACAAAGACACAACACAAGAAGAAAGAAGAAGAAGAAAGAAGAAGATGACAGATCTGAGATTCTGAGGAAGACGAAGAAGAAAGAAGAAGATGATAGATATGAGATTTTGAGGAAGACAAAGAAGAAAGAAGAAAGAAGAAGATGATGATTGACATCGATCCAAAAATCTGGAACTGGGTTTATTTGTTGATTTGGGAGAGAGAGTGATGAAGATCTAGGTTGAGACTTGAGAGAGAGAGAGAGAGAGAGAGAGAGAGAGAGAGAGAGAGAGAGAGAGATATGAAGATTTTCGATTTTGTGTGGCCGATTGATTTGTGAATTGTGAGAATGTTAGAGGGAGACCAGCTAGATTGACATCTTTGCTCAATCTACAGATGAAGATTTGTGAATTGATTTGTGATTTGTGAATTGTGTGAGTGAATAAATGAGTAATGGTTTTTTGTGAATTGATTTGTGAATTGATTTATAATTTTTTTCGGCATCTGAAATGAAGATTTGTGAATTGTGAGAGTGAATATATGGGTATTATTATTATTTTTTTTTTTAAGGTTCAAAACCGTCGGTTCCGGTTCCGGTTCCGGTTCCACCAAACCTTGGAACCGGAACCGGAACCGTGTCAGGTCTAAATCAAATCTCAAATTTTTGCTTAATTTTTTATAAAAAAATTAAATTGAATTCGAAAAGAATGTGTGTGCGTGTTTTTTTATTTTCATTTTTTTGTAATTATTACAATTAAATTCGAGTTTGGGGAGGGAGACACAACTCAACCCATTGAATCCCAAATTTATTTTATTTTATTTTATTATTTTTTAAGTATTACACTATTTAAAAAAAAAAAAATCCCAATTTTATTAAATATGGTTGACACTTAAAAATCTTTGATCAATATCGGTTTGCTATTTTTAAGCCTTCATTGTGAGACTAAGAATAGAGTATGTAATAAAGATGTTAGTAACATTATTAATGTAATTCTTGATTTTCAAAGTCATTAGTTATTTTTGGTCGGTCCTTACATGAATGGAGTCAACTATCGATTGAATCGGTTTTGAATGTAATTAATAAAATATTAATACAAATAAACACATTTTGGTTAAATGAGATCGGTTCAAAAACTCCATAAAAAAGATATAAGCCCTCACGTGATCTCAATGAACATACAATACAATGCATGTTTACTTATTCTTAATTACCTTTCTCTACTAATTTTACATGTTGATTGATGACTTTCGTTTTCCCATTTTATCTATTTCATCATCCAAATATACAATTCATACCACTTCATGCATGAATGAAAGTATGAAACGATGCTCTTTTTATAAGAACTTGAAAAATAGCTTCATTGTAGCCCAAACCTAAAACATTTTCACACTCTTTTTCTCTCACTAAACCAACCAAAATGAACCTCCTTTCACAAACTTTCCTTTAGGCTTTAACGAAGACAAGGTTATTTTTGTCATTTTCAAAGAAAGAGAAATAACCTAACTTTATAAATTTGAAAAAATCTGACATCAGCCTTTCCATGGAAAAGGACATTTTGGTAAATGCAACCTAGTCTCCCTATCTATAAAACCACGTATCCTTGATAGTGAAAGCATCACTATTCACTACCGATTTTCTCTTATTCCTGTCCTCTCTAAACAAAAAAAAGAAGTAAAAAAAAAAAACCTCACACCTTCTCTCCCCTAACACAGAGAATGAATTGCATTAGTGTTTTAATGTCCCGATCATCTCAATCTCCTGAATAAGGACTTCATGATGATTTTTTTTAAGTCTTCAACGGGTTTTCTAAGCTCTTTCATGAAATCAGGAAATATACCGCCATGGATGTGCTTGAGAAACCCGTTAATCAAAATGTTTCAGGGTATTGTGACGATCGAAACAGATAAAACACTCATGTCTGCACTCTGCACCCCCAACTGAAGTAGTTTGACACAAAAATGATGGCAAGACTGAGAAGACCAAAGGATCAACTTCTTCTACAAGAATGGAATCTGTTTCTAAACAAAAACGAAAGCCGATAGCATGGATTGGTCAAGAGTCCACCCGTGCAGCTATAAATCATTCCTAGTTTTTTTTTTTTTCCTTTTTAATTTCATAAAATGTGATAAAATTAAGAATATATATGCTTCCGGTTTCTTGTATTTGTAGTAAGTTGCTGCTGTCGCCTACTACTACAAATTATGGTGGTGGTGGTGGTGATCAACCGATCATCAAATACAAAATAATGGTGATCAATTAACGATGGTGTTTATATCCAGAAATTCTAGTGTCACAGCCAACACCGCCACAACTGATCAGCCGATGTTTGGAGAGGAAGATGAGTCAATGGATTTGGAGAATTTTCTCAGTATATTTGATCCACCAATATTAGAAGAGGAAGATGATGATTTCTTGGATTTTGATCATTTTCCCACAATATTCTATTTATTTGAGAAAATCTAATTTTATTATTTATATTTTGTCTTGTTTAATATAAGTATTAGGATAAAACTATTGGGATCTATCCAGATCGAGTGATACATTTGTGATCTTGAAAAGCATTTTTTTTTCCGGCCACCAATAATCCCCAATAATCAAGGAAAAAAAAAAGACTTTATTTAAAAAGTTCAAATCTAAAATAAATAAATAATCTCATGCAGGCCAACTAGTGGAGAAATCACTACAGAACTGGTTGATAAAACACTCTAAGTTCAGGGAGAAACACACTGAAGCTATGTCACAATCAAGATTCAAGTGATTACAGAATACAGATTGTCTACCTAACGTAAGAAAAGATAGGAGGAGCTCCCTAATACATATACGTGTATTTTTTTCAATTCGGAAAATCAATTGCCTATCGCGTGTTCGTGGGATCCTTGTAATGGTATCTTTTTCATGCCCTGCCATCAATGTTTTGTTGTGTAAACTTGTAAGTTGTAACCAATTGATTATAGGCTGCTAACCGCTGACCACACTTTTCTGTTCAAGAACTCAACAGTTCTATATGATCTTAGTGAATGGAATTTCTTATCTGCAATATATATTCATTTGTAAAGCTGGCAATAATGTTAATCTTCCATCCATTTTCTGAAATTATGTGTTCAAATTGATAGTTTCAGTAGGGGAAGTACTTTCCTACTTTGCTGTGTCAATGGTGACCACTACCTTGGTTCTTTCTTTGGTCCGAAACACTATCCTGTTTTCAGCAACAGGTATTTCGGGCCTGTTCGATAGTTTTTTTCTTTTTCTTTTTTGAAATATTACAATAATTCGGATTTTAAGAAGTGAGAGTCGATAGAAATTGACAAATAGCAGAATTAGTTTATACAACTTCCAAATCAGTACATGCCATCCTCCATACCAATAATTCCAGAATTTAGGATTTAGTCCGATTCAATCATGTCCTCAAATCGGATCACCCACCCCCTAGCCAATCACAATTCAAGAAATTTGACTTGTTAGCATATTATAATATTATAGTATATGATTATATATGCGTATGATAATTGTAACCGGCCTGGTCCCCAATGTTATTCATAGTATAAATTTCTTCCATATTTATGTTTTGCCAACACAAGATCAATCCCTTTTAGTATTTTAATTTCTTATGATTTCATACTTTATTTCATAATATAATCTATATATAGGTTCAATGACTACACGGTTACGGATAGTTACATGATTAATTTTCAAGGATTTCAATCAAAAGGTTTACAAAAATCAAAGATTTAAAATTTTAAAAGAAATTAAAATTAAAAAGAAATAACCTCATCTCGTAATTACACTCGCCACTGTACATGAACTATATAGCAGCTAAACTCGTCTATATACTATATATGTATGTAATTTTTATTTTTTATTAGGTATTCACTAGAACAAATTAAGACTTTCTTTAGACGATATGAGATTGGTCCAATGGTAAACCTCTCATACTTACACTATGAGGTTGTGGGTTCGAGTTCTCCAAAAAAAAAAAAAAAAAAAACCCCCCCAATTTATGTAATATTTAAAAATCAAAATAAAAGACTTTATTTACTATTCTATTATGCAATATTTATCTTGTTTTGAGGTGGACCAAGTGGTTCTTATGGTTTACTCTACATAATTTGTATCATTAACTTAAAGATTAAACGGTATTACATTTGGATATATTAATATATTTTTCTTACGTGATATTTAATATTAATTTTTAACCTGACCCCCAAAGCCTAAATCTTGACTCCGTCCCTGCCTACGGTGCTCTTTTTATATATTAAGCAGTATTATTAATTTTATGGAGATATATACATGAATACAATCTAGTATATATAAGCTACCAAAATTGTTATGAAAATATATATTACCAAATCATCAAGCCAACTAAGAAATTAAGCTTGTATATTGTTCATCTTTTGGATAACATCAAATTAATCATGACTCGTAAGTAAGGTACTGCGTTTGTTTTTCACCACTTAAGTCTTAAGTCTTAAATTAAGTGGATTTTATCCGTTTGTTTTTCAATTTATATCTTAAATTAAGTTAAAAATATCTAAAACTAAAAGGCTAAACTTTTTTACTTTTCTCTTATTGAATAAGTGATACTTAACATATTAACATGAATTTCTTAAAATAACCTCATGTAATTAAATTATTAACAAAAACACCTCATTACAAAAATAAATCCTCAATTTTATCAAACCCTAACCCTAACATAACCTTAAACTTCAATCTCATGGAGGAGGAAGAGGCAGTGACGCTGCCTCCATGAATCATGAACGGAGGAGGCCGGCCTCCTCCCTGCGTCAATTTTTCTCGACGGCGGAGTCTGAATGTGGCAGGATCTCGAAGAAGAACAGCTCATGCGTGACCACCCTACGCGGAAACTGGAAGCAGTCATGTCGAGGTGCAAGCGGAGCTAAGGCAAATGGCGACAGGACCGAAAGTTGACAGAAGACTTGACAGGATGATTGGTGGGACTGAACTGACGACCGCAGACTAAAATCGAACAAGAAACAGTAACGGCTAGGGTTTCAAATTTTCAGATTGCACGCTTCCATCTTCTTTCAAAAGTCAACCTTCCATAATAATTTATTTATTTAAATTATTATTATTATTTATTTTAAATAAAAAATAATATAAAAATCCATTTAAATATAATAGTAATAATATTAAAATAAGGGGTATAATAGTAAAAATAAAACCACTTAATATTCAAGTGAAAACGTCCTAAAAAAAAAACAAACAAATCCGTGTGTCTTAACAATTAAGACTCATTAAGAGCTTCTGACTTTTACGATTTAAATTAAAAAGAACAAACGGCCCCTAAATCTATATATTCATATCTGTAAAGATCATATACTTTCCAAATTAAGCTTATATACTTTCTAGTAGATTTCCAAATTGTTAGTTATACTAACAATTTGTGCTTATATATTATTAGAGTAATGCTATTTTACCTAAATTTGGTGTCTAAATCTGGTGTCCAAATGATGTAACACCACTATAATCCATTCATTTAAATCATACAAATCTAATACAATTTAAATAAATGGATTATAGTGATGCCACGTCATTTAGACACCAAATTTGGATAAAATAACATTATTAATATTATTAAGGAAGGCTAAAAAAATCTCCTATTCAAATAAAGATTGTGTGCAGCATAATGATTTTGGAAAATACATTTTAGGAAATGAATTAAATTTCTAATTTCTGCAATGATCATTCATATCTGTATTCATTAAATTTTATATATTCGAAAGGATAAGTACACATAATAATCTTACAAAAAAAAAACTACCAAAATCGATTATGTTCAAAAACACTATTTATATTCTTCTCTTCTTTGTTCAAAATTACAATTTCATGAGTTTATTAACAATGGACTCAATCATCTCATCATCTCATCATCATGATATTGAGTGGAGTCAGGAAGAGAACAAGGTTTTTGAGAATGCTCTAGCTGAACTAGATCATCATTCTCCTAACCTGTTCAAACAGATTACGCTACGGGTTTTAGGGAAAACTCTATCACAAATCCAAAAACACTACATTGATTTGAATAAAGATATTCAAATGATCAACTCAGGTCGTGTACCACTACCCAATTACGGGAAAGTCAACACCGCTGATGCTACTGCTAGTACCGGTGATGTTGCAAAAAAAGAAGCCAAACGTAAGCGGAAAAGAGGCATTACATGGACATCCGAAGAACACAAGTATGCATCTTCTTCTTCTTATTGCTCCAATCCCTCTAGATTACACACTTTTTTATACATATTATACACATTTAGATCAAATGTACTTATGGATGATTAGGATTTATTTAAATTCTGAAAGAATACTAGTTACCGTGTACACTTTTTTTTTTTTTTTGAAAAGAAGTTACTGCGTCCGGAAATTATATATCAAATTGTATTATTTCATCTTGCAAAACTTAGATAAGAAAGGGATCAGAAGTACCAAAAAAAAAGAAAAAAAAAAAAAAAACGGTGTCGTTCAGATTTCAAAAGCAAATCTTATGTATTCAAAAGGGTTTTGTTAACCTATGGCTATGCCTTAAGAGAACATGATAACAAGTTTATTTTCATTAAAGTAAATATAAGAAAATAAAAACACAAATCAATTAGTATATTTATTGTCTTGTTACAATAAATGTAGTATTTTTATTTTTCCTTTAATTGAAATATAGGGGTTGTTATCATCCTATCATGTACCCTTAGGATACATGTTAACACTTTCCATTGAAAAAAATCTTATAATAATTCTCTCTCCTTATTAATTAATGATATTTCTCTTCTTTTTTTTTTTCAATTCCCTCCCCTGTTTTCTCACTTCTCTTTCCTTTAATTTTTTCTCTCTCATTTTGTACCTTCAACATCATAGAGGGAATAGAGGGAATAGAGGGAAATATCACTAAATGGATTTGGTTTTGTGAGAATATCACCAAGTTAATAAGCTTTGTGAAAATAGCACCAAAGTATGTGTTCTGACCAAAATACCCTCACTTGTCTTCTTCCTTTTTCAATTTCCCTCTCTTCTTCTTACTTTTTCACTTTCCCTCTCTTTCTTCCTCTCTCCTCTTTTTTGTTCAAAAACCTTCATTGATTCATCAATAGATGTCGAATAGACCTCAAATGAAGTCGAAAAGACCTCCATTAGAGGTTGAAATGACCTCGACCTCCATTGGTGGTCGATGAAGAAGAAGAAGATCAAAAATCAAAAAAAAAAAAAATCTGAAAATTAAGTCTCGGCTAATATGGAATAAGTCTCGGCTAAGCTTCATTAAGTCTCGGCTAGTCAGCCGAGACTTATTCCATACTAGCCGAGACTTATTTCCAAAAAAAAATTTAACTGTTGGAGGTCGTTTCGATCGTCGAAACGACCTCTAATGGAGTCAACCGTTTGGACGATCTCCATTAGAGGTTTATTTGACCTCTATTGATGGATCAATGGAGGTCTTTGAAAAAAAAAAAAAGGAGAGAGGAAGAAAGAGAGGGAAATTGAAAAGGTAAGAAGAAGAGAGGGAAATTGAAAACGAAGAAAAGTGACGGTATTTCAGTCAACACACATACTTTGGTGTTATTTTCACAAAACTTATTAACTTGGTGACTTTTTCACAAATGGCCTTGGAAAAAGTGCTAGAAATTTTAATGACCCCTTCAACATAACCGAATTGTTTTTTTCACTTGGTTTTTTAAAAAAATTTGAAGAATTTTATCAGTCAATTTTTTTTTTTTTTTTTTTTGAAAAACTTTGAAATAAAACTAGAGTTCTAAATAGTAAATCTATTTTTTCTTCAATTTTCTATCTTTCTTCTGTCTCCACCTTCCTCTAATGGGTCTCATGAGTTCTCTCTCAATATATTATTCTGTTTAAATGACTCGTTTTTTCAATAATATTCTTGATAACATATAGAATTAAAGGTTTTTCAGTAAAACATATTTCAATATATATCACTGACATTTAAATATATAACGCAAGGATCATTGCAATTAGATGAAAAGAAAACTTGAAAATTTTATATCCCGTTATTTTCATAATTAAAATTTAAAAACGTTTTAGATATATAGGAATATGGGATCCCTAGATTAAAAAAGCATATATATGCTTATTTTGTAAACAAAATTTTTAAAAATAATAACTAATAACCAGCAAGGTCAATTTTAGTCACCGCGGGTGTGATTAAAGATAAGATTAGCTGAGGAAGAGATGAGTGATTTACTGATTAAGCAAAAAAAAATCCTAAAATTATTTATATTTAACTGAAAAGCATTTGTAATACAAAAACACAACTGTCAATCTGTCATGAACTCCTACTACAAAGCATGTGTAATATATGTTGTAATTTGTGTTCCGATAATTATTTTGTACAGACTGTCGATCCACATATTTTCTATGTAGGTTGTTTCTAATTGGACTTGAAAAGTATGGAAAAGGAGATTGGAAAAGTATTTCAAGGTACAGTGTAGTGACAAGAACCCCAACTCAAGTGGCAAGTCATGCACAGAAGCATTTTCTTCGACTCCAAAACCCTCGTAATAATCGTCGAAAATCATCCACCGTCACCACTGCTGTTGCTACTGCTCCATCTCCTCTTCAAGTCATGTACGAGACATACACTGGTATTGCTGCTACTGCTCCATCTCCTCTACTTCAAGTCATGTCCGAGCCATACACTGGTATTGCTGCTGCTGCTACTGCTTCATCTCCTCTTCAAGGCCTGTCCGAGCCATACACCAGTAATTATCATCAAAATTCATCCACCACCACCACTGCTGCTGCTTCTGCTGTCCCATCTTCTCTTCAAGACATGTCCAAGCCATACACTAGTATTGATGTTGCTTCTACTACTGCTCCATCTCCTCATGAAGACATGTCCGATTCATACACTATTATTGATGATCAGTTTCTCTCTACAGGCTTTCCTGACTTTCCCTGCTTTTCAGACTCTTCTGATGTTTTTCGTTAATTTCATGTTGATTTTCTTTTTTGCATATTTGAGCTCTTATTGAGCATTTAAGAATCTAGTGATACATTTGTCTTAAGTTTTACGATGAAAATATGCGTATATTAAATTTTCGTTCATTTTTTTTTACTAATTACTGTAAAAATTCATATTTTTTGAAAATTTTTGAATTGCCCCACATTAGGTATTAAAAAATATTTTAATAAGTTTTATGGAACAAATTTTTTGGTTAAATCGCATTTTACAATGAAATATATGCATTTTAATTTTTCGCACAAATTCTATTACTAATCACTATAAAAATTTATATTATTTGAAAATTTTAGAATTGCTCCAAATTTTATAAGTAGGTATAATAACGTATTTTAAGTAATTCTATAAAATAAAATAAAAAGTTAATTAAATTGTAAATTACATTGAAATATGTGCATCTTAAGTTTCCATTCAAAATTCCCTTAAAATTCATATTTTTTGAAAATTTTATAAGTGCCCCAAATTCAATACATAGTTATATTAAAGTATCTAAATAAATTATATGAAATAAATATTTGATTAAATCACATTTTATATTGAAATATGTGCATCTTAAGCTTTCTCTCAAAATTCCATTACTAACTACTATAAAAATTCACATTTTTTGATAATTTTTGAATTACCCCAAATTTCTAAATAGGTATAATAAAGTATTTTAAGAAGTCATTTAAAAAAATATATTGGATTAAATCACATTTTACAATGAAATATGCACAGCTTAAGTTTTCGTTCAAAATTCCCTTACTAACCACTATAAAGTTCATATTTTTTGAAATTTTTTGAATTGCCCAAATTCAATAAATATGTATAATAAAATATTTTAAGAAATTCTATTAGAAAATTTTATTAAATCACATTTTACATTCTAAGAAAAAATATTTGATTAAATCGTATTTTACATTGAAATATGCGCATCTTAAGCCTTCGTTCAAAATTCCCTTACTATCACCATAAAAATTCATATTTTTTGAAAATTTTTGAATTGCCCAAAATTCAATACATGGGTATAATAAAGTACTTTAAGAAATTATATGATTTTTTTTTTATTAAATCGCATTTTACATTGAAATATACGCATCTTAAGTTTTCGTTTAAAATTTTCTTACTAACCATAATAAAAATTCATATTTTTTAAAATGTTTGAATTGCCCCAAATTTTATAAGTAGGTATAATAAAGTATTTTAAAAAGATATTTGAAAAATAAAATTGGATTAAATCGCATTTTATAATGAAATATGCGCATCTTAAGTTTTAGCTCACAATTTCCTTACACTATAAAAATTCATATTTTTTTTTGAAAAGTTTTGAATTGCCCTAAATTCAATACATGGGTATAATAAAGTATTTTAAGAAATTATATATATGATTTTTTTTTTTTTTGATTAAATCTCATTTTACATGAAATATGTGCATCTTAAGTTTTCGTTCAAAATTCCATTACTTACTAACCATTATAAAAATGAGGAAATTGTGGAAAATATCACCTTTTCCAACTCACTTGGTGGCAAAGTGACCGGTTTAATAACGTAGGTTTAAAAGGCACTAAAGTAAGTGATTTCCCAAAATGCCCTTATTTTACACATTTTCTTTATTACTTTAAAGTTTTCTGAGATTTTTTCTTTCATATTCCTCTGTAACAAACCTTCAATGGAGGATGGAGGTTGAACACCATAACATTATCAATTCATCTCCTTTGGATAATTAATTTTGTAGCGCTACGCAAATGCATTCGGGGGTCGAGCTGCCCGGTCAGCTCGTGGGGGTGCAGGGGGCAGCGCCCCTAGAGCTTTTTTTTCCAATTCAAAACCCTAACTGGGTTCCTTTTCATTTGTTATCTAAGTCTTTTGTAAGTCTTTCTCTGGTTATATGAATTTTGAATCTAATTGAAAAGTCTCGGAGAAGAAATGAAAAGGCTCGGACAGTTCATTAAAAGTTTTGGAGAATAAATGAAAAGGCTTGGAGAAGTAATGAAAAGGCTCGGATAGTTCATTAAAAGGCTCGGATAAGAAATGAAAAGGCTCAGAGATTGAAAAGTCTCGGAGAAAGAAATGAAAAGGCTCGGACAGTTCATTAAAAGGCTCGGAGAAGAAATAAAAAGGCTCGGATATTCAAAATTAAAAAAAAAAATGATTGGCTTAGAGAAGAAATGAAAAGTCTCGGAGACTCGGAATAATGAAAAGTATCGGAGACTAAATGAAAAGGCTCGAGCCTTTTCATTACTTCTCCGAGCCTTTTCATTTCTTCTCCGAGACTTTTCAACAATTTTTTTTTTATTATTAATTTCATTACTTCTTCGAGCTTTTTAATGAACTATCCGAGTCTTTTCATTACTTTTCCGAGCCTTTTCATTTCTTCTCCGAGACTTTTCAACAATTTTTTTTTTGTTAATTTTGAATCTCCGAGCCTTTTCATTTCTTATCCGAGCCTTTTAATGAACTATCCGAGCCTTTTCATTACTTCTCCAAGCCTTTTCATTTCTTCTCCGAAACTTTTAATGAACTATCCGAGTCTTTCTAAGCTTTTTCCGAGACTTTTTCGAGCCTTTTTAACAATTTTTTTTTCTTCGCACAATCTGTTTAAGGTTTACAAAAGAAGGTTTTAAATTGAAAAAAAAAAGAAAAAAAAAAAAGCAACTAACAAGACGGTTTGTATCTCAAATGTAACTAACAAAGGCTGGGACATAAAAAAAGTCACTATTGTGTTTGGTCGTGGTCAACCGTCGTCCATTGATGGAGGATTTTGAAAGAAAAAAAAAAACAAAATGGTGAAGAAGGTGATTGTGGGGGGCATTTTTGTCCGTTCACCATAATAGGTGTCTTTTAAACTTAAGCTATTAAACCGGTGACTTTCTTACAAAATCAGGCCCAAATAGTGACAAAAAAATTTTGAACCCTTATAAAAATTCATATATATATATATATATATATATATATATATGAAAATGTTTGAATTGCTCCAAATTCAATACTTACGTACAACTATACAAGTGGGGTATCCTCCATCGGTCCAACTAGACTTCTTCCAGAATTAACCGACAAACCAAAAACAATCTCCTGAATAAGGATTTCATGATGATTTTTTAGATCTTTAACGAGTTTTGCAAGCACATCCATGAAATCATGAAATATACCGTCATGGATGTGCTTGGAACAACTCGTTAAAGACACAAAAATGATGGTACGATCGACTAAGAAGACCAAAGGATCAACTTCTTCCTCGAGAGAGGTATATATCATTCTTTATTTTTTTCATTTTTAATTTCATAAAGTGTGACAAAATTAAGAATATGCTCCCGGTTTCTTGTGTCTGTAGTAAAAGTTGTTGCCGCCTACTACAGAATACAGATAATGTTGGTGGTGGTGATCATCAAATACAAAATAATGGTGCTCAATTAATGATGGTGGTGATCATCCACAACTGATCGGCCAATGTTTGAAGATGAAGATGATTACATGGATTTGGAGGAAATTGATCAAATGTATATTTATCCACCAATAATAGAAGAGGAAATTGATGTATTGGATTTTGATAAACAAAAGAAAATTTAGTTTTATTATTTGAACTTAGACGCCAATATTACCATCATAAATATAATTTGTACATCCATAATTTATTATAAAAATTAATTACAAAAATTTCCAATAAGAACAATTTATTTTAATTAAAAATATATCAAATATTATGTTCACTCATTGATTACACTCATCATATCTTCAAATATATCTTTTTATTTTTATTTTATTTATAAAAAAAAAAATATTATGATAAACCTTAATTCTATAAATAAAAAAAATAATTAAAAATAAATAAAAATCAAAAGAAAGATTTCAATAACTAAAAGAAGCCAATTACACCAGAACCTGGGCATCTACCAGTAAAACAAAATTAAAACAAGAGAAAGATCTTCCAACCAAACAGAAACACCGTCAACATAGGTACCGAATTGAGCAAGTTCATGAACCACAGAATTGGCATGGCGAGATACAAAAGAAACCGAAAAACCAGAATGTTTCCGGTAAAGAATTTCTGAGATAATAATAGCAAAAGAATCTGATATAATAATGCTAACATCTGATAAAGGGGCGACTTTATTGGTAATATGATTCACAACCACCAAAGACTCAACACAACTTGGACTCTGAATTATACATAGAATTTATTTTTTATTTTTTTGAGAAAAATATCATGCATGAAGAATATTTTTTTTATTAAATGTTTTCTAATGATGGTCAATATTGGCCGTACCCATTGAATGGAATGTTTCACAATTGTGAAAAGTTTGGGGGAGCTGACATGGTGGGAGATTTTGTGGAATGGGGGGACCTGTGAGGCTCTGGCGGCAGGGGTTGTAGTCCGGTGTAGGCGCTGTGGGTATTTGTTTGCTTTTGTTCTTTTGTTTGGGGTTGTTTGGGTTCAGCTTCGCTGTTTTATTGTCTTTCTTGGGGTGTTTTATCAGGTGGCTTGTGCCTGGTGTTGCTCCTTGTGTGTTCTGTTTTTGCTCTGGCTTGTGCCTTTATAATGAACATTTGCCTTTTCAAAAAAAAAAAAAAAATTGTGAAAAGTTTGATCTGCAGCCAAAAGAATTCAAAGTAGTTTCATGATTTTTATGATAAGATACGAATGGCCATACATTGTCCACATAATAAGATTGTTTATCAAAAGTCAAAACTAATAGATTCAGTTACTCCGAACATTAAAGTTTTTTTTTTAATTCGGTGTATTAATAATTTAAGAGGGTTTAACTTTTAAAAAATAATAATAATTTAAAAGAGTTTATAAATAAAATGTAGAGTAGTACTATTGGCAAGCCTCTAATGAACTAATAAAACCCTATCTTTTTTAATTCAAAATTTTATTTGATTCTTTCTAAAACTTACTCTTCTTTTTTGCAAACATAATTACCTTTTTATTACTATGTACTTTTTTTTAAAAGTTATGTATCTTTGTATTTTTTTTTTCAACATTTCTTTTACTTACTTCTGTCACTCATTTATTGTTTTTTCTTATGTTTTTTCTTCCCTTCATTTTGTTTTATCATATTAGGGAAGATTAAAAAAATAAAAAATAAAAAAAATCTTCCCTGATAGGTAAACCGAAATGAAGGAAAGTAAAAACAATAAAAAAAAAATGAAAAAGCATAAGAAAAGTCAATGAATGGGTGTTGGAGGTGAGTAAAGGAAATATAGAAAGAAAAAAAAGGTACATAACTTAAAAAAAATAAAAATAAATAAATAATAAAAAATAAAAAATAAAAATAAAAATAAAAAGGGGAATTGTTTTTTTTTTTTATATATTTTTTTATTTATAAAAAGGGGTATTTTTGGAAATGAATCAAATAATTTTTTTGAATTTTAAAAGAGAGCTTCTCCTTACAATCAAAAACTTATCTATTTACACTCCTATTTAATTTATTTTTTTTATTGATGACAATTTTAACCTGAACTAAAATTATTAATCAAGACAAAAAAAAATTCTAAAGACACTCAAACTAATTAAATTATTAAAAAAAATATATTCTCTCTTCTAAATCATTAAATTAAATATTACCTATTAAACTCTCTCTCCTAAATCTATTATTACCATATTAAATACTCTCTCCTAATTACTATTTCTATTAAAAAAAAAAATCCTATCTCCATACTTTCTCAATTAATAGTTAAAGAAAAAAAAAACTTATGAATATTTTTGGTTTTTTACTAACAGTAATATATATATATATATATATATATATATATATATAAACTTGATTTGTTGCAACTAGATTCAACTAAACTCATAATTTATTAGACTAATGAAAGCATTAAAAATAAAGTACTAGTTTTTTGAGTGTTTTTTTTTTTTTTAAATATATATATATGTACGGTTTTTAAGAATTTAAGAATAAGCTTGATTTTTAGGAACCATACATATATATGGTTCCTAAAAATCAAGCTTATTCTTATTTTTTTTTTTATTTATTATTTTTTATTATTTTTTTTTTAACTATTAGTTTTGCTTGAAAAGGAATGGAGATAGAAAGTTAAAGATATGTATTAGAGGAGAAAGAGTTTAATATAGTAATTAAAAATTTAGAAGAATATGTTTAATATGTAATATTTAATCTAATAGTTTATGAGAGATAATTTTTTTTTTTAATAATTTAATTCAAAAAAGATTACTTCTCGGATGAATCCAAAAACTACGATAATTCATCTTAACTTTTATTAAAATAAAATGGAGTGTCTTTAGAAATTTATTTTTTAAAATGGAGTGTCTTTAGAATAGGAGTGTTAAAAGATAAAAAGGATAATCTTTGAACAAAAGAAAGTGTCATTAGAATTTTTTTAAATTTAAATTTTGAAAATGGAGTGTCTTTAGAAAAGAAGTGTAAAAAGAAAAAATTGAAGAAGCTCTCTTTTAATAAATGGGGCTTTATTAGTTCATTAGAGGATTGTAAATAGCACCACTCTAAGGCCCCGTTTGATTATTTGTCTGAAGACTGAACAGTGCTGAATGTTACTGAAGACTGAATAGTGATTGAAAATTGAAAATTGAAAAACATATTTGTTTTTTTTTTCACTGAAAACTAAATATAAGTGACAAGTTATTTGTTTTTTTAAGTTATAAATATCTGAAAATAAATAATTTTACATCTATGCCCTTCTAACTATTATTTGTTATATATTTATATTTTAATATATTACGGACAGCTCTAACATATAAATTAATTCTAAAATAAATGTATTTAGTTATTAATAATATTTCAAATTTATATTATTGTATAGAATCTAATAATTACAAAGCTCTTAGCTAGTGACATTATAAAACTAATAAGCTACTTCATGTGTATATTACGGCCAAAATGAAGTTCATAAATATGTTCTTATTAGCAATTTACTTGATGTGTATAATTTATTTTTTAATTGATTTGGAATAAACTTGGATAATTATATAATTTATAGATTTCATGTAAATATATATATATATATATATATATATATATATATATAACAAGTGGTTAGTTTTGGAAATAGATTAAATTAGTGAAGATAGTTTTGGAAGTAAAAATTTGCATTAAATTCTACTGAATTTGTGTTAAGTGAAAAATGAAAAATTTTTACTTTTCAAAACAAGTGGTTTTAGGAGTTCATTAAGTGATTTTAACACTTAAAAAATAAAACAAAATAACTGAATGAAACACATTAAGGGGTCGTTTGTTTTTTTTGTCTGAAGACTGAATAGTCCTAAATTTTATTAAAGACTAAATAGTGACTGAAACCTGAATCTGAATGACATGTTTGTTTTTTTTTTCCTCACATCTGAATGTACTGTTAACATGTTTGTTTTTTAAAAATAAAATTATCTGAAAAGAAGTAATTTTACATCTATACCCATGTTAAACAATTATACATATAATATAGAATAAAAACAATCCAAAAATAATAATTATATATGAACACACATGATCATGATCTTCTTCTTCGATTACAAATAAACTTTATTTTTATTAAGAAAGGAAAAGGTTTTTTTTTTTTTTTTTCAAAAAATAAAATGGGCAACAGGAAAATTCACACAAAACACTCTAAAAATAATAATATATAAATACATCACCCTAATATCATAATAAAGTATTGATATTAAACACCAATATGAAAAATGATTATGGTTCTTTTTTATTTTTAAAGCTATTTAAAATAAGCAATATATTAAAATAAAGATTTCTATACAATATATAATTATGATAAAATTGGAGATATGTTATATATGGAGGATAGTATCGGAAGAAAAGATTTTGGATTGCATTTAATGTAATTCAATGATTTACAATTCACTGAAAAGTCATGATTTTTTACTTTTTATTTTAAGTTGTTTTTATAGTATTTTTAAGTTGTTTGACAATTTTAAAAAACAAACAAAACAACTTAATAATTATGATTTAACAATGAGCTTCATTAGCTCAGTTGGTTAGGATTTGTAGCTTATAACCGTAAGATTGATGGTTTAATCCCTATTGGGGTTTTTACAATTTGGTCCCTATCTAATTGAGAAAATATATTTTTTTACCTGCAAATTGATTTTTCAACAAATTGGTCCTAATATAATTCAAAATACAACAAATTGGTCCTAATTTTTTATTAACCGTAGGACCAATTTGTTGTATTTTGAATTATATTATGAACAATTTGTTGAAAAATCAATTAGCAAGTAAAAAAGTGTCCTTTTCCAATTAGATATGGACCAATTGTAAAAACCCCATCCCTATTTTAATAAAAGGACTTGATTTTAAAATAAAATAAAAAACTTAATAATTATGATTCAGACCCATTAAGTTTTAAGTGGAAAAAATAAACGACCCATAAGTATCATTTAGAGTTAAATGAAAAAAATCAAACATGGCCTAAAATTTGTAAAATGTATTAAAATGTAAAAATGGTTTCTGAAATTTTGATGAAGAAGATTTTTTATTTCAACCATTTTTCTAGAATGTTTGGTTTCTTAAATTTTTAAATGTATATATAAATATTTAATTCTCTTTTTTTTTTCTTTTTTTTTTTCCCTTTTTGTTGATAGATGGGTCAATTTTTTATTATTATTTTATTTATTTATTTTCTTCTATTGTATAATTATATTTTTATTTTATTTTGTGATAAATAAAATAGTGATTTGTTTTAATTTCTACTTGTATGACACATGACATGTTTTTGATTTAAAGACAAAAATACCCCTGTAAGTGTTAAATTTGACTAACTGTTGACTAGCGGATGGATCAAATAGATGTATTTAAGAAAAGTGAGGGACCAAGGGTCCTAAAAAAGTAAAGACGCTTAAAAGTTGATCTTTCCCCAAAACCTAGGGACTAAAATGATAATACCCCTTTTTTTTTAAGGATTAAAAAGTTAAAATCTAAAACTAACAAATAAATATTGCAAATATGTAAATTTAAGTAAGACGGGAAATAAGACTTGCTGCTGTGGCAGACCAAATCTCCGAGGCTGTGGGTTTTCTACAAAGAAGAAAGAAAAGATCCAAAATTTCGAGTTTTTAGTCAAAACCCACCAATGTTGGCGCCTCAAAATGGTTCTTTGACAGCACAGTAGTTAGACAGACAAATGGTGGGAGGTCACGGATCAACAAGCGTGGAAGAGAGAAAGGAAACAAGAGGGTATTATGGGATCTGCACCATCGGAGGAATGCTCAGCGCTGGCACCACCCATGTCGCCGTCACTCCTCTTGACGTCCTCAAAGTCAATATGCAGGTCCAGATTTTTTTTATTTCTATTGATTACATTTTTGTGTTTATTTCTTGTTTTGTTGGGTATACAATTTTCCAGATTTTGTTATTAAAACTGTAATTTTTTTGTTACATCTGGTGTGCTTGTCAATGTATACATGATTCCTATTCGACCAGGCACTGGAATTTTATCATACAGATCTTTTATTGGGGTTGTGTTGATAGTTAATTAGTTACTAAGAATGAATATGAGTTTTGGGGTTTCTCTTTTTGAGCTAATATTTTTCTCTGTATGCTATCTATGATGCAATGGGGGCTTCTTGATGAATCAAGTCTTGTTATTGCAGGTGCATCCAGTAAAATACAAGAGCATTGCCTCATGTTTCACTACACTGTTAAGAGAAGAAGGCCCTTCTGCCTTATGGAGAGGTTGGGCCGGCAAGCTCTTCGGTTATGGTTTTCAAGGTGGTTGTAGATTTGGTCTATATGAGTATTTCAAGAGCCTTTATTCCAATGTGTTGGGAGATTGCAATAGGAGTTTTGTTTTCTTTGCTAGTAGTGCATCTGCTGAGATTTTTGCCAATGTCGCTCTCTGTCCATTTGAAGCCATTAAAGTTCAGGTTCAAGCACAGCCCCAATTCGCAAAGGGCTTGGCTGATGGGGTTCCTAAGCTTTATGCATCAGAAGGAATCTTTGGGTTAGTGATGCAAAAATAGTGACATGGTAGTCTTTTGCTCTCATCTATCCTGTCTTGTTTCTCTCATGTTGAATTTCAATCCATTGTTGTTTGCAGTTTTTATAGGGGGCTAGTTCCACTTTTGGGTCGAAACCTCCCATGTAATTGCTCAAGTTCCTTCAACTCTAATTTCTTCTTTGTCCTTTCATTTGATTGGTTATCTATATGACATGCCCTTCTGGATTGAGGTTCTGAAGTTGTATTTTCTCCATTGGTGACAAAAATCATACCATCTATTAAGTATTAACAGAATTTGAAATATATATGATAAACTTGATGTATTTTTTTTTATAACATTTTATCACAATGTAATTTCGTTGGTGAGTTGGATGCAATAGGAAAATATACATACCTGTTAACCAAACACTTGAACAGCACCCTTTTAGTCATGTCTTCATGTCTTAGCTATGTGTTATCATCAAGTGTATGTTTTTGTTCTGTATATACTCATTAAAAGTAACGAATGATGTAGAATTCAATTATCTTTTTATTGTTCTTACAATATTTCTATCTAATTTTTTCTGTGAATTTAATATTTCTATCTAATTTTTTCTGTGAATTTATTGTGTTAATCATCTTGAAAATCTTTGTTGGCAGTCTCTATGGTTATGTTCTCAACGTTTGAGCATTCCGTAGACTTTTTGTACCGTAATGTTATTCTAAGACGGAAGGAAGATTGCTCAAGAGCTCAACAACTTGGGGTGACATGTTTAGCAGGCTATGTTGCTGGATCTGTTGGGAGCTTTGTATCTAATCCTGCTGACAATATTGTTGCTTCTCTTTATAACAAAAAAGCCGATAGCCTCATACTGGTATATTCTCTTCGTTACTTTTATGTCTGTGATACCTTTCTCATATGTGAAACTCAGCATTGCTTTCAACTCAATATGCTTTCATAATGACTAGGCTGTGAAGAAAATTGGATTCATCAATTTATTTACAAGAAGTCTTCCTATTCGAATAATGCTCGTTGGACCGGTGATCACCTTGCAATGGTTATTCTTTGACACTATAAAAGTTTTAAGTGGATTGTAAGTGCATATTTCCTTCGAAAGTTCTACTGTCTATTATCACGTAGCTATGCTATTATATCACTAAAACTGCCTTTGAACTGATTGCTAATAAGACTGAGATGCGTTTTTCATTTCTCATGCAGGCCAACTAGTGGAGAAATCACTACTGAAGTGGTAGATAAAACACTTTAAGTTCATGGAGAAGCAAACTGAAGCTATGTCACAATCAAGTGATTACAGACTACAGATTGTGTCTACTAAACTTAAGAAAAGATAGAGGATGAACTCTCAAATACATATACATGTATTTTCTTTTTATCAATTTGGAAAATCAATTGTCTACCGTGTGTTCGTGGGATCCTTGTAAATTATATCTTTTTCATGCTCTGCCATCAATGTTTTGTTGTGGAAACTTGTAAGCAATTGATTATAGGCTGCTAACCGATGACCACACTTTTTTGTTCAAGAACTCAACAGTTCTATATGATCTTAGTGAATGGAATTTCATATCTGCAATATATATTCATTTGTGAAGCTGGCAAAAATGTTAATCTGAAATTATGTGTTCCCAAATGATAGCTTCAGTAGAGGAAGTACTTTCCTACTGCTAAGTATTTTCTGAAGATTGTTAGTTGAGGAAGTTCTTTTTTTGTCCGAAACACTATACTGTTTTCAGCAACCATCGATAGTGTTTTTTTTTTTTTTTTTTGAAATATTACAGTTTTGGGAGTGGGAGTTGATAGACATTGACAAATAGCAGAATAAATTTGTGCAACTTCCAAATCAATACATGCCATCCTCCATTCTAATAATTTCGGAATTTAGGATTCAATCCGATTCAATCATTTCCTCAAATCGGTTACTTCACACCCCTACGACGCTCTCTTTATATATAAGCAATAAAATTATTAATTTTATGGATATATATATATATACAACCTTATAAATATATATATAGTTCTTTTCTCTTCGGTGCGTTCTGATATAACTTCATCAGTGCGTTGCATGCGGGCTATAGATTATGGAGAAGTTTTGACAAATGCATACAGTTTGAGTTAAAACATGTAAATTTAATGGTTCACATAAACGCCTGATAGAGTTATATTATGACGCACTGACTTGAAAATTTTCCTATATATATGCTACCAAAATTGTTATGAAAATAAATATTATCAAATCATCAAGTCAACTAACAAATCAAGCTTATAAATTGTTCTACTTATGGATAAAATCAAATTGATCATGACTCATGAGTAAAGATTTTTATACTTTCCAAATTGAGCTTAAATATTATTAAGGAAGGCTAAAAGAAATCTCCTAGTCAAATAAAGATTTTTGGATAATACAGTTTAGGAAATGAATTAAATTTCTAATTTCTTCAATGATCATTCATAATGTATGACTGTATTCATTAAATTTTATATATTCAAAAGGGTAAGTACACATAATAATCTTTAATACCAAAATCGATAAGGTTTAAAAACACTATATATATATATATATATATTCTTCTCTTCTTTGTTCAAATTTAAAATTTCTTGAGTTATTAACGATGGAATCAATCATCTCATCATCATCTCATCATCATGACATTGTTGCTGCTGCTGCTACTGCTAGTACCGGTGATGTTGCAAAAAAAGAAGCCAAACGTAAGCGGAAAAGAGCTATTAAATGGACTTCTGAAGAACACGAGTATGTATCTTCTTCTTCTTCTTCTTCTTCCTCTAGATTACACAAATTTTTATACATATTATACACTTTTTGATAAGATGTTATGAATGAGCATTATTGGTTTTTTTTATCTGTCAATTTTTTTTTTTTTTTTTTTTTTTTTTTTGAAGAATTTTAAAAACAAAACCAGAATTCTAGATAGTAAAGCTGTATTCTCTTCGATTTTCTATCTTTCCTCTCGATGGGTTATTCTGTTAATTCAATACTAAAAATTTAGCTCAAATAACTCGTTTTTTCATTAATGTTTTTAACAACATAAAGAATTTCACTAATATACTTTAAAACTTTAAAGTAAAACATATTTCAATAGATACCATCGATATTTAAATATATAACGCAAGAATCATTGCAATTAGATGAAAATAAAACTTGAACCTGCAATTTTATAACCTTTTATTTTCGTAATTAAAATTTAAAAACGTTTTAGATATATAAGAATATGTGATCCCTATATTAAAAAACATATATAAAATTTTAAAAGTAATAACTATTAACTAGAAAGGTCAATTTTAGTCACCGGTGAGATTAAAGATAGATTAGCTGAGAAAGAGATGGAGGATTTACTGATTAGTAAAAAGAAAATCGTAAAATTATTTCTAACTGAATAGCATCTGTAGTACAAAAACACAACTGTCATGAACTCCTACTAAAGAGCATGTGTAATATATATTTGTTTGTTCGATCCAGGTTGTTTCTTACTGGACTTGAAAAGTATGGAAGAGGTGATTGGAAGTTTATTTCAAGGTACAGCGTAAGGACAAGAACCCCAGCTCAAGTGGCAAGTCATGCCCAGAAGTATTTTCTCCGCCTCCAAAACCAACAAAAATCATCCACCATCACCACTGCTGTTGCTACTGATCCATCTCCTCTTCAAGTCATGTCCGAGCCATACACTGGTATTCCTGCTGCTGCTACAGCTCCATCTCCTCTTCAAGTCATGTCCGAGCTATACACTGGTATTGCTGCTGTTGCTCCATCTCCTCTACTTCAAGTCATGTCCGAGCCATACACTAGTATTGTTGTTGCTTATACTGCTCCATCTCCTCTTCAAGGCATGCCCGAGCCATACACTGGTATTGCTGCTGCTGCTCCATCTCCTCTACTTCAAGTCATGTCCGAGCCATACACTAGTATTGTTGTTGCTTCTACTGCTCCATCTCCTCTTCAAGGCATGTCCGAGCCATACACTGGTATTGCTACTGCTCCATCTCCTCTTCAAGGCATGTCCGAGCCATACACTGGTATTGCTGCTGCTGCTCCATCTCCTCTACTTCAAGTCACGTACGAGACATACACTGGTATTGCTGCTGCTGCTCCATCTCCTCTACTTCAAGTCATGTCCGAGCCATACACTAGTATTGCTTTTGCTTCTACTGCTCCATCTCCTCTTGAAGACCTGTCCGATTCATACACTAGTATTGATGATCAATTTCTCTCTACAGGCTTTCTTGACTTTCCCGACTCTCCATCTTCTCTTCAAGTCATGTACGAGACATACACTGGTATTGCTGCTGCTACTGCTCCATCTCCTCTTCAAGGCATGTCGAGCCATTCACCAGTAATTATCATCAAAATCCATCCACCACCACCACTGCTGTTGCTTCTGCTGCCCAATCTTCACTTCAAGACATGTCCGAGCCATACACTAGCATTGCTGCTGTTGCTCCATCTCCTCTACTTCAAGTCATGTACGAGACATACACCGGTATTGTTGCTGCTGCTGCTGCTCCATCTCCTCTTCAAGGAATGTCCGAGCCATACATCAGTAATTATCATCAAAATTCATCCACCACCACCACTGCTGCTGCTTCTGCTGCCCCATCTTCTCTTCAAGACATGTCCGAGCCATACACTAGCATTGATGTTGCTTCTACTACTGCTCCATCTCCTCTTGAAAATATGTCCGATTCATACACTAGTATTGATGATCAGTTTCTCTCTAGAGGCTTTCTTGACTTTCTCGACTTTTCCGATCCTAACTTTTCCTACTTTTCAGATTTAACTGATCTCTTTCGTTAATTACATGTTGATTTTCTTTTTAATTAGACGAATTAGGATTTTCTTTTCTGCATATTTGAGCTCTTATAGAGCATTTAAGGATCTTGCATTTGTATATATTATTAACAAGTATTGTACATAGAGCATTTAGATAAAAATTCATATTGAGGGTATATCCAATTTTTATTTTTACTTTTGAATTATTACTATATATATATATTCAGGATTTAGGATTTTGGGAAGGAGACACCACTCAAACTCCCAACCGTTGCTGCTTTGCTCGATCAATGATGACCATTACCTTGGTTCTTTTTTTTGGTCTGAAACACTTGTATTTCGAGACAGTTCGTTGATAGTTGTTGATAGATATCGACAAATAGCTGAATAATTTGTTGCAACTTCCAACTCATTACCTAAAACTTATAAGTATATGCCATCCTCCATTCCAATAATTCCACAATGATAATCAAGTCAGACAGATAAATTAAGAAACAAATGAGACTCAACATGTTTACAGAAGTGCCAATTTAAGAAATTGATAATACTTTCGGATATGAGTCTTAAGAATACAGACACAAGAAGATGTTGTCATCAAAACCAAAACATCTTTTTAAGTTAACAAGAAGTGCTTCCACTTTATATAAAAATTAAGACAAGATTGTTATCTAAGGTAACTTAAACACGGGTGTTTAAACAAAGTTATCAGTTAAAGATCTCCTCATCTCATCGACAATGGCACTAGGTTGAGCTTCCCTCAACTTGAAAACACTTTCAATGACAGAAAGTTCAGTTGCTGTGGTGTCTGTCCCACAGTAGGCTACCCAGTCATTCACAGTCAACCCGGCAGCAACCATTTCACTTCCACGGTGAATAGCTAGCTAGATACAGGTGTTAATCCAATAGATACCGATATCTATTTAGAATCACACACACCGTATATATTTATTTATTTATTTATTTTAAGAGTTTATCCCGGTAAATATTTTCTAGGTTTCCATTGTAGTTGTGAGAGCTAGAATTTCATTTAATGGGGGCTATTTTTTATTTTTATTTTATTTTAAAGTATTATATTATTACATAAATTTAAGGTTTTTCTAAAAAGGGGGACTTGAACATGCAACCTTATGGTGTATGTGTGTGAAGGGTTTTACCTTAACCTCAACTCTTCAAAGGGGGCTTAGTTCAGTGGGGAGTATCTCCTTACAGCTTTCCAAGCAAAAAAATTAATCTTATCTCCTTGCAGTCTCCACAAAGGGCAAAGGGCCTTTCAAAGTTATTAGCATTTCGTAATCTGCACTTTTTTTCACCGTAAAATCTCTCCGTTTGTCAAAATGCCAAAGCAATGAAATCCTCTCTAGGATTAGAACACAAAGGGATATTTCCTCTTCAGAATTAAGTCAGCTTCCTCCACTGAAATTATTATTATTAAGAACATTAAAATTTTGTAATTTGCATTTTGAAAGTTTTAAGTTGTTTAAGATTTAAATTTGATGGGAAAACAATGTCAAACATTCTCCTCTACTTCCAAGTCATGTCCGAGCCATACACCGGTATTGCTGCTGCTGCTGCTCCATCTCCTCTACTTCAAGTCATGTCCGAGCAATACACTGGTATTGCTGCTGCTACTACTGCTCCATCTCCTCTTCAAGGCATGTCCGAACCATACACCAGTAATTATCATCAAAATTCATCCACCACCACCACTGCTGCTGCCTCATTTTCTCTTCAGGACATGTCTGAGCCATACACTAGTATTGCTGTTGCTTCTACTACTGCCCCATTTCCTCTTGAAGACATGTCTGATTCATACACTAGTATTGATGATTCGTTTCTCTCTACAGACTTTCCCTACTTTTGTGATCCTAACTTTCCCTACTTTCTAGACTTTTATGATGTCTTTTGTTAATTACATGTTGATTTTCATTTTAATTAGTCCAATTAGGATTTTATTTTCTGCATATTAGAATAGCTCTTATAGAGCGTTTAAGCATCTTGTATATATTATTAATAAGTATTGTACATCGAGCATTTAGATAAAAATTCATGTTAAGGGTATATCCAATTTTTATTTTTACTTCTGAATTATTACAAGATATTCAGGATTTAGGATTTTGGGAAGGAGTCACCACTAGAACTCCCAACCTTTACTGCTTTGCTCGATCAATGGTGACCATTACCTTGGTTCTTTTCTTGGTCCGAAACACTTGTATTTTGAGACAGTTTGTTGATAGATATCGACAAATAGCAGAATAATTTCTTGTAACTTCCAACTCCTTACATAAAACTGATCAGTATATGCCATCCTCCATTCCAATAACTCCATAATGTTAATCAAGTCTGATAGATAAATCAAGAAACAAATGTGAGACTAAACATGTTTACAGAAATGCCAATTTAAGAAATTGATAATACTTTCGGATATGAGTCTTAAGAATACAGACACAAGATATTGTCATCAAAACCAAAACATCTTTTAAGTTAACAACAAGTGCTTCCGCTTTATATAAAAATTAAGACAAGATTGTTATCTAAGGTTACTTAAACATAGGTATCAATTAAAGATCTCCTCATCTCATCGACAATAGCACTAGGTTGAGCTTCCCTCAACTTGAAAACACTTTCAATGACAGAAAGTTCAGTTGCTGTGGTGTCTGTCCCACAGTAGGCTACCCAGTCATTCACAGTCAACCCGGCAGCAACCACTTCACTTCCACGGTTCACAGTACCAGCCACCAAAGGAACTTGAAGGAGTGTTGAAAGTTCATCCAAGTCTTCGATGGATGTATGGGGATGTACCTACACAAGGGAAAGCGGAAATTTATTCTTTGGTTGGATACACAAGAAATGAAATGTGTTTCAAAAGATGGATTGAAACACAAAACAGAAAACACATTTATTTCTTACCAATCCACCTCTGTTGGAGAAGGTACAGTAACTGCCCACAAGGATATTACCAGCAATCGTCTGCCTAAAAACTTCTACTCCAAGAACATCTGCAATCAATTCCTCTGTTTCCTGAGGAAAACAAGACAGAAAAATGCCTAAATCAGCATCCTGAAAAATCAAAATTTAACGGCAAATTGTTTGAAAAACTCATGTATTGTTACAGTTGCAGAAAGAACAAAGTAGTACCAACAAATACAAAAGGCTTCAACACCTTCCGTGGGGAAAAACTCTTTCTAGATTGGATTTCAGAAAATGAGGGGATGTAGTAGTGCTCAAACAAGAAAGTTAACTTCATTAGGAATTTCAAAATTTTCAGTTACTATACTAGTTAAGAAACCTGAAACCCAACAGTCATTCTTGCTAGAGAAAAAAATCAAAAAACGGTTAGGAGTTAAGAGGCTTTGTTGGTGGAAATACATCCACCTCGATTCCAAGGCATAAGGAATTTTTCATCAATTTGTCCATCTTAACCAGATAACTATACCATCTTTGCTTTTATACAAAAATTTAGTTACGGTTTCTTCAGTGAACTTCAAGATACACTTACGAGTCTTCAAAACTTACCTTATCAAGATCAGTGTGAGTAAGGGCAACATGGTCATTGCATGCTATGCAATTACCCAGTGCAGATAGCTTCTCATCAACGCGCTGGACAACAACTTGATCAGGTAGACTGTTCCTCAAGTGTTGAAGCTCTACAATAATAACAAAAGATATAAACAAACATATGTGAGATACAAGTAAATTAACAGACAAAATAAGATTAGTTCATCACAATCATTGATAAAGCATATCACAAATTCCAATTTATCTTTATAGTAAAACAACAAAAGCAAATATTATTATAGTTTTGGTGGAGACAATGGAACCATAATCATGCACTGATATACACGAGGAATCAATACAAATTTGTGATTTTCTAGATATGTTATCAGTATTGCAGAAACATCACTCACACATATGTAAAAACTGCCAGTCACAGGAACGTTAAATAACATAGAATTATCATACATTGGATCCAAAAGAAGAAAGGAAAAAGCATGACCATGTGAACCATTACATTAAACTTAAGAACATTTACCTTGACATGCACATGCTAATAACATTTCAACTAATATTACAGAAGATATTTCCGAATATATATGTTATAGAAGATGACAACAAGGGCAATCACATATATGCTAAATGTGAAGTTATTAATCACAGTAATCCTTATAATACTTGAAGTCAAAATAATACTAACAATAGTATTAATAAACTAAGAAAGTAAGAAGGGCCATTAAAACACCAACTCATTTGAGGAAATCGAAGAATTACCTTGGTCGGTGGTAGTGTGTGGCAAGAGAAGCCCATTTTTGTTTCCTACCATTTAAATGAAAGAGAGATAACAATTAGAGACCTGAACGAATGTATAAAGCTTAGGGAACTCAAACAATATCCAGTGTTTTTCAGGATAATTTAATCTTTCAAAATAGGAAATTTAAGAAGCTCACCAGCACAAAGCCGCCCGATAATCCTAGTGCCTCCGATGGATGTTTTCACCACAGGTATAATACCTCCTAAGTCGGTCTCAAATGCGCTGCGAATGCAAAACACAAGAGTAAATAACAATGTTTTCTTACAGACAAAATGTTAAGCAAACCAATAAATAAATAAAAACAACCAAAACAACACCTGTAGAAGCTCTCGGAACCTCCAATGGCAACCAAACAATATGCATTAGTGAGCTTTGAAAACACACCAACCTCACACGAATTCTCAAACATAAGCCCTGTACAAATCAACAAAGACCGTTATTATTTTCAAAAGATGAGTAAATTAATTACAAACAGTCAAGAACTTACTGGTCGCCATGACTACAGATTAACCCAATACGATCAGATGACCAACAAAACAAAAGTACAGAATCTGCAATAATCAAACACAAATATTTATATTAAAATCAACAAATTTCATGTTGCGAAACGTTAAAGAACATATTTTTATTTCACAGAAAATTTAAATGATGATGAAATCAAGCAGGGGAGATACCGTTTACAGATTCTGAATAGTAAAAGACGAATTGATAATTGAATCAAAAAAAACCCGAATCAAGAAAACAAAAAAATGAACCTGAAGAGGAGGCTCCTTTGTCCTTCTCTGAAGAATAGGGTTTTGTGAAATTAAATAAAAAACACAGGCTTTTTTGATTTAGGGTTTTGAAGAATAAATATATAGGCAGAGTCGCGAACAGAAGCGAAACGAAACAATAATTGATTTTGATTATTTTTTTTTATTTTTTTATTTTTTACTTTGTGGGCACGTCATCATATTTGGCTTGGCTCAAAAGCTAATCCGAGCCGATGTGACCAGTCAAGTCGGCTAAATGAAGTTGGCTTGCTTGGTGACTTGACGTGCAAGGACACGCCACTCTATTTAACCAACGTGGGCGGTTATGTAATTAGCCACGTCGGATAAATCGATTGACGTGCCCAGTCAACCTTCGTAAGCGTCTATTTTTTTTTTTTTTAACGATACATAGCAATTTGTGGGCTTTAAAGAAATGCGAACTGGATTGGGCCTACAAAAGTAAAGTTTACGGCCTTTTTCTTTGGGTTTTGGCCCAATTTATTGTGTTTTTCACATTTCACAACTTATTCTTATTATTTATTGATTTCTATGATGATTATTAATTCATTGAATCAGATCAATCAATTTTTATTTTATTTTTTAAAAATATTACATTAATTTAGGGTGTTTTAGGGAGGGAAGGTTTCGAACCCATATGTTGTAGATGTAAGGGGTTTATTATTTGACCAACCTCATCTCGTCAATCAGATCAATTAAACAGAAGATCTTTCATGCGAAAGTCTCACCGCATTGCCCTCACCAGTGCGATATTCATTCAAAATGAATTAGGTGTCAAAATTACTAGACATGATTCAGCAAGAGAAAAGTAAGTAAATTGTAAAAATATTCTAAAAGCTACCATATAGTTGTACGTCTATCTTAAGCAATTTTTTGTCTCAAAATTTGAAAAGCAATCTTTTGATGGACATAAGGGGAAAGGAAATTAAATGAATGGAACCTTTTAATTTTTTTAATTTAAAGGTTGTTTTCATCACAAAATAAATAAATAAATAAATAATTATTCAACAATTATCGGATGTAATTATAAAATGCCAGAAATTAATTAAAAGGCCAGAAATTTCTCTATTCTATAGCTTTGGGTCACATTGGAGAAAGAAAGTGTGTGCCATGAATAACAGTCATCATTCTGCTTGTAATTTTAACAAAATTAATTTTGAAATTAAATTTCTATTTATTTTTTTTTTTTATGTATTCAAGGACTGAAATTTGACATTACAGTTTATCAATTTGCGTGGTCATTTACTTGAATAATAATTTGAAAGCATATAATTTCTTCTGAACATGAAAAAAGGAAAATCAAACCACCTATCATTAAGATAAAAATGTTGATGCATTACAACTTATAAAGAATTCAGACGAGTAAAGAATCCTGATTCGCATGCATGTCGACGAACCTGTAAGAAAAGGATCGTCTAGCATAGAAGTCAACCTCCTCCTGCTGCCATTTTCCATCATCAAAGTTCATGGAGTAGCTGAACATGTCGTAATTCATAATCACTTGTTGTCCATTATTATTATTATTAGCACCAGAGATCTTGCAAGTACTCTTCCTCTTTTTCTTAATAAGCTGAACAGATGCCCACAACACAGCTCTCCGCACCACCACCGCTGCTGCCGCCAGCTTACGCGGCCGCCGTCTCATGAATCTGCCTGCCACCCTCTTCACCGATCTCCACACCCTGGTTGAAACACCAACATTATCATCATTCTCTTGCTTATGAACTTTAGAGTACTTGAAACCATGCACCACCATCTCCATTTTTTTTTTTTTTTCTCTTGATCACAAATACTGTCTTCACTTCACTTCTCTTCAATTCTATATATATATTCCTGGTTTCTTGCAATGTAATGTGTTTTTTTATATTATTTGAATTGGCATTTCACATTTCACATTTGGGTTCTTGGGCTTATACAAATTATTGTAAAGTAATTAAGAAACTATACTAATTAATTAAATCTACTAAAATGGGAATCATTAACAGTAATTTTAATTAGGGTTTGCACTTTGCAGCGTGAGAAATGGTGATTTACTTTGACTTCACTATACTTGGAGAAGAATCCAATGCTGGTTTGTGTACGTGTGTCTCTTTAATTAGCTGACAATATCCATCCATCCATATTCCATCAGCTTTGAAAAGACCAACGATGCATGCCACTTGATTTGAATGGCATTTGATTTTTTGTTGTTATATAATCATTGTGTTTTTTGTGTCCTTAAAAACATAACATGTGAATTGGCATACACAACTGAATCATAACCACCGCCATTGCTCTTCCATCATTTATGGTTGATTACATAGTATATAGTTTCTCAGGTTCGGGATCCTGAATTTAGTAATGTTCAGGATCATGATACTATAACATTAACGTAACAAAACCATGATTCAAAACATAATTATATCCAAAATCCTGAATTGAGAAATGTAAAGGTATTGAATTCAATTTAGATTCTCAAGTTTAAATTAGATTAATTAAATAATTATGCTTGTAATTGGATATCATGGAGATTAGTAGTACAACATCAGCTTATGACTTATCTACATGTTAAGGCAAGGGATTGACCTTGTCAATAAACAAATATTTAAATGGATCTCATCACTTTAAATCCGGATAATCATGTTTTTTTTTGGTATATAATATTGTGTCCATTAAATTTTGGTTGTAAGTCTGTAACCAATGATTATGGGTTTGATGGATTTAAATAAACATCCAATAATTAATTTGTTAAATGACATTATCTGGAAAAAAATAAAGAATTAGTATGATAAAAGTGACAGTTACCAAACAAAAGCAATCTATCAAAATACAGGTAATGCTAGGATATGTAGCTGTACTGTTTCATTTCAAGAAAATGACAACTTAGTGTTGGGTGTGTTTAGGTTCAAGCCACTATCCTTTCCTATATGTTAATATGTCCTCTTAAAATATACGTTAAACGAGCATGTAATTAGGGATGAATATGTAATTATAAAATATAAATACAATATAAAAAAAAAAAATTATAAATATAAATGCAAGCACATGTGCATGTGCCACCAAAACCTAGTAGTTTATAAAAAGATAGTTGTTTTTTCCTTTTCTTTTTCCTGTTATCAAAGTGGCTCTGCTGGCTCCATTTGTGAAGCCAGCCAACAATTTCTATTTAAGCAAACTTTCACAGCTAATTCTCCACAAATTTCCAGTCCAATCTTTGAAAACCCCCAACACAAACAACAAAATTAGGCAGCTGTATAGAATTTTAACCTGGACTAAGCATCAAAGAACTAATTACAGTAACCAAAGGAAGCTTTCATCTGAACAATTCATCTCTAATCATCTCTAAAATGGAGGATCATCAGACCATATCAACCATAGCTGGCATGATTAAGTTTCCGGAGAATTAAGAGCATTCATCGGAAGATTTAAAATCACAGACACACAACATAATCGGTAACCAATCCTACATTATAAGTACCCTACAATCATACAGATCTAAATTCATTACAGTGGGAGTGATTCTAACCAGCTACTGTCATTACTCGAGACATAACTAGGAATTTCGGAGCAGTACATGCATCTGATGGATGATCAAAGGCATTTCTTAGTAAATGGTATATTGAGAACTTAAAGATCTGGCTAAATTTGCAGAAGGTTCTAGATTATGTCGAATAAGAACAATTTCTATTAGAAGTGATGAATAGTAAAAACTCAAACTTCAGATTACAATGAGGGATATAGTGTACACAATTTCTTTCCCCTCCTGTTTCCCGGCTTAATTGTACATCTCACTATATAGTTTGAGAAAAACAAAGATACATATGGAATAAATTGATTAAAAGTAAAAAGAAAAAAAAAAAGAAATACAAGGAAATCTACAATTACAGAAGCAAAAGTCAGAGCCATGTTTTACAAACTCACATCTTTCTTTCATGCATCGGATTGGCTGCACTGGGATCTTTGTTTTCGTCTGACCTATTAATGGCTTGACGTCCCTGAAAAATGAACAACAGAAGCATGAGTTCTGCTCTAACTTCATGAAATTCACATCAAATTCTAGTGTATATTTGCATTTAGACCATGATCAAATCCAAATTCCCCACCACAAGCAGGTGAAAAGGATCAACAAGCAGTTTCAATCCTGCCTATACAAATTACATGTTCTAATTTCCCTTTAATCTATGAACATATCAGGTTTTATGATCATTTAAACAACTCACTTTTCAAAGAAACACCTTTCTCCCAAAGCTACAAAGCTTTCACATAGTCCGTACCACTGCGCTTTCTTTTATTAGACCTTGAGAAGAAGCAAATCTGAGCCCAACTCTTTTTCTGTTTAATCGGTTGAGCTTTAACATCCCTCTTCACGGCAAGATCAGCCATGTATTGAACAACAGCCTGCGGAAACCAAAAAATAAGAATTAGCCATGAAATAGAGAAACAAAGTCTAGTTACTCATTCAAAACAATGAAATATAAATGTTACCTGTGCACCATTTTGAGCTATCTGTCTTGGGGGCACTTCTAGAGGATTTTCTTCCGCACGAAGGACACGAAGCCGAGTTAGCATCCTAAAGGAGTCCGGAAGGAACCGGATCTGGTTGTTGCTAATATCCAACTCTTCAAGCATCTCGAGGTTTCCAATAGATCTTGGCAGGGAACGCATATCGGCGAAATTGTTTCCTATGTTCATCTTGACAAGTGTCGTGGCAAAACACAAGCTCTCCGGCACTGACTCAAGCTCATTGAAACTCACATCAAGCTCCTTCAGGTTCGACAGAGACGCCATCGTTGTGGGTAACTGTTTGATGTTATTATAGCGGACCGAGAGAACCTCTAGGGACGGCAACTTCCCTACAGCTTCAGGAAGGGCTTTAATCCGGTTATAATCAGCGCGAAGCTCCCTAAGAGACGCACACTGACCAATAGCATGCGGAATTTCCTCAATGTCATTTGTTTCCACAATCAATTTCTTCAAGCTAACCAGTGAGCCTATTGTATCGGGTAGCACAGACAGCCGATTTGAGCTCAAATCGAGCTCTTCAAGGCATATCAACCTGCTAAAAGTAGCAGGCAGAGACGATAACTGGTTTCCCCTCAAGTCCAGAAAGACCAGGTTGAGGAGATCTCCAATGGAATCCGGGATTTCGGATATTCTATTGGAATGCAAATCCAACCTAGTCAATGAAGAAAGACCTCCTATGGTAACCGGCAAGGCTACAATACGATTATCCGATAAATCTAGAGAAATCAAACCAGATAATTTTCCTATAGAGTCAGGTAACCATTCAATATTCTCCTTCAATTTGTTTTGGAGATTGAGATCTCGCGTCCCTTTCTTTGACGACACTTCAATCAAACTAGCCAATTTAATCAAACTCAATTTATCACCATCTTGACCTACACAAATATTTATAACATATCATTAATTGAACAAACATAAAATTTTTTAAAAATTTTATAATAACAAAAACCAAAATTTAAGGAAACAAAATTGATAATTAAATGAAGCTGACCTGAAATGGTTCTGGCTTTAAGAGTAGAATCGAATATCTGAGGCGTCGCGGTGGTGGTGGAAGAAACGATGCCGTCTGAAGAATAAAACGACGACTTGGTTTTTTTAACATAACTGTCGTCTCTAGTGAATAATTGAGAAGAAGGAGAATTCTTGACAGGTGTCTTCTCAGAGTTGTACAAACTCGCCGTCGAAGTAGTAGTAGTAGTACTAGAATTATTAATACTATTGGCTGTCGACTTCTTATTGGTTCGAACCATGGACGCAGAACCGGAAGAAGAAGGGAGACATTTGGAGGCTCTCTGGATAAAATCGTCGAACAGGGCGTGAACATTCTCCAGATCGAGCAGTTTCAGAGCCTCGCGCTTCTGTTCTTTGCTCTGATAATACACCATGTTCTTCTGCATCTCTTGGAGCAACATGAATAGCTCCTCCGGCACGTCGGAGCTCTTCGTTTGCCGTCCTATCGCCTCCAGCCTCGCTTGATCCTCCTTCTCCACGTTATGGACCAGCGCCGCCGCGGCCTCCACCTCGTCGATCCCCGGCCTCTCCGGCAGCGACTTGTGGATTCGCATAATCTCCTCCACTGCATCGTCGATTGACTGCACACAAGTCTCCATTCTCTCTCTAAATTTTCGTGCTCTTTCTGATTCTCCTTCTTCTTATGTTCTTCTTCTTCTTCGTTGGCGGATTCTGATATTTTATTTATATATATATATTTTCGCTTTTTTAATTTTTTTTTATTATTTTTTTATTATTTTTATAATTAGTGAAAATCTGTAATAACTAATAAGTAGTAATAACGTGAATGAAAATGTTATTTTATTTTCATTTATAATTTTTAAAATTTCTGAAAATTGGATGTAAATACCGTGAAATTGATTATGACCGATCAGTTGTCATTTATCAACAGTATCTATTCTGATCACTCCACACTAGACAATGGGCAATTGGACATATACCGCGTTTATCAATACATTTCCACTTATATCCCACACACTCTCGCTATATCACTCATTTTGCCACCCATGAAATCAATCGTAATGTCAATCATACGGTCCTCATTTCTCCACACATAAATAAATAAAATAAAATAAAAAAAAACCTCCAAATGGTTGTTTAACCATGATTCATGTCCATATTTAAAACCGTAGAAGTTGTACGGTAAACTTCCACATTATATTATATCCAATCAAAATTACTGTTAATTTTACATGATTCATCTAAATTTAAAACCGCAGAGGTTATACTATATATGTCCACAGTTATATCGTATCCAATCAAAATAACTGCTAATCTTATATGATTCACGTCTAAATTTAAAACCAACACAATATGCCCATAATTATAACGTATCCGATCAAAATTACTACTAATATTACATGATTCGTGTCTAAATTTAAAACCGTAGAAATTATATTGTCCAAGTCCACAGTTATATTGTATCCAATCAAATTACTAAAAATCTAATACAGAAAAAACGTTTCATGTTTTTTTATTTTTATGAACGGAATTTAAATAAACAACTACGTTTACGTGTGAACATGTAGGAATTAGAAATCAACGATAATAATAAAATAACGAGGGATTTGAGGGATTTGACTGTGGGAGGGAGACACGATAGCATGGGTGGTGGGGTGTGAAGGCAAAAGCGTAAATAAAAAGAATAAAGAAGGGTAAAATGGGGAATTGGCCTCGCTTTCTAAAATCAGTTGGTGGTGTTAAAACATTATACAAGAACAAGGTTCGAGTGATTAGCTAATAGAAGTAGTCCAAGAGAAGTTGATTGTATTCTCCAACTGACAATAATAAATGCTCTCTCTCTCTCTCCCTGTCTCTCTATATCGGCAGAGTGGGGTAGTAGGAGGGGGTACACGTGTTACAAAGATGTATAGAGAGTCCGTCCAACTGTATCCAGCTGGCACTGCCGCTCACGCCATAACCGTTTTTTTAGCTAATTCAACAAACAGTGTCACAGGTTACAGCTACTTTGTGTTTTTGATTTTGATCATCCAAACATGGAGGGTAGGTCTATTATGAGTTAAACACCCCTCTCTCTTTCTCACTCACGTGCTCTGTTGTTAGCTGTCCCTTACCATACTACACTCCTGACCAGTGACCACGACTGTTACTGCTACCGTTTGTTTTCGGTTTCGGTTTGGTTTCAGATTCGGATTCGGATTCGACGGTGGATGTTATTAGTGGAGGATTAATTAGTTGATTCTGTTGAAGGGAATTTAGTGGTGGTGATATCATTGCTATAGGTTTAATTAGCTGTTCATTATGTCAAGTTAGGTAATATTTACTTTTGTGGCTGAAAAGGAATGATAGTTTGATCAGTAAATATAGTATAATTAAATCTTACTTCACTTAAATTTGAATGATTCATTTATGGAAAAACATTAATTGAGGAAATTTTCTATTGTAGTACTTGTAGTTCGATGAGAATTACACTCCACTTAGAGACAAAGTCACATGGCGGCTCCTTCGAGAAAGGCTTCAGTATGCATAGATAGCATAATACTTCAATAAAATGTTGGGGAGATAACATTATTTGAATGGAATTCGACGTATGCACCACAACATGTCTCCCTTTAACCATGATTTTTTTTTTTTCAATGATATAAAATATTTATTTATTTTTATTTTTTTCAATAAATTAAAATATATTATATTATATTTTAAATAAAATATTTAAAATAATAAATAAATTGTAAATGAAAACAAATACTTTTTGATATAAAAATAAATATTTGTTAAAAAATAAAAATAAATGTAGAAGTACTTATTTCTTTAACGTGAAAATTAAAACTGTGTGGAATAGTCTCATTATTTTAATATCGAGACCACTCATGTAATTGTGTTGTATTTTACAATTTTTAAAGTTTTGAAATTTATTTTATGTTTCCAAAGCAAATAATGCTAAATGGAATAATGGTATTCGACGGTCTCACTGTGCGACTGTTACACACAAAAGTTTCTCCCTTTTTTAACATCCTTTTACCAAAATTTTAGTTATATAAAATAATAGATGAAGAAAACAAGAAAATTACCCAAATTTTCTTAGTTGCATAAGAAACTATTATTATAAGAAACTTTCACTATTCATTAATTCGTTGGAAACACGAATTGGAGCAAGAAACCCAAGAACTTAATTGACAACCTTGAGAGTTTAGGCATCAATCAATCTAACAGATAACAAAAACTTGAATCCAAAAACAATTAACATTCCTTAATGATCTGGAAAAAATATACCTGTTCATCTTCACTCACAGGAAATCAGCAGCTAGTACTCCAAATCGACTCTCATGGAGGTGCGATGTGTTGGGGCGGTGGTCATCAGGTTTGAAATCGAACAAAGAGCCAAAGAGATCCTCTCCTTCATCATCCACCATTGTGAATGAATTAACAAGATGTGAAATTGAATCAGCCTGCTCCGCCTCCTCCTCCTCCACATTATTATTATTATTGCACTCATCATCAGCACTCAAACAATTATTCTCCGAAATCGCGTAATTCTCAACGACATTAATATAATCAGAATTATCCGAAACTCCATTCATGTTACAGTTTGGAGTATTATACTCTATGATAGCTCCAAAATCATTATCAGCAGCAGAATTGATCAAAAGATTCGACAACGACGACGATGAAGAAGACGGCACCAAGTGATGATCATCAATAGTACTACTACTGCTACTCATTATCTTCATCATCAATCTATCCAACGATTTCTCCTTAAATTTCTCAAGATTGTCAACAAGATCTTGCAATTCTTCAACCGAATCACCACAGTTCTTTTCCAGAACGTCGATTTCCCGCCAAAACTCATCGATCTCTTTCTCGCTCTTCTTCATCCTCTTCCTCGCGATCGACCTCTTATCAGGATGGTAGTAGTACTCCAGCGCCTTGACTTCTTCGTAGAGCGAGACTGCGGACTGCGCAACGACGGCGTTGTCCGGGGTACGGCCTTCGAGGAAGGCCTCGAACACGGCGTCGACGGAAGAGTGACCGAACGAGTAGAGGTTCTTGCCAGAGCAAGGCGAGGAGACGACAATGGCAACCTGAGCGTCGCAGAAAAGACAGAGCTCCGCCGCCTTGTTGTAGAGGCCCTGGCGTCTCTTAGTGAAGCTGACGGATCTCTGTTCACGCGTTACGCGTCTCTGATCTGAGGCGATCATCTTCTTCTTCTCTGCTGCCATTGTATCGTGATCGTCTTCTCTTCTTCACTCTCTGCGTTTTTTTAATTTCTTGAATCGCAAGAAAAAATTGCTATCAAACTAGGGTTTTAATTCACTCTTTCGATGTCTTAATTGGAAAGTATATATTGTCTTAAATCTTAATTAATAATAATAGATTAACTTTCCGCGAAATTGTACGTATCTTTATTATTGTTTAAATATTTTTTATTAACTAAGTAGAGAAAATCTCAAGAATCTAGATACATATGTTTTGGTTTTGACCAATTAATCATTTTTAATTAAGGATTTGAACTTTAAACATCAATTTAATTAATTAATGGTATGTATGTGATTATTTTTAAGAAAAGAAATTTATGTCTTAAAAAGCTTTCCAGTATATGTAAGGAGAGAGAGATACGAAGAACTTCAAATAATTTGTAAGATAATTACCCAAGAAAATATTGAACAAAACATAAATCTTTTTCATATATTTTGATATCATTAATTTTAATAATTTACGTAGATATTAGATGACAAACTCAAATTTCTTTTCATTTACTACTATTTCACTATTTTTTTACATGATAAAATGTAACAACAAATTACTTGCTTATATCATTTGGATTAGTTTTTGGACAAATGCCTATTTGGAAGAGTTTGTCTACTAGCTAAAAAAGCCGCTTCTTCTTCTTTTTTTTTTATTTTTATTTTTATTTTTATTTTTTGTCTTTCGATTATCATTTAGTAGAGCTTTTGGATGATTAAAAAAACTGTGTTATATCTGATAGGAGAAACCCAAATTTAAAACTTTTACAAGTAGATCTTTTGGAGTTTTTTTAATAACACTAAAATCTCCAATATAATCATATAATTTAATATTTACAATCCTATTATTAAAAAACATTTTTTTTTTCATTGACAACCAAACGATCAACGACTTTAATTTAAAAGGTATACTTCTAAAAAATCTACTTGAGAAACTCTTTCAAACTAGATCTAATTTTGTGTATTGTATAACATTAATGTTGATAAAATATACAATTCTAGCTGTCATGTGTTTTTTTATAAGTATTGATTATCAACGTTAATTATTTTTTTTTATTTTTTTATTTTTAGAAAATTGCTTATATCATAAATTGTCTACAATTTAGAAGAGAAGAGAAAAAAAAAAAAAAGGTCATTCAGTACTTCCCCTCTCGAGGTTAATTTTTCGGTTAATCAGAGAAGTCTAGATGATGTTTGTGCAATTAACACATTAATTATCGGAGAGTGCAATTTTTCATACATAGAGGGGAAGTTACTTTATTATTATTATTATTATTATTATTGTTGTTGTTGTTGTTGTTGTTGTTGATGTTGTTGTTGTTCAAACTTTAAACTTGGATTGATTACTAAGCTATATTTGGTTCTCGTTTGGCACACAGTATTGGATTGTATTGTTTTTTATTGGTCTGTATTATCATTAATACAAACTTGTGTTTGGTAATGCACTGTATTATATCATATTAGGTTATTCCTATATGATTTTATTGTATTTTATTATATTATAAAAAATTATTTTTTTTATAAATACTTAATAATTAATTTTAAATATCTTTATCACGAATAAATCAATAAATATTTTTTATATAAAAAATCAATAAATATTTATTTTAATTGAAACAAAAAATTTAAATAGATATTTCCTATATAATTTTAAAATTATGAAAAAATATTAACAACATAACACATATTTCAACAATATTCCATATTTGCTGAAAAAGAAGAGAGAAAATAAAAGTATTTTTTTCTAATACAATACAACATAATACCACCAAATATAATGTGTTAGTTAATATGGTGTTTGCTGTATTAGACAATTAAAATGTATTAAAATAATACAATACAATGTTTTAGTACATTTTAATTGCCTAATACAATACAAAGTAGTGAAACAAACGGGGCGTTAAGTGTTTAACCGTTAACCGGTTAGTCTTGATTAGGATGGAGTAATCATCGTTCATCACCAACTAGTGGATTACAATCAAGAAAAAGTTTTTAATTATGTAAAACTATAGGGTATGAAAACAATAAGAGATAAATAAGTCCCAAAATGTAAATATGAGAAATGACTCGTAGGTATAAAAACGCACTGCTTTGGAGCGGAAACCCTCGTTTGGTTTTTCTATCTTCTCTGTTGTCCAGCCGACAGGAAGAAGAAAGGCCGCCTCCCAACAGTCGTCTCTCCTCAAACGCCATCGTTTCTCTTATCCCGCCTAATTTGTAATCGTTTGACTCGTACTTGCGATTTGAGCCACCAGCAGCAACATAAGCGAAGCTAAATTAAGCTCAACTCAACCTCGTATGTTTTTTTTTTTTTTTTTTAATCTGCTTTTACTTCAATTCAAGTTATATAAAAAGATGATGCTTTCTTTTTTTTTTTTTTTTTTTTTTTTCAATTAAGAAAATAGGTTTCTAGTTATTAGTAGAGTGAAATTGGTTGAATTTACGATTTTAGTACCATGATTAGTTAATATAGTTTCATAGTTCAGTGTCAAAGTTAGACTATATTCGTTTTATGAGTCGATATCGTATTGTGATGTTATGTTTACGTGTATGTCATGCCCGTGCTAAACAGAGCAGATTTCGGGTGTTGGTATTTGGGGAATTATGGGAATGGAGTTGCCAATTGAGAATGCTGAGTCTCATGAGATGGAGGATGTTAATATTAGCGACACCGAATTAGTCTACCATGTCAGGGAAGCCCTTACTGCTTCCTTAACGGTATGTGCTCTAAAACCCGACTCTCTTTATCTGGTTTAATACTTCAACCATAATCAAAATGTGTTTTTGCTTTGCTCCTTGGTTGTAATTTATTCAACTGTTGAGATCATCAATTGATACAAGCTAATTTAAAGTTGAATTCCTGTGGAATAGGGTGACTATGATAATTATAACCAGCTTGTTGCGGTTATGCATCTTAAAGGACGTCTTGGACCTGATGAGAGGGCTCTCCTAGAGGTAGATTCTTCTCTTAGTTTCATGGCTAATTTTTTTTTCGTTCTCGCAACAAAATTTTCATTAAAATTTTTCTTAATCTTGGTTTCTCGATTTATATTAACTTGGCAGACAAGTTTGAAGGCACTATCTGGAGCTGTTTCTTATTTAGACTCTGTTCATCATGATTCTCTATTAACTTCCGTAAGTTGATGTTATACAGATTTGTTCATCTTGTTTTTTTTTTGGTAAGGTCAGAGTTGTTATTATCTTTTCATGATCAAGTGTTTTTCAGATATTTGGAATGAATATGTGGAACTATGAACCTGATGTGATGGATGCACTGAAAGGTCTGATTATATCGTTGGTATGTGAATTTACAGTATCCTGTAATTTAAATTTTAGAATGGGTTGGTGAATCATTCCTCTTGTTAATTTGTAATTAATTTTTATTTTTATCATATTTCAGGCTGCCTCAAATGGAAAATACATTGATTCATGTTTAAGTATGCTTGTCAGCAACTTCACACCACCTTATTTTATCCTAGATAAGCTAACCCTACCATATGGTCTGGAAAGAAAACACCAGGTTCTTTCCCGGGTGCATGCTGCTCTGAAACATATTGCTGATTTGGTGCCTCTTGCCCCATTGAGATTATTGCCCATAGTTGTACAGAGCATGCCAAATGCCAAACATAAGCCCGAGCGTGTAAGTCTAATTTGACATTTCTGTTTTATAATTTGCTTATATAGTCATATGTCAAGTAAATATGTTGTTGGGTAGTATATATGTTATTAATTTTTAATTTCAATATCTTAAACTCATGACAGATGAAGACATGCATAATTTACTTCAAAATTAATCCTTACCCCATGTTGTGTAGTCAAGGCAAGTTATATTTTCCCTCTTGTTTTGTAGTTGAAGATGATAGTCATATATGTGGAGAACATGCTAACATTGGAAAGTGGTGCAATGGGAGAACTTGTTGGAAGCACAATGCTGATGGCAGTGGTGGATAGGTTGATAGATTTGGATGTAAGTTAGATGAAATATCCTTGTAATTCTGTGCTTCAAAATATCTTTTGCATTTATGTCTGTGATCTTATGTGGTGAAGCTTCTTGTAGGTGGAGATTGAATGGGAAGATATTTTATATGACGACTCTAGTAAAGGCATATTTGAGATGGAATTAGAAGATGAGGAAGAGGGTGGCGAGGTACAGCCGGCAGTTTTTTTATTTTATTTTGGACATAATCCTCAATTTTCCTCTAACTTGGAAGATGATTGGGAATTGTTAATTTTATCATGCCGAAGAGATATTTACGAAAAGAAACCCTAAACACTTCACATGGAAGAAAATAATCTTAAACTTCTATATATGAACTCTGAAACAGATTGCATGAATCTTTCTGTGGAAAGAAAACTATTGCAAGGCTAGCAGCTTTTTCTTTACAAATTACATGCAATATAGTATAACCTTTACTGTAAATTATGAAACATAAAATGCAGATGTACGTGATGGTGTTTATGCTGTGCTTCGGACTAGATGTTGTTCCAGAGCTTTAATTGGAAATTGTTAGGAAACGTGTGTCTATCCCTCCAACTTTGTAATTTAAATATTTAATAATATGTTTTTTCTCCATAGTACTTGGGTTATTTTCTTATTTTAGTACTGATTTGTGACTTGATTGCCTGATGTGTGATCAACACTCTTCTGTAACATGACAGTCAACAATAATTAGAACTTAGCAACCAGCATTGATGTTAGTTTGCTTTTGTTGGCCAACAACACAAATTCCTACGTAGATTTCTAAATTGTTGTTTCAAACTGTTTGTACCAAGCAGTGTGTGTATACACATAATCTGAAATTGTTGACATTTTGATTGGTTTCCAATAGTAATTTGTTGATTTGTTCAATGTTTTACTTTTCCTCTTCTCTCCCTAAAGCGCTTGATTTTTTAAGCCTCTTATCATAAACTGATGTGAAGCTTTTTTGTTTTTGTTTTTTTGTAAAGCTTTCAAGGGGATCTTTAAGTAGGAAGAGTTTAACTGGAAATGTAATTGCTGAATTATTAGATAGCTTGCTGGTGCAAACTTTTGAGCATCTTGAATCCTGTGAAAGGGCAGGTCGTTTGATTGAGGTATTTTCTGAAGTCATATTTTTCTAACTTCTTGTGCATGTCCTCTCTTTGGATCCTTTTTTTTTTTTTATGAGTGATTTATTGTTGTTGTCAGGTTTTTGAAATGCTTCTCCAGTCATTCCAGATAACTGTTCTGAATGCGTACAAGTCAAAGTTTGCTCAGGTAACGAATCAGCTTCATATTTCTTAAGATGATTTCCTTTATTGTTTCTGTACTTGAAGCTTTGTTGCCCTTATAATGGCAGTTTATGATGTTTTATGCCTGTGCGCTGGATCCAGAAAATTGTGGTCTGAAATTTGCCACAGTGCTGGCAGATATATTTGTTTCTGGTGTCTACCCTCCACTCACCAGGTAATATGGTTTTTTATTTTATTGAATAAAAATATTTTGCTCTCCGCATCATGTAAAAATAAAATGCGCTCTGCTGTTTATTTCTTGTGATATCTTTATATGTTTTCTAATCACCTTTACTAAATATATACCTTTGTCAAATGTATACCTCGCAGTTCACTTTCTTTCTGAGATTTATAAATTTGTGTTTCCTGGGATAATATAGTCCCTTCTAGAAAAAAAGTTAGATAAGGAAATGCTAGAGAGTATACATCAATGCCTTGCTCCTTATTCACCAATTTCTGATTTCTACTAATTTAGGATGATTGGGCTTCATATCAGGTACTGATTTTTTTAACCTTCTCTCTGCAGGATGAGTGCTGTGTCTTATCTTGCTAGTTTTCTGTCACGGGGGAAGTTTCTGTCTATCTCTTTCATCGTAAGCTTGTTAAAAAGGTACAAGAACATAACATATGGCTAGTGGTGTGGGTGGGTCTTTTTAATTTGATCAAAAATTCAAAACTTAACTACATAGGTCACTTCAGCTGGTTGTTTTGGATGGCCAAAATGCTTGTAAGATAAAGTAGGTGTAAATTTTAAATTAAATGTGATTGAAATTTCAGGTTGGTGGATTGGTGTTCGGAGTACTGCAAGACGCAGGGTGGTGACATAAACCCAAAAGCACACCGAGTTTTTTATTCAGGATGCCAGGTAAATGTGCTTTGACTGCAAGTTATGAGAAACATTTGAATTTGATGTTCCATTTAATTGGAATATTAAGAAGATTTTGGCAATCCTTTTATTGAATTTTATTTATAAGAAATCAAAATTTGTTGTGATCACTAATAGTACATTAATTTTTCAAGTTGTGAGGATAGATATGATTGTGGTTTTGTATGTAAACTTATAATGTGTGTTTGTTTGTTTATATATATATATATATATAGAGAGAGAGAGAGAGAGTGTGTCAAAACTTCAATGGATTATCTGGGCAGTTATGCTTTGTAAAATTGTTTACTGATTTTAGTTAATACTTAATTGCTAACTTGAGTTTTGACACTTGACTCTGCAACACAGGCTATTATGTACGTGCTCTGCTTTCGTATGAGATCTATTATGGATATTCCTCGGCTCAAATCCCAGCTTCTCCTTATGCCATTAGATACAATTTTGAAGCATGAACTGAACCCCTTGAAGGTGAGTATAAAAGGAGTACCCATTGTGTCGTATCTCAAGATTGTTTCTGACCGTATTTAGTTTCTGTTTACTATTAAAAAGTCTTTCCATTTCTTTGATATGTTGTTGTTCAAGCAGGCTGAATTTACTTCAGTTTTAGTACATCAAGAGGCCTAACTCTTCAGTTATCTCTATAAACAGGTATGCCTACCATCCGTGGTGTTGGAGTTTCTTAGACAGTCGAAAGCTGCGCGTCTGTTCACTGTGTCCAAAACCTTCATTTTTGATGACCTGCTGGAGTCTGAACTTTCCAGGGGTTTCGGTGGGATTGAAAGGCTTGACATGTTCTTCCCATTTGACCCATGTTTGCTGAAAAAATGTGACAGGTTTACATTTAGATTTTCTGGTTTTTTTACTTTTAGTTTGGATGGATCATGGATGTGTTGTCTTTTGCCTTTTGAGGGACTGTTTTGGAAACCATTTTTTTTAAACGAGTCTATTTCGAAAAGACTCTTATGATAGCGATTCAACTTTGTTCGGCTTAAGATTTTGAGTTTTCGAAACAGACCCTCTTGCTCAACGATAACAAGTTTGCTTTATGAAGACAATGTATACAGTCCAATCTTGCCTATGACACTAATATTTTCAATTCATTTGTCATTTTTGTTTTGAAGTTTCATCCGGCCGAACTTTGTGTATTGGTCGATGGTAAGAGCTGCTTATGATGATGAGGAGGAAAACAGCAGCGATGAAGATGAAGATGCAGCTGAGGATTTTGTGGATGGGAATGGTGATGAAGTTATGGATGATGGAATGGGGAGGAGCTTTGATCAGCACGATCTTGATGAATTTGACTATGCGTTAAACAAAATGTCAATCACACCTAAAAATTCCTTCATTTGTAGGTTTGAGGGTAAATTGGGACAACCTACTAGAATGCCCTCGAAAATAAGACCCTCCACAAGTCCAGAATCTTTGTGATCCAGAAGTGAGTGCTCTCATTGTTCCGGCAGATGAGAGAGGGCAAGATTGCAATGTTTATACTTAAAAGGATACGATAACGACACTGATTTTGCAGAGCTGCTGCAGCTTTATTAGCCATGGGAAAAAATGGGGGAATTGTTATATTGCAGGGTTCTGCGTATAGTTTTGATGGTGTTAATTTATTGAACTTCGTGCTTTATTGCAAAATTGTTGTATAATTATTTTAAGAGTTGATAATTTTGATCTTCAGCTAAATTATTTATGTGCAATATATTGTGATAAATGAATCTGAATTTTCCACTCCTGCAACAAACTTTAAAAATGCACTTTCAATTAGCACCTGATCAATTGATTTCAAATGTGATTCCATTTAAAACGGTTTGGATTAGGAAAATTATCAAATGCAGGATCATATAGAATTTACAAGGAGATAATTGGTGTAAAAAAATTATAATAGGTGATCTCATTTCTAACGGATTCCATGTTAGAAAGTTACTATTAGAATTATATATTTACTAATTTGAAAACAACAAATAATATGATTATTAAATTAGTATGATAAAGGGAGCTAATATGTTTCTGTAATTCCTTTCAACCAATAATAAAAACTATTAAAAAAACATAAACTTAAAACACAATTAATGAACTCGGTTGGATTTTAATGCAAAACCAAAAAACTTAATAGAAGAGCAAATAAATAATTAGTAGCTTTGATTCTTAGGTGAAACCTGAATACAAGCCTAGCTTTTCTATGTTAATAACCGGTCTCTACATTATATATATTTAATGCATCTACTCTAACTTCTGATTGTCTGCCTCTAACCACCCAATTGAAAAGCATTACTCACAAGATTACTACATGATATATTCCATTCAAAACCGATGATGGTGATACTATTTCCAGGGAATATTTGTCATGAGTGGTGGATTGTTGTTACTGCACCCTCCGGTGCTGTGGTTAAGGGGGCTTCCAGGTCCGCCACCAGATGATTCACTTAGGTTTCCACGTGATGGTGGGCTTCCAGCTGTTGATCCTCTCGGGATTAGATTTGGTGTATATGACAATGGTTCGGATTGCATCCCGCTTGACCTTGTCTCCTTCCATCCTTCTGTCAAAAAAGTACCCATAATAACCTGCAATACCACCACGTCTCTTGGTTCAATCAATAATGTGTAGACATAAACCACACTTCAGATATTGTATTTTCTCCAGAAAAGAAAAAAAAACACTACATTGTGGATAACAGGAAAGGTACATTATATTTCAGGTTAAAAATCTTAGAAAGTGGAAGGATGTATTTGGCCTAAAATTAGAAGAAACCTGAACAGGTGAGGCTGCTGTTAGTAGCCCTGCCACACCACCACCCAGAACACGACCATCAGGTCCAGCTAATGACACACTCAATCCACCTGTTCTGCTTCGCTGACCACCGTTCTCAGAGAGGAGAATTGAACCAGAAAGTGATAAGATCTCAAATCGTCCCTGCACAAGTAAAAGAGTGCATTCAAGATCTTCAGATGATGCTAAAAAAAAAAAACAAAGTTTCCAACCTAAATTTAGATTACTATGTCCTGTCTATGGATTGGAACTTATATTGCCATTTAGGAGTTGTAGTCAAGAATCTGCCGATTGACACGTGTCATTGAAATAAAGTTTATTTACCTTCCAAACATGTTATTGTCCATATATTTATTCCACTTAACTTGTAAAATTCTCTTTGAATCCTCACATAGGATCCTTAGATTGACCATACTCAATCAGAATAAAAACTTGTAATAAAATATTATCAAATTGCTTCAGGGCAAGAATATTTTAATTCTAAATTGCTGCAACAAGCAATATTTGTCAGCAAACCATATTCTTTTAAGCTAATATATAGATGTGCTTGACATATTTTAATAGAAAACAGAGTTCAATAAATGGAAAACAAATTCTTTAATCTAACCTTTTTTTTTTTTTAATATAGATTCAAAGAGTAACTATGTTGTAACTTTTTTCAGACAAAGAAAAACAACATTGTCATTTTGTCAAAGAGTATTTGCTATTTTATTCCTTTTCATCCATTTCAAACCCAACAAATGAGGTTCAATGAAAATATTGCTCTCATATGATATCTTTTTTTTATTTCTTTCTTTTTCTTTTTCAAAATTGTAATTGTTGGGCATAAAATTATCCCTATTTCTCTCCTCTTTGGTCACTATGGCTAAAGCTCAAGGGGGACACAAACAACATTTAGCAATCACAGTTTATGACTAACCTCATAAGTTACCGTTCCGCCAGATGTCATAGCTTGACGAAGTGTTACATTAGATATAGCACCATTTGCTGACAAAATGCAGACAGCTCGTGATCCATTTTGAGAAAATATCATAACTTTGGCCAACACATCCTGAGAAGTAAGAGACACAAAATAAATACAAGATTCCTGACAAATAAGAAATTCAAGACCAAACACTAAATCACAAAGCACATATAAACTATTAGCTAGAAGCCTAGGAATAAAAGTTGCATATATAACCAGTTGTATCGTATTAATAATAAATTCAAAATGTTCTGCAACAGAAGAATAATCTCATTGGGAATTACAGGCGAGTCATGTATTGATTTTCTTCATTCAGGGACGAGAAAACGGAAAGAAATTACCTCTCCAGGTTGCACTGTGATAACATGAGGTGTAAATCCAGACCCAGTCGATCCTACAATGAAGAAAATCACACGTTACAGTGGTTAATATAAGAATATAAGACGATAACGCATTTGGATGCACACATGAAGGTGAAACAAGTGAGCAATGGAGCAGTGATGAGGGGCAGATAAGTAATTGTAGAGAGATAAAACGATAAACAACAATAAACAAAGTTGGTAATTAAAGTAGACAACAAAGAATTTGTAGTCTTTCGAAAAAGACACTAATTAGCATATATAACAATTGTATTTAATCCAACTAGAAAAAAGAAAGAAAAACTAGCACATAAAATAAGAGTAACAATATTGTTTATATATATATATATATATATTAATATTATAGAGATGGATAGTTACCGAGAGCAGCAGAGTGTTGTTTGCGAGCAGAACTAGAGCCAGGCGGCCTTCCTCTGGCTTTCTTGGTGGAATTCGACGCGGAGGAGGCAACCGCAAGCGGCGGCGGAGGAGGAGATGTCAAGTTCAGCCCCATCACGTGATTGTTGTTACCGTTATTGCCGTCGGGAGAGTACTTCCGAGGCCGTCCTCGCTTCCGCTTCGCCGGCTCTCCCGTTCCACTGCTGAAACCGACACTGTTTCCTTGTTCTTGTTGTTGTTGTTGCTGCTGATGGTGATATAAGGAGACGTCTTCGATTGGAGGCTGTGAGTTTTGCTGATGATACGTTTCTGTCGTCGTCGTTGATGACGGCGGCATGATTGGCTTGTAAACGGGGCCACCGTCCGCGTTGTAAGCTAGCCTCATCGTCGCCATATTCATCGTCGTCCCTGCTGCTTCTCTATCTGACATTTTTTTGCGTGTGATATTTTAAATCTCTGCTCAAAAACCCTAATTTCACCGAGTTTTAAGTCCGTATTTCGTAAAAAAAAAAAATTGGAAATCGATTTTTTGAAAAATAAAGAGTGAGAGAATAGGTTATAAAGCAAACAAAACTGAAAAAGTTGGTGACTTACCAATTACCACGCTCGAAATTAGGGTTTCTTCGTAGACGGAGACGACGATGACACCGCTTCGAAAAATATGTTGATTTTTCTTTTAAAAAAAAAAAATTCAGAGAATTTTCCTAATTTTTAAATTTTTTTTTCCTATTTTATAATTTTCTTTTTTTCTTGTATTTTTTTCTCGTTTTGGGATTGGGGCGCTTATTAAAAAAAGCACTTCAATACGCAAAAATTTTACCCTTACCAACACGCGCTCTCCTCTCACTCTCCAATTAAATCTATGTCTACATGTATAAACGGACCCTATACGTATACGCCAAGCCTACTAAAACAAAAGTCTATCCGGAGTAGAGGTGTACAAAAGGGTCAGATGGATATGGTCCGAATCCGGTTCCGTACAATCCAAATACGGTACGATATGAATGTTGCCAAAATCCAATAAAGCTGGTCTGAATAATATATAAATCCGTCAAAATTTGATCAAGATCCAATACAGTCAAATAATCGGACTTAGCATGTTCATTACTTTTAAGACCTAGCCCAATCCATTCCAAATAGTTTTAAACCGGAATCCAACCTGATCCGAATAGCATTCAAACAGAAAAAAAAAAAAAAAAAAAAATTTAAGACTGATCAGCCCAATCCAACCTGTTTGACACCTTTTATCCGGAGACCAAATTCATATTTTGAGCATACCGGAGCAAAAGTCGAATTGGAGACCTAATCCACACGAAATATAATATAACATATCTTACAAAAATAAAGAACATTTTGAGCATACAAGAGCAAAAGTAGATCGGGAGACCTAATCCACACGAAAAATAACATTCCACATGCATACGGGAGCAAAAGCCGATCTGTAGACCAAAATCCCGTACAAAAAATAACATTCGACATCAAAATAAAGAACATTCTAAGCAAATGGGAGCAAAAGTCGATCTGAAAACCCAATCCGCATGAAAATAAAGAACATTCCTAATCTGTACGAAAATAAAGAACATTCGACAAAGACTACTAGAATTTCTACATTATTCACTATCTATATCCTTCTCGTTATATTGTAAAGTCAGGAGAGTGTACATGAATTCTATTAGGTACATACATTTTATATCCCCCAATAAACAAAAACAAAGGCTAATAAGCTAATCAGAATTAGATGGTCCAAACTAATAGCTCCACTTCTTCAAATTGTTGATGCCACCAAACACTAAAAAGTGATTCCAAAGAACAAAAGTTGCATTTACACGTGCATGTATGTATTAGTATCTTCATTTACTCAACTGGGAAAAAAAATGTGGGGCAAGATAAAGCAACTAGTAGATGAGAATAGAGACATCATCATCAATCAAAAATGCCAGTCATTGGTTGCGATTTTCGCCTTCTGTGATTTCCTACAAGGTGGTTGCTCAAACCTTCTTACATGTCCTTGGAAGTCCTTTTCTCATCCTCTTCCTGGGAGGACTGCCATTCTGATCATTCCCTGGATTTCGATCCAAACAGCCTTTATCATCTAACCTTCAAGTGAAAACACACAGAGATGATAATGATTTACAGCCCTAAATGGGGGTTCTTTGTAATTTTCTTGTTGAGCACCAACGTACCTTCCACTTTGAGAGTGCCACTCTCTCTGTACCGATGAGACTTATCTGGCTTAACATATCCAGTACGCTTCGTAGACACTGTAATCACTCCCCGTTCAACCTTTTGCTCCGGAGTTTCACATTGTCCATCGAAAGGTCTCATGTAACAAAACCTACCAAGATGGGAATTCATACAATGATACATTTGCATTTCAATATCATAATATAATTACATATATGGAAAAAAGAAAAAAGAAAAAAAAAAAAAAAAAAAAAAGGGTAAACATAAGAGATTCCAGATAAATCTTTGAAAGAGTCGCACATTCCATCTTCATGTGCCTTCTTTTGTACTCATTATGTTAATTTAACTTCCTATAATAATAGAGTAGGAAAACAGTCGGTGTCTAACGTTTTCATCATAACATATTAACATGTTGAGAACACCAAGCATAAGAGAAGATGGACATAACGCTCAACAGACAGATTATGACATGAATATAAGTACCATTCTAGTGGTAAGGTCTTGGGGTTGAAATCAGAGCTCAGCATCCTCCACTTCCTACACTTGTTACACTGCACCCATTCCTGGTCAGGTTTGCACTGATCATTGCCCTTTTTCTGGAAAACGAAATAAACTAGATTTATTAAAAAAAGAAGTTTACTTGCTTAAGTTTGTTAAATGGATAGTCATAATGCCTATAAGTAACAGATAAATAAATAATATTAATAATAGTACAATATCTCCAAAAGAATCAAACTACCATACTATCGTATCTCAAAACCCATCGTTAAAATATTTAAAAATCAAGATGCAGCATAGTCATAATAGGAAATGGAATAAACAAACAAAGTATGATTTAATATATTCAAAATCTAATATTTAAACATAGTATTGTTTAATGAAAATATCTTAAACCAGAGTAGTAATTAGTTCACCATTAATACATTTATAGGATATTTATCTTCTTATATTTTCTCAGGCAACTGTTCATGAGTTAGCAGATTGCCTAAGTCAGCAGGCAAACAAGTCTTGTTTGGATGATAAACTTTTATTAGGAAAGAACACAAAATATTGCAAATCCTAAAAAATAATGAAAAAAATTATATATCAAAACAGAAACAACCCAGCAATTAGCAAAATCAAGTACTTTACCAATTCTAATGGATCGAAATTATTGTCCCAGTATTCATCTGCTACTTTCCCCAGCCACTCCTCCAGTCGAGCATATGGTTCACAGTCCTGGAATCCCTGTTTGTTATTATGCACCCACACACGACCATTTCCGCCATCCTGTGCCGTATAAGGAAAAAAGGATTTCAGATGCTGTAAGAAGATTCACTGAAAAAAATTAAAAATAAAAATACTCAATTTATCCAACTTTAGCTGGCTTGCTATCATTCAGCTGATTTAGTACAAAGTGCAACTTCATTAAAACCTCACAATAAAAGAACTAGATATATTACAAGCATGCAAATGATAGCACAATTCTTAGGAACAGCATCATCAGTGCTACCTACAAGTCTACAACTGCAACAATATAGTGTCATATCTTCCCTCCTTAAAGAAAATGAAAGCAGGCTGGGGCACAAACCCTTAAAATCATGAGCTGAATGAAGTCTTCGTATTACTAAGTTATTCTTTTTATAAACGAGAACGAGCAAATTCTACTCAAACAATAATTTTAAAATGTGCTCAGGCTGTCTCCAATAAGAACTTCAAGTTTTAGCAAGCAGAAGTGTAAAAAGAGAAAAAATGAAGCACATAAATGTTACATTTGATTTCTCTCGGAACAAGTTACAATTAAAGAGGCTATACTTATGGTAAACCTTGCAAGATAATGAAAACAAATTAGAATTTCATAACAGTTTTTCAAGAATAGAAGCTAAAAGCAATCCATGGCCAAACAAAGAGAACCAAGTTTTGAAACTAAAATGCCCAGAGACAAATTGAGAGAAGATTGCTAACCATTAAATCAGTAACATCTATGACACCAATTACACCTCGGCCAATATCTCCATTATGAATCATGCCACCAACTCTCTTGTAAGCCTAAAAAGGGAAAACAAAAATAGATTGTTAAATACGAAATCTATGAGGTCTAATGACACTGACTAATAAGTAATGCACTGAACTGATCAGACAATAAGAATAAGAAACCAAAAAATAAAGAAGATGAATATTTAGAATGGGGATATAATATTTATCAATAAAACGAAAATGAAAAAAATATATGTCTAGAATCATATCCATTGCATTATCTATAACTCAAAATTAAGATGCCAGAATATTTGGCTCTATATTGATGTTAAAAAATTGTGAATCTAAATGATAGAATTAAAATATTATAAACAATTATGGAAACACGAACAGGAAAAACATCACCAAGCAAACTGCAAACCAGTAAATAACAGAGTTAATTAAACATTTTTCTTTACAAGTAGACTTTGACTTAATAAAGTCATTTGACTTTAGTTGGCATCTGAAGACTCACTAGATTCAATAGCCTCTAGATTCCCCATTAGATAATTAATCAAACCCTCAAATGTATATATATATATATATATATATACGGTCTCGTTCACATCAGTGGGCACTGATGTAAATATATAAGGAAATTGAATGTGAGCCACTCATTGTGGAGAAGTTTTGACAAGTGCATACACACTAAGTCAAAGCATGGAGAATAAGTGACTCACATTCAATGTTCTCATATATTTACATTAGTGGGCACCGACTTTGAACATTTCTCTCTCTATATATATATATATATATACGGTCCTGTTCACATTAGTTCGCACTGATGTAACTACATCATCAGTAGTAATGTATGTGGACCACTGATTATGGAGAAGCTTTGAGAAGTGCATACACTTTGAGTCAAAGTATGTAAATCTAATGGTCCACATCCAATGAAGTATATCAATACGTACTAATTTGAACATTTCTCTGTATATATATAGAATTAATTTTTAAAATTACAATATGGAATCATTTTTTTGAACTTACCACTAGAATTCACAACAACTATACCAAATTAATAAAAGCTTTTGCTAAAAGTATTCCGCAATTCAAAACTCAAAAGAAGAGACACGTTTCTAATAAATATGGCTGAATAGTAAGAAAGTATTTATGCGGCTGTGCATTAGCAATGAGATTCAAAAGCATGACTGCACGGATAAATACTAAGAACTGAGAAGAAAATTGGAGAATTCCATAGAAAAAACATAATAGGAACAAAAACTAGTCAAATAATCAACCACAATAACTTGATAAGATTAAAGAGGATTTGGGTAAAAAGTGTAAAGTTTGAAGACCAACAAATGTTTGAGGATAAAATCATATCATCAACCAAAAACTCACCTCAATCAAGCGGCCATGCCAATATAAAAATATTCCACAATTCATATGCTCCCACTCCAATTGACAGCGACCCGGAGTTAGTTGAACAGGTTTTTCCATAATACTACTGGTTTCCACATGTGTCTTATTCAAAGATTTTGCCAACAGTCGACTTTTGACCTATTGAAGTTGAATATTTCAGCCAAAAGATCAAACTGGATTAGGCAAGCACATAGGGCAAAATAACACCCAAGCACAAAAAAAAAATATCAAGTTGACATGCAATTACCAAAGAGCCTTGAACAGTTATCCTCATCCGCGGTACTAAGAAGATGACTTCTAAATAAGATCGAAGTGAATAATCTAATGGCACCTTAAACCAATGAAAATACACGTCATAAGTTAAATGTCAATCTTAACTCTTAAGATACTGTATTAAGTAGTGACAAGAGGAAGCCAACCTTTTGACTAATCTGACCAGGTCGTGATCTAATCCTCATAGAACGGATGAATATGTCACCTTTGTGGAAAGAGCTACCACCATCTAGTCCGTCGTGACGTTTCAGAGAATAGTCAGATCCCCACTCATCTAAATTCCATATATATGTTTGAGTTCCTGTGCTTGTATCACGAAACAAGCCTGCTTTTTCACCTATCATATACTTGTCAAATGGTGAAAATTCCTTAATGGCTTTCAAATTATGCTTTGCTGTTGCTTCAGACTGGACACTTGTATCCAGTTCCATAAACTGTCCTTTCCTGTAGTAGTTCACAATGGGAATTTCAAGGTTCTGCAGCATCAGTATATTATGAAAGTAGTCATTAACAAATCAACTTGAAGTAATAGATTATAATCCAAACAAATAGAAAGTGAATATTGTAGCATACATCTTTCCCTTCATTTAAAGATTGTGAAAGAAAAGCTATAGATCTGGAATCAGCAGTCTGTGTAAGAACCAGAGCATCTCTGCCAAGCCTCATTGCTCCAGTCTAGAAAATAATATCCAAATTAGCATTAAAAAAAGTCACGAGGTTATGACATTACATCCAAAAACTTTCAATAATTATATATCATTCCAATTATGAAAATGACAATGGCTACCTTAAATCCAACACCAAATCTTCCAATACGGTCTGGGTCATTTGTACCAGGTTGCTTGTGCCCGAAGTATGTCATTCCCACAATCTCTTGATGGGTCATCCCATGGCCATCATCCCTTACTGCAAGCATAGGTATAGTTTTTCCAGCTTTACTAAAATATACATCCTCAATAGAAATGTCCAATCTGTCAAAATAAACCAAAATAACCAACCTATCTAAAGAAAACAACATTGCGACTATTATATATTGAATTCAAATACACATAATATACATAGATTACAAAAACAAAGCATAAGTAAAAAATATTGATAAATAGCTAAAACAACTGAACAATAGAGCCTACGTAGTTGCTTTGGCATCCCTGGAATTATCAACAAGCTCAGCAATTGCACCAAAAATCCAGCCAGAATGTGCCTGCCCAAGAGTTTGAAGATAACTAGGGTCTGCCCTGACATAATTCTTTTCCAACGATCTGCCCGGTTTCACAGAATGTGACTGAGTTCTGCTATAAGTTTCCATTGTAGATTCACAACCACGCTGATCTCCAACTGCCGGTGATGACTTGAGAATAGGAGAGAAATTATCTTCACTGGTAGCTGAATCTTTTATCTGAATATGTACATCTTTTCTGCTTGCAGACTCCTTAACCGTGTGGAGCGGCAAAACGAGATCATCATTAATCCAAGTCTTAGTCAAAATTGGCTGCACAACTCGACATGCCTCACCTATATTGACCAAAGTATCCACAAACAATGATATCAAAATCTCAAAAAAAAAAAAAAAAAAAAAAAAAGCATTTCATGACATTCTCTAAAACTAGAAGTAGACCACCATAAATAAATACACCATCATGACCAAACTAATACACGAATAAACATGTAGGAACAGTGATCCAAGAGTAACATTAAAAGGCATTGCAATTCTAGTTAAATGTTAAAAACATAAAGAGTCACCTGATTGTCGATGCCTTTGTCCAGAAGAGGCATTGCATGCTTTGTCCATCTGATATGCAACTTTAGCTTGGCTAGAATTTGAGGCTTCATCATAAGGCAGTACGTAGAATTCCCCGAACTCAAATTTTGCAATAGCAACCTTGGAAAGATAAAATGTCAGAAATTCAAAAATAATATTCTCCATGTAACAAAATAAACACAGTATCATATACATAAAATTTGCATGCGATTATATTTCTTTTCAAATGCTAATATAACCTTTTTATATCTAAGTGGGGAAAAAGAAAAAAAGATGCTAATATAACACAGTATCTTATACATAATACCTTCAAAACAATATTATTCTCAAGCAACTTTCTTAATTTTTAAATATGTTTTTTTTTTAATAAATATTTTCCTTTTATTATAATAAAAGTAATCCAAAACCGTCCAAGTCTAGAGAATTTAAGACCTCTTGCACTGTTGTACAATGATGAGACCTTACTAGCTAAGCCGGCTAGTAATCTCTTATAGTAATTTTATTGGTATAATTCAAGATTGAAGGTTAAAAGAACAAATTTCTTTTTGCTTCAACCAAATAACTTCATTCTCTAAAATAGTAATGTGGCCTAGCTTTAACTGTTTAAAAGGTTTAAAAAAACAATGTAACTTTCTTAGAGCGATGCAAACATTTATTTCTTGTATATGTGTATGCCAAGACAATCTATAGAAGTTCTAAGATCAATATAAGGTTATCAAAAAGAAGCAATAGTACAATACCATGTTCCATTTTTGAAGATAACTCAAAAATCTCCCCCACTCTCTTTGGTCACGAGAACATTCAGCAGCAGGGCGTAGCAAAAAGTGAGACAGATCATCAAGGAAATGTAGTTGCCTTCTTGAGACAATATTACGAAAGTTCCAATGGCGAGGCCTAATTATTAAATCCCATCAGCAGGTTCATATAGCAGCCGAGAAAACATATAAAACCAAGTAAAACTATGTCCATGGCTCACTCACTGGACTGACATTGACAATAACAGAAGCATGTATGTAACGTATGTGATCAATCAAAATATAGCAGCAAAAGAAACATGTAAAAGCAAGCATGGACCTCTATACTATTTATAAAAGCAAGATCACAAATATACGGTAGCTATATCATACATTTAGAAAAAGGTATAAACATAAAAATAGAAGAAAGTATGCATACACTTTTCCAGGAGGGTTTAGACATTGCGTCCGACATATAGGTTTTTCATCTTTAGTGAGAAAAATATCATACTGAGAAGCATCTGCAGAAACAAAAAAGTTCAACAATAATGAATTGTTACAACAACAAAAATATGTTACATATAAAAATGAATTCCCATATCTATGCCACCATAACAAATGTAATAAAGATTCATCACATTAAATAATCCATATAACGTCATAAGTAAAAGCTATTATCAAAAAAAAAAAAAAAGAAAAGGAAAAAAAATGGAAAATTAAAAATCAACCTCCTTCAAGGACCTTATTTGTGTCTCCCATTCTCACACCTGTAAAATCAGACCTTATGTCAAACAAAAAGATTAAACTAGACTAGTACAAAACAACACGCTAAAGGCACACACGATAAGCCTCAAAACTTAAATAAACAGCTCACATTTTGTGTCTCGAATCTCGATAGATTAAATAACATTTCTTTTATTTAATTTTTTTTTTTTCAACATTTTCTATAACAGATAAGAGCAGTGCAACAACAATATTAAGCCAATTAAGAAAAAAAATTTAAGTAACCATTTAGTAAACAAAACACAAAATTTCCACATCTTCCATATGCGAAAATTACACCGACAATAACACGAAGTAAGCATGAGCAAGAACAAAGCAACAAATTCACACTAACAACGTGACGAAACAAAGCAACAAATGCACACACATAAAAACCCTAACAACACAAAAATCGCACAGACCATTTCAAGAAAAAGAAAAAGAAAAAAAAACCACAACTTTGACAAATAAACACCATGATTAGCATGCAAACTATTAAACAAAACAAGAAAAAAAAGATCGTCAACTCTTTTAATAAGTTTACCGTTCAAGACGAGAGAAGAAAACGCAAGTTTTCCAGCGAACAGCGGAGGTGTTGAGTTGAGAGAAATCAGAGGAGGAACTGAGAAGAGGAAGTGTCGCGGAGTTTTGGACGGTTTTTTTCCTCTAAAATCTGACACACAAACAAAGGTGAAATGAAATAAGTCTTCGCTGACAATCGCTGTCACAGTATTTTTATACTATTTGTACTGTGTATTTACAATAGTACCCCTACTTTTACTTAGTATTTTAGTTTGACTCATTTGTTACTATATTTATTTCTTTATTGTCTCTCTATCAGTCAAAGGCAAAGATATAGATATATATATTTATTTTATTTAATTTTATTTTATTTTATTTATTTATTTATAAATAAATATTATTAAAAGGATTATGTTAATACCAATGATGATAATCAGCATAAACATTTGTGTTAGTTTGTGTTAGTTTGGATGGCTGTTGCCTGTTGTTATTATCAAATGTGTATATAATTTATTATGATTGCTAATTTTCTTTGAATATATATATATCCTCCAATGAACTTATCATTTCTACCACATCATCATCATCAATTGATTTTAAAGTAGTACATCCATCCTAAGACCTTTTTTTTTTTTTTTTTCAAAAATTGAATCAACCAAAATCCATCCAAACATTGTTATGAATTTGTCAAGCTAACATTGTTAAGATAATTAATTTCTACTGTGATTCTTGTTAAATGAAAACCCCACCAGCTTCATTTTGAGAAGGATAATGAAGTTCATTCAATCAAACAATAATTTAAAGAGAACCAAAAATCAACTCTATTTAGTAGTACAAATTTCTATCCACAAACAAAAACTCACAAATCTGTGGAATCTATAACATTTTCATTACCTTTATAGAACCTCAAAAGGGTATCTCTGAAAGAATGTTCTCATAAGTTTATAAAACAAGAATTGGAATTTATTCGCTTGCAATCGACTGCATTCTTGTTGTCTCTCCGGCATCCCCCATCTTAAATTCTGGCTTGGAAGGGAACACAAAAACAGTTGATGCGGTGCTGGATGCCTGAAACCCAGCTGAATATCTCACTGAGGTTACTGTAACTTTTGGCAGCTGTTGTGAACCGGAGGCAAGTGGCACGACTTTGTAACTGAGGGTGTGCTGTGATTTTGGGAGAACAAAAAAAGCGTCGCTGTGAGACCCAGATAACACAAAACTTTGTGCATCTGCCACTGAATACCTGATCTCTTGGAGCAACAGCGTCTGGTTCTGAATCTTAACCAAGTATGTGAAGGGCTCTCCGAGGATGGCATAAGGAGGACACTCCAAACTCACAACTAATGGTGATACCTCCAGCTCTACTTCAGGTAGCTTGTGTTTAGTAAGAACCCAAGTTTCGGTTATGGTGGAACCAGAATGATCATTCCTTCTCCATCCCAGACACACTGTTCCGAGATTGACCTTCGATGAATCGACCGGGGGAATGATTGTGAATACCTTCTTAAACTCTTCTCCTGGCACGAGAAGGGCAGGGCCTAAATTGTCTTCGCCTCCATGTTGCACAGAACATGACCTTTCACTGTCACCATCCTCATTGTCAACAGACATGGATAGTAACTGCAATGGGACCTCAGTGCAATTCCTTGCAGAAATTATAAGCAAACTTGTTTCATTCGAGGGCAATGATGGCAGCTTCTCTGACTCAGGATCTGGCTTGATCCTTGTGAGCAACAATGGCTCTCGGCGGAAGGGCAGCATAAACCGATGGCTTATTTCAACAGCAGTCTTTCCTTCAATTTGCAAGCTTTTGTGGACGTTTACCTTCTGTGCAGTTGATTCATTGCTATGTGGAGAATAACCTAGAGATACGAAAAGCATAACTGGCTTGGGTCTGTGCCACTTTATTTCTAGTTTGCAGGACCATGAATCTCCATTTTTCAGAAATGGAACAGAAACCAATCCAAAAGATTGCTGGATTTTCTTAATCTCGTCAGAATTCAACTGAGATTCATCTTCCCCTTCTGGTCCAACAACTCCGAGAAGCTCAACATGATGACTTTCTACAGCGGATGGCTCTGTTTCCCTTGGACTGAACAAGCCACCTCCTCTTACATCCACAATATTGATCTTTAACTCTCCAGAGTAGATGTCATGGCCTCTGGAGACTACAGTAACAGGTACAATGAAGCTTTCTCCAGCCAACGCAGGACAAGAAGCACTTATATTAAGATCCACTAGTGGGTCTGGTTCTTCAACATGGGTAGCCTTTTGACCAGAGAATGCTAAAGCTGGATCTTTGGTTGGAAAAGTCTCCACACGCTCTTCAAACTTCCAAAGAGGTAAATCTTCCATTGAAGCAGGACTTTCAGCTCTACAACATATCGTAAAGTGGTGTCCCATTTTTGCAATTACAGAAATGCATTCAAGCCTTCCACTTTGGTCTGGATAAATTGAAAAGCTATCTTAGTAAATTGAAAGCAAGACATAACCGAAAAGCAAAAGTACTAATGATAGCTATTGAGATCCCAATGCATAGGAAAATGACTAGATATTATGCTAGCAATCATTGCCTTTACACCAAGATCATATTAGGTCAATCTGGCAAAAATGTTGGTCTCAATGTAGTCAAGCTTCAGAAGAAATTGGTTTAGGATTTGCAATAAATACTGGTTAGTAGACCATGCTCACATAATATGAAGATGACCTAGTGAATTAAAAAAGAAACCCGCCAAAACGTAATGGTTGCTGCAAATCAGCCAAGTTCGTTCATAAGTTATAGTCTGTATATTATACAGTATCAGGAAAGGGGGATATCAAAGGCGAGACGGTACCAAAATTTGGGTAAACGCAACAGAATCTGACTGAATCATATAATAAGATAGGGAGAAAAATCATGCTTGTGCCACCAGCAAATTAAAGACTTTACAGGTGAAACAACTTTTACTGATATAAGGATGTTTAGTGTGTATCAAAATGAACCTAAAGAATAATAACATCAAGAAGCAATTGCAGAAGAGAATAGCTTACTTACCGGATTTGATGTCATACGTCAAGCGTAGCCATTTGTTTGTAGCAAGTGTCAAAGAAGAAGCACTTTCTACTCGGTGACCCTCGTGATCCTCAGTCGCTGCAGCTAATGGAGGTCTTTGAGCATTCACAATGATAAAATTACATTTTGATTGATTGAACTGTACTTCTAATTGATCGATCTCAACATTAAGAGGTAATTGAGATAGAAGTGACAGTGTAATTGAGGTGGATACACCAGGCTTAATTATTTGTTCATGAAAAGCGACTGAAGCAAGAAGTACCAATCTAAGGGGACTGACAAGATCTATCTCAAGATGAAGTGGATTGTCTCCATTTATTTTGATATCTTCAGTTGATGCGGAACCTGCTTTCCCACTGACAAGCTGAAAAACTTCTTTGTGTATAATTTCTCTTTGTGAGAGACTCGGAGGACCGGCTGGACCACATTCCTTAAATCCCTGGGGATCCGTACCAGATAATACAGGCAGAGCGGCCATTTCTAGGGAATATTCTATAAAATCTTTTACTGAACCACTCTTTCTTGAGCACTCTCGTAGATAACCCACGACTTCCCACAACAATGTAACCCACCCTTCTTGTCTATATTGACTTGCAACCTCATCAAAAAGCTGTTTTGAGATACTGAAATCACCCACAGCAAAATACTCAGCAGCCATCCGGAGTCCACAATAAGAACCCATCCTCCGGGGTTTCAGGTTACCATATGATTCACAAGATTTTTTGAGCAGGGCAATAATTTCAAAGGTATCTTGGTATCTTTTCCCTTCTGCAATAGCGAATCGTGTGTACTCTTCGTCTGTAAGACTGCAAAGTGAAATAAAATTACAAGGCACTGATTTAAAAGAACTAAAATAATCAATCAATAGTAAATTATCAACATATTCAAATATTTGCGACTTACGGTTGAACAGCATCTCCTTGCTCAAGTAATCTTACAAATTGCCCAACATAAACTGAAGGTACTACAGATTCAGCACTGCTATCAATCTCATTAGCAGTTTCTGACATTGACAGAGTAAGCTCCAAAGACAATCTTTTCTCCTTCAAATAATGTGCAGCTAACTGTTTCAAGATAAATTATTGTGTTTTAGCTCATTGACAAACAAAAAGATTACATGGTCCATATAAAAAAGTCAGGCTTTCAAATTGCTTTGTATTCCGTTAACACATTTTTGAAATAGCAAACAAAATATTTGAAACACAAGTTGACGGGTGTCACACCTCACCAAAGACTTCTCAACTGCCAACAATGTTGAAAACCGATGACAAATGGGTCTAAAGTTTCTCAGAAAGTAAAGATGGCTGCTGACCTGATAGTAATAAGATGGATGAAATTGCCATTCCGTCAAAGCTTCGTCTGCAGTGCCTGAAACTAGAGATGAAATGCTTGGAACTGAAACGGAGCTTGTCTCCAATAACTCAGCAAATACCAAAAATTGTCTGCTCATCCATTCCCAATGAAGGAATATTACTTCCGGTGCTCCAACAAGCTTTCTGTATGAAGCATTGTGCTGATTGAACCATATAACCGCTTCTTTCACCTTTCCGCCATGCAATAACAAAGTTGATATTTTAAAATGCAACTGCTCTGCAACAGTTCTTATCTCAACCAAGCGTTGTATTGGTGGCAACCTTGTTGATGTCCCAATCATCTGTGAAGAAAATTAGTAAAGTCAAATTGTAAACGTCTATGACGATGATGAATCACATAATAATAGATCAAAGAAACAACAAAATAGTATTTAAAAAGTACCTCCCTCACTGCATGATAAGCATCCTCGTAAGACCTCAAAGCTTCAACCCAATCTCTGCGAAACTCTGCAAATACAGCAACCTAGCAATTCAAATTGTTTAGATAAGCAATCAATAATTTAAACAAGCTAAACAATATCCAAGTTATAATGGAAACTAGAATAAAAAATTGAAATTAAGATGCATACTTTGAAGCAATATCTAATGTTGAAATCAATAGAACTGTAGCTCTTCTTCTCAATTCGGGTTTTGATCCTCCTTCCTTCTTCTCTGTAATAAGTACTTGCTAATTCCGCAAACGTGCTCCCTAGCCTTAAATAACAAAACTCAACTTCAATGACAATAATACAAGAATCCCATATGTGCACAGCAAAGAAAAGATAAATAACCGGAAAAAACAGAAATAAAGAGCATGCCTGGTCAGAGATTGCTTTAGTTCAGTATCATCATTGGGGTTGAAATTGAGAAGGTGTTTGGTGTCTACTTCAGCACGTTTACGCAGAGCAAGGTAACGATCTTCATTGATATCATCTGCATTATTAGATAACACCACCACATTTGATCATCTTCTTCTTTTCTATTGTTTTTGGAAAATCAATGATAAATATAATGATGAGAAAGTAAACTATACCCTTGGAAGACGATTGAAAAATAACAACAACAACCAATTTGATGTTCCTGGGACGAAGAACAGCCCTGACCATTGAAACAACACAAAATTCACAATTCCTAAAGTTTTCAAATTGCTGGCTTCTACACATTGAAAAAAAAAAAACCCCAATTAAAGAAAGATACGTACTTGAGGTTATCGAGATCGGAGCAGACCTGGAGCCACTGGGTGGGATCGCCGGAGACCTGATCGGAGCTGAAAAGAGCGGCGACGACGGAGGGGATTCGAGTGCGGTGCTTGATGAGCCAGTCCCTCCGGAGAATCCCAGCAGCTTGTGGTGGTTTGGAGGAGTCCTTTTGAGCCAAAAGGAGGAGGAAATTGGAGAGGTCAGGCAAAGCAAGTGTGTTGATTGGTGGCTGCTCTGCAAGTAAGTGCCTTGAAATGACGGCCTGATGCTCCGCACATCCCACCAGAGATACCAGACTCACCGGCGGCGTTCGATACTCTTCTGGGTACTCTTCCATCTTCTTTTTCTTCTTCTACCTCACGATCTCATACTCTTCTTCTTCTCTCTGTAAATCTGTAGATACTTCACATGAAGAAGATGAAGAAGAACAACATCAACAACTGTTTGGTCTGTTTACTTTTAGATTTCATTTGACTAGTGGGTTTGGTTTTATCTGAGCTGGGCCCATTACACCTATTTTGGGCTTGACCACCAAATCTTAGCAGAGTTGAGCAAACAATGTTGTGAATTTGAATCATATTCTCTTCTCCAAATCTCAAATTAATTGTAAAAGATAAAAAATAAATAATGATACCGATCATTTAAGCATTTAGGCCTGCAATTTCCTTGATAACATTGGGCTCATTACCCGTAACGTAGGTTGATTTGAGTTGGATATAGAATAAGGTTGTTATATATATATATATATATACCATCTAAGGGTATAACAACTTAGATTTTGTTGGGATGAACAGATGCTCTTTATCTTCAAGCCATATTGGATGGCGGTAAGAATGAGATCGTTGACCAAATTCTAGTCTGTCATTTTTACATCTTTTATTTCAGTCATTGTCTCATTGAATATAACAACAATGATATAAAACAACAACAATGGAGACCATACACGTGATTCATTGTATCAAAATTTAAAATATAATGATTTCACTAAATTTGAAATTAATTGATTCATTATATCAGAGTAAATATATATAGAGACTAATTTTCCGATAAAGATTTTTTACGATACACACTTTAAGCACTTTTGGTGAAATTGTATGAAATATATTGAATCATGATTTGATTTTTTGTATGGATAGTGAAAACAATGAAATACATGTATGGAAAAAAAAAAATTAAAAAAACTCGGGTTCAATAACTAATTTTTTCCAATTTTTTTGACGATAAAACATTTAAAAATAGGGAAATATAAGAAAAAATAGTTTTCAAATCCAAAAAATTTCCAAATTTTTACCAAATGTATATTTTAATTTTCTTATGATGCATACAAAAAACCAAATCAAGATTCAATATATTCAATGAGATTTCATCAAATGTGTTTAAAGTGTGCATTATAAAAGTCCACGTTGGAAAATTACTATATATATATATATATATATAGTGGGTCTTTCATGAGGAATCCTTTATTTTAATTTCAATAAGAACCTTGATGAAAATACATCGATTTTAATGAATTTTGATCTGAATTTTTTTTTTTTTTTTTTATGATGAGTTCATTGCAATCTACCTATGAACAAAATTTTAGAATTTTTCGAATATTGGAACTATTTTTCTTGAATTTTTCTATATTTTACCTATTTTTCGATGTCTTCATATTTAACAAAATTTAGATAAATAGCTCTAGTACTTGGAAAATTCTCAAATTTTGTTCATATATAGATTTCATTGAAATCATCATCTAAAAAAAAATTCAGATTAAAATTCATTTAAGTCGATGTGTTTTTATTATGGTCCTTACTAAAATTAAAATAAAAAATCTCTTATGAGAGTCTCACTATAAATATATACATTAATAAATGCTCTTGTATATTTACTTTATTTATTTATTTTCTCTTTGATCGGTAATGAGAGAAAGAAAGTATATAGGAAATCATAAGAGCATCTCCAATGCAAATATGCATTTTTGAGTTTCTAAATAATGTCACATCAGCATTTCTATTTATTATGGACCCACTTTTAAAAAAAAATTAAAGAAATGCAAATTCACATCTCTAATGCAATTATCTAAAGTCAAATATGCATCCATTTTATATCCAATCATAATAAAACAATTATTAGAGCATCTCCAATGCTATTATGCATTTGGAGAAAATGGAGTGCCACATAGGATAGATATTAAAAAAGTTAGAAAAACTCTCTTCAATGCTATTATCTAAGTTGAATATGGAGATGATATGACCCAAAAGAGTTTCTAATTCTAGAAACTCTCATAGAAATATTGACTAGGATTTCTAACTCTTTCCACCAATAAGATTAAAGCTTTCAATTTTTTCCACCAATAAGATTAAAGCTTTCAATTCTTTCAACCAATAAGATTAAACCTCATTTAATTGTAAAATAAAAGAGGAGAGAGAGTGTAATAATTGTTTTATTATGATTGGACATAAAATAGATGCATATTTGACTTTAGATAATTGTATTAGAGATGTAAATATGCATTTCTTTAATTTTTTTTTTAAGTGGGTCCATAATAAATAAAAATGCTGATGTGCCACTATTTAGAAACTCAAAAATACATATTTGCATTAGAGATGCTCTTATACTCTCTCTCCTCTTTTATTTTACAATTAAATGGGATTTAATCTCATTGGTGAAAAAAGTTGAAAGCTTTAATCTTATTGGTGGAAAGAGTAAGAAATCCTAATCAGCATTTCTAGGAGAGTTTCTAGAATTTGAAACTCAAACTTCATATTCTCAAATTTTTTTTTTTTTTGGTCACATTATCTCCATATTCAACTTAGATAATAGCATTCGAAAGAGTTTTTATAATTTTTTTAACATCTATCCTATGTAGCACTCCATTTTCTCCAAATGCATAATAGCATTGGAGATGCTCTAAAGCAAAACAATTAATACGTACAGGAAGTTAGGTAGAAATAGCAGCCTCGTGTGTGCATAGACAAAATTTTGGCAATAGATTTTAATGGTCTAGGGTTGCTGCTTTGCAATGCCTATCTTCCTTAACAATAACAAAGTCAAGTAAGGAGATATATTGAATTGGGATTTTAATAAATAATTTTAGAAAGTAAAATCTAATAGTATTGGATTGAGACTTTTTAATAGGTTAAATAAGTTTAATAATATTCGATTAGAACTTTTAATTTTTTTATTTATTTTTTTAAAGTCCATAATATCTTGTGGTATTGGATCCAGAATTTTAAGAAGCGGCAAATTATCTTGTAGTATTATATTTAGATCAAGATTTATATGATTTCATAATAAAATGGATTGTCTCGGATTTTTTTAGTGATAACTATAAATATTAAGACTCAAAAATTGTCTTGTCATCTCCCATAAGACTTTGACTTTTGAAGATCTCAAAATCATCTTCATCTTCCTCAAATTCTATACACCCATCAGATCTTCATCTCAGATCTACCTAAATCTCCCAGATCTAGTTATGGTGAAGAATTTCTTTCAAAAATCTCTTCACCAAAATATGAAGAAAAAAAAAAAATCCACCAAAAGAAAAAAAAAAAAAAATCCATGCTTAACAGCCCAACTATATTTTTTAGGAAAAAAAAGAAAAAAAATCTCCGAGGTCTCATTGATAATGGTGAATCAATGAATCACCGAAAAATAAAAAATTCTCCCAGATCTGATTCAATGTTTCACCAAAAAAAAAAAAAAATCTCCCATACTGACTAATTTATTCCACCTATCTATCAGTTGATTCAATGATTCACCTTGCTTGTATGGCTGATGCACCAATTCACTTGACTTGCATGGCTGCTTCACTGATTCACCGATTCCTATGAACAAATCCTAATGGTCTATAAATAAATTATAGATAATCACAATGGTATATAAATAAAGTCCAAAGACTATTTTAAAATCCTAAAAGTCTAGTATATATAACCATAATAATTTTTAAAATCATACAAATCCATAAAGAATAAGGTTGTTTTACATATATACCATCTACGGGTATGACAACTCATGTTTTGTCGGGATGAATATACACTCTTTATCATCAAGCCATATTGGATGGCGATAAGAATGAAATCGTTGACCGAGTTCTAGTATGTCGTTTTTACATCTTTTAGACCATGTTTGTTGCGATGTATTGTATTGTATTGTATTAGACAAATAAAATGTATTAAAATAATGCAATACAATGTTTGCACCAAACACTATATTATATTATTTTAGTACATTTTAATTGCTTAATACACCAAACACCGTATTAACTAATAAATATTTTTTTTATTCTTTTTTTTATAACAAATATGGAATATTGATGAAATATGTATTATGTTGTTAATATTTTCTTATAATTTCAAAATTATATAGGAAATAATTATTTTATTATAAAATATTATTTATTTAAATTTTTTGTTTCAATAAAAATAAATATTTTTTATTTTTTAGTTAAAAATATTTATTGATTTATTCATGGTAAGTATATCTAAAATATATTATTAATTATTTTTTAAATATTATATTTTTATAATATAATAAAATACAATAAAGTCATATATAAATAACTTAATACGATATAATACAATACATCACCAAATATAGGTTTGTATTAATGACAATATAGTCCAATACAATACAATACAATACAGATCAATACAATCCAATACGGTGTGTCAAACGAGCCCTTATTACATAGTCATTGTCTCATTGATTATAACAACAATGATAGAAAACTACAAAAATTGAGACCATACACGTGAGATGTTATAGTAGTGATTCGTCTAGTTTTAAACAAATATACACGTGATTCATTTTATCAAAATTTAAAATATAATGATTTTCACTGAATTTGAAATTAATTGATTCATTATATCAGAGTAAATATATATATAGATAGTAATTTTTCAATGAGGACTTTTTAGAATACATATTTTAAACACTTTTGATGAAATTGTATAGAATATATTGAATCTTAATTTGATTTTTTATATGGATGGTGACAACATTGAAATATATTTATGAAAAAATAAAATAAAATAAATTGGATGCAAAAACTAATTTTTCTGATTTTTTTGAAGATAAAACATTTAAAAATAGAAAAGTATAAGAAAAAATAGTTCTTAAATCCAAAAAATTTCCAAATTTACCAAATGTGTATTTTAATTTTCTTATTATGTATACAAAAAATCAAATCAAAATTCAATATATTCCATATAATTTCATCAAAGGTGTTTAAAGTGTGTATTGTAAAAGTTCTCGTCGGAAAATTACTCTACTCTCTGTATATATACATTAATAAATGCTATTGTATATTTACTTTTTTTTTTTTTTCTCGTTAATCAGTAATGAGAGAAAGAAAGTATATAGGAAATCAGAAAGCAAAAACAATTAATACATATAGGATGTTGGGTAGAAATAGCGGCCTCGTGCGTGCACCGACGAATAGATTTTAATGGTGTAGGGTTGCTGCTTTGTAATGCCTATCTTCCTTAACAATGACAAGGTTGACTAAGGAAGTGTACTCAATTGAGATTTCAATAGACAATTTTTGGAAGTTAAAGTCCGGTAATATTGAATTAAGACTTTTTAATAAGTTAGATAAGTCTAATGATATTCGATTATGACTTTTAAGATTTTTTTAAAAAACTCATAATATCTTGTGATATTGGATCAAGACTTTTAAAAAACAGCAAATTGTCTGGTGGTATTAGCTTGAGATTTAAGACCAATATTTGTATATTTCATAACAAAATGAATTGTCTCATACTTTTTAGTGATAACTATAAATACCAAAACCCCAAAAGTGTCTTGTCATCTCCTATAAGACTTTCTAGACTTTTGAAGATCTCAAAATCATCTTCATCTTCCTCAACTTCCATATCCCCATCTTCATCTCAAATCTATCAAAATCTCCTAGATCTAGCTATGGTGAAGCAATGCTTTTGAAAATCTATTCACCAAAATATGAAAAGAAAAAAAAAAAAAAAAAAATCCACCCAAAAAAAAAAAAAAAAAAAAAACCTTTCAAAATCCAAAAATTAGAAGTTAACGGTCCAACTATATTTTTTAGGAAAAAAAAAAATTATCTCAGATCTTATTGATTACGGTGAATCAATGAATCACCAAAAAATAAAAAATTCTCCCATATCTGATTCAATGATTCACCAAAAAAAAAAATTCTCCCACACTGACTAATTTATTCCACCTAATCGATCGATTGATTCATTGATTCACCTTGCTTGCATGGCTGATACATCGATTCACCTTGCTTGCATGGTTGCTTCACTGATGCACCGATTCCTATGAACAAATTCTAATAATCTATAAATAAAGTTCAAAGACTTTTTAGAATCCTAAAAGTATAGTACATATAATAACTGTAGTCTTTAAAAATCATACAAATTCATAAAATCCTAACACCCAAAAATTATCTATTAAAATCTCAATCTAATACACCCCCTAAAATATTAATATATTTTAGCTTTACTAAGAAGAAGAATAAATTAAGAAGTTGATAAATGGACGAGCTTGGGGCATGATCAAATGACTTCCAAGTCAGAGGCTCGAATCTTACAAATGACAAAAACTTCAAAAAAAAATTATATGTCTAGATAGGTGATGTATTTTGCTAATAGAGGTGTAGCTTAGCTAGTAGATAGATAAGCTTGGAGCTTGGGCAAATGACTCCCAGATCAGTGACTCGAATCCTACTAATGATGAAAGTTTAAAATAAAAAAAAACAACTCGTTCCGAATTAACAGATATTATCAAAAAAGAAGAAGTTAATTAACATGTAGCGACAATTGAGTAATTATGATTTATGTGTATTAATAGTGTGGCATTATACATTTTCTTTCCGGACACAAAATGTTGGTACATTCATATATTAAAAGAATAAATAAACATATTAACATAGTCATAATTTTAATTAAAACGAAAAAATATAAAATCATGGGATGATGGCTTTTTTAAAACCAAACTTGACTAATTTTTTGAACTTTTGATCATAATAAAAGTAATTAATTATATGCTTTCTACCTCATGGTACTTCAATGAATAGTTGCACAAATTAATTGGCCACTCTAGTTCTAGAGCATCAATGGGGATATATATATATATATATATTATAGCCTATGTGCATGGCAATGAAATCTAATGATTTTAATTACAACTCATGTACATCTCTAATTATAATTAGATTGCTATTGTTTGAGATTTCAATTGACTTTTTATTTACTAATTTATGTTTTACAACTCATTCAAACACACCTAAAAACATCTCCTACAGTTTCCCTTTGAGACCCCCCTTAGCTTAATTAAGGGAGAGACTGTATTTACAACTCCAACAAGTTCTTTCAAGGCTCCCTTAAATGTGTTTTGGTTGAGCTCACTCCCTTAATTAGAGGTGGCTTTAGCCCCTCTTAGGTGGGTTTCACATATTTTAATTTATTTTATTTTATTTTTTGAAAAACATAAGATATTTAACTTTTAAATCCCAACAACATTTATTATCCAATAAGTAATTTGTTTTACAATAATAATTACAAAGTAAAACATCAAAAAAAAAAAAAAAAATTATTAAAGAAGTCATCTAAGAGAGTATTGTTGGGACACATACAGCCTTAATGCCCCCTTACATCAACATCCACCCCTATTTAAGGGGGTCTCCAAGGAGACCGTTAGAGATACTCTAAATCTTAATACAAGGACAGTTATGAAATCAATCTCAAATTGTTTACAAGCATGTGAAGGGTTCGAGTCTCACAATGCGTATTTTATAAGCATGTATGATGAGTTTTCTTTCGATTTGTGGGAGTAATTATTTAGGCCGCACATGTGTCTTATTTTGATGGGTCCCGACAGTCCTCTTATAGGATAATGGTAGACATTCAACATTTTTGTCCAATATTTACATCCAATTTGATGTGGCAGCTGACATGACACTTCTTTCTCAACTGTCATATCATCACACTACTATATCATCACATCTCCTAATCTTTTCCAAACCCTAATTTTTAACTCCATTTAATTTGTACCCCCCGTGAACAAAATAAACCAAGAAAAAAAAAAGGTTGAAGAGACCTGAAATTGAAGTAATTTGGAAACACCCATCAGAATCATCTTCCAAAAACAACAGATGCAAATCCACCTCCTCAAACTCCCTAGATTTTTCACCATCCAATCGGAGGTACGGTGCCATAGGTTGGTTTGCTGGATTATTGTTCTTCCATATGAACACAATTTGTGCCCGGTAGCTGTTCAACAAAAGTCCACAAAGACCACAACCACCATGTTTATGTGATACTCTAGGCCTAGATTGGAAAATAATGGACCAGACCTGTTAACAATTGTGTTAGAGAATCTAAAACAGTACTATTAGTTCAAATAATGTCCAGAAGAAACTTGATATTAGATTCAAGATAATGTTAACTTCTACATATCTTTTTTTTTTTTGATATTAGATTCAAGATAATGTTAACTTCTGCATATCTATTTTTCTTTGATGCTTGTAACTCAGTTTGTCTATCTTTTTTTTTTTTGATATTAGATTCAAGATAATGTTAACTTCTGCATATCTATTTTTCTTTGATGCTTGTAACTCAGTTTGTCTAAATTGTTAAAACAACTTTCATGTTTCAAAGATATCTAATTTAATTTGCTTTTGTATAATCACATACTATAACAACATCATCATCGATCTTTCACCACGATTTCTCTGTGACAAATGGATTTTCAGCACAAATATTGCTAGATAAGAGACAAAACTTTTAGAGCATTTCCAATATAAACGTGGCTTATGAAAAAAAAAAAAAGATGTCACATAGTATAAATAGACGTTCTATTGATAATTGTGTCTCTAATACATCTGTGCATATTCAACCTCAAGCTGACGTTGTAAAAAAATTATTAGACATCGTTAACATGACTGTCTACTTTCAGAAGGTCTATTGAACAACTATATTTTAGGTTTGGCTCAACAAATATTTAAAAATTACATTAATTTTTCATGAAATAAACTAAAAAATAATACAGGAAAAAAAATGGACACGTTATTATAAAAATTATGTTTTAGATGGAATCATTGAAGACTGGATTTTAAATTGACTATCTATCAAATCTATTTTTATACTATGTTGGAAGCAAGTGTAAATCACTTTTGTTTCGGAGATGCTTTTAATATTCTAACTACCTTAACTCTCTGGTTGACTTTTAATATTACAACTACTTAACTCTCTAGTTGACTTTTAATATTCCAACTTTTAATGTACTTGGATGGAAAGAGATTACTGGAGGGACATCATCATCATCATCACCTTGGATTGAAAAAATTCTGGATCCCTTCAAAGGTTTTTTTTATAATTTTTTTTATTTTTTTTATATATTTTTCCGGTTTTCTGCAAGTTAAACCTTTTTTTTTTTTTTTTTTTATTTTGTTTGATCTTAAAAAAAAAAATTAATTTAAATTTTTTTTATTAATTTTTTTTTATCCAAATCTCTTCGGCTTTTAATTTTGTACGAAGAAATCTGGAAATTTTTTTTAAATTTCTTCAATTCCAAATCTCTTCATTTTTTTTTTATTAACTCAGCAAACATTTAAAAATAATATTAATTTTTCATACATTTTTGGTAATAAAATAAAATAAAAAATAATACAAGAAAAAAAATAGACACGTTATTACAAAAATTATGTTTTAGATGGAACCATTAGAATCCAAATTTTGAATTGAATGTCTATCAAATCCAAATCTCTTCAATGGACACATTGTTGACATGCAACAATGTCAACGGTTATTAAGAGCATCTCCAGTTCAAATATGTATTTTTGAGTTTCTAAATAGTGCCACATCAACATTTCTATTTATTATAGGTCCACTTTAGAAATTTTTTTTTTAGAGAAATGCATATTCACATCTCCAATGCAATTATCTAAAGTCAAATATGTATCCATTTTATGTCTAATCATAGTAAAACAATTATTATACTCTCTCTCCTCTTTTATTTTACAATTAAATTATGTTTAATCCTATTGGTGGATATAGTTGAAAGCTTTAATCTTATTGGTGGAAAGAGTTAGAAATCCTAGTCAGCATTTTTAGAAAGTTTCTAGAATTAGAAATCCAATTCCATATTCTGTAACTTTTTTTTGTGCACATCATCTCCTTATTCAACTTAGATAATAGCATTGGAGAGAGTTTTTCTAACTTTTTTAATACCTATCATATATAGCAATCTATTTTCTCAAAATGCATAATAGAATTAGAGATATTCTATTATGCGAGCCACTTTTGTATTAGAGTCACTTTTGAATTAGAGACCCTCTTAATATTCCAACTACCTTAGCTCTGTAGTTGACTTTTAATATTCCAACTTTAAATGTACTTGGATCGAAAGAGATTACTGGAGGGACATCATCATCATCATCACCTTGGATTGAAAAAAATTCTAGATCCCTTCAAAGGTTTTTTTATAATTTTCTTGTTATTTTGTATATTTTTCCAGTTTTCTCCAAGTTAAAGCTTTTTTTTTTTTTTTTTTTTCTATTTTTATCTTTAAAAAAAATTATCCAATTCTCTTCAACTTTTAATTTTGTATGAAGAAATCTGAAAAAATTTTCAAATTTCTTCAATTCCAAATCTCTTCAACATTTTTTTTTGGTTTATTTTGTTCAATAAGAGGAAAAAGCATTATATTTTGTTTTTTGTTATATATAAAATTATTTACAAATTGAATGGAGTTAAAAATTAGGGTTTGGAAAAGATTAGGAGCTGTGATGATATGGCGGCGGATAAGAAAGTGCTATGTCAAGTGCCACGTCAAATTGGATGTAAATGTTGGATAAAAGTAGTGGATGTCTACTATTATCTCTTATTGTAATACTTGTAATTTGTAATAATAAAAGATTAATACTGCTTTGTCTAAATCTGGTGCCAAATGATGTGGCAACATTTTAATCCATTCATTTAAATCATGTAAATCTAATACAATTTAAATGAATGGATTAAAGCGTTGCCACATTTGGGCACCAGATTTATACACCAAATCGATGCAAAGTAGAATTACTCATAAAAAATAAATAAAAAATAAATAAAAAGTGAACACATGTGGAGGAGGAGAAGAGTAAAGAAGTAAACGTGTGAAGAGTGGCGGAGCGCGGCAAGCTGAGTTCTGTTGGTTCTATAAAAACCACCCTAAACCTCCGCTTCTCCTCTCAACGACTCAACCTCCCCATTTTTCTTTATGTGTTTTTGTTTTCAAATAAAACAAAAACATTTTTTCTTCTTCTATCTCCCATTTGTATAAATATTCATTACAAATAATAACAGTCGCCGGAACCCTGTCACATGGACGACGTTCGCCGGCGACCTGTAACCCCCACCACCACCACACTGAAACCTCCTCAAAAGGCATCCGATCCCCTCCCTCTGCCTCTGTACATCACAAACACCATCTTCTTCACTCTGTTTTTCTCAGTCGCTTACTTTCTTCTTCACAGGTGGCGTGACAAGATTCGAACTTGCAGTCCTCTCCATGTCTTGACGTTCTCCGAGATCGCTGCTTTGGTCTGCTTGACCGCCTCCGTCATCTACCTCCTCGGCTTCTTCGGCATTGATTTCGTCCAGTCCTTCATTTCTTCACAACTAATAACTTCACACGACGACTCCACCTGGTACGTCGACGACAACCACGACCACCAACACCACCAACACCAAAAACAACAGCAACCCAAGTGTTTGTTTGAAGTGGAAAGCTTTAACATCACAGCTTTATCGGAAGAAGACGATGAAATTATCAAACAAGTGATATCTGGGTCGACGCCTTCGTATTCTTTAGAGTCAAACCTTGGAGACTGCAAAAGAGCAGCGAAGATCAGACGTGAGGCTTTGCAGATAACATCAGGGAAGTCATTAGAAGGAATGCCATTAGAGGATTTCGATTACGAGTCGATACTTGGTCAGTGCTGTGAGATGACAGTTGGGTACGTGCAGATTCCGGTGGGGGTTGCCGGACCGTTGCTTCTTGACGGGAAGGAGTACACGGTGCCGATGGCGACCACGGAAGGGTGTCTGGTGGCAAGCACAAACAGGGGTTGCAAGGCCATTTATGCTTCCGGTGGGGCTAATTCTGTGTTGTTGAAAGATGGCATGACAAGAGCTCCTGTCGTCAGGTTTTCTACAGCAAAAAGAGCTGCAGAGTTGAAGTTATTCTTGCAAGATCCAAACAATTTCGACACTCTCTCTGTTGTTTTCAACAGGTAAAGTTACCGTTGCCGTATTAGATACGACTCGATAACAATAATGATTTTGTTAAAAGAGAATATGAATTGAAATTTTCCTTTCTATTGATGTCGATGTATCTTTCTTCATTCTTGATTTATTAAACAAACAACAGCATTGATGCATATTAATTCTGAAACTATATATATGTATATATGGTGGGGTGCAGATCAAGCAGATTTGCTAGATTACAAGACATAAAATGTGGATTAGCAGGGAAGAATCTGTATATAAGATTCTGCTGCAGCACAGGAGATGCAATGGGCATGAACATGATCTCTAAAGGTGTCCAAAACGTTCTTGATTTCCTGCAAAGAGATTTTCCTGACATGGATGTTATTGGCATCTCTGGTAATTAATTAACTCACTTTTCATCATCTTCATATATTGTCTACTTATATACACAATATTTATTGATGAATTACGTGAAAATGTTCAGCGAACTTCTGTTCGGACAAGAAACCTGCGGCTGTGAACTGGATAGAAGGGCGTGGGAAGTCGGTAGTATGTGAAGCAGTGATAAAGGAAGGGGTGGTGAAGAAAGTATTGAAAACAAATGTGGGTGCATTGGTGGAACTCAACATGCTAAAAAACTTAACAGGATCAGCAATGGCAGGAGCTCTAGGAGGGTTTAATGCACATGCAAGCAATATAGTTTCAGCAATTTACATTGCTACAGGTCAAGATCCTGCTCAAAATGTTGAGAGCTCTCACTGTATCACCATGATGGAAGCTGTTAATGATGGCAAAGACCTTCATGTTTCTGTCACCATGCCTTCCATTGAGGTACTATTTACTACAGTACTACTAATAGAATATAATTTTTTGTATAAGAAAAATACAACTGTACAATTTCAACGGATCTTGTTCACTATAATTAATACAAGTTAGTGATGTTTTGTCCTATATATCTGATGCCTGATGGAGAGGACCAAGCAAGTAGAAGCCAAGATCTCTTGAAACTCTAAGTCAAGTGTCAATTTCATTAAACTATTTGACATGGCATAGAATTAATTGATAACTGAAATTAAAGGTTACAAAAACAATGACATGCTTTTTAAATAATATTCAGTTCCGACTTCTGATGAGTTCTGACTTGGTTATAAATATTTTAATGGAATCAGGTGGGTACAGTTGGAGGTGGCACACAACTAGCATCTCAATCAGCTTGTCTGAACCTACTTGGTGTTAAGGGTGCTAACAAAGAAAACCCTGGTTCAAATTCAAGGCTATTGGCCTCCATTGTAGCTGGTTCAGTTCTAGCAGGTGAGCTTTCACTAATGTCTGCACTTGCAGCTGGGCAACTTGTGAATAGCCACATGAAGTACAATAGATTTAGTAAAAATATCTCCAAAATTGGCTCCTAAGTGGAGTCGGAGAAGATGATGATCAAATAATAACCAAGCTTTGAAGTAGAAAAATAAGAAGAAGAAAAAAAAAAGTTTTGAAAAGAAAAGAAAGAAGATGAAGAAAAACCAAAGCAAATGACATGAAAGACTGTTTATTGCAGTTGTTGTAAAATATTTTTTTTTAGAAAAAAAGAACAAAGTCATGTGAAGGCAGATCTCTTTCGAAGATGTATAAAGAAGAAGAGCCAGCATGTCTTGTTTTTTAGTTTATGTTTTGTCTCCCTCTTAAAGCCAGGAGGTTATCTTTTTAAGCTGTTTAATCTGGTTTTAATTAGTCTTGAATAGTAGTAGATTTTTGGAATATTGATCACTTGATATTTTTGAATTACAATTTACACATCATGCATCCTAGTTTTACAGAGAAACTGCAATTATTTATTGATAATACACATGTCATAATGTCATATACTCATATTTGAACTCTGAATCAGGTAGGGACCGGGTACCCCATTATTTGAAACTTGGATGTTGAAAGTGTGAAAATAACCACAAATTTCCATTGATTCTTGCAAGTGTTATTTTCAGTAGAGCTGGAATAGTGTTAGATCTTTTCTCTCTCAAGTCTCAAGTTCAACACACATTTTTCAAACATATACCTAACTTCCTGTATTTTCTTTCTTTATCATAATAGTGTAGTCTATTTAACAAACAAGTTTATATGGCACATCAATGCACTCTCAAACCTAACTTGGAAAACATTTATACCGAGAATCTTGGGTAGTTGGGTTCTAATTTGTGATCCCATGCAAATAAATTGAAATAGAAGCAAAGCACCATCAAAGTAACCTAATGGTGCAATAGAAGAAGGTGTTAGTAAACTGTAAAAGCATCGACTCAAATAGAAATCTCTTCCATGCTGAAACGAATACTGTTAATTATATACTCAACTTCCATGCTGCTAAAACTCGGCGACTACAGAAATCTGTACAGCTTTCTCAAATGGAGGTAAGTAGAAAAGAGGATTAAGATAAACTAACAAGAAATATGCTGATATTTACTTGAAAACCTAGCAGATCTTCACTGAGGTCTTGAAACTCAAAGCCATTCCCATATGTTCAATACAATTTAGTATTACTATTGCAGATATAAAGCCATTCAACCAAGAAAACATGTGCAAAAGAAGGTGAAACGGAAAGTCTTTCGATTATGATATCATCCAACAATTACAATTCTAAAATGTTGTACTAAGACAAACTAAAAACATATTACTGAATCCAATTTTCTGTTCTACTTTAGATAATCAAATATTGGATGTCAATAAATCAATAATGCCAAGTGCCAACACTTCAATGGGCTAGAACGTGAGAAAGACAGAAAGTCTTCTTTGTACTCAAGAAGATTAAATTCGCGCATAGTGAAGAATCAATCACTCTTACCCTCCTGGGATCCTATCTCTTGCAAGTAATGTTCTGCTTCCAGAGCTGCCATACACCCTACATTGCAGAAAAAGAAATGAACTAAATCAAGAACAAAGTAAACAAGGTATTTGTTTGAAAATGATTTTGCTTATTTGCAGAAGATGTATCTGGTATGTCAACACAAAGTACAGTCTTAAGAGGTATGCCGATGTTTTATGCAGAAGATGCAATGAAGTACAGAAACAATCAAGCCATCACCAACAACTTGTACATTCCAGTCCATGAAAGGCAATGACTGAAAAGATACAAGTTGCATCTTCCTTTTGTTTAAATATAGTAATTACACACATATTCCACTCCACTATTTATAGTAGAGCCACAGACCCAAATGGCAAGGTATTCTTGGGGTTTACATAACCTACAAATTATTTGTATTATGTGCATATGATTTTCAACTCTCATACAAAGATCACAAGTCAAATGATTGCTACAGAACATAAGTATATAACAAATAAATGACTACTCAAAGATTCAGCTGAAAAATACCACAGATCAACCAATGAGAGGCATATTTTAAGTGTCTGAAAACCATCTCTAATGAGAGTTAGCTAATAAGGTTCAATACAAACGACATTATATGTAAATCGTCTTATATACAACTACATCCACCTAGTTTTCACATATTAGCAATGTTATAATGCTGTAATGCTATAAGCTCATAATTTTCCATATAAAGAGAAATTATTTGCTTGAAAATAAGTCATTTTGAATGATAAGGTGTAATCATCTCAATTCAACATATTCGACATCCAAATTAATAGCACTAATGGTTACGATGGATATGATTATATGAACCGCTATCAAAATTGTGAAAAAGGGATCCTAAAGAAACTACTAAAGCATACAATTGCTTAAAACACAAGGCACAAAATTTAAAATGAATGCAATTGAAGAAGACTAACCAGTGCCGGCAGCAGTGACAGCCTGTCGATACTTCTTGTCCTGAACATCACCGGAGGCGAATACGCCACGCACACTGGTCTGTGTTGTGCCCGGTTTAGTAATAACATAACCATCACTGTCAAGCTCCAATTGTCCATCCAAGAACTTGGTGGCGGGCTCGTGTCCAATAGCGAAAAACAACCCAGAAACCTTCAAATCAGAAACTTCTCCACTCACCACATTCTTCACTTTCAACCCACCTAAAACCCTATCTCCATAAGCCTCCACCACCGATGAATTCCAAATCACTTCGATTTTAGGGTTTGTGAGTGCCCTATTCTGCATAATTTTCGAGGCCCTAAAAGAGTCCCTCCTGTGAATTATATACACTTTAGACCCGTACTTGGTCAGAAAGTTCGCTTCTTCCATAGCAGAATCGCCTCCGCCGATCACCGCCAGCGGTTTCTCCCGGAAAATCGGGGCGGCTCCATCGCAGACAGCGCAGGCGGAGATCCCCCGGTTCCAGAACCCTCCGGCTCCGTCGCCCGACCCGGTAAATTTCAATTTTTTAGCGACGGCGCCTGTGGATATAATCACGGAATCGGCCAAAACGGTCCTAGATTCCGTAAACACTTTGAAAGGGAATGACGAGAAATCGACTTTGTTGACGGTTTCGGTGAAGATCTGAGTACCGAATCGGAGCGACTGGCTACGGCAGCGATCCATCAGCTCGATTCCGAGAATACCCTCAGGAAAACCGGGGAAGTTCTCGACGTCGGAGGTGGTGGTGAGCTGTCCACCTGGCGCGATATCATTGGCCATCCATCCCTCGAACAATATGGGCTTGAGCTCAGCTCGGGCCGCGTAGATGGCGGCCGTGTGGCCGGCGGGACCACTCCCGATTATGCAAACTTTCGTCTTCAGGGTGTCGTCCATAGCGGCGGTGTCGACGGCGGCTTCAGCGGCGACGGAGGTTCTTTTTGTTGACGACGATCGAATAAAGCTACGTGCTTTTGCTTTGGTCAGAAGAAGCGACAATCTAAATTGGTTTTTATAAAACATGTCAAGATACGCGTTTTTATTTTATTTTTTAGGCGCCAAAGAAATAAAAATAAAAATAAAAAATAAAAAATAAAAACAAAAACAAAAACGTTTTTGGACCTCTAGAGTTTCCAGATGCTTTGAAATGTTTATTGTCCATACACACCTGTATAGTAAAAGTTATATAATCGAATTTTTTGTTTGCTTTTGTGACAGATTATTCTTTTCCTTTGTGTGAATGAAACAGAAGCCAAAATTTTGCCAAAAGAAAATTCAATTTTGACTAGTTCATGTCTGAAAGCCAAAACAATCATAATATTTAATGTGTTTTCCATTAATTGTTGTCTTTTAGTTGGTTTCGTCGTTTTAGTCCCTGATTCAATGGTTACATAGGGATTGAATTATTTTGGGCTCCTTTAATTGACACATTGTCCTACAAACCAACCCTAATTTGGGCTGAGAAAATGTAGCCCATTTAGCAAGTCTGAAATGTAGATCTAAATTCTGAAAAGTAGAAAATTAGTGGGCAAATCAACATCATTAGTGATAATAAAGATGGTATTTATTTAAATTAAATAAATATTAAAAACAAAAAAGGGATGGGCAAAATCATTGAAGCATTACTTAATTTACATGTGAAATTTCATAAAGTCAGAGATATCATGACAATTTGGTGTTCAAAAGTTTGAACAAATATTTAATTCCATTTTTAAAAAATAAATAAATAAATAAAAACTTTACCTAAATTTTCTTCTTTGTATATTTTGATTAGTCAAATCATGACAAATGTATTAGGTGGTAAAATTCAATTGTTTAGAATCTTCTAGCCCACCTGCTCTGAACCTTCCCAAGATTGACATCATATCATCAACTTAGATTATTTTTCCATAATTTTAAAAATAATAGTAAAAAAATTCATAAACTTTCATTGATGATCATAATTAAAACTATAGAATCTAAAAAGTTGTCGTTTCATTTCATCTCTGTAATTCTTTCACATAAATAATATAGAAATACAAGATATCTCCAGAACTCAGGATGGGATATATACATTATACAGAGAGAATGTTAACAACAATAAGAAAATGAAGATAGAAACAAATTCAAACAAATAAAAAATTCACGATCTCTAACATGGGATGACGGGTTTTTGATGATCATCGATGGAGATAGAAGAGCGTTTGATGAACTCTAAACAATCGGCAATGGCTTCAGAGTAAAAAGAATTGGAGCGTGCAAAAGATCTCAACCTGGAATTATTTTTCAACGATGAAGATGATGATGAATCCACCATCACTAAACTCCTCCTGCTGTTGTATCTTGGAAAAATATGACTAGTACTTCTTTTAGTGGTGCTTTTTTTAACAGATTTGAGAACCTGTCCACATGAATATCTCCATCTACTCAATACCCTGAACAAGTACACAAACTTTGCTCTTAGACCTTGAACTGAAAACCTTCTTTGGTTGAGCTTGAATCCTCTGCAGCTTCCATGGCTTGAATATGTTCTAGTCTTCCCAACTCTGTTGTAGTAACTCATGAAGATTTCTAATGGTTTCAGGAAGGTCTCTTTGTATGTATATAAATATATATATATATATAGAGAGAGAGAGAGAGAGGGAGGGAGAGAGGGAGGTTGAAGAAGGACTTTTTGTTGAAGGAAATAGCTTGGAAAAATGATGGTGTTGCGAGGAATGATCAAAGTGTGTGTGTATGTATATATATATAGAGATATAATATAATTTTTAAATTAATTATGCAACGTAGAAATAGGGTGTTTGATTAAGGATTATTTTGTTTATTTAATTGGGTGAGATTAACGAGAAAGAGAAAAGTTATGTTAATAATTGTGGTGGTAGGGCCGTAGGAGACATGGAGATTAAAGAAATTTTGTATGTGTTTCTTGTTTTCATATTAAGTGAGTCAAATTGTACAACTACTCTTGATTGAATAGCTCGTTTGTATTTGTGATTAAGTTTTAAGTATTTATCTTGATCGCGGTAATAATGTTTAATTTCTATTGATAATTGTATCAATTTCACAAAGAAAGAAAATTAGGTGAGTAAAGTGTTTTTATTAGGTGAGTGAGGTCGCACATCTACTCACGGTTGAATAGTTCATTAGTATTTATGATCGGGTTTCGAGTCTCTCTTTATTAAATATAGATAAGTATGAAGAGATACCTAATCTATGCTGTGAAAGTAGCTATCTTGGCTACGTTAATAATGGTCATGTCATTTAAAAAAAAAAAAATTAAAAAAAGGTGAGTAAAGTAGCCTTGTAATTAATACTGGGTTTGTGATTATGCAGCGATAAAGCATATATATACATCTTTTCTTAGTCTAACAAAAGCTTTGACTTTATAAGTTGTTATTACTTTTTTTTTCTTTCTTGAAAATAAAGTGGATGTGGGCTGTGGTGTGATGGGTGTTTTCTGTAGTGCATTAAGAAAGACATAGTTGAATTGCTTTTTATTGTTTTGATAAATTAAATAATCTTTTGATTCTTTCACAACAACAACAAATAAATAAATTATATATAATAATATTGACTATATATAAGAAGTGAAGCTTTTTTGATGTTCTTGTCACAACCTCCAAATCTTCTACACCATTTATTATACATATTAATATCGAATAAAATCATAATCGTAATTTATAAAGGATAATGATATATGATCGTATAACTTGTCGTGGATAAACAAAGTTACAACACGTTAAATAAAGTAAACTATAATTTTTCAATAAATACGGATAATATGTGGCCACGTATATATTTAAAAAAGTGATCAACTAAGTGAAGTGTCTTACAATTTTTTTGAAAAATGTATATAACATTAGGCACATGATATATAGTAGTCATAGGTTTTGGAAAAAAGTGACATTGGTTATCCAACTTTTTTTTTTTATTGGAAATGTGGATGTCTTGAAACTTTTTTATTGTTCAACTAGTTTGTGTTTTGTTTGTATAACCAAAGATTTTGTTTGTAGGTTTTTGTGGAAAAAAGTAAGTAGCCAAGGAAAAAACTGCAGAGAAAAATAGAAAATCGTGGCAGTTTCACACTCTTTTGAGTGGATTGTTGCCTTGTTGGATACATGTATTGCTTGACACTTGTTGTTTTATCATGTATGACAAGTCGACACATAAATCATAATCTCTCTGTCTTAATTAAGTAATTAACCAAAACCCTAACCCTTGGGATTAAATTTCTATATATCTAATTAGTTTTTAAGAATGTTAGAAGTCAACTTTGACCTTTTTCTTATATACCACCTGTGGTAGGACGGTAAATATTATCCGGTTTAATAGATGTTATTCATTGTCAAATCTCATTAGACGGTGATCCCTTTTAATATATTGATCGTATGTCTATAAAATTTATATTAAATTATATAAATTTAATGTAGGTGTTAACTATATATATTGTCTTACGATTCATATATTATATTGTTTAATTAAACTGCTCTATGTGAAAAACGAGTAAGCAGATGTTTTTTTATTTTTTCTAAAGAAGTGGATGAAATTAGTAAATGATTAGAGAGTGAGGTGTTGCAGGTGGTAGGTGTGTAGGCAGCCCAACAATTTTTAAGTTTAATTTAGAAAGGGTTTGTATTGGTTTTAGGTGACAAACATGAACTTTTAACTTTAATTAAATTTACAGTTTGTTGATCTAATAATAATAATAATAATACTCTTAAAATAATAATAATAATAATAATATAAGAAACGCATTGTTGGAGCCTTTAGGAAAAAAATCAACCGTTGATTCAATGTAACACATTAAATTTATAGATATATATATATATATGAGCTTATTCTTACAATTCACAAATTATTTATCTACATTCCGATTTAAATTTTTTTATTGATGATAGTTTTAATTTAAATTAAAATTACTAAACAAGACAAAAAAAAAAATCTAAAGACACTCCAAACTAATTAAATTAATTAAAAATATATATTTATATTTCCTAAATTATTATATTAAATATTATGTATTAAACACACATTCTCTCTCATAAATCTGTTATTATCGTATTAAACAATTTCTCTTAATTACTCTCTCTCTCCATTTTTTTTAAAAAAAAATCATATCTCCATATATACTTTCTCAATCAATCTCTAATTAATAGTTAAAGAAAAATAAATATTATGAATATTTTGGTTTTTTACTAATAGTAATATATATATATATATATTAAAAAGTCAATACAAATACCTTGTTTAAAAAAAAAAAAAAAGATATATGAAAACTTAATTTGTTATAACTAAAGATTAAACTCGGAATTTCTAAGACTAATGAAAAAATTAAAGTTCTTTAGGTAATCACATACCTACAAAAGTAACAAAAAACATTTTCATATATATATATATATATTGAAAAACAGGGTACTTGTTTTTTGAGTTTTTTATTTTTTTATTTTTTTTATTTTTTTATTTTTAAATATATACATATATACGGTTCCTAAAAATCAAGTTTATTTGTAATTTTTTTTTCTTAATGGTTAGTATTGTTCGAGAAAGAATGAAGATAGAAAATTAGATATGTTTATTAGAGGAGAGAGTTAAATATGGTAATTACAAATTTATGAGAGAATATTTAATATGTAATATATTTATATAATGGTTTAGGAAATATACTTTTTTTTAATAATTTAATTAAAAAACGATTACTTCTCGGATGAATCCAAAGACTATGATAATTCATCCTAACTTTTATTAAAATAAAATGTAATGTCTTTACAAATTTTATTTTTAAAATGGAGTGTCTTTTGAATAAAAATGTCAAAAAAAATAAATAGGATAATTTTGAAATAAAGGAGAGTATATTTAGAATAAGAGTGTCAAAAAATAAAAATGATAATCTTTGAATAAAGGGGAGTGTCTTTATAATTTTTTAAAATTTAAATTTTGAGAATAGAGTGTCTTTAGAAAAAAAAATTGTAAAAAAAATAAAAAATAAAATTGGATTGTTAAAAGAAGCTCTCTATATATAATTACACTATTAAAGTATTATAAATAGAGCATATCGAGTTCTAAATTCAATGTTATTATGTTGATTGAAAAATAAAAAAGATAGAAATAACAATTAAACAAATTTGATCAAATTCTTTAATAAATCGAGCATGCTTGATGCTTCAATTCAATACGATATAATTTAATATCAATTTAAAATCATATTTCTTACTTATCACTACTCTAGTAATAAAAACAATGGCAACGAGCTTATTTAAGTAAAAGCTTTCCTATAAGAGTTTGAATCCTCTACTAAATCGACTTTTTGTTTGACTGTTTTTAGATTTGAATCATAACACAATTGGGTTCTTTGTGGAGAATGTCTCGGAGGCATTGAGGTTTGAGGACTAGACAATCGGAAACGTTGATGAGCAAGACGAATGGAAATAAATCTACCTTTCACTACCAATTACCAAATATTAATTAAGTAGAAAAATTGTAATTTGATTAAATATTGGGATATAATCATTTTCTCCCTTATAGTTTGTTATATTAGACACTTTGCCCTATTTAGTTTCAATAATGACCATTTATTCCCTTAAAAACTAAACTATTAGACATTTTGCCCCTTCTAGTTTTAGTAACCGTCATTTCTTCTAAAAACCAAAATATTTCATCCGTTAGTCAACAACTTTGACCATCAAAAAATCAATTAAATGACCTTATTATCATTGAACACATTAGTTATGTCTCATAATGATACCACTAATTGTTTTTAAAGAAAAAAAAATCAGAAAAAAAAATTAAAACTAATAAAAGTATTTTAAAAAAACATAATTGAAAATAAAAAATTATAAAATTTAATTAAACTTTAATAAAAAATTATTTAAACAAAAATAAATATAAAGAATTAAATGTACAAAAAAAAATTATTTAAAAACATTAATATAAAGAATGAAATATAAAAATAAAAATTTCATTTAAAAAATATGAATATAAAGAATGAAATGTAAAAATAATTAAAATTTTAATTAATGTAAAAATAATGTAAAAAACATAATTTTTTTTTAAATACTGAATAGTTTATTTAAAAAACATTAATATAAAGAATGAAATGTAAAAATAAAAATTTCATTTAAAAAACATTAATATAAACAATGAAATGTAAAAATAATCAAAATTTTTAATAAATGTAAAAATAATGTAAGAATTTTTTTTTTTTTGAAATACTGAATTTTTTTAAAAGTTTAATTAAATTTTATAATTTTTTATTTAATTTTAATTAATGTAAAAATAATGTAAGAATTTTTTTTTTTGAAATACTGAATTTTTTTTTAAAGTTTAATTAAATTTTATAATTTTTTTTATTTTCATTATGTTTTTTTAAAATACTTTTATTAAATTTTTTTTGTTTATGATTTTTTTTTTAAAAAAAAAATTAGTGGTGTCATTAAAAGGCATAACTAATGTTTTCAAGGATAATAAAGTCATTTAATTGATTTTTTGATAGTCAAAATTGTTGAGTAACGGACTACCTAACGGTTAGGGGGTAAAATGTCTAATATTTTGATTTTTAGAGGAGAAATAGCCATTATTGAAACTAGATAGTGTAAATTGTCTAATATGGTAAACTACAGGGTAGAAAATGATTATTTCCCTTAAATATTCAATACTAACATTTTCAAACATTAATTAAGCAAAAACTTATAATTTGATTAAATATTCAATACTAACATTTTCAAACATTAATTAAGCAAAAACTTATAATTTGATTAAATATTCAATACTAACATTTTTTTTTGGCAGTGCTGATTTGGCTTCAACAAGACAACAACTCATTAAAACAAGATCAAGCCAAGCCAGCTCACAATTTTGGAAAATTTAATCTCCCACTAACCTTACTTACCTTTAATAATTTATTATTAAGATTCTTATAAAATAAAATTAAAATTCCTCTTAAAATTCTGGTCTTCACTTCAGTCTTCAAAGCCCAAAAAATAAAAAAATAAAAAAAAATAAAAAATGGCAGATTTACAACAAGCAGAGCCAGCTCCTCCGCCACAGCCACCTCCGCCGCCGCCGCAGATACCTCTCTCGTGGCCGTCCGATGGGCAGCCGAATCTGGAGTGGGTCCACAATCTCATGAATACATTCGACTGGTCTTCGAGGAACCTCCCTCCCACCGATCTCCCTTTCGTTTTACCAGTCAACGTCTTCGACAGTCTGGTCCTCACCGCCTCTAAGATCCTCCACAAAGAACCCAACTGTGTCCGGATTGAAGAGGGTCTCGACCAGGACTCGACGGTCGTGGTCGTCGGAGACGTTCACGGGCAGCTTCATGACGTTCTCTTTCTGCTTAAAGACGCTGGATTTCCATCTGAAAATCGATTCTTTGTATTCAATGGTGATTACGTGGACAGAGGTGCTTGGGGTCTTGAGACTTTCTTAGTATTGCTAGCATGGAAGGTAACATTTTCAATTTTGATTCAGTTTTATAGTTTCAGCTTCTTTTTTGAGATTTTATAGTAAGGTTGTTTATGCATGAAGAGAGATTAATTAATGTAAATATGTAATGCTATGATGTTTGTTTGAAGGGAAAGTTTGGAAATTTGAATGCTATGCTCATATGAATGAAAATTTTGCTGTTTTACTGCTTGTAAGTAGTAATCAATGTAGATGTTTATGGAATTCTAATCTTAACAGTTATGTATTGTGAGTTGTGACTGTAATTGCACTTGTTTCTTAGTATTGCTAGTTTGGAAGGTCCTGTTTTGATTCAATTTTATAGTTTTTGCTTTAATTTTTATTTTTTTTGAGATTTCATAATAAGAGTTGTGTATGCGTGAAGAGAGATTAATGTAATGTACTGTTTTGATGTTTGTTTGAAGGGAAAATTTGGAAATTTGAATGCTATGCTCATACTGCTTGTAATCAATGTAGATGTTTATGGACTTCTAATCTTAACAGTTGTGTATTGTGACTGTAATTACACTTGTTGCTTGTATATATGCATGTTAGCATTTTCAACCACCTCCTGTTTTGATTCAATTTTATTGTTTCTGCTTCAATTTTTTGTTTTGTTGAGATTTTGTAACAAGAGTTCTCTATGCATGAAGTGACATTAATTAATGTAATGTTATGATGTTTGTTTGAATGGAAAATTTGGAAATTTGAATGCTATGCTCATATGAATGAAAATTTTTCTGCCTTACTACTTGTAATCAATGTAGATGTTTATGGAATTCTAATCTTAACAGTTGTGTATTGTTACTGTAATTGCACTTGTTGCTTGTAACTTTAATGCTTGTAAGTGCACTTGTTTCTTAGAGTTTGACACTATTTGTTTTTTCTCTAGATTTGTTTGCCACATAGAGTATATTTGCTACGCGGAAATCACGAATCAAAATACTGTACGTCCGTTTATGGCTTTGAGAAAGAAGTCTTGAGCAAGTATGGTGGTAATGGTAAGCATGTATACAGGAAATGTTTGGGATGCTTTGAAGGGCTCCCTTTAGCCTCAATAATTGCTGGAGTTGTATATACAGCTCACGGAGGGATTTTCCGCAGTGTTTCTGTCATCCAATCAAAGAGATCGAAAGGGAAGAAGAACCGTAGGATAATTCTCAACCCCGAAGAAAACACCTTATCTCTTGGTTCTTTGGAGGAGCTATCCAAAGCTCGAAGGTCGGTTCTTGATGCTCCGTACAAAGGGTTGAACTTGATCCCGGGTGATGTTCTATGGTCGGATCCTTCAATGAAAAATGGTCTTTCTCCAAATACGGAGAGAGGCATTGGTCTATTGTGGGGTCCCGATTGTACAGAGGACTTCTTGAAGAAGTTCAATTTGAAGGTGATTACAAAACCATAATTTTATCTATGATTTCATTTATTATCTTGTTAGTAGTGTCTTTTCCTTTTGATTTTACACTGCTATATGTAATTACTGCTAGAAGCTAGCCGTGTTTTAGAGTTGCAAACATACAATTCTGATATTGCATTGGTCATTGTTGTTGCTTCAGCTAATTATACGATCACACGAAGGCCCAGATGCAAGAGAAAAGAGACCTGATCTGGCAGGAATGGACAATGGATACACTATCGATCACGATGTAGAATCAGGGAAGCTGATTACTCTATTCAGTGCTCCTGACTACCCACAGTTTCAGGTCTCTTCTCATTCCTTTTTAATGTTTCTTTGCTGTCAAACTTACTGTTCCATGCCTCTGTATGAATTTCTTTACAATCTACAAAAAATAAAAAAAATAATGTCTTAATTCTCATTTACAAAATGCCTTATTGTAGTTAACTTTGGTTTCTGATGTAGGAATTTTCTTTCTCTTATAATATTTAAAGGTTTTGGAAGAATTGAGTGTTTGTAAATATTTTGAAGATTCTTTAATATAAGAATAACTCTTGATGTCAGATAGTGAGATGTTCCATATTGTGGGGTGAGGTTTGAGTTGATTAAGCATTGCTCCTTTTAAGATAGCATTTAAAGTCAAATTATCTCACTCGAGCTTCTAATAGTTTGCCAAATTTACGTGTATATTAAGGAGCTATAGTTGCCATATATGTGATAAAAACATGGAGGGGCGACCCTAGTCAAAGGAATCCCTTAAAAGCAAAACATATAAACAATCGTGAAAAGCAAATTCCCTGATATCCATATTCATTTTTCTTTTAATAGTTTGCACACAGAGAATGAAATGGTTCCTTTTAATAATGGATGAATCTGTTAATATTGTGGGCTTTAGAACTGTGTTTTTATTTGTTTAACCAATCTATAATGCTAATATTTTGGTGTTCATAGTATTTGGAGTTTTGTGTTATTACGGTTTCACAAGAGCTGGAATTATTCTTGTGGGTTATATAGGTGATGCTTATGAGTAAAAAGTCCCGATTGCATGGACTTGGCAAAAGGCAGGCCTAAGTTCTGAAACTTCTAACCGCATAACAATTATAAATTGCTGGATTAAGTTAACTACAATAATTGTATAAGACACAACATTAATCAATTAACTTAAATAGTTATCCAATATACCTACTGCAGTGGTTATATGACTTCGTGCTAACTATATAGTAATTATAGGTGCCAAAGGTTCTTAGTTCTTCGGACTAACATATGTCGAACATGCTAGTGGGTTGAATTTGTTAACATGCTCATTGACTCCTTCATATGCTTATCTGGGATATGGAATCTGAACTCTAAACACGTGTTTTCGGAAACAAAGATCCACTCTTGATCAACTTATTGGCTTCTAAAATCCACTACATATGAATAAAATTATGCAAAGCTTAACCTTGTCCCTTGAATGCTCACAATCAGTAAATGCCATTGCCAATACATTCTATAGTAGCACTCTCTTATACAATAGATAGAACCCATCCGTGATATTAAATTTTCCAATTCTTTGTTGGACACCCGAAATAGAAATATGTGGAAGGTGCATAATCATTGCAACGTCGCATATTTAAACTAAAATTAGAACCCTGTTAGTGACAGCATATTTGTTATCTTTTTCTTAAATTTTAAGACTTAAATGTTATTGTTATATATGCGATTCACTCTCGATTGAAATTTCTAGTTTTATCTGTTATTTTGTTTTTACCTTCAAAATCTGCTATAGGTGCAATCTTGGTAGTGCTTTAACTGGAAAGGAAAAAAAAGAAAGAAAAGATTTTGTCATTTGTAGGGAAGTTTAACAATTCTTTTGTTTTTCTTATATGCAGGCAACGGAGGACAGGTACAGAAACAAAGCGGCATATATTGTCTTGAGACCCCCAAATTTTGACGATCCAGAGTTCCATAGTTTCGAAGCAATTATTCCGAGGCCAGAGGTATGAGCTTTTAAACTTGTGTATATATATCTAGGAGAAACCATACTACTAATACTATATAGAAAGAAAGAAAGAAAGAAAGAGTGTCCAAGGGTTATGAACTTGCTTTATTTTTCTTAATTTTATACATAAAACATATTTGATTAATATACATGGAATCTCCTCCGATGCAGGGGAATCCCTACTACGACTTTGAAAATGTAATTGATTCCGATGAAGAATTGGACTTGGCATCAATGGAGACGGCGACGACTGCGACGTGAAATTTGAAATTGTAACATGTATTTATTGGTCCTTTATATTTACATTGTACATTCAATTTTCCCATATGTTGCTCTGGTGTTTGATTGCATATTTCAAGGGTATTTTCATTTTCTTCCCCTGATAGATGCTCTTCATATGTAGAATCCTTAAGAGAAGAAAGACCTTCTTTTAAGTTTTAAGGTTCTCTGGGCTGGGCTGGGCTGATTTTCACCTTATTTCTAAATGATATTGGGCTTTTCTGCTATTACATAGCCAAAATGTCACTAAAGTAAATACTAAATAGCATTTTTATTTATTTATTTATAATTTATAACAAAAACAGAAATATGTAAAGTTTAGAGGTGGGTTGTGTGGTTTTGTTCAAGTGTCAACCAATTTAACCGAAATCACTCAAGTTTTATTAATCGAGTCAAATATGTATAACTTTGAAATTAAAATGATGTTATTCATGCTTTGAACTTATATCAACTAAGAATTGAGCCGACAATCCAAAGGAAAAAACAATTAAAGTAAAAAAACAGATGCGTCGGGTGGTTTTTATAATGTTTGTTTTTGGAATAATTAATTACATGGCTTTGAAATTATGTTAAAGTCATGAATTTAATTGAGTGTGACGATATTTGCACTCCTTAAAAAATGTATGTACACCCCCAAATTAGTATGTTTTTAAAAATCCAATAATACCCTTGAATAAAATTACTAAGAGGGCTACTTGTTTATTAGTCACCCACCAATAATTATTAATTAATTTTTTATTTTAATCTTTTGTAAAAAAATTTCCTATTAATAGTTTGATATTAACATATATCATAAAAACTATTTCCATTTTAATAAACCCTAGATTCCCTTTTAAATATATTTTCAATATTTTTTAAGAAAATACCAATTGATTGCTAAGTATGGAAAATGAATCAAAATCATGAAACAAATTTGGTTTTGAAAAAGGTAAGTTTTACATTAATTATTATTATTTTTTGTTAGAAGAATAAAATCATTATGTATATAAACAGACAATTAAATTAATTATATTATCTATATTTATTTTTTCTTTCAAATACATTTTAAATTTTTTTTTTATATCAATATTAGATGTTCTTTCTTGTCAATATATATATATATATATATATTAGATGTTCTTTAATTTCATCGAACACTTATCTTTTTTTTATAAAAAAAAAAAAGAGTTTGATTTTTAAAAAACCGAGAAGAGAAAAGAAGTAGGGAATAGAAAGAAATAGTAAGAGAATTAAAGGTAACAACAAAATTTGAAATAATAATAAAGTTGATTAGTTATAGATTTATAGGTGATGTGTACTTACAAAACACACTACATTATAATTAAAGAAAGGATATTTTTGGTATTAAGTGGGGTTTAATTATAAATTAGAGATTTTTTTAAAAAATTTGATGGGTGTAATTACGAAAGGGGTGTAGATACAGTTTTTAAGAGGTGTCATTATCGCCATTCTTTAATTAATGATTAATTAATCCTTGGGTTGTTTAATTAATTAAGAAATTGTGCACTGGATCGGTTATGGGCCGAGCCCAAGCTTTAGTGACCCAAATGGACTTATGCGCTGTCGTTTTAGAGGAGGGAAAAGTTGAGCTGTGCGCCTGTGCCTGAGCGTCTTCTCAGTTCTCCTCCTCATTCTTGTTCAAAAAGAAAAAAAAAAAAAAAAACTCTCGAACTTTACGACACCAGCTTCTTTCATTTGACTATTTGGAGACACAATCGAAGGTTGCATTGGAAGATTCCTCATTTTCGCCTCTTGTTCTTGTGTTTGGTAAGTAATTTGTCAATTTTTTTGATTTAATTTTTGAATTATGACTCCATTGAGAAATTACTTTGCTATTTTTCCTTGAAATCAAGATGATAAAGTATCTAAATGCCCAATTATGCAAAAAAAGTTATTGGATTTAGGGTTAGAAAGAGTGTTTCCAAAAGGCATTTTACCACATCTTAAGTCTTAACATTCTCAATATTCTCGTTTTGAGTAATTTGTAGCTAAAAAAAGAAAACGGAATTCATATTTTTGTTTCTTAGAATTTTGTGTTATATTGTTTTTTATTACTTTCGTTTTCTTGACTACGGTTAAAACACATACTTAGCTGTGATTAATTTTTCAGGGAAGCTTTGATATAATGAAGAAGACTAGAAGCTTTGAAGAGGTGGACTTGATTTCTGAACTGCCTGAAGGTGTTTTACATAAGATTTTGTCATTTCTCCCATTCAAGGAAATTGTTCAAACAAGTGTGTTATCTACAATATGGGAACAAGTATGGCGTACGTAGCCTGTTTTTACAATTGATGAATCTATCTTTAATTCTGATATTTATGAATATTTACTAGACTGTGAGGGTGAGGAGGATGAGGAAATTCAAAGAAAAACAATGAAGTTATACGAGCATTTGGTACGTTTACTTTGAAATCGCCTTAGTATAGAGAAGTTTTAAAACTGAATTGGAGTTTTTTGGTGATCCAGAATTTGAATCATTTCTAAATAGTTGTGTTTGTTATGCAATTGGAAGCAATATTAAAAAGATGAAACTTGATTTTGCATATGAAAGTATTCCATACCATCTGCCTCCAATTGTTTTATGTGCTAAATCAATCGAGGTGTTAAAGTTAAGAGGCTGTAATGTAGAGTTACCAACAGAAAGTAATGTTAAGTTACCTTCTTTGAGAAAATTGCATTAGTTTAGGGTTGATTGCAAGGATCATGTGATTAGTAATCTTTTTTCTGGTTGTCCTTTGATTGAGGAGATGATTTGTAGTTGTTGTGAAGGTTTGGGAACTGTAAAGTTGTTTGGTCTTTATAGACTCAACAAAATCAAGTTAGTTAAAAATCGGGATCTGAAAGCAGTGTATATAAAAAATTTGAATGTCAGTTCTTTAACCCGTTTCTGGGTCAATTATACCATTTGAGATCAGTTTATACCATTGTATGAATCTCAGGAAGATAAGTTTGGAGTTAGCTTCCATAATGAATGGATGACTGGCTCTGTAAGACGATTTCTGAACTTCCGGTCCTTGAGAGCTTGAAGTTAGGTTTTTGTCACGAGTTGAAGAGTATTAAGATTTCAAGTTCAAGTCTTAAGAAATTGAAGATCAAGGAGTGTTCAAAGGTGGTTAAACTCCAGATTGACACCCCTAATCTAAGTGTTTTTTCATATTCGGGTTGTATGTTTTCTTTCTCTTCAAATGCTTTGGCTTTGTCAAATATTAATCTTTTCTTGTACTGGCATAGTCTTGTATCTCCATCACAATGGTATGAAAGATATGTTGAAGTTCTTGCACAGCTCAATCATTTTTCAGAAATATTTGACCTGAGAGTTCTCCATCGTGAGGTATAGTTGTACTTGCTAACTAGTTTTGTTTGAGATTTCCTCTCTTTAATGATATATAAATAAATATACATTTTTATCTCTGTTTTTGTCCATTGAAATGAAATCTCAGTTGTGTTCATGTCTGTCCTTTGATTGGCTGATCATGGATTGATTATTCAACGAAAACTGCTCCACATTGAACAATGATGTCTTGAAATCATACTGATCAATGATCACAAGTTTGAACTGGGTCTGGAGTAAATTAGAGGATCCATGTGAGACATCACCATCACCAAATCCACCACCGATTAGAGAGTGTTTCAAAGAGAAAGGGCTACTAGGCCCTCCAAAGTCCAAATCCATTTAGTCTGAGAATTGGGCAAAGACCCTGCATATCTATAAATAATCCATGTAACATCAAAATCACCGCTCTCCTTTTGGACTACTGGACATGGGCTGGGATCCGAATCCACAATCCATACCCGACACAAAACACTCACTCCAAGACAAAAAAACCAAAACACTTCCACTATATATATATATATATATATATATATATATATTAATCCACACTAGATTTTTAAAATTAATCTAAAATATTAGAAAAAGAAACATTGATGATATTTTAATGTAATTTGGTGAGGGCGTGGGTGGTACCACTACTTGAGATTGAATGAATATGTAATGTAACTGGTATGGCCTCACACTTTCAACCTCATCTTGTACATGTATATTATATATTATAAAGTATTAATATATATATTTATTAATACTTTCAACCTCATTAGCAGCTCCATCGATCTTCTCATTTGTAGCTTTCCTCAACAATCTACATTTATCTATGATCAATATTCAATAGTGGAAATCCCGTCGAAATCAAACGTGGGGGTCCAGAAGTCTATTCTGGGAGGAAAAGACGGGTTGAAAATGGATCTTGCTTGAATTCAAGCCATAAGAAAAAAACAATCTTGAACCGCGCGTAATATTCTATACATATATATATATATATATATATAAATAGTATACATGCAGTGATTACATATATTGATCATATAATCAATAATGCACGTCTTTTAAGCCATGACAGTGACAAATTTTGCTAGTAGTTATCTGCTAGAGTTACCATACTTGCTGCATATGCATGCAATTCCTGATATATTTATGTATATGCTCACTATATATATATATATATATATATATATATGATTAATGCATTGTTTTTTTAAGAGCATTCTGGAAACCTATTTGCAAATGACTTTTTTTTTTCTCTTAGAATTAATTTATTTCCGAGGGATGGTCAAAAAAGAGATTTTCCACGATATTATTTTCAATGGAGATCGACGGTCTTTTCCGGTCAGAATTATGCATTTCCGATGATATTTTAACTTTTTTCGACGGTTTTTGGCCCTCGGAGAGAAGACCATACTTGTTGTAGTGTTGCTTGTGCCAAAGTAAAAACACACGACCTAGAAAATTGTATTTAGTGTTACAACCCTATGGTGTTGTTGGTACGAGAGTCAATCTTTCAAACCAAACTCATTTTGTTTTTCTAAAATTATTTCTAAAATTATTTTCGAAATAGGAAACTTGATAATTGTTATTTAAAAAATTAATCTAATATATTAGAAAAAGAAACATCAATGATATTTTAAATGTAAGTTGGTGAGGGTACCAACTACTTGAGATATATAGGGCACGCAATTTATAGGAAATGAAACATCAAATGAAAATGTAAGTAACTGGCATGGCCTCACACTTTCAACCTCATCTCTTGTCCATGTATACATATATACATATACATGTATATTGTATATATTTACTTTTTTTCCCCAGCCAATAACTAAGCAAGGTCTATCTGTTTCCACCGTTGAATTTACATGCAATATTTCTTTTTTATTGCTTTCTAATTTGGCATGACCATGGACTACAAACCCTAAAAATGAGTGAAACAACCAACTCATCAATGAAGATGGATGGCCCCAAGAAAAGAAAAAGAAAAAAGACAATTATTTAGAAATACATACCAACTAAATTTAACCTAGAAAAAGACTAGACAACACACTGACGATATTGCATGTCATCAAACATAGGATCTAGCTAGCAAGTAGAAAGAGAAGCTTGGGGTGGAATTGATAAGAATATTACTTTGATGATATAATGATGATGGTGCATGTACACTACTTTCATCACTAGCATTAACATCTTCATCATCGCGGGCCGTTGGATCTGTGGGCCTTCATGTACTCATCATCATCATCATGACGCTTCTCCATGGTGAGGATCAAATTGCCATCTCTCGTGCAGTTTCTCTTCAACACAAAAGGCAGCGACGTCATTGGTACCAGTGGTGGGTACTCAGCTTTCTTCTTCTTCTTTTTCGTTTTCAACCGTAAACAATTCACATGATCATCTTGATGATGATCGGGATAGTTTTTGATCAATTCATCGCAGCTCTCGGTGCCAATGTGATAACTGATCATATCATGATGAGAATAAGATGGAGTTGATAGTATTGGAGGTGGAAACTGGTTTGAACTCATAAGACAAGAATTGTGGTGGTGGTGGTGATCGTTTTCAGAGCAAATTGTTAGGGCTTTAAGTCCAACTGATGATGCTTCTGGAGTCTCCATCTTTAATGAAAAAGATTGAAAGCAAAAGGGTTTCCAGTGAATTTAGAGAGAGAGAGAGAGAGAGAGAGAGAGAGGAATAAAATAATTAATTTAGTGATACATATATATATTTGCGATATGTTCTATATATACAGGGTCGAAGCTAGGATTTTGGTTTTTGGGGAGGCAAAGACAAAAACTAGTATTGTAGGTCACACGATCTTCAAATAATATCAGCAGGAATCCCGTACAAGAAAAAGTACGAAATCCTGCACCTGATACTTTTCAACAAAATGTGATACCGTTTGGTGTTAAGAGTAATGATACAAATAAATAAATAAAATAGACATTAACTAATATATAACATGTCTATTTTATATCTAGAAAATTATTTATAACCAAATCAATCTAATTTTCTTCTCAATTTTCATTTCAATTACATAATAAAAGAGTGTATGAGAAAACATATTTTATTTTGGTGCAAAATTTATGTTTGTTCTTAACAGTATGCATAACAGAAAAAAATATTTTAATAGTTCCTGACTTATAAAATATAAATTTCTATAGCTTAATTAAAATATAATAATACCATTGATATATTTAAATCACAATTATTTACATATTTTTAATTTAATTTTATAATATTCATGTCAAACCAAATTAACTTATAATAATTTTAAAGAAAATTTAAATAATGTACTAATAAAATAAATTTATCAAAATCAAATTAATATTTAACCTAACAAAATAAATAATAAAGGTAGGCGTTATAAGAGTTGAATATAAACTTATTTTGTTATCTTAAAAATATATATATATTATATATAATGAGTAATACTAGGCTTTCCAATTTTTTTTTTCTAAATTCTTTCTCAAATGTTTGTAAAATGTGGTGTCAACATCACATCACTTACCACATAATCTCATAATTTACAAGATGTTGACATCTCACGTGCTACATACATATGAGAAAGAATTTGATTTTTTTTTTGGAGGACTAGCATTACTTGTATATAATACACACTAGATTAGATAATAATGTATGAAATAATAGAAAGTTAAAATATTAAAATAGATTGATTTTATCTCTTATTTTCATGGTCAATAGAATTATGAAAATAAAAATTATAAATTAATTTATTTTATTAAAATAATAAAAGGACGAGAATATTATCATCTATTATATATATCACATTTTATGTATGATAAGATTTTTTTTATCGGTTTATATTTTAATTTTGTATAATAGATTTTTTTTTTTATTATTGGTTGTGGGGCCTCCCCCCATTGTATATACGGGACTAATCTTTACGAGGGCTAGAATTTTTTTTTTTTAAAAAAACTATTAAAATTATTAATTTATTAAAATAGGTTTTATGACGTGTTTAATAATAACAAAGAAGAAAAGTAAACGTAAATTCATGCAATTATTCACATTATTCAAAATGTCATCCTTTGGTGTCCTTGTCCTCCTTACTGAGACAAGCTAGAGTTCCTGGACTTCGTAGCTCGTGTCAAATGTCAGAGGTTAATTAATTAGGAGCTAATTGTGTGCATCCATGGGCGTACGGATGAGGGCTGACCCGGCCATGTATATATATATAAAAAAAAGGTTAATATCATTTTGATCCTTATCTTTTACTATAAGAATAATTTTTTAAACGAGTTTGTTTTTTTAGTAAAATTTTCTCTAACTTTTGAAAAGTAAATCAAATAGGTCATTTTGATTTTTTTTAACGGTCAAACGTCACAGAATTGGTATAATATCTATTTTGCCCCTATATGCCTTATTAATTGCTGAAAAGACTATTTTACCCTCTAACATTTAAAATTTAAACAATTTATCTAATTAAAAAAAAAACTAAACTTTTTAAATTAAAAAAAAAAAACAAAACTAATTAAATAATAATAATAATAATAATAATAATAATAATAATAAATATAAAACTAATTAAAAAAGATGGATTTATTAATAATAATTAAAAAAATATTATTACTATTATTAAATTTAAAAGATGGATTTATTAATAATTGGAATTATCAAATTATTATATTAAAAAAATTAATATTACAAATAATTAAAAAAAACAAATTAAATTTAAAATTAAAATATAAAATATTTCTCTCTCTCTCTCTCTCACGCACAAATCATCACCAAAACCTAAATTTTTTTTCCTCTATCTCTCTCTCTGACTCTCACTTGTTCATCAACAACATCAAAACCTCCTAACACCCAAGCGACGATGGCGACGATGACGACCAGATCTCTCTCTTCTTCTTCTTCTTCTTTCTCGGCTTCGGAGGTGGTTGACAGTGGGTTGTTAATGGTGATTGTGGTGGTGGTGGTAGTGATGAGATCAATCGATCAATCTAGAGATAGATGAGATGAGATCGGAGATCGGTGGGGTAGAAAGAGAGATTAATTGGTATGTGATGAATAGAAGATCTCCATGGATTAGTGGAGAAAATTAGAGATTTCCAAACCCATTAACAACTCAATCTAATTCTTGTTTCGTTTTTATTTTATTTTTTACTTTGTAATTTTTATTTTGTAATTTTTTAATTTATGTTCATGTTTATATGTTAATATCGGTTTTATTTCTTTCAAATATATATTTTTTATTTTTATTTTATTTCTATTTTTATGACACATGGAAATTCTTGGTTCAAAGATAAAAATACCCATATAAATGTTAAGTTTGACTGACAGTTGATTAACGGATGGACTGATTTGATATACTTTTCAAAAGCCAGGGAAAGTTTTGCTAAAAAAACAACCTCATTTAAAAAATTGATATTTCAATAAAAGATAAGAACCTAAATGATTATTAATAAAAAAAAAATGATTAATTTAATACTATTCTAATTAATTAGCAAGCATTGTAGAGTAAAAAGTAGGTAACAGTCTGCAAGCAATTATTATCTTTTTTCTATGCAGGTCACATCAACAATTAAAATCAATTTTATTTTTTTCTTTTACTATTTCCAAATCCAAAAACTCTCTTTCTCTCTCCCTCCTACCTATATTCTATATTTCTATTTATCTCTTCCCCACCATCCGAATTCTCTCCTCTCTCTCGTCCCAATTCACTCTCTCCCCATTAAATATTTATTCGATTAAATTATATTAAGAAGTTAAGATTTATATTTTTCTAATTAAAAAGTTAAGATTTTAGGTTTATTATTTATAATTTTAAATTTGTATTTTATTATTTTTTATATTAATTTATTTTATAAATATAATTTATTATTTTTAGTATTATATTATAATTTATAAAATATCAATTTAATCAAATTGTTTAATAAATTTTTAGTACCGTCAATTTTCACATACTATTATTATTATTTTTTTTATTATATATATAGTTTTGTTTTAGCCCATCATAATAAAAAATCCTGGGTACGCCTCTGTGTGCATTAGTGCATGGGAGCAAAATATAAAAAGTGTTATAAGTATATATCTCATATTCTTCACATCGATATGATATTGTCCGTTTTGGATCTAAACTCCGTACGGATTTACTTTTGAGACTCTACCCAAATGGCAGGGGCGGAACTTGAAGTGTAAAATTAGGGGGGCCAACTTACAAAAATGTAAAATTAAAAAAAAATTATATTTTTTTAACTATTAACTTTTTTTTTTTCCGTGGGCCAAGGGGGGTCCATGTCCCCCTTGGCTTCTATAGGGATCCGCCCTTGCCAAAAGGTCTCGTACCAATAGAAATATTATCCATATTTATATACCCATGATCATCCTTATATCTAGTCAATGTGAGATTTTGATAGCACATCAAATACAAAAAGCTTCAAGTTTCCTATATATGGTTGAGATCAAACGGCTTATAATGAACAAGAAGAGCAATCTCAGCCATTTTTGTTTGGTTGATGAAAATGGTGAAAAGGGTATATATATATATATATTAAATTGAAGAGAAGAAGAAAACAAATTTTTTTATTTTATTATTATTTTTTTTAATGACAAGTTGGTGGTGGACAAAAGGAGCAATGTCATGGATATTATATATAGGCGTCTGGTTGCCAAACGACGACGTTGGTTACTACGTATTATTACATTTTGTTTCTTACAAGATTTTTGAGGGAAATTAAGACCGTGAATTCCATTATTTACACGTACCAAAGTAACTTAGACTTTCACTTTAATCATTTTGTTTCTTTCTCCAAACAGAGATATTCCTCTATTGCATTCACCATTTGCTGCTCAAACACGTCTCTTGATAACGCCCACTCACATGCTCGATCTTCACAGTAATCAGGCTGATGGAAATCTAATCATCAAATAACAAATATTGCCTTGGATGGAAACATTTACTATTTTAACTTCTTTCACTTTTTAGAGATCGATGATATATGGTGAGATATATTGTCTTTAATTGCATGGAAAGTAAAAGTAATTTCATGAGTAAATTTTGGGTGGTCGAAATTCAGTTGAAACTGAAGATCACCAAAAATAACTTATATAATTTGCAAAGTACGTTTAATATCGTTAAACTAGTTCAATATTACTTTTATATATACAGTTAAACTAGTTCATAGTCTATCGTTTGAAGATAAACAAGTCCTTGGAGAGGTATAACATAGGTACGTTATAGAGTAAGCATGAAATTCCAATACAATTGATCACACCCCACCTTTTAATCAAATTAGAGAACATATTCATCGATCCAATAATATCAAGTACTCAACCAGCAGTGTCATGTACTTTCAAAGATAGAAAACCCTAAGAAAAAAAAAAAAAAGAGACAAGAGAATATATATATCCATTATATTTTACTAAAATATAAAGATCAATTATTATGGCATCATGCATATGCTGTTACTAGCTAATTGATATTTGAGTGAGACCGGTACTCTACACTGATCACTGCTCGGCTGTTTGCCTTGGTTAATGGTTATATACTGCAGGAGTGCAGGTAAAGCTTCAACATCAAACCCTGGAAGTCTTATAAATTCATGTGGAAGAATAGAAAAGGCTGATAGCGTGTGATTTGTGAATATGGTTTTTAAAATTTAACAACAAAAAATACTAAATGGCCTTTAATTATTAAAATTTAAAAATATAGATATATGATGGATTTTTTTTTATATAAAAAATCAATGTGGATTAATACAGTGCTTACGATTATATTACCCAGCTGTCCCCCATTATAGGCTCAGATTTAATTTGTGTACGTAAATGTCATGTTCATGTATGATACAAGCCAAAGTCCCAATTTAAAAAGGCTGAGGCATTTCAAATTGGGACCCATCATCATCAATTCATCATCTCAGTTGAAGTGCAAATGTCCATCCAGCAAGAGACGGGGAAGAAGACCCCACAAAAACCTTATTTGCAACCCCCAACACACATAAATCAAAGTCATTTTCATTGTGCTAGTGATTTGCTTGATGGAGATATGTAACGTTAACATGCAAAGCATTTGAAATGAAAATGACTTTGATTTGTGTCTGTGTTGGGGTCTTCTTCCACGTCTCTCGCTGGATGGACATTTGCACTTCAACTGAGATGATGATGGGTCCCTCACTCCCTCCCCAATTAAAGCCTTCACATGCTTCAATTATTAACAAACTTATTCAAGATTCTTCATCAACTGAACAACAATCTAGACTTTTAATAGTTCAAAAAATTTCCTATAATCACATTCACAAATCACAACTTTAATTTGCATCTTTTTCTTCTTTCTATATATCTACCACTCCAATTTTTTATGTTTATTATCACACTAATATGTTATTATCACATTGAAATGTGAGAGAGAGAGACAGAGGGAGAGCAATAGTAATTCATTTCAGGTCTCTCTCTGGATCGATGATGGGTCCCCACTTCAAGCCATTACATGTTGAATCAAACGTGCGGTCCAGAAATCAATCATGCGAGGGAAGGAGGGGGTTGAAAATGGATCTTGCATGCACGGGTTGCTTGAATTCAAGCCATAAGAAGAAGCAATATATTCTTGAACCGAGTAATTAATTTTCTATTTATGTTTATTATATTTATATATACACGTGAGATACGTCAGCTGTGGCATTCATATTATAGGTGTGGAAGCAAAATGAGCAGATCGAAATCCAAAGAATGTGACCTAGCTACCCGAAAACTGGACTAATACCTCAAGTGCTTCATAAATTAATAGCCAAGGATCTAGGAGATAACGCCAGTACTCATGGACAATGCTTACATTTGGGAGCAGAGCTTCTCTATTGATAGACTAAAAGAAACTTCTTGTCGGCAAGTTTTTCTTTTCTGTTATGTTGTTTGGTTGTCATTGGTTGTTTTACCATTAAAAAAGATGTTTTACATTGGTAGCCTTAAGGATTTATACTTGATTTTAATGATAACAAAAATTAGTGAATTTCTAACGAGGTTTGATTGTAGTGTGATATAGTAAAGATTTCAAGTATAATGGAATTATAACAAAATGCACCATGCATAGATGCAACACTTTGAAAAAATCACTCTACATGCATGGCAAGGCAACCCGGGAAAAATTTTCCATCTGGGCTAAATTATATATATATATATATATAGTATTTTTTTTTTCATTGGTACACACTAACATTATAAAGTTTCCTTATCTATCAATAGTTGGATTTATTTATTTTTTGTTTAGATAATTTATTATAATGCTTAATTAATGACTTACAAATTCTTACACTAAATTTATTAAATTCGGTATGTATTGTAGAGAAAAATCTTGTTATTTTATTCCTCAATGTACACAGATATAATGAAGTGCAGGACATGGTAGCCTATTGATTAAGGATAAATTTATTTATTTATTTTTATTTTTTTATATATAATTCTTGATGAAAGTATTTCTTTATTTTTTTAATAACAAGATAACACTGATTCAATAATGAATATTGTAAAAATTTATGCATAAACAATTGTTTAAATTTGTAGTTAAAAAAATTATTTAAACTTTTAAATAATTTAATTCTATAATATTAGAAGTCATAATATTATGTGTATCTTTATAACTTACTTTGAAATGAAATAGACAAAATATCATATTAGTGTAATATTATTAAACCTTAGAGGTTTTATATAATTATCCAATTATATATATATATATATATATATATATATTTTTTTTTTTTCTGGGGGGCTGCCCGGTGCAGTCCTCTCATATGTACGCCCCTAGAAGCAACACATCAAGCTTTTGGAGATTAAAAACATATATTTTTTTAAAAAAGTTTGAAGCCAACAAGAGTAGTTCAATAATAAGTTATAAGCCCCTCAAACTAGGATATGAGTTTAAGCTGTATCTCTCATTCTCTCTTACCGAATCATAAATTTGTATAAAATAAAAAACCGGTTTGATTGGACGGTCTTATCACCGAACGGCTAGATTTCTCTTGTTACAAATTCTAGTACCACCCACCCTCTTTATCCAACATATTTAACCTGAAAATTTGAACAAAATATCTGTTAATAAATTGTATGATTGGTTTTTTTTTTTTGGTTGACACAAGGGAAATTTATTCGAACACAAAACTTACAAATTACAATGAAGCCAATCTGCCAACTGAAAATTCGACACAGAAGGAGGAGCCTCCTCCATCCACACTAAATCCTCACAACATGAGAGAGCTAATTTGGCCAAACCATGAGCCACACGATTGGTTGTTCGTGGACTAAACTTAATAGACCAGAAATTAAGATAATGGCACAAGCTCTTAATATCCCCAATAATCAGACCAACCTCCAAATCTATAGTCTTATTATCGTTAATCCAATCAACAATCAATTTAGCATTCGACTCCTCCTCCACCTCTAAAATACCGATATCTTGAGCCAAGGAAATCCCACGAAAAATAGCTATAGCATCAGCCACATGAGGCTCAAAAGTTGCCATAATTCGTTGGCTACTGGAAGCCATCACCTCCACTACAGAGTTGCTAATAACAATGCAATTCCCACAGTTTTGCTTACTGTGTCGATTGCGGCATCTGTATTCACCTTGTATCTGCTATAAGAAGAGGTCTCCAGGCATCATTCCTGTTACACAAGGGAGCTAATTGGTGACCATGTACCTGGTTTGCCAATCTGTACTCTGCGAGAAAGTTTTCTGCCCACCCCACCACCTCCCGTAGATCCAACCCAGCCTTGCCATGGCCCATGAGTAACCTGGTATCGATTAAACCAGACACGCCACAGAACCACACAAAATAACCCAACAATATCCGCGTCCCACTTAACAAACCAGTTCACTAGGAAATCAAACATTTGAACTTGATTCCCACCACTAGAACCCGCCATTGGAACCCAATTTTCACTGACCACTTTCAAATTACGACAGCCCCATAAAGCATGCAAAGTCGTTTCTTGGCCCTTCCCACAAAAAGGGCAGCAAGTTGAGAGCTGGATTCCCCTGCTGTTTAAATTCACCTGAGTAGGCAGCCAATTATTGTAAGCCCGCCAAATTAACTTCTTAATTTTCAAAGGAATTTGTGCCTTCCATAAGAATTTCCACCAAGAAATCGCACTATTCAAGCCCCGACGAGCCAATGTCATGCTTAACACGACACCCCAATTGATACCCACTCTTCACAGTGTAGACACCACTTTGCGCAAAGTGCCAAATTTGCTTATCTCTCACCTGGTTCCTACCCATTGGTAAGCTTAGGATTGCATCAGCATCACCTTCATTAAAAGAATTCCTAATTAACTCCACATCCCACCCGCCTGTAGGTTTGAACAGCCTCCTCACATTTGCAAATTCCCTTAGAACAGGAACTGAATAAGGCTTGAAAATAAATTGTATTATTGGTTGAAGTATGGATATTCAATAATTTAATCCTACTAATTAACCATATTATATCCTATTCTTATTTGACCACTTAGACTTTGATTTCTATATATCATCTAGAATCCAGAGGTTTTGGTGGGGGTCTTCTTCCCCGTGTATCTCTGGATGGACATTTTCACTTCAGCTGAGATGATGATGGACAACTGTATACAAATAAGTTGCATTGATTTTTGTATAATCAATACAGAATTACAGATATACAATACGTACAGATAGATATGCATGGCTTGCCTCCATTATTCAAATCTGAGATTTGCATAAAATACAGATAGAATATTGTAAGATTTGTATCATCTTAACTATAAATGTAGACATTACTATCCAAATAAAGAAGTTAAGAATTCCTCACAATCAGCTCCAAAACCTCCAAACATTGAAACCCGTGACTGTGTGTTTTTCTCTCATTATTGATTTACCTGATTTTTGAGATGGGAATTAATTGATAAATGTATATGCATGTATGTGTACATAGAGAGAGATCATGGATATAGAGAGACAGAAATAAATACTTGTTGTAACAAGGATGTTACAAAAGTGAAAGCTGCTTCTAAACAGCTTTCACTTTTGTAAGAGACTGATCACTCTACGATTTGTAATTATTTTTCTAAAAACAATTACAAGTGCTTATTCATGTCATTTACACATCATTTACACATGAACACATATAGTATAGTTTCATATATTTGAGACTCATTCACAAAAGTCTAAAAACGAATCTTAAGAGTACCTTCTGGGAAAAACGTGTAGCCATATTATGGTTTCTAAAAGCTTAGCATAACTTGTGCAGAAAGCATATATCTACCATATGAGCCTTTATTTTCTTTAATAGAAAATGCTATAATCAGTTGCTTCTTCTTTCCATAGTTATTTCAGGAAATTTTTTTTGTTGAAATATATTTATCTAAAATTTCAATAATATATGATTTGAGCTTTTTAGAGAGATTGAAAGCACCCCATCACACAACATAACAATAATAATTGAGATTCTGTGTCTTACTTCCTTCAAGGAATTATAATTATAATTTTTAATTAAAAATCACCGTAACATATCTTGATTAAGGAATTTTGCAATGGTCCCAAAGTAATGAAGATTTGGTAAAAATCTTCATACCATATTAATTTTGAGAGAACCGACGGTATGTGGACTACACTCATTCATTCGATAGAAAATAATACTCATTCATTCAAATTTAACAATTTGATATGAAGATTGGACCAACTAACTGACGGTATGTGGTCAGTTTCGGCAACAAAACCCCATCATTAGCCACAAGATTGATGTTCTGTTCTATGGGAAACTCGACAATTCGACCACCTGTAACACCAACATCCTCCAAAATGTCCATAGTGTATTTACGTTGGGAAAGGAACAACCCTTGTTGTGATCTAGCCACCTCAATGCCAATGAAATATTTTAATTTTCCCAAGGCCTTGATATAGAATTTTTGTTCCAAAAAACTTTTTAGTTGTTGAATTCGAATGTGGTCATTTCCTGTGACAATAATATCATCAACATAGACAAGAACAAACACAGAAGAGGAACCACATATATTAGTAAACAATGAATAATCAGATTTATACTGAGTGAAGCCGGATGTGGTCAAGGTGGTTGAGAATTTGGCAAACCATTGCCTCGAAGCCTGTTTCAAACCATATAACGATTTGTTGAGTTTACACACTCGTTGCTCCCCCTTTTTCGAAAACCCAGGTGGGAGTGAGGTTCAAAATTTTTTTGTCACTATTTGTGGCGCTTTTTGTAAGACAGACACAACATTAATAACTTAAGTTTAAAAGGCACATATTTAGGTGATCAGACAAAAATACCTTTTTTTGTTAGTTTGTGTCTTTTTCAAACGTAGAGAGAAAACCTTTGAGAGAGAACATCCGAGCCTTTTCGTGCCTTTTCACACTAGATTCGAGTATTTTCGAGCATTTTCGAGCATTTTTACACTAGGTTTGAGCCTTTTTACACTAGATCATCAGAGCCTTTTCGTGCTTTTCCAAACTAGATTCGAGCTTTTTCGTGCCTTTTTAAGCCTTTTTATATTAGGTTTGAGCATTTTTACATTAGATCTGAGCCTTTTCTTATCTTTTCGAGCCTTTTTTACACTAGGTTCGAGTTTTTTTACACTAGATTCGAGCATTTTCGTACATTTTCGAGCATTTTTACACTAGATCATCTGAGTCTTTTTGTACCTTTTTGAGCTTTTTTACACTAGATCTGAGCCTTTTCTAGTCTTTTTATATTAGATCCGAGCCATTTCATGCATTTTTAAACTAGATTCACCTTTTCGAGCCTTTTTACACTAGATTCGAGCTTTTTAATACACAGTTCGAGCCTTTTAATACATATTTCGAGCATTTTAAATAGTTATCCGAGCTTTTTAATAATTTATGAATAGATTAGTGAATTTTGATTCTCCGAGACTTTTAAAATTGTTCGAGCCGTTTCAGACACTATGTTTGAGCATTTTCAGACACTATGTTCGAGCCTTTTCATACACTACTCGAGCCTTTCCATACACTATGATCGAGCCTTTTCATACACTACTCGAACCTTTTCAATTGTTCCTCGAGCTGAGCTTGACCCCCAAATGCGGCTGCGTATCGCCATAAAATTAATTATCCAATGAAAATGAATTGATAAGGTTTTGGTGTTTAACTTCCATTGGAGGTCTGTTATAGAGGAAGATGAAAGAAAAAAGGTCTGAAAACTTTAAAGTAAGAAAGAGAAATGTGTAAAATAAGGGCAATTTTGGTAGTTCACCATAATAGGTGCCTTTTAAACTTAACTTATTAAAAGAGTGACTTTGTCACCACATGAGTTTTAAAAAGTGATATTTACCACCATTTCCACGGTGGGAGAGTCATATACACTATCTCATTTAGATCCCCTTGTAGAAAAACATTATGAACATCAAATTGTTGGATGTCCCAACCTTTGATGGTAGCGACGGAAAACAATAATCGAACAGTAACTAACTTTGCCACAGGAGCGAACGTATCATGATAATCAAGGCCCTCAATTTGATTGTAGCCTTTAAGCGAGCTTTGTAACGTTCAATCGAACCATCAGAGTGATTAACCTTGAAAACCCATTTACACCCAATAGGTTTATGTGATGCTAGCAAAGAAACAAGATCTCACGTGCTATTTTTTTATAATGCCTCAATTTCAGTGGCTATTGCCGCTCTCCAATATGGGTATTTGATGGCTTGGGAAAAGGACTTAGACTCAACTGTAGAACAAACCTTGGACAAAAATCTTTTATGTGATAAAGAGAAATTACTGTCAGAAACATATAAAACCATTGGATAAGAGGTGGAAACTTTAGTTACCTTAGAGTCAGATTGGACTAGATTCTCCACATAAGGGAGAGTAGGACATTGATAGTTTTTCAAATATGATGGTGGGTGCCTTGACCGAACCGATCAAGTAAGAGGAATGGGTTATGCACTGGTTGACATAGGTGAAGAATCCGACACTAGAGGAGCATCGGGTGACATCTCATTGTCAAGAGAAGCAGCTGATGAAATTGTATCCTCATGAGGTGAAGTCTCATGTGGAACGGATGAAATGGGTGGCAAAAAATTAAAAGTGTCATCATCATGTATGGGTAATGTATGAACCGGCATGTTTGAATGAGTGGATGAAAAAATTTTAAAAGGAAAAATATATTCATAAAATATGATATCACGAGATGTAAAAATCTTTTTAGATTGAAGATCGAATACACAATATCCTTTTTGGCCATAAGGATAGCCAACAAAAACACCTGATGTACCTCTGTGATCAAATTTATTTGTGACATGGGGGTTTCGAGCAAAACATAAGCAACCAAAAATTCTAATGTTAGTGAAAATCGGTGATTTTTGAAATAACATCTCGTGAGGTGACTTGCCTTTTAATAAAAGAGTTGGTAGTTTATTTATAAGATATGCATCAGTGAGGACACATTCTCCCCAAAAGGTAATGGAAGATGAGCTTGAAAACGTAAAGCTCGGGTAACATTTAGAAGGTGACGGTGTTTGCGTTCGACTGCACCATTTTGTTGTGGTGTAGCAACACAACTGCGTTGATGAACAACACCATTAGATGAAAAAAAAAATGCTGCATGTTGTTTGATAAAAATTCAGTGCCATTGTCGGTTCGAACAACTTGAATTTTAAAATGTTCATTTATGTCTCCAACCCCAGAAATAACATATTTGATTAGAGAATTAAATTGAGTATGAACCATGGCAAAAAATGATGGTAAAATGTGAGATGTTTCAGATTTAACAGTCATTAAATATATCCATGTGGCACGACTAAAATCATCAATGATAGTTAAAAAAATTCTAGAATTTGAATGTGATGGTAATGAAAAAGGTCTCCAAATATCACAGTGAATCATTTGAAAAGGTCTACTAGTTTTTATTGAACTATTTGAAAAACACAAATGAGTTTGCTTTGCTTGAGGGCATATCATGCAATCAACAATATTTGAAGAATGAATAAAAGAGATTGCTTAGCTAAGAGTTGTAGACAACTAGGTGAAGCATGTTCTAATCGGCAATTCCACAATTTATTTTGTTCTAAATTTTGAAAAGAGTAGATAGGTGCAGAATTTTGAAGATGGTAGACTTCCTCACGTAGACGTCCCAATCCAATCTTCTTCTTTGATAAGAGGTTCTGAAACACACATTCATCATTAGAAAAACAGACAGAAATTTTTCGGGTCTTGACAAGTTCACTGATGGAAATTAAATTAAATTGAAAAGTAGGAACAAATAAGACATTTGTGAGACATAATGTTGGTGAAAGAGTGACAGTTCCTACATGAGTAATTAAATGGTCCGTTCCATATGGGAGTTTAAGTGTGGAATGTTTAGAGCAAGTATAATAACTAGAGAACAAATTCAAAGAGGAGCTCACGTGATTTGTCGCTCCTGAGTCAATGATCCATACAGATTTATAGGAACATGAGAGGTAAATACTTGTCAAATTTGCTTGTGGTGCAATACCTGTCAGTTCCGTTGTTGTAGTTGTCCCCTGACAACATTGGAGAGACTAGAACAGCTGTTGGATTATCTGAGAGATGAACGAAGAAGGAATCATTGGGTCCCTGAGCGGAGAAAAGATCGTTGGATCCTTGTGAATCAGAAGTTGAATTCGTTGAACTGGAATCCTTTGGGTCAGTCATGGTTGAAATTTTGCGGAAGGAGTAGAGTTGATAAAAAAAACGTGATGAAAAAAAATTAGAAGTAGAGGTGCTCTGATACCATATTAATTTTGAGAGAAGTGAGAAGCTATATTAAATTTGATAGAGGCGATATGTTATAGAACAATGTTCTATTGTTTTTGTTACTTTATTCACGAATCATCATACAAATATATTTGTACAGAGTTGTAACTTAATTGTACAACTACACAGGTTGTGGACTACACTGACAACATCTACTTCTATTCTACTTCTATTAAACTATTTACCTGATAACTATAAAGGATAATTACAACAAGTGAATTAGTATATGATAATGACAAAGACAAAGTCTTCAAGTCTGAGGAAGAAACATATTGGTATGAGACTTCAAGTATGAGTTGGAATTGGACTTCCAAATCTGAGATGGAGTTGGACTTCAAATCTTAATTGGAGTTGGATCAATAGCCGTAAGAGTCCTGAGAGTTCTGAATCCTAATATCCTTCAAGGAATTATAATTATAATTTTTAATTAAAAATCACCCTAACATATCTTGATTAAGGAATTTTGCAATGGTCCCAAAGTAATGAAGATTTGGTAAAAATGTAAGAAAGAATAAGATGATCAAATCAAAGAGATCGAAACTAGCAACAAGTTACACACGGACTCGGAGTTGGATCATATATAGTGGTGGCATTGAAACACTCGCTATTAGTTATGTAGAATGTGACATGGATCAATAATTAGCCAATAGTGATTTGAATGAGATTATGGAGAATATTATCTTCAATAATCCCTTAATCTTTTCTCTTCTCCACTCGATCATTTCTATTGTTCTTCTGCAATAACATCAATCCCCAACAAGCCAACATCTTTCCATTACGCAAACTGTTACAACTCCCAATAGCTATTCGATTTTTTTTCTTCCCTTGTTTTTCTAAATGATTGGTGGTTTTATAGTTAGAATTAATCTGAAGTAATTATTCCTGATTATGAGGAAATTAGTTTTGAGTGTTATATTCTTCTCTTGTGCATATTTATATATTCTGTTATTAGTTAGTTTCCAGAATTAATGAGAATGAGAGGTATTTCGTTCATCTCCATTGTTGCTCTGCATCTGAAGCTATTTCTCTTTGACAACTTTCATCGAACACCTAGTTACTACCAACAAATCTCTCAAAATTGATGCTCGCTTTTGTAGAGAGATCGATGGGGAGGAGATAACCTGGATCTAGATCTCTCTATAAAAGCGACAACCTCGGATCTAGATCTTTCTAATTTTCAACTTAGAAATTAGAATGCTAAGCCTGAAAACATTATTACAATTTTTGGTATGCCAATATTTGACAGCCCGCAACTTTTATCCATGGCCTTCATTGTTTTTGGTTCTTTAGTGTTTGGACTTCCTTCTGTTAAAGGCTGGAAATTCCAGTTAATTAGAGTGTTTATGGTCCCGTTTTGAATTACTATGTACTAGAGTCAAGAATGGCGGTGGAAACTGGGAATGATCATTTCCAGTAGTTTTTTGAACTGCAGAACAAAGTATCTTCTTACTTAAGAGTTAAGAAAGAAACATTAATTAAGTTTAATACTAGTAAAGTATGTTTATGTGAGCTGGTCAGTTATATGTGCTACACAAACTAGATACACGTACGAGAAGAAAGGATTAAAACAAGATAGTATTCATAATTAATAAAACACAATTTTTTAGATAAAACCGGGAAAACAAATTGATGTCTTCCTGATACTGATAGAGAATACCTGGCTGTTGCTCCATTTATGATTTATTGCTTGTCCTGAACTCATGCTAACAATGATGTTATTGTCTTGCTTTATAAACACTTGTTTGGTGCTTCTTGTTATTGCTCTTTTCATGAAAAAAGGTGATCTGCTTAGAAATCTTTGAATTGTTCATCACTATTGTTGATGCCTTTTGTTTCCTTTTGTTTCCCTTCCCTTTTTTGTACACCTGCTGCTTGCTCAGGGCTGCTACTCTCTTTCTTGGTAAGGTCTGGCCTTGTGTCCCTATGGATTCCATGGTTGTATTCTGGCTTGTGGACAGCTTTATGATGGTCTTCTAATATATCTTCTTGTCTATTTTTGATGCGATCGTTCTCTTTCTTCTCAGCCCCTGTACCTCCATGACTTGCATTCTTTTCTTCTGAGGAGTAACCCTGATCCTTGCTCTTTGTTACGTTTGCGGCTTTGGGAGTCGTGTACTTGCCATTTTTCTTGATTTCTTGTGGTCTGTAATCCTCCTGCTGAGAGCTTGGCTTCATGTTTCTGGGGATTCCATGGCTGTTTTCTTGATCATGAGTCCACATTGGATTCTCTTTTAACGCAACATTCTTTGCTGTGTCTATAGGATCATTTTCCGTATATTTATTAGTTTTTGTGGTGCCTTGTTGATCCCTAGAAACTCCCGGGCTGCTATCAGGAACAAACCGTGCATTTGGTTTTGGTCCAGGATCAATTGGCTTTGATTTTCGTGCAGGATCAATTGGCTTTGATTTTGGTTTCAACCAAGGGCAACAACAATCATCTGGTCCAGGATCTACTTGATCAGAATCATTGGGACCATCAGGATTTCGAGTCCACCGATTCCGCCCAGCCATCTTCTCGGAAATCAGAAATGGTTTGTTTCAGTACAAGCACAGGATTGAGACTGGGGAAAGCCAAGTTGTAGAGATTCCCCAAACATGAGATTAGAGTTTAAGCTACTTTTGTTAGCTGATCGAAACCACAGCCATCAATCTTTAACCAATTCTCACACTTTCTTAACATTATTCCCATCTCTGCTCTGTCATTGTCATATAGAGTGGAACAATTCCATAAATATGTTCCAAAGTTATTGCAATTATATGATTCCATTATCTTTACAACTATTGCACTGCTAGATAATAGAAATAATTACCAATTGAAAGTGATAAAAGCAGCCAGAATATGGAAAGGAATAATACCACGTGGTTTGGTGCAGCGGTAAGGCATCTGCAGTCCATGTGTTCAAGCTGTGTCCAAGTTCGAACCTCATGCTTGAAGCAAAAAAAAGAAAAAAAAGAATATAACTGGTACAAATGTGTGTCACCTTTGTGGCCAATGCATTGTATGTAACAGAAGCCCGATTAAAGTTTGTACATCGGGCACGTTTCGTGTTATTAGTATTTCATTAAAGTTATGCAAGTGTGCCAAGATGAGATCTACTCAATATTTGTAAGAGTACTTAAATGACAAACATAATCCTCCATCTCTGTTTTGTTTTGCCTTATTTTTGTGGTGTACGTAGATGAGGTTGATTTGCTTGTTTAAGAAGGTCCTACACGGTTTACAAGTGGTATAAATATCTTATACATTCGTGACAATTTGGTATCAAAGAGTCAATTTCTATGGGACGTGAAAGTTCTATGATCAGTACAGCAAGGTTATTGCATGTAATAAGTGTGCTGTATTGCTGATAAATTCAACGTTTTTTTTTGAAAGGCAGTATTTTTTATTAAAGCTGAGAAACAGCAAAAAGAGAGGAAACAACACAAAGACGAGAAGGCTACAGCAAGCAGCACCCAGACAGCCAAAAACACAAACGGCACACAACAGCAAAACACAAAACTACCTCAAAAATCACTCCAGACTAAAACCTCTCTACCATCACCAGAACCTTGTTTAGCCAAACATGTCCGTAAAAGAGTTAGAAGCCCTAGAACAATACACAACGCAAGCTTGGCCGAGACTAAAGATGTGACTGTGGATATCATAGACGGTTTGCACATGCTTTATGCTACCAATCCCACAACTGTTAACCCACGAGACGGCCACCTTAGAGTCGATGACAAACACAATATTTTTGCCGCTTAAGGCCGGTTTGTGCATACAAAGATCGCAGGCCTTTTCTATAGCAAGAATCTCAGGGGTAATCGCATCCGTATAACCTGGCTGTTGCTCCATTTATATTTATTGCTTGTCCTGAACTGCAAACTATGATGTTATTGTCTTGCTTTATAAACACTTGTTTGGTGCTTCTTGCTCTTTTGAAAAAAGGTGATCTGCTTAGCAATCTTTGAATTGTTCATCAATATTGTTGATGCCTAATTTGTTTCCTTTTGTTTCCCTTCTCTTTTTTGTACACCTGCTGCTTGCTCAGGGCCGCTGCTCTCTTTCTTGGTAAGGTCTGGCCTTGTGTCCCTATGGATTCCGTGGTTGTATTCTTGCTTGTGGACAGCTTTATGATGGTCTTCTAATATACCTTCATGTCTATTTTTGATGCGATCGTTCTCAAAAGTGCTGCTCTTGGTAGGATCAGACCTTGTACCTCCATGATTTCCCTTGTTCTTGGTAGAATCAGGCCTCGTACCTTCATAACCTCCATCATTGTCTTCTTCCTTGGGAATAATATTACTCCTTTGCTTTTCTTCTGAGGAATAAACCCCATCCATGCTCTTTGTTACGTTTGTGGAGTTGGGGCCCGTGTTCTTACCTTCTTTCTTGATTTCTTCTTGTTTGTTGTCCTCCCATAGATGACCCTGTCCAGGGCTGCTAATTTTTTGATTTTGAGGGCTTGGCTTCATGTTTCGGGGGATTCCATCGCTGTTTTCTTGATCATGAGTCCACACTTGCTTCCCTTTGAACTCATTTACAGCACCATTCTTTGTTGTCTCTACAGAAACTCCTGAGCTGTCATTAGGTTGCATATTATCCGACCATGTATTTTTATTGCTTCCTTTGCTGCTTCCTTTTGGGATATCTACCGTTCCCTGCCATTGTTGTACTCCGGGAGCATCACTCCTTTCATCCGGTTTTTTGCCGCCAATGCTGTATTCCTTTCCCTTCCCTTCTCTATTGGTATCTTCAGTCTTTACATTTTGTTTTTTGCTTCGATTGCTTGGCTTTGATTTTGGTTTCAACCAAGGGCAACAACAATCGTCTGATCCAGGATCTACTCGATCAGAACCATAGGTATTTTCATTTTGTTCTATGCTTCGATCGCTTGGCTTTAATTTTGGTTTACACCAAGAGCAACAAAGAATGTCTGGTCCAGGATCTACTGGAACAGGATCATAGGGATCATCAGGATTTCGAGTAGTCCACCGATTCCGCTCAGCCATCTTCTCAGAAATCAGCAATGGTTTGTTTCAGTACAAGCACATATGCATGCGCAGCATTGAGACTGGGGAAAGCCAAGTTGTAGAGATTCCCCAAATATGAAATTAGAGTTTAAGCTACTGTTCTTAGCTAAAACCACAATATATCATCAATGATTAAACAATTCTCACACTTTCTTAACATTATTGATTATTCCCATCTCTGCTCTGTTATTGTCATATAGAGTGGAACAATTCCATAAATAAAAATTAATTGTCAACTTATCCCATTGCAATTATATGATTCCATTATCTTTACAGCTAGTTATGGACTCAACTATTGCCACTGCCAGATAATAGAAATAATTATTAACTCAAAGTGATAAAAGCAGACAGAATATGGAAAGGAATAATAACACGTAGTGTGGCACAGCGGTAAGATGCTCCATGTGGGGTGAACCATTCGAGCTGTGCCTGAGTTCGATCCCCTCTGGAAGCACCTGTGGCCAGGGGTCTGTTGCTCGCTGGCCCGCAGGGATTAGTCCCACCTCATGCTTGAAGCAAAAAAAGAAAAAAAGAATAATTGGCACAAATGTGTGTCACCTTTGTGACCAATGCATTGTATGTAACAGAAGCCTGATTAAAGTTTGTACATCGGGTGCGTTTCGTGTTATTAGTATTTCATTAAAGTTATGGAAATATGACCAGAGGAGATCTACTCAATATTTGTAAGAGTGCTTAAATGACAAACATAATCCCCCCATCTTTGTTTTGTTTTGCCTTATTTTTGTGGTGTATGTAAATGAGTTTGATTTGCTTGTTTAAGAAGGTCCTACACAGTTTAAAAGTAGTACAAATATCTTTACCTTCGTGACCATTTAATTTGGTATCAGAATCGATTTCTATGGGACATGAATAAGTTTTATGATTAGTACAACAAGGTTATTGCGTGTAATAAGTTTAAAGCATATTTCTAATGTATTTTCTCCTTCTTGTTAGTCTCAACGTTTCATTAAGGACTGAAAGCAATTATATTCCCCTCTCTCTATCAGCATACATAACCAATGAAGCAAGTTTGGTTTCCCATCTTCGATAGGTCTTCGCTCACCCACCACCTCTAGAACCAAGAATCCAAAGCCAAACACATCAGTTTGCGTCAAGGCTCGTCCTGTTCTAACCACTCTGGGACCATGTAGTAACCAGCAGTACCAATCACTTGGGTTGTGGTAGCTAATTGTTCATGGTGGCGCATTCTAGCTAATCCGAAATCGCAGATCCTGGCATTCATATCTTTATCAAGTAACACATTGCACATTGCTTGCCTTGATGTCCCTATGTAAGACTTTTGATTCCCATCATTCATGTATATACAAGATCCGTAGATAGCTAGTTCTATAATATACATAAGGCAAACTTACCCTAAAGAACAAACAAAAGGCATATGAGAACAACAAGATGTGTAACAAGTTACCAAAAAAGCAACTGATTCAAATAAAAAACTTACACTGATTTTTATTGGTTTTACACAGCCCCTATAACAATTGTCGGCCCACAAGCATATAACAGTTTTGAAAATGCACAAATAGAGGCTATAACATCACCTGTAATTGGTGGCAGCAGGATATCGATAATACAAGCCCTGATCAAGTTGATTTGTCAAAATGCGGGCCTTGAATCTAATTACAACAAAAATAAGAATAAAAATACCAGGTCAATTGGAACGGTCATTTGACCTATACCCGGCCCAATTACAAATGGGGTTAATAATGTTTGACTAATACCTAAATCCCCTATTAAGTACTTCAAAATTTTGTTATAAATAATGTGATAGGTAAGTTGTTAACTTCATATCACTCACCGTATAATCTCATCGCAATCTAAATTTGTTCTTCCATCTTTATGGTGATATCATTGGAGTATTTGCACCAGACCCTTTGGATGGCATCAAGTCGATTACATGAAAACCCCCACGCATTTGCCCCACTGGCTTGAGAGACCACAGAGAAAAGACTTTTTGAGAGAGATACAAATTGATCTGTCTACTTCAAAAAAGAAAAAAGGAAAAATGATCTGTCAAAAAAGAAAAATGATCTACCTTTGCAATTTTCTGAGTTTTTTATTTTTTATGCTTCAATACGTACTCTGTTTGCTTTTTTTTTTTTTTTTTTTTTTTTTTAACATTTGCCTTTTGATCATATTTTCAAATATTTTTGGTGTTTTCAAATTTGGTTTCAGTACTCTTTATAATTTTGCTTGAACACCTTTTAAGAAATTTACACTGGCATTTGCATTTATTGATTGGGACTCCTTTTTTTTTTTCCACACACGGGCCATGGTACACCGGAAGTAATAATGATGATAATAATAGTAATATAATAATAATAATATATTTTAATAATAATTATATAATGATGATGATTAATTATCTTCTTTCAAAAAATAAATATTAATTAGGGTAAATGACATTGCGCCCCTTGAGGTTTGGCCTTAAGACACTGAAGCTATATTTGAGATTACTTTTATTTGAGAAATAATTGATTATTTCTCAAGTTTTGAGTAAATAGGTGTTTGGTAAACTTCTTAAAAGCAATTTATTTTGCAATTTGATCCTCCAATAATCAGCTTTTGAGAAGCTGGGTGGGGGCTGCTTTTGGAAGCAGAAGCTGAAGCTGAATTTTTGCTTAAGAAATATCCGAAATATCCTCACCATTTTATAAAAAGACAATATTATCCTTACATTTAATAATACTTACTAAAACAGTTTCTGGTTTTTTTTAAAATAAAAATATAACAGTGTTGGGTTGGCCACCGCCGGAAATCGATGCCAGATGAGGATCGGCCGGAGGAAGCCAGCTCCTCCAGACTTTTTCGGAGACGAAGTATCCATACGGCGGTGATGGTCGGCGGCACATGATATCTAAACGATGGCAACGAAAAAGAATTTTGAGAACCAGTTTGATGATGAACGACTTTGACCGATGGCGAAGAAGAAGGCTAAGAACTGGATCGACGATGAACGACGGCAGAGAAGAAGGATGAGAACTAGATCCAAACGACAGTAGAGAGGTTGATAACCGGATCCAAACGACGGATCCGGATCCAAATGGTAGAGAAGAAGGCTGACGACAATCTCGATGGAGCTGGAGACGGAAGAGGAATTAGAGAGTCGACGCCGGAGTAGGGATGGCCAATGGGGGAATGGGGGTGGATGTAGGTTCCCCAAACCCCACCCCCATTTTCAAAACCTTCCCCTATCCCCCCCAACCATCCCCATTCCCCTATTTCACCCATTTTAATTTGGGGTTTCCCCGTTTCTCTATTTCCCCATGTCTCCCGTTTCCCCATTCCCCCGTTTTCCCTATATTTGTAAAAATTATATATAAAAAAAACACACAAATGCACAATCTATTAAATTCAAATACAAAATAACATTCCGTACAATTTTAGGGAAGGAAATAAGAAATATGATTTAGGGTTAGATTTTAAGTTATAAAGATGTATATATAATTAGTAAAATATAAATAATAAAAATATTGAAAATATAAAAAAATATACATATATATTATTTATATGTATATATTATAATATTATATTATTTGGGGGAAATGGGAAAATGGGGTTGGGGGCACCTACCCCCAACCCCAACCCCATTTACATTTGGGGTTAAAAAGCTCCCCCACCCCCCTTCCTCCCCATTACCCCATTTCCCCCAAAAATTCCCCCTAAAATGGGGATGGGGGAGCAGGGTTTTGGGGCCCCAGGGGAAAATGGTCATCCCTACGCTGGAGCTTGCAGAGGTTGGCCATCGAGTGTGTTGGTGGAGAAGGAAACGCGTTGACTTGGAGGGGGAGCCTGAGTTGACTCAGCCAGTTTTTTTTTTTTTTTTTTTTTTTTTTTTTATATATAAATTGAGTTGACTCAGTCAGTTTTTTTTTTTTTTTTTTCCTTTTTAAATTTGTTTTTTTTAATTTCTTTTTTAAATGCTTCATATTTATAATATTTATTGATGTCTATTTTAGTCATTTTGTTCAATACATTTTCCATCATTTCAAAAGTTAAGTAATTTTAAAATTTAGTTTACCAAACACCAACCTATTTTTTTTCTTAAGTTGATTATTTCTTAAACAAAGCTATAAGCATATTATAACTCAAATAAAGCAATCTCAAACATAGCTTTAGATGGACAAGTTTCGTTATTCTACACTAACACCCGTGTTTGACCATGGTAAGGTCCAAAATGCCTTTGGGTGTCAGTGTAAAAAAACTTTTATCTTTTATTATTTTACAAGGGCATTTTCAACAATACAGTGGTGTTAGTGTAGAATAACGAAACGTTTCCATCTTAGTGTCTTAAGGCCAAACCTCAAGGGGTGCAGTGTAATTTACCCATATTAATTATCACTCCTACACATTTTTTCATGTAGGATCTTAATTTATACCGATGTAAAATAGTAAATTGCACTAAGGCCTAGTTTGACATTGCTTCCCCAACTGCTTTTGGGGTCAAAAGTGATTCCAGACCAAAGACAATGTGTTTGGTAAAATCGTGGGGAAGTGATTTTGGTCACTTTTAACTTTTCCCAACTGAGTTTTTGAGAAGCTACAAATACATGCTTTTGAAATTCGGCTTCCGTTTCTCAAAAAAGCGCTACAGTGATTTTAAATGAAATTTTACAAACTTTCCATTTTACCCTTTGCCTTTCACCAAAATCATTCGATACTCAACGTTCATCTTCAGACAGCAGCCTCTTCTCCTTCAATTTCTCTCGCTTCGATTAGAAAGCAGCCCTTCTCATTCGATTTCTCTCACTTTTAGGTTTGATTTCTCTCATTCTCATTCGTTATTACAGCCTTCTCATTCGTTCATGTTTTAGGGTCTGATTTTGAATTGGATTTTTAGGGATTTTTATCTAATTTTGGATTTTCGTTCATGTTCATGAGGTGTTTTGATAAGCTGTATTTTCATTTTGGTTTTGATTTTCTGGTTGTTTAGGTGGTTTCGAATCCTAACAATTCAAGCAAGATCCATAAATGACTTGTGTGTTCGAGGCCAAATTGATAGATGTGTGCTTGTTCATTCTTAGAGAGTGTAAGTGTTGGCCAATTAATCAGTTATGTTGGAAACTGTAGTTGTGTACTATGATTCTGTTTCTTTATATACAACTCGAATTGTAAGAGCACTTAATGTAATATCAGAATTAGTAGAACAAGAAATCACATATTTAAACACCACCCTTTTAGGATTATATTGTTTGTTGGAGTACTCATTCAATGTCTTTGAATTTGATGTTATGCTTGTTTGATCATTATTTCTATTGCAAAACTGATATTTAACTTTGTTTCTTTTGTCTTGATATTGGTGGTATGCAATTAGAGATACAATTAGTTGAACCATTGTAGCAAATTTGTAACTTTGAATGGGCAGAGTTCAAAAAATGGAAAAAACGATTCTTAGGTTGTTGAACTTGCTTTGATTTTGGGATAGAGTAGGGAAATCAACGAAGATACAGAAGTTTACTTTGTGACTTCCATTTGAGAGCTTTGATGTTTTGAGAGTGTGGAATTGTTTTCATTTTTCAGTGTATCAATGCAGTGTCCCATAGTATAGGCTATCATTTTAAATTTTCTCATTCATTATTTACTCATGTGCACCTATTAGAATCTTCTCGCAGTTTCAAGTTTGTGCAACAGCTTGATCTATTAATTGGGTGAAGTTGTTGTTTGAAAAGACAGAATATCTAACTTTCACTTGTTCCAGGAATCTTGAAGATATAGGGAAAACAGATGTACAGGGTCTTACCGGATGGATATGTTTCCATCTTCGAGCCTGTAACATCAATCGTGTTTTCTCATCGTGTTTTTATGCAACGGTGTCGAACCTGGAAGATCTTCATGTTGAGTATTGTTACTCTCTGAAAGAAGTGTTTTACTTGGAAGAGATTGAGGAAGAACGGAGTGGGCTCACAAGATTGAGGGAACTCATATTGGTGGGTTTACCAAACTCATAAGCATATGGAAAGGGAACCATGAAATTGCAGAGCTTGAGAACCTCAAATGATGAGGGTGAAGGATTGTGGGAAATTGAGAAACATCTTTTTAAAGACATTGGCACAAAAACTTCATACACTGGAGCATCTCGCTATTCTGAAGTGTGGCAACTAGGAAGAAATTGTTTCTAATGACAATGCAGAGGTGGGAGGAGAAGCTGTGCAGCAAATGGATCTTTTCACTGTCCCACCTCTCTTTTTCTTCCAAAACCTACAAAAGCTTTTAATTTCTAAATGCAACAAAATGGAGAGTGTTTTACCACTGACAGTTGTTGAAGGTCTAAATCTGCTCGAAGAACTGACTGTCGATAGCTTCAATCAGGTGGAAAGAATTGTCACTACATCTGGTGAGGTAAGAGAATCAAAATGTAAAAACATGCTTATGAGTCGAAGATACTAGCTTTGAATGATCCCCCTAAGCTTGAAACTATATGCAATGGAGAAATAGTGCTATTATTTGCAATCATTCGTACAAAAAACCTTATGTAATATGTTCCATAACGTTATGTTTGATAGTTTTCATTTATATAATATATCCTTTTGGGCTTACATAATTTATATAAATTTTTCAATGATATTTGTTTGGTATATTGTACAAAATTATACCATAACCACACAATGTATAAACGAAATTATACCATAACTGTACCGTAATTATACCATACAAAATTATACCATAATTGTACAAAATTGTTTGGGCTTACATTGTTGTACAAAAAGTTGTTGCCATAACCGTACAAAAAAAATGGAGCTAATTAATTCAATAAAAAAGTAGAATAAAAAAGAAATAAAAAAATAAAATAAATGGGACTAATTAATTCAATAAAGTAGAATAAAAAAATGGGGCTAATTAATTCAATAAAGTACCATAACTATATAACACTTAACACTAAACACAAATAAACAAGAAAAATGTAAAATATAGCACTATTTAGATGTATGTGTCCTTTTAGTAATTTTACACACTCACAACACTTTTTACTTTAGTTTATCAAACACATTCAGCTTATCAAACACTTTTAATAATATTGAAATTGTTTTTGGTTCTCATAGCACTTTTGAAAATCAATTTACTAAACATTCAGCTGATTCTTCCCACAACAGATCCAAAAGCACTTCCTCCCACAATACAGCAATGCCAAACTGAGCATAAACCTCTATGAGGTTTGCTCTCTTAAACTCAAAAAGAACTTTATCATATATTGACATTCACTCCCCCTCCCGTTAGCCAAATTTTGTCAAACTTAACTGTTGACCAAGTTTGACCCTTAAAAATAAAGGTATTTTTTACTTTTCAAACATTTAAAAAAAGAATTAAAAATTAAACAAATATCGTAAAATAAACAAATTAATTGAAAAAAATGTGGATTGTGCATCAAAAAAAAATACAGAAAAAAAAATGAGGTGATTGAATCTAACAACAAAGCACTCATCTGATTCCATAACAACAACAAAAACAAGCAAATCTCACCTAAGACAAAAGTCACAAAACACAATTGTATAGTCCCATCAAGAAGCCAACAAAAACAAAGAACCGGATCCACCAAATCGGTGACAAAACTAATCCCAAAGAAAAGGAAGAACCAAAGAAAAAATTAAAACAAAAGCTAGAGAGAGTTGAGTTGTGGAATTGAATAAGGAAGGCAAAGCATATAGAGGCATATGGATCTTAGAGATCCAGATCTACCTACTTCTTATTTTGTTTTTTTTTGTTTTTTTTGTTTTTTTTTTTGGTTTTCATTTTTCAAATCTACACAGAACCTACTCAAACAAGCCTTCTTCTTCCTTCTTCTTCTTCTTCATTTTCCAGATCTACCTCTTTTTTATTTTATTTTATTTTTAATATTATAATAATTCGGGGTTTTATAGGGAGGGAAAAGAGACTCGAATCCACAATCCTGTGATGTGAGTGTGAGGGGTTTTACCACCGAACCAACCTCATCTTGTCTCTACCTTCTTCTTCTTTATTTCACAAAAAAAAAAACAACGATTAAATTTGTTGAATTAGGATCTGGATCGAAAAAAGCATAAACATAACAGGGGAGGTTTCGGCAGAGGCATAGGCTTGGATTTCTACATAGGCTGAGGAAATTGTTTTGTTTTTAAATTTCTCTTTAAAAAAATCAATTCAAAGATCCATTTTATTAAAGAGAAATTATTATTTTTGTTTTTTAATTTAATTTAGGGATTGGAGGTAGTTTAGTCTTTTGATGGTTAAACTTGGTCAACATTTAAGTTTGACTAACGGTAAGGGTGTGGGTGTCAATTTATGATAACGTTGTTTCTAGGTGTAAGAGGGCAAACCTCAAGGAGGTTTAGTGCAATTTGCTAGATGTAAAATGAAATATATATATATATATATATATATATATATATATGCATTTTATACGTGTGCCAATGAAGACCCTGCATGAAAAAAGTACGGAATCTTACAATTAGTTAGTTCTTAAATCACATAAAAATTTAACCAAAAACTTTTAAAGCGTGCATCGAAAAAAGTACTCTACGGTTTTTGAAATCACATTAAAATTCAATAATGTCCATTAAATTTAACCAAATTTGTTTAAATTGTGTATCATAAAAGTCTTCATTTAAAAATGATCTGTCTACTTCAATAAATAAAACAAGAAAAATGATTTGTCCGCTGTGACTTGTGAATCAATGAATAACATATGAAATAAAGAAATAAAGTGAAAGATTGGAGAGAGAAGAGACGAGAGAGAACATATTGCTTCTGTATTGATTTCAAGAGTTATCAAACAATTACAATAGAAAGTCATATACCAACGCGGGCGTAATTCAGCTGATAGATGGACGAGTTTGAAACATAGACAAATGACTCACAGATTAGCGGTTCGAATCCTGCTTATAACGAAACTTAAAAAAAAAAAAATATATGGTTCCGGATTAATAGATATTATAATAAATAAATAAAAACAATAGAAAGCCATATATATATATATATATATATATATAGGCTAATGAGCACCAAACTAGCATGGTAATAATGTTGAAACCAAGTGGGTAGCAAGGTGATGATGACAAAACCAAATTGCTTAGATCAAAGGATGGGATCAAGTGGAGAGTTGTTTTAAACGGTGGAAATCCACACCTTTTATAATACTCCACCTTGGAGTTCCACCATTTGTATTTTAATTTTATAGGAAAAACTAATGGGACAAAAACTTCGGTAACAATATATACAATGATCTTATGGATCTTGTAGTGTTGGACGTTCTCAAAACTATCTAGTTAAAAACCTTGTCAGGAAAACCCAGTGATACAAAACTTAACCGAAGGAAAAAAGAGTATTTCAAAACTGTGTTCACAGTTATGCTTTGCTAGGAAAAACTCAGTGGGATAAAAACCTAAGCAACGAACATTTACTGATCTATCGGATCAAAGTAATATTTATGATGATCTTCTAGATCAAGGTAACCTATATACAATGATTAGCAAGATCAAAGTAATATTTACAATGATCTTCTTGATCAAGACAACATATGTACGATAATCAATTGGATTAATGTAATATTTATGATGATCTTTATGAATTAAAAGATTTTTCGGTGTGCTTAGAGAATTGTCTTATTAAAAACCTTATCAGGAAAACCTAATGGAACAAAACCTAATTGGAAGGAAAAATAGTACAATGCACATATGCCCCAATATAATTAATATAATGCTCCCCCTGATGGGACACTCTCTTTGAATCAATCTTCTAAATTTCTAAATTGACGCACACTGATGTTTATTCAATAACATCATATATGATTGGAGGGAGTATAAGCAAAGACTTATTTTATGAAACGTTATTAAATTGGTGCTATTATAGGTAAAAACATGTCTCGTTTATGAACGGGCCTTTTGTGGATCATAAAAATATAGCAAATCTAGATCTTGATTTCTTTATAAAAACACATTAGTATATAATATGATTATTGTATTCTTATCATATCAGATATTCACTGAGACGGTTATACCACATCCATCTATATTGTTTTTAATCCATATAAGAATTCTTATATATTCATCGAATGAAGATTACAAGATGAGATCTCGGTTTATATGTCTCTAACAATTAAGATCAAATTGGATTAAAATTATCAAGCGCGCACCCAATTTCATACCAACTTCATGCACACATATCCACCAATTTTATAGTGATTAGTGGGGTTGGTGTATACATATATACACCAATTTTATATTGTCTTAATATATATATATATATATATATATATAGATTAGTGGGGTTGCGTGAGTGAGTGAGCTGTTTTGTATTGTCTTATACTCTTATCACAGATTTGAAATCGGTGACTTTTGAAATGTCAAATAATGTCCCAGTAATCACTCACGCAACCCCAAATTTACGGTATTCCCCACTGGCCTGAGAGGAGAAAAACTTATATGCACCCGTTGTAATCCACCCTAGCTAATGGGTGTATGCTGGTTGGTGTGCCACATGGCATACATCCATTGGCTAGGGTGCATGGAAGTTTTTCTTGACTAAGAGACTATATAGAAAAGTCTTTTTATGAGATACAAATTAATCTGCCTATTTCAAAAAAGAAAAAAACTATATATTTGCCGTCCATTTTTTTCGAGTCCAGTTTTGCTCATCCCTATTAGGGGTAAGCATTATCCCCTTCCTGCATGGATGATATGTATCCATGGAAAGGTAAATTTATCCAAAAACGATTATCTTTTAAATAAATTTACCCTATCAATAGACACATAACATCTATACATGAGGGGATAATACTTACCTCCCTCGAAGGCGGTGAGTAAAAATATTCTCATTTTTTTCCCTACCTTTATAAGATTCCAAGCAATGATCTCTTGTAACCCTTTATGTTTAAACTCTTCATTCCAGTCCTAATCTAATTTTATGAAAAAAATTAATAAATCAATTTTTTTTTATCAATATATCTCTTTTTTAAAATTAGTGTGGGGAGAAATATTTAATATAATTTTTAATGGTATTAAACTATTGAAAACTAGATCAAATGAACTAAAGCATGATGAAATTACGTCATCGCTCAAGACATACTTATCAAGGGGAGTAGGACAAACTGTGATAAAGATAACAGCTAATGAGCGAAGACTCAAAACTTTTTGACTTAATGAAATTACATTTAAGTTTGCTGGAAAGTGTCTTTGTTAATGTAGAGGTTTGCATCTCTGACTCCTCTGTTTCTGGGAACAAACACAAGCTACGAAGGCTTCAATGGCTTCCAGCAGTACTGCAAAAGGATCATCTGCATCTTCTTCTTCTTCTTTTGATTCCTCTGGCATTCAATGGGAATATGAAGTGTTTTTGAGTTTCAGAGGTGAAGATACTCGCAATAACTTCAATGACCATCTCTATACTGCTTTGAATGGCAGAGGAATTTACACATTTAGAGATGATGAAAGACTTAAGAGAGGTAAGGAGATTTCATCAGAACTCTTGGAAGCAATTGAAAGATCGAGGTTTTCGATCATTGTTCTATCGCAAAACTATGCTTCTTCTACATGGTGCTTGGAGGAACTTGCAAAGATTCTCGAGTGTATGGCCACGAAAAAACAGACGGTTTTTCCGGTTTTTTACAAGGTAGATCCATCAGATATACGAAAACAGAGAGGAGATTTCGAGACAGCCCTCCATAAACATGAAGAAGACTACAAGGATAATCTACACAATTCTTTCGGTTATCTTGTTGCTCTGTTTTGGTTTGGGTTTTGCTTTAGTGCCTTGGCGCTCTATGTTGGTTGGTCTTTGTCTGTTGTTTTTTGGCTTTCTTTTCTTTGTGTTGGGTTGCTGCTTCTTGTTGGCAATAAAATCGCTGTTTCAAAACAAAAAAAGAAGGTTCAAAGGTGGCGATCAGCTCTCACACAAGTTGGCAATCTGTCTGGATGGCATATACAGGAAAGCAGGTACCTTTATCTTGTTGGATTATCTTTGAATTCATACATTTTTCATAGTTTTTAAATCTTAGGCTCACGCCAGAGAGACACAATTTTTCACAGTTAATATTTACATCACAAATATTCATCAATAAATGATTAAACTATAAGGAAATTAAATAGTGTTGAGAAATATTCTAAGCATCTTTATATTTAATCAATTAACAACTTAATATTTATTGTTTGGTTAATTTTACATAATTATACATGGTTCTTCTTCTCAGGTCCGAAGCAGAATTCATTAAACTTATCGTTAACACAATTTGGATGAGCTTGAAACCGACATTCTCAAAAGTTGCAGAGGACCTTGTCGGAATAAAATCTAGCTTGGAGAAAATTAATGATCTTTTAGAATCTGGGTCGGATGATATTCGCTTCATTGGCATCTATGGAATGGGAGGAATAGGTAAAACTACAATTGCTAAAGTTTTATATGACAGGTTTTCAGGTGACTATGAAGGTAGTTGCTTTCTTGCCGATGTTAGAGAAGTCTCCAGGAAAAAAGATGTTGTTCACTTGCAAAAGAAACTTCTTTCAGATGTGTTAAACGAAAAGTTGAAGGGTGCTGTTGACATTAAAAAGTGGTTACGTCTTAAAAGGGTCTTTGTTGTTCTTGATGATGTCGATGATCAATTAAAGCAATTAGAAAAGTTGGCTGGAAAGCATAATTGGTTTGGTTCTGGGAGTAGAATTATAATTACAACCAGAGATAAACATGTGCTTATTAGCCATGGAATCAGTAGTATATATGAAGTTAAAGGATTGAAAGATGATGATGCTCTTCAGCTCTTTAATATGAAAGCATTCAGACAAGGACAACCCACAGATGATCATGTTGTGCTATCAACGCAAATCGTACAGTATACAAAGGGGCTTCCATTAGCTCTTGAAGTTTTAGGATCCCACCTGTGTGGTAGAACTGTCGAAGAATGGGAAAGCGAGTTAAATAGACTGTGGCATGTTCCTCATAAAGATATTTTGGAAATACTCCGAATAAGTTACGATGGACTCGATGAAATAAAGAAACAAATATTCTTAGATATTGCATGTTTCTTTAAAGGGAAGAACAAGGATTACGTTATGGAAATACTAGACGGTTGCTATTTTAAATCTTCAGCTTCAGCTATTGAAATAAAAGAGCTGGATGATAAATCCCTCATAACAATTTCTTACAATAAACTTGGAATGCATGATTTACTGCAACAAATGGGTTGGGAAATTGTATGTGAAAAGCATCGAGATGATTGTGGCCAATGGAGTAGATTATGGCTATTTGAGGATATCTATCATGTATTGAAAGAAAATAGGGTAATGTTTTTTTTTTTTTTTCAAGAACATTAATTGATATATATATACTTTTACAGCTGTAATTAAATTTTCTATGTCATATTCACATTGAATGCCTTTTTTTTTTCTTTCTAATTTATTAGGGCACGCAAGAAGTTAAAGGTATAATGCTTGACAAGCGAATTAACCACTTGAATGGCAGATCCTTTTCAAACATGAGAAATCTAAGACTGCTCGAAATTAGGAATGTTGACCTTTCAGAAGACATAGAATATCTTTCAAATGAGTTGCGGTTTCTCAAATGGCCCGAATACCCTTTGAATTCTTTGCCGTCAAATTTCGAGCCACATAAACTTTTTGAACTCAATCTCTGTCGTAGCAAGATAGAATATCTTTGGAAGGACAAGAAGGTATATTATATCTTAATTTCAGTCGATACATTGCAATGTTTTCTTAATTGGAAGCAGTTTTTTATTACTCTAACTTTTGTTGTTAACAGGCTTTTGAGAAGTTGAAAACCATTAAGCTCAATTACTCACAAAACCTTATTGAAACCCCAGACTTTACGATGGTTCCAAACCTTGAGATGCTTGATCTTGAAGGTTGTACAAGATTGTGTAAAGTGCATGAGTCAGTTGGAGGTCTCAAACGGCTAACTATATTGAATTTGAAAGGCTGCAAGAACATTGAGAGTTTTTCGAGCAATGTATCGGGTCTGAAATTGCTCAAAATTCTGAATCTCCAAGGTTGCTCAAAGCTAGACAAACTTCCTCAAAACCTGGGGGAACTTGAGTGTTTGGAGGACCTAGACCTTGGTGGGACTGCAATAAGAGAAGTACCATCTTCCATTGCACAGTTAACGAACCTTAAAACTTTGTCTTTGCGTGAATGTAAAGGACAACCACCCCGAAGCCATTCCAATTCCATGTGTTGGTTATTGCCTCCTCTATCAGGTTTATGCTCTCTAACAACATTAGACCTTAGTGACTGCGGTCTTTTGGAAGGAGCACTCCCCAATGATATTCGCTCCTTATACTCCTTAAAAGAGTTAAAATTAAGCAACAACAATTTTTTCAGCCTACCAGAAAGTATCAGGGAACTTTCTAAACTGAAAATTTTATACTTAGAGAAATGCCTGTGGCTTCGGTCATTGCCAGAGCTTCCACCAAACACAATTTTTTTAGGGGCTGAAGATTGTCGATCATTGAAAGATGTGTCAGGTGCGCTAAGAGGTGGCGTTTCAAAATACTTTGCATTGCATTTAATCAACTGCCTCAAACTACTTGAGAATGAAGATCAGGAGAACAGTTTGGCAGTTATATTACTGAAATATATTTTTTTTGTTTGAAGTATTACACTTTACATAAATTGAAATTGAAAATTTAAATATTAATAGATTATAATAAAATAGACATGAAAACATGCAATAACAATTTTGATATTTTTGAATATTGACGTGACATCAATTAATATTTAATAGTCTCAACTTTTATATACATATTTTTATAAATAAAAAAAAAATTGTAAAACAGAGTTGCTTGATGTCTTACCTTCCTCTGTTTATTTAAGCGTGGTAATTCAAGTAAACTAATGTTTTGAGTTAGAGATTAGGTAGGGTTTTCAACAACATTCAAATGGCCATATGATTAGATCAAAATTGAAGAGTTCAAAGAAATTATCGATGATAACATAAAGAATAGTAAGAAATTTGATAATAAATTTATATTTCTATGAATAAAAATGTTTAATATTATGTATTTTTATTGGACAAGCTTTACTCTACATGGATACTAAAAATCATGATGTTATGTTACAGCAATGTGTCAACCCTTTTTCTCATCGGTTTCATATTCGACTTCCCGAAAGTGAAATTCCAAAGTGGTTCAGTTGTAGAAATGATGGAAAGTCGGTTGCAATTGAACTGCCGCCCAATTGGTTAAATGATGAATTCATGGGAATTGCAATATGTGGAGTATATGTACCTGGTATCAAGCGGGTGTCATTTGGAATTGGATTGTCTAAAATGGGAAACAATTATTCCTTTGTCCTTGATATCCCTAGTTTCACAGCTGTTGAGTCTAATCACCTTTGGCTGACCTTTGTGTCCCGTGTGATGTTTACGAGCAGACTGAGCATTGATGATGTGTCAGTAAGTGGTAGTACATACATTTCTGCTTGGTTTGGTTACAAGTCAGAGGTGATAAAGTGTGGGATTCGTCTAGTTTACAAACAAGACATAGAAGATTTTCAGGAATTACCGGCTGCTGAAAGTTCTACATTCCACCAAAACCGCAACTGTTCTCTAGCTGAAGATTTTAGCGGTTGTTCGAGTCAGTTTCCATCATCTGCATCTTCTTCTTCTTTTGATTCCTCTAGCATTCAATGGGAATATGATTTGTTTTTGAGTTTTAGAGGTGAAGATATTCGCAGTGACATCACTCGTCTCTACAATGCTTTGAATGACTTAGGAATTGACACATTTACAGATGAGAGACTTGTGAGAGGGACGACGATTTCATCACAACTCTTTGAAGCAATTGAAAGATCGAGTGTTTCGATTATTGTTCTATCGAAAGGCTATGCTTCTTCTAAATGGTGTTTGGAGGAACTTGCAAAATGTCTCGAGTGCATGTACACGAAAAACCGGATTGTTATTCCGGTTTATTACATGGTAAATCCATCAGATATATGGAAACAGAGTGGAGATGTCGAGACAGCCTTCCATAGACATGAAGAAAGTTTCAAGGATGATCTAGGCAAGGTTCAAAGGTGGCGATCAGCTCTCACACAAGTTGGCAATCTGTCTGGATGGCATATACAGGAAAGCAGGTACCTTTATCTTGTTGGATTATTTTTGAATTCATATATTTGTCATAGTTTTTAAATCTTAGGCTCACGCCAGAGACACAATTTTTCATAGTTAATATTTACATCACAAATATTCATCAATAAATGATTAAACTATAAGGAAATTAAATACTGTTGAAAAAAATTCTAAGAATTTAGAATTTTTATATTTTAATTAACAACATAATGTTTCTTATTTGGTTAATTTTACATAATTATAAATGGTTCTTCTTCTCAGGTCCGAACTAGAATTCATTAAAAATATCGCTGCTGACAGCTTGAAACCATCATTCTCAGAAGTTCCAGAGGACCTTTTCAGAGATGTTATTGAACTTATCTTTGACAAAATCAGATCGGCATTCAGCACAGACGAAGAACCAGGTTCAGAAGAAGAGGACCTTTTCAGAGATGTGATGAAGAACTAGATTCAGAATGATGTAGCGGAAGCTCTGTCGAGAAAAACCTGCAAGAAACAAATTAGAAACAACCTACTAAAGTTCCGTTGATTCGCTCACGAATACCGGAATATTAGGCTTCAAGTTCGTTGATTCACTATGAATACCGAAATTGGGAGATAATAGAGAAAACTCTAAATTTTATAAATAAAAAACTGAGTTGCCTTTCGGCTTACAGCACTATTTAAAGCAAACAACTCCTAACCCTAATCGTAATCTTTGCAGAATAGGAAAACGAGTCTAAATACGAAAAAACTCAAAAATTACCCAAAATGGCAAAATTGAGATTAATGCAAAAACTAATTCTATGTAAGAAGACCGGAATTGACGGGAGTCGATTTGGACTCAGAAATCTCAATTTATTGCAAAAACGAAACTTTCCTAAAACGGCAAAAACGGCCTTTTCGGATCCTAAATGATGGAATTCGGCTAAAAAAGGGTATGCCTCACGAGCGAAACGCTAGTGACTATTGAAGATCTCGCCGAAACACATCAACTGACCAAGTTTCACGTCATTCTGACTCCGACGCCCGGACTAGTAGGATTGGATTGGCCTTTTTTCTTGGTCTTTTTCCTATCTCACCCCTCCATATACTCCAATGTCATATGTTCCATTGCTGCTGCATCATTCTCCTCAGGTTGGAGAAAATTCATCCTCGAATTTCCGACAGCATCATCATCAGAAGAATCGCCAAGAAAAGGAATCAAATGCTTGACATTAAACACATCATGGGTACGAATGTGGCTTGGAAGCTTCAAGCGATATGCATTTGGATTAATTTTCTCCAGAATTTCGAGTGGCCCTATCTTCTTAGCAGCCAGTTTGTTATATTCCCCCACAGCATGGGTACGAATGTGGCTTGGAAGCTTCAAGCGATATGCATTTGGATTAATTTTCTCCAGAATTTCGAGTGGCCCTATCTTCTTAGCAGCCAGTTTGTTATATTCCCCCACAGCAAATCTGTCCTTTGTGAGGATTGCCCACACGAAATCGCCCATGTTAAACTCCAAATGACGCCGCTTTTTGTCAGTAGCCAACTTGTATTTCTCGCCTGACTGTAACAGATTTTTTTGCACCTGTTGATGAATCTCCTGTAACCCGTGAACAAAATCTTCAGCCTTTCCATGCACCCTAGTCCTGCTCGGCAGAGGCAACAAATCCAGTGGGCTGCGAGGAACCAATGTGTAAACCACCTGGAAAGGACTGAACCCAGAACTTCTGTTGATAGCATGATTGTGTGCAAATTCGGCTTGGCTAAGTTTCAGATCCCATGACCGAACATTGTCCCCTACCAGACATCTCAACAAATCTCCCAGAGCGCGGTTCACCACCTCAGTCTGCCCATCCGTTTGTGGGTGGTATGAACTACTGAAATCCAACCTCGTATTAACCATTTTCCAAAGGCTCCGCCAGAAGTGACTGAGGAAACGAGTGTCCCTGTCAGACACGATTGACGTAGGTAACCCATGAAGACGATATACCTCCCGAAAGAATAATTGGGCAACTTGAACAGCATCAGTAGTCTTTTTGCACGGAATAAAGTGAACCATCTTCGAAAACCGATCAATAACTACATAGATGGAATCAGAACCCCGCTGAGTTCTTGGTAACCCCAAGACAAAATCCATACTCAAATCTGTCCATGGTTGAGTAGGACGGGCAATGGCATGTATAGACCTGCGTTCGTTGCTTTCCCTTTGGACACTTGACAGATCCTACAGCGCTCGACATATCTCTCTACTTCCTTCCGGATTGTTGGCCAAAAATAGGACGCCTTGACTAACTGAAGAGTACGGTCCCTGCCCACATGGCCCTCTCCATGTAACTCCTTAATAATTTGCAGGCGCAGACTACAATCTGGAACACAGAGTTGATTTCCCCGAAATAGAAAGCCATCCACCATCAAAAAATCAGATTTTTCCCCCGCTCGTACAGCAGCCATCACTTCAGAAAAGGATGTATCAGAGTCAAATAAATCACGAAAGGAATCAAAACCTGGTACCTGGATAGTCATTGTTGACAGCAAATTGACTCTCCGACTCAGAGCATCGGCCACTCGGTTTGAAACTCCCGCCTTATGTTTTAGAACGAATGTAAACTGCTGTAGGTAGGCAGACCATGCTGCATGTCGGGCAGAAATCTTATCTTGGCTATGAAGGTGCCGTAATGAGTCATGATCAGTGTACAAAATGAATTCACGATGGAATAAATAATGTCGCCAGTGTTTCACCGCTTGGACCACAGCATAGAATTCTATGTCATACGTACTGTAACGAACTCGAGACCCTGTCAGTTTCTCATTAAAATACGCCACTGGCTTCCCGGATTGACTCAAAACAGCTCTGATGCCTACCTTGGAGGCGTCACTATGCAACTCGAATGGTTAAGAAAAATCAGGTAAGACTAGTATAGGGGCTGTTGTTAATTGCTCCTTTATTTTCTAAAACCCTTTTTCTGCTTCGGGTGTCCACTGAAACTTGGCTCCCTTCATACATTCTGTGACAAGGGCTATGATGCTACTGAAGTGTGGAATGAACCGGCGATAGAATGAAGCCAATCCATGAAAACTGCGAACCTCAGTAATTGTTTTCGCTTGGGGCCATTGCCTCACTGCCTCGATCTTGGACTCATCCACTTGTAGGCCCTCTCCAGAAATAATATAACCTAAAAACAGCACCTTTGGCGTCATAAAAACACATTTTTTTGCTGCCGCAACAAATTTTTCCCTGCGTAGAATACACAATACGTCCTGAATGTGCTGAATGTGCAGCTCGGAGTTTGCACTGTAAATCAGGATATCATCAAAATAAACAACGACGAACTTACCAATGAAGGGTCAAAGGGCTTGATTCATTACTCTCATGAAGGTGCTAGGTGCGTTTGATAACCCAAAAGGCATGACTAGCCATTCATATAAACCCTCTCGCGTTTTAAACGCTGTTTTCCATTCGTCCCCAGGTCGAATACAAATTTGATGGTATCCACTCTTCAGGTCCAGTTTGGTAAACACAATTGCCCCACTAAGATGGTCCAATAAATCATCCAGTCTCGGAATTGGAAAACGATACCTCACAGTGATTTTGTTAATAGCGCGGCTATCGACACACATCCTCCACGTTCCATCTTTTTTTGGAATCAAAAGGGCGGGTACAGTACACGGGCTAAGACTCTCACGAATATGTCCCTTTGAATGTAACACTTCAACCTGCCTCCGTAATTCCTCATGTTCTGTAGGACTCATACGATAATGTGGCTTGTTTGGTAACATCGCCCTTGGTTCTAGATCGATATGATGTTGAATATCTCGTAGGGGTGGAAGTCCTTCTGGTAACTCTTTCGGAAACACATCACCAAATTCCGAAATCAGAGGAGCTGCAGCTTCAGGAACCTCAAATTCAGCACTTGTTTCTTTTCCAACCAACACATACACCATCTCATATTCCTCCAGTTCTAACTCAAACTTCGCATAGGTCAGTAGGTTCGCATTATCTCTAGGCAACTTTGATTTTTCAGTTGGTTTGCTCGGCAATAGCACAATCTTGGTTCCATTAAAATCGAATGAATAGGTGTTTTTAAACCCATCATGATGTACCTTTCTATCATGTTGCCACGGCCTCCCTAACAATAGGTGGCAAGCATCCATATTCACCACATCATACCATATCTCATCTTTGTAGTTAGAACCCATAGAAAACAAGATTAATGCCCGCTACGACACCGTTACCTCTCTGCCTTTTTGCAGCCACGCTAACCGATACGGTATTGGATGTTTTTCTGTCTTCACCCCTAATTTTCGCACCCCTTCAGCTGACACGATATTCTCACAGCTTCCCCCATCTATGACGAATCTGCACACCTTACCCAGAATGGTACAAGTCGACTGGAATATGTTGTTCCGAAGCTAATTTTCTTCGTCAGTTCTTGGTGCTAAACATGAACGATGCACCATTAACAAGGTTCCTGTGTCACCGTCGACCAGTTCTTCGTTCACCACGTCCTCCTCTTCTATTTGCGGATCAACACCTATTTCTGCATCATCTTCATTGAATTCTGCTGGATCAATAAATAAAACCTTCTTAGCTAGTCTCTTGCATTCAGATAATCGATGACCCGTCTCGCCACAACCGAAACATCGAAAACCACCCATTGTCCTAGGAGGCTGAGTTGGATTCGTAGGGTTTCGTTGTGTGGGATTAGAACTGCCACTGGCTCCCCATTGGTTCCCTGCGTTAGTACCACCACTGCTGTTCCCATTTGTCGTTCCGCTTCGACTGTTAGGACCTCCTCCGAAATTCGAAAACGTCCCAGTACTAGGTTTTCGAGACAAACTTTTCTCCAACTGTAAAGCTCTCTGATGTGCCTCTGTCACTGTCACCGGATCAAAGAGATTAATCATGTCAAGGATTTGTGTTCGCAATCCACCACAGTAGCGCGACACCAACTGATCTTGTGTCTCTTGAATGTCGTTCCGCACCAGTAGTTGATAGAACTCTGTGGTATACTCATCAACGGATTTCATCCCCTGTCGTAAATTCTGTAGCCTCTGGTACATCAACCTTTGAAAATTATGGGGTAAAAACTCAGCACGCAACTTCCCTTTCATCTTCTCCCAATCGAAAATCTTAGGTTTCCCCGAACGATTTCGAGTAAGTTTGAGTTGTTGCCACCATGCCGCGGCTCTTCCCCGAAGTCTGGTAGACACCAATGCTACCTTCTCTCTCTCAGGAACTTTCTTGAATTCTAGGATCTCTTCAACAATTCTGACCCATTCAAGGAACTCCTCTGGCTGCAGACTGCACTGAAATTCTGGCACCTCTGTCCCATCCCTGATTCCCAACGCTTGTTGTCATCAGCCTCTGGCACCCTTCGCCTACGTTGCGGAATCTCGTTCTCTTCGTCGCTCTTTTCCTCTTCGTCACTGTCACCACCCATTTCAGGATTTAGGTTCTGAAAAGGGTTTTGGTTTTGGTTTTGGTTTTGGTTGGCCCTTATCGTCGCAAGCTGCTCCGTTAATTGCACAACCTGTTGTTCCAACTGTAACATGCGGTCACGTTCGATGGCTTCTTCTACGGTAACATGTGGACGTCTTCTCGGCGGCATGTTGATGTCGTCCCGAACTAAAACGGCTCTGATACCAAACTGATGTAGCGGAAGCTCTGTCGAGAAAAACCTACAAGAAACAAATTAGAAACAACCTACTAAAGTTCCGTTGATTCGCTCACGAATACCGGAATATTAGGCTTCAAGTTCGTTGATTCACTATGAATACCGAAATTGGGAGATAATAGAGAAAACTCTAAATTTTATAAATCAAAAACTGAGTTGCCTTTCGGCTTACAGCACTATTTAAAGCAAACAACTCCTAACCCTAATCGTAATCCTTGCAGAACAGGAAAACGAGTCTAAATACGAAAAAACCCAAAAATTACCCAAAATGGCAAAATTGAGATTAATGTAAAAACTAATTCTATGGAGAATCCTAAGAAGACCGGAATTGACGGAAGTCGATTCAGACTCAGAAATCTCAATTTATTGCAAAAACGAAACTTTCCTAAAACGGCAAAAACGGCCTTTTCGGGCCCTAAACGATGGAATTCGGCTAAAAAAGGGTATGCCTCACAAGCGAAGCACTAATGACTATTGAAGATCTCGCCGAAACACATCAACTGACAAAGTTTCACGTCATTCTGACTCCGACGCCCGGACTAGTAGGATTGGATTGGCCTTTTTTCTTGGTCTTTTTCCTATCCCACCCCTCCATATACTCCAATGGCATATGTTCCATTGCTGCTGCATCACAGAAGAAGAGGACCTTTTCAGTGATGTGATGAAGAACCAGATCAAAAGAAGAGGACGTCTTTTCAGAAGCATTTAAAAAAAATTGTGGCGGAAACAGTGTTTGGGATGTAACAAATTAAGGTATGTTTTTCTTAAAGCATAAACCATATTATTGTCCTTTTCTTTAAACCATATTTACTTGGATAAAAATTCCATTTGCAATGAGAATCCGTAATTATTTATTTCTCCTCAAAATTTTTGAAAATGAAGAATAAGAAAATGAGGTCAAAAATAGAAATAATGAATTAAATAAATCTGAGGCTCGGCAAAATTTCAAATTTTTACCAATTTTGCATGTTGTCATCTCATAAATATGCATATGCATGTAATTATGTTTTCGAATTAATTTTTATTACAAAAGAAAGAAAGAAAGAAAGTGTATTTTCTATATTATGCTAAAAACTCATTACAGTTAATTGTAATTTTCAGGTAATTGAGCATTTTGGTTTGAAGATTTGGTAGATTTAAGATTCATGGAGGAGGCTTTGATTGTTCTTCATTGAATAAAAATTACCTGTGTACTGACATGGATTTATATTTGGATATTCTTGCTCTAGTATTATTTGAAATTTCGAACGTCTTAATTACTTGAAAACTTGAAGACTGCTCTCTTGTTGGATTGGTTTTCTGCAGCTTATTTTTAGGTGTTGCAATACTCTGTTTCTTGCTAAACTGTAGTTTAGTGAGTTTGGAATTTTTGGAAAAAATTTCGGCCACAATCGATGATTATTTGGGTAAAATAAAGATTTGAACAGTTTTTAAAAGGAGGTAATTTATAATAAAATTAAGATAATCATAAATTAGTATATGAATTTTCAACTTGTTTGTTTCATGTGAGTGCTTCTGCTTGAGAGAATTCTGTATGGATCTTTGATTGCTTTGTTCAGTGATTTGAAATGTTTGTGCAAAGTAATGGCATTGAAATTTTGAAGATGAAGATAAATGTTTCTATTTTGTTGATCAATGGAATTTCTGCAGTTACTTTTTAGTAGTTAAAGTAGAGAAAATTTAAAGAATAAGCATAGTGTTTGTGAAAATACTCAGAGAAAAACAGAGAGAAATCAAGAACATATATAAGCCATTATGGCTGCTAAGATGAGCTCAAGCTCTGAAGAATTTGTATTATTCTACATAACTCTAGCTCACTTTGCTTCTTAGCAATCTATCACTATAATCATGATCATGATTATAATTCATCAACGGTTGTAGATTTCCAATCCCTGAGCAGTTGTACAGCTGAGCATCTGATAATGTGCGACTTGAATTAAGGCTATGAGCTGGAATTGTACTCGTTCTATGATCACCTGTGGTTGCAGAGATGTAAGCCAAATGTGTTTGGTTTTCGGTTACCTTCACAACAGGATTTTTTTTTTTTTTTTTTGTCAGGACTGTTGTTTCTTCCCATTCCTCTAGTTTGAAGTGATGGTTGTTTTGCATTGAAGGCTTGATAGTAGTTTAAGGGCAAAATGGATCCCAAGTTGTTCAATCTTCATTTCAAAACTCTCTTAGAACCACATAAAAAGAGAAGTCGAATCAATAGGATCAAGTTGATATAATGTATCTTGTAGATCTATAACTATTTCATGAACATCAAATGAATATATATGGTTCTGTGAAAATTGATTCGGCAGAGGAAGACACAAATAGCATGTTGGCCCCAACATGTTCTGGTGAACTACCAAACAAGGACAAACTCCTAATGTCTCCTAACAAATTAGAAGCTTCAGCATTCCTGGGCTGCCAATTCAAGGACTGCCAACACGCTTGTATCGGGCTCATTCTCGAGAACAAATTCGACTGTTGACACATAACTCAAGCTATTTCTAAAATTTGATGTAACAAACAGCTGTCAATTAAGAGTTTTACAGTCAAATGAGCTCAATGAGCTCAATAAGTAAAGTTATATTATTTTCCCCAATGATAGTTATCGACACTCACTCGAAACATCAATCAATACATAAATTCAAGCTTACAAAACCCTTAAAAGAAGAAATCAGGGAAATTTCAATGACAAAAGCCCTAAAAAATCTCAATATAATAAGTCAATAACGAACAGAAGAAAAAGTTACCAGTCAATAACGATCAGGCCATGTGTTAGAAGTAGAGAGAATTCCAAGAGACAAGGCTGGAGAAGGCCTTCTTCTTCTCTGTGATTTTCTACAGCAATTTAGACTTTAGAGCTTTTCCATTAGATTCACATCACCAAGCAGTTTGATTTCGACTTCTTTTTTCTTCTTTCGTCTTTCATTTTTCTGACGTGTGTGGACATGTCAAGCCGAATGACCGATGTATCTATACACTTAAATGTGAAGTCGTTGACATGTGTAGTCACGTCAGCAAGTTTCACTTAAAATAACTGAACAGGTCATCAAATTAGATGATGTGTCTATCCATGCAAGTAACTTGTCGTTTAGGCCGCCAAGGTCGTCAGCTTAACATTATGACATGCTCACACACGTCAGCACTGTACCCACCTCTCTGCTGACTTGCTTATCCACGCGACCAACTTTAGGCTTTTGTGTCATGACATGTCGGCCGTTCTTAATGACGTGCCCACATCATAAAATTTAGTTTTTAAAAAATCTGAAGAAAATAAATAAATAAATAAAATTTGAGGCTCTCGACTCTCGTCGGTGTGCAAAAACACTAGGCGATCCAACGGCGGCGACGGTATTGGGTGATGCATGAGAAGAAGAAGACGAAGATTGTCGTCATTGTTGGCTCTGCAACCCCAGGTTCTCTCTCTCTTTCTGTAAAAGAACCAATCTTGTGAATTGTGATAGTTATTAGCGTCGGTTAGTAACCTAAACTCACCGATTACTGGCCACAAATGTGGTGTCGATTTTCAATGTAATAATGTGTTTACATAGAAGTAATTTGATGCGGGTTTCGAAATAAATGATGTGATTTTCAAAAACTTGGTATGTGTTTATTATATATCGACTGTCTTTTCCCATTTGCTTTGTTTTGACCACAAATTTTGGTCCTTTTATTGAATCTTTTTCAGATTACTTCATTTTGGTCTATGATTTCCATGTTAGTTTCTTCGTTTTGTTTGTTTGTTGATTCTGTTCAATATAATGCACTATCTAGGATTTATTGAGATAGTTTTATAATGGTACTCAGAACTATTAGTTTCTGTTCATATCTCCAGTATTGTACATGCTGTATTATTATAGCAAAAACAACTGATTATGCAAATGTAGTGTAAGAATAACATTGTTGAAGCTTAAAATTTGCTATTGTAGATTCCATTTATTCGTTTTTTCTTGTCTGTTTTAGTTTCTTCATTTTGATTGTTTGATGATTCTGTGTGGTTCATCCTTTGAAACCCCCTCATGTCTCTGGTATTGTACATGGTATATTAATATATTATTATAGCAAACAATTAGGGATGGCAAATGTAGTGTTAGAGGAATCATTGTTTAAGCTTGAAATTTGCTCTTGTAGATTCTATTTAGCACTTGCAAATCTTAATCTGTTGATTGTGAACTTCTACTTGATTACTATGAAGTCCCCTCAACACCCTATACAACTTCTCCTTTTTAGGACTTCAATTGATGGCCCTAGAAGCATTGTTTAGAGGGTGATGGAACATGACAAGATTTGAGAGTAGGAAACCTCATACTTCCTGTAGTTGTGCTGCCTTTTGTTTTACACATAAGAACGTTGTTTGCTAACATATGCCCAATATCCCAACCACCAATCTGATCTGATGATCTCATGGCATTACTGCCAATCAGCACAACACAAATAAGGCACCACTGAGTAGTTTTGTCTATCTTTGTGAATATATATCACAACTCTTGCATTTTGTGAATGCTTGAAACTACTATACTGTATATGTGAATCAATAATCTACATCTCAGATAAAATCTAGACTCTGTGTCAATCCAATGTAATTGATTTCCCTCGTTAGTAATCGTAGCGTTCGTAAGTAATCTTCACATCTAGTTGGGAGGAAGAGCTCTATGTATGCACACTCATCGACCACCACGGCTACGCCACCTTTGTGGGGGCCATCTTAGTCTCTGTTGATGAAATACCATTTTACATTTTTAATTTTGGAGATTTTTGCCTTATTATGAGTAGAAGTATTACTGTCTGCTACCCAGACAATACCAAATTGACACTAGTGTTATTTTATTTTTTTCTCTTTTCTCCCTTATTTTTGGTTGTTCATGACTACAGTGGCATAACTAGTAATTGACCTATCTGTAATGCAGAAACATGTGTGCATCTGCATGAGTTGACAAGCTTCCATGGATTTGAATTTAATTTATGTACCCATTATATTATGACTTTGATTGCTTGAAGATTAATGATATTCCTTAATTCCAACTATTATGATGCAAACTATTATAAACCTTGAAAAACTTAGCATTAGTAATTGGTCAATCTTATCTTATCTTACTTTGTAAATGGTGCCCAAATTTGTTCCACGTTCGTTGTTGCTAGTTTATGCCCCTGCCGGAACAGTATGTGATCTTATCTTATTTGTAAATGGTGTCCAAATTTGTTCCACATTCGTTGTTGCTAGCTTATGCCCCTGCCGGAACAGTATGTGATCTTATCTTATTTCTAAATGGTGTCCAAATTTGTTCCACATTCGAAAGAATTAGTACAGTAACTGCAAAATAGCCAGCACAAAACACTCCATATAACTGAGATTTTTGGCCTGAATGTTGACATTGTTAATCGTGTAACGAGTGATGGCTGCAATAAATCCTGTTGTATGTGTGTGTATGTGGAGATATCTCTCTTTGTTTCAACGAGGTAAAATATAACCATTATACAGGTTGACATAGATTTGGAAATTTGGCTCTCTGCAGAAGAAATTGCAGAGGTAGAGAATCCCAAGTTTGCATATCACATGACAGAATTGTATGTTCTAATGATTAAATGACCCCATGTAGGTTGTTCAATCCAGTGTGTTACCTATTATATTCAGAAGTACTTATGAGGTTATAACATAGGGCAACCCCTAACGTACCTGTAAGCTTTGTGAAGGCCTGACGCTGAAGGAAAATGACGGCCCTCTGATGCTGCTGCGAGAGACTATGAAAACTGATAGGGAACACCGGTTGGCTTTGCGACTGGCTAGGAAACTCTTATCAAATAAACCGGTGAACAGAGAGACTTTCATTAACGTGTTACCAAAAATTTTGAAAACACTCGGTTGAGATTGAAGTTGTGGATGATAATACATTCTCTTTTACTTTCAAGAATGAACAGGACAGGCACCAGATCTTGCATGGGGGGCCATGGAGTTTAGATAAGGAACTCCTTGCCCTGAAGAAACCAGTGGGGAAAGGCCATATATTGTTGATTTTATATATATTGTTTTTGGTAGATTTTATTTTTATTTTTTGACATATTTTGGTAGATTAGGTAGAAAATTAAAGAAAAAGAAAAATAATTATTTATAGAATTATTAATTGTCAGGTCAGTTTATAAAAAACCTTAAATTAATGTGATATTTGACATATATTTTATATATATATATATATATATAAACTACAAGAATAGATATAGAAGCATTAATCAATCCCATTGTCTATAAAAGTTATATGAAAAAATTGACTAGAGTTGTATAATTTCAACGAATCTACTAGTAAACAAGACTTTTATTATAGTTTGGGTAAATTAATGATCCTTAGCATATTTAATAATTCAATAAGTTGCATATCTAACTTATTTTCCATTAAATTGTGCTTTACTAATACAATTTACATCTAAAACTTTTCTTGATTATAGTCTCAGCTGCACGGATACCATAAAAAGGACAAATGTAAAATATTGTAACGTATACACTATTGTCATGATCGACAGTCCAATTTCAAAGCCCGATAATATTGATCATGATAATCTTATTCTCCAACTTGATATATATATATATATATATATATATCCCACAACACATCCCAATCAACGCTCTTCTACATATATTGCATGCGGTTCTCATTCTCTATAAATAGCACCTCAAATTTCACCGAGATCACACACAACCAATCCAAGCAAATCTCTCTTACTTCAAATTAATTCTATTTACATTTCTCGGTCCAACCCATCATAACTCTCTGCTCTTTCGTATATCTTGAGGCAACATGGCAAGCATCAACCTCCATCCAAGTTTTGATAAGTGTTTAACTTTGAGTCAAAATATGTAAATCTAATGGTCTACATTCTTCGTCCTGATATATTTTATATCAAGACGAATTGATAATATAAAAATTGATATATATATATATATATATATATATTTGTGATTAATAATAGTAAAAATGAAAGAGCAATAATGTGTTAGAATTGGAGAGCCCAATTTTGTACGGTAATGAGGTATCTTGATTCACAAGTTACAATAAGTACATATATATCTCCTCCATTAATCAGATTCCAGTTTGAAATACATACTCTTTAATCTACTCATATAACTCACTTATTCAAGAAGTAGTGTGTGATGCTTTTCATGATCTAGGTATCCCTACATGAAATATCTACTTTCATATTAAATGCTAACCATGTTATATACATCATTTTAAAACATGAATGTTTAGGTGTTGGTCAAAAGACTGTTTGTCAATTTAAACTCATGATACAAACTATATAACAATAATTTTAAAGCTATAATACATTTTACCATCTAAAGTTTTTATCGTTTTTAATTTCATAATTATCCTTTGAAAGCTGCATGCATATGAATGCCATGAAAGCAATCAAATATTAATGATTACTAATCTTTCCACATCCTATTCAAACTTACCTGTAAGATGCTCTTTTATCTTTCATTCGGTTCTCTATAAATAACACCTCAAACTTCACCAAGATCACACACAATCAATCCAAATTTTTTTCCTATATAAACTGTGATGTAAAAAAAAAAAAAACTGTGATGTTGGATTAGCCCATCTTAGCAGATTTCAGGCTCAAGTCAGAACCAATAGGGTTTGCGTCGACCAAAACTCAACACTAGCCATCATGTTTCAAACAATGGATTAATCTTTTCTTTTCTTCCCGCAGCTGTTAAAATGGAATCGGATGTTAATGTGACGTCTCCACCGGCAGCACCAAGTGTGGCAGTGGTTGGTGAGGAAGCAAACGACTGGCTCACTGACTACACTCCATCAGGTCCGAACGCGCCTGGTGTCGGACATTAGAGCCGAAATTATATATGTAACTATTTAAGTTGAATCGAAATTATTTGGAAAATAAATAAAGGTGACCTTTGTCTTAAATGGGTTTCCACAAATCAAAGATAGACACTTAACACAATAAGCATTCTATTGGATTATTAAAATTTTAAAATATATTAAATTAATACAATACAATATACATGTCTTACCGTCTTGTATGAGAAATTGAGAATGTAATATAATAATGTATTTAGTTGTATACAACTATTGAAGGTTTTGTTTTTGAGTACAGGTATACAACAAAAATTTTCTTATTGAATTCCCAGCTGTTACATTATTGCACTCTCTATGTTTTTTTAGCACCATATTTTCTTCTATTAGTTGGCTTATGTGGTAAGCTTTTATACTTTCATCTAAAAGGTTGTGGGTGAGTCATTCCCCCTTTCCTAATACCGAAATATAGTAACGGATAAAAAAATAATGGAGTTTATATTGTTGATTTTATAGATATTGTTTTTGGTAGATTTAATTTTTATTTTTTGACATATTTTGGTAGATTAGGTAGAAAAATAAAGAACAAGAAAAATAATTATTTATAGAATTATTAATTGTCAGGTCAGTTTATAAAAAAACCTTAAATTAATGTGAAATTTGACATATATTTATATATATATATATAAACTACAAGAATAGATATAGAAGCATTAATCAATCCCATTGTCTATAAAAGTTACATGAAAAAATTGACTAGAGTTGTATAATTTCAACGAGTCTATTAGTAAACAAGACTTTTATTATAGTTTGGGTAAATTAATGATCCTTAGCATATCTAATAATTCAATCAGTTAGCATATCTAACTTATTTTCCTTTAAATCGTACTTTGCTTTCTTTTGCATATCAAAGTTTAATAAAAAAACTTAAGCTATGTAGCCCGCTAATAGTGGAACATCCATTTTCCCTAAATTGGTATGATACAACTTTTTAAAAATAAATGGTATGTTCAAACATATACAGAAAGAATCTTATAACACAAATACAATGAAAAATAAGATAATGAGATAATCCTGATAAAACAAATAAAGTTTAAATTTTATCGTCCGAAAGATTTAATTGTTTTGATGAAATTTTTAATTTTAATTTAATTTCTTTTTAATACGATGTTGATATGCTCAATTCTTGATCATTTTTGTTTGTTATCATGTATAGCAAAAATATACTTTTGCAATGTTTGATATGATTGTGTCTCTATGAAAGAGAATAATGTAAAGAATATGGAAACCCATATTGCCATATTCTTTTCTTTCTCGTCCATTAATTATTTACTACATTCCCAATCGAAGAATGCTACAAATAGCACTCAAACCCAATACAAATGAGGCCATCTCATGAGATTCTAAAGTAAACAGTTTATTTAAAATTTTAAAACAAAACCGGTCTCCAAGAAGGCTCGGTTATCAGAGAAGCTTTAATAAAGCCAATGGTCCAATGCCAATATGCCATCTCTCTTTCATTATTAGGTTGGCAGATAACACAAGAAAGCAAGAAAATTTCTAAAATAAGAAAGTCTGTGACATATAGATGAAAAACAATTTCAAAAGTCTGTGACATATAGATGAAAAACAATTTCAAAAGTCTGTGGTCCAACCTTTGCACAATGTTAAAGTATTGTGGACCACCCAATTTCCCCAGATTGGTCAGTGTCATGGGCAGTGTCTATCTTGACTCTTGTGAATTGTGTCCACTTTATTACAATCTTTCATGGAGTAATAATTAAGGAAGAAATTAACTCAAGCAAACTATATTTATATTCATAATCCAATATTATATTTATATTCATATGTAACGGTGTTGTTCTGGGTGTATGTGCTTGCTCTGCACTAGAAATACATGTACTTTTTGTGGACGGGAAAACCCTAAAAATGCTCTTAAATTTTAATTCTTTTTTTTAAAAAATAATTTTTTTAGTTTTAAATTTAAATTAACGAATTCTCTCACTTTTTTTAATGTCAAAAATATATTGTATATAGCTTCTAAATTTCGTTGAAAATAATTCGTGATTGACTACCAAAAATCCAAGTAGAGTATTATTTTTGAAGAAAAAATTAAATAAAAAGGTTAAACCTTCAATTTTTGCAATTAACCTTACTTTTTGGACCCTTGGTTGTTGGCTACGACTAATGTTGAGCTACCATGTTTGTGAAATTGAATTTAATATATATTCATTTTTAATAAAGTTAAAATTTTGGATCATAAATTTGTGAAAATTTTAAAAAATGTCAATATTTGCATGCATGAGCCATGAGGTACACACGTGACAAGAAAATTATCTTTCTCTGTCTCAAGTTTCTTTATTTTATTATTGATAATGAAAGTGATTGTTAATTAGGTGGTATTTCTTCTTCTTCTTCTTCTTCTTTTAAAATCTTTTTTTTTTTTTAATGATTATTACATATTCATGGAATTTTTTTTTTCCAAGTGATAAAAGGAGAGATAATTATCAAATATATTTATATAAAAATAGGGCCTGAGATCACTTTTAATTTGCATGGTTTCAGATCTTTTTTTTTTCCTTTTTTTGTTTGAAGCATCATATCCTTTTTTCCTTCTTTTGTTGAAGCATCATATCTTTTTTTTCCTGTAAAACAACTTTAATTGAATCATATGCTTACAAATATTTGAAAGTAGGGAAATTTGTCATTTACAAGAAAAAAATAATAATTAACTAATTTATTTTTCTTGGTAAATAAATATAAATAATAAATAAGTTTACACCAGATGAGGTGACAAGGATAAATTTGTCATTTTAGAGATTTAATTGATTTACAATTAAAAATAAATGTTTGATTTTAATAGCAGGGTATGTTTGTGTTTGAATATGGTATTTGTTTAAAAATTTATTTTATTAAATAAATAGAAAGTATGTTTATGTAATTAACTCATATTTTACACGTTATATATTAAATTATATTAGTTAATTTATATAATATTTAATAATTTTATTAATATAAAATATATATTAAAGTGGATGTCATTTTAAAGATCATGACCATATATTTTTTAATTATATTTTTTTTAGAGAATACATATTATTTTAATTAGATATAAAATGGTTAAATTATAAATTTATATTTAAAAAAAAAAAAGCTTCGATGTGACATTTGAAAAAAAAAAAAAAAAAAGTTGGGAGGTGGCTTATATATAAAGCCAACCGTTCAAAAACACAAATAATTTTTTTTGGGAAAAGACAAAATGAAGCAACATTGGAGGGTTGAAGTTTTTTTGGGAAAAAAAACCATTAATTGTAGGAGATAAGTGAAAGGACTACACTGTATATATAGAGAGAGACTATGAATCTGTGATCATTACACAGTACAAAGTCTCTAAAGACTAAATTCAAATTTTGGCTGAAATGTCCAACTCTGACTACATTGAAAACCGATCGATCATGATTCATGAGGTCAATCAGCAAATAAATGCAGTTAAAATTTGCTATTAAATAAATGTTATAGCCTAAATACAGCCCTTTGTGTTGTGTCCCTTCTCTGTTTGCTTTTTAGTTAATAAATAAATAAATAAATGTCATAGAACATTTGAAATCAATCGGTTAAAGTCTGTACACCCCTCAACTCCCGAAATACAAGGTTCAAATTTAATACAAGTAGAATAAAACTATTAAATAAATTTCCCATCAAATGCTTTGATGCCAGATTAATACAACACATTTCATTCTTCGTCACTTTAATTCATTATTAAATAGAAGTATAGAACATGGCAGATATAAAAACAAAATCAAGAAAAGTTCAACTAATTTTTTCCATTTAACTAATTGCATGTCAATGCAGCTACAATCCCAACAACATAAGTCAACTCAAAGTTGAACACCATTCGAGCTTCACCAAGAGGCTCCCTAAAACCCCTTCTTAGTTAAAATAGGGAGCCAATTTAGCTTTACAGCACTCCAATTGGCTACCTAAATGACTCTTTATTTTAGAGAGCCTCTTAGTGGCTCTCCAAATGTAGAGAACTCTCTATCTTCTCTCTCTTGTTTTTTTTATTATTTCTGACATTAATCTTCTTCCTCTTATTTTTACCATTTAAAACAAAATAAATTTATTTATATTTTAAATTAAAAAAATATTAAAATATTAATGATTTGCTATAATATGGAGGATGATTGGAGTGATATTTGACAAGTTGCTAGCTAAAATAGTATTTTAGCTAAAATAACTAAAATTTAGCATAAATTTAGGAAGCATGGTTGGAGATGTTCTTATGATTTTTGTGTGGACAAAAATTATGGAGTCATACACTTGCCTATCAAGAATTGCATACCTATATATCTCAAACTTGTATTTAATTTTTAATTAATTTTGGGAAGTACTTATTAGTTCTGTAATTAAAGATTGATTTTACACCAATATCATATTTGGAACTAGCATGCATTTTGTGACAAGAGATTGTGTTTCACTACACTTTCTGTGTAAGCACTTGGAAATCACCCAAGTCATTGTCAAATTATATACCTTTAATTTGATTAACCCCAGGGTATATAAACTATTTTTTTTTTCTTTTTTTCTTTTTTCTTTTGATAACAAAGGAACACATGAACAGAAAGGTAGAACAAAACAATTGGAACCTAAATACGGGCATCCAATTGAACAGCTCTCCTAACACAAGGAGGGAAATCCTCCATCAAGAACATATCAACACCAGCCTTTAAGGCATATTTTGTCAGGCCGTGAGCGACAGAATTAGCCAATCTAGGAATATGACTAATTAAAGAAACCTGAAACCTAGATACAAGAGAGGAAATTTCAGCTAGAATATTACCACTAATAGAATCTCGATGGCTCTGCTCTTTGATCCATTTAACTACTACTGCTGCGTCAGATTCTATCACACAGAGCTAGCCCACATTCACTACTAAAAATCAAAACCCTATGAATGGCTATAGTCTCAGCCAAATTTGCGTCAAAACAAGCATTCATAGAAACAGAGCAGGAAGCCATAGCAGAACCTGTAAAGTCTCTAATAACAATGCCCAGCCCAACTCGACCACCCTTCTCGTTTATAATTGCATCACAATTAATCTTATAACACCCCTATCCGGCGGCCTCCAAGAATTCCTAACCTGGTTTAAATAGAAAGACAAGAGCTGCTTGTCAGCCACACTATTGCAAAAATCAGCTAAATAAACTCTACTCCATTGCGCCGCTTCACTTACATTCTGATAGGGGGCTTCATGAACAACTAGATTACGCAAATACCATATTCTCCACACAATAGTACAAAACAAACCCAAATCATCTAAATTTAACACAGATTGGCATTACAAAAATAATAATGCTTTTTTTTTTTTTTTTTCTGTGTAAGTATTTGTAGCTAACCAGCTACTTAGCCACACAACTCTGACCAAATAATAATTTTTTTTTTTTTTAAAAGAAAAACATTTTTGTTTTTCATCTTTCTCTTCATGACAAGGGAGAAATAAGTCTGAATAGTGAATACAGTTGGTTTACATAAAATACTCATGAAACATAAACTAAACTATATTATTTAAATACAATTAACCATTTAACCTAGGAGATTTACTCGTGAAATATATATAAATTAAAACATAAATACTATGAAAAGTTTGCATGTCCAAAACCAGTTTTTTTTATTTGTTTTCATTTCACCATGCAACTCACTTCTAATCATGTCATTCATTTAGATTATTTATGTTTCAAATACTGCAGACAGATCAAGCTGTGACATATCTCCTATTTCATCTCACTTAATTTTTATTATTTTTTTATTTTTTATTTTTTATTATTATTTTTTTTTGTTTAGGGAACAACTCCTTATATATAAAAGAAATGCAAGAGAAGATAATGTCACATCTAGATGTGGATGAGTATAACTCTAACTATATAAGGAGATTCTTGGTATACATAGATTTATGTGGTTTTCATACACATTAATTAATTAGAATCATCATTCTTTCTTATGCATTTTCAGATTTCTCAATTTTGTGTGGAAAATGAAGATGGTGGATTTTTTTTACTAGAGGTTATAAATCTAATAGTAAATACGAAAACCTACTAACAACTATCTACTCAAGTTATACTTTTCAATTTATTTATTTGCGTTGATTTTCAAAAAGATCTCTCACATAAAAAAATATAAGGTATTAATTGAACAGTAAATATAAAGGCAATACTACAAATTCACATTAAAAGTCTTGAATTTTTCTAACATTATCATCTCAAGTTTGTAGACCGGTTGAACAGAAGATGTTCCAATTTGTAAGTTTATGCAGATCAGATCAAGCTAGTAACTGTACACTCATGACCCGTGTATTTGTGCATGCTAATAAAAAAAAAAAATATATATATATATATATATATATGAAGACATAAATAAATAAATAATAGAAAAATAATTTTGAAATGATATTGGAACAATGAAATGAAATATAATGTTACTCTTATTTTACAAACTAAGCATAAAATTTCCGACTTGTAAACATCAGCACAACAAATGAAAATACTTATTCAAATGCTTACAATTATATAACAATCAAAGAACAAAATCTAATTCCATTTTCGGAGGAGATAATAAGAAAATATAAGGAATATACTTTCTCTATTTGTTTTTTTTTTTTTTTAGTAAATGAATGACTCCATTAAATATCTTTAAAGTGTTCCTAAGCCACTTAGAGCATATTCAATGTAAAAGTGTTTGCATAGCAATAATGGTTGATATGACATAAAAATAGATTTGATAGACAATTAATTAAAAAGTTGATATTCAATGTTTCTGTCTAAAATATATATATTTTTAATGACATGTTGACTTTTTTTTTTTCCCGTTTTATTTTATATTTTATTTCCATATAAAAAATAGATGAAAAATTAATATCAGTTTTAAATATTTGTTAAGTTAACCGAAAAAATAGTTGTGCAATAAACCGTCTGAAAGTAGACGGTCATATATGTATATATGCATATATTTAAATAATATATGGATCTACTATATATATATACACATTGAACATTTGAACCCATTCAAATTAATAATCTATTTATATATATCCGAGTCGTTGTATTTTTATACAGATAATAAAATATTTACACAACTAATTTTTAATTACTTTGATAACAAACCTTCTAAAATCTAAACTAAACTATTAAATAATATTGGACTTGTTTTTTTTTTTTAAATAATATTAAACTAAACCATGTATAAATTGGTGAGGGACCCTAAATAGACTACACAGCTAAAATGATATATAATTAATACCAACCCACCATTTCATTGTTATATATCGGTCAAAAGAGTAAGGAGCATAAACTCTTTTTTTCCAAACTAAGGGTATTTTTGTAAGGTAGCCCACAAATATCGAAATTGGAACCAAATATCGAAATTGGAATTTTTCTAGAAAACAATTTATTCAAATTAAATAAAAATGAAAGGAGGAAGAGCCATTAAAGGCATTGAGAGATAAAGGAAATTGAAGTAAGTCTACCTGCCTTCATTAACTCATCTTGAATTCACTTACATGCAGAATTCAAGGATGACCATTGAAGCACCTCGCTTTCTTCAACATCTTTCTTCATCGTCACTCTCACCACCGGTTTCACCTTCTGTTAAATGCTCTCAACCCACCTCTCCTTCTCTTCATTTATGCTCTTGTTTCTTCATCTGATAAATATTTTTCTATCACTTCCTATATATATATATCTCATTAATGTCAGAATCTACCGCTTTCTATGCTATTAAATCTATTGTGAGACGATCATCATAAATTCCATGATTTAATGACTTAAGATAAATTATGTAGTGCATGCATGGAATTATGAGTAGTAATTATGGGTTGGACCGTCGGTTGGATAAATTGTCTTGGAGGATTAAAATTTAAAAGTCTATAAATGTAAGGAAATGAGTAGGACCCACTTCCATTGTGAACCCACTTAAAACTTTAAAAGCATCATTTAACTTATTCTTCTCCACCGACATATTTTTCTATTGTCACAATTATTTATTAAAAGTTAAAACCCACAGCTTTAAGTGAATACTAGAAGAATTTATAAAACCGCTAGAGTCCTAGTGAATACTATTGGCGGTCTCAACTCAGCAAGTCAGCAATGAAAAAAAAAAAACTTTCCTAATTTAGCTATAAAGTAAAGACATTAAATTTTCCGTATTAATCTGGTCTGATGGACCAAAGCTTTAAGTGGAATGATGGTCAAAAGCAACATGTGATTTTGATATGGATAGAATATAGAGTATGGATTAGGATCTTCTCATTGATTTTTGGTCTTTTTTGATTTTTTTTTAACGTAATTAAAAATCATATTGCACGAAAAATAAAAAAGTGATTAAATTTCTACTATAAATTATTTATTTTATTTAGGTATCGTTAGATTATACAAATACAAATACAACGAAAAACAAGACAATGGAAGGACCATGATAAAACAAATAAAGTTTAAATTTTGTAGTTCGAAAGATTTAATTGTTTTGACGAAATTTTTAATTTTAATTTCATTTCTTTTAATAATTTAACTAGAAAAATATTAAAACAAAATCAAACTGAAAACACATCAAAAACCTTTTTCTAGAAATCAAATTTCTTTTGATATAAAAAATAATAATTTATTTTTAAAAAAATATCCTAAATTGAAATTAATAAAAATAATTACAAACCATTATCCCTTTTTTGTTCTTTTCCTAAAAAAAATTGCAAACCATTGGGGGTTGAAATAATGATAAGATCTTTTATTTTCAAAATTGTGGATTTGATGGATTAGTAAATTTATATGATCGTTAGTATTTAAGATTTGTCATTGTATTTAAGCACGGATAAGATATATATTAAAAAAATAATAAAAAACTGAAGTACAAAAAAAAAAAAAAAAAAAACATGTTTAAAAGCAGGTACATTGATCTATAAAATTAAAAGAATGGATCTCCACCTTACAATATTATTATTATTATTATTTTGAAATACAATTACTGTCGGAACCTGATGAGATTAATTAGACTTTATAAACACGATTCAGAATGCTATTTCCACTATCAGGGAGAGGTTACATATGGACTACAACTCTCACAACTGGAGAGAGGACTGCTCTCACAAACCGACTACAACTCTCACAACTGGAGAGAGGGCTGTTCTCACAAACCAAGAGAAAAACTCACCACACGTGCTTGTAAAATACGCATGGTGGGACTCGAACCCCTGACCACTAAGTGTGAAAGGGAGATGCACAACTATCTCTACTAAGAGGTGATATGCTCTTACAAAATTATTATAAACAAAGAAGATACAATTATTTTCGAGTTGTAATATAAAGGGTGTCGGAATTCATTTTTCACGTGATCTCCACCTCATAATGCGGAGATCAAAAAAACACCACATGTTACTAAATAAACACATGTCCCTAAATATTAATCACAAAAAATGCATTGGGAGTTAATTGGTCCTTCTCACCACCATCGGATAAGAGACGGACCTATAGAAGATTTTCTTCTCAACTTGTGTCTTTCCTACAGACACCTAATGTGGCTTGATGGTAATATAAATAAATAAATAAAAACGTGTGTCTTCTGATTATTTTTTTTTATCAATAATAAAAATTATTTAAGAAATAAATCGTTAAAAAAAATTGCATAGTATATTTGTGTATTTATAATTATAATTATATATATATACCTGTAAATTGTAACTTATTTATATAAAAACAAGAGGAATGATACTTCAAAAAAAAAAAAAAAACAAAACAAGAGGAATGAAATTCCATTATTTAAAAGAAGGGAAAAGAAATTCCATTATTTAAAAAAGAAAAGGAAAAAAAAAAAAAAAAAGAAGCGAAAACGACAAAAAGGAAAATGGTAATAAAAAGAGGTGCTCAAGTGCTCAACGATCCAATTCAACGTTATTTCCTTTCTATGACCTAAACCTTCTGTCTCCCAAAAACCAGAAGAGGAAAGAGAAAACAATTCCTCTCCAACGTTATTTCCTTTCTATGACCTAACCTTCAGTCTCCCAAAAACCAGAAAAGGAAAGAGAAAAAATCCTCTCTCAATCTCCTGCCATGGATCCTTTCCCTGTTCCCGTCGCTTTAGACAACCAACCTTCACCGCCTCATTCTCCGCCGCGACCGTCTGTTGCCGCCGCCTCCCCTGCCGCTTCCGCCGCTCTTCCAACTCTCAACAACCCTCCTCCCTACGCCGAGGTATCGATTATTCAATTGCTTTACAAATCTCTAAGAAAAAAATAAAGAGTGTGACTGTGTGACTTAATTATTTTTGTGTATATTTGTGAAGATGATATACGCAGCAATTACGGTGTTGAAAAAGGACGGATCGAGCAAGATAGCTATAGGGAAGCACATAGAGCAGAGCTACTCGAATCTTCCAGCGAATCACTCGACCTTGTTGACTCAGCACTTGCAGCGCTTGAAGAACACTGGATATCTCCTCATGGTCAAGAAATCTTACAAGCTCCCTAGATGTGATGCCCCTGTTCCAGAAACCAACAACAACAACCAAGACAATGCCATCAACATTTCTTCTTCGGCCCATGGGTCCAAGACCAGCCGAGGACGCGGTCGTCCTCCCAAGAACCTCAATGCCGCCAAGGCCCAGCCCGTGTCGGTTCCCGTCGGCCTTGTTGACCAAACTCCTCATCTCACGCCGGCCAAGCATGTCCGGGGCCGTCAAATTGGTGGGCTGCCAGTGGGTCTGGGTGGAAGAGCAGATGCGGCTGTGCCGAAATTGCCGAAATTGAAGCGCAGGACTAAAAGGCCTAGAAAGGTAAAAATGTCACCTGATATTTTTTTAAAATATGAATTTTGATGCTCTTAATATGCTTGCTAGTTTGCTAACTAGTCCATGCTTAGGTTCAGGTACAGGCTCAAGGCGAGGCAAATGTGGCTGAGCCAAAGTCTGAGGTTCAGGCTCACGCACAACCGATTTTGACTGTGCACAGGACTAGAAAGGCCTGTGGGGAGGTCCAGGAAGGTAAAAGATTTTTACATATATTTTTTTTATATAAATTTTGTTGGCATATAAGTTGGATATTTCTTATTTGGTAAAGATGAAATTTTTGTCTCACATTATAATTTAATGTTAATAATCTTGATTTAATGGTGTTTTAAGCAAGTTAGGTGATAATATTGAAATTATAGTGTCATTGGCCACCCAAATGGGGTTTTTGTTTAAATGCTTTTTCATTCCTGTTTTTTGTTATTGTTTGAAAATGTTATTTTAGTGACTCGCTCTATAGATAAGTGATTTTAATTTATTTTTTTTTACGAAACTGGTTTTACTTAAAATGCTTTTTAAATACCTTTTTTTTTTTGTAATTGTGTAATTTTTTTTTTTTCTTTTTATGCTCAAATGTGTGTTTAAAGACATTACCTAATTTGTCTATTAAACCGTAAAGTGTGGACCGTAAATCGTTTTTTTTTTTTTTTTAAATTGTAGGGACTAAAAGGAAACATTCGGGTCATGTGCCGAGTGCGTCCTTTGTTACCACATGACGGTCTTGGACAGGAAGAATCATCGATTTCTTATATAGGCAAAGACTCGAAAACCCTCATGGATGTATGTACTGTTCACACTGCCATAGCTTTTGGAAGTGAAGTATGTACTGTTCACCCGGCGTCTTTGCCGCATGGTGATTCTTCCAAGTTGAAATCACTACGACCACGATGAATGTCGTAAGGGAAGTTGATTGTATAAAGTTGATATATTGGGAGAGGAGGCACGAAAGCATTTGAACAATGTAAGTTTTATACCGGTTTAATTTTTCTATTCATATTAGTTTTTTATATTAGAGTTAGCTTATACAATTGAATTTATATTTGTTTTAGTTTTTATTCTGCATTTCCTCTATGTTTTTATTCGGATTCACGAGTCCATTGGTCTTGCATACAAGGGACTTTTTATGAGTAGAACTCATAGTACTTAGAGAGCCAAACAATATGTTTGCTATTGGGTCTACAGATTGGGTATTCACTTTTTGCAAACTTATATATGAAGAAGCTGTAAACATCTCAACATTAGAATTAGAATTAGAATTGTAGTTCATAAAAATTTTATACAGGTAGCGTTTTTCGTTTTCACTCCAGCACTTGTTGGTAGTAGCCTGGTCAAATTCATAACAATTTAAAGCATTGGCATGTTGTGAGTTTGTTTTCCTACTGAATCTCTAAGTCAGTTTCTTTATTTTTTTCCTGTTATTTCATTGACAGTATCATTTGTAAAACTGTGTAGGCGGTTTATGCCAGAAAATATCCTTTATCACAATCATCATTGGCTCAGCACTTGGATGGATACTAATATAAAAAACCAGAGCTCTTCGTGATTTGTCAACAGCCTTCTTCGGTCTATCTAAAGTTAGAAATGACAATTGTTACTTTTATTTATGATTTTGGTCAACAGCCTTGTTCATGAAAAGATCTAGATGTTTGAACGAGTTAAGTCCTTTGCTTTAATTTTGAAAAATATTTAGCTGAAGTGAAATTGGTTAGTGAGATTTTTTTTTCTTTTCATTCTACAATCTGTATCTCCCCTTTATTATTTGTTGTAAATTCATTGGTGGATGTTCTTGTTTTTTTTTTTTTAAAGAGCTCATATATCACTCTGTGTGATTCTTTTCTTATATAAATAGTGTAAGTGTGTGGTTGCACCCCTGTTCCTTTGCTCAGATGTTCTGGCCAATCATTTTTTATGTCTACCAGAGTAGTGTGCAACAAAAGTAAGATAGGAGAATTGTATTTGCATTTTGAATCTACTACATTGTTTGGCTTCTTGATTTGTAAAAGTGAAGCTGTTGAGTGCAAATATCATAAAGAACATTAATCAATTAATTTTGTGGTTTACAAGTTAGCATTTCTATTCATCAATTAATCTTTGTAGTTTACAAGTTAGCATTTCTATTCATAAAGAACATTAATCAATTATATTTTAGCAAGTGTCCATTAATGGTTTACATTCCTATTCATCATCCTCTCATGATTCCAAGAAATGCCAGCAGATTTTACAAGTTCTGGTCCTTTGTAAGCCTGCTCTAGGCCAAAGAAGAAACAAATTATTAAAACTTAATTACCTTTAAAGAGTACAATTGTATTCCTACTGCTTGAGGCACATTTCTAATACTAATGAATTCATTCTGGCAGTGGCAATCATTAGTAAGACTAGGGATTGAATTTCTAAAACCTCTAGTTTTATTCACATTCAAATCATTGTAATACTTAGCATTCAGCCTTGTGAGGGAAATGAGAAGGCAATGAAGAAGAGGAAAAAGTATTTAATGGGGTAAATGATACCCGCTAATAAATTTTCATATGCTTGCATTTACATATATTATAAATCATTTCCAATTATGAGGAAAAAAAGGTTATCTAAATTTTTAGGCATTGATGTGAAAAAGTAACCTGGGGAATATGTTTTTCATTATAATTCCAACAATGGTAAGGAATGGGGCAGTCCAATTGGAAATGCTAATGTCTGTTATAACCAAGGAATGACATATTTTTCACTTTCTATTACAGTACAGATTTTGCCTGCACCTTGAATGTATATTTGAGTATGATTAACAGATTCAGCACCCATCTCAATATTTTACAGTTATGATATTTCATATTGGAGCTATCTTCTTGTGGTCATACGTGTATAATATTTTGCGGTTTTATCTTTGGCTTGCAAACAATGCATACAAACCAAAGCCTATGAACTTGGCTCTTTGCACCTTCAACCATTGGACTGGTATGTCTATTGCTATAATAATACCTATAGTTTCTTTGCATGATTCCTTGTATCATGATTGTGGGATATATTTTATGGCCAAAAAAACTAGAAATATGTTCCTCATCATAAGAGAAATATGGTAGAAAATGAATCTAGTTGTTGCATAAGATAAAAAGGACGGTCATACATAAGACATTTTTATATAGTATAGAGTTATTCTTAACATTATAAAGTGAGTTTGTTTCTGCCATAGTTTAATGCAATTTGATGATTCTTATCATCAATTTGCATTGAATCTTTAAACCTTTTCTTTTTCATTCACATTACCATTAACGTGTGTATTAGTAATGAGGTTGGTGAAATGATAGGTAGAAACATCCTTTCACCATGATAAGAATTAAGAACTTATTGTTAGAAAGGGATTCTATACTTATCATAATTCCACCGGTTTCTTTTGGTATAATCTCTGCATTTACGAATGCGTTTATAATGAAATGATTAATTTGTTTGTTCACAGCCGCTAGAAAGAGTAATTGTAAACATTAATTTTTGACTAAGTGGTTACATTTGTTCTATTGCATAGATTGTTGGGTTTATGATTGGTGTTACCCCTCGGCTATTGAAGGTGCTAGTTGGTGATAGTGCTCCTTTTTTGGTGGTTGAAGACTTACGGCTTTGCTGGGGTGTGTATCATTTCTTTCTATTATACAGCTCTTGATGTAGTTGGTTTGGTTTTGGTGATGGTACTATATTTCTCTGTGATATACGGATTCATAGTGAGGCTGCGATTCCAATAGTCACCTTAATTGTGGGGGCAAATCTTCTTGGATGTAACCACTTGATTTTATTTTTAATTCTTATCTTGGGTGTTAACTTGAGTCTTGTAAAGTCAAAATTACTCTCATGATGTTGTTTAGGTCTACAAGAGTCATGGATACATTTATCAATAATCATAGGGATTATAGTGATTCGGTACATTACATTGCTAAGCCAATATTGGGAATATGTATTGTCAAAGCTGCCATCCATTTCGGGTTGGTGAATTCAGATCTGTTGTACCGGTTTATTCTTTTGCTGCAGTTTGATGTTTCCCCAACAATACAGATAGGGAGGACTAGTACAATCCAGTGATGGTTCAAAAGAATCTCTTACAGTTCGATACAATAATCTTCGTCATGAGGCCCTTAAGTATGTTGACAAGGGATGTAAATCTCTTGATATATACAATGTGGCAATGGGTGCTTTGCAGGAGGCTACAAATAAATTAGCAGTTGCTGAAAATAATGGTGGGAAAGTTGTTGTTTTAAATACAACTTGTGGAGAAGACCATAAACTTCTCCACAAGTTGTAAAAAGATCCTTGTCACATGGCAACACCTTATTGGGTGATTATGGGTGGTCAGTATGCTTTGGGTACTAACCTGTCAGTACCCAAGCATTTTCCTTCCTAGAATCTTTCCTTGCATGTTTTTAGAACATTGATTGGGTATTGACCCACTTATAAAGTGTTGTCAAGCGGATTTTTTTTTTAGAAGGTAAGAAGATAAATGTAAAAAGTGAAAGAAAGAAGCCGCATGACAACACTCTATTAATGGGATCAGTAGGCTCAGTACCCAGCCAAAGCAATTTCCATGTTTTTATCTCCTCAAGTCGTTGGTTTCATTATCATTTGTGGGTTCTATGAACAAGAACGTAAAGCCCGGATGTGGAAATATGTGCATTGAAGTTTATAAAATGAAATTTGTATAGAATATAGATCGAGGAAGATTCAAAATAAAATTCATTAGTGTCCCAAAATTAGGCGGATCCCAAGAAACGATGGAGGACGAAATAGAAATAGATACTACCTTTTTTCACTTAATTAGCAGTGACGTGTTATCAAATTGTTAATAATAAATAAATCGAATAGTGCTGACGTGGGACATAGTCAACCACTTGATTTTCAATAATCGGAAGACACACAGTGAGTGTATGAGTGAAGAGACAACAAACGATGGCCGTTGCGGTGTTGAAGAAGAGCAAGAGTACTGAATCTCTGGGAAACTTTGAGGAAGACCTGAGCAATTTGTCAAACACTTCAGGGACAAGGTTTACTCTCATTTTTCTTATTTGTTTCTGTTTTAAAGATAAGAGTAAAGTTTTTATTTAATTATAGCTACCTGGGATTTCAAGGTTTATGCGAAATGTTGATGTTTAATGTTCATGGGGTTGCCCAAAATTTGAATGTTTATGTGAAAATTTGATGTTTGAAGCTCATGGGGTTGATTGGGAAGTCATGTAGGTCGATTTTCTGTCATTTTCAGCTAAAATTTTAGCAGTTTAAATCATCAAATTCAGCTGAAATTATTGAACTCGTGTTTCGTTGATTGTTGTTTTACGTCGGTAAGCAATATTTTAGTGCTTTTGAAGATGCTTAAGCTTTTTCATTGATTATTAATTTAATATAAAGGTTTATCTATAAAATTAATGTTTAAGATTAATGTGCTCTGACTGTAAAGCTATGTTTGATCCATTTGAATTGTCAAATTGTTCATAAATTGGTTATGGTGGATGCATAGGATCATAGAACCGTCAACCATGCTAGTGGCATGATCATCAAGAATGAAGAACCAGATATGGTTTTACGGACTTGAGTGTTATATTTGATGTGTTTATAGATGTAAATTTTCTAGGTGAAGAGACAGATTTTCATGAGGTGCGTTGTTTTCCTTGTTTTCAGGACGTCCGTCTCATCCGAATGAAACAGAGGGCAAAGAGGCCAAAATCAGCTATCATGAAGCCAAAATCTCAGTTGCTTTTCATTGTTCATATACAAGGGTATGTTATATTTTATTAGGCATGAAGCCAAAATCTGAGCTGCTATTTTGAGAACTACATGAGGAGCTAGAATTCTATCTCAACCAAAATGGGTATTTCTCGTGATTCCATGCACAAGACGCGTGCCACTGGAGGCAAGAAGAAGGCCTGGAGGAAGAAGATCAGAAAGTATGAGTTCGGAAGGCAACCTGCGAACACAAAGTTGTCGAGAGCAATAAGAATGTTGGGAGGATCAGGGCTCGTGGTGGCAATGTGAAGTGGCGTGCTCCGAGACTTGACACTGGAAACTACTCATGGGGAAGTGAGGCTGATACTCGTAAGGCCAGAATTCTCGATGTGGTATACAATACCTCTAACAACGAGCTGGTCCGTACTCAAACTTTGGTAAAGAGTGCCATAGTTCAGGTTTATGCTGCGCCATTCAAGCAATGGTATCACAAGACACAAGCATTATGGTGTTGACATTGGTCGCTAGAATAAGACAGCTGCTGCTTTAGCTAAGAAAGAAGGAGAGGAAGGTGAGTCTGTTGCTGCTTCTCCTGCTGAGGAGGCAAAGAAGAGCAACCATCTGCAGCGAAAGATTGAGAAGCATCAAAAGGATCGCTAGCTTGACGCACATATTGAAGAGCAGTTTGGTGGCGGTTGTTTGTTGTCTTGCATTTCATCTGGACCTGGTCAGTGTGGCCTTGCTGATGGATACATCTTGGAGAGCAAAGAGCTGGAATTTTACATGAAGAAGATACATAGGATGAAGGACAAGGGCGCTGCTGCCTGAAGAACTTGTTGTACTTGAAAAGTTTTTCTATTTTCATCAGAACTCTGGGAATCAATTGTGTTGAAATAAAAAAAAATAATAAATTAAAAAAAAAAAAAAAAATTTAAATAGAAATAGGCATGAAACTCCATAAAACCATCAATCTCCATCAATAAATCATCAATCAAATGAAAACAATAGAAGAAAGTTTACAAAATATTTCCATGAAAAAACATTTTCTTTCATTGAAACAATATCCATACATCCCATGCCATCTTCAAACGGTGATGGCTGTTTTTTTTTTTTTTTTTTCTCATTTGCCCGGATGGGGCTTTTTATATAGAAAAAACACAACCTTCCACACCCATGCTTGGGCCATACTTGGGATCATAATCTTCTAGAAGTCATAACATCACCACACCCATACTTGGAACCATAATCTTCTAGAATTACAATTGAACTAATTTACATAACCATACCATAACTAAACAATAACTAAGCCATAATTAATAACATAACCATAGTTACAAAATGGGCCATATTGGGCCATCCATAAATTGATCCATGAGCCATTAATTTGATCCATAACCATTGTCTTTAAGAATAAATTTCATATTTCCAACACTCCTCATTGAAATTTGTTTTGAAGATTTGAAGCTTCCCATCCATCCATATCCATCAATAACTCCATCAATATTAAGCTTCATCAATTTGGAGGAGAATCGAAACATAAAACATCCATCCATACATCAATTTGGATGATGTCTCTGAACATTCTCGCCATGACTGCTACCTCTTTGGATGAGTCTTACCAAGAGTGATGCCTCTGAATATACTCACCATGATCCATGAGTAACAATAAAATGAAATTCAGGTCCCAAAAGAACAATGAGGCTCTGATACCATGTTGAAATTTAAAAAAAGATAAAAATTTTTAAAATAGAAATAGGCATGAAACTCCATAAAACCATCAATCTCCATCAATAAATCATCAATCAAATGAAAACAATAGAAGAAAGTTTACAAAATATTTCCATGAAAAACATTTTCTTTCATTGAAACAATATCCATACATCCCATGCCATCTTCAAATGGTGATGGCTCTTTTTTTTTATTTTTTCATTTGCCCGAATGGGGCTTTTATATAGAAAAAACACAACCTTCCACACCCGTACTTAGGCCATACTTGGGATCATAATCTTCTAGAAGTCATAACATCACCACACCCATACTTGGAACCATAATCTTCTAGAAGTCATAGTTACAATGGATACTGTTAGACATCCAATCATTTTATCCAACTTTTGCATCCAACCATTGATGTGTCAATTGGTGAATGGATACATATTAATAATGATTTATCCATGTATTCACTCACCAATTGACACATCAATGGTTGGATGCAAAAGTTGGACAAAATGGTTGGATGTTTACCATTGTCCAGTTACAATTGAACTAATTTAATTTACATAACCATACCATAACTAAACAATAACTAAACCATAATTAATAACATAACCAAAGTTACAAAATGGGTCATATTGGGTCATCCATAAATTGATCCATGAGCTATTAATTTGATTCATAACCATTGTCTTTAAGAACAAATTTCATATTTCCAACAAATTGAAAGATCGCGTGTTTCAGTCATTGTTCTATCGAAAAACTATGCTTCTTCTACATGGTGTTTGGAAGAACTTGCAAAGATTCTCGAGTGCATGGACACGAAAAAACAGAAGGTTTTTCCGGTTTTTTACAATGTAGATCCATCAGATATACGGAAACAGATAGGAGATTTCAAGACAACCTTCCATAAACATGAAGAAGATTACAAGGATAATCTAGACAAGGTTCAAAGGTGGCGATCAGCTATCACACAAGTTGGCAATCTGTCTGGATGGCATTTACAGGAAGGAAGGTACCTTTATCTTGTTGGATTAGCTTTGAATTCATATATATTTTCATAGTTTTTAAATCTTAGGTTCACGCCAGAGAGACAATTTTTCATTGTTAATATTTACATCACAAATATTCATCAATAAATGATTAAACTATAAGGAAATAGATAGTGTTGAGAAATATTCTAAGCATCTTTATATTTAATTAATTAACAACTTAATGTTTCTTGTTTGGTTAATTTTACATAATTATATATGGTTCTTCTTCTCAGGTCCAAAGACTCCGAAGCGGAATTGATTGAACTTATCGTTGACACAATTTCGATAAACTTGACACCACCATTCTCAGATGTTGTGTTGGACCGTTTCGAAAATATGATTGAACTTTTCGGTGACACAATTTCGACAAACTTGATACCACCGTTCTCCGACAGTGATGAAGAACCAGATTTAGAAGACCGTTTCGAAAATATGATTGAACTTCACGTTGACAAAATCAGTTCGGAATACACCGACAGTGATGAAGAACCAGATTTAGAAGAAGAGGACAGTGATGAATAACCAGATTCAGAAGAAGAGGACGTCGTTGCAGAAGCATTTAAAAAAACTTGTGGCGGAAACAGTGTTTGGCATGTTTTTCTTAAAGCATAAATCATATTATTATTGTCTTTTTTTTTTAAAACCATATTTTCTTAGATAAAATTCCATTTGCAGATGAGAATCCGTAATTATTTATTTCTCTTCAAAATTTGTCTCCATCAAAATGTTTCTAGTACTAGAACTATTTTTTTTTTTCCCAATTTTGTTGAAAATGAAGAATAAAAAAATGAGGTGAAAAATAGAAATAATGAATTAAATAAATATGAGGTTCGGCAAAATTTCAAATTTTTACCAATTTTGCATGTTGTCATCTCATAAATAAGAGTATGCATGCAATTATGTTTTCGAATATATATATATCCTTTTAATTGTACGTTATTACAAAAAAAAGAAGTCTATTTTCTATATTCTACTAAAAACTCATTACAGTTAATTGTAACTTTCAGGTAATTGAGCATTTTGGTTTGAAGATTTGGTAGATTAAAGATTCATGGTGGAGGCTTTGATTGTTCTTTATGTGTTTATACATTGTACGTGGGTTCAATTTGGAGTTTTTTATTGAATAAAAATTACTTATGAACTGACATGGATTTATATTTGGATATTCTTGCTCTTGCTCGAGTATCATTTGAAATTTCGAACGTGCTAATTACTTGAAAACTTGAATACGAAGAGAGACTGCTGTCTCTTGTTGGATTGATTTTCTGCTGTTTATTTTTAGGTGTTGCAATAATATGTTTCTTGCTAAATTGCAGTTTAGTGAGTTTGGAATTGTTGGAGAAAATTTCAGCCACAATCGTTGATTATTTTGGTAAAATAAAGATTTGAACATTTTTTAAAAGGAGCTAATTAATTTCTAATAAAATTAAGATAATCATAAATTAATATATGAATTTTCAATCTGTTTGTTTCATGTGAGTGCTTCTGCTTGAGAGAATTCTGTATGGATCTTTTATTGTTTTGTTCAGTGATTTGAAATGTTTGTGCAAGGTAATGACATTGAAATTTTGAAAATGAATATAAATGTTTCTATTTTGTTGATCAATGGAATTTCTGCAGTTACTTTCTAGTAGTTACAGTAGAGAAAATTTGAAGAATAAGCAAAGCGTTTGTGAAAATACTCAAAGAGAAAAACAGAGAGAAATCAAGAACATATATAAGCCATTATGGTTGCCAAGATGAGCTCAAAGCTCTGAAGAAGTTTTATTATTCTATATAACTCTTAGCTCACTTTGCTTCTTAGCAATCTATCACTGTAATCATGATCATGATTATAATTCATCAACGGTTGTAGATTTCCAATCCTGAGCAGTTGTACAGCTGAGCATCTGATAATGTGCGACTTGAATTAAGGCTATGAATTGGAATTGTACTCGTTCTTTGATCACCTGTGATTGCAGAGATGTAGGCCAAATGTGTTTGGTTTTCGGTTACCAACACAACAGTGCTCCACTTTCGGATTTTTTTTGATCAGGATTGTTGTTTCTTCCCGCTCGTTTAGTTTGAAGTGATAGTTGTTTTGCATTGAAGGCTTGTTAGTAGTTTATGGGCAAAATGAATCCCGAGTAGTTCAATCTTTATTTCAAAACTCTCTTAGAACCACATAAAAAGAGAAGTCGAATCAATAGACCAAGTTGATATAATGTATCTTGTAGATCTATAACTATTTCATGAACATCAAAAGAACATATATGGTTCTGCGAAAATTGATTTGGCAGAGGAAGACACAGATAGCATGTTGGCCCCAACATGTTCTGGTGAAGTAGAGAGAATTCCAAGAGACAAGGCTGGAGAGGGCCTTCTTCTTCTCTGTGATTTTCTATAGCAGTGGAGGATTTTGTAGCGAATGTTGATGCAAGGCTAGGCTTTTAGAGCTTTTCCATCAGATTCACATTGCCAAGTAGTTTGATTTCGACTTCTTTTTTCTTCTTGTTCATCCGTCGTGGTCGTCTTCTTTCTTCTCACTTTTCTGATTTGTATAGACACGTCACGCCGAATAGCTAATGTATCTATACACTTAAATGTGGAGTTACTGACATGTTTAGTCATATCAGCAAGTTTCACTTACATAATTGATCAGGTCATCAAATTAGATAATGTGCCTATCCATGCAAGCAACTTGTCGTTAAGGTGGACGAGCTCATCAGCCTAACCTAATGATCTGCTCACACACGTCAACACTATACCCACCTTTTTGCTGACTTGCTTATACACGCGACCAACTTTAGGCTTTTGTGTCATGACACATCGGCCATTCTTGATGATGTGCCCACATCATAAAATTTTGTTTTTAAAAAATCTGAAGAAAATAAATAAATAAATAAAATTTGAGGCTCTCGACTCTCGTTGCTGTGCAACGGCGGCGACGAAATTGGGTGATGCATGAGAAGAAGAAGACGAAGATTGTCGTCATTGTTGGCTCTGCAACCCCAGGTTCTCTCTCTCTTTCTGTAAAAGCACCAATCTTGTGAATTGTGATAGTTATTAGCGTCGGTTAGTAACCGAAACTCACCGATTACTGGCCACAAGTATCGGGTATCGATTTTCAATGTAATAATGTGTTTACATGGAAGTAATTTGATGCAGGTTTCGAAATAAATGATGTGATTTTCAAAAACTTGGTATGTGTTTATGCTTAACAGAAATCAGACATATGCCCAATATCCCAACCACCAATCTGATCTGATGATCTCATGGCATTAATGCCAATCAGCACAACACAAATAAGACACCACTGAGTAGTTTTGTCCATCTTTGTGAATATATATCACAACTCTTGCATTTTGTGAATACTTGAAACTTCTATACTGTATATGTGAATCAATAATCTATATCTCAGATAAAGTCTAGATTGTGTGTCAATCCAATGTAATTGATTTCCCTCTCAAACCAGTTAGTAATCACAGCGTTAGTAAGTAATTGTCTCACCAACTAGCGGTTTTAGAATTTTTGCTGTCATTTTAAGAGAAACATTTTGATCCTTGCGCTGTGGTCCCTGACAGCTTCAAAATTGCAGTTGACATGTCTTCTGCTAACGGGGAGACTCGAGGAAAAGCCTGTATATATTTTAAAATTCATCGGAAACCTCGCCTTAAAAAAAAAAAAAAAAAAAACGGAATAGTGTGAATGATGCAAAGATACTTACAAATTCCCAACCATTTTTAGAGAACTCTTTAACTACAATGCTGAATTCACATCTAGTTGAGAGGAAGAGCTCTATGGATGCACGCTCATCGACCACTGCTGCTACGCCACCTTTGTGGGGGCCATCTTAGTCTCTGTTGATGAAATACCATTTTACATTTTTGAGATTTTTGCCTTGTTCTGAGTAGAAGTATTACTCTGTTACCCGGACAACACCAAATTGACACTAGTATTTTTTTCTCTTTTCTCCCTTTTTTTGGTTGTTCAAGACTTCAGTGGCATAACTGGTCATTGACCTATCTGTAATGCAGGGACATGTGTGCATCTGCATGAGTTGCTGTTGGGAATAGTTCATCGAGACTTGAAGCCACAAAACGTGTTGGTAAGTAGGGAAAGATCTTTATGTGCATAGTTTTCAGATATGGGCATTAGCAAGCGCCTCCTTGCAGATATGTCTTCTTTGGGTCATCTACTCTGTCTAACTCTTACCAACATAATGTAATTAACTGTTACCTCCTAGAGATGTGGATGAGAGGGCAATGACACCCATCTTATGATGAACTAGTACGTATAATAAGTCCTTATGCTCAAAATTCAAGTTCATATAACTTTGGATCATAGTAAAACTGAGTGATAGAGTTTCTTGCTAACTACATTGCTGTGAGTTCTTTTAGTCTAATAATTGTCAAATTCATTTCAGGTTGTGGCAGTTCTGGTTGGCAAGCACCTGAACAACTTCTTCATGGATGCCAAACTCGTGCAGTAGATTTGTTCAGTTTGGGTTGTGTCATGTATTTCTGCATCACCGGGGGTAGACATCCATTTGGCTGAGACTATAGAGCCGAGACTGAGACTATACAGTCTATACACGCTGATGATGATTAATTATCTAAGAGACCACAGGGATGTTAGAAATGTAGGCCGAAGCTGGTCTGAGAGCACAGAGAAAAGACTTTTTGAGAGATACAAATTTTATCATACGATTGAATTTTAAATTTTAGGATAGGATATTAAATTTTAACATTCAATCAAATTAAAAAATACATTTAAATTTAAACTTAAACTACAAATAATATTAAAACTTAAAGTTTAGCTTATATTTAAATTCATATATACTTAAATTTAATAGAATATAACATCTATATTATATAAATCTTAAATTCAAACATAAAATACAATCAGGTAAATAGATAAAAAGATTAGAGTTTTTTTTTTTTTTTTTTTACCTTTTATATTTTCAATATTTAAATATATATAAAAGTACCATGTCAATTGTAACAGTCGTCGGGGCATAATGGTTTGATCTATATACCCGGCCTGGTTACAAACCGGGTTAACAATGTTTGACCCATACCTGAGTCCCGTTTTAAGTTTTCCAAAAATTTGTTACAAATAATGTAACATATAAGTTGTCAACATCATATCATTCATCGTATAATCTCATCGTAATCTAAATTTGTTCATCCGTCTTTCTTTTTCCTTTGAAGCACTGCTTTGTGTGGATGTGTACTAATAATGGTGATATCATTGGAGTATTTGTACCAGAGCCTGAGGATTTGGATGGCATCAAGTCGATTACATGAAAACCGCACATTTACCTATAACACCCTAAATTTGGGACCTATCAGACTGTGATGTTACGTGATTCGGAACTTTCAAAAACCCTAAATTTACAAATATTCATAATTACAATCATCAATAATTTGTCGATAAAATATAATACCAAAATCTAATACCATCAAATTCACTGAACTTCCATATTATAAACTCAACTACCACATTAAATAAATCGAGCACTTATATCACTTATACGGTACACACATGAAATTAAATTATCCGACGATACATATCTCTCATATGCCAATGCAAACCCCATTCATTCTAAATCCATGAACTCAATCTGTAAAATGGTGGTGACGAGGGGTGAGCCGTCAACTCGGTAAGTAAATCTATACATAACATGTAAAATAAATAGCCTTTGTAAAGCATTTGCGTTCAAAACCTTGCTCGTAAACTTTTCGGAAAAAGTCCCAACAATGTATTGTTTAATAAAAACAGAATTTCCGTTTAATACAATTTACATACTTAAATATCAATAAAACGGTTGGAGCAATGCTTAAAAATCATATTCGTTCATATTCTTAAATCATAAAACATTTAGTAAAACAATATAACAATATTAATCAAAATATTGTTTAATAATCATAATTTAAAATTTTAAAATTTAAAATATGGCATACCTAGTGTTAGAGGAATCATTGTTTAAGCTTGAAATTTGCTCTTGTAGATTCTATTTAGTGCTTACAAATCTTTAGCCGTTGATTGTAAACTTCTACTTGATTACTATGAAGTCCCCTCAACACGCTATAAAACTTCTCCTTTTCAGGACTTCATTGGATGGCCCTAGAAGCATTGTTTAGAGGGTGATGGAACATGACAAGATTTGAGAGTAGGAAACCTCATACTTCCTGTAGTTGTGCTGCCTTTTGTTTTACACATAAGAACGTTGTTTGCTAAACCATTTGATTTTGTTGGAATTGTAAAGAGTTTGTAGGCATACCTTAACTGAGCTCAAGAGTGTCGTTGCATCGGTTTTGCTGAAGTAAAGATATGCATACCAAACAATTGACAGTGGTATACCTGTAGTGTTGATGCTTAACAGAAATCGCACATATGCCCAATATCCCAACCACCAATCTGATCTGATGATCTCATGGCATTACTGCCAATCAGCACAACACAAATAAGACACTACTGAGTAGTTTAGTCTTTGTGAATATATATCACAACTCTTGCATTTTGTGAATGCTTGAAACTACTATACTGTATGTGTGAATCAATAATCTACATCTCAGATAAAGTCTAGACTGATGTAATTGATTTCCCTCTCAAACCAGTTATAATCATAGCGTTAGTAAGTAATGTCTATCAAACTAGCGGTTTTAGAATTTTTGCTGTCATTTTAAGAGAAACATTTTGATCCCTGTGCTGTGGTCCCTGACAGCTTCAAAATTGCAGTCTACATGTCCTCCGCTAACAGGGAGTCTCAAGGAAAAGCCTGTATATGTTTTAAAATTCATCAGAAATCTCACCATAAAAAAAAATAAAAAATAAAAAAAAAAAACAAAAAAAAAAACGAAATAGTGTGAATGATGCAAAGATACCTACAAAGCTCCAATCATTTTTAGAGAACTCTTTAACCATAATGCTGAATTCGCATCTACTTGAGAGGAAGAGCTCTATGTATGCATGCTCATCGACCACCGCTGCTACGCCGCCTTTGTGGGGGCCATCTTAGGCTCTATTTGGTTGGATGGAGAAATGGAGGGAGGGAGAGGGTTGGAGGGAGATATCAAATCCCTCTTTTGTTTGGTTGGAGGGATGATAGGAAGGAGAGGAGAAGAGGAGGGAGGTGGGATCCATCCGGACCCACCATTCTTGATCCTCCCAAATATGGAGGATGAGAGGAGGGAGAACAAAATAGGAGGGAAATGACCATAATGCCCTCCAATTTTGCATTGCCCTCTAATTTTTTTTAAAGGTAATAAAGTAATTTTATAAATTAAATATCTATCCATCCATTCAACCCTATTTTCAATAGCAAACAACATAAATGATAGAAGTTATCCTCTCCCTCCCTCCTACTATTTCTCCATCTTAATTCATCCATCCTTCATACTTTTCCTCCCTCTTACCAAACATAGTGTTAGTCTCTGTTGATGAAATACCATTTTACATTTTTGAGATTTTTGCCTTACCAGTACTATTTTATTTTTTTCTCTTTTCTCCCTTTTTTTGGTTGTTCACGACTTCAGTGGCATAACTAGTCATTGACTTATCTGTAATGCAGGGACATGCTTGCATCTGCATGATTTGGGAATAGTTCATCAAGACTTGAAGCCACAAAACGTGTTGATAAGTAGGGAAAGATCTTTATGTGCAAAGCTTTCAGATATGGGCATTGGCAAGCGACTCCTTGCAGATATGTCTTCTTTGGGTCATCATGCTATTGGCAAGTACTCTGTCTAACTCTTACCAACATAATGTAATTTCCTGTTACCTCCTAGAAATGTGGATGTGAGGGCAATGGCACCCATCTTATATTAAGTACTTATGCGCAAAATTTAACTTTGGATCATGGTAAAACTAGGTAATAGAGTTTCTTGCTAACTGCATGCTGTGAGTTCTTTTAGTCTAATAATTGTCAAATTCATTTCAGGTTGTGGCAGTTCTGGTTGGCAAGCACCTAAACAACTTCTTCATTGACGCCAAACTCGTGCAGTAGATTTGTTCAGTTTTGGTTGTGTCATGCATTTCTGCATCACTGATGGTAGACATCCGATTAATTGAGACTATAGAGCCGAGACTGAGACTATACACTATACACGCTTGATACGAAATAGAGCTGAGACTGAGACTATACAGTCTATACATGCTGCCTATATGATATATGGATGGTTACATGGATATAGGTAACCTTAATTCTTCTTCAGCACAATACCCATATGTGATATTCCATCTTCATTGTCGAAAGAAAAAAAAAAAAAGAAATTTAAAGCAGACAGGCTTTGTATATGAACAAAAGGACCCAACAATTGATTATTGATATGAGTATTAATAATACACTCTTTTCCTTTCCTACATTTTTCCCAGTAACCAAACATCACAAAAAGAAAAAAGAAATGAAAATTAATACCTATGAAGATACTAAAGTGAAAGCTCCATCATTTTCACAAACTTTTTACACCATTTACACATAAAAATATTTTTTTAACACACAAAGGAAAAAAAAATTTAATCCTAATCATTAAGCATATTAAAAATTATATATATATATATATATGTATATTATATAATGCTTAATCACTGGGATTAAATTATTGAAGAACCATACATCAACCAACAATCATCTCCACTGAATTGCTACCGATATCTATCTCTCTCTCTCTCTCTCAGGAGAATGCGATAACATAATTGAACAGAAAATTGTAAATCATGAACTCTAAGAAAATGACCAAAGCACATGTCCTCAAATCTCTTTAGTTGCCTCGGATTTAGCTTTCCCTTAATCTTATGAATTTGATCCTTGCTTTATAGAAGTCGCATTCTTTGGTTTTCATACGGTCAACCCAATTTATGCCTTCCTATCAAAAAAAAAAAAGCTTGGTTTAATATATATATACACTCTAAAATCAATTATGACTATAACTTTGCCAAAAGAACTTAAATACAGTAAACAACATTATATGGCATCGTGATTCGAAATAGGAATTACAAGGCAAGTTACTTCATTTTTTTTTTCTTTCTTTCTGATTAGCAATTCCATTTAATTAGCCGTGGGTCAAGGCAAGTAATACGCATGAAAACAAAGGCAAATGGATTCGAGGTTAGGTGCGCTAAGCCCAATCAACAAATTGAAAATGAGTTGCATTTTCATTCCCTGAATCACAACTTTATGATGAGCAGATTATTAGTTTGACTTTCTCAACTACACATGTAAAATTATATAATCATTGTTGGATAAAGAGATTAACAATTAATTTGAAGTTTGTGAAACTGAGTAGCAAGTTATAGTTACATGGGTAATGTAATGTAATAACTAAAATGAAAAACTAAACTCACCTAAAAAGCATACAATAACCCATCTCTCTTCCTTATGACTGGGTATTTCCTCCCGTCGTTTTTTAAACTTCTCAGACCGACCTTCACAACATTTCCAAAGTGAATCAAACATACGTTTATAAATAACTGAACCCCAAAAGAATGCACTAAAAGCATCCAAATTATCTACTAACTGCATATAACAGTAGTCTACCGGATGTAGAGATACACATTTTTCCTCGGGCCCCAATTCCCCACATCCCTATCCCCATTTAGGGATTTTTTTTTTTTGTGGGAAAAATAGGGAAATGGGTGGGATGAGGATGAAAATCATCCCTAAATTGAAATGGGGATGGGGGGACCCCTCCCAATCCCCATTTCCCCACAATTATATTGAAATGGGGATGGGGATGGGGATGGGGATGGGGATGGGATGGGGGGGAGGTCCCCCATCCCCATTTCTCCATCTCCCCCAAACATATATAAATATAATTATAATATATTTTTTTTTAATTTTTTTTTATTCTTTGAAAATTCTAACTCCCTAAGTATATTTACACATTTACTCTTTAATTTGTTTGTTCTTTTTTATTGAAATGTTTATTTTTTTAGTTTAATTTGTAATTTTTAGTCAAATGAGGAAATGAGGGAACATGGAAATGGGAAAAAAAATGGGGAAAATGGGGAATTGGGGATGGGGGTGGAAATAGGTCCCCCCAAAATTCCCCATCCCCATTCCCTAAACGTGCATCTCTAACTGGATGCTTCTCATCCTTACGCATTAAAGTTACCACCGAAAAAAGTAAGAGAGCTAGTTTAACTATATCATCTTCTTCATCCATGGATGTGTAATCAAATAGCTCTCAAGGGTTTGGACCATTATTTTCTTAACGCTGTTAAAATGTACACAACGTATACGCTCTTCAAAGCCTTCTTCTATCCTATGAGAAGGTTACTCGTTTTTGCTAAATCTAAGTCCAGTGACTAAACAAAATTCTACAATCGAAAACCTAATATCATCTCCTATATAAAACCACATCTCCTTTAAATTGGTTTGGTAATCTACCTCTCTCAAAATGATGTGATAACATAATTGGGCAGAAAATTGTAAGTCACTCACTCTAACAAAGCACATCTCCTCAAATTTCTTTAGCTGTCTTAGATTTAGCTTTCCCCTAATATGAGGAATAGTTCTCAAAGAAGAACGGCATTGATCCTTGAGATCTGAATAACATATTTGTTTTTTATTTTTATCACATCTGAATAGAATGTCAACTTTCTTGTTTTTAAATATTAAATGGTTTAAAAATAAGTAATTTGACATGTATACCCATGTTAGTATTAATTGTTATGTATTTTCATTTTATATGATACAAACAACTAAATAAAAATAATTTAACAAATCTTAAACCATTTTTAATTGCAATATATTATTCATGATTAAGATATGATAAATAATTGATTTTTTATAAAAAAGATAAATAATGATTTAGAAATGGTTTTGATTTAAATATATATATATATATATATATTGAAGGTTCAACGATGGTGTTAAAAGTTACAATGTGTTTAATGCTTAATGTTTTTATTTTTTATTTTTTATTTTTTTATTTTAGATGTTTATCATAAGTAATAGGTTAAAAAAAATTTGTATCATATAAAATTATGATAAAATTGGAAATATGTTATCTTTGGTAGGATAATCTTTGAAGAAGATATATTAAATGCAATCCAGTGATTTAGAATTAAGTTAAAAGTCAAGATTTATTACTTTTTATTTTAAATTGTTTAACTATTTAAAAAAACAAATAAAACAACTTAATAATTTCAATTCAAACTCATTAAGTTTCAAGTGTAAAAAACAAAAGGCTTCTAAGATTTTGTCTTTGCTTCTTTACCAATTTTTGAACAACTTTACCAACCAACCCATCCGATTAATCCAAACCATATCCATTTTTTACTATCCAATTAACTTCAAATTCTCAACTAACCAATAAATCATTCACCCAAAATTAAAAAATAATTTAATAAACAAAAAAAAAAAAAAAAAAAAAAAAAAGAAGAAGTTTTCTACGATAATCATTCACCCAAATTTAAACAAGAATTTAATAACCCAAAACAAAAACAAAATAAGTTTTATATGATAACCATTCACCCAAATTTAAACAAGAATTTAATAACCCAAAACAAAACAAAAAAAGTTTTCTACAATAATGTATATTACATACCCGACTAGTTACTTTAAATAGTCTAATAAAAATATTGTGTTGTATCACTTGTCTGTTAATTTAAATATTTATATCTAGCCTGAATTTTATTAAAACTATTCACAGTTTATAGTTTTATAGATTGTGATAGAGGTACCATTTTTTAGAGTTAATGAATGATTAGATGCTAACAATTAATGCAATGCAATGCCTATAGTAAGAAAAAACTATAACAAATAGAAAGGAAAATGATAGTTTTTGAAGAAAATATAAAAAACCCTAGAAATTTCAATGTATAAAAATGTTGATGATGTCAAGAAAATCAGGATATGAGAATTAAAAGGATTTTCATTTCAATTCAAAAAAAAATTCCTTTTCTTTTCTCAATTTTCTCTCCATATCATGCTTATCGAGATTTTTGCTTTTCTGATAATGAACTATTATATATTGGCTCCACAATTGTTTTCTAAAAAATTCCATACCAATCTCTCTCCGGACATTTTCTAAGCAACAATGTTTGGCTTTATATGCAGTTTTTTTCAGAATAATCAATTAGACAATGTTAAAATACTACTCCAAAAGGTCAAATTGAAATTAAATTACAAATGAAAACATCAAAGCTCATAATTAAGGTGCAAGGTGGTGCGGCAGCGCTGGAAATTAAATAAGGCAACGTTCAACTAGACAGCTTTGGACTTTTAACTGAGATGTTATAGTATTATGATAGATATCCAACACTTTTATAAACTTTTATACATCATTTATATTCAACTTGATGTGGCAGCTGACATGACACTTCCTTGTCAGCTGCCATATCACCACATCATCACACTTTATTTTATTTTTATTTTTTTTATTTTATATATTAAAGTACTAGATTTAAGGAATGGAAATTATTATTATTTTTAATTCAATTCATTTGATGTGATGATGTGGCAGCCGGTAAAGAAATGCCATGTCAGCTGCCACATAAAGTTGGATGTAAATGATGTACAAAAGTGTTGGATGTTTACCATTATCTAAATTTTTAACCTGGTAAAAAAGCAAATGATATTGCTTGAATTCAAAAGAATCATACAGATTTTTCTTTGATTTTCAAGCATCATGACTTGTAAGTTAAGGATTTGTCATACTTTACTTTGAAATTTGAATCGAAGGTTATGAATAGGTCAGATCATATATAATCAGGGGCGGACCTAGGAAATATTTACAGATTGGGCTAAATTATATATACAAATAGTTTTTTTTTTTTTCCTCAGTCACATAGTTAATTTATTAGATATCAATTGTTGGATTTTTCTATTTTTGTTTAGTCAGAATATTCTAATACTTAATTATTGACTCACAAACCGTCACATTGAATTATTTATTCAATATATTTGAATGATTAATCAATGACTCACACACTCTCACGAGTCTCATATTGATTTGTTTGTCAATATATATCTTGTTTTTAAATAGATTCTAAATATTATGGAAATTTACTATTAATGAACGGTTTGAATTGTTTAAACTAACAAATATAACAAAATGAAATGAATCTAAATTAGACAATAAAAAAATTGAAATAAAAGTAAGTAAATATTATATGTAAAACAAGTATAAAGTAATACTTTTGTCGATTATTATTGATTGTTTGTAATTTTATTATTGTCTTTTGATTTTAAGTTAGAATAAATAAATATAATAAATTATACTAATAGTAGGGGATGTTAGTGCAATTATAAACAAAATTTACATATAAATACAATTAGATCTAATATCAGGGGTATTTGTGCAATTAGTCATAATATATATATATATATTTTTTTTTTTTTTGAGAGAGGGATGCCCGGGCTACAGCCCGGGGCAGCCCTCTCATGCATTCGCCCCTGTATATAATAGTGCTCTCTGCGTTAACATCCTTGTTATGGGACAAGATTGGCTTGGTCCAGTAATAAAGTCTTTTATAACATTAAAATCTTAATAATTTCAATAAATACTCATACAAATAATTTCATTCTAAAATATGCAACTAAAAATAATAAATACAATGTTATGAATTAAAATACTTGTAATGTTTTATCTCAAACTAAATGGAATTTTAAGATCATGTCAGGCTCCATCTTATCATTCCAATTTTATTTCAAAATTATTTTTCTATTAGTTTTTTTATTTATCACAACGTTGGTTTTTTTTTTTTTTTTTTTTAGCATGCAAAATTTACAAGTTCAATTCATCTACAAACTTGAGATAATAATACTAGAAAATTTTAGGAGCACATATAAGGAATTAATTGCTTACGGTATTATTGCAAATGCTCCATTAATTTGAACAGTGAATGTAAAAGCATATAATAATAATAATAATAATAATAATAATAATAATAGTAATAATAATTTTCCAAACCTACTGCTGATCAACTGTGAATATATATATATATATATATATATATATAATAATTTTAGGATAATGGTAGACATCCAACATTTTTGTCCATCATTTATATCCAACTATTGATGTGTCAATTGGTGAGTGGATACACATTAATAATGATTTATCCACGTATCCACTCACTAATTGACACATCAACAGTTGGATATAAATGATGGACAAAAGTGTTGGATGTCTAACATTATTCATAATTTTAAGAATGAACAAAATTTCTATGACTACATCGTATTTTGATGACCAGTAATCTAAAATTGATTTAATCAAACGCACATAACAAAAATTAATTAGTGTCCGAGTGTATAATATGAAATATGTCTGAGCTGCTTAATATTTTTGGATCATGAAAGGACTGATTTCTGTTTATCTATCTTCCAAACTACTCCAATAAATGAGATCGAGAAAACATTTAAGATTACCGGTCGAAATTTAAATATTGTATTGAGGACCGCATTTGGGTTCAAGGATTCTTCACATCAAACAAAACCTGTCCACCACCACCACCAACTGCATGTGCCCGAATCACAACAATTTAATTGCTTCAAGTTTAATATATTTGTTAATTTTCTTTTTAAATATAAATATTAAACAAATTTAATAAATATTATTCTAACCATTTTACTTTGAACATTTTTTTTTTTTTTTCACATCTTTGGCAATCACAATTTGGTGTAAAAAGAAAAAAAGCAATTTATGATGAAAAAATAAAGGTGGACATATGTAAAAATGATAAAGAAGAAGAATGTCTTGGGAGAGTGATTTGAGAGTTGAGATGGTATATCCCTCATTTTTTTTTTTTTTTTTTAATTATTATCTTTTCTTACTTTGTTTTAAATCACATATTAGTAGTGTCATCAGAAGCTGAGTAGGATTGTGAAGTAACAACTTTGAACAAATCTCGTTATTATATAGTAATTAAGAAAAAGAATTAGTTAAACAATAGAAAAAGAATAGTCTTGGAGTCTTGATATATGGAATGAATCTATTTGGTCAAGAATGGTACATATCCATAGAATAAATTTCCTACAAATTATGAACCAAGCCCGTGAACAGACATCAAGCATATATCATTTAAAAAATATATATCAAGCATCAGCTTAAATCTATCTCTATGGTCATCAAACTATCGATCAATTTGTTTTAAAAAAAAACTTAGTTCTTTAACTACTACAAGTGATGTAGCGGGGTATGACGAAAATAAGAATGATCACTTTGTCGAACCCTGAGGCACACTCAGACGAACCTTGTCGCAGCGACCGGTAGTTACCTAAGCATGGATCGCCATGCAGGGGCCATTATTTCCTAATCTTCGTAAGAAAATGGCGCTCTCGAATCCTCAAAGAGCATGTCGAATCCACAACAGATAAGTGTTCCAAAGAACGATTTTATTGATTATCAAAAAGTTTCAATAATAGGAAATAATAAGACTATTTATAATAAACTAATCATAATACGACTCGAATACGACATTCCTAAAAATACTAAAACAAGAAAAGATAAAAACTAATTATAATCTTTTAAGATTCATGATTCCTAACTTGACAGAAAAACAAAGATCAAATCTTACCTAAAAGGTAAGTTTGATTTATTTCCAAAACCTAAATGTAATTCTTAATCAAACTAAAATAAATAAACTTGCTAAACAAGAAACAAAGACCCAAATTAATAAAATAAGAAAACACCCAAAACCGTCTGAATCTAAAACTAGGCACGGTTGGGCCGTAGGACATCGGTAGCAGTATGGGCCATGATTCCTCCTTCTTTGTCCTACATTAACAAGTCAATATTTTTTTTTTTGAACAGTAAATTTATTCAAAGAAACCAAGCAGGCCAAAACACAAATTATATTAGAAGATATTATAATTGTATTTTATGATTATTGAGGCAACACTGTGGAATTTTCTTCAAATCCATGATCATAATAAATCCATATAGGCCGTATAATACAAGTGACAACACAAATATTGTGAAGGATAACAATTAGTTTTTTTTTTTTTTTTTTTCTCATATAGTCTATTATAGGTCGAAATAGAAATCAGCATAACCCGAAAAGCTAGTTACTTTAAATAGTTAGATAAACATATTGTGTCGCATGTTAGAATATTGTTAGTATCCCATGAGCCAATGGGTTTTCAAAATTCATAAGAATTTTTGTTGTCGTGGACTTTAATGCATGCATGCATGAGTAATTGGAAGTGAGGAGTGAAATGGGTACGTAAAAAAATTGCATTGGGTACTTGTGTTTAATTGATTTTAAATCCTAGAATCCAACGTTTCTTTTCCAACTTTGTATGTGTTTAATTTTCCGCTTCCTTACATTGCAATTTTACTCTCTCTGTAATTTTATTTTGCACAATTCCACACAACAAACCGCTCAACGATTTCAATTCAGTATTAGTTAAGATCGAGTCTAATTTGTTTTTTATTTCTCATTTCTTGTTTTATGTTTAATTAGATTTAGTTAGGTCATCAAATCCTAGTTAATTTAGAGTCGTTGTGGGAATGATATTTGGTATACTACTGTATGATCATTTCGATCCTGTGCACTTGCAGGACTACATAACTACACCAATGAGCTCCAAAAATTCTCATATATAGGTGTTTCACAAAATTTGCATTGTAGTAGCTCAAAACAACATCGAAACCAATAAATAGATCAATACAACATTATCATGTTCACAGGATGTGAGATTCAATGGTGTTCTAAATCTAGAAACACGAAAATAACTAAGAAGGTACAAGATAACAATGATATGCTGAGTCCGCTTATTTGAAGTAGTACTCTCCCAACACATGCTTCGTAAAAATACAAAAATCAAAGGACACAATCAATATCCAATGGCTACTACCTACAAAGCATCAATTGATTACAGCAAATTATTTGGAAACTTTATAAACAGAATCAGTATTAAGTACCAATGCTCAAAATCTGAACCTACACTACAAGTTATATAGACCACATTAGACTTGATTAATCTAAAACAAGTTAATTAATAGACTTCACAATCTGAAAATTCTTAAAATGTTCTCTTATTAACGTAGGAGGAGATTTTCATGTCAACAATTGAGGCCCATATATAGATCAAAAATCACATTAGGAGGTGGTGGTATTACCATCCATCCCCCATTGAGTCATCTGCTAGTCATCTTCGTGTCTTTAAAATTTGTTCGACTTCCATTATTTTCAACTAATTTTTATTTAAAACCTCAAAATTGTCATGTATATATGTAAACTAACGGAAATTATTAAGATCAGTTAATAATTGACATAACCCACAATGAGGTTGATTAGCATAGATTATTAATATAAAATAATAATAATAATAATAATAATAAGTGAAGTTGAACAATTGAAAGGCAAATTTAGGGAATAAAGTACATTTAATGTTAGTTTTTAGAATAATTAATTACATGACTTTGAAATTATTTTTAAATCATGACGGTAATTGGTAAAGTCATGAATTTAATTAATGATCAGATTGTTTAATTAAACAAGAAATTGTGCACTGGATCGGTTATGGGCCGAGCCCAAGCTTTAGTGGCCCAAAAAAACCTATGCGGTGTCGTTTTAGCGGGGGCAGCCTGAGCGTCTTCTCAGTTCTCATTCTTGTTTAAAAAGAAAAAACTCTCAATTTTACGACACCAGCTTCTCTCATTTAACGATTTGGATACGATCGAAGGTTGCATCGGAAGATTCCTCCTTTTCGCCTCTTAATTCCTTAACTCTCTCTGCAATTTTATTTTGTACAATTCCTCACAACAAACCGCTCAACCATTTCAATTCAGATTAATCCAAAGAAATCCTTACTTCATGAGCTGCTAAATATTTTTGAATCATGGAAGGACTGATTTCTGTTTAGCCAAATTTCTTGAGCAAAAGGGAATAGCCTTTAGACATCCTTGTCCTCACACCCATCAACAAAATGGAATGATATGTGCCACGTTCATGATCCATGTTGGTCGTGCATAATAGCATGATACTAAGTGGGAAGATCAGGACCAAGTCAGACTGTTATTTGCTTGAGGAATAAATTAGTTAGGTTCACATAAGTGGCTGTTTTATTCCCCTGTTTTCACGTTGATCATGCAGACATCTGCATGAGTCCACTTTCCATTATTTCATATCTTTTTGCATATTATTGTTACTCATTCGTATTGTGTAGCCTATAAAATGGCAGCCAACGTATTGGATGAGATTATTATGAAAAGTATTATTTCCAGCAACCTCAAATTATCTTCTTTTCTTTCCTAAATTCTTCTATTGTAAATTTCCAGGATCGGAAATATACAATCTATCCTAAATTCTCTTTATGACTCTTTTATGTATTTTTCAAGATCGGAAAAATACATATCATTGAACTTCTGAAAGAAAACGTAGACATATAATAGAAATGGGTTAACTCTCCTTGCTCAAGCTAAATTACCTCTCACCTTTTGGTGGGAAGTCTTTCATACAGCTGTGTATACAATCAATCAATAGACTTCCCACACGTCTCTTAGATCAGGTGTCTCCCTTTCAAAAATTGTTTCAAAAATAATCTGATTATAACTGCCTAAGAGTCTTTGGGTGTGCCTGCTTCCCTTTCTTAAGAACTTACAATAAATATAAGTTTAGCTTTCATTCTAGCAAGTGTCTTTTTCTCGGGTATAGTGATTTTTATAAGGGGTATATGTGTTTACATCAAAATGGTAAGATGTACATTTCAAGAAATGTTGTGTTGAATGAGGAAAACTTTCCCTTTGAGAGTCTGTTTCCTTCAACTCCTTGTTAATTGCCCGAATCAAACGGAACCTGTCCACCACCACCAACTGGCCCGAATCACAACAAACAAATTTAATTGCTTCAAGTTTAATATATTTAATATATTCTTCACATCAAACATAACCTGTCCACCACCACCATCAACTGTACCCGAATCACAACAATTTAATTGCTTCAAGTTTAATATATTTGCTAATTTTCTTTTTAAAAATAAATATTAAACAAATTTGATAAATATAATTCAAACCATTTTACTTTGAACATTTTTTTTTCTCATATTTGACGATCACAGTCTGGTGTAAAAAAATGAAAAGAAAAAGCAATTTGTCATGAAAAAGTAAAGGTGGATGTATGTAGACTCGACACTGGCCGGTTTCGGTTCCGACGGTTCAGTTTCCCCTTTTTTTTTATAACAAAAAATTAGACATGTACAATTGTAAAAGCATTTTGTTGGGTCAGCCAAAAATAAAATAAAATAAATAAATGAAAAATTAAAAAATTAAATTAAAATAAAACTAAAAAATTTAAAATCTGCCTTACACTTAATTTTTACCATAATTAAGTTACATACGTATCCTCTAAACGTATCCTCTTAGGGTTCAGAAAAATCAAAGGTCACGTAGTTCTCTTATCTTTTATTGCAAGTTTGGTGATGATTTGACAAATTGTTGTCATGATCATCTGTTCCACTTTGAGGTTGATCATCTTTGAAGAAATCGTAAGGTTTCTCGTGTTCGATTTCTTGTTGTCTGTATTGTGCTTTCGTCCAATCGAAATATAAACAATCATCACATATACACAAGCTTGTATCTGAAGTGATTTTGGACTCAAAAGTGATTGTCTAGCCTCGAGGATATTACCCCCGGCATTGAACTGTTGTTCCACCCGCCACCATAGAAACTGGTGTTGAAAGGATTTGTTTGGCTATCATAGCTGACGAGCGTCATTTTACATGTCAAAATATTTATATTTAAAGTTCAACCTTGCTCATGTAAGTGACTAGAGACTAGTATAGCAATAAGCAAGGGTATCGTCCACAGGGAGGTGTCATCCGTCGACCATTTCAAGTTTTAAAGTTTATTTAAAGCAATGTAATAGAATGCGGAAGTGGTGAGAGTGGTGTGTGTGAAGTGTATGCATATTGCGGTTTGGTGTGTATGGAAATGTAAATAAAAAGAATACAAATAAAAACAAAGAGAATATGGAGTGGTGAGAATGGTGTTTAAAGAGACAAATAATAAAAGGGTGGCTTGGAGAGATGTATGATAATGGTTACACTAGGTTCATAAGTTCACCATTCATAAGTGCACAAATAGTGGTTGTTAGACATTAAGTGCATCAAATTCAAGTTAATGGCTTATTCTCTTAATTACGGGATTCCGAAACCAAATCATCTATTATTACGATTTACGAATCATTTGCTGATTAAGGAATACCTAAGGATTTCAAAAACACTAATCACTCCCCAAAGGTCATGCATAGAGTAATTGTGCCTCTAGTTCACATGGCTTAGGGATTCGAAACACTAATCACTCCCCAAAGGTCATTGATTGAGCAATTATGCCTCTAGTCCCAACCGTTAAGCAAATGAACATAGACTGAACCTATTCTAGCAAAGGTCATGGAATAAGTCTCATCCATTCTTAAGAGCTAAATGGCCAAGGTCATACCCAGATTGGCCCTCCAAAGGCACAACTGAGGCCCACCTACACTGAAACCCATCCATACAAGTGAATTTCGACCATCCAAAGACATACACACAAAAATGGGATATTTGATTACAACTACTCCTACAATTAATTAATTTACTCCTAATCTCATTCATGAACACATCAATTTCCAATCTCCAAACACAAACATTTCAAGAAAAGAGATTAATCAATAACAACAATAATGAATCAAAACCAAAATCGAAATATAAACAATCATCACATAAATGAGCACAAATATAGATTTACAATATTTCCTAAGTGAGGATTACACATTAGAGGAAACAAGATATGCAAAGAGAAGAGTTTAAATAAGACAAACCTTGAAGATGGCCTTCTCCATTTCCCCAATGTGCATCTCTACAAATAATAATAATAATAATAATAATTTTTAAAAAAAAATTAGAACTTCAACGGTGGATTTTTAACTTTCTAGGTTGAAGTTCTAATTTTTTTTTTTTTAAATGGATGTGGTTAACTGATTGTGGTATTGATGAATTTGGGTTTTTATTTGTGGATTTGATTTTTGGTTGTTGTTTGAGGATTTAAGTTTTGGTTTTGATTTGTGGGATTGAGTTTTGGTTTTATTTGTTAAGTTTATTTTTGGATTGTGTTTGGGGATTGAGAAAATAAAAGAAAAAAATGATTGATTTTGTTTTTTTGTTTTTTTGTTTTCTTTGTCTTTTATGTTTCGTTTTTTAATTTTTTATTTAAATAATAAAATAGGTAACTAGGAACACTTTAGTCATTATGGGTTAAAATTATGGTCAACGGTTAGAGTTAATGGAAGTCAACTAATGGCATGGGACGATTGTACAATTATGGGTAACATTTCCCTATACATGCAATTATACCTAAATTCAGGGGCGTTTGTGCAATTAGTCCTTTAATTTTTTATGAGAAATTATCCAAATTATTTTATGTGCTTAAACATGTTTAAGTGCCAATAATTGGTAAAATATTAATATTTAAGAGCATCTCCAATGCTATTATGCATTTGGAGAAAATAAAGTGCCACATATGATAGATATTAAAAAAGTTAGAAAAAATCTCTCCAATGCTATTATCTAAGTTGAATATACAGATGATGTGGCAAAAAAAAAAGTTAGAGAATATGGAGTTGAGTTTCTAATTCTAGAAACTCTCCTAGAAATGCTGACTAGGATTTCTAACTCTTTCCACCAATAAGATTAAAGATTTCAACTTTTTTCACCAATGAGATTAAGCCTCATTTAATTGTAAAATAAAAGAAGAGAGAGAGTATAATAATTGTTTTATTATGATTGGACATAAAATGGATGCATATTTGACTTAGATAATTGCATTGGAGATGTGAATATGTATTTTTTTAATTTTTTTTCAAAAGTGGGTCCATAATAAATAAAAATGATGATGTAGCACTATTTAGAAACTCAAAAATACATATTTGCATTGGAGATGCTCTAAGATTAACGAAATATAAGCATTACAATTTTATAAATAAAAAAGTGTATATATGTTGGACTTTTAGCTTGGTTTTCAGTTCGAGAAATTAAACCAAAATTGTTGGTTTTCAAAAAATAAAATTAAAAAATCAAACTAATCCAATACATCACATAGAACTGAACTAGTACCAATCGGATCGGTTTGGTTCATCGGTTCTGATTTGAATTATTGGACGTCCACTACTAATTACCACCCATTTATGTACAAGGTTTAGCTATATAATACATCGGTATTGTCAATGGATAGTAATCATAAAGAAATAGTTTCTTAAGTTTTCATTTTTATTTTTCAAACATTTCAGTTTTATTGATCTTCGGATTAAAATCTAATATATAGTTTTCATTTCAACGACTGTACACTAAAGTCTAAAACCCTTATGCCAAACCCATTTTCATCATCTCATGCCAAACCCATTTAAGCCAAACGTGGTTAAGGTATTCCAGTTAAATTAGTTGGCAATCAAAACTCGTTTAAAAACCTTATTTTTGCTTCTCTATAATAATGTTTTATTTATTTATTATTATTTGATTCATGCTTTATTTCTTATGTTTTCAGCATTTAAAAAAAAAATCAGAATACGATAGAGATCAAATCAAAAATAGAATTATGAAACTCATCCGGTCATCCAATCACAACTCAACAACTAATCATGTTCTTACACATATTTCTGTCTAGTTGTGAAAGAATCTCTTTCAATATATCAAACGTGAGGTCCAGATGTCTACCCTGCGAGGAAATTAGAGAGGGGTTGAAAATGGATGTTACACGGATTGCTTGAATTCAAGCCATGGCTATTTTATAGACATGCACTTGAGATACGTTCTTATGTTTTCAGTTTTCAACATTAAAAAAAAAATTATATATATAGAATACGATGGAGATCAAATCAATATATATATATATATATATATATATATATATTAAATGCAACTGAGATAGACAATATATGGACAAGATCTCCCAACACATACACCACGAGGTTACGAGTTCGAGTCATCCTCTTCCAAAAAAAATCCTGAATTTATATAATAATTTAATACTTAAAAAAAAGCCGAGATAAACAATGGAAATAGAAAAATTAAATAAGGAGACATGAGAATGAAATGAAATAATAATATTTAGGTGAGAGAAAATACAAATATTAATAGAAAATAGGAAAGTGAATTAATGACCATTAAATCTAGGTCATTCAAACACCTAGAATCTAATGGACACAAAAGTGTGTCAAACCTTTCCTATAAAAATGGAGTCACGGGTCCTGTCCCATTCTTATATTGATTTTTAAAAAAAAAAACAATTAGAATCAAGAACAAACGAATAATGTTTCTTTTATTTTTGATAAACAGGGGATTGTTTCTTGTTTTCCATATTTTGCAATGTTTTCATTTCTGTCTTTATTCATAAACTCATTTTTTTAGAAACATATCAGTTGGTTAAAATACATTACTCAAAATTATTAAAGTTTGGTAAAACTAAATAATATTTGATAGAATGAACCCATAAACCAAACACTGTCCAATAAAACTCAATACTTTCATTTCATTTCTATTTAAATAAATACTTCTAGAGATAAAAAGATAATTTTAACAAGTTTTCAATGGACAATCCTTCAACTTCACTTCCTGTACATCATAGCATATGACTCTAAATTAATTTACATAAGAATCCCTCATATTTTTCATAAATTAACCTCTCAACCTATTTCATGTAATTGTTATCAATCAGGTACGATTTGTAGCCTTGAAGAAGGAGGCACTCTTGGTGATCTCTCTCAAAGGCTTGTCTGTGTACCTGACCATATTGTAAACCCAAGCACCGCAGACTGCCCCAAGAATTGGTGCAACCATGTATATCCATATCCCCTTATATTGGTTTGACATTATTGCTGGCCCCAAGGTTCTTGCTGGGTTCATCGACGCCCCTGAAATTGGCCTGTAAAAATCGGAAATAACACCTTTAATAAAGAAGTCCTTATTAGGTGTGAACGTTCTCAATTTATTTTTTATTATAAAAGTATTTGACCAATTGATAGTCAAACCTAAAAGAAAGTTTGATATATTCTACTGTTGAGTAGAAGTGATTAAGTAATTACCCAGCAAACATGACATTAAGTAGCACGGTAGCGCCAATGGCAAGCCCGGCGAGCTCACCAATCTACATAAACAACAAAAGAACAAATCACATAATGTACATAAAATAGGTTCCATATCCGTATCGTTGTCAATAGAAATCAGCTTAAGGAAAAAATCATTGAGTAATTAATTGTTAAATAATTTGATTTCACAAGATTTGGCATATATTAGGCAAACTAATTAATATATATATATATATATATATATGAAAGGTCAGCTTATTTAGCTAGTTAATTAACCTAAATAATCAAATTATGGAACGGTACATCGTAAATTAAAACCAAAATGACGAGACAAGAGATAGGAACTGACAGCTCTGTTATCAGTGGCGACACCACGATGAACATGAGGTAGAAAGTGATGATGAATTCCATCACAAATGACTGCATATCTGACCCAGCTGGAACAGTTCCTACAAAATGATTTTGTTTTCCTGAGAATAGCAATCTCAGTGTTCCAGCTGCCAGTGTTGATCCAAGAACTTGAGCTGCTACATAAGCTGGAACCTGCAACATATATATATATATATATATATATATAAACTCAAAATCACAAATCCATTATAAAACAAAACGGAAAATTTTCATCAACCACTCTTGAGTCTTGACACGTTCGGTTACAAAATTCTTGGAAACATTTATTGAATATATACATTTTAAAAATTGTTAGGATTCTCTGTTTTAAGTTCCGTAAAATTTATTAGAAACCTTATTTATACATGTAGGACTTGTCTACTTCCCACCCAGAAATAAACAACCCGTAAAATGTAACTGTCAATGGTACATCCAAAACACTAACAGTATTATTCAAGTGGACAACCCAGTTTGTTTATTTATTTTTAATATACTGCCTACAGATAAAAACTGAAACATTATCGGATTGAATAATCGCTTTTATGATCCAATTTTGACCAATTTGGTTGGCTTACTTGTTTCCATGGAAATCTCTTGCAGGTAGCAAAAGCAATGGTGACAGAAGGGTTGAAATGGGCACCAGAGATATGACCAACAGAGTAAACAAGGACCATGACAGCCAATCCCCATACAATTGAGATTCCAGGAAGTGTCACCACTTTATCATAATCAGCATTCACAGCCACCGACGCACAACCAGCAAATATCAGGAAATATGTACCCACAACCTCAGCCAATATCTGCACCACATCAAAAATAAAACATTTTATTTGAATCAGTTGATGTTTGAATATTTGATGATGAGGATCAGACAAAAGTCACCAAACCCATCAAAAAAATTACCTTTTGCATGAAAGGAAGAGAGAAGGTGATCAAGGGAGATTCTTGTATGGGTTCGCAGGGAGGACATGGAGAATTTTGAATGGAATCATCTTTCACAGTCAGAGAAATTTCATGGTTTCCAATACTTGAAATCTCTGTCATCTATATTATTATTACACAACACAATTGCAGGCAGTGAACAACAAAGAAATACAGAAACAGAAAATCAAAAATTGTGATATTTAATGGGGCTTTTTTGGAATAGGAAAAGAAAAAAAGAAAAGCATTGATGGGTGCTTCAACTACAGCCTTTTCAAGAAAGAAATCTAAATATTCCATTAATTACGTATGCCCATTAACGTTGGCCTCTCTCCCTCTCACATAATCACGTCCAATTTGGTAATGAAAATCAATTCACTTTATTTTTTTTTATTCATTTTTAAGGCAGATTTTATCACAACTTTTTTTTTTTTTTTTTTTCATGAGACAAAGGCTTCCTTTTTATATGTCCATCTAATTATCTCGGGATTTAACTTACCGTAATTGTTACATAATTTTATAATTAACGTTATTTTGACAACTCATAAGCTGCATTGTTTGGATTTTGAGTAAATTTTTTTGACACCCTAACATAACTCTAAAAATAAAACTATACAACTTATTTTAAAATTTTAATAGTAAATAATGTAACAATTAAATTATATAAATACTTGCTAATTTATCAGGAAAGATTTTTGGTCGCCATGCAAGAGATTTTAGTTTCAAATACCGTTCAAACTTACATATATGCAATTCCTTTCTCCTTATTTCTTTTTCCTACATTTCTTTTTTAATTGCATCCCTTTCTCTTTAGTTTTTTAAAATTTTTGTCAATGGTACGTGTATAAATATATATATTTTTTTCTATTGTCAGTTCGTTCTGATATAAAATATATCAGGATGAAAAATGTGGATCATTAGATTTACATACTTTGACTCAAAATGTATGTACTTGTCAAAACTTCTCCATAATTGTGATATATATATATATATAGTCTTCTTACATATATATCTGTCATTTCGTCCTGATATAAAATATATCAAGATGAAGAATGTGCAACATAGACTACTAACAATGGAAAAAGTGTATATATATATAAATATATATACGGTCTCGTTCACATCAGTGCGTACTGATGTCTACATCAGTATTAATGCATGTGGACCACTGATTATGAAAAAGTTTTGATAAGTGTATACAATTTGAGTCAAAGTATGTAAATCTAATGGTCCACTGATAAAGTTATATCACTGCACACTGATTTAAACATTTATATATATATATATATATATATAAATATAAGGAGGGGTAGTGGACACAATTTTCGACACGATTTTACGGCCATTAAATCTCTAAAAGTTGGATGGATAGTGGATGGATAGTGGATGGATATGATATATATCAGAAGGGATTGGATGTCAAATTTCTGACACGATTTTATAGTCTTTGGATTTATAGAGTTGGATGGCTAGGATTTAATAATTTTTTTCTTTTTTTCTTTCACTCTCCCTCATCCATCATTACTTTATTTATTCTCTTATCTTTTATATTTTCTTTCCAAAATCTAATATATTAATATTTTCTCTTTCATTTTTTTTTAATCGGGTAAAAGTTTATTAATGGGGTCAAACTAGGCCATGGCACAAATGTCACACCACACATCAAGGACACAAGCCAACAAAGGCACATAAACACCCAATCAAAGCCGCGGCAAAACACCCAAAAGCATGCAACCAAAACAAAAAAAAACCCCAACAAAGAGATCCATACAACATACAAGAACGACAAGTCATAATTATAATTATTATTATTATTATTATTATAAGTATAAAACTGTATTTCCTACTATATAATTGTATAACTGTTTGTCTTGTTTCAAGCAGCAACCAAATCTAATTAATATTATTTCATATTCCAAATTATATTTTTCTCTTCTCGTCTTGCTTTTTTTTTCTTCCTCTTCTATGTTCTATGGTTATGGATTTCTATGCTTCTGTTCCAGTGTTGGTTCAAAATAAAAACTGTGTATAAAACAAATTAGACACTTACGAAGAAAACTTATCAGATTCAGTCCACAATGACTCAGACAAACAAAAATAAACTAAAAAAGGATCAAAAGCAAAAGCAGAAAATAAAACTAAGGAGGAAAATTTTTAAGCACAGTAGATAAACTTAAAAAGAAAAAATAAATAGTTGGAGAAGAAAGATTTAATTGACAGTATATAATTCAAGAATTGAAATTGTTGGATTACTCTAAGAACATAAAGTAAACAAAAAAAATTGACCATACAAACACATACCAGAGATGTGCCTTGTGAATTCATTGCTGAAACTATTGCTTGTATAAGAAAATTTTATTATGTGAGTATTTAAAGAGAAGAGTTAGACGTGTGAGAAAGAAGATAAATCAACACGGTAGAGGAAGAAAAAAAAAAACAAGACGGTAAGAGGGAATATAATTTTGAATAGGAAATATTAATTTGATTTTAATTAGGAAAGTGAATTATGAAAGATGAGAGAGGAGAGAATATAAAATAAATTATGATAGTGTTAACCTGTGTCTTATTTATTGTCTTTGATCACGATAAATACATAAATAAGACAATAAATATACTCTGACTTTCCTTATAATGTTTAATCCTGTGCTTTGCCCAATAAATTATAGAGTAGTGTTAATCTGTGCCATATTTATGAAACTCAATAAATGCACAATTACTTCACTGCATTAAAAAGAAATCAATGTATTAAATCTAAACCATCAATATCTCATAAGTACAATGGTTAGAAAACCGTGTTAAATCTTATTTCAAAAAATTTGTCCACCAATCACTTCCATATATATTGGGGCTCTAATTAAGTCCAAGTTCTATACTACAGTTTGGAGTCGCCATCTAATATGTTTTAGAAAAAGATTGAAAAAGGCTTATAGTGAATTAAGAGTGAGAGAGAGGAACAAATTATCGAATTCTATTAGTGCTACATCAAAGATTTACGTTCTATGTATATTAACATGGACGGATCTTTTCAAGTTCTATATTCAGTCCAACACGCTACATGAAGTGGACATGACACTACAATTATCGTGTTGTGTTGTGTTGTGTCGTACCGTGTTTTATCCATGTTTTATGTTTAATGTTATATTTATGTCCAATTTATCTATAAAAAAGGAAAGAGAGAAAGAGGTGGGATTTTTATTTTTACTTTATTTTATTAAAAGAGGAAATTGAAGATATTATTGATTGTTAACTATTATTATATCATGTTTATCTGGTTCATTAGATATAATGGGTTTTTTTTTTTTCGAAAAAAAAAAAGAAAAAAAAAAAACATGGATGGGTGTCTCAACTACAGTCTACAGCCTTTTCAAGAAATTATTATTATTATTATTATTTTCGAAAGTTAAGCTTTATTAAAGCCCACGCAAAACAGAGAGAGACCCCAAGAAACGTAAAACAAAAACGCACCCACAAGGAAAACAGAACGCACCACCCAAAACACTGTCAAAACCCATGACAACAGCAGCCACAAGCAAGGATGAAACAAGGAATTTTTTTTTTAGGTGGGGTGTGGACAATTTTATATAAATAAAAAATTATACTATATAATAAATAAAAAAATCATTTTGAATCTTGAAGGTACAAGAGAATTTTTATTAGTTAAAAAAATATATATATATACCTAGTCATGGGACATAATGAGTCTTATCCTCAAATATATATTCAAACCAAGAAAAAACACAAGGAAAAAAAAAAAATATATATATATATATATATATATTCATGCAATGTAAATACAATAAGATCCTACTCAAATTTTGACTTTCGAGGCTTCAAAGAGACAAAAGTATGCATTACCGAATCCTAATCAATTGTAAAAATAAGTTCTCTTTCAATATAAATAACCACACAATTCTTAAAAAACTCACTATCCATCTTGTTGGGCAAAGGCGTTTTGACAAGTTTTATAGCCAAAAATAAAACTTAATTTCAGATTAATTTTACAAAATAAACTTTAAAATAAAAATAAAAATAAAGCTTACAGTTTTCTCATACCGATGTCTGTATACCTCCATAAATCTAAAATCTATGAAAACTCATAAAATTGAAATTCTTAGAGACTTTGAGATTAATTTATATGATAAATTTACTACTTTTGGTGTGTTGTTAAGGGGTTAAAATTTCCCAATTTGATTTCTGAATCAATAAAGGGTTAACATTTATCAATTTAATCCTTCATTTGGTTAAGAAAATACAATATGTTTTAATATGTTTAATATATGTTTTTAAGTTATTGAGTTATTGTTAAAATAAAAAGAAATATTATGAATTAAGTCAGAAAGATATACATATAATTAATTGGGTTGTATTTAAAACTATTAAAAAAAACCACTTCTTTTTTTTTTTCTTTTCAAAAAGTTAGTAGCCCACCCTAGGCAGCCCTAATTACGCCATTGGCCACAAGGTAATTATAAATGCTCTCACGAGAAAATCTTCCATGGGACCGTCTCACATCTAATGGTGGTGAGACGGACCAATGAAAGTTTGACATATGGCAAAACTATTAAAACAGAACTTTATTTGTCTGATTTGTGGGACTGATCAATTGTACAGTGCAAAAAACGATATGGTCATATGGATCCCAATTTTTTGCTATTATCTTATTTATTTTTTTGGAAAATAAATCTGTCTGTTCTCCTTCCTCGGTTCTTCTTCCTCATCAGATACTCATCTGCATATTCCATAAACTTCACTTTCTTCTTCTCAATCCATAAGATTAAAACAATTATTACACCCTCTCTCATCTTTTATTTTACAATTAAATGAGGTTTAATTTTATTGGTGGAAATAGTTGAAAGTTTTAATCTTATTAATGGAAAGAGTTAGAAATCCTAGTCATCATTTCTAGAAGAGTTTCTAGAATTAGAAACTCAACTCCATATTCTCTAACTTTTTTTTGGCCACATCATCTCTATATTCAACTTAAATAATAGCATTGGAGAGAGTTTTTCTAACTTTTTTAATATCTATTTTATATGGCACTCTATTTTCTCAAAATGCATAATAGCATTGGAGATGCTCTAAGTTGGGAGAGAAGAAAAGTAAAACTTTTATTTTAATTACTTTGCCACTTGTTATTGTGTTATCGGTGAAAGAAAAAATAAATTTAAATTTTATAACTATGACAAATGTCACTCTTTTATTAGATCCGTCTCACCCACGTCAGATATGAAACGGACCCTGGAAGATTTTCTCTACTCTCACTCTCACATCCACTTTTGTAATGAAAATCAATTCACTTTCATTTTCCAGGCAAGTTTTATTACAACATTCCGTTTTTAAATTCTTACGAGACAAAAGCTTCCTTTTTATTTGTCCATCTAATTAGTGCTACATGTTCTACATATATTAACATGGACGAATCTCTTCAAGTTATATACTCAGTCCAACACGCTACATGAAGTGAGTCGCACTATAATTATCAGGTTATATCATACCATGTCGTGTCGTACCGTGTTATGCTTTACCATGTTCTATCTTTAATACTATATTTATATCCAATTTATCAAAAACAAAGAAGAGAGCAAAAGATGTGGGTTTTTTATTTTTATTTTATTATTTTTATTAAACTTAAAATTATGGAGGAAAATGAAGAGTCGAAGAGAAAACATAAGAACTCTATTTAATTCAATTTATACTAAAAACAGACTATATTAGTGAACAATAATGCAGTAAAAAAAGGTATACACTATACACTCCACTGTCCACTCCCAAACAAGGCAACAATTGATGACATTTTTGACATTTTTGTACAAAGACAATACTAAGCCTGTTAGAAGTCAATTTATTGTTCATTAAGCACGCACTTTGTGTAGACACTTCTAACTATATATGCCTCTCTTGCATTATTATATATATTCATGCCCTTTTAATTATAATATATATATATATACTTTTTAGAGAAATTTAATTAAGGGACTCAAACCTACAATCTCGTAGTGCAAGTGTGAGAATTTTTACCACCAGACCTGTCAATCTCATATTGTCTACATTATTGCTTATTAAAAACAATATATATATAGGGCTCTGATCAATATTGTCACATCCCACATCGCTGGTGAATGAGATTCATGGTTTGTATATAAACTTTGGTCTCTCTTCATCAAGTAGATGCCTCACACACATGACACGCCTCCCTCCTCCCTAAAACATAAGAAATAAAGCCAAAATCGAATAATAAAAAACATTAAAAAGAAACAAAAATAAGGTTTTTAAAAGAGTACTTTTGATTGTCAACTATAATTTAACTGAAATACCTTAACTACGTTTGGTTTAAAAATGGGTTAGCATGGGATGATGAGAATATATGCTGTTTGGGCACATCGTACATAAGAATTTAGTGTATAATTTATTTTTGGAATAAACATTGGCCAAATTTTAATCCAAGAGACTATAAAAATTAAAAGGTTTGAAAAATAAAAATAATAAACAATTTTTTTTTTTTTTTTTTTTTTTTGATAACTATCCATTAACATACTTATAATATATACAGTACTATGAGTTGTAGACTTTACATGTTTAATTTACTATTACTGTCTATTTTTCACCTTAATGCACTTATCTCTCCCATGCACGCAAACAACAAGAGATGCTGTAAGGAGTGAGGTCCGAGGACCACATGCATATATCTCAAAATTATCGACATGCATATATAAAGCATATCTACATCTGATCGATCATGTGAAAAACATACAAACACGTACAAGTAGGTCGACAAACCAATCCACCAACTTAATTGGAACAATGCAATATTGCTTAATTTCATTCCTATAATACAGAAACCTAGCTATATATATGCTTTGATCAATACAATCTCAGCCTTGATGATCACTTCATTCTTCAACCTTTTCAAATACAATTGCTGATCATGATGTGGTACCAAATCATGAACTTCGTTCTGTTGAAGGTTGCTTGACTTTTTAAGTCATGAATTTCCTCGCTAATTATCAAGATGCATGATATATATATATATATATATATATATATATATATTAGTCTATCTCACTTCAGTAACTCTTGATCTTCTTCCTTGCTTCTACTGGTACATTAATACGTTGTTGTATCAGGCCATAGAAACCCTAATTAGTTAATGATGCTGATAGTGCATGTGACTTCTAATTTGGGTGTCATGTCATGTTATATACAAGCCAATTAATTAGTCCCAATTTGAAAAGGATGAGGCATTTCAAGTGCTTAATTTGCATGTTAATGTTATATATATATATATATATATCAATGATGATGAATTGATGATGGGTCCAGAAATCAATCATGCGAGGAAAGGTGGGGTTGAAAATGGATCTTGCATGAACGATTAATTGCTTGAATTCATTCCATAAGATAGAAGAAGCAATCTTGGGGTAACATTCTATTTATCACTAATGCTAAACATTCTACCTAACATCCATATTAAATTCGTTTTATATATACACTGCAGTGATATATATATGAAAATTTTCAAATAAGTACGTCATGATATAACTCCATCAATACGTTGGATGTTGACCATTAGATTTACATATTTTGACTCAAAATCTATACACTTGTCAAAACTTCTCCATAATCTATGACCCACATGCAACGCACTGATGAAGTTATATCAGGACGTACTTAGGAGAAAAGAAATATATATATATATATATATAGTGGAAATGGTGGAAAATGTCACTTTTTTAAACTCATGTGGTGACAAAGTCACTCCTTTAATAAGTTAAGTTTAAAAGGCACCTATTATGATGAACTACCAAAATTGCCCTTATTTTACACATTTCTCTTTCTTACTTTAAAGTTTTCAAAGCTTTTTTATTTTACCTTTCTCTATAACAAACCTCCAATGGAAGTTAAACACCATAACCTTATCAAATCATCTTCATTGGATAGTTAATTTTGTAACGCTACGCAGACGTATTCGGGGCTTTTTTTTCAATTTAAAACCCTTCATTGAATTCATTTTTATTTGTTCTTCGTGTCTTTTGTAAACCATAAGTTGGTTGTGTGAATTACTCGAGTAGTGTATGAAAAAGCTCGGGTAGAGAATGAAAAGGCACAGGTAGTGAATGAAAAGGCTCGGGTAGTGTATGAAAAGGCTCGAATAGTGAATGAAAAGGCTCGGGTAGTGAATGAAAAGGCACGGGTAGTGAATGAAAAGGCTCGGGTAGTGTATGAAAAGGCACGGGTAGTGAATGAAAAGGCTCGGGTAGTGTATGAAAAGGCACGGGTAGTGAATGAAAAGGCACGGGTAGTGTATGAAAAGGCACGGGTAGTGAATGAAAAGGCACGGGTAGTGAATGAAAAGGCTCGGGTAGTGTATGAAAAGGCACGGGTAGTGAATGAAAAGGCTCGGGTAGTGTATGAAAAGGCACGGGTAGTGTATGAAAAGGCACGGGTAGTGAATGAAAAGGCACGGGTAGTGAATGAAAAGGCTCGGGTAGTGTATGAAAAGGCTCGGGTAGTGAATGAAAAGGCACGCACGAAGTGAATGAAAAGGCTCGGGTAGTGTATGAAAAGGCACGGGTAGTGAATGAAAAGGCTCGGGTAGTGTATGAAAAGGCTAGTGTATGAAAAGGCTCGAATCAAGTGTAAAAAGGCTCGAACCAAGTGTAAAAAGGCTCGAACCAAGTGTAAAAAGGCTCGAACCTAGTGTAAAAAGGCACGAACCTAGTGTAAAAAGGCACGGAAATGCACAAAAAGGCTCGAACCTAGTGTAAAAAGGCTCGAAAACACATAATAAGGCACGAAAAGGCTCGGATCTAATGTAAAAAGGCTCGAACCTAGTGTAAAAAGGCTCGAACCTAGTGTAAAAAGACTCGAAAATACTCTAACCTAGTGTAAAAAGACTCGAAAAGGCTCGAATCTAGTGTCAAAAGACACGAAAAGGCTCGGATGTTTTCTCTCAAAGGTTTTCTCTCTATGTTTAAAAAAGACATAAACTGACAAAAAAAGAGTATTTTTGTCTGGTCACCTAAATAGGTGCCTTTTAAACTTAAGTTAGTAATGTGGTGTCTGTCTTACAAAAAGCGCCTCAAATAGTGACAAAAAAATTTTAAACCCTATATATATACTTGTTCGAATCACTTAGTCTGAATCAATTTTCAGCATTTTCCTAAGAAGGTAGCTCTTGCTGCAATTCCTGATATGTATGTCTATTATTATATATGCTATATATATGATTAATTAATGCATTGTTAATTTTTTAACAGCTTTCTGAAAACATATTTGTTTGTGCCAAAGTGAAAACACACATGACCAAGAAAATTTTATTTATTGTTTTTCTAAACATTCTTTGATCCTTACTAGAAGAGAATCTTATATAACTCTAGATTTGACTCGAAATTAACCCACAAACCTCATGTTATATGTGTGAGGGGTAAGGCCGGTTCAATACCATTTGAGGCCTTAGGCGAAAAAGTAAAAATAGACCTTCTTGTATCGGATATTAATTTCCTAACTTTTAGAATAACAATATTGTATTTGTAATTTAATCATATTTTCTTTTATGAAAAAGAATTTAAGAATGGCATTTAAAGTGTTTTTGTTTTAATTTTAAAATTTTTATTAAAAACTTTCAATTCTCAAAATAAATTTAAACAATAAATATTTATTAAAAACATTTTTCAATATATTTTATATGTATGAGAATATTTTTGTAATTATTTATTATAATTGTAATGTG